>CM075173.1:174183442-175585792 GCA_037576465.1 Parascaris univalens
ATTGGGTTCTATTTGCTCGACATAGAAGATATCTCGACACTATATAACTAAAAGCTGCACCAAATATTCGAATGCTGAACAAATTTCGGCAAAATAGATTCTCAACTTAAAACGAAAGGCGTTCGCAAACGAAAGATAAACGACCTCAACAACTGAAGAATTTACTTAATTGAACGCGCTCACTATTTTCCACTATAATTTGCAACATTTGCACCTATATTCATCACTTTTCTCTAATCACCTTTGAATGTGTCGTTTCTCAAAACTTTCGACGATAAGCGCCCATCTCTAAGCGAAGAGCTTTCGATGAACACCATCCGACAGCACCGCTCCCCTCGCAAAACATAAATTTATTTCATTTCTGAGGTGTGACGCTAACCAACAGAACTTCGAATGACTTCTGCTCTTTCTATTACCCACTACAATTAACGACATCCATATTTTACGCTCAGAGATCTTCTTCAACAGCGATTACTTTGTTAGCAAAGAAGTTCGCGAACTGTTGAAACTCACCCGCCTCTGCTAGTTTATTAACGTTGTTGCACACCGTGTCTTCATCGGTATCCCCAGAGAGTACTTCCAGCAACAACGCCTTCAGCCTTAAAAATAACAATCTTAGACTCCTTTTAGCAAACTCCTTTTTGAAAGTTGCAGTCAACTAAAAAGATCTCCTTTTGGTAAATGAGAAGCAGAGACGAAAGTTCCCGATAAATCAAAATCTTCCCATCAATACTCACTTTAAACTGCAAAAGGAGTTGTTTCTAGCAGCACAGTGAATTCGTTGCTGCTCGTCTAGATGAACATCCCTTCTTCGCTGCTTCAAACATTTCCCTCATTTTCTTCACTTTCCCGATCGCATTCAAACCTCGTCGGATCTTCGAAGCACAAACTACAAGGTGCGGCAGAGAACTTCACGCTCTGCTACCACGCTGTCACAATACCTGCCAATATCGTTTGCATCAACAGTTTCAGCTTCACGAGTTCTTCGTTTCATATTTCGATTGCACTGTTCCATGATAGACTTTTCCAGGCAAATCGTATTCTTTCACCAATTCTTTCTAAGATTTTCAAATTCTAACTTGCTTCGGCTTCTGCTTTTCTTCAAGGAGACTTCTTCGATGATCTCTTCTTTTCCTCTCGATGAATCCCTCGCATACATTATGGGGCTATTCAACGATATTTTGTTCGATGATATGATGAACATTCCTTGACATTCTTTTCAGTACAATTCTATTACGATGTCGGCATTCTTAGAGGGAAATGCTCGTTTCATACTACAAAAATTGTTGTCGGTGGGCGATAACGTTCAGCGTCATCAAATCCTCAATACTTCGACGCTGGCTGCAATTCGACTGTCGAATGAAGAGAGAGCCGCTTAAAAACGAATCAAACAAACGAATACCAACTAAAACACATCTGGAAAGGTAAACGACGAGCACAATCAACAAAGAATGCTAGACAAGAAAATTCAGATAATCTGCTTAAAAGACGACCTCTCCGATTGAATCTTATGGTCCGATTCGCCGGTGAATATGCTCGCAACTGCGTTCGTTATTTCGTCCGTCATAGTGCCAACTCAAACACCCTTCAAATGAATAAAACTCTAAAGAAATAACTCCAGATAACTAAGCGCTCCTATACGAACAAACGAAAGGTGCAAATTAAAGTAAACAAGTGAAGTAAAAACACAGCTAATAAAGTCTATGAATGCTTGCGTCGCTAAAACCTTAATAAACCATCAAGATGTTTCCACCGTAAAGCGATCAATCAACAACAGCTGCAGGTCCTTAAAAACGGGAATTCTTCTTGGAGCGGCAACTAACGATAATCGGGATCGGGCTCGATGCAGATTCAATCTGGAAATAGGCAACCACCGGTGAGACACATGCGCAGACGTGATAACGCTACTACCCGTCGATTAACCGTGGGAAGTAACATATGAAAAGACAATGCATAAATATGCTGCACTTTCTTGCGAACTGCCCTCGACTGCTCGATAATGTGCTGAAATTTAGTGAGACATTCAGCATCCAATTCTGCGACACTAAAGAGAATTCTTGCATATACTGTTGCTTCTTGACCTAGACCGCTCAGAACCCATGCAACCGGCTGGGACAAACCCATGGAGACAGACGGACGACCGACAAGCACCAACCAATTAGCACGTTAATTCAGTTCACTGAAATGATTCGATAATGAACGCCAATTGGATAGTTAACTTTCTGCAAACCTATACACCATTCCTCCTATTTGTACTCCAGGAGTGCGATGAAAGGAGATTCACACTAACTCCTAAATTCATACCCGTACCAGCACCCTACAGTCACAACTACAGCAAACTTATAACCCTCACATGTTTTCGAGCGTTACCCATATTTTCCTTGCAAGTACAAATAAGATCACATTTACCTGAAATCTTCAAAATTCAAACTCTCCCACGTTTGATCGGAATATATACGATGAACGAATTCTCTCTACTTGGACAATTTAGAGGTAATGTTGAACCATAAAGCTCAAAGGTTAATGAAAAACTTCTTGTAAAGAGCGAAGAATGCTTTGGCGAGTAAAAGTATGCAATCACTTGCCATGCACGAAAATAACGTAGCACTAAAAATAAAGTATAGACGAGAAACGGCTTCCAATGGTTTACTGACTCCGATTTGATAAAACAACAAAGCAAACAGGAGAGTGCAACCAGTGAATGCTGAACAATATCCATCAACAATATTCCGTATTTAATGAGCAGATCATGAATTAAGATGTGCGCACTCTGAACAATAAGCATATCTCAGCTGCATTAACCGCTTGATAGGAAGCAATTTTATTCATCGAAACGTCGGGTTTCAGGGTGCCATAGATATATGAACGGTGATACTCTCAAATGAAGAGGTGGAAAGGTCGGTGAGCTCTGAACTTTGTGGGAATCTGCCAAATCCATAATGAATTGTCGAAATTGAGTTTTCACATTTCCGCAAAGTCCCATCTAAACAGATGACGATCAATTTCAGCAGAGTGTGCCGAAAAAACTTTTATGTGAACGAAGAGAATCTCCGCAAGTCCGCTACCCGATTCGCCAAATGAAAATTACAACAACTGTTTATCCACATCCTCACCATTCCATTTTGCGAAGCGACTAGCTTGATATATCAGTCAAATGACGGCTTTTCATCAGCTATACATCAAAATTATATCGCTGAGATCGATGGAGGACTCGATAGCGAGGAGGAGAATGACGAGAACTAACCATCAATCCAAAATGTTTGAAATATAAAGCGACATGTACTCCTAAGCACTTCTGAAAATGATCTATTTATTGGAGTAACGAAAAAGAAATCTTTAGGGCAGAATTTATAACAGGAGAGGAACAAATCAACGGCTCAAATGTGTTCGACTCAATGCCCCTTTCTTGAAGATTAACGTCTACATGCATAGATTAACCTCTACTCGAAGTGACCTTTCCATATAGCTCAAACCGACAATCTACGACTTGAACAAGTTTGGAAAAATCTGCGCAATTAAAACTCATAAGAAGTGAGATACAAGCAAAAACGATTCAACGAAATGGGTCGTCAATATTTATTACGGTAGAAAAATCGACGACGAGAGTGCGAGATAAGCAGCGATATAGACTAGACGTGGTCAACACCTTCATGACATGCCCTCTTCATCTTCTTCATCTTGAGGCTTCGGACCACGTGGCTTCGGCCCACCTGTCGCTTGTTTCGACATTATTATCTGCAATTTTGGAAGTATATTTTGCACCATCACACTTTAAGTAAAGGATGTGCACGAGAATCACCGAGAATGAATGAGGAAATCGAACTAAGGGATGACTAATTAGAACAACTTACATCGGACAACGATAGCGCCTAATTACTCTACGATCAATTTCAAACACTCGTTACTGAAATATATTAATTGCCATCCATATACTCACCTAAACAATTCAGTCATTACCGGGGTGATAGCGCACTCATTCATAAACCTTCAGAAGCAGAAAAGGACAAAAGCGAATAATAATAGGAGTAGAGCATAATGCCTATAATGAAGTTCCTAAAAGAGAGCGCGGAACCACAAAAAGTGAAACACACAAACGGCCAATAAACAACGAACGAAATTACCCAAATGAGCGCTTTTCGGACATAAAAGCCGAAGGCGTAACTGAAATTAAAATAAACGTTTTTCTTGGAAGAATAAATAACAAAGAATGTGCTGCTTAGTAATTCAAGCAAAGCACATCCGACGTGATATCAGCATGCAGCACAAACCTGGTCGACTTTGAGTACAGTAATGGCAGCATCGGTAGCCAACTTAAGGGCGAGTTTTTTGCTGCTATAGAGATCGAAGATGTTATTGGCGACCGCGTCCAATACACCGCCACTCTCCAAATCAACACCTGCGTTCTTGTGACCCTCCTCATGAGCGGCATACAGTTTCGCGAGCACTTCCGATGCCTTTAACAAATCTCTTACAAAACTACACATGCACGCCTATTCACGGTGATCTGACTAAAACATTTTAGACGATTTGTGCTTTCTTTTTTTAGTGGTAGTAGTTTATGCGCACTAGTCCGCTTTACAATATCTCACCTGTTCGACTTGTGTTCCGACCTCGTCAATCCTCACCCTCAGGCATCAGCCAAATACACTTTGCTTTGTTACCTCATTCTAAAACTGCGCGCTTTTGGAGACTCCCAGCTGCAACTATATTTTACAGTATAATTTCGCAAGAGCGACCTAATCCTTGAATCTAAATAAAAGTCTCAATGCCTAGCAGGAAGCAGGAGAATGTGATGCAGATGCGAGCTCAGGTATTCTTTTGCATCGGTATCGGGCGACTGCTGTCACTATTCATGCAAAACGATACCACTGCAAAAACTGCACTGCAGTAAGTAAAAGCGTAAACAAATAATGGTTTTCACAATGACTATCCACACACTGCAACAGCCTCTACTTACTTAAAAAAGAATAAATATTCGTTTTGAAGGCAATTTAGAGCATTTCTCATCCATATATTTAATATGCGAAAATTTTCTCGAAGGAGAGAAAAAACAGCAGGAATTATGAATGAAGACGACCTCCAAATAGAGCAATATTCGAAACCAATACCCACTGTATGCAATGCATGCAAATACTGAAAAAAAGGCCATGATCGCTTCGCATTATACCTATATCGTGGATCCCGTTGGTGTTAGTAAAGGGCCTTGATGAGTATGAATGAGCTTAACGAAAGAAGCATTCGATTAATGACGAACCTTGAGCCCGGCATTATCAGCCAATTGCTTCGGCAACGCCTCCAGTGCTTGTGCGAATTTTCTTATCGGATACTGCTCCAGGCCTGCGCATTTCTCTCCAATGGCATCGATTTGCTTCGCCAACTCTATTTCCACAGCACCTGCACCGGCCACCAGCTGCAATCACCTCCACTCTAAGTAATCAAAAAATAAGTGAGCAATGAAGAGCACCAACAAATCAGTATCAGTCAATATTTTTTACAAATACCTCATGACATTAACGATAAATACAGTCCGTCTAAGACATTTTTGAAGCAATGTCGAATCAACCAACATCCGATAGGAACTAAAATCTCAAAATTGATATGAGGAACGGTACAACAATATCCCAAATACAAGGAAATAACATGATGAATACGCAACTGTAAATAAGCAAAATCACGGTCCTATTCTGTCTACATAAGCACTATGCATGTGTGAGCACATGCAATTCGGAGTGACATTCTGCCACAGATATCTCTGGAAGGAAGCATTTCGACAGTATCGCGAATCACTTAGGCAACCATTTTCGCATTTCAGAAGTATCAAAAGCTATAAACCAACTGTTGTAAATAGCTCTTTCTCTATGAAAGATAAACGTAGGCGAACTGAACTACAGCGGATACAGAATTCAATAAAACATTTTGCTGCTACATGCATAAGAAGTATACCTGAGCATCCTACTGTTTAATGCCACTATTGACCTCTCCACTAATTTCCGCACATAACAAGGCAATGGCCATGATGTCGAGATCAGAGACACTAAAACTTAGCTACTTATGCAGTGCAGTACTCGTCTACGCTGTTCAGTTGCAGTCAAAAAACAATCTGCATTCAGATTGGACAAAGCTTAATATACACAATAGATTTCTTGACGCACATAAAATAGCAAAAAGTGCACAATAGAGAAAAGCTGGAACAACTACTATGAATCCCCCTTCCTACGTCCCTCTCCGGAGTCGGTTAACTGAATAAGAGAGAAGATCAATTAGAGGAACAAAAAGGAAACAATCCAAATTCTTATTTCAACTTTCCCTATGTGGAACTTTTCCACAATATTCAACAACAGAAACGGAGAACATATACGCGCAGTTTACAAATGATGAAGTCAACTGACCTGATTGTCTCGCGTGAGCGCCTTAAACGTGTTGACAGCGTCATCGATTGCTCTTTCGACGTCGTCCATGCGTGACTGGCTCGATCCACGAACGATCACCGTGGCGACGTTACCTCTCTCACTAGTCTTATCGAACACTACCACTTCCGTATCACCGATCTCCTTCACGAACACATGGTCGCACTGGCCCAGAAGATCGAGTCCAGGAGCACACTGAAAGACCACAATTCCGAGTAGTAGTGAAAACCAAAATCCAAAAGCAACTGCATTCGCGTGATCCACACTCTTCGACAGCCTTGCCCGCCCTTACCTTTTCTAATAAATTGAAGCGGTAAAGAAAATGGATCAAATAGCAGCAACTTCATATCATATTATTTCCTACTTTCAGTGCAACGATATCCAACACTAAGCCTCTGTTTAAACGTCGGTCAGTCATCTGACTATCATTCTCCCTCCTCCCCTCTTCATCACATTCTAGCAAGATCGTCCAAATATCAAAAATCACTATGCTTCTGCTAGCTGACGATATAAATACGAATTACTGACCTAAACATTTTTTCACGAATATCGATGAGTACTACCAGACGTCTGTCGCTAAGTTTCCAATGAGCTAAATTATTTCTCAAGCTGAAAACTTCGAAAACTTTGGCGTCATTATCGAGGCAATCGGCTAACATCACTATTTGAATTTCAAACTATCCTGCTCACAAAAAAAGGAACTTCATCCGCTTGACATCCGAAACAAACGAATTCTCACAAAAACAGTGCACCAAATTGGAGTAAGATTGGCAAGAGAAACTTACAACTCTAGCCTGCGCCTGGGCACCGGTCGTTCGACACAGTCGACGAAGATCGAATTTCGAAGTCAGTCGGACACCCATGATCTTGTACTTATTAAGGAAATGCAAATATAAGTCGCCGAACTTGCCTGCCGCTACAACCACAGTCACTCCTTTATTCGCCAAAGCCTTCACCTGTGATTCCACTTCTGATTCCTCGCCTGCACTGAAGCTCAACAGGTCAGATGCGGTCTCCATCAACACAGTTCCCTGTAAGAGAAATAACTACCAGTGAGGAAGATGAACAACAAAAGAGGGATATTAGGGATGATGACTCACTCACTCCTCTCAAGCCCAAAAATCGAACAGACGAGGTTCTCAAGCAAGCAGGAAAATACGAATTCGCACCCACGCTTCTCACTGAGGAGAGGACACCCGTAGATTCTACGCATTTTATCGATTTCATATATTCCGCATAACGAAAGCAGTTTTACCTACAATGAAAAAACATCATCATCGTAAGGAGAAACGCTTTCCGTGCCAAGTAGCATCTTCTACGTGAGCTTGTGCCGTTTACCTGTGCAAATTTAGCACCGAAGGAACTGCCTGGATGGATTTGGAAGAGTCAACGGCAAGCAGTGGAGGGCAGTTAGGAACTAAAAACGCATAATGTGAACCACTCATGCGGTGAAAAAACTGGCTGTGTTGCTTAAAGTGAGTTTCGACTGAACAATCAGCTTATCGAAGGCATTTTTGAATAAAAACAGTTTCCTCGATGCTAATCACCATGTTATCCCTCTCTTTCCGATTCTTTGTCGCTGCAAGAAATACCTCATTGTCTTTCAAGAAGCAAACGCTAAGACTTACAGATAACATTCATCCAGTATTTCTCGGAAATAGACAACGCTGCCTAACTCAAATCATTAGAAGGACGACTTCTTCAGTGGAATTTCCGAAACTTTTTTCGTTCTTTTCAAGGTCCACTAGGATTAGGATCACTTGGTTAGGCGCTTCCATCAAAACACTCGCGTCTTTTCTGCCTTTCTCTCAAAGGTATCGTTTCTTGCAAAGCATGCCCCCATAAGAATTGCACTTCTCACTGATAAATCCTCCGTTCGAATATGGTTATGAACAGAGGAGAATCCAATCTACACGTATAAAATTTTAGTGTACCTCAAGTTACTTCAAGCTTCTGTGCAAATATTTGAGGTGAAAATCATCAAGAGATACTGCGATAATGTCATCCAATAAAAAGAACCTAATCACTGACGAGAATGAAATGGGAAAAAATAACTCCAAGAAAAGGAATGCTGAAAAATATCACTAACCACAAAAACTGCCATCTATTCATAATAAAAGAATAATAATGAATTATGAGGCAATAAGAGACTAAAGGCATCACTTCTTCAACGCAACTCTAATAGGAGGACATCAGGTGCGATATACTGCATTCTGCCTCACCCTAATTAACGATTAAACCTTTCTTCGCAAGATTTATCCTCACCTTAGAAACTATTAATAATTACCTGTAGTTCTCATTTGTGACGGAAGAGAGAATCAGATTACAGCGAAATAAACGAAACTTTTAATTCGACATGAAATTCCTCTAAAATAAACAGTCATTGATGGAATCTCATTCAATTTGGGAGGCTGAAAATGTCATCTTCCGAGGGTTGCACTTCTGTGTTCTCCTTGAAACAAACGCTTTCCTTCAACATCACGATGGCGCTACGTGAAAGTGCTAAGCAAACAAACCTTAGTTTCAGTTTGAGTCAGGTCAAATGGACACGCGAAGACGACAATACGTGCATTGGTGACCTCCTTGATCTCGCCTTCAGCGCCCCTTCTGAACACCATTCCATTCATGGTGCTCGACGAACGCACACCAGCACCCAGAATCTTGCACACACGAATATTGTCGACGTTGAAGTTGAACGTGTTCTTCGGCACCGTTTGCACTTCAAATAACAATAAAGGAATTAACGGATACGTTTGCAGAAAGAATGAGTGCTGAAAGATTTAATAGTCATTGCAAAGTGGCCGCTAATGAGGGCATTCAGCTGAGAGCAACCTCAAACGATACACACGAAAACCTCGTAGACCATGTAGCAACAAACTACTCACGTAGAAAATCACAACAATGAACGCTCGAACAACTTTTTCCCTATGCGATCAACGAAAGTGGTTTATTGAAGAAAAGCTTCAGATGATCTAATTTCATTCGCATATTTCTACTTGAAGACTAGCTGATCATGGTACTTTGCCTCCTCCCCTTTGCCACCCAGCAAGAGAATCTCTCCAACATTCTAGCAACACAAAAAAGACTTACACATGAACGCCGCCAATAAAGTAGCAGCAGCACATCTAATGCAACTTGTGCTTTGTGCAAAGACCTACTCACTTCAGAAAAGATAAACAAGCAATAAACTAGCTGAAAACAACCTACCGCAAGCCTTTGCAGCCAGCGCCGCTATGAAGTCGACGTTGTCGTACTGTTTTGACATTACAGCGGACTTTAAGCAGCTTTCAACGACCTTCACGTCGTGCAGATCCTTCACCTTCTGAACCACCAGTGAAGGCAAGATTTGTAACGCTTTGTCTAACGCTTGCTCGTAACCTGACGCTATTTCTGCTGCACTCAGACCCTAAATACGATTCCGTGGAGAAGAATAACTAAAAATGAATTAAATATTAACAAAGTGGTGGAAGTTATAGGAACCTTGTTTTACTATGTTTGTCAATTGTCAGCCAAACTGCATCACTGTTTAGAAATAATGAACAAACTGCAATAATTTCCCCGAGGTTGGATGTTGCCAAACAGTTGGTTCAAAACGCTTGCACGTGTAGCACACAAGTGTGGGAGGAGGGTGGGGGGATCAAATGTTTCACTTCCTCCTTTAGTCCCACTCACCTCCACAGACCAATTCAATATCCCCACAACGTATCAGTGTTTCAACTATTAGCACTCTGCTGCTGTCAACTCCTCAGAGTTTCACTATGTGAACTCCCTAAAAAAACTTCTCCGTCCTGTTTTAGTGAATCGTTTTAGCGAAGAATGCTCTAGTTTAGAAATGCAATCAATACAACAAATACGGTGCATCTGCGATTGGATATCACCTCGTTGATAACAGTTGGCATATCACAACTTATAGCTCTCCGATTACTGCCCCACCATGACTATATGACGCGATGTTCATCTACGATGACCCAACACACTGTAAAGATTAAGTAAACTTGCTCCGAACAGTAAACATAAACTTTTTTGTGGAATTATTTTGTTAAGATCCTCAGCGTCTGCACCGAGGTTATGCCATTGAGATAGGGATCTTGGTGGCGATACTCTTCGCTTCTGGATTAGTTACTCCCCCAATGGGAAATGCCTAACAGCGAAAGGAATGAAGGAGGTTCTTGCAATCTTCAGAATGACTGTTCTGCTTGTTTTCTGCTTTCCTCTTCCCCTCCAATTCAGAGTTAGCCAGATATCTCGCAACTCGAGCCGTTACAATCTCGGCTATCACTCAATTAGCAGCTGCAAGCCTAATAGATATTCGTTTTTTATGTATATCTCGCAGCTGTATTAACATTCCCAAACGGACAAAATGCGACATCATTGATGCTCAAAATCGCCCAATAAAACTCACTTCTCAATGTCTGAAATGAACTCTGCTTGCCCAGCAGGGCAATAATCTTAAGCGGCGTACGTATGTATATACGCACCCTGTGTGCTACGGGAATTGGAGATCGCCGTAATAAGTGTTGCATCTGTAGCGGCAACCTGAGGATAGTGTGCCGCTGGGCTCAAAGGCTAATGTAGCAAAAACCGCGGGGATTAGTTATGCGGCGGGCAAAAAGTGTACACCAAAGGATACTCACTAACATTTGCAATCGAAACATCGATAAGTCGACTAAAAACTGCAATCCGTCTTGCCTTACCGGTCAAAAATCACAGCGCATATTTAGACAAGAAGCTGATATCCTCAATATCAACAAGAAATGCAGATGACAGAGCAATATCCTCCCTCCTACTAATCCCCTTGGACATGTCCTCTCTCCGCTAGACCCTCAATATTTCCACTCCAGTCAAGATATAGTTTGATGTTGTGCAGATAGCACAAGAACCAATTTTTATACCAGTAACGAATTCCTTGAAGATCACCATGCAGACACAGGACGTGCAACAACTGCCTTTCAATATCTACCTAGATTTAAGCTGAAGAATGTTATGCGGCTGTGAGAGGAAAACTCGCTTACGGCATCCCATCAAATGATCCGGGAAAGTGCTAAAAGGCAAAAACATCTACTGCATTCAACTGCACTTTGCTTCTAACATTAAAAACATAGATGATCAAGCGGATCACATGACTCTATCTGAACCGTCCCCCATCCTTTTCTGCCTTTGTTCCTTTCATATCCCATCTGATTCTGTAGAAATTTCATATGGTTTATCGAAAGCGATTTAGGGCTCGAGTATTTTTCTGCATTCATATATGTCATCACTACGTTTTTCAATTACCCTATATGAAACTTCGTATCGCATTACCTCACTCTTTAAAAGAAAGATTGAGCACTGAAAGTGTAAAATGTCTTCTTTTCATTGCAATAGAATGAGTGCAGTTGTCGTGCCGCCTATCCTCCACGGATCGTTATCTCTCTTTCTCATTCAAGAACCATAAAACGTTACTTCTTCAGAAAATTACTACTAACATATCTGACTTTCTAACAGAATGGAGCGCAAAATCAGCGATGCTCTACGTGTCTTTCACCTACGATCAATATTAAATTCTAAGATTAAGAACGTCTTTGAAGAGAGAGAGAAGATGAATATTCAAATGACTATGGCTACAATCCTGCCTATAATATCAAATAATATCGCCGATATTCGCATATCATTTTACCCTAATAGATGGCATAATTTAGCTGGTGAACTGCATTCACTCTCTCTCTCTTGATAAATAAGCCAATAGTGACTGACCATATTGAGCAGTTGGGAGGCATGTTCCAATAGTGCGGCAGCAAGTATCACCACCGTGTTGGTGCCATCACCGATTTGCTTCTCTTGCATTTCACTAGCCATTATAATCATCCGCGCTGCTGGATGCTGTATCTCGAGCTCTTTTAGAATCGTTGCCGCATCGTTCGTCACGAAAAGCTTCTCGACGTGGTTTATAATCATTTTGTTCATACCTTAACGATTTCAACACTCTCTATCCCACGTATCTAACATTACATCTGTGCAAAAGACCCCTCTCATTCTTAACGGACGTTAGGGAAGGAAAAGTGGAAGCGAAAAGAGAGAATAGAGACATGAAACAGCCGAACACCCATAAACATAAAGCATTTCAATATAAGCCTGCGAAGTGTCACCTTCGATTTACTCACTCTAAACGCCGAATTCCATGAAATATTAATAAAAGGAACACCAGCATCACACTAACAACCGAATGATATAACTCCTTCTCACTTGCTGAACATTGTGATCACTAATAATTTTTGAATAAGAAAACGGTAAAGTTCTTCGTAAAAGCAAGTTGTTTTCAATGAGACTGAGCGTCGCATTTGGCTGAATGATTTTTAGGGAACCGATCGACTACTTGGACTTTTTTGAGATTTCATGAGATCTCCCCACTGGAGATCTTCCCCTGGAGATTTGAGATCTCCGCCTGGATGATTTCATGAAATCTTACCGCTCGGGCCATACGCTGAACGGATTTGTGAGGCAAGTTCCACGCAAGCTTCGATATTTCGTTGAACGGCCTCTTCGGTCCCTTTGAAAGTCTAAAAAACATATAACTTAAAGCGTTCATAAAAGCACAACGATTACAAAAAATTCCCTTCCCAAGATCGGAAATGCAAACACAAATATGACAAGCAATATTACATGAGGTCAAGCGTTCGCCTTCCAATTCATAAAATGCTTTTCTCCGTGTGAATAAAATCGCTCTCCGAGAAGACAACTATCATTAATATTCAGAATATCAAAATAAAATTCAACTTATGAATCCGACGATGGATTTATTCTTCAGAAGGATAATATGAGGAGATATCTCAAAGGGATATCCCGAATTCTTGTAAAAAGGTGCTTCAACTAAAGAAACTAACAAAATATAGGCGAGCGCTCACCTGTGTTCCCTCCTTAAGAAAGCGAGCGTAACCGGATTTCGGAACGGATAACGCCATATTGAGATGATCCTCTTACCGAGTGCCAAAAAGTGAAATTAAACATTAATATATCTCCTTGTAGTTGAGCTCATTACATCAAGCGATTGACGGTGAAATGCCCAGAAATTTAATGGGATTTTCCGCTCATATATGACCGACGCCAAGCAAATTCAACCCCTATATTTGACCTCTCTTGAGCGTCAATAATCTCCCTCCATAGACATAACTCTCCTAGATCTTCGTCATGGTTCATGCGATGAACACTCATACCGTCGTATATGCAGAGGTGAACATACCGCAACGATGAAATGAATGCTTTGTTAGTGCTTCTGATAGGATAGAAGTGGGGGATTTCTTCAAGGCTTAGAATCTCAAAAGATATGATACGAATTATGCTTATTGAGGCACTAACATTTTTTGCTTCAAGTAAAAAGTATCTTAGATTGGGGTGTTTGTTTAGAGTATGTGGGCTTCTTGCTGAGTACTTAAAAATCCAATATTCACCTCAGGACAACCTCAACATCACCAAGTTCCAGAAGCACATTCAGAGACCTCAGGACAACCTCAACATCACCAAGTTCCAGAAGCACATTCAGAGACCTCAGGCAACCTCAACATCACCAAGTTCCAGAAGCACATTCAGAGAAGATCGATGAATGTTCGATTCAGCTAAGGCATGAAATCGAGGTATGAAACAGAGTGATGAATTCGGCTCAAGTGTTGAGGAGTGTCGAAGATCATGTCGACGATATCGGCATTTTGCTTGAAGTTCGGCACCTTGAGAGCACTCAGAAATAACATCTTAGGACATAAATAAAGAAAAACCCAAAAGCACCAAACAGCTATCAACATGAATCTGATCTCAATGAATTTCGGGTGACCACGATGGAGGGTTCTCTTTCACTTAATTCTATGCTTCAAATCAATTGATGAAGATATCTGCTAGAGCTCACCAGAGGGACAACGCTCACAACAATGAGACCTACTCATCCTTCATAAGCGTATAGTTAACGTTACCAACGATCGAGAAGACCGAGTAGGCTGACTGAGCTTTGGCTCTAAAAGACCTACGGCAAGCATGGGGAAGAACATATTTCACTCAAATTTTAGTAACTTTCACAGTAATATATGACTCGACATATTTAGTATAGAGCTTCACATCGCATATAACGATTTGAGTAGATCGAGTGCTCAACGAATGGATACTATTTTAGTGCACAAAACGTCGCATTCATCCCACCTTTGAAGCTATCGACATGAGGTCGTCACCTGACCGGGCCGCTACCCTCTTAGATAATAAAGCTGAGAAACTGCACCTCTAGAGGCGACAGATGTTGATTAAATAAGAACGCCGAGTACAATATGTTCCACTGATGGGTTTTTATTCACTCACTCATAAAAGGTGACATATGACATCGTGGAAAGGAACTTTCATAAAAGAAATGGGGGGTAGGCGAGATATATTCTTAATTCTTATAAAAATATACTTAATTATATTCAATTTTCAGAGGGAAAAAACGAAATTATTTCCAAAATATTAAACGTATCGTCGATACATTTTGTTGGCGTTCTTATCTCATGAACCGAGCGCTGATCTCATCGAGTTTCTTCGACCACTAAGATGACCGCTCCGATCATATTACGGAAAAGAAAGTCTGACCCTTCTCTTTTTTGGCTTCATTAAAACGATATCGTTGAAAATCTAAGCAATCGTCACAAATGCCACATCGTCGATGGGACAATTAACAAACCGACTGTCCACTTTTCCGCCACCCCTCTCTCTCCCCCATCTCCCGATGATGTCAGCTGCTTCGTCGTGACCCCCCCTCACTGCTCATCTTTTTATGGGTCACATAATTGCGTCTCTTCGGAAAGACAAATAAACCGTTACTGTTGTTAAGTGAATGCGAATGCCATAGACGCACCTCAAAACGCAAATAAACAAAACCTCCCGGCTCGTGGGTCCCACTTATATTAAGTCTCTGCGGTGTATGCTATCGTGAGCACTACTTCTCCGTCACGCTATTGCGATATTCCACTAACCTTCTTGAATACAACAAGTTGATCATAGTATCGCGGTAGTACCCGATCTATTTGTGATGCGCACCTCCCCTATCCTAACCTATGCATATCGTCAACCTCGTTCGAACGCTCTTCGCCAGCACAATAGTAAAAATATCTCACGTATTCGGACATCCCAAGGAGTCCGATACGATGTCTATGGACACTTAACGGCACGGCGAATGATCGTTATTTGAGGTAAAAGATGACGGCGGCACACGACTGCGATCGCTCGTCCGATCGCAATCCTCTATATGGACTTCAGGAAATGCAGACACGTGTTGTCCGCGAATTCGCAACTACGCTAACGTGGTTGCCAACTTCAACGAGACGTATATTGCGCCGTCTGCTTTTGCGGAAATAATGCGGCGATTAAGGACAACAAAGCAGAACGAAGCAAAATACCCACAGCGGCCGATTTTCACCGCAAAAGTGCTCCAACTGGCAACGACTCCGAAACAATATCACCACATGGATGAAATGACGCGATCAATCGAATGAAACATAGAGATGCTTGAAGGGTCGTGGATTCGAAACAGTTCTTGCAGACGACACATTAGCAAGTTGTCGTCTCAGACTGTTGACGAGTGACGTACTCGTGGAACGAGTAAACTCCCGAACGATCTACCGAATCCGCTAGAGGGCATTCATTCAAAATCCAATTTCGTTAAGGCTCTCCAGAAGGGTTTGTGGGCAATCCCAAAGGTCTCGCTACGAGTTGGAGCTCACTAACTTCGGGTGCACTGTGCGGTGGGTACTGCACTGCTTTCGCATATTAGATGGCCCTTCTCGTTCTACTCAACAATCTATGATGCCGGCGAAACAAAACTAGACCAACAGTACCTAAGCCCCTTAGGGCATTGACACCACCGTCTGGTCGGGAACTTAGGGTTAACCTTGCCATTATCGGTCTCTAGGTCTCATATTATGACGACCTGCAAAAGAACTCGTCCCAGTTATTCGTGGTCTTTTATAATACCAGAAATGGTTACACTAGAGACGATGTCTCTTTATTGGATGCTTCGCATATTGCCGGATCGAGTGATGCGCCTTCACTGAGTTCCTCTTTCCACTATGGCTTCGTTTAAACACGACAACCAACTGGGGGAGAAGTAACGTGGAGGATCGGTCGGGGCGAACGAACGAAGTGTCATCGAAACTCACGAGTTCCGCTTTCAGCAAAGCTAATATGAAGTTTGATGTAATTATATTTGCCTTCGACGGAGCCACTGTCGAAGTACTTCGGCGTCGTTGCCTCGTCGTCGTTGTTGCTGGAAATAGACACGCGAGCGCTCAGATGTCTCTCTAACCGTTAGTCGCCTTGTTGCAAAGGCTTTGTTCTGGACCCGAAAGGTGAGATTCGTCGACCTCTGGACGTGAGAAGTCGACGGTGTGGTTATTTGACGATCCAATACACAGTGCTTAGATGCAACGCACTTAAGGTAAGGTACTGGATGTGTGGGCAAGTCGATCGAGAAGAACAGCATGAATGCAGTTCCATTCACAAGCCTGAAAAGGGTGACCTCGACGTTCGAAGTGCTCATCACCTGTGGATTCGACCACATAGTGTAACCACATCGATATGTTGAGTGCTTAGAGCAAAATTAGCCACTACAGAGTGCACCTATTGCATAAGAAGTTATCTCAGAGGTTTCGTTAAATGCTCGCACTCAGAAGATTCAGCTCGGGACATCAACAGCGGAGACCGTTTCTATGCATACGCTCGAAGTTGGAATTAAAGTTAATTCATTAATTAATGGGTGTGGTTTCCCAGCGGAGGCAAACTTGATCTGGAGAAGCTATCGTATAAGAGGTTGGCCGCAAAAGCATATCGGACTGAATTTGGGAGCGGAACAGTTGCTTCGGGGGACTTTTGCATGCATGCTGTTGACATCTCTTGCCCATAGGTATGGTGATGAATGGAATCAACTATGGCGTCTGGTCGCTGGATATGCATATTCGCTTGCCTCTTTTGAATGAAAATTAGTTTGTTCAATTTTTCAAGCTTTTATAAGGCAGACGAACAAATATATAAATGGATTGTGGTTGTCACTTGGAAAGTTCCCGTGGAAAACTTACAGTCCTATAGAGTAGGAAACCATTGGTGTCCTCTTCTTGCGTATCTGCAGAGGTGTCGTTCCCGTGACCGTCGGTTGCTCCCCGATGCAGAGGGCAATCAAACAGCAATTGCAACTAACTGCATTTGCTATGATGAGGGGTCATCTGCTCCCAGAAATTAATCCAGCGGAAAGAAGTTCTCCAAAGCCGCTCGATGCGAAAGTCCAACGGACTGAGACCAGTAAGCTTGAAGGAACCCGGGTCTATGTCTCACAATTGTAATATGATACGGTGACGGATGATGGATGTGCGATCAGGTAATGAGCGCTATCCCACTATCGATAGGTCGAGCGTTGGCCATTCGAAGTGAATTTCATCCCCGCGGTGATACGTAAGGGCCAATCTCTCGATGTCCACAATAATCGGTCGGGTCCATGTTGCGATGTTGCGGACAAGATTTCGAGGCTATGCTTGGCACGTTTGTAGCAAACCCTGAGTGCTTCTTCTCAAATTTCTATTGCTCATTTCTGCTAATTGTATTTGGCCATGTCGTACGGTTTTCCGCCTTCATATCTCAGCTGTATTCTTCGTCGTTCTCATTGTTCGTTGATATTTCCGGCCAGCAGAAGATAAAATTGCATGTGATACATATGGAATAGCTGTTGAATTGTGCTCATAAACTCATCTAATCGTGAATATTTCCATTGTTGGGTGTCGTACAACTTGGCCACATCCTCAAAAATCGCTTCCGGCACCTCGTTCGCCATCAAACTTCCCAGGTTAGTGTGTTATTTGGGCATGCACGTCTTAGAGCGTCATTACCTCAACGGTACGGTCATCGACGACGTTGGAACTGCCGTATCGCTGCGTGTGGATGTTTGTGCTTGGGTGTAGTCGGCGCGATGTTCCCACTGAATGCAAGTATCTTTGCAATTTTGTAGGGGAATTATTACATTCACACTTGTAATTTGTTTTTAGGCGCCTGTGATAATGACTTATATTTTCGGCACTCTTAGTTCCGATCTGTAGTTGTTTTATCTGTTGTGGATGGAAGTTACCAGACGTCCTTTATGAATATAGCGAATGTTATCCCGGCCGCTAAGTATCACTATTGCCATTCATCATTCCCTTTGCTCTTCATTCCTTGCAGTTGTTAAGCGACAAATGCGCCACTTGAAGTGAACCGATGATAGTAGCTCGTGATATTGTCAGTTACCCGTTGTTGTAACTCATAGGAAGCATTCTATGAGCTTGAGTAGGTGATTACCAATCCAAGGGGACGCAATACATCTCACTGTCTGTTTGCTATAACTAAGTTTTGTATGGAAATCTTTTGTAATCAGATGCTGTGTTCAAAGGATTAAGAGGTGAAACAGTTCTCCTTTCACATCGACTCGGAAGAGTCGTTCGTCCACTTCCATCATAGGAGCTCTCATTCTCGAAAGCGTATCGTTGCTGTAAAATTACTGCTAACTGAAGCACCTCAAACATGTCGAATGCTTTATAGTGGGCTTCAGAAATCACTGAAATGAATCGCAGAAGGGAATCTGCCACTTTAAGCGCTTTCTAATGACAATGTGGCCGATATCCAGAAACCCCCACATATCGCTTCCTCAATCTTTCCAAATCGAGATTCGACTCGTGCAAGCAGTTCAATGCTTCACGGGGAATTTTTCACGACGGCATTTTATTCTCATATCGTGGCGCAAACGTCATGCCGCTGATGGTCTCACCTTTTTGCAGCTCAAGTGTGAACAAATACGATCCTTTTTCAGTAAATAAATTTGTCAGAAGTGATTAATAGACGTAGATATAAAAGTGTTGCAAGTGAGGGAAAAGGGTTGGTCTCAATCGTTATGGATCGCTTTGGAGGTGGATGGTGCATGAAGCACGTGGCAGCCCACCCACTGGTGACAGATTTCATCGGTCGCATCGACTTAGCTAGAAGCGCTGTCCACCTGGGCGATCGTTTTCAGCAACTTGAGGACTTATATTTTCACTGCAGTTTGGCGTGTGCCTACGAAATGCCATTACTATGTGTTTTGTCACTCGCGGATTCTATTCGAAAATATTACAGACTCTGAATATGGTTCGTTTTAGCTGAGAGCCCGAAAGAAGCAGCCTCATTCGCTCCATTCGTCCCCCCCATCCACTTCCTCCAAAAACTCCTCGAATTTTCCACTCGTATGTGTTATGTATAGTAACGATTCGGAGTGATTATGGTACGAATAACGAGCACTGGTGATATTGTCAATGATGAGGAAACTCCTGTTCGACATCGAGGGCCGCCGAGACAATCGAACAACACCATCAGCTTAAGGAGGAATAACGGTGACATCGCAAATACCAATGTAAGATTAGTTTTTATCATTCACTATGGAAGTTTCTTTGTGAGCATTGAGATCCGCCGATCGGAATTAGTGGGAATCGCTCCCTCTTTAAAACGGGAGTATATGAAGGCGAGCAAATTGCAGATATTTATCATTTCGATCTGCTTTGATGTGAGGATGAGTCTCTTTTTCATACGCGTTAAGTTTCTTCGAAGGATTTATGCTTCTGTGAGAGTTGAAAAGTTCCGAGATCTACCTCAGTGGCAACGTTACTTTGCTGTGGTTTCCCAGTTCCCTTCCATTAAATTAACCACGTTAGTGTTTCAGTTAAGGTGATCTTGAGGAAAGCATCACTTTTTGATGTAAGAGGTATTCACATCCGTATAGCTGCGGTTGTTTCATCCTCTCCTCTTTTCCGGAAATTGTGGCTTCTTAGGAAATGTCCTCTTGTCAACGGATACGGAAATCTTCACTGCTATAGGATAGCCGATCCCTTGTTTCTTTTCAAGTGTAGAGTGAATTCGGCACAGTGAACAGTTGCGTTAGGATTCTTTGCTTAATCTCCAGCTTGGCTTAAGTAGGTATGCTATGCGGCAAAGCTTTTATGCGATTTGTGTTGTCATGGCTGTCGCCGCTATTCTGCACTACTATACGCGGGTAGTTTGATTTAGCTTGGGCATTCGAATCCGTGGTCAGTGGTGAACGCCCGTCTAAGCGAGTACGGTATCCCCACTTATTCGTTATATGGTTACAAATTCGAGCCAATACACTTCGTGTTCACTCTGGCGGCACTTATCCTCTTTGGAGTGCAGTCATTGCTGCTCATACCGATACTGCTGATCGTATCCAACTTGAGCAATCCTTCAGGTGCGTCATTTGAATTCTAGAATTAGCGTTCGACGAGGAGTTCGAAATTTCACGTTATCCTTCAAGGAACAGATTATGCAAAGAATGAAATGCAAACCAGATAGCACGGCAAAAATGCTGAAGTATCGAGTAACTTTATGACGTCAAGACCGTTATCTAAAGGCCGAATAGTAAGCTGTTATATCTCGAAATGTTATATTTTTACGTCATTCGTTGCTTCTCAGATTACGTAATTTTTCAGCATTGATGAAGTGTGTTTTTCGGCTCATTTGATAGGCTTTTGCTTCATAAATTCTCTTTTTCGCCATTATTCATAACGAGCGATGCTCTCTAAATGAAAGTAGCCACCTTCCGATAGGTTCACATATTGTTTTAAGTCCTTTCGTAATTTTCGTTGCCTTCAGTATTCCCGTTTATACAAAACAGCGATCAGGAAAGAACATTCCTGCAGCATGACGAATCGCTGAGACGAAGATCCAGTGTATATCTGTTGAAAGAAATTTGTGATGAAGATGTAAGAAACGGAAAGTTGTACTATTCGTATAGGATCGACGGACACTGCCAGGATGGTGTCTGAGCGGTCGCAAGATTCGTCAAGAGGAGCCGGTGACGTTGATCAGCATGCAGGTGCTTCATCGGGTCCATTTTCTGGCAAAGGTCGGAAACTTGGACGATGATCTATGTTCGCAACCTTCAAGTCTTTCGACTCGGATTGTCAACTCGTATTACAGTATTTATTTTGTATATATGTTTATTTTGTCTCTCACATGTATATATGGAAGACTGAAAAATCATTTAGCTTTGAGGTAATGTGCAAGACTGAATCACTGCCTAGGAATGAAGGGAGACCAATAACCGAAACTAGAAAAATAAGCATTTTGCATTCTCATATTAACTGTGTTATGTGGAATATAGGTCATATAGCGGCGTTTGTAATGGTCGTGTTCTGGGATTTTATTACGTTTCTGATGTGTTAGGAAGGGGAAATAAGCATAACTCTTTATTAATCGTCTCGGAACTAGGCAGTTAACCAGATAGTGGAGAAAGCGATCTTATTTGCTCTTAAATCCAACTTTAGAAAGCAATTTAATGAAAGAAGGGAATCTGAGGTTTATCTTCATTGTGATTTTCCAGTGGTGTTTACTAAGCTCGCGAAAGATATGAGAAGTGAGGTGGTAGATGTGATCTGTTTCGATTGATGAATCCGACCGTTTGTGATCTTGATGGCATTGCTTCGCTAATTGTTTGATAATCATATCTGTCATACTCTTCTGAATTTCTTCAGAGAGGTACTAAGTTTCAGTTTATCATTTCTTGTTGGCCTTCACAGGACACTCTCGTTAGATATCTCTATGAAACGATTTTCTCTCTCAACGAGTCGAGTCGTTTGCAATTTTTTAAACGATCTCTACTCTTCGTTATTTAAGATTGGTTTTTTTTTAATATTGAACATATCGCAGAAATAATAATATTTTACGAGAAAAATATTTCAGAAATGGAATTCATCGAGCAGATTGCTCTTATCTCTCTCTGTTGAAAGTGGGAAGTTCCTCTTCGAGCGGTTTTTGTTGCACTTCCCATCGGCGTTGTTCTTTCGTGAGCTCTGTGATGTGTGCAGTATGGTTATGTTGTTTCGTTCTTATTTGTAGCAGTCACCAAACTAGACGTCATATATACACGTTTCAGAAGAATATCGTCTCTATCATGGAAAAGCTCAAATTGCCCCTCAAAAAGTTCTGTCCTTTTAGGGCGCCAGAGAATGAGGGAGGCAGATGAAATTTGAATCACTCGGATCTTCAATTTCATTGTTAGCACATTATGAAGTTTCTAAAGTGATGATGTGTTCTGTGTTTGTGTTCATTAAAGATCCGATATGAGAAGGTCGACTTACGCATAGTTGATGTTTTCGTCGTATCGCAACAAATCCCTCGTCATTTTGTGATAATTTCATGTTTTTTTTCTTTGAAATATCTTTATGAAATGTAATTTTTCTCCTCTTCACTTGAATATTTTCTTTTCCATCTATAGGAATTTGGAGTTTGCTTCTTCAGCCTTCGTTGTGTTCCTTAGGCCATTGTTTCTTGGAATGCAACCGACTGATTGCCAACATCTCCGTTCAGCATTTTTGCGCACCGATTTAGTGCCCAAAGGCTCAATATTTTTCTCCTATAGATAAATCGCAACGTAAGATGTTATAACATTTGGACATAAAAGGAAGGAATTTGAAGCTATGAGAAGTTGATTTTAAGATCTAATGAGAAGCTTGAAGCTTCACCTCAGCAAAGAAGTTCGAGATTTTGGGGAGGTACGTTGAAAAACGTGAATCGACAGCAGAATTTCTTTCTCCATTTGTGGAAGTAATCGTTGAATATTTCAGTGTTATTAAGCAGGAATTCGATTGCTGGGGTTCCCTTCACGCTCGATCTGTTAGTCTATTCCTCCTATGTCGTCCATTATGCCTTGTTTGATTCCGCAGTACCTTTGTTTGTCCATACAAATAAACTTATTTCGGTTCTCGTTGTTGCTGCCATTTCTAGAAGTTTCTATCAAATCGCAATAACAATTGCTATATATTCTTTACATATAAAATCTTATTAGGTCAATAGGTATTGTGGGTGCCTCGCTGTTCGACAAATAATTTGGCCACAAGAGCAGATGATGGCTTTTCTGCCCATCTCGGCATTGGACGTCCTCTTCTTTAAATATAAGCATAATTTCGCGATAGAGTCATCTTCGGCTCTCCGGTGACGGAGCAGAAATGGCTAACTGAGCTGTTCGGAGCGATCAAAGACTCAAGCCATTGACAAATATTCTCGTATAAAGCAGGAGGACAGTAGCACACAACGGCCTGAATCATGCAATATTCAAAGAGCTTATTGAAGAGGCCGCAGTATTTTCGAATAAATCAAGCAGGACTTCGTTGAGACGTTCTGCAAGTGAGGTGACTAACTAATTATAGCGGTAACATCGTATTGCTCACCTCGATAACCGTCGTTTTGCTATGCTAGCTTGTGACGCGTGCCGGACGGAAAGGTTAATTTCCATTGGGAACGAGGGACTTATTTCATTGAGTGAGGGAGGGGGTGAAGTATGAAATATTAAAGTGCTATAGTTCCACTCTGTGGGGACATGCATCCTATGAAGTACCTGAAGGAAAGTGTTTCAGAATCTCGCGATGCTTTCACTAGGACTTGTGGTGGGTCGTTCGATGCCATTATGCCGCATAAAGTCGGTAAGGTCGATCGCTCAATTGCCGCCAGCAGTTGCTGCAGTTTTCGAGTATGCACAGTACTGTAATCTCACGATGGGAGTGCAATTCGCTATTGAAGGTTTTGTTTCGTGTTATTTGCTTTCGGTGAGGGAAATATTTTTGTTATTTGAAGGCAGCAATTTCTTGGAGCAGCAGCTTACGAAGCAGTCATACGCCGAGTCTACGCTCTCAACAAAAAATGGCAGTAGCGAAGTGGTTGGACAGCGTGTGCACGTTAGACTAAGTTAATGCTGCCAAGAGAAGTGCCAGCTCAGATTTGTGTAAAAGAAAGCGAATGAGAGGTTCGACCCGAGATCGTCAACGTCTCATCGACTATCACCTAATACTACGTCTTCTGATAGAGAGCATTAAGCAGGGCACAATGCTTTATCCAGCTTACCTTATGATCTCACTGGCCATAACCAAAAAGAGTTTAGTGTTTAATTGGGTTGCTCCATCACGGTGTTGTTGCTCCATGACATTGCATTAAATGAATCTCTGTAGACAAATAAACTGGTTAGCATTCATGACTGTAGTACGTGAATTTACCGCCACCGATTTAATATAAGGGAACAACGAATGGATCTTTTATATTTTTTTCGGAGTCTAATATCTAAAAGCTGTGAAGAGAGGATTATTTTTCAAGGCAAGTATGGCGAAGTCTCGATATGAACCGTAGCAATTCATACCATAAACACATTTTATTTCAGGTATTCATAGCTTGGGTTTGCCATGGGCAAGCACCGTACTAGTGTCGGGACTTGCACTTCGAATACTAACCTCACCGACACATATTCTTGCAGAGAAACTATTCGCAAGAAGAATTCATGCCGCGAATTTCTTCAATCAGGAGATTTTAAAGGTAGACTCGAAGATGTCATTGTAGCGATTATGGGGAATATTTGATTTTTAGGGGGATTTATCGAACGAAAAGGTGTACTTGGTAGTGCTTTTTGCTCTTTTTTCTTCAAAGGAATTAATAGTGTATGTTTCAACAGTATCAACTGAAGTTTAGCGGCATCGTTGCTGAATTCCGGAAGAAATGAAACAGAAATGATATTCCAAGAAAAGCAGGAAAAGACGAGACTGGAAATCGTGCAGTAAAGTCCATAGCGCTATCGAAAATGACGAATGCTCGTCGTTAATTCGCCTTTCCTTGTGAAATATTCTGTGTTTTTTCTTTAGTTCAATATCCTTAAAGTGCGAAAAATAAATAAATAAAAATATTATCTTTTAAGTTATTTCGACGATTCCGCGGAAAGTATCACTGCAGATTGGTTTGTTCGATCCATAGATAAGCATCGTTCATTGGAGAATTTTGTTCCAAAGGTTTTTTCAGCGGCTAAGTGCTCATTATAACGTTGGTATTGTGCCGAGTAGCGATGGAAAGAGACTTCAGTTAGATACAACGGACGAGGAAGTTCTACGTAAAAGTAACGAAATGGTGCGATTTTCATTTGTTCTCAAATTCGAAAGAATTGTGAAGTTATCAGTGCCGTTTATATGATTTCAATGTGAAGTCGTTAAAGAAATTTGCAACTACGACAAGAAAGATTTAATAATGCGTAGTGATCGCCTCGACCACATATTTATCCTTTTTGTGGATCGCTGTTGTGAATGAATTCGAGGATTTCATTGCATCGAGAATTCTGTGGTTTATAACATTGAAATACGTGTGCGGATATCATTCAGACGATGGGTAACCATTGAAAACCTCAACATAGACACTATGCACCCACACTCATTTCCTTTCAGTAATGAAGATGCGAGATTAATTAATAGTAAGCGGACTGCCTTTGACATACGTATATAATGTATTTCAGAAAGCAACGAAAATAAACACAGTAATGGGAGGTAATTGTTGTGTATTTATATGCTGGCAGCAGTTTTAGGTGGAGGAGTACACGGCGAAGTATTTAAGAGAGCATCGGCTGCAGGCATCTCGCATCCAGAATCTCAAAATGTTCACCATACCCGTTTGGATATTCTCTTCGTTCGCCATACGCAATATTATTACTTGTATGTTGCTTTTATAACTTGCTCTTCTAAAGGTTATTGCAGAAATATTTCCATCATTGTTGGGAAGAAAATAATCCGCTGAATTTTTAGTGGCATATGAGATTTGCAGGAAACTTCTCTTTTACATACATATTTCAACGGATTGCTCGTCGCATTGTTCGTATTATTTAAGTACGTCACTCACATTAAAGTTGGGCGAACAATTCACTTCAAAAGGGACCTGAGGGTGGGGGAGTTCTCTTCGACGAATTCATTCTCGTAATCTTCAAATAACGGTGAAGAAAGAGGACGGATCTAAGGTAAACGTAACAATATTGCAGCATTCCATTTCCATGTTCAGTAGTGTCATGTGAAATATGCAAACGACGTTAGTTTATATTAGATGTTGCAATATAGATCGGCCGAATAATGGCAAATCTCTCTTATAAGCTTAACAATTTCATGTTTAATTTGCTTATAAATATAGCTAGAGAGGTATTCAAAATATCCTCAACGAAAAGCTTTTTCATATGCACGGTTACCTTTCAGCGGATTTCCATCCAAATATGGCAGGTGCTCTTTGGTTCCCGAATTTATTGCAACCGGATCCGTATTTCATATTGCCGATCGCTGTTGGCATCTTCGGCTTCTTCAACTTATGGGTAAAGATTGCGATTTTTATCGCCCTCCTTCCGTGCTTTTGACGGTTCCACCTGTTCGGTCGGCCAGACTCTCAAAAACAGTTTCTTACAGCTCAAATCTAATCGCTAGAATTTTTAGTGCTCTACAGGCAAAGCAGTGAAAATTCTCCTGTCTTGGTAGGTTTTGCGCTGGAAGTAATGCCTCATTGGGATGGATGTGGTGGCTAATTTTTTTTACTTTGTAGTTGGGGTTGATGGATATAAACGTTGTGTTGTAGGATTAAAACGCGTACTGAGGGTGCTTTAAGCAGTGAAGTCGATGATTGCTGGTGAGTAGTGGAGGGAGGATTAAAGAGCTAAGCGGTACAACGGGTTGTGGGAATGGATGTGACGCGGTGAGTCAGTTGTGGGGTTCTGACGTGGTAGAAGATATTTCTGAGATTGATGAGTACTGGGTTGCAGGTTGTATGCAAAGCCTCACACTGCATTGTCGAGTTGAATGTGAGCTGCTGGTAGAGATCAGAGGAGGTGCTTGCCAGTGGTTTGGGAAGTATGCTGAAGTAAGTAGTTCATTGTGGGGGAGTTAAGTGTGGAGTGGTAAACGCTTGATTGTGGGTTGAATCAGTTTTTAAGCGGTGGATTGTAGGGCTGTTTATGAACGTGCCGACTGATTTTTGCTTGGGCTGCTTCCATCTAGGAGTTATGGGCGTTTCTTTAGGAGGAGGTCATTTTCAGCATTTTCGAAGTGTCAACTCGAAACAACAGAGTGCACTCGCTTAATAAACTTTTTTTCATCGTTGGATAGGTTCGTTGGAAAACTTCATCGGATTCATAGTACACTTAAAACAGTATTAGGATATCATCTGCTTGCAACACTGTTTCCAATTTATGACTGTGGCATTTATAACACCATATAATGTCTGTAACAGTCGAAATTTCATGGAAATTTTTTGCAATCATCATCCGCCGCTTTCACGAGTTAATATTGTTTTTGAAAAGCTCGAATTGCGGTTCGAGCCACACTTTGAACTACTTAATATTTGGAGGGTCCTACCTCTAGAACTTTCCAAATCATATCGGCAGGACTGGAAAGTCTAATCGGTCTAAGAAGCAGGGACGACAGACATTTTCAATATAATTGGTTTAGTCTCATCGTTTGGAAGTATCTGCGCAAGAGAGTGGTTGTCTTTGAGACCAAATGCCATATGGCCAATTTTAAAATTTCTTGAGATGAAATCTGGTGCGGCAATTCAACTGATGGTCACTCATATCCGACAGTACTGAATTTTGCTTTCACATCGTAGAATTGAAAATAACTATAATTGCATAGAAGCAGCAAATCCAATGTAGTGCGCAAGTGACGGGAACTAGCAACTATTGTGAAGAGGCGAAAAGGACGTTTGGGAAAACTATTGGGGAATATAATCTGTATAGATTATTCCTCCTAATTGCGGAATTGAGGAAAGTAATACGTTTATTGCACCGACACTTATTAGTGGAGCTGTTTTCTGTGATGATAATACTTATTAGCAGTGGCAGAAAGAGAATTCAGAGTGAAGTTTTATCGTTTTGTTTAATTCGGTTGTTGCCATTTCCTTTGCGTTTGAAGCATTTCATGGACGCTCGAACATCGCTTGATCAGCTTTTAATTCGAATTGTTGGGGGGTGGAACTATCCGATGAATAAGTCTTTGCTGAGAGAAACGATGCAAGAAACTCCGATAGGAAATCGTATGTGTACTGTTACATCAATGATTACCTCGGGATGCCTCATCATCGTTCATTTCAGTCGCAACGGCGTGTATATCCGATAGAGATGAACACATTTCGCATACGTTCTTATGATGTTTTACTTGCATTTTTTACACTCTTCGCTGTTAATATCATGACCGATATGCCTGCGGTGAGTTTATTTGATTTTAGATAAATTCGATGCTAATGGAAACGAGTGAGAAATTCGAAAGATGAGATCTTTGAAATGTAGCTCACCGAGGGAACATTTGTAATTGAGTTTTGCGCCGCGACTTTAAAAAATAAAGATGCCGAATTTTCTTTTTTTTTCAATTTAATAAGGGCCTAGCTGGTCTCTATTTAAGCCCTCTGCTCTTGATCTACCTCCGAAGGCATCGCAAATCCCTTCTCTTTCGAAGCTCGACCACATGCTGTATAATCTGACAACAGGATAAGACGTCGGAGCTACTCAGCCCTTAAAAAATTTACGATAGTATGGCTAATGGGATAACATGAGGGCAGGGGAGCATCGCTCCGATAGGGACTAGGCACGAACATTGTCACTTCCGCGACAATGAGTACCGGTTACTCCTCGCGCCCGAGGCACTTCATCGCCCGACTGTACACCGCTGCTGCCGCAACACACCCTTACAGCAGCACCTCACATGAAAAGTTAGGACACGGTAGTTCCTGTAAGCACGTACATTCTCCTCTTATATGCATCGATCCCTCAAGAAACTTGTAGAGGGTTTGCCATAGCCATAATCATTATCTCTATGCTTTGCACAAGAGCAGCTGACCTGCAGTTTGTTGCTCACTATTTACAGTACAGCTCATCACAGGTGACTGCAAAACGAGGTCGTTTAGCTAACAAGCATCTTCGAAGGACGGGATTCTGTGCTTTAGCTGTCTTTTGATTACGACCTGAATTAAGGAAATTCCTATGCCGACAGTATATGTTCGAAGATGATGGTAATATGAAAATTGAAGTGGAAGAAGAGTTTAGAGACTATGGTTCATACCTTTCTATGTCAGCATATTGGAATGGTGAGGAAAGGAGGAGGGTCACTTTGCTCGTTCCTTGAATCTTTTAAGCTCGACCTACGTACTGCGTTTCTAGGAGCCAAAATCAACGGGTTTTATACCGATGCTGTATTGTAGTTTTTCCTGAATTAAGACAGAAATAGCGACGGAGTCTGCTTGGAGTGAATTTAATATCACTGTGGATGCGTGGACTCGGAGAAGGGAGATCAAGGACACTGACTCTAGATGAAGATTGTCTAAGGATTTAACGAATCCGTCCCTCGTTTGTTAACAGTTAAACAATGAACTGCAGGAATTCTTTTTGTCATTATTAGTTCCCTGTTGCTCAGCTTTGCATTCCTGGATCATCCCACCTCTTCTCCAACTTCTTGAGCACAAACCTCATTGTCCCAGCTTGTTCCGACGAGGAAATTTTGTTGCCCGTTCCGATGCAGTGGAACAAAGCCGGATGTGAATGCGTTGACGAACTGTATAGAGAAGATAGTCTAACAAATGTTGCATTTGTTTTTAGTGTATTCCGCTCTATTGGCTAATGGTATCAGCATCGGGCATTGTACAGAGTCTCATGCTGCGGCACCCACGCGTAAAGGTATTGCTTGGCATCCAGCGGTTACCCACCGACTCCTACACACCCTTCAGAGATCTCTTCCAGTTCAGACGCGAGAAACTCGCTTGAAAGCACTCGAGGCAACAACTACTTCAACACCCGCTTCGTTTGTTGCTGCATGTCGTCTGCTTAATTGGGCTGATCGAAGCGACGTTCCTTGCATGGATTCGGTATTACATATCATGCTGGATGAATAGTTGTGCCATTTGAAAACCTTTCTGTTTGTGTTTTGTATGCAGTGATACCTCGATAGATACGATGTATCTCCGCCAAAATTGCTGCACTTAAATAGCGAAAAATGATTGTGTGCCACGTAGCTAAATTGCAATGAATATAATTAGTGGGAAGTTTCGATGAGATTTCCTCTCCGAGAAGATTATGCTGAACTGCAAACAGATGGGAAACGTAGAACCTCTTTAGTGATCTCACGACAGAACTCACTGAAATTAGTTGGTTTGTTATTGAAATCTGCCATCTTTATTCTGCTATGCGAAATTTCCAAATTTCATCATGAAGCGATGCATCATTTGTGTAAACGACTTCTTCATTTGTTTAAGTATTCGTTTTCGGTCGCCTTTGTGTCTCATATATGCGAGATTATATATGAGCAAATTTTATTCATGATTATTTCAAAGAAAGGGAGAGGTTTTTCGATTGCTTATGCTAATTTCGAGGTGTTTTCTTCAAGCTGGCAAATTTACCAGCAAAAACTCTGATGGAACAGAGCTTTCATATTTTCCTTCGTTCTTTGTTCTAACGTCGGATCGAAGAAAAATTGCAGAAATCTACGCTGTGCATTTCGCGATGGATGTTGTGCAGTCAGCTGTTGTTACTTCAGTCCAATGTTGTGCTCGATGCATCGCAGAGTGAAAGGTTTATTCGTTGACTTTCACGTATGATGATGATGTAGAACAAGAGTTACGTAGTTATTTCATCAATGGACCTCGTTTTTTTGCCGTTAAACCTTTATTGCGAACATGAGTTGATTGCTTGCCTTTGTATCATATAAAATATAGCCTTTTTTATTGAATAATTTCGGTGGTTACAGCTATACAGATCAATAAGTCCTCATATAGCCGTAGGTTTATGTTCCCAGTTGTACGACATCACCTTCGCATGCTTCACGCTTATTATATTTTCCTATCACACTAACATTTTTTCCTCTCCACTAAGGAATATTGATATTTAAGTGTTACGCAAACTGTTTCAGCATTTTATTGTTTCTATAAAGAATGCACTTTCTGATACTGCTGCCGATCGCAGATATTGGAGAGGACAGGGCCTTTTTTACATATTGTCTTCCTATTGTCAACTGTTTTAGGTTGACAGGTGTTTATTTAGTATTGGCAGTCACACACTAGCACAGCCACTTTAAATCGTAAGTTTACTCGTATGACAAGACAGTCGAACAAAGGCTACTGGAGAGAATTCAGAAAGTTGAACGGACGCACTAACATCGTTGCGTATTGGGACTATTTTCCACACCGACGCAGAAATGAGAAAAGCTTTGGCCAACGAAGCTTTGATTCCTCAGCGGTTTGAAATAGGTTTGCTTTTCAACGTCCACTTTTAGGTTTGCTGTTCATTCTAAACAAAGCGTATTTGGATATATGAGAGAATTATAGAAAAGAAGCGGGAAGGCGTAGAAGAAATGAAAGATGATGTGGTGGTGGGGTGAAGCGTATTCATCTTGCACCTCCCTTAGATCTAAGCATATTGGCGAGGACCGTAGACATTCGGACGTTTTGCTAGAATGATTGCAAAGTTCGGAAGAAGGTCCGCGTGCGAAAGGGAACGGATTTTTGAGGATAATGGTTAAAAGCAAATACGTCCTAAAGGAAACATCCTTGTGGAGTAATAAACTCTTGAGAAAAGATTTATTATTGGCACTATTACTGACAACCTTATCATTACATCAATCACTGGATGGATCAGCTCTCGTAAGAAACCATTGAAACGCATCAAAGTAATACAGAAATTGCAGATACCATCGGAGAACAAATAGAAATCGTTTAGATATATGCGGAAACAATGAACTTACGAAACGATTTCGTCGATTACAAGTCGACAGTCACTGCGGCACCTAAAATGAGAACATTCTTTATTCGAGTTTTCCAACATTTCTGTCACCTCAGAGGCAACAGATATCCAGAAAATGGCTCCAACAAAATGGAGGCGATCTCTGTGACATTTCCGCTCACTGCATTGCAATGACAATATAGTTTCTGCAATACGATATGCGAATAATTTACAATTTTCCAAAGAAAATCCTAAAGGAGAGCCTCATAAACACAAGAAACAAGAGCGTTTTTATTTCAGCTCAAAATCCATTTTATGATCGACGACGACAGCGACACATCAATTCATAGTGCAGTCGCTCGTTATTCATCACTTTCATAAAATACCTATAACTTGCAATGATGCCAACAGCGATCATCGCAGTTAATATATTTGCATATAAACAGAGTTCTTGTATTTCTCATAACTGCAAATACGGACTGAAGTTCTCTTCAGCGAGGAAGTATCCTTTTTAACACTGCCAATGACGTATTGCTCGGTCATTTCGATGGCATCCGTCGAATGCTGAATATCTCGGAAACGAGACGTTCCATCCTGCCCGGCCACTTCCAGTAATACCTGCAAAACGATGTACGGTCTGGCATTCACTATCCTCAGTGGGGAAGTTTCTACCGGAAATACATCAACCCGTGACTTCTTCCGTTAACACAGACCGGCCCACAACTCCGGAAATATGCCAGTTTTTCGTTGGAAACGTTCCTTTTTTCGTAAATTCGGAAGTGGTCAGAGGGCTTCTCGATTCAAAACAGTACAACTCTTAATAAGCGGCGTCGATGTGGGTAACGAAGTAACTTCCTGGCAAAAAAACTCGAAAGTAAAGGTTTTTGGGGGGGGGGGGGGGGGGGAGGCGGACTTTGATGACGCAAACGAAGATGAAAAGCGAGTACCGGATTTCCTCATCACATCAAATACCATAAACGAGTAAATTAGAAATCAGGTTATTTCCCCTCAAAGGAAGCCCTAAAATCAGAGCAAAGAATATTTCTCTTGCCGATCAAGCCCAACAGAAAGGGTCTCTTTACTCAAATAGTAATCACTTCTCCCTTTTCTCTCTACACAGAGGCAATAGAACATTTTAAAATGAGCAATGAACTCTAACTTGATCGCCACCAGGATGTTCGTTGAGGAACTCCGTTAAATCAAGGACTTTGTCGTTATAGATGATCCATAAAGAAGTGGCAGTGTTGTGCTTCGCCACTTCGTCGACCGTTATCTCGCGATCACCGACTTCTTTGCTGCTTTCGCCCATTTTCTGCAAACAGCACCAGTTTATCCTAAAGGAAGCCAGCCCACTAAATGAATATGAATAGGTGTGATTTTTGGCTGTCACTCGTCGGCTGCTTTCAGTGAAAGCGCATAATTGGACAGAATGGAATAACGTGCTCGAAACGGGACATCGTGAAATAACACAGCAGCATTTAAAGCAATAGTTGAATATCGTCCTCTCTGCGCTTTTCACTGTCTTTCATTTCGTCGCCAAAGACGTCAGCGTAATTTCAGCTATCTTCTCTGTCCCGCTGTCCCATCATTTCGCTCTCCTTGTCATACTGGAAGAGGAAGCGGCATTTCGGATACTGCTTCAGAATAAAGTGTGTGGGAGAGGGAGAGGGGGGAGGAGTTGGGAAGGACTGTCGAAATGGAGTTACGAAGACGAGGGGAAAAAACAGGTAAACATGCCAAAAGCACAAGCAGGTCGCCGCAACGATTGCATTTAGAACACACTAGAACGAACAATTAGGTTTCTTCAGTGATCAAATCGGCCATAGAAAAAACCACCTTAGCTCAGTGCACTAAATGTCCTAACGTGTTGTTTGCCTCTATTTTGTTTTCTGAAATTATTCGCAAAACCCCGTTTTCGGCACATAAGGCATATAGGCGATGAGGACGGAAACGAATATCTTCATTTGTAGTCTACAACCTTTCGCAACTCGCTTAAAAGGCGCCTTGTCTATCACCTCAAGAAATAACCGATTTAACTTCGGCTGCCTTTACATCGATTGCATCATTGATCATATGATTTTTCAATGAACCGATGGATCAGTGTTGAGTTGATAACCAAGCCAACTGAAAGAAAGCTTTTCGCTTCTGCAGCTTGAAGACTGAGAAATTGGTTAGATCTTTAGAGGACCTCGCTCGTTTCCCTTTCTGGTTCCTCACGCCTCTGATGATAATCACCAACAAATCTTCGATCATCCAAAATAACACTTTTAATTTCAATAACTCCTCAGAAACTCCCAAAAGTAATGGGTCACTTGACGACTTTAAAATGTGAGTGGACGACTCCTGTAAAAGAACTTGGATCTGAGAAACATAGCGCGAACCAGGAAACGAAGATGACATGGTGAGTGGGGGATAAGCAGTCAAATAGGCCAGCATAAAAACCACAAAATCCGCGAAAAAAGAGAATACACAACACGCTAAGCGGCACAAACACCACTGGCAGACATCGACGGCCGACTTTGAGTGCATTCAGCGGAAGTGCGGAAGGAGTGCACTCCCTGGCACCAGCGCCTGCACTCTGTCGCACAGCAACGCGTCGGGTGATGCGACAAGCCAATACCGCATACAGTTTACTTTATCGCAGTGCACATTATGCTTGATATTTCAGAAGGTTTTTTTTTTGCTTTCTCCTCCTTGTTCTCCCGTCCGTTCCACTCCGAATTCAACGTAAAAAACAGGAAAGTTCTTTTTCGTAAAACCCTTTCCCAGAAATTGCACTTCGCGTATGGGATTCCTCTCGAATTTCAACGTTTCCGAAATGGAAAACATCTGAAAACGAGCGAAAACGAAGCAAATAACTGAAAAGAACACAGTTATCGAAGTGAAGCAATAGCAGTCATAGCGGATAAATTATAAATAACATAAAGGTGAGATAAGAACGAAATCGAAACGGCTCATATATGACAGCAAACGATTCGAAGGACATTCGATATTCGTGCAAATGAAAGCGGAAATTGCGCAGGATATCATTGCTGACAGAGCGTTTCTTTGCCGGGTTGCTATGTTGAGGTAGCAGTTGGGAAGGAGGCAAGGTTGAACAGTTCAGACACATCAGCATATCTCAGTCTCGATGGCAGCCCACAATGTTAAGGACAAAGAAACACGCGAAAATCAAGCGATTAGTCCTCCAAAGCTTCCATTTTAACCTTTTTGATTTGGCAGCGCAGTCAAGTCGGTCTTCACCACAATATACGGCGATAGCGATATCGGTGAAGATTTAAAGCGAAGGAGGAAGTTTAATGCATTTCCGCATCTCTTGCATAATGAAAGCGACTAAAAATTCATCGACGTTTTGCCGAAACTTCACCTGGAAGGGTTACTGCTTTGCATGGACTGTGATCGAGAGTTTATTCCTATAAACATGGATTTCCCTTAATTAGGTGTAGTTTAATTCGGTGTTCTACATTGCTGAATGATTTCTTCATAGATCAAAAATGCCATATATTGTTTCCTATGATTTCTGCAGTGAGGAATGTTTATGCTCGCCACTACAATGGAATTGCAGCAGCAAAATTGGGAATGAGCTTCATTTCCGTCGTCTGCTGCCTCCGGAACAATTTAATTCGCAGAATTGACTCTTTGCCTTTCGCAGCGTATGAGCGCAGAGTTTTTTTTTACTTAATCGGGGCCGAACTAATAGTTACGTCGTTTTGTTCAAATTCGCTATCACTGAGTGATGCTGATCGACGCATTTATAGAACTTCATCGGCGCTAATAAGTTCTGCAGCAATAACTTTCTTCTTTGGGACGACGTGTATGCGTCCCCTACCGATTAAATCACGCATCGTTTGCTTTCCGAGCAATTTTTTGTCCCTTTGAAGGAGAGATTTTGAAGAAACAGGCATCCGAAACGAAAAATTTAAGGCTCTTTGAGGCAATGAGTGCCACTGAAGGTTATTGTTGCATTTAGCCTCCTTACAGCTGCTTTGTTTATAGTGAAGGTGACCTTCGTAGCGCCACTCGCATATTTGAATTTCAGTACGTAAGCAATGAATGACTTGTGGCAGCTAAACGTCTCTCGCAGTTTCAAGTATTCCTCTCCAGGCCAACCGAATGCACCAATTTTCAACTGAGGCTGTCTCATATATCTAGTTTTACACGTAACTAACGGCTAGTGTGAAAATATAAGAGTAACATCCTTTGGTCGTCCATGAATAGTTGCAGCGCATTTCGATGAGTGATTTTATGGCGGTGATTGGCGGCCGATCGGAACGAATATAAGTCACGGAAGTTCTCCATTGATCCATTTATCGAATTTCTTTGCAGTAAATTTTCTAAGTATGAAACTAACAAGCTAATGGTAATGCATATAAATATGTAGAAGTGCATGAAAACTCTGAGGTGCAGCAACTGAAAGTCCTCACCCCTTCCCCGATAAAGTTGGCCCGAGTTTTCAAGTAAAACTTCAATAAGTGACCACTAAACTACACGCATCTCTCCTGCGTAATCTTTTTGCAGAAACATGCAAAAAGCGTATGAAAACGATGAGTAAACAGTCGACGGTTATAGAGGTTTCAATGACTGCCAGTGAGCTATTAACTAAGCTATCAATGACTCACAGCTATTAACTGTGAAGTCACATAGTCAGTAATCCGCCTTCGTTGGATCGACTCCTCTCCGTCAAGACATTCTTGCGACAATGAGTTTTGCTCGGATTTCCTAGACTTTTTTGCCTTTCAGGAGCAGAAGATAGTCGATTTTTTGCATAAATTGCTTTCTTTCTCAAATTCTCAACGGTTTCTCGCCACTCCGTTGAACCATTACAGACTTCCATATTACTCGAAACCGCCTTATACGAGGCTAATCCTAACCAGAATGCTTTTTTTAATGAGCGTCACTTAAGGCACCATCTTCCCCTTTCGTGCCCAGCGAAACTCCCTCCAACTTATTAACTGTGATTAACTTCCATAATATATGGACTTGCTCGAAGCACTGAACAACTCACAATCCGCTTTGCCGCACTTCAGCTATGTTGCGACCGATTATCTTTCGTGGCCGGTGCTCAGTAAACTCGCAGATTATATGCCATCCTTCTCACGTGCTTCAGGATGCACTTGCACTTTTGCTAAAGTGACGCCATTTCATTCATAGACTTTGAGTCGTATCGCAAATACGCATTTCGTAATGCGTCCCTTCATCTCTCCAACGTTCACTTCGCGAAAAATTACGTACAGTTTCGAAAATCGAGTGACTTATTTAAGCGAGACTTGCGCTCTATAGTTCATGCACACAAATCATCGAGGATGACTCAGTCAGCTCATTTCAAGTGGTTCAACGGCGACTCAACCCGACGATTTGAGATTCGTTATGAAACTCCTGCTCAGCTATTTGAGAATCTCATCGCCAAAATGACCCGACATGGATTTGAGCGTGGGAAGGACGATGTGTTCTGGATCGACTCTGACGGCGACCACATTCTTTTAGAGGACGGCGAATCCATGTACATAGCGCTCAACCTGAACACCAACGATAATGTGATTCTTTTGGAGAGTGGTACAACTGAAGATGTCGTTGTGATAGGAGAGAGAGCAGCAGGGCTGAGAAATGGGCAGCAAACAGGATCAAGAGGACGGAGATTGAGGTTACACTCACGAGGGAGGTCAAGGTCTCGTTCACGACGAAGAACCTCTCGGTTACGAGAAAAGAGATCACGGAGTAAGTTAAGCTGCAGTAGTTCAAGTAGTTCTACCAATTCATCTGCACCGCAAGGTCCACTCCATATGTCCAGAAAAAATTGGTGGAAAGCTAAGTTCCACAGATGTTATTGCGACATGAAAGTTCATCGTCGTGGAGTTCATAAGGGGCGTAGAGGAAAAAGATCACGATTTCTTCGAGGTTATTATGACGGCTCCGGACCATCGCCGCCATTTGCGACCAGATTCTTACGGTGTTTTGATCGGGGAAAGTATCTGTGTTCAGTGCCGCCGCATGGTCCTCAGTTGCTGCATGACTTTCCGCCACATTGCAACTTTTCGCTAAGGCACCGAGGCCCTCCGCTCCTGCGATGGGAACCGTGAGTAGTCAGTCATATCTCGAAATATGGTTTCCGGCGTGTTCATCTGCTCCAAACTTCTTGATGGCACAGTGTAATGTCGGAAGTTCTGCTGTAATGTCAGATTATGTGAAAACTGTCGTTCGAGGAGGATATTACACCAATTTTGCTCTAAATGTGAAACAAATATGAAATCGGCCTAATCATTTTGTGTTTTTCATGTTGAATTGCACGTGAAACGAATGATCTGATTTCTTTAAACAAGCTCCCTTCCCTAACAAATACTATTTTCTCCATTTCGAGTTAGTGGGTAATTCCTCCGCTGCACTTTTCCGCAGTTCTTGCCCGAACTCGGAGATCCATAAAGTTTGGAATGAACTGTGCTGTTAAATTCCGTTTCGTTTATACAGTGTTCTGTTAGCAGTTCTCTGCTATGTTTTATATTATTTCTAACATTCATGTGCTGATTTACCTGCCCGTTTAACATGTGTACAGTTTAGAATAAAGTCAAACACCTGTCGTCTTGAGCAACGCAATATAAAAGACGTAACTGCTAAGAAAAAGACTTGCACAAAACGAAATCGAATAAGTCGCGGACATCAACCTCAACTAGAGCATACATTTAAAACGGCCTTCATGTGGAATGGAACATCACAAATTGTCGCCTAGCAGCTTCTTCAGTTCGATGTTTGGAAGTCGGGTCGCGTAAATCGTGCTCGCCACAGGTTCTGAGATTTCCGAATCGCAAGGCATAGTTATCGACATGCAAAACAAGAGATATTGAAAGACTTAACATCCTAGTTTGCAGCCAAGATTAATTGGATGGAACATGGCGCAGGTGCACGGCGAATAGACAGCACTTTGTGTTGCGAATTTTGATCATGCTAACATTTATATAAGAGTGTGTGGTACACGACACTTGTGTAATCATGAAGTTCGCGATTTCTTAGACGGTGCCGACCACCTTCCACACCAGGAAACTGTGAAATTCTGGATTGCATGCATCTTCCAAAGATGTCTCCTCGAACAAATTTTCCTTAAGGGATCACCGCGGTTGGGCAACTCTGGAGTGCGCAGAGAGAATTCCGTTGCTCACAGACATATAACCTGCATTTTTTCGTATTTCCCACGTGTGGAGATATCTGCACAGACCGCATAAAAACTGAGAACAGATAAGCGAAAGAATTTACAGCGTGCAATGAATTCATTGAATAGACAACCGGGATTTTTAACGATCGTCAAGCAACTCCTAAAAGGAACAAACAACCGAGGATAGTCTACTTTTATTACAGCTTACAACAACTGTACCCTCGTATATAGAAGAAAATGGTGATCATGGGCGAAGTTCCTTTTCCATTAGAGTTTACTGGTCCTCTTCGTCGTTTTCCCTTTCTTCATTGAGAGAACGCATCCGTTCTTTAATTGCTAGATTGGTTCTTCAGTTTTTTTAAGCTTCGAAAAATTTCTCAGTCCTCCCTCACGCCTTTCCTCTTCCCTCAGTGACCCTCCTTCCATTTCTGTAATTGTAGCTAGATTACTACATGTAGAAGCCGATCTCCATCACAATAAAGTCTCGCTGGTCGCAATGATGGAAAATTCTTGACAGAGTAGATGCGTAAAAATGTGTGATAAGAATGATAAGGAGCGACTGGGTAGGTTTACTATCAGTGAAGACAACGTCGTCATGTTCAGCTGTCGACAAGGTTCAACCTCGTTCACTGACGACCACTCATTACTGACATTATTCTATAGTGATATGAAAAAGATGGTCACTGTTTTCAACACAAGCGAGTTATGCTTTCATTGCGCAATGTGCCATTATCGTCACAGAACAATGCAATCAGTAACACAAAAAGCCAATTTCACATAAATGGTAGGTCGTCCGAGGTTGACGTCTCGCAAAATATCAGCGAGTGCCGACAATTTCCAACAACCCTCATCATTACACTCGGGAAACCATGATGTTTCAAGTACTTCAGTTCGAGTGATCACTGAAAACAGTTTGCAACTTCCCATTCCCTTTCAGGCGTTAGCAAAACACTGCTGATGTCGAGTGAATTCAATGGACACCGACACCAGAATAAGGAAAAAAATCACCGATGTGTGTGCAGATCGAGAGAATGCTTTGCGTAAGCCTTGTACGCATCATTTAGAAATTCTCAGCTGAGATATACAAATGCAATCGTTCAGGTTTGCAGTCACAATACAATTTGCATGACTCGTTTATCTGATGACTGCCTATTCTGTATATTTCCATGCCGTCCACGACAACCTTATCATAGGTCGTCTAACAGCTGAGGAGTGTCACCAGCAGAAAACATATTGGGCTCTAGTGCATTATCCGATGGTATGCGATTAACTGTACTGCACGTAATTCGGGAATTTCCCGATTCCAGCTTTAAGGTGCAATTCATGAAAAACGCTCAATAGCAAACGTAAATCATAGCATTAGTCCGCACTTTACAGGACGACTGCGTTGCGATCAAGTCGTTGCTGCGATTGTTGCTGATGATTGATCTCTGATCGTTTATTGCTTTCGTATCTCATTGCTGCCGGAACGCAAACACATGGCATCGCATCGTTTCGAAAGGAATTAAGAAGGCATTTGAAATTCGATTTGTGGTTTAAGCGACGTTCACGACATGGAGCCACCAGAGACCAACTGAAGTGCGAAAGCCAAAAGCATAGACCTAAAGGCCATCATTTAACACCTTTTAAGAGTTGGTTCCCAATGTGATTTCTGCTACTAGTGAAAATTTCAACTTATAAACTTGGTAAAGGTGTATTAACCATGAGAAGTTCACCTATCGCATGGGCTATAATTCATGGCACTGTATGGTCGAATTAGTTTTATTATACTGCATTTAGGTGTACAAATATATGCATTTAACTTATTGTTTATACAATTTCCAGGAAATGACTGCATAGGTCATTAGACTGTGGACAATACGTTATGTGGACAATTCCAGAAAGAATTTGGATTCCATTTCAGTTTTATTGATTTCATTCGGAAATATTACTTGTTCATATCTTCGAACTCACTTCATTAGTAGAGGTTTTTGTAACTGATAATCGATCGGATGCTAATAATTCACAGTAAATGAGATATTGCATTCGGTTTGAAATAAAACATAAGGCAATAATACTTATGTTTCCACTTACCATCAAATTACTTCAAGCATAGCACTCTTCAATGCAGTCAATAGGTAACAACGCGACCAGCAACAATCATCTTTTCTTCTTAAGCAGTTCTTCATTACTACAAAACTGTGTAAGTTACAAGCACTCAGTAACTCTATCACCGGAAATATGTATATTTTCTGGCCCTTTTTCTCAACGCCGGTACTGAACACATCGAAGGCGGCTGCCTAAAGACTGAAAAATGGTATCAGAGTAAAGGATAAAGAACGACCGCTCAAATGAATTCCCTCACAGAAAACTACTGAAGGAACTGCATGAAGCTCACGCCAAATTGTCGCCAGTTTCACCACAAAGCAATCGTCGACGGAAAGCATCACTAAGAAACTACTTGGTGAATAGTTTTAGTCAAAGTTGTCAAGCAAGAGCGCGAATCCATCCCAACTGGCTCATGTTGAATTTTGCAATGATTCATCTCAGGCTTGGTTTTTACATAAGAACCAGTTCTCACTCATAACGCAGTACCTGCAGCAATGACGTCAGCTTATTGAAAGCGACGACGTCGCTTCGCAAACAGACACTTCGCAAAGAGTTGCGAAGATTTTCGAATATAGGTTAGCTATTTAAGCGACATTCAAACCTCATAGTTTAGTCATCAGTCTTCGAGAATGTCACAGTCAGCTCAATTTAAGTGGTTCAACGGCGAAGCAACCCGACGCCTGCAGGTTCCTTACGAAAATGCTTCCAAGCTCTTCGACAATCTCGTTGCAAAAATGACCCAGTATGGCTTTGAACGCGGAAAAGAAAATGTGTTCTGGATCGATACGGATGGCGACTATATTCTTTTGGAGGATTCTGAGTCGATGGAAATAGCGCTTAACGCGCACCCAAGCGACGGTGTAATCTTGCTGGAGAGTGGAACTGTTGAAGACATTGCCTTCGTGGGTGAGAGAAAAGCAAGGACGAAGAACAGAGGGCAAATACCACTCAGAGGGCGACATTCAGGACCACCGCATGACCCAGGAATGCTGCATGAGCCCCCTCCACGTTGCGGTTTTCCACCAATGCATCGAGGCCCCCCGTTCCCCGGATGGCATCCATGGGCGATGAGAAGTCTGATGTATGGCTTCCCCCCTCATCGCCCTCCACATCCCCAAGGCTTTGAAGACTCCGTATAATGTGTGAGATCGCAAGAAGTCTATCGTCCACGAATTCTACGGTTAATGAAACGGACAGGAAGCATTTCATTCGACCATGCACCTGATTTGCTTAAATGTGCTTCTTTTGATTCGATCAGAGATATTCACTTTATGTTCTGAACTAATGAATCAACGATTTTTTGCTTCGTTTCTTCAACTTTTTCATCCGAAGCTATTTATATGGAACGTTCCGTGTAGATGAATTATTAAATTCTAACCTCTTTCTTCAGTGTCATATCTTTACTCTGTTGCGTTTTACAATATTTTCAACATTCAAATATTGACACTCCTTTATCCGCTCTTTAATTAATAGACGTGCTGAAATAAAGTTATCAAACTAACTTTCCCGACGACGCTACACAGTATGAAAAACAAATAACGAGCGATAAGAAGCATACACCAACCGACATCTTCTGCAATTTTCATTATGGAGCAACCTCAGATTTGCAGCAAAGTTAATTTTTTAATGAAACATCTCCTTTGTGGTCTCTCACTTTTATTTACCTCCACTCACGAGTGTCGAATTTTATTGCTGCGAGTATAGGAATCTTGCGCCAGTGACGTATGCATGCACTCAAATACATACACACTGCATCAGAAGCGCTAAGTCTTGATTGTCTGAGGATAATACACTTTGATGAAACAAGATGCAACCTAGTAGTACCAGGAGTATGTTGCTGTGAGGATGTCGCCCATATAACGCAGATCCATGGCCTTTTGCTTAATAGTGGGAGGTCAAGAAATTGCTGCTGATGGTAGAATAACGCTGACTGTCGAATTCGTCCCACATTTACTGGCCATTTCTGTGGGACGCTTCTCCTTATGATGTAGCATATACATCGCCTTGAAGACGTCTGTCGATGCCTAAATGTGATGTGTTCATGCCTGAGTTGTTAGGAGATCGCTGTTGAGACCTGTAAATTCCGCAGTCTTATTTTCCCCTCTTTTGAGATGTGGACCTAGGGGAATCATGTTAGGAAACGGGACTGTAACTTAGGGGGATGAAATATCTATTGGGAAGAAGATACCCTGTCATAACGTCCTCCAGATAGACATTTTATTGATGGCTACTCTTTTTCCATGAAAGTTGGTCCACACCTGTTATAGGAATAATTCGTAGTCCGAATCAATGATCAGTTAAGCGCTTTGCTCAACGACGCGACCACCGCAGTTGTCTGCATCGTTAGGGAATACCTATTCTACGAGTTAAAGATATCATGTCAGCGTTCCGTACGGAACCGCTTTAATGTATCGCTATGTATTATTGTCTTTATCTCATTTATTGCTTCAGTAGGGATTTAGGTTGCCGCATTTCAAACATCCCAGATCCCATCTATGAGCTCATCGATAAGAGTTTTTGGCTTACATGGAACGGCTTGTCAATGTTTCTCATTAATTTTCTCGGTTTTCAATGATTTTATTCTCCGTGCATTTCGGAACTGTTAGTTTTAAGGACGGTGTGCTGTCAAACTGAATTCAGAGGCTCTGCCTACTGAGAATCATCATTTCATCAGAAATTTCTCAGAATTTCCGGGGATAAACACGCCACATCTTACGCAGACTCATGCATCCCTCATCTGAAATCAGTTTTACCGACCAAACTCCATATATGTACATATATATATACTACATATATACATGCATATATATGTACATAAACATATGTATATTTATATATGGATTTCAATTTATTCATTTGCTTATTTATTTATTTATTTAAGACTCGCTTGTTCGTTATTTGTAGATTCCGGTGGTTTTCAAGGTCTTCGGAGAGAAAGTAATCACGAAGAGGGACGTTCTGCATCGTCATTTGTGTCTATTATGGACAGAGACACTGTTGAGCTCGAACACCATTCGTGAGAACTGCAGTATTGTAAATAAGTGTGCAATATTGACGTAATCCGATAACCTCCAAGTTTGTGTAAGGCCAACTGTAATGCGCGAAGTTTTTCTACGTCGAACGGGAGACGCGTTTCGTGTGAGAACTCCGCCTTCGGCGCATCAATCTCGGGTTTAACTACCGTTGCCGTTCGACGTCTGCTTTATCACGCCGGAACGCACTGCTATTCGACGTAGTAAAACGTTACGCACTATCGTTGGCATTACCCAAAACATGAGAGATAGCAGTGTTGTGTTTGTTGCGTAATAATCCGTGACTGATCGGTAGAGTGCGATTCCAATTATCAACGCGATTCTCAGCACGATCTGGTAATATTTATATCGAGTTCTTTTAACAACGCACTCGAGTAGGCTGGCATTCGATGTTCTTTTAGCCTTACTGCATCTCCTTGCATATGTTTCCCTACTTCCCACTTACAACAACTCATAGCCATCTTTGGTGATTGCTAATTCAACCGTGCCTCACAAATGTCCAACATGTGTTTTTCTTCGAGCAGCAGGGAGTGCCCCAGTTGCACTGATGGAAACAAGCAGTCGAGATCTTCGGAGTCTATTAGTTGGGTATGGCTGTCGTTTTGGCGAGCCTTTCGTTTTTCTTCTCCATTTTAGCCGTTCGTTTTCTTCATTCCCTTTCTTCTCCATTTTTCTTCCTTTCGTATTTTGAGATCACAGCTGCTGCAGTAGGCGGATGGTTCTTTTTGTTTTCTTTTGCAGCACTGATATTTGATGGTATTTGACTTCAGCTTACGCCACTTCAGATTCGAGTCTTACTAATAAGAATGATGCTGATAAGGATAGAAATATTTTTGATGGGCCGATGTTTTTCTGTTCGGCTTCTTTCAAGTGTGAAAACCACGATGAAGGTTTCCTCTGCACTTTTTGCCACCTTGCAATGCCTCTTTCTGTGCTGAGTCCTCTGCTCTTTTAGGAATGAGCAAGCTAAAGGATATATTGTTTCTCCGCTATCAGTTTTCGACAGTTGCAAAACTTACTCTCCGGTTGCGTTATTCATGAGTGATATTTCCAGCATTCGTTTGCCTACTTGTGCATTGATGATCTGAAATGTCTTTGGTTCGAAGTGGATTGTGTACTTATGTGTTGCGATTTGCTGCTGTTACATTGCGACGTTCAACTCCAGCTGCCGGTCCGTTCTCATTTGCACTGATCCTCACCTGCGAGATTATAGAGAGGTTATTCGTATAGTGCTGCAAAAGAAGAGACTCGCAAAACTAAAACGATGCTCCATGAAGAGGGAGGCCAACCGCTTACAGACCAGACAGATCAGATATAGCCTTTTTGAAGTTGACGTCGATTTTATCCAATTCAATTTCGGCTAGGCTTTTGCATTTTTCTGAACTCGGTGTCCACTGCAGGAACTCTAATGAAATGCAGTCTTTGCCTTTCAAGGAAGGGATCCAGGCCCCTCGTAGAATCGTCTCGAAGAATGGAACGTCCAACCGCCTGGCCAAAGTGCTGGCGCGCTTATGGCCCAAATGGAAAAGCTGCTTAGAACATCTGCGAACGCTTACGCCGATTTTCCATAGGCCATTTTCACACAAGAAAGTGCATGGAAGTCGACTGTGCTTGATCACTGAGTTACGTAGAAGTGCTGCGAAGGGTTTTAATAAAATGTTAATATAGTGCGATCGATTACTTCCAGCCAAGATCATATTTATTCAACGACAAGCGGGAGGAATTTGCAGCATTAATGGCTGGTGTCAGTGCAGCATTCGTTAGTTGCCGTTTCCAGAATCACGTTTCACTTGAATGAACAGAAAATGTGCATGTCACGAACGCCGGAAATTCAACGAGCGGAGAGGCGTCCCGGAGAAATAAAGCCATTTCATGTCTGTGGTTACCCATAACACCTGAATTTCTTGACGGTTTCATTCATGGCAAAGTGGAACGTTTAGAGAAACTTCTCCAATTCTAAGTGTTTCGTTCGCCGTTGTAAAGTGTTCACAAGAAACTGTTTCTCCATATCGTAGTTAGCATGAAAAATCAATCGAAATTTTCAAACCGTTGAACGCCCACTGTTGCTTCTAATGTCGGAGCGCCACTCCTCAAGTTTGTTGAGGTCTCTTTTACACAGTATTCACCAATTTTTTTTTTCTTTTAAGAATGGCTCAGTTGCTTGCAAAATGAAACTGCCATAGGGCTGACAGACTCACGCAAATACCCTAACAAACATCCACATAATGCACCTTCGCGAAACAACTTTGCAAAAGTGCGCTGAAATCTAGTTGACGATGCGCTCCGGAAAATTGCATTGCAAAAGCAAAAAGATGCCATCAATGAAGATGAAATTCATGATTAGATAGTTGAGCAAAGAGCCTTCCGGTTTTACAGTGCCCATTCTCTTCACGCAGCCATTTGCACGATTCGCCCAAGAACGCTGACGAAACACCCGAATTTCTTAACGTTTCCATGCATGGTAAATAGGATCAGCTGCTGTAGTAGCAAATATGGACAGCTGGAATGAATAGTTTTCTGGGTGGTCATCCTCCGCAGCTTATGGAAAGTGATGTGACATACATGATGGAAGAAGTCGGTGTCTTTGAGATGCTATTGCCATAAAACATGCGATATGACTTTTCCATTGCAGCCCATTTTCGGTAATGACATGCATTTAAAGGGGACAACTACGCGTTTCTCGTCGTTCAGACTACATCGCTTTTTTACATTCGTGATTGTCACTATTCATCTAAATGAGGATATGTGTTGAATCGACCACAGTAGCTTGCTTCCAAGAAATATATGCATAAACTCCCAAAACGTTGAATGAATCATTTTCTGCGTCGCAACTCTCCCATGAATTACGTCCTATGCAAGTACAATTCTTCATCCACACTTCATCCACATCTAAGCAAGGATATGCAAGCCTGCGCAGATTCAGTGAATGCATGCGCGTTGCTGTGCATCTTGATATGCAAACGAGCATATAGGTTGCTGCTATGTGCATAAGAGAGAAGAGTATTTGAAAGCGAAGGAGGAAGGAAGGAAAAAAGGAAGAGAATGGAGAAGGAGATATACGAAGTTGGGAGTAGCAATCCAGGAGTTTCCACAACAACTCCGCTCAAAATACTGCTTGCATTACACAATCTCCTAAAGGGCGAAGTTGATATTCGATCATGTAGTGACTGGCTGCACGCTTAGATGTGAGCTGACCGTTCACAACTTTCAAGCAATAAGCCCCATGAGGTGGATTGACTGAACTGATCAAAATCGAGAAAAGCTTAGAAATAAAGGTGGTCTCAGTTAGCTCATATTTCGACCGTTTACCTCCCTTGTTTAAACGTGTACGGTGCACATCTGTGCAGGAATATTCCTTATTATTCGACGTCATGACACGACACTATTTTCACAAAGAACCTACAGAACGACGAAAGCATCTCGCTGCGGAATACAGCCTAACGGCTTTCATAGAGGGACATTTCCTTCAGTTACTTTTTGATGCTTTTGCATTGGTGATGAGTTTGGTTTAGAATATCGGCTTATTCGTTCTCGAAAAGAGGGCAAACATGAGGGAAACGGCAACGACTAATAGGCAGATTGCAACGTAAATGGAAATGACTTTTAGACTGAAAAAAGTCAATTTTTTTGTTTAATAACGAATAGAAGCGATGAAGTTGCCGGAATATTAAACGAAGGTTGTCCTTTTGATGTACATTTGGGGCGGATACAACCAAATCAAAAAGACCGTTGATACGGTAAAGGAAATAATGAGCGAAACGATGAGCATTTGGTTTGACGACTCGACTTCTAAGGTCACCGATCATTTCAATTCCCTTTTATACCATAGTAAATTGTGCCTTCAGAAAACCTCTTTTAGGGCACTTGCGACAAAGGGTAGTCGTCAGAAATGACTTTTCCCAGTGCAGTAGCGACTTATGCTAGTTCATTACCAACATTTTAGGTTTCTAATTAAGTAAGGTGCATAATCGACTGCAGTCTCTCACAATAAGGAATGCACCTTCATTCATCATTTACGCCCCAACTTACCGCTTCCTCTCTCTAAAAAATAAAACTTCAGGTCACCTCCTTCCTTTTTAAGATTTTCGTTAGCACAACCCACCTGTCTGCCAAAAACGCAAACCAGCATTAAGAGAGCTCTGAGAAAGCACAGTTTGAAGAGGTTTTCGACATGACATCTTCACGCTCTGCTGCATTTATCGCCTACGAAAGTTTGGGGGAATAGCAGCACTCAGTATAGTTGACAGCTTATTTATCGATATTTGCTCATAGTTTTGGCATATTGCATGGATTTTGAGCAAGAGCTCGGTTGACGAATTGTCGTGCAGCGGTGACTTGCGAGTTTCGTCGTGTCCCTCAGGATCGCTTCTTTACGACGCACGTTCTTGAGCGTTCTCGCTTATCTCCCGTGAACTGGTAATTTTCAACACTACTCGCTGAAACGCTTTGTTCTGAATACTTCGTTAGCGATAATAGATGTTAGCGTAAGTATGACTGATACATTCGTTGCAGTTTTGCTCTTCGAACGAAAAGGGGAATTATTTGTGAAACTGCTGTTGCAGACTTCGATGCGAAAGCATTAAAGCTTAATTGCAGACTCGGCTGGATTATCATATGAGCAAGTTGAAAGTGGGAATCGAATCAGCTAACATATGCATAATCACAACAATCAGCCCGCCCGAAATAGCACATTCTGTGCACGAAAACATGTTCCTTATTTAATTCAGTCTTGTATCTTAGTCATTCACACTACCCATACTTGCTTTTTACATTCATAACATGTCTGCGAATTTTCTCTTCTCCCTGCCCTTCAAGTTTGTTTATAACTGTAGCAGATGATTCATATGGCAGGTACTTATTCTTTTTCTATGTGAACATAGGCTCAGGATCGCAGATTTTCCTGTTTTATTCGGAGAGTGGTCGACTCTCCGGGCAGAAGTTGTAGTTCTCACGATATAGTAAGGTCTAGCCAGGGCAGAAGATTCGACGGTTTTCATACCTCGCGGCTAGAGATTTATATGGGAGAAGGGCAAAGTGGAGAAGTTCTATAAAAACGATTTCCTCCTTCTCAGCAAAAAAAGTTATTATGTACTGAGCTGCAGAGAGGAGGATAGGTTGCACCTAAAATGACTGATTCATTTTGTTGCGGACTTTCCTGCAAGTAATACGACACTGAAAAAAGGTCTTGCTGCAACGCGGACATTTCTTGCCAGGTTCTGCTACTTTCCAAGTGTGAGAACAGTTGAAGTGCCCAGTAGTGAACAGTTGACATGGAAGTTCGCTGAACGATCAACTGATTCAAATACATTCACAGCGGCCAAAGCATTTCTGATTAGTTGGCTCCGTCGACTATGACTTAAACTTGCATGAGGTAAGGTTCTGGAATACAGGGAGATGTTGCGTCATCAAAACAAAGAGTGCTTCGTGCTTGCAAAGGTCTTCCACTAATGATCTGTAGCGTGCTTTGATGCTAGTAACATTTTACACTGTTTGGCCTGCGTTCGTCATTGCCATTATTATTTTCTGTTTTTGGTTGTCTTGCAAATGATATATATTGCATTTTTGAGTGCGTCCGACTTGAGGCAGTGCGAGCCGCAACGGTTAACGTGTCATGGTTTATGAACAGTTCTATCAGCTCCTTCATGTAGCTTCCTATGTGCTACGTACTGATCAATCATGTGCTTCGTTTCGACGATAGTATTCCTTGTATACGGACACTACGATGGGATGTTTTCATATCTTCTACTGATGTTTATATACGATTCACTTGTCGGAGTTGAATGACAAGAATGGTACAAAGATAAGAACAAGAGCTCGATCCACAACGTGAAATGCAAGACTGCAGAAGCCTTGTACGAATATTGAGCGAACTTGAGCAGCAGGTCATTCAACTTTCCACGCTTTTCACGAAAAACTCCTTCAGAATCACCTAAAAACCGATACTGGATGCATAATAAGGACGCCCATTTCGCACTGCTGAATATTTTTCACAATTGCATTGCGCAGTGCATGAGTACTATTTAAGTACTATTTTGTTGAACCTCTCTCATTCCCTTCCATCTCCTCCTTCGCATGGCCTTCCTCTTATAGAAAAAAATGCGGATAAGATAACAGTAATGAAGCGCTTCTCAACTAACGTGGAAAGAGAATCAATCCTAATCACCACATTCGACAAAATTCAACAAAATTTGTAGATGCATCGTTATCAAAAAGGCAGAAGAGAATTTCTTTTCTAGCTGCTCTCGCACGAGATACGGGACTAAGTAATACAGTACAGTTTTTATCAGAAGGCCTTAAATCGCTGAGAAACACTGTAATCATCACTGAAGGTAACGTCAAAGATATATAAATTTCAAGTGAATGAATTAGCCCACTTTTGGGCGTTTCGAAGCGAGAAGTGCGGAATAATTCCACTTTTTCAGCCGGCTGAAATGCATTTATTCTAGCTGACGTGCGGTTCGTTAAAGCCGCACAAGAATGGTGTGGCCAAATGCAGATGCGACGTCATCGAGAAATAATGACTAAATCAAATGCTAAGATGTGCTGTCGTGTTGTTTACGTCACGACGGTTGTCGGAGATGGTGATGAGCATCTAATGTGCTTTCTAGAAAGAACATCTACAGCACTCCCTTGCTACTCATTCCATTCGATGATAAGCAATAACACAATATTATTAATGTTCTCCTCGCAATAGGTTTCAGCTAAAAATAGTGGATCTAAACTAAACCTTGTTCACCAGCAAAACCATTATACAACTACAACTTACCCATGACGCCATGACAGTTGAGAAGATGGCGTCTAACGAAATTTGGAAGTGCTTCTGCGCACAATCGCTCTCGTGGCTTCTGTGCTTTACAAACTTCCCATCTCCCTCTTCACATTGATTAGAACAGTCCACCTCATCAAGGCGTCGCTTCGTTTCTGCCGGATGTTGCTTTCCTTAGATTTCGACGAGCAAAATAGATAGAAGACAATCAAATGCGGCCTTTAGCTCTTCACTTTGAAAGGAGAATGCAACGTAATTTTACGAATTTGTGCGAGCACTGTGATACTTTCCGCTTCAATTTTCAAGGCCGACTTGCAACCCGCAGCGTTCTTTTACAGCGTTCGTATGGAGTGGTCCATCTGCCTTATCAGCACCAGGAATCACGATCATTGCACCATCCTTGATCGCGTTTGCTTGAAGGTGACAGTGACGAAATCAGGATATTGAAATGGTTATATATGATGACGAAGAAGCGCAAGCAAAAACTTATGGAGGGTCTGAAATTGAAAGGAATCTCATCATTCCGTTTCATACGGACTTTAGTTTGTCTGTAATTCCGTTCGCGAGCTCACTCCGTCAAGGTTTAACTCATCACTTCACTGGGTGAAGAAGCATTGTACATTTTTGGATGTAGATGTGTTCCATATGACAGAGCATTCCATGCTTTCTCGATGTTTATTCCTTCCGAGGTTTAACCAACGCGAAACATCTCTCCCCTCCACTAATTTCGGATGACTTCCCGCATCGACATATTTAAAACGTCTGCATTTGATGTGGAAATGTGATAAAGGTGCACTGTACGCATTCCATCAGATAAATAATAAAAACAAAGTAATTGAGTAATCAAGAAACCAGCAAGAAAAAATAAATAAGAAGGCAGGACTTTTCTTGAACATCAATCTTAGTTCCATGATCGGAGTCCTGCAGACATATATTATCAGTAATGCAATGGGCGTTCAGCTGAGATCTTTATAGCTATTGTTTCCAAACTTAATAGCTTTCTATCTCTGAGGATTACGATTTTCATTTCAAATTGGAATTCAAGAGGGCAATCTGTGGGAATTTCTTTATGAGCAGAATCGACATCCTTTCGATTTCGCCTCAGAGCATAGTGACATCACTTTATTATTCAACTTATGTTAACCATCAAAATTGGAGGATAATTAAATGAATGGTGATTTCAACTGCACTTTGTAAAATGCACAACTTTGTTTTGCGGCCAAACGAGGAACCCAATGATGACTGGATGAGACATTACCAACTCTGTAGATTTATTTCCAGAAAGCACTTATGAACGATTCAACGCGGTTAATGCTAATTAAAGCTGTCAATTTAAAGACACATAGATGCATTAATAAAAGCCAACAACTATTAACATTCATTTAGATGCTTGTATGTTTGACTGCGAAGTACATCAACGTTTATTTCTGATGAAAGCTTCTTGAAAGTTCTTTCACTGCGATCAGTTGCACTCTTCTAATGAAGAATTAAATGAATCTTTTTTTATTATATGCCGAAATTTTGTGGCTGCAAGCGGTGAGGAGATAATTGCATTTAAGAAACGCTTTTCCTCATTGTCTGCCTCCATATATCAGAAACGCCATTAACTTTGAATGGGAGTTGAACGACGAGCAAACTCAATTCTTATGCATTGAACGTCGGCCATTTCAATGGTGACACAGTTGGAAAAAAGGTGAATTACGGGAACCCATCACATCAGTAATGCGTTCAGGAAGCTATGCGAAAAAGAGGAACCACTGGAAGTTCTATCGAAAGCAGATTATCCCAAAATGTGTCATGTCAGATACTGCTGCAACCTTGGGAAGAATTTGTAAATTGAAAGAGCTGAATGATATTGCATCGAGGCCTCGGTATTCGATAATTTCGCAAGTGCACTATGTCAAAGAGAGGGATTATCTAAGGAAGGAGTGGATGATGATGCGACTGGATGGGGACGGTTCGGCAAAAACCTTCCATTCAGCCGAAAGAGATGCGTTCGTAAAACCATTTCCGCGTTTCGAACTACTTGCTTTGCTTTGGCGTTTTAGCGCCTAGCATAATTAAGAACATATTTTTGGGAATAGACCCGTCCATGTGTGGTAGTGCCTGATGTTTTCAACTCACGATTGCAGAAGCTATGGTTGTAGTGGTTTTGAGACAGGTAGGTGTTTGGTGATGGTGGGGAGGGGAAGCGAAGGGGCGGTTGCATTTGAAAAGACTCGTAAAATTAGTGTTTTTAAAAAACACCAGCTCTCAGGATCCCTACGAAAAAGGGTTCGCGAATGTTGCCTTTAAAGATGTGTGTAAATTAGGATTTATGTTAATTGAATAGGGATAAAGTTAGCTTCTGAACTGGTTGACTTTAAAAATGCTATCCTCTGTTCTACCGTTGTATATCAGAAAAAAATCCAATGATTTGTTGCCTCCATTCATATACGCATGATGCAATTGGTAACACCTAACAGCTCTTAGCCCCCACCAATCCCATTGACGCTCAGAGGACCACCTGCGATTTCTAATGTCTTGATTTCACTCTCAATTGCTTTCTGCATTTCATATTTCTCTGCTCATCGTTTTTTCCTGCATCCATTCTAGTGCATTGTTCTAAAGTACTAACCGAAACATCACTCAAATACTGTTCTCAGCCAGAATTTTTACATAGTCTCTGTCACCTGCTGTCGGCTTCCAATTTTAGAGGTGTGTGACGCAGAGGGACATTACATATGTTATGAATAGCTTCGTGCCGATTCCACTTCACAACGTCATTCGCCATAGTACCTTCAACAGACGCATTTTCGTCATCCTGCACTGCAAGTTATATTTAGAAAATTGCCTCATGACAAATTTTGCATATTAGCGTATTCCCATATCCAATTTCAACATTTCATTTTAATTCATCATGTCAATTTCTGCGTTGTTTAGACATATGGTCCATAAGCGGCGTCCTTCCACCACCGCATTACTCGTCTGTCAGAGCCATCGATTTCGTGGCCGACCCAGGCCGACCCAACACAAAAGCGCCCAATTTTGTTCTATTCATTAGCCGCTGTTTTATAAGTCACATTACGATAGCTGCTTTTTTTCTCATGCAAGCTTCCTTTTCTGGTGTCAAATAACTGTAACTGCTACTGAGCTTTTTTCGGCAGTCCACCATTTATTTGCTTGCCTTGTGACCATTTGATAGAGTAAAAGAAATAAAGAATTAGCCAAGCTCTCTTAGCCAAGCCGTAGTCGACCAGATGAGATATAGTTGAGCCGAAGACGGAGAAAACTCGTTTTCTTTAAATCTCTGAAGTAAAAGGAGATAGAAACGAATTATTTTCATTCAGCATAGGAAATTTTGCCGCAGGTAAACTTGCGAGACTGCATGGAAGATCAGGTATTTCAACTGAGAACAGCTGAACTATGCTGAAATTATACGTCCTTCAACATCTCAATGCAATTAATTGAAAATTTCAGAAATTGCCTCAATTTTCTAAACAGCGACACCGCTAACAGTTCAGGCAAGCACTTCAGACACTTCTCCATACCTCACTTCTCCCAGTCACCTTTCCAGACCAGCTGCTCTCCATCTTTCTGGACATTTGGCTACTGCGCCATTCGCAGTTCTCTAAATGTCAGTCATTACGTCTTTGTAGGATCAGATGAGTCTGCCACGGTACGTGTAAGCATATTTGCATTGTTTCAACTGACAAGGTATACAGTATTATTGCAAATGAGCCTATTTGTCGTCAATGGTTACAACCTAACAGCGCATATTATTCTTATGCTCTCCGGCGGAAAAACAGATTTATTTGCAAACCTGCGCGAAGCTTTGTTGACGTCTCGCAGAAAGACTCTATTGATTTGCCTTCGACACAGGCAGAGACAAGATTGCAATCGTTTGTTTTCTCGTTTTTTTTTTTTCACCGACCACCCGCTGGCTAGTTGGCCTGGAAGAGCAATTTATATGAATCGTCGCAGAAGCACGCTACTCATTACTGAACATTTTTCCGGGTGATTTTAGCTAATTTTTCTATGAAATTTCAGTTTGTAACAAGTACCGGTCGCTGTACTGCTTATAAATTCATCCATTGTTTCACCTTCGTTACGAAATTAAAGAATTTTGATTCCTTCTTCTCTCTCTTCGATGGATTTGATCTAAATTTCACGCATTGCTCCTTCGTGTCCTCTGTCCTTTTTTCCGAGTCGTTTCCGCTCGAGTGTCATCATTGAGTCCAGTACATACAACTGCGCTGTTCGTTGTTGTTTAGTGATCGTTGATGACACAACTTTCGTCGCTGATCATTTTCAAATGCTCACTTTTCAAGTTTACTGTCAAAGTATTACCTCAACAACATTGGCTGTATCAATTATCATTTCCCTTCAAACAAACGTTTGCGTCTTGGAGATGTAACTATTTATTTTCAGAACTATCATATGAGGACCTAAATATGTGAAAATATAAACACACGTAAGCTGCTGAAATGACAAACTACGAGTTCAGAAAGACTTTACTGGAGTTGCCGACAAGCAGTCAAGCAACAATCTATGCAACTTTGAAGAAATCAGACCACTGCAGAATCTGCCGGAAATTGTATATATGAAGGGGAAATGAGGGTTTTAAGCAAAGGCAACTGGGTTCATTTGTCAACATCTTATGACAGGTGTCGATTACTTCGCCGGAAGTTTGCTGCAAAATAAAAGACCTTTATTCCGTTCCATTCACCTCGAAGACACGGCTAATGAAACAAGTCTTTTAGTTCACTTTTATAAATTGGCATTACATGTCTCATTTTTGCGAGTTTTTGTTACCTATTTGGAAATGTAAATTGGCCTTACTTTGTAGTACACCCTGCGGACTCTAGAGACATTAAATTTAGCTGATACTTTCTATGCCGTTGATGATTCTTTACTGCCAAGCTTTTAACCTCTTCTATCAATTTTAGAAGGAAATACTAATATTAATATTTGAATATCTTAAAATTCGTGTGAGCTTTATCAACTGTTTCCGACTCATATTTTTTCAGTGAGTTGGAAAATACACCACAAAGAAAATTTTCTGTGAAAGGATCTTACAATATTGGTTGATTTCATTGAAGTACGAATATAATTTCGATATTCGAATGATAGGAAAATGTAAAATTATATGCACTGGCATATCCTTGAACACGTTCTTGTGCTTATTTTTCTTGTGGTCACGATTGGTCTAGTTCATTAGCAAAAATTGAACGTTAGAACGAACAGAAATAATCTTGTGAATGGAAAGATCGCCTCATTGAAAATTACGACGCTTTCAACTAAGTTGCTCGTTAAGGTGGCCAGAAAAATGAAGAAAACCTCGTTGAACGTAGGGCACATTCTTGAAAGACATCGGTTGGAGGGGTATCGTTTTTCTTGGTACAATTAATGAAAAGGAAATCAGTTTCGAACATCAAACCCTTCATATTTCCCGTCCTTTCCCTCATTTCAATGACCAGTATGGCTAAAATATGCACCTCCGATTGCGCATTCGACAAAATATTGGGTCCAGTGAATTTGTTACGAACTGCGAAAATTTCAGCCTCTCTCCTGTCCCATTACATTTAGGGAATTATCACAGAAACAGGGTGATATAATAGCCGCGTGTGCGCATTAGGAGAGTTTTTTGGTCGAGTTTCAGCGCAGCTGCAATGAAATATTATCCAAAAGTTTGTGAACATCATTTGCTGCTTTTAAGTAATGTGAACTATGTGGAAACAGGTGGATTTTACATTGTTCTGACGTGAAATAAAAGGTCTTATTTATCTTGTAATGAGGGGGCAAGGTTAACTGAAATAAGTTGTAGAAAACTGTCCAGTTGTAGAATACTACAGCTGGAAAGTTTTCTGCCTGATGTGTGACTGAAATTGTTGTCGCGATTGGAGCCTCGCTCGCGGAAAATCCGTTGCGCAAGTGAAAGCAGCGTTCTTCGATAAGATGAAGCATAAAATAAAGCGCTTTGTAAAATGCAATGTTTAATTGAAGCTTATTTGTTACAGGTAAAGTGCAAAAATAGAAGAACAATTTCAGTGATAAACTTCCCTTACACAAATTACAGTGAACTGCAAATTTGCAGTGCTGATACGTAAAATGGCGTTGCATTCGCACTTTAAACTCAGCTTTGCGCATCAACTTTCACATCTCTGCAAATGTCTTTATTGCAACTGCAATGACTATTGCAATTTTCTCATCATTAAAGGAGCAAGTTCCATTCGGTCTTCGCGACTTCTGTCAACGAATTGCATGAATCTATTGATAGGCAAAGTTTCTTCGAGATTTCCGTCATGTTGCTTGATTCGAACGTCTATTTATTGCTTCGGAAAAGATAGTATGGAAAATTTTCATATCCTGCAATAAATTTTTCCACACATAAACAAAAACATTTTGTCATTCCTTCAGGTAGAATATCGTTTTGCTGAGGTACGCCTGAAAAAAAATTCACTGCTAAGTAAAGCGCATTTCAGATCTTTTTTAGGCCTATACCAGGTCACGAATCATGTATAGGAATGATATATTAGCCACTTATCCGAAATTGTGTGAACTATTATGGAAGAACTTGATGACACGGTTTGAAGAGGGACGAAACTAGAAATTTGCCTTTAAAATTGGGTACAAACATGTGCAATTTTCTTTCCTCGCAATAGTGGTCGTTTTTGTCAACGAGGCTGGTTTCCCGATACAGCGCACTTCCTTAAATCTAAGACTACTGTACTTGAACAGAAAACCAGAAAATCTTCACACCGTAGAAAATCGCTAGAAAAGACAGCTTATCATGAATATAAGTTTTCTCGCGAAGCTTCAGAAGATGCCCCCGAGGAATCATGACATAGCAGATCTATCATGAGGACTAAAAAACCGAAAAAAGAATCGATTTCTCGGTGCAAAAAATCTGATGTTCCACGTATGTTCAGTTCCCTGATGCACGACCATATTTCAATATCTTGTACCTGTTCACAGTTGCGAAATATTTTGGAACCCGAAACAAGATTCCTCTAGCGCTTTTATGCAAACATAATTTTCGGAAGACAATGCCAACTTCTGAGGAATTATAAAAGATTAGCTTTTTTAATTAGAGCATTCGCAAGCTGTTGCTGAAGTTATTCCATTGGACGAGAAGGTGCACAATGCAAATTTTATTATCCTTTCGACACCCGAACGTTGTATGCCAATGGTTAAGCAAAAAGAAAAAACGGTAGTCCCACAAGTCGGACAATAGAAAAACGTGACCAGAGTAGTTCTAAAAAAGGCGACCGTGTTCGTAACCCCCACTCTCTGAACATGCAATAAAAAATTTATGACAAAAGATTCCTTTCTTCATAGTTCGAGGTGAGAATCTCACCAGCCCTAAATGGCTTGTTGGGCACAATGAAATATTGCATGCAGTTCTTGCTATAGAGCAGTTAGATCTATCAGATTTTACAGTGTGTATTTAAGTGCTAAAATTATCACAGGTCACGTGCAAAAGACTTTCGGCCGTTCATCATCCACTTTTGGCCAGAGGATGAAAGACGTTCTGATTGCAACGCCCCAGGAACACGTTATTCGTTGAGACAGGTAAAATCTACCGCGGCCATACTCGTAAGTGGTATCGTGATCGAGGCAAATCAGCATCTATCCATTGCTCGTTTTGAATTTCTTAAAGATTGAGGAGTTATTATGAGAGAGAATTTCAAATACTTCGTTTGAGCCTTGAAGGTTCTGCTCCGATGCTGTTCTCCAAGTAGTTTAAGTAGCCATTCGCATGTTTGAGTGTCAAGATTCTCTGAACTGTGGCGTATAGAATATGCAAGAACGTTCTAATGGGACAGTAATGTTTGAAAGGGGGGCATTAAATTTGGTAGCATTAAACTTATTATGACATCAGCGGGGTCATAGCTCTATAATGCATGCAGTTCTGTAAATCCAAATGCATCCTCTCGAACGAGACTGAAAAATAGCCACATGAAAAAAAAATTTTTTTCATAGCAAGGACGGTTTGCTCAAGAAATGGTTTAGGCGCTGGGGTCAGCATCGGCGCAAATTGCATGGCAGACGTAACGTCGCTCACATTTCTGTTTACTGCGGCAGTAAGGGACGAGTAGATGAGCAGAGGGGAGGGCAAGAAGAGCGAGGAACTTTTGCGATAGTTCCCTAATTAATGAGGAATGCCAAACACGTCCCTCTGCGGGGATATTTGCACCCAGTGTCACCCATAGAATTTTCGCGTCCCGAAGTATCCTCCACTTCAGAAGCATTGACAGCAGCAAACTGGGAATTTCATCGAGATGACCCACCGCTTCACTATACCTACCGTCTACGTTGGAACTCTTGCGAGTTATGACTGCGTCTACGTGCTAAACGTATTCACAGATATGAAAGATGCAAATCTGCGCTAAAGGAGGAAGCGAGCGCAAACGCTGATCTGGGAGCGTCAGCCGGGTGCCCTTGTCTAGTGCTTATCCAGTGCCCCATAGCACATTCACGTCAAGAAGCGCCACTGGATGAGTAAGCTGTCGAGTGTATCCTTCAACAGGCGAGAAGGCAACAAATTTCCTGAAATTAGCTACTTTAACCGATCATCATCGTTCTGTTTCCGTGCGGGATCTCGTCTCCGATGCCATTTCTTTTTTCGCAGTTAACTAGATTTCAAACGCCAAGTTATTTTTTCATTCTACATTACAGTAGCGGATGTTTGGCAGTAGCCATAGGCCGAAAAAAAGTTTTGTAGAAGTTTTATTTCACAACATCAAAATCGCTTGATTTGTTTTTAAAGTAGAAGCGATTCGCCTAATTAAATGTTTGCATTCTTGCGGTACTCATCCATCTGTGCGGTACGCAGCGGAATAAATTCATCCCCTCTAGCAGTTAAATTAAAACCATCTCTGAACATTCTTCGATGTTTGGATGCACAAAGAATTTTGCACGAAACCAGTGCAGAGTTATTGCGCCTACAAACTTAAACGCGACATGCGAGGAAGGTTGCGTGCTTCAGGACAGTCAATCATTTGTTCATCGGTGGTCTCATCGCTTTCAGTAGTTGATCTTTGATGCAAGTGGAACACAGAATACCGAATAAACCACTAGGCTGAATGGTATGAGATTAGCGCAACCTAAAATACTCAGCGAATCCCATTTGGAATAACGGATTTCAATGAATTCAGCAGAAATGTTGGTATGGAGCAGCTAATAGGGCTTTCTAGTGTCATATTTGGCGCTGTCGAAATCAACATAGTCTTTCGTAATCCACATTCACGTTTAATTTAGTCAAATACTGCGATTGGTAAACACACTGCTGCATTGTTTCTGAGCCTGAATGATGTTGTACCCTTTGCATATCTATAAAGCGTGAGCAGGATTGTAGTGTTTTTTATTTCATTTTTGTTAGGTGCGAATTCTATGCTCATTCGACTCATTGGGCTAACTCTCAAACAAAGATTCTGTTCAAAGAAAGGGGAAAAAAATGAAACGTGGACGAAACAATATGCAGTACGAGTGGGTATATCGCCGCTTCATTTTTATTGCATTCTGTCGTATCACTGCTCCACATATTTTCATACTCATCTACAGATCTACGCCACACTTCCAAATTTTTCTTGCTGCAATTTTCAGCTCTTGATTAGATTTTCGATAGTATATTTGTGGCTATACTGCTCGCCCACGTTACCGTAAGTCTTCTAGCCACCGTAACGCATTTGTTCGTTGCACAAAAATTCCGACAGGTGAAATTTATCGTCGGTCATCTAATGAATGCTGCTTTGCCTGCCCAATGAGTACCTTCCGATCACTGGTGGAATAAGTTGAAATGCTCCTCGTTTCTGGTATATTTCGTAGTTGATGCAATTCTTTGCCCGGAAAAAATGAACTTTCTATCATAACCAACAAAAGGTTTTAATTTCTGCCTCCTCTCATCATCAGTGCAGTTGCCTATCGATGGTGGAATAGGTACGAAAAATTTTACGTGTAAAAGCGGAGGCCAACATACTAGTTTTTCGGCGACACTTTGGAGATCGAGACGTGATGGTGAAATCTATCTGCACTTAAAGGTGTTTTTTAAAATGATGCTCTTGGGAGTTCACATTTTTTCAAGTCGGGGATGAAAAGGGCTGCCGAAAGCGTTGTAAGCTCACTGCTGTGTTGGTTGCTGAGTTGTGGTTTTTATTTTTTATAGTTTAACTAATACAACTTTCTTATCGATAATTATCGTTCTCGCTTAAACTGTCCAAAAATGATAAGGACGCATTTAAATCCTTTCAAGGGCTTAAACCATCAGAGCACCGAATGCACTTCAATGGCCAGTTGCAAGCATAAACAGCTACATTCCATCCGCTCGCTGTTTCAGAGGATTTTCGCGAGGCCAACATCGGTTTTTTATATTGACATCTCACGTTCAATTTTTTCGAATCGGTTTTTTGAATTTTCATGGACTCTGCTAATTTCATGCACTATGCTTATTTTCTTTAACTCAAATTCTGTGTTTTTACCAGCTACATCAGTTTTCTACTGTTTCGCCTAATAATTAACCGTCTAATTCCAAAGGCCGGTGTTTTCATGTAAATAATCATCCTCGATTATCTGTGGTCGTTTTGAGTCGTTGCGTTTCATGTTCAGTGCTCCTCTCATTGTTTATCAGCTGATGGATAAATCTCACATTATGTTTCCTCAAATGATTTTCATCGAAACTTCAGCTCCTCAACTGCACGTCGAATTTCCTGAAGGGAAATGAGCGAAGTCCTCGCAAAAATTAAGGTATTGTTTCACTTGTGCCAACTTTTTTTTGTAGTTACGCCCATCATCCGGGCACATAGAACTAACTGTTAGGGGACGAGTGGAAACCTATTCGTGTGAGCCCGTGCATATAATTGTGCAAAGCTCGCTGAGTTTGAGCTTAGCGACTGAAGAATTTGACGATAGCCATGCTCGCTCATGCATACAGCCGGCGGTGCAGACAAGCTCGAATTTTTGGGAGGGCGCTCTACTGCACGCGCGTAATAGCAAGGTGACATGTGCACTGATGGGTAGATTGGAACTCGCTTGCTTGAAAATGAAAAACTCTTCTTTCGATAACAGTGCTTCCAATGAGGGTAGGAACAATCGTTGCAGGATTCCACTCCTCACCAAGCGTATCATGTTTGACTACGAGAAATTCGATGAAACAATCGTGATGTATATCTCTGCCGCACATAGCTTTTCCGGGAAATTCATTTTAACAAGTCACAATAAGCTGCTTATGCTTATCTTGAATGATTGATAAATAAACGTTAAGAGGTTATATCTGCAAACAGCAGAAGATTATCTCCGTATACATTCGATGCTGAGAAACATACAAAGGTGTTTATCAACCTCACCGCCTATAGTCAACCAGGCATCTTGCAGGGAGAATTCTGAAGCGGTCACGAATCCTGTGAGTCCAAAACATTCATTTTTCTTCACCAAAACAAACATCTTTCAAAATATAAGTTATATATGAAAATCAACATCTTCACGGTGATTTTAACAGTGCAATTGAAAAAAAAAATCTTATTTCCTTGAATGACTTTTATCTCATCCATATTATTCGTCCATTACAAATGAAGCAAAACGGTACCTTTATCTGACCTGAAATCATACATTCAGAAATCTATGCAAATTTGTACTAAGAAAATATTTCTTGAACTGCTGACACACAATAAGAGATCTGACCGCCTTAGTTGAATTGGGTTATATTATCAAAAAAGAGCACTTAACTATGTCGCAGAACGTGTGACGAAGCAAAGCACAAGTGCCACTAATTAGTTAATGTCATGAGAGTGGCGACATAGGTGATAAAAAGTGAACCGCTGAAAGCGAACGTTAGGAACAGTGAGCCGACTGATCGCACAGAAACTTTCCAGCCGATTCAAGGGCTTTTCAGCTGTAGAGTTTTTCTTCGTCTTTAGCCATGAATGCCACTTTCAGATAATATTCGATTCTGTCCAACCGTTTCCAGTTCGCCTCTAAATTCTAAATTCAATTTTAACCGAAAATTCCCTCTTCTGCAATCATTATAGGACATTTTGTCCATTCGATAGTTTCAACGAAGTAGTGACAATAGAAGTAGTGAAGCGAGAGCAATTTTGAACCTGATGGATGCTTTAAGTGGTGAGATGTTAACTATTGGCATAGACAGCGATGTCGCTTTGCTAATATCTGAAACGATAAAAAAGCGTAGAATGCTACTGATGGACGTAACGAACTAGGGTTGATATTAAGGCAAGTGCTGATAACATCACAAATGAGCTCTTTTATAACGAAGCGACAATATACCGCACAGTTAAATCAGTTGTGTGGCGTTGAATGTGAGGTTCTAGTGATGCGACAAGCGACAGGTGCTTTGTTCACCTAGTGACAACTAATATTTCATTGAGTATAACCACCTTTATTTGAGGGCCCATTACGAAATATTAGGCAGCTGCTATATAGGACTGATGCGGAAACCATTTTCATGCCGAAATGACTGCATATCATCCATTTTCTATACATCTGTCATTGTTTTTATGATATATCGTGTCGATTACACACTCTTTCAACATATTTGTCGTTACATCCTTCACTCCTTATGCGCAGTTGTTTGTTACCTGTTTAGAGCGCACAATGAAACTGAAAAGCGGAGCAGCAGCATAGCAACAAGCCCGTAGAAACTCACATGATTCTGACCTCGCGGTCATGATTTGTGTATGTATTTCTAGGGCAAGAAGTTTGCAACCGCCCATGTGGCGCATTTAGGAGTTTTGTAAGTCGAATTTCTTATTAGCCATTCGTCCATCTTCTTATCTCTGTCCAAATGTACAACGGTGGCCTTACATGTGCATAACGATTATACAACATGTAAAATCCATAACTGTCTTTCGTGTCGTTTATTGCGCGTGCATCTCGATCATTTTAAAACATTATTCAGAAGTAGAAGGAAAATGAGAAAGCAAAAAAAAAACTGTGAATGAACTGCCGGATATGCCTCTCATAGAGCAGGGCTGAATGCGACTTGTCATTCACCTCGAATACCTCATCGGTTGATCATCGCCATCCTCCCCGCAGATACAATCAATAAAATTTTCGGAACCCATATTCAGCCGAAATTTGCGTCCACACAGTGTTTCTACTGTTTCCGAACGTTAACTTCTTAGAACGTAAAAACTACTACCTGAGCAAATTGCTTCTTTCAACGGGGTCTAATGGTAGCTGACGAAGAGTGTCGAGTTCCTAAATAAAAATTTACATGCCATGTAGTTAGGTGATAACTTGGGGATCTTTGATGAATAGCTGTCCTTTCTCAAAATATTTCAAGAACTAAGATTTAGTCAGTTAACTATGCGAATGAATTAGCAAATTACAATTGCATACATCTACAGTCTATGTTATATTAAGGAAGGCATGAATACAACGTGAAGTAAAGCTGATTTTACTCAAAAGGAAACCTGTAAGCATCGAGGTAAGGAACAAAGTGTTCGCATTCACTTTGAGTGTCTAATTAACTGAGAATGTACATCGAGGCACTGAACACACTGTCGTTAAAAGGACGCTGCCATGTCTAGATAGCTTAAAAGCAAATGATTTCCATTAAAAAGACTAAAAAGAAGCAGTGGCTTGAAAAGGCAGTGAAAACAAAAGCGATGAGTTAAGGAAAAATTAAGGGAAAGTGGAAGGCGAAAAAGAGTAATCTCAAAGAAGGGAATCACAGTGGGAAGCGGAGGTGAATCGAACTGAAGTGGAAAGTTGAGTGGAAGGCGGAAACAAGAACAACATTCCACTCATCCAGTGCAACAGCTAATCTGGAGTAAACAGTAACAAGAGTCGCATGGACGAGGCTAATCAGCCCTCAGATGAATGATCTCGTACAACGGTGCTTAATATGATACCGTTCTTGCTGCGATCGTAACACGCAACAGTGCCAGACATCACTGGCATGATCACATTTGCTGCAGTGGCGTTCGTCAGAGGTGACAAATGTAATGAAGGAGAATGAGTCGGTAGTCGTAGTTGTCATCGCGGACATGGCGTCTTCTCTATAGCAGGTCGAAACATTTCTTTTATGCAGCTCGCATCCGCTTGTTGTTTGCAAGCTTTTCGTCTTTTTGCTTTCAAATAGCTTCCCTCATTAAGCGTTGAGAATGGTTTCACTGATGTACTAATCGCGTTCAAAAAATTTTAACGTCGAAGAAGTTATTGCCTCCACATAGCTGGATACTTGGAGCAATTCGTGCAATATGCAATGGTGCCCGCCTTGTTGCCGCTTCATGCGCTTTGGCTGCAATCGATGAAATGTCTGTTAAAATATAAGTGTGACGAATAAGATCGCCCATATAAACTTCACTATTACGAGATGAAACCAATGTGGTCATGTCTTCCATCCCAATGCGGTCGCTTTGCCCATGTTTCTAGCCCGCATTTTTGCTGTCCTTCCCCACTCTACTCACCTCACCTTCCAAGAACGTTTCTAATTTTCCGGTCGACATCTGTTTCTCTTCACAAGCATGTTTTCGTTGCTCTTGATATATCACTGGTTCTGCTGCTACTTTGCGTCCGTTGTCACTTTAAATTTCGTTTTCAATAATTTTTCCTTATGCTGTGACGGATGTTGAAATTAATTACCCGAGTGGAATAATAAACATACCAGGACACTATTTATGACTCTTTCTTTGCTGTAACTTATGGCAATTCGAAGCAGTAACGCGAGTAATATGTTTGGAGCAGAATTGCCCAAAGCAGCATATTTTACATAAATAATAAACGCTAAAGCGTTGGACATGATCAACGATGGGGAAGAGATGGTCCAAGCGAGAGCATATTTGCCCTTTGTCGGTTAAAACTTATAAATTGAGTACTTGCAAGCTATGGAGTTCGTTTTCAAAACCGTACCACCATGATTCTCCATGAATTACTACTGCGTCACTGTTGCGCAGGTTTTATTAGATCGTCCTTAAAATGTTCTGTTATTCGTTGCTTTCCACTTTTCCGTGAATCATGAAATTTATTAGCTGCTCATTCGCCTGTGCTCAGTGATTCACTGAAATATTTACCTCATGTATTTCGGAAACCTCCAGAAAATTTTATTTATTCGCTCTATTACCGATTTTAGGTATTCATAACTTTTAAATAAAGGTGCAAAAATTCTTTCGGTGAAATTTTTACTTCACTCAAGTTCGAAGCAGTCAAGCATTAAAGCTTAACTGATAATCGTTCACTTCGGTCATTTTGTTGCGGCAACATTCGCTTTCATTTGTTATACGATTGCTTATTGTTGTCTTCGCTAGATTTTCAATCAAGCACTCGATGTGCGCCACAATTCAATGGAACAAATGAGCCAAACACTATTGCCAGTTCCTCCCGGCTATCCATTGAACACATTAACTTGTCTCTTAAAATGATGGAAACAGCAGTCCTCTCTCTCCCTCTCGCTTTTCTCTGTCCCCTTCTCTTGAGCTGCGCGTTTTTCAAAGCCATTGCCCGCATCACTACTCATACTCACAGTTAATCCCATGTATATCTCAGTATCTATGTTGACAGTAACTTGCCTTAATATTTAGTGGATGATTCGTTACTTTTAAAGCGAATTCAAAATGTCACTTGTGCAGTTTTGTTGTCTTTTTCGTTGTCAACATTTTCAGAAACACTTCGCTGCTATATATTAGTTTAATTCATCGACACCAGCTCTTTGTGTCCATTTCATAACAGCATTTATTCTTGGGCATTAATCATAAACTTAGCTCAGCGATAATAAGCGGAAATATTTAGTGACGTTGCTGGTTTAAATGCCGTTGAATCCTAATGCAAAAGATGAAGCAAAAGCCGAAACTTCCATATTGTCCAGTGAACGATGAAGGTCCTGCTCTGTTGACCATTCCAAAGGTCAAACTCTTGCTGAAGTTTCAGTTGACAACTTTTGGGCTCTTGTAAAGACCGAAAAAAAGATGACTTAGCAAATTTTGTATCTTGATTCTTCTTATGACCCATGGAAAGTGGCTGCATTAACCTGCGTCAACGAAGCTCTCTTTTTTGTGAAGCCTTTCCGAAAAGTTGTTTCCAACGAGCGGCTGCAAATGCTCGCAATATACATTTTTTTAAAGAAATGACGTACTAATGTAAGGGTGCTGGGTCCCGTTTTAACCCTCTGTTCTTGATTTCTCCCGAAAATTTGCAGATTCCTCTTTTGAGACTCCACCAGATGATGTGTAGTCTAACAACAAGATGAGATGCTAGGGTTTTTGGAAATCTCAGTAATATCGACAGCAGTTAGGCGGAGGGGATAATTCGAGGGCAGGGAGAAGCTGCTTCGACATGAGTACTGCCGTCTCCGCTCTAACAAGCAACAGGAACTGCTTACACTCAACGCGCGTGACGGCCCAATGGCGCACCGCTATGTTCGAACCGAACCTCTTGAGGAAGACATCTCACGTGAGCAGCTAGAAACACACCGACTCTTGCAAGAAAACGCGGTTTCCTTGCCTTTAAATAACTGTAGAAGGTTTGCTGTGTTTTATGGTCACCATTTTCCTGCTTTGCATGAGGGGCACTGATCCACAATTTATTATAACCCCTTACGTCGGAGCTAATGTCCCTGCAGAGAGCTTTCACGCATTAAATGGCTGCTGAATAACGTGCAATGCATAGCGCTAATACGATGGAGTGATGGGTAGATTTTCGCATGTCAAAAAGATACCACATGACAAGTCAAAAAACTTTTCCAATAGCTTTTAGTTTTCAAGTTCAACTTGACGCGGAATCTGCGCAGTGTTGCGCAGCTCATCATTTGCGACATTGATTCAGCGGTGAGCTTTAAAGTGGACGGTGCTGCCGAGTGGCACTCGGATACCGCTTGAAAATAGAATCGCAAATCCCAATGCGCTGCATTCTGTTGTGCTCACTTGAAACTATATCCTCTCATTGGTTAGACAAGAGCGTTTTTCGGAGTTTCGTTCGGCTGCGCAGTCCTTACCATCAACGACGTGGTTATACCTGATGTCTTTGCTACTTTTGTTGCAGTTAAATTCGAGAAATTGAGGCTGTTGGAGAAGCTCTCCTATTGACGCAGCTTATCACAGCTTTGACGTTGTGAAGTTTACTCCTTAATCTATGGACAGAAGCCTTGCACATTGGATAACAACTTCAGTAGAAGCAATCATGCTATTCATACTTGGGTCTAGCTTATTAAAAAAAGGACATTTTTAGTGTCTATGGTAAATGAAAAAGGTATAGGAACACGATGCAGAAGATGATCGGCGCTTTATTCAGGTATTGCTCATAAACAGTCGTCGGCTGACAGCGAGTATGCTTGGTGTGAAAAAATTTGACAACTTGTAGTGGTCAAGTTTTGCTTATTGATTTTCCAATATTGCATTCTCAACAAACTGTTCGTTAGATCTTCCGCTTCTGGGAGATTTCCTCCGTTTCGGTGGATGTTCTATTTGAATTCGCACATAGACCGCGATGGCATCCTCGAAAAAAATGAGCTGTTGAGTGATTTTATTCGTAGAACAACTGTGGAATTTCAAAATTTAAAGCCACATTCGATAGCACGGTTGTGCATCCTTTCACTGACTATCTTTTGATAACCTCCATTATGATCACCGACAAGAAAGGATTTAATTATGAGTTCCTCTGCCACGTTGCGCAGTAGAACACTGCTTTAACAGCAAATGGCTGTTTCTTGCATAGCGATGCCACGAACAACTTCGTTCATCGATGAACATACTTGGTTTTCACTCTCACGAATGCCACTGATTTCCATGATTAAAATCGATTCCATATTATGAATATTGTGACGGCGATTTGTGTTATTCATTTCATCTAATTTTTAGCAATGTTTGTATAACTGTGCAGTCACTTATTTCCACGGAAGAATGTTTGTGCTTTCCCCGTTATCGATTTCCACGAATCAATACCCGATTGCTATGTGATCGCCATTATCCCTTCTGCAAATTAAATTTGATATGTGCATCCGTTCATACTTCGGGTGGTTTTCAACTCGATAATCGCTGAAGCTAAGGATACAATTTCAAGCCAGATTTTATATTAATAGAATTTTATTTTGCTGGTCGGGTTCCGAAAAAATTTAAGTACAAAAGGCTTGCGTGATCGGTTTGGATTTAATGGAGTATACGTGCGCGGCATTAAAAATTGTTTTCGTCGTGACTTATGAGATTGATTAACCAGATAAACGAAGTACAAAGAAATGCGTCCTACCAAATTCAGTGGCGTGCTTTTTCATATTATTAATTTCCAAGTGTAAGTGCACAGCACTTATACACTTTAATGATATCAACGCAACGTAACGTTCATTTGTTCCACACTCCACCGTTTGTTTCAGTTCGTAGGAAAATAATATGGATCTACTGTTTTTAGCAAACGTGTGCAAGCATTTATGAAACTCCGTGCAAAGGAAAAAATAGCAGATGTTAGCAATCTTATCTGATTTAATGTTCATTACCTCTAGATGTCGCAGGATATGTAGATGTTCCTCACTACTTAGAGTATTTAATTCTACCCGTACTAGAGTATCGGTGAGATAGACATGCTGAACTTCAAGCACACTGTTTGATCAAACAAACACGGCGGAAAGGAATCACTGAGTTGCGAAACAGTCATTCTGTGGTGGAGAGGACGCAAGGCTGAATGATTTGACGACTTGTGCTCGCTCATCTATGACTGTTTTAGGTGATTCTAGGCTAAATTATTCCCCAGAGGGATAGCGACGGATTGTTCATTGTGCATTTATGTTCGTGCACTATTGCCTCACGGTCACTGGTTATTCATTAGCGCAATTTTCGATTAGCAAGAACAGCGTCTTGTGAAAACCACCTATACGCATATTTTACCCTCAGTAATCCATGGTGACCACCTCAACTAGCGGTTAATTGCTGCTCTCTACGATGTAGGTATATGCAGTGAAGTAATTCGAGCTCATTTTACTTTTAAAGCGAACCGACATTGCACAGACCTTTGCAAGACTGTCATAGCCCGCATCACCCTCATATGTTTTCAAGACAACGGCTACTGTGAAGTGGAACTAAATCGCAATAAAGAGGCATATGAAAAAATCCTGCTTTCGTCTTTGAGATACTACTTCATTGTAGTGCGATACAGCAAGTTAGTTTGTGAGCGGTTATGGGGATTCGACAAAAGTAGTATTCTATCTCAAGATCGACCCACGTCTTCCACGATTTTGGCAAGGGCGAGGCATTGTTGCTGCGAAGCTAGAGTGCTGTTGATTTGGTTGAAACTTAACATCCTAATTGTCGTTCAGTTTGCGCTAAGAGTCAATATCCTTTTCTTGAGTCAGTGTCTCAAGCTTATTCACTCAGAGGCGTTTTCGTATGCGTCAAGCGGCATAGGCCCATTTATGCAGAATGTTACGAACCCTTACTGGTAAACTCTCTAATCGCAAAACCACAGTGGGTTTGCCTTCATACACCTGGTATAGCCGTATTCTTGCACATATACACGTGGAACGCTGTGATATTTATTGGTCAGTGTTTCTGGGTACCATTTGCTTGTTGCTTATCCTTCAGCTGTGGGAGTTTTGAAGCTTGTCAAATGATTGCATATGCAGTTTGCGTGGGGCAAAGCATTTTAGAACTTAAAGCATCTGAAACTAGACCATGTGCGTTTGCCTTTTACTATTTTAGATGGTTCACTCTCTTCGGGTTCACTCACCATTAAGGCAAATTCGGTGCAAACGCATCACAGTGCTGAGAGATGCTCTGCTTCTTTTTTGTTAGGTTAATTCCTTGACAAATTTCCTAGGTCTGACAAATTTCCCGGTTGGTCCCTTAGTTTTGCATTGATTACGTAATCGACTCCCACTTTAAGCTGAATGTTTGAACTAAGGCGAGAAAGCACATTCGACTAGTATTGTACGCTAAAGTTGAAAATGCATAATAAATAGTTAAAACATATAGACTCACCTTGGCCGTCCTTCGCTCTTGCAAAAACGCATTTGCATAGTGCCCTTTTGTTTTTATTTTCCACTATCTATATAATTTTCTGAGTTTCAAGTCAAACACTGTAGATGGGAGTGCAAAATTTTGTGGAGATGATTCACAAGAAAGTTTGGCCTCCTTGGTTAATTTCATTTGCTCTCTCATAAGGCAGTTATCTGAAGTTGAATCTTTCTTAAAACTAGCATGAATTTCGCACACAATGAGTCGGAGAAAGAAATTTTCTGTAGAAATTTGGCCGACTGGTCAAGTCGCTTTGATTATTGCGTTTTTTAATGCGTTTTTCCAACTTTGCGTATGTAAAGCTGGCCGTGACGCCAATGCACCTGGACGCATGTACATAGATAGTTGTGTATCGTTCTGCCCGTTGATTTTCTCCGATGATTTTTTTACTTTTAAAGGAACTTTTAAAGCCTATTCCATGCAATAACCCGATACCTCATACGCACGCTTCGGTTCATCTGTCAACATTAGAAATGTTTCTAAGCATCCAAGTTGGTAAAAAAAGCCGTGTGCGCTTTTTGACTAATCTGGCTTCTTCCTACATCAGCGAAGTCGGAAAACAAAGCATTTTTTGCCTTAGACGTTTATAAGTATGGTCTGTCAGACCATCTAAAATATGAATTCTTTGTTGTGTTCTTTTCCTTCCCTTGTTGCTAAATTACGAAACTGGTTGATCAATGAACGGAATGCAAAAGCACATGTTTTATCATTTGTCTCTGCATGCTCCTTCCTCTCCTTGACGAGGGGCGTGGATTCTATGAAACTTTATGACCTAAATAATGCTACTACGAAGACACTCATCATTCTGGCTTTTTACCTTCTTTTCTCACTTTTTTACTCACATGTCAAGCTTGAGTATTTTTTTCGGTCTCGCTTTTCTCATTTCAGCGGTTTTGCTTTGTCACAGTTACTAACGATGACTTGAGCAACATGGCATTTTTTCTTTACGTTTGTGAGTCGTTCTGATGGCTTATGTGACGCTCAGCTGTATTAGGTGCAAGGCACTGTGTCTCGTAAAGCAATAGTACTTTACTCATACACAGCAAAACTTGCGATGTGAGTGCTGGAATGCTGAACTTTCAAGAGGGACTGCTCTTTAAGGCAGCAGCAGATTGGCATTGAGTGCGTGTCAGTGTGCTATTAGCACTACGCGAGTTGTATCAAGTTGCAGGAGGGCTTTTAGTCACGTATTCTTTTAGAGGACGAATTCAATACCGCCAACGCGCTTCTGCTTAGGCTATTTCTTCGAGACGGGCAGCTCTTTCTTCTTCGTCGCTGTTGAAAATTAATCCTTTGCAGAGTCCTCTTACTTGTTCACAGTAAGGCGCTTGCGAATAAGCACATTTCATTGCATGCACTTGACATCTCTTCGTTGGTCCACTGAAAATTTTACTGCATACGCAGCCAACTGTTTATTAATTGCTCGTTTATCTCTACTGTTTGCATGGTGTGTTGGTGCTCGCACGCGGTGTGTTGCCGGCCGAAACAGTCTGCATATTTAATTTATCGCGCATTCGCGGTAGAGTTGATTGAAACCGTCGTAGTTTATTTACAGATCATAGTTTCCGATATATCTTCCTTCATCCACCATAAGAATTCATTCGTGGAAAGTTGCATCCAGTCAATTTTCGTTTGTCTTTTGATATAGTATCATATGAATGAATATTGAGCCCAGTGTCAGCGATCACCTAGAGATGGCTTATGCTTTCATAGCGCCGACAAATCTGTAGAGGTGCTGACGATCAAACGTGTTCGCCCACTTTGCGCTTCAATAAGGATTTTCTTAATGAAGCTCTCAGTATAAATTCAATCATTCAAATTTTACGGATTAATTTGAAGAGTACAAATAAGCACGGCGAACTTCATGGGTTCCCAGTGCAATTTCACAAGGGGATTACAGGAACATCACTGTTTCTTTGAGAATTCCCACAGTTATCGTTTTGATGGGAGGGCGGCATTATTGTTTCGTTGAGTCTTCTGCCTTGCCGCTTTGACTCGGTTTCACCTCATTCCGTGTGACTCTGCATTTCGCAATGCCGAATTATCTTTGCCCACCGAAAATTTTATGACTTTTATTTAGTAGGGCGGTGTTTATGCACCCATCTGGTGGGAGCGTTTCTTGATTTCGGCTAATATTTCGAATGTTTCTTCGAGGTTTTTGTGAACTCCAGTGTGAACAGTGCAATTTCCCAATGCGGATAAGCCTGCACGTGCGGTAATATTAAAGTTGTCCAACGCTCTTCAGCAATACAATTTTCGTAGCTGGGAAAGTCATATTGGTCATAAGTTAAATTTCTCAACTGTTTATCACAGGTTTCGGCTGCATGATTCTAATATTTATCATTTGAGCGAAATTAAGTTGACAGTGCATTCGAGCTTGGCATTAACTTCAAAGGAACTAATATGTTATTCTCAGTGAGCTTTAAAAGATGAAGATTTTGTCCATGATCTAGTCGGTACATTCGAGGAAAAGGAAAAGAACAGAAGGGAGAATCACATTCGCTTTCGTTTTCTCTCTCACCTCTTTCTTTTCCTTCATTTTATCTGCTGATCTGAAGGTTGCAGTCAGCTGCGCAACAGCAAAATAATGGTTTAACATAGTCCTTGTGCGACCGTCGAAAAATTCCTGATTCCGATATATTCGAATCCTATATTCCGTCAGTGTACGTTGAAAAGGTTTATGAGTAAAAATATTCTGCCACCATCAAAGTGCACTTCTTAGTAGCACTTATCTCGAATTTTCAATAAACTTGTGAAATCAGTGCTTTTTCTCAAGCCCTTAACTTACCTATATATTAGCCGCTGTTATTCTGCTATATCTTTTGATAGAGCCACTTAGATAAGCCAACCTGTGCACTCCTACGCCAAACGAGAACAAATGTAGGTCTCCTTCTGCGAATTCGCTAGTGGGACGCAGTGCAGAGGAGTGCATTGCAGTGTAGGTCTGCCACTTGAAATGGATTCTACCGTCATTCGTCTTTTACTGAAGAACTCTTCCAAGAACTCACTCAAAGATGAGAATTGAGAATTTTGGGAACTTGGGATATTTTCAGACAAAAATAATTTGCCATCTTGGCATCTGCTGATGTTATATTTTACTGTATCAGTAAACTGCATTCAGACATCTATTTATGAAAACAAACGCTATTAGAAGGATAAAGAAAGATAAGATGGAAACAGAGGTTAAGAGCTTTCTTCTAATAGCAAGCCCGGTTCAACAGATTCTTAACGTTTCACGGAATATGGCCATCATTTAAAAATCTGCTTCGCAAAAAACTTCAGGAAGACGTAACTAGATGCATACTAATATGTGCATGTTTTGGTTTACCTATCTCGCTGTTTATCTGAGAGCTTCAACTCGAGCGTCGTTCTGAAGCTAGAGCTCCGAAATTTTGGTTCTTTTGGCCAGCGGAGTTTGCCGACGTAGCCTCTACTCGTAACGTGAGGATGATTCACTGGTCTTGAAGGCAACTACGAACATTCAAAGGTGAGCAATATTTCAGTGTAAGTTGCGTTTAGCATCGCAGCGCCGCAGTTACAAAAGCAGTGTTTCGTGGAAGATCTGTGCATTCTATCGGAAAACTTAAATCCGACCCCATCATCAAGCAAAGCACATTATTTGTTTGCGATTGGTGGGATAGTAATAGTACACCTCTTGCCGACCGCTCTTGCAGCCCTTCTCACTTGTTCTGATGTGTCTCTACTATTATTTCGTCTCATAAAAGGAATTTTGTTGTCTTCTTTATAGACAAACCCGTTGTTCCAGAGGAGTTTGTACTATATACGCTTCTGCAGTTGATTTTAGCGATAATGGCAAAACTTTCCAACGAATACTGAAAAGTGCATAAGCTTCCTCTTTTCGGACCAACCGCTTTCACAAATGTCCTCACAAGAAACGCATTATGACAAGTCCTTTCTAAGAGTGTTCACTTACATATGCCTATGTTTGTCCGTCTATCACTTTGGGAGTTCAGGCGAATTACTGAACGCAAATGATAAAATTTCGATGCTATAATTTCGGTCATGTCTCTGCCTACTTTCTTTCGCGTCCAAAGGCTTCTGAAAAAATCAAACAAATCAAATGCAGCTGAAATTCTGCGCTCATTCTATGGTCGGTTGGCTCTCATATTACACCTGTCAAGTTTGATTTTATGGCCAATTGCGTACAAAGGACAAATTTTTATTGGAACATGCGAATACTTGATTCGGTCCAAATGTGGAGACATTACTTCACATGTTTTACGAATCTTCAGCAGCTGACTTGCTGAGCGCGATTTTGAATGCACATTTTGTGCCCATCCTCTGGTGCGCTTTACCACTTGTTTCCGAACGCACCTCCAACCGAACAGTTCTGAAGTGCGCCCTGTCGATGCAATGCGAGATCTGACAGGTAGTAAAATACATGAAAATTTCTTCGCTTGGTGAGAAGTACAATTGTTCTGGAAGTTGACAGGTTGATTTCAAGATGGATGTAGCAGAGCATTTCCGCTAACTCTATAATGTTCACCAAATTTCAAAATGCCACGGTTCAGCAGCTTCTGAGTGAAAACGTGAAATCAGACATTTGTGCGCATAAGCTGTATTATACGTGCATACACAAATGCACACAGACGAGCTTCCCCAATATTGCGCCTTGTTCGTGTAAAAAATCGCAGTAACCTCTGCGGGTGAACGCTTCTTTTAATCAGATCGCATCATTGTCGTTAGCCCATCCTGATGCTTTTTGTGCAGACATGCCGACTAAGCTTACTGGGTCATGCGTTTACAGTAGTACTGAAACTTTGTTGTATGAAGTGGGTCTCTCTGCGCAGTTGTATATCAGTCTTGCTGGATAAAATCTCAGATCTGTTCTACATCATCTAATATTGGTGGATTTGCAACTTTTCAAATCATATGCTACTCTTCTCAGCTGTATTTATTTTCTGCTGCGATGAGACGATGTAAAATTGAATTTAGTATTAGCCAGACGTCGAAGAAATGAAATATTGCTTCTACAGAGAGAGTGATGAGATTTTGTTTTCACAAATTTCCTTTTAGTCCGATCCAGGAGGTGGCAATAACTGGAGAAATTTCACTTTAAATGTCCTATGTATGAATATAAATACAAACTACATATGTATATATATATATATATATATATATAAAGAGAGAGGAAGTTAAGGAAGGTGGAACGCTTAGAATATCCAATGAAAATGAGGAAACATGATCACCCCACAATTTCGCACATTTAGTGCAAAATTTCACCTATTATTAACCTCCTCCACCAGAAATGTGCAGAAATCATGAGGCGTCTGGTTCATGGCTTCTTAGACTTTTCCATGCAATAACTGTATTTTCACCTTTCTGGTATTTATGAAGCCATCAGTGTCATGGTTCCTTAACAGTGGCTCAATAAAATGACTAGAGAAACATCGAGAGACTACGATTTCATATGACGCAGCCAAAAGTGAATCGTTATGGAATAAACCATGAAAATAGGCTGTTGTTTTTCCAACCAGATGATACCCGCTTTTCTCCACATCTGTGGAACTGGATTCTTACAATCTGCTCAGTTCGATTCACCAAAAGGTTTCGTTCTTCTTCGCTGAAATAAAGGAAGGTTATCTTTGAGCTGAAAACGAAGCTTGCAAAAAAATTGGGTTGAAAGTTGCTTCACCTTAGTTGCAGCAAAGGTTTGCAATGCAAGAATTGACACTTTCGGTCTAGTCATACATGGCATTCATATATTTAAGTGTTTAAGTAAACTACTGATTAGAGTGTTTCTATATGAATCATTAGTGGTTTGAAGATCCTTTGAGTTTTGTGTTAGCTCGAATGACCTAAAGATGCTTTCGGTTTGCGCCTAGTTTCGACGATTTACCGATATGTTGGTGGTTAAGGGAAGCTGTTTTAGTCCATATGTGATCGCATTTGACAAAGTGTTTGTTAATGAAGAATTTTCACTCAATTAACCGTTTTTCGTTTCTTCACTACTAACCAGTCGGATGCAAAACTTCACTGAAAAAGATAATGTTTCTTCATTTAGCCTACGAAAAAAACACAAAATCCTCTTCCTCACTTCAAAACCTTTTAACGTCATAACTGACTCCGTTGTATTTAGGAGAGAACAAGCTAGCATGTGGCATAAATTGCCCTGTAAAATTCTCCGGCGACATATGACGAAGGTTAATCTAGTGCGTGAGAAGAGCAGAAACACCCACCGCGCCAACATTTTTCAACGTACCGTCTTCAAAATCACTTTTCTAATATTTCTATACGGCATAATGATTTCGCAGTGATAGTCTGACACTGTTACTGACGCTTCTGTTTAATCACAGCAAACATTCACGCTTCATGTTCAGCCAAATTTGTAAAACAGTACTTCAATTAAAGATTGCTCTTCTAGAATAGCAATGCAGGAACTCTTGACTTAACCCGCTGTATTCCACTGTCATATTTAACTTCTCTGTGTTGCACTCATCTGGATCTGAGTGCAACACAGAGACTTCCAATGGCCAGGAGATCCTTCCTTAGGGATCACAAATTCCACTTTTTACCAGTTCCAAGGTTTGATTCCTGTTTACAAAAGTATGCTCACTGAAGGCCATAAAAACCTCGGAAATATTCATTTGAAAAAACTCATTACTACTTCTAAGTATTGCTCTAGATTACTTACATGACACTGTCCTACATCAAATATCTGCGAATGAATAATACTCATGTCGTGGACTCAGCGCTTTAGAGTGCACTATAACTGCCACAAAAATTATTTACTTCCAGTATTTTTTTCGGAATGTGTACCCAGATTGCTGTCTGCTTTTAAAAACCTCTGATTTAATGCCCCTCCATAATTCTATACCCTTTTCGATGAATAATTTGTCCTTCTGGTGGTATGTACTTTCGTTGTTGGAAACGTTGCGGTGGTTAATGTCTCACCGAAAGATTTCATAAAATGTGCCGTGATTTATGATCCACGTTGCTGAGTTTATCGATAGCACTTAACATTCAGCGTCTGCATGCAACTTTTTTGCGTTCCTATTGTACCTAGGGCTTAGGAAAGCATGGTACGTTGTGATGCATACCTAACGGTTGAAATAGTCTAACGCTTGAAATTGCCGGGTATCGTTTATAGAGTTCACTAAACAACGAAAATGCATAATAGCCTCTACGCTTGAACAGCAATTTCACGGGCTGTCGCCTTGGCAGCTTATTTACATCGTTCGCCTTGTCCTTACTTTCCCATTCTTTGCCAGCTCCATTTCTAAGGCTAACTATTCAAATGCTTTTCATGTAACAGCTCATTCGACGAATGGCAGCGAATCAACTAATACAGTGACGGTCGTTAGTGCATCAAAGTGTCACGGAGTGTTTATCGCAGTTTGTGCATGAAGTCAGATCAGTCGGATGTTTCCGATGTTCATGCTTGAGTGCTTGGAGCTACGTTCTGTTCCTCCTTCGATAAGTTCCATTCTACTGCATGCAGAGAATGTTCTTCTGAAACGATTCTGCTCCATTCTAAGAGTGTACAACGAAATTCCTCGCCTAATATTTCCACTCAGTGAAAGAAAAAAGAAAAATTACGCTTACTGATCGATATCATTCGCTCAAAAATTTCTCCTGCTGAAAGAGACTAAGCTTCAGTCAACACTCATCAGCTATATCGCCACTTGTTTCTATAATCGGGAGGTATTTATTTCTTCGATCACAGTGCATGAAACCATCTTGCGGCATTTCTGTTATATGTAATTCTGTTTCGTGACCTACGATCTCCTGTACTGCATAGACTAAAGAAAAATAACTGGAATCCAGCGAAGCGTCCTTGAGATAGCGTGAATGGAAGCTTAAAAAAGCGTACGATTTTTTTTGCATAATACAAGGCAGACTGCACGGATATTAGGGCAGATCTGCGTTATACGATGGTGGAACGGCTATTTCTGCATCCGAAGCAAACCGCTGGATTTCGATGAGCTTCTTAAAGGGCATTTAGGTGCATATTAATTTCTGTTTCAGTATAGTGCATCCTGTTTTTGCCAGTTAGGAAGAAATTTGTAGGGGACTTAATCACACTCTAATTTGGACGGCATTCAATGTAACACGAGCTTTGTTGCTGAAAAAGGCTACTGATAATGGGGCCTTTTAAACAAGCCTCATATTATTTTATATATCAGCATGTTGTTTGAAATTGGAGGCGAAAAAGATTTCTTGAGAATTCCCTGGGGTGATAATCTATAGCGATGTGAGCACAATGCTAGCAGATAAAATCTTTATGCATAGCATTTATGTGGTTTCATTTGTGCCCAAGTACCAAGAATAAATGATAGTTGGTATTTATGACGCAGCAGCATAAACTTCAGATTGCTGTTCACAGTGTGACTTCAGAAAACTATAACTGTGGCATAGTTCAGTTTTATGGCTGCACAGATGATCGTAGAGATCTGCGCGGTGAATGACAATATTCGGGTTGTTCGATTTCTTGCACTAATGCGAATGTGGTAATGATAACGCCGTCAAAGAGTGATAAGAGGTGAAGTGTACATGTGGGGTGTGTTCACAGACATATCGCGTTTCGCGCACTGTGCAAGAAGCCATCTGAAAGAAAATTATTGAAATGCATTATCACTCAACAACTTGAGTTCTCAACAACTTCACGAGAAATTGTTCTCCTTAAATCTACTGTCACATGTTCAAGGTACAAGAGAGGTCATGTTCCACGGCTTGCTTGCTGTTAGAAGGGGAGGAGAGGAGAGTGGGAAGATGTGGATAGGAGGTTGTAGAAAGGAGGGAGCAGTCTTTAATGGTTTTGACATACGGCAAAAGATGATTTCTCGTTCATCTCTTCGAGCATCTGTTTTTTCCCCTTATATCAGAAAAAGAGCACTGTAAAATTAACTGATTGAAAGGACATTTTGGAACGCATAGAACAACAAGATTTAAAAGTGAAGTATATGGATTCATTCTATATTTCCCACCTGAACTGTAGAGAAGTCACTGTCTGTTAAAGTGAGAACTGTTTACTGTATGTACTGAAACGCACAATTGTTGTTTCATATACACTTTATACAGCCTTTTTGGCGCTTGCTTATGTTGAACAGGCTTTTTCAATTTTTTTAATGTTGAAATATAGTTTCTAGATTGTTTAGGGGACTGTGATCATCTGGAACGTGGAGTTCGGACGCGTCGATACTTGAAAGTCATGAAGGACCTCCCTTAGGTCACTATAAACAAAGGAGGGCATAGTTAACAAGGAAGTGAAATTATCTGTGTCCTTCACGTTACTGTAGAACAAAACGAGGCGAAGTTAATGAGGATATCAAACTGCGTTATTAAAAATTTCCAGTAAAGCAGGTAATTCCGTCGGAACTTCGGAATCCCTCTACTTATTTAAGCTGATGCTCCCTCCTCAACAAATTCATATGTTGACTTGGGATAACGGAACCATATCGTCCTTTCTCATCTATATTGCATTTCCATCTATCAAATGTCTTCTTGATGATGAACATGACATCACGCGCAGTTTACTTCATAGATTGAATTCAGCGTTATATGGATTCGTTTGGTGAAAAGTGTAAATGTAAAATTAGCTTTAAGAAGCAGCGGTCAACATGAATATGGCAAGGATAAGACATATTATGGCGATGAGGAAAGCGCTCAAAGCACCTCCTCTTCTACCAAAGAAGATAAAGAAGTGAATATTTCTATCTTCAATAACCGTTATTATCGTTGTTCTTTTTTAGTTCACAAAAAGGTAACGAAGGAATTGATAAAGTTTTCATCGAGATACCTTATTCGTTTGGGGAATAAGGGAATATTTCTTCAAAACGAAATTTATGCGACTGTTTATACCTTCAGATAACAATGGACAATAATAGCTTCATGCTGTTTCATCAAATTTCACCTTGAGAATAAAGAAAGGAAGTGAAGTTTGTTGAGAAAATAGTCTGCAATTCGAAGTAACGTAGAATTGTTGGTATTCTATGCATTCTCAGCCCTTAAATAACTGCAAATTTGTCGTTTAGTTTCGCATGTGATAGCTGCAGTGCAAAGTTTCTAAGTAAGAAGTTTAGTAAATTAGCGACCGTAGAACAAATTGAAAAATTCTGGGAGAAGTTTGGAGGAATTTCCGAAGGTTAAAATATCTTTCGACCTCCGACCATTTTTAACTGCATACATTTTATATCATCACATCAGCAGATTTTGCGGAGTTAGTTGAAAATCATTCAGCATCCGACAATAGAAAACGACGTTACTGTGAAGCTATTCAATTAGTGGAAAGCAAATCTGTGAAAGTCACTGAGGTCAGTACCAGGTCATAACATGGACATAAGTGAAGAAGGTTCTTGGAACTGAGGTTACGCCCATTGTTGATCATTAAAACTATTCTATGAAACATTCGAAATTACAGAATGCACCTGATATAAAGTCCATCTAAATGCTGTTAATTCTATAGCGAAATTTCTATCACCAAATTTGGAGCGTGGATTGCCAAGAATGGTTTCGGGCGATTCAACAATCCCAGAGCTTAGAATCTTGCCTGAAGTTCGAAAGGAATAGTTTCATCCATAAACGTAAAGAATCTGATATTCACGAATTCTGCCATCGTTAAACGCACTGTTGAAAGTGACAGAAAATTTAAGAATGCAGGCGGAAAAGTACTGAAGATCACATAGAAAGGTGAAATCAGCATCTCACATTTATTAGGGGACTTTATAAACAATTGTGCTAGTTGAAATTTCAGTCGCGAACGATCGTTGTGTGGTGACCTGGATAAACGATCTGGGCCGAAAGACATCATTGATATAAATCTGGAAATAAGGTAGGATCCCATTCATGTCATAGATTAAGAATTTCATTTTTGGTCTATCCAGTTTTGACGTGATATTGAGAGGAATTTACGTCTGCGTATGAAATGTCTGAGTTCTTGAAATACACCGTATAAAGTGTTGAAGAATGAACTCATCTTCCGATTTACGAAGTCGAAAGAATGAAGCCGACATCATTGATGACGCTGCTTTCCATGCATTTTAGTCCCGGCCAAAGAATTTGCTGCTGACGAGCGTTTTTCCTTTGAATTTGGTGAGAATTTCAATAGTTTGGTAAAGTGGTGTTTAGATTTCTTGCATGGCGTCACAAGTTACAGCACATTCTCAAGAAGTACGCATCTTTGAACAAGTGAGCCCTTCTCTTCAAAGTTGGGATGAATGGATATCCCGCTTGTCTCTTTTGATAAATTTCGTTGTGAATACGCTTACTTCGCGAATTCTGAATGGTGGCAATGAACGATGTAGTTACTTTGTTGCATTTTTATTGTGAAGCGAAAAAGTTATGGGGCGACTGAATTTGTTTCTGTTTAGAAATTTGTCATGAAAGATGAGTGAATTCTTTCAAATGGTTCATGCTAGGCGTTGATAAATACGCTGTGTGTGCCTATTCTTCAGAGGCTTTCGAGTCGAACTCGGCACTTCTAAAGCAATTGTTTGCTTATTCTCTGTGAGCGAAGGTGGAAAAGAAGGGCCATGGAAGTTGGTAAGCAGAGCCATATCCACTTGTTTTTGCTTATTCTCCTACTCAAGAACTTCTCAACTTCATTAACTCCTCAATGTAATGCTGGTATTCTTATCATGGTCCTTCCTTCAGCTAAAAAACGTGATCAAAGCTATTCTATATCTTAAGTGGGCTTTATTGTTCAATGCTCGGGAAGATGACTTGCAATAGATGGCGCTGAAGTATTGAGCCAATATTCACAGAGACACTTTTGCTGTGTTCCTTGTGATTACGATAGAAAAGTGCCATTTCTCTTAGGTGAAAATCAATTAAGCATATCAAATATGGAGCTAACCACATTACTGTCTTTATACAATTTGTAGTGTGCCCACAATATAATTCCGTCTCTCTAACATTTTTGCATAAAAATAAAAACTTTTGTGCGTGATACAAAGAAAGTGTAACTGTTTCGTGGATGAAATCCACAAGGAGGTTAATGCGCTTAAAAAAGTCTCATTCTCACTCATTTCCCTGGAAACTACACGGTGAAAAATGCTTTTTATTTGTGATCTGAAATTTCCCCATCGTTCCTTTCAAAATTTTAGATTACCATGCCACTAGAACAGTCAGTTCAGAAGAGAAGAGATAAATATCGAAAGGCGCTGCTAATCCTATCATTCACTTTACCTAGGCTGACTGACACAACGAATGAGAACTTTTCAGGTAACAACATCCGATGTGATTCAAAAGGATACGAAAATCGATATTCCGGGAATTTTTGCTATTGAATATGTTTTTGAACGCAGCCAATACATAAAATTGGAAATGTGAGTACTTCGTGTACTGGGGGTTTCCTCCACAATCATTTCTCACTTAACTGCGCAATATTTCATTTTCTAAGGTTTCATTCTGCTCGATTTTCACAAAATTTATTAATTATGTAACTGAATCTATGAAATAGGCGGTTGCGGCAGGAAAAGTAATTGGCCGCAGCTGAATGCGATTGGCCCGAAGAGCGTCCTAAAGAGGGCACTCCGTTGGGATGTTATCTAAAATCCTTAAGAACTTTTGTGCCCAAGAAATCCGTCGTAACTTTCTTTGCATAGGGAGCTTACCAGAAGGTTATCATTACTGCTAACTCGCCGTTTAGTTTGGAATATTTTCTATAGATTTCGGCACTTTCATTGTGTTAAACCCCTAGAAGGGCAGCATTGCTGGAGCAACTAACCGCACACGCATGTGCAAAGCTATGAACGTGTGAGAAAAAGTTAAAATATTTGAATTTCTCATTGGTTTTCTATTATCCAATAAATAGTTCCAAGATATTCAGTGGAATACTCATTCGAAAATCTCATTTAGTAACTAAAATTTATCTAAATCTACGACATTTGTGTGCAGCTTCCCTACCGTTCTCTTAAATTTTTATTAATCTAATTGGCAGAACTATGCTGTCCCAACCAAGCTAACACAGCCAATGGAACCTTTAATGCTCCAATCAGGAGAGCGCTGCGACCAAAAACAGTAGGATAGCCAGTCCACCTGAAGAGTCACTGCGAAACACGTGACGGGTGGATGACTTGCAAGTTTTTTTTTTATTAATATGCAACCATTGCCGATATGTTTGCATCCAATGAATTTAGGCATGGTTTTTATTGGTTTTGTATTACTTTGTTTTACCGTAATCTGTAGACTTCAACAACATTATTCCATCTTAAAGCATTTTTAGCCGTGATTTTTTAACGATCATCGCACTTATGAGCATAGAGATTTCACTGAGAAGAATTTCAATGAAGCGGTGGGGGACTACAGATTCACACACTCGTAGTGGTCGTTTCAGCTTCATTATTGGCAATTTGCTGCCGCAATTGCGTGCGGAGAGAATTTGAGGTTCGTTGAATGAGAATTTTTTATTTGCACTTTTTAGGAAGGAGAAGAACTTAAAAAATCACTGAGAAGGGCATCCATGTTTCGGTTTTGCGGCAATTTTGCAGCATTTACTTCGAAATTTGAGCGATAAAATGTCCAAAGGCTTTTATGAGAAAGCAGCATATTAGCTCTTTTCTAGTTGAATAATGTCGATGCTTACAAACTCATCGGTCGCAAAAACGGTTGAGGGTTTCAGATGTGATTTTATGGAGCAAAATGCGATGGTTTTTGGTTATGCGACGTTTCTTATTTCCGAAGTGGTTTGTAACGCTGGAGAATTTTCCAGAGATATTATGTAAGCAATATTGTTATTTTAGTTACGTTCATGATGATCAGTGGAGTGGAATTCAACTTGAAAACTTGTATTAGAAGATTCATCATTAAATTGTGAGCTTTCTACCTGTTCCCTGATGTATTCCGATATATTACAAGTAATGAACAGCGTCTCATAATGATCTTGAATAAATTGTCGTTTACTGTTTAAAATATTTAACCGCAGTTCGGGAATAGGTTATGGCATTCAAAATATTGCTTTAAATGCTTTTATTTAGACCATTCGATTCCTCCGTCGACATTAGATTTTCTGTCGGAGAATTTCGACAACTGCATATCTCATTTAATAATGACATCTGTAAAATACCATAACTTTATCATTAGCGTCGTTGTTAATCACATGCAGTAACGAATTGAAGAGGGCTAACAATCAGTCACTATCTTCAACATTAACATCAGTGTGGTGATTTCCTCGCATTGGGAGTTCTGTATTCAAGTTGCGAGCAGTCCAGTTCCAAAATTCCTCAAAGTTCACCTCTCTTAGGCCATCTCATTAGCATATTTGTGTTTAAACATATGAACATTATTTCTTCTCTTATGTGTGAGAGTTATTTTGCTTCAGATTGATGAGCAGTATGTTAGTTCTGTGGAATTAGTAAAAGATATAAACTGCTTTATTTTCAGAAACGAAGAAACCAGTGAATTTGTTGCGCATATGTTGCTAACGTTTACCATTCGGCCTCGGTCACAGCCAGTTTTACTCCAATTCTGCGGCAAGAACATCTCGAAGAAGGGCATGTTCGGTGAACCTCAGGTTCGTTGTAGTCTTTCAAAAACAGCCACGCTCATAAGTTTCGAAACTAATATTTGGTGTGATGATTACATCAGTTCTATTTCCCCCTAAAGTCTACTGCATAAATGCAATGCAAATTTTTGAAGTCTGTTAGGTGTTTTAGTTCGTACTCCCAGCAATATTCATAAATTTGTGCATATATCGAAGCTCAGTTTCTAACCTTCTCATAAGCAGTATAAAGCAGGAGGAATTCGAGGGAGTAGGCAAACTCATAGCTGATCTTATCACTGAAAAGGAGTAGAGAATCGTTGTGATCGAGGAGCGTAGAACGATACCAACGCAAATGGCGCAGTTTTTGATGACGATTTATGCCGAAATAGCACTGAGAAAACTTATTTTATTTTAAAGTAAGCGAGGAATTCATAGATTTTATTGTTTTAAATGTGGCGAAGGAAAGGTGCTTTCCAGCTTCAATTTCACATCTCACGTATTGAAGACAACGGTGATCGTAGTGTTATTTACAAGAGTGAACTCCTCGGCTATTGTCTGAAGATACAATGGAAACAGTTCACGCTGCAGAACTCCATTATTGCCGACGTTCGAAATAGGTGATATCATTTGAAATTCTATTTAAACGTTCGCGACTGCTGTCATCCGAACATTGCAACCTCTTTTTTACCTATGAAAGGCAACCTCTTTTTTACCTATGAAAGAATAAGTCAACGGAAATATCGAAGCGATTAGTGAACAGTGAGGTGGTTTGCGTCTCTAAGGCACTTTTTTGCTCCTCAATTATCGAAACTGACTGCGTTCTATCGTCATAGTCAGCTGTGAAGAGAAGCGATTCGAGGAGCGATGCGGACCAGCAATACCATCTAAAAGTGTGACCATTACTATATTATTGGGACGCAATTAGGCAAAAGAGGTTACAGTGCTTCTTCTCTTTTCAAGGAAAAATTGCAGACAATTGGTAGTTGAATGCTATTCGCAAGATGATCGTGGCAAGCGCGTTCTCGTCGGAGAATTCATCACAGATCTGACACAATTACAGGCCAGTACTACCGCACAAAACGTCTTCTTTGTAAGTTTTCTTGTCACACAGTCACATGTTTTGCTTCTGCGGAGTCATGAAGTAAGCTGTGAAAAAAAAAAATTGGAGTGGAAGAGGAAAATTCAAAATTACTTATAAGTTGTTTTCGAGAAACTTAGCAACTGAGGAAATAACCTCAAACAGAAAGCATCGAGAAGCATTCGAAGGCCTCATTTTTATAAGTATCTTTCATAATAACTGTTGATTGACGGCTTCCATTGGAAATGATATTCTCTGTCCAATAAGCTTGTTGCCAATCATTAAAAATGCGCTTTCTAAAACGTCATTGGCATATCTTTTCGAGCACAAACATCACTTTCGCTTAGTTGTCGCCTAATTTTATTAAAATTTCAGGCCGCTAACTTAACCACCTGTTTCGCAGAGATGTTCAAGTTGAGTGTTTCCTGTTATGCTTAATTCGCCAACAGCACAAATCTTTATCTATTTATAGCTTTCAAAGAGTACTGCATTCTTTGCAATTTCCAGTTCTTTTAGCTGACTACTACTTCATCTAAAATTGGTCGAAAGACAAGCGGGACCATCGAAGTGGTGAAATGCAACGAAATGGCTGTCTATTCTTTCCTTGATTACATCGTTAATGGGTCAGTAAGCCGCTTCATTCTGTTCAAGTTTGCAGTTTTTGAAAACGATACTACTCTATGAGACCAGAAGATTTCCACTTTTAGAATGTGAACTCATTATCGGACAAGGTAGAGAAACTGTTAAATAACGCTTCTGGTTAGTACGCGTTTGTGGGCATGTACCGCGACGTTGCAATGAGCTTCACTGTCGCTTAATGGGCTCGGAATGGTCATAGACTTGGATTTATATAGACGCATTTTGGAGCCTATGGTCGTTGGTCGTACGAATAAGGCTTTTCGAGTGCGCAAGAGCGTTGTGATTCCTCAAGAGAAACAGTGGTTATTGGAAATGATTGAAAGACTGATTATCAGTGATTATCTTGTTGCATGGAATTGAATTTTTCTTTTCCTGCTCTTCCTTATAATGATTCTCTCGTGTCGAGCAAAATTCTGCCCATGTTATTTTCTACAGGACTTTTCTGCATTGCAGTTCTCTGTTGCATTTGGCATTTGCAATCGATTTCTCGATTGGTGAACAGTCGCCCTCACAAGAGAACAGTGGCAACCGCAGCTTCGTTGATGATGTCGAATTTGCTATCCGCGCCGTTGAGGAGCCATTTCGCTATTACAACTTGTACGTCAGCGCATGCAAAGTTTTATGAACTGCTGTATTTAGGGGCCATTTCCATTAATGGTTAAAGAAGTATAAGCAGTAATACGAGCCATCTTCCTGGCAGCAAATTCCGTGGGAACGAGGATCTTAAAGAGGAATAAGTTTCGACAGGTTGAATTCCTAGCTTCTCTGTTCGTGAAATTCATCTCAGGTTCCAATTTTGTTTCCTCATTTTTGAACGTTTCAAGCGGGCACTTGCTACTTCTACCTGTCACGATATGCTTTTAATACCACTGAGTGCAGTTTAATGCGTCACTTTTGATAATCACTGTGTTCTCTGTTTCAGCTCGAAAAGTTATGCAGCTTTCGGCTTCGGTGCAAGAATTCCTCCTCTATACCGTGAATCACACGAGTTTTGCCTTGTAAGTAGTTTAAGCTGTTGACGTCCCACTGCTTACTTTTATCCATTCTGCGCAAAGTGCCCATGTAGTTTTGTAGTTTTGAGGATGTGATTGATTCCTTCAAAGGAACATTAGTTATAATCATTATTTATCCGGTTTATAAGCAAATATTTGTGGAGTCATAATGCGGTCCAGTGTACTTGCCAGTCTTTCTACTTCACATGTGCAATACGTAATATAGCTTTGAAAGGAGGTATTTTTAGTATATTGCCCTGTGAATAAAGAATCCAAGAAACGCTTAGAAAGCCGATCATCTGAGTTGTGATGAGAGTCGATCGATTTCTCTGCAAAAAGCACTACGGCGAACAAACGCAAATGAGACGAGTGCCTTTGAAACATCTCAGCACATTTCCACATAACTCTAAGATAGCAGGAAGCGATTAAAAGTTTACAATAAACAGAAACACTGAGTGAGTTTCATTGTCAAGTGAAGCGACAGAATGGACTAGCATGCGGTTCACTTATGAGAAGACCGGTGCACATCCCTTCTGATCAGTTGCATAAATCGAGTAGGTGTTGAAGTGTTACATTGCGCGTGATCACTCGTAACTCTTTTCTGCTCGATAAATGGCACACGTTTAGAGCCTCGAGACCGATCCATACTGTCGCGGAATCGACCGTGTGATAGACGCGTTCAAGAATGCATACACCCAAGTGCAACCGATCAACAGTGCCCACTTCGCTCATGTTATATACTACGTTTCCAAGTAACAATCCTTTTACTTCTCCAGCTCGTTCTAATGACCGTGATGTCAAGCTGACCCTAAATTTTATTTAAGGTTGCACTGTTCCACTGCTGCTGAAAACCGTCTGAAAATGCAAATTATATTGTGCGCGCTTTGATGCATAGATGCTATGAGCAATATCATAATTCCTCCATTATTTACCTCCAACTTAATCTGAAATGATTTTCTCATTTCACGTGCAATATGAGAGTGTTGGAGAATACGCAGAACCGTTTCATCGCCGTTGCTTCCGCAAAGTTTAGTATTTCCTATGAAAACCACAGTATATTATGAGTTCAAAAGTCCTTAGCCTGCAATCACTTGGATGTCGCGGACCATTGTTTAATTCTTCGCCATGGAACTACGTGCTGTATCTCCTGTATTCCACTCCTGAAAATATTCCTCTCCAGCTCTTCTCAAATAGCCACCATCGTAAGCATCATTTTACTTGTTGGATAATTCCATGATACAGGGGCCCAAAATCTGCCTCTTACCTATATTTTAATGCATTCGCCCTAGAGAAGTAATGTAGTAGTCATGCGGAATGTTTTGATCTTCACATCGTTACCCCATTCACCGATTAAAATGTATTTTTCCCTTGTCCTGCTCTTTCTTGCTGCTCCCAGTCACATTATGCATATTTGGCCACTTGGTAGCATTGAATTCAATGACAAAATGAATATGAAAGTTTTTGCTTCATAATCTTTTCCTTTTACGTCAGGAATAGTTCCCCTATATATTAGAACAGATTTCTTGCATCTATTATTCTCACTTTAGGCGTTTTTATATTGTATATGGCAAAATGCGTTATAACTGGTATGTGGTTGTTCGCATGTTATGGCGACTTGTCTGTCCGATTACTTGATTTCTTCCTCAAGAAGAATTATGGGTGTAGTATCGGCGAGTGCAATTTCTGCGCTCCATTTTTGCAGCCAGTTTTTTTCACATGGTCTTATTGGCCTACTGATGAATTATGAGTGCTAGTTAGCCGACAATTTAAACGTCTTGCAGGATAGCTGAAAATGCGCGGAAACGTGGTGATCAGACACGACCTCAGTACTTCATTCTCGCCATCATAACACGTGGCGCTATTGACGATTTACGTGAGGCAATTCAGGTCTGAATTCTATGCTTCAATGAATACGATCAAATCAATCGAATCACGTTTAAATGCTCATAACCACACAACTCGGTAGTAATCTTCGTTGCACTGACTTCACAGAGGGAGCATAATTTCCAGCTTTTATTCACATAAGACCTCTTTGCAGTTGCAGGTACATAGGAGTCAGTTCATTCTTCAGTTAATTGTTCAGCATATTAATCCTCTTATCGAAGGGTTATTTGTTAAATTCGGCATTTGCACCTCTTCCTTTGCTCTCGTCTTTCTCAGTCAGCAGACTGTTTTGTTCAGAAAAAGAAGAGGATTAGCAACAGGGAGATGTCGTCTTTTATTCCATTTTTGAGCGCGGGTTATGCAATGTTCAGTGGTCGTATCAACGCAACGAGTCCAGTTGTCTATGTGAAAGGGGCGCCGTTTGTTACTCGAGTTGCATTTAAGCGTATCACTTGCTAAATTGTTTGTTTTTTCATTGGCCTCATTAAAGCGGCTTCAAGAAAGAATTCGAATGAAAATTTTTTGAGGCGATAATCTTCGCGTCGAGATCTCCTTTGTCGATAATATTCATCGGAGTGGGTGAGAATAATTTCATAGAATTGGAACGATTGGGATTTTCTGGTGCACGACTTTCTTATCATGGCAGAAGGGCCGATCGCGACTTACTTCAGGTATGATTCAATCTCACATCTCTTTTTTCTTTCTATATTCCTAATTAGTACAAAATGAGAATCCGAGAGAATTGGAGAAAATGTGCTCAAAGGGCGGAAGTGGCCATTTATTGCGATTAAATCCTACTAACCCATACCGTAATTTATGCGCCAACTCTACTGTATTATCGTCTTTGCAAACTGCATTATGGCAGCATCGTGGCTCCGTATATGGATGCATCAGTCCATCCATTCGACAGTTTCAATTTATCAACCACCGAAGCTTCAATTGTGAGGTTTCGGAGACATAATATGCATTATCAAATTATCTTATATCGCATATTTGTTATCCGCTTATCAAATTCGCAATAAGTTATAGCCAACAAAAAAAGTTCACAGACATTCTGCAATGGTCAGCTTTCATTTTGCGTTTATTCCAATGATGAAACAAAAACTATAGGTCTCATAAGTAGGGAATTTCCAGCGTTTCAGAGAAGAAAGGAGTCGAGTTGAGCGAAACGTTTTTGAGATAATGTGGACTAAAGGGTAAAAAAGGCTACGATTTTCTCCATAATATAGGAGTGATCTATTTTATCAACTAATAACCAAGTTAAGATTTGTGCAATTGAATGTATCAAAATACGACTTCATATGTTCTCCATTTTCCAGTAAATTCTGGATATCGTTACTGAGATATGGGGAATATGAGAAGGCATCTTATTTCATCGCTGTGGCTGCCTTTTGTTTGTTTTTGTTCCAAAATTTTCGATTCGCATATTAATATAATAAAAAGTAAACGAATCCCGATGTAGGGCTTTCCATTTTCAGAAGTGTTCTTATAGAGGCGAAAGCTGTCTCAGTTTTTCGTACATCAGCCAGCGTGTTCAGGATGGGCGCATATGACATAGCATAACTAGGAAATGCGTAATTTGTTCGGGATGAAATATATTATCAAAAAACTCCAAGTATGTTCAAGTGTTTAATTTTAGTTTGTTTCGGTTTCGAAATTCCGTTCCAAAGAACAGAGTGATGAGGAGGCGAAAGATTCACTCGTCGAGAAGGCGGTCTATCAAATTCCATGGCAGATGGCCTCTTGGATGATGAAAAATGGTTATATCGCAAGTGCCAACAATAGCGATGAACAAAACGCGGTAAGCACTGAATCTGTTCACTAAGCAGTCCTGTTCTGCTAATTTAACTTCCCTATCACAGGCATGGTATGCCGAAAATTAATGATAACATTCCCGTTGGTCCGAAAAATACCATCTCTAATGGAATGTAATCATCAAAATTCGAGCAGAAGCGAAACAGATGGAGACCGTAAATTAGCGTCTGTCAAGCGGAAATTTGTCGTGATCTCTGCAGTTTGCAGTACAGTTATGCCCTGCAAAAGCTGAGAGTTGTGTATTTTTAGGTTGTGGCGGGCTTTTGCAAGCAAACCTGGAACTGAGCAGTCTCTTAAAATCCTCTCCAGTGGTTTTGCTCAATTTCTAAAATATTATGTTTGTTCATATGGATAAGTGTTTAGTGCGAAGCCGTTCAGCAACTTCCGTTAATTTACATCCACCAATAGTGGATGTAAATTACATCCACATTTTGAAAGCAAATTCATTAGCAGTTGGTGCTAGCCTGAGAGTTTCCATCTTGTTGATTGCTCCTAGGTAACACTGCTGAAAAATTTTTTCACCATTTCGCTAATTACCTGCTGCCACTAACAATGCAGTCGACAATGTGACGTTCAGTTGGCTCAAATGACTGCATTGAATGCTTGTGTTTTTCATTTCACTGGCAGATATTTGTATGGAACTGTGGTATATGGAAGCAAAGAGGACAACAATACAGCCAAAAAAAGTTATAGAAGAGATGCCACAGTGACCAAGGATTGCTCGACTGGTTGAACGGAAGATCTCAAATAACGATGGGAGAGATCAGCGTTTAATATCTCTAAAAATTTAACAGTTGTATTGTCTGCAGGAAGTTGACACATCTGCTGGCAAATTTGATCGTCTGACCCGAACCATTTAGGGCAATTTTTTACTGTGTGTCCCCGCTTATTTCTAGCATTTATATATAGTTGTCGTCGATGAATAAGTTATTTGGACCCTTTTGCGAATCCTAATGCGACATATTTCCCGATGTTTTTTGCAACAAATTCGGGGTGTGTTAAGAAAATATTCTAATATAAAACGCCTTTTCGTTACCTGCTCTACGATGAGTAGCAAATAACAAGTAACCCTGCTATATTAAAGCGCTTATTTGTTGGTTTTTGACAATAGCCGTAAGCTGAATGTGGAATTCGATGTCTAAAACAGACTCTAATAACTTATTCATCTGTTCATTTGCAGTGCGAACTAGTTACATTCACGTGTTTCAAATCGTTTCGGATGAATCGCATGCAAAAAACATTCCTGAAGTCTGTGCTTTTATGGCTGATATTGTCATACAAAGTCAATCTATGGATTTATTCGATGTACCTAAAGCAGTTAAAGCTCTAGGACATGCTAACGACTGAGATAGGCCGTATCTATGGAGGCAGTAATAAAAATTTAGGCATCTATGACTCCTGAGAGGTTTATTCTTGTTTGTTCAGGCCGGTGGAAGTGGACGAACGCCACGCGGTGTGATGCCTACACAACAATACGATTCCTTAATAAGCTCGTATTCGAGCTCCAGTGAGCAAATCGATGCAGACACACCAACCACATCAGAATGTACGTCGTTGGGGCATCAGCCAAGAAGACGTGCTTCAGACGAAAGTAAGCTGCAAAAGTTGATGCATTATCGCTTTTCAAGAATTGGGCACTTTTTGTTTTGATTGCAAATGTGAATGCTTGATATTGTGCTAAATGCCAACGATCGTGGCTGGTATTTTAGAATCCTGGAAAGATGACTGCTAGTGATCTTCTCATGGTCAGTTTTGAAAGGACGAATATGAAAATTGGTCACGCTAGGTAGGAGTAGGGAAACAGTGATTTTTGCTTTACTAGTGTTAATCGTGGACATTTTTTACGTAGCCGCCATTTCAGTGTGCGTTTGAAAGCCTACATTTTCTTCGGTGGAGATTAAAAACATCATATGCAGACGAAGTCTGAACCCATATATGATATGTTTTCTTGCCAATGCTCAGAACGCGAAAGAGATCCGATCAGGCATAATGTTATCACTTGTCCTCAACTCAATGCCTATCACTCTAGTTTGGACCGTATTAAACGTGCCTTTATCATGAAAAACAAGCCATTGCATTTCTTCGGGCTGAGCAAGCTTCCTTTCTAAAAGCGGGTTCTCTCACCACCATTTTTCAGTTAATCTATAATTTGTCAAACTTTTTTAAAAGCCCATCCCCCAGGTCATTTATTTTCAACTGGTTATGCTTTCATCGGCCAGATCACTTAATCCTGTTTCAAGTCAATAAATCAAAGTGCACGTTTTGTTACTCTGCATCCTCCTCCGTAGATTGTGGCATTGATGGTTGCAGCGACTACCTATTCCCAGTGACATGCACCTATGCAGTATTGAGTAATTGTTGTTCGGCAAGAAAGCGATGCTGTGAAAGTTTAGACGCCGATGCTTGCTCAACATGTTCGAGTCCAAACCCTCGTGCGTCTAGTGCCAGCGTATTACTCGACGATCGAATCAGGAGGTTTGCTGTTTCCTGTTCGTACTCACAAACTCTAAATCTCCTTAGCGATTAAGACATAAAAATTCGTCAGTATGAGAATTTTTTAGTCTTTATGCTTCGAAGATTTATTAGTTGCAATGCTAAGAAATGGAAGGATGTGGCTAGAAGAACGACATTCTGCGAGGCGAAAATGCAAGCTTTTGAGCCACCAATTCGACTCATACAAACGCTAAGTTGTGGTGGGACAAAATAGCGCATTTTCATCCACAGTTTTGGCCACTGTTGCGAAGATTCAGGTGAGAGAGTTTTTGCGCCGATCAGCCTATATGAGATAGAATTGGTAAAATAAACTTTAAGTATCGTTTCCGATGAAGGCACCGCCAGTATGAGTAGAAGTTGATGTCTTTGTGCCTTTCAGCAGCTGTAAACATCCAATGGCTGAGGTTAAAGAGCTTGCCACGAGAATTGTTGCCTGTTCGCGGAATATACAACAAAATTCCTCAGTCAAATATATCTTTCCATGGATTCTGCTCAGTTTCAATATTCCCCTTGGAAGTTACTCAATTTCATAATGTTTAACGTTCTTCTTAATTAAAAGACCGCGGAGAGATTGCAAACAAAAGGCGTTTTCGTTGCTTAATTAAGCGGGAACCTTACTCATATGCACTGATTACTTAAGTGAATATTGTTAAGTTAACTGCATGTTTCTTCATACGCATGTCAGTGGTTCTGTGTATTTAATCGAGTTTTCAACTATTTCGTCCTCTAACAGTATTTGTAACTTTTCCGTGGCCACCCAAATAAGGATCAACCTCAGCTTGACCGTTCTTCAAAAAGAAATGTGCATGATATTTGCATATGTGCCGCACAAACTGCAGTGTCATTACCTGTAAGATGAATTCTTTGCATTGTCACTTTGCAAATGAAGAATCGTTGCTCTTCGCCAACACTGTCCTGATACTCTACATGCATGGGGCACTTGTGAGCTATCTTCTCGTTTTTCTAACATATTTTCTTCCACTCAGAAAACTAATTCAACAATCTGCTCAGTGGATTTTGCTATGTTTGAAAAGTATTTAAGATGCTTTCGCGCTGTTTTGCTGTATTTAACGAACGCGTTTTGCTTACCACTTGTGCATTGGATCAGCGTATCAGGCCCAATGCATGTTTGCCCTGAATAATAGAACCTGAGGAGCTCCCCATCGATGCGCACCACTTCCATTTCTAAACCTTCAAGCCCTCTTATCTTTTCTGACGCGCTTGTAAATGTTCTTGCATTTATTATTCGAAAGCCCAGTATTAACCATTACTTGTAATTAAAAATGTGTACGTGATGAAGTTTATTTGTGTGAGTGAGGAAGGGTCAAGGGTGAGGGGGTAGGGAGGATTTGGATTGAAATGCAAGTGGGCTATACAATTAAATATTTTAATAGTTCAAAGTGATTCACTACCATCCATTTTCAGGCAGGTGGTTTTGCTCTTCACCATAATCTGATGTAATTTCCCACGAGTGAATTAATTCTAGGATCGTTAAAAGGCGCAAAAGTACTGCTAAATACGAATGAAAAGTATTTCAACTTCATCCGCAAACTGAGAGAATTGAGTTGAAAGAGGTTGAATGAAGTTTTACATCTAGATCAAAGTCAGCAACAACGAAAGGTCCTACATTGCCCACACACCAGTGATTTTCACAAATCCAGACTCTCTGGCTTTTGAAGAAGAATATTCTAGTATCAGTACTTATGGTTAGGAGACTGACACTTTATTTTGTGAAAGTAAACGATGACAAAGTTGTGCTACAAACAAGGATTATTCAAAAAGGCGAAAAATAAAGTTCTCAAGAAAGAGTGAGAAATCAGAGACGAGCGATGATGGAATTTTTATGATTGCTGGGAGCACCTGCGGGAACTGGAGATCGCACCACCATATGTTTTATAAGGTGCCCGCCATAGACGTAACAAGCGAATGTCGGCTTTAGATTATTTAACGAAATGATGGGACGCGTGATACAGTACTGATATTTCGAGCCAACAATATTACAAAAGTGCATGCACTGGATAGGCTAGATAAATTGGCATGGAAACTGAAGAATAATGCCCCTTGCTTGTTTTCCCTTAGGCATTACGTCTGCGCTGCTTCCCTCATTGGCTCCATGCATGCGTTTTTGCTTTCAGAGTTGGTCCAACAAGACGTATTGCGTTGAGTGGCTTGCGTTCTCTTTCGATTCAGTCGTCGCCCTCAGGCACTTTCATGGATTCGACGATGCGCCAAAGAAGGGTGCGCATGCTACCCTCAGATACCTGTGCACCTCCCACATGATCCTTGTTTATTATATCTATGCGAATGAGCAGTCGATTACGTAACACCACTCATTTATTGCAGCTGTTGTTTCCCCTACAATTATCTGGTAGCTGTGCCTGTAACAGCCACTAATCACGAAATCTATAGTAGCGTGTATGCCGGCGAACGCATGCCGGAACAGCACATAGGTGTTAACGCCTGATGGAGTGCGTTCCTTTGATTTGTGGGTCGACATTTCCGAACAGTCCTGACTAAAACCGTTTGAACAGGCAGAACTGGTGAGCGACTGTCAAGTATGGGAACATCGAGCATGCGAGTAATCAGTCCTGTTTTATTTCACGCTTATTTACTTCAGCTTAATAAACAACACGTCAATTGCTAATAAACATCTCTCCATTTCATTTTCGCCTACCGCAACCCATCGCTAACATATTTCAGAGGTACCAAAACCTGATGGCACCGCTGCTTCTTTTGCAGCTGAACGACGCAAAGACATTCCTTTGAGGTTAAATTTGAGACCAACAACACGGGCTGACGTTTACTGTAATGGTCTCGTTCGTAGTTGACGGCAAATAATGCAACAGACACACAGACTGACAGGATGACGGGGAAAGAGATGGATGAGGCAACCAAAATTGTGCGCCAAGAGATGCTCAGTGTGAGGGTCCTCACCCCGCTACGCCTAAACCTCATGGATGAGCTTTTGCTTTCCAAGTGCTTTTAATTAGTGCAACGAGCATTTTTCTTTTGCATCTTTCGCCAAAGTCACCAGTTTTGCATCCTGGAGAAAGGTTAACTCGCCTAGTGTTCAAGATAGCGAATGAAGCATATTGAAGCAACTTTTATTTGCATCGAGAAACACAAGAACATATGGTTAATGAAAAGGAGACGGGAAAACAAACGTGGCAAAACAAGAGAAATGGAGACCCACATTGAAATGTGTGCTCTGAGGCACACTTTCAGCTAACTTCGAATGCCTATGTAGAGGTGCTGATTTCCAATGAAAGACCATCGCCCAGGACCACAAACTGGAAACCGGTTTCCAGCATGTTATTTGTATCTTACCTGCTGCTTTTAATGAAGTTACAAAATGGCGTTTCATCCGCAACCTTTGTTAGTTTTGGCGCAAACCTCGCTTGGATGCTTGTGACAACACCACAGCTTGGACCTTTAACGAAACTCTGCCTTAAATCTTGAGGGAGAACGCGGCAACAACGAGGCTGTACCGCTTCACCCGCCCTTCCTTTTCCTTCCTGATCGTATAACCAAGCTGTCTCATTAGATTCCCTTAGGAGAGCAGACTTTCGACGGCCTTACGCCACTCATCTTTACTTACCGCAGCTCTGTTTCTAGCCTCATCGCAGAACGCTTAGTGGATTCTAAGTAGGCTTCATCAATTTCATGTGCTACCTCGCTACTACTGGACAAACCACTACGTCGTCAGCTCATTGCATCACGGCCTCCAATCCATCAGAGCCAAATTTGCTGTCAACAATCCACAAATTATTTTTAAACCGACCCGAAGGTCACGGAACATTTTGTGTGCAAATATATGCTTTAAGGAAGCTCATGGCGAAGGAGTGCCGACCGAACTTTAACAAATAGAACCACGAAAGCACGCCAGTGATACTCTTCGGTGTTCTTGTGACAAGCCACTTCATCTACTGTGGCGTTAATGCATGAATAAAAATTTCAAAGATGTGTTAGAGATGTTTCCGACGGGACCCCAATTTCAAGTCACTTTTACTGCAACCCTCAGTCACCTCAGATATCCTCACTCCAATACTAAGAACTTGGGAAAGTCAACTTCTGAAGTACAACATATGCCAAGCATTTGCATAGAAGCATGAAAAACGTCCAAACCTCCACCTTTTTCCAAAATGACATCACCAATATTACATGTCGCAGGTTATTCATTCACTATTCGCCTCTGAGGCTTTTAGTTGCACTTTACTGTTTAGATGAGTAGATTAAACGTAAACAAATATCGCCAGAGGCACATTTCATGTTCCAAAGAGACTTTGAAGCAATTTGTGCTGCCATTAACCTGAACTGAGCAGTAATTAAATGCTGCATAACGAAACATGAAGCATCCTCGAAACCGTAAGGTATGACACTTTCGACGCAAGACAGTACAGCCCCGAAGAATGGTACTCTTAACGCAAATATTCATGTGTGCAAGAAGCAGTGCCCTCGTGGTCACAGTTCATGCCTGCTGCACCAAGAAGTCCAACTCACCTTCTCCACCGTCACTATCGCCGCTAGAAAATGTAGACACTCGGTGAAAGCGAGGCTCTCTGCGAAAGGATTTAACCTCATCGTGAATTAATGAGAAGCTTAAACGGCAGTCCCTGCCAACGTTTGCTTAAACATGCAAATGCAACAAATTCCAACGACCGCACAACATCACATCTTTATGTAAGCAACAGTAGAAGTTCATACAATGGGTAAAACAACGAGATCAACAAACATGCAGCACAATGCCCCTATCGAGAATATCGTTGAATGAGCCAGTCTCCTGAAAACAAACTAACAGACAGGAACGATCTGCATGACATGCTTATGAAAAGAATTAAACTCCTCGGGTGCAACTTTTCCTTACCCTCCACCAACAGAACAGAAGTAATGAAGGCAGAAGAAATCTCAAATAAGAAATTCACGGGAAGACGGGGAAACATAAAAGTGATCTGAGCGATCGATATGTGAAAGTTCCTAGACTTTAGAGGATGGGACTGAAAAATGCTGAAACACACGCAATTATCGCTGAGAACACACGTTCACTTCTTTGGGGACAAATCAAGTGTACACTTGCAAAGCAAGACGCCATAACCTTCATCCTTCCTTCCCCACTTCCACCTGACCTTCCTTCTTCTAGAAGGCGTTGACACGACGCACGCCTCGAATAGGCTATGATTCCTAACAAAACCACTTTGCCTCTAGTCATGAAAAAGTACCCTTTTTGGCAGTCCCTTGTACAAGAAATAAAGTGAGATACTGCCATGACTATTCAGCGAATTCAGCGAAACTTCTCAGTATCACTACCACTAACTAGGTCAATCTACCCTGTCAGTTGTCTTTACCAAAAGTCGACTTGATTGGACGAAAAATCCATTCACATTGTACCGCCGACTAACACCCTATAGCCATAGCCCGGTCTAGCTCTTTTCAGCTGCAATAGGCATTCCTGTTCGTAATGCAAATGCCCGCCTATGAGACGCCACCGGTTGAAGAGGACGGCAAGTTGCTCCTTACCAGTAAGCGTAGGCAAACAGCGGAGAGCATGCCCGGTCGGTCACACACCAGTTGAACCGAATCCACCTGCACCGCGTACAGTGTCCTCTAGAGAAGACGTCTCAACAAATTCGCAGTGCCCGATACGTTCGCATATCAACTGTGCAATTCGATCACCCTTACGTATCTAAAAAGGAAACACGAAAAATGCCGATAAACTCGTCCACCTAAAAAATAAAAAACGTTAGGATGAACGGACCAGTGACTAGCTTTAGTTCGAAGGCTACCAAAAAATTGCGGTTTAGGTCAATTCTTCTGCCACTAGAAGCACTGTTTACTATCTCACCAAATAAATCTGCTTATTTAATGACCCCTCATTTTCCTAACCGTTGTTCGTTCCTCAATTACTCGACAAGTGAACAAACCTGTGGGATCCACACTTGGATGATGTCGCTCGAACAGCAGCCCTTCACTTAATTCATTGACTTCTTAAACCAAATCATCCCAGATTCCCACAACTCATAATAAAAGTTGTTCATCAAATGTGATTCTGGACTGTAGTATCAGCCAATAAGGATCCCGACTGGACAAACACACAAGAAATGAATTAAGGATTCAGATAAAACATCCTTTCGAAAAAACAACATTATTCATCTTCCTCGAGAAAATAATCAGAAAATAAGACGCGTTTTTCCCCTACTCCATAAAAATACTCAAGGCAATTATTTTTGTACTTCAAATATGTCGCTAATTACGGCTCTGGTCGGAGGACTTGAAATGAAGGAGAAAGGACCCCAACACTCTTTGCAGCTCCACTGGAACTTGCAAAGCTCCCACTAGATGCACGGCAATCAAATCCAGGCTTGAGTGTTATGCATTCAAGCGAATAAATGAGTCTTTAGATTGCCGCTGACAACATTACTTGCATCACTCTTTAACTGAAGTTACAACAGGCACCGATAATAAAGCACACATAATAATAAAGTAAATTCCCTAACCTCGAAAGCTTCGTCGCCAAAATTGAACAGCAGAACTTTTACATTACCCCTGTAGTCAGCATCAATCACTCCACCTCCAACATCGATGAAGTTCTTTGAGGCTAATCCTGATCTTGGTGCAACTCTGCCGTAATAGCCGACTGGGATCTCCACTTGAATGTCCGTCGGGACGGCAAGCTTACCTGCAATTAATGCATGAAGAAAGCAGCACTGGCACCAAAAAGCTGACACTCTTGCGAGTCTCTTGAAAACTTCTTACCATCTCGCACGTCTCAAAGAATTACAACATATTCAACTGAGTGTAAATATCACCACGAAATAAGGCATTCATTGATCCACTTGATAAGTCTACCTGTGCCCTTCATCCTCGACACTAACCTCCCATCCTAACTTTCAACTACCTTCTTTTCTTATCAGTTCCCACATATCTGATCGTACTGTACACGCACACAAGTGAAGTAAGAGTTTCTGAAAGGAAGCAATGAAAAGAAACCTTTAGCAGGTACAATACATTCACACGCACTGTACAGATCCGCTCCAGCGGCCCATTCGGATCCGTATGTGGGAGCACAAGCATCAGCGGACAGCTTCGCAAAGCGGACTTGCACTCTCGAATTTGTCTTAATCTCCTCACGCTGAAAACCTTTGCAAGATAAACAAATTTTGTGGCTGATAAGGGCTAGTGCTCATTCGGTGATTCCACCTACTCCAAAAGTGTGACGAAGTGCGCAATGGAAAATGCAGAGCACTGTGATTTCCTCCTGCAACGAATGATGTTTCAGCACACTGCATCTCCTATTTCCTTCGGGAAAGATGAGTGGGAAGAAGTGGGAGATATAGCTTTAACTCGAGTTTTTGGGGATGGGTTGCTCCCAGATATACATCCCTTCGGCTGGTTCAAGGAAATTTATCAATACGTGCATTAAGCATGCGATGGATAAATAGGAAACGACTTAGAAGTCCATTTAAGCTGTCGATTAGAATGGTGAAATATCGCATATTATATGGATGATCAGTCAGATCAAGGGACGTAAATAAACATATAAATATGGAGAGACAACGACGAATCACAATGCGTTATCGCAAAGCATGTAAAAATAATCAAATTATGACCAAGAAAGACAGCGCCATGCGCATGCAAGCGAATTCACTATCGTGCAGCTGGATCGACCTATGCTACTGACATCTCTAAAATGGCCATGTGAAAAATCTCCGAGCAGCACGCGAAGAGCTGACCTACAGGGGTTGCAGCACGGCCAATGGCCTATGTCTTGTTCGACTCTAGACACAAACATAGAAAGCTCAAAACAAACACTCATAAAGCGATCAAAGTTTCACCTCACCGAAACCCCTCCATCTCCGTCCACCCTACTTCCCTCATCGCTGTTTTGGTTCGTCTCTCCGTGATCCTGCTACCTCCCACTACCCGTTAGTCTCGAATTTCAGCTTTACATATTCCACTGCGAATTTGCTGAAAATTTCATGCAAGTGAATAGGAGTGCAGGATTTGACACCCAGCTTCTCCTTGAGGGACGAATTTGTCGTATGCGATATAAGGAAATCTGATTGCCCAAAAAATATCCATTAAAAACCTTCATTTCAAAGAATACTAGTGCAGTACCACACGGGAGAAATTCGAAGTGAAAAGACAGCTAAGGCATTAAAACGCACCTCTTTGATAGAATGTGGCAGTGAAGAAGGCAACGTATCACCAATCAAATCTCCCTTGGCCTTCTTTGACTCCGGAGCAGATGGCGAATTCTCTTGCACCGGTGGAACATTCTCGGTCTCCATTTTCACTGAAAGCTCGAACGGTGAGAAATTAAAATTCAAGTAACACTCGGATCAGATAAATCACAAGATGCTAAACAACATCAAACTTTTGTATTTTCTCGGCAGGAAGAAATAAAGCAGAGAATGAAAGCAACTGTGGCAGTGGATTTTGGTGACACCTGTGAGCTGCTAGTGGTTTTGCTTACGTTTCCATTATTAACCGGAAAGGATAGCGGATCGCAAAATTGGGTAAAACTTCACTCTGATGGGCGTTCTCGTCAGCTTCTTTCTGGAATAGTCAAAAAATGATCGCCGTGAAGGAGATAAATGCTAGCGGATCTGCTGGAGGAGTGAAAAACCCCTCCCACACTTTGTGCAAACATAGTGAGGCACAACCCCCCCCCCCCCCACTACACAGACACCCCCGCTGCACCACAATACACACCGATAAATACCCACCTCTCCCCCATCGACAACCAAACCGTGCACCGGGTGAGTACAGCCACTCCTCTCGCAACCATTTCGATAATGGGCGCGAAAAATCCCGCGCCAAATTTGTGAACATCACTGAGTTTGTTGGAGATCGCAATATGCAACGTTCAGAAGAGGACGTCCACCTCCGAGAGCACCGGTTCACTGTTGCAGCTCTCTATACTCCACTGAAGCAGTTTCCAGAAAAGTGTGGAATCGACCATTTCAACATCACCTTGAGTAAAAATCTTCATTGTGGACAAGAAATCGTGTTCCACCTCTCAATTCGAATTACACCGATGCCTCAAGAGCGATAAAACTTCTTCTGGTTCCTGCCGAGAGTGCCTTCTCGCTTAAAAAATTAGCACCTCAACAAAGGCGACGTTCCCCTCCACTCGACGGTTATTGGATTGCGCCACTCCTCCGGTTGCTTCCAGTTGGAATCCTTTATCGTTTGATGTAGTTACTGCTCCGTGACCTTTCTCAGACGTCACCGATATCATGTAACCTGTCGAAACCGTTCATTGCGGAGCAATCGTGCAGTGTTTCTTGCGTATTTGATGAATATTATCTGCATTTATAAATGGACGAGCATGGAGCACGTTTACTAATAAATGCGTTGCCACTGCTCGTCACTGATATCATCGACCAATTTCGGTCCTTCCACAAAACGGAAGGTACTTTTGTCGGAGCTCTGTTCTCTAGTTGGATTGCCTCTTTTAGAATCTCTGCATTCTGACAACATCACGACAGCGTTCTTGTTTAGTATCATAATCACAATGGCCTGAATATGCTGCAGCTTCCCTTCCCATCGTCTCCAAACATTTGCATTTCCCTCTCTCTGTGCATTCCGTCCAGCGACCGAAATTTAACAACTTGAAGCACGTTACCGCATAATCTTCATGCTCTTCTGGAAATGTACATTCCCTCTTTCATTGAATTTCCCGAAACTGGAGAGGGCAGATGGGCCTTCCGGTTTTTTAATTTACGTAGGGAAGCCGAAGCTCGGGAAATAACAATATAAGCAATGCCGTCAGGGTCAGAAAACTGTAAAATAGCACACTTTCAAGTGGTATTTTTCAGTTTTCCTCTCACTGGCGCTATTTTCCGGTGTTTATCAAGTAGCACAGTGCATGTCGGTTAACTGCTTAACTTGAACATTATTTCTTTTAATATCACTCATGCGATCGTTCAGTGCAAAAACGGAATGCATTGTGTAACAAGTACTTTATTATTTATTTCATTCCCGGCATATATTAACTGCTCTTAGCTGTACTCAAGCACTCTTTTAAACGAGTACACTAGACTGACAGAATACATTGTGCAGCAATTAAAGCATATGACCCGAACAATCAAAGAGAGTCATTTATAAAACCTCAACATCTCTTTCGATGAGATGATCACTATGAAATTAGACGCAGAGTTGTGCATGATATAAGTTATCCTTTGCTGGAGCAGTTGGCGTATTCAATGCGCTGCAGTCCTGTGATGCTCGAGATGTAAGTTAAATTAGGAGCCACTCATCACCGAACAAAGTTACTTTATGGTTATCATGCGGTGTGACGTTTCACAGTATCAGGACATATTATGTTTACTAGGTGATCGGAATGAATTAAAGTGATGAGAACTCGAAAATCACCCGACCTCATGCCAGTGGGAGATACTGGATGAGTGGGAGGATGAGGCGGACAGAAGATGAGTGGTCTACTTTTGATTTGAGGGGGAGCAAAATTTGAAGACGAAACAGTTACGAAATCACCTAATGTAATGGAAAACCTTCAGCAAGTGCTCTAGTCAAACAATTTCTGTAAGCAGTATTTCCTAGCCTACTGAATAGACGAAGAGATATCACAGCCCCACAAGCGCAGAGTGAAGATGCGGTTGGGTGCAACATGCGTGATAATAAAAACATAAGTACTTCAGTCACATCTTTAAATGCTGCTGGGTTTCCCAACTTGACCGGGGAATATATCAGCCTGATGTCGGCAGGACTATGTCGTTTTCACCCTCGTTGGCGTACTCAGGAAATCATTTCTCCTGTCGGTACTGCTTCAGCAGATATTTTTAGGGAAATCAGAACTCAGCCGAAATTGGGAAGACCGCCGAGAAAATTAGATAAACTGAAGGTAGAGCGATGCAAGACCCCCGTAAATACGATAATAGTAACCGAAAATGGGTAGATCGCCAAGGAATTCTCCGATCGCCAATAGCAGTTTCTGCTTCAATTTCGATGAAGAAAATAGTCGAGGAATCTGAAAGCAAAATTTGAATGGTAATTATTGGGAGGAAATGGAGCCCGCATAGCTTGACAAGCTGCCATTGTGAAATGACTCTCGATTCAGTGGACGGAATTTTTCAATGACGGTGGTCGAGAAGAATGTGAGTTATTGACATCTTAATGCAAGTATGCAACTTGTTTACATCTGCCACCTTCCCGTCTATCATTTACCATTAAAGCTTCAAACGGGGAACCACTAAAGATCAAACCAAGAAATTATGTTGACATGATCGAAACACACAATGACGCTATATTGCTCGTTTAATTTCAGAGCATCTAAGAACACGATGTTCGAAGAATAACGCTAAAAATCTTCGTAGTTGAATATGAAGCGTTTAATGCTCGCTCGAACGGCTAAACCCTCCATGTAAATTCGCTCTTTTTGAAAATCACAAATGGCTTTTGGAAAATCGGCACATTCATGCAAGCAGAAAGAGGACTAGATGGCGAGGTGATATTTCTGTCGCACATGAAGTGACGAACGTTCACCTTTGCAAGTTGGAACTCTCAACCTGCACCCTGGTTGCTATACGCATGCATCGAACAGCTGCTTGCGACGAGTTGTTGCTGGAGGCTGATGGGAGGGAGCGAGGTCGGAAGGAGAAGGAACAGGTTGTGTACGTGCAACTTCTAGATAGACTGTTACATTTCACCAAAACTGCATTGGCGCTGCAGGATTGAGCAAAGAATGACACACTATTCTGCACACCTCCTTGAGGTTAATATTCTCTTTCCCTGTGAGCTAATGGTTTGCATGAACACCTCTCTGCGTTTTGCACCACTGAGGTTCATTTTTGGACCCACCGCCCTGCACCCATCTGTCTCCCTCCTGCGTTTGCCGCTACTACCTGCAATGTGTGCTCCCGATCTTTGCAACTTTAAAATCGCTGCACCATTTTTGCACACATCGGGAGTGAAAAGATCACTCTCACGGTTTCCACATGCTGATTTCGATGTTTTTCTTAAACAATGGATCGTTTTACATGTCCGCAGAGACGAATAGCTAATTGAAAATCTGCATGGATGCATCGCAGGGGGTACCACCTTCCACTTATCCAGCCTCCAATAGCTGTCGTTCCTTGAACGAATGAATGGAATACATATTTTTTGAAACGAACACTGAACGCACCTTTCCACTAATCATAAGTCGATCGGCTTTGAGGACGGCGGATTTATCGCACCTCCCGTTGTCATGTAAAAACCACATATTATATGTACGCAGTGTTTCCACTTTACCACCATTGGTTTCACCATCCATTTGTATCAGCAGTGGTGGGTGTTTCTGATCCCCGTAGATCCATTCCCAGCCTGATATGATGCTGCAGACGTTTTATCTTGATAAAGTGGTTTAAGGCGAGCGTTAAGATTTAACATTTTCCGAACATCTCGCTATTAAAATCGAAGAAATGAAGCAGTAAAGGAATCTTCATTCATAGAAAACATCCCAATCGAACCTCCCAGTTTTAAGCAGTGACCCATTTTGAGCTTTGTTGAAATTCAGATACGATGCAAACATTTTGCTGAAAAATAAACGTTCGTCTATGAGATTGAAGAGAAGATGCTACGAAGCAAACTAGGAATGTAATCTACTGTTTACCCGTTTATGAAACATGATCTTCTCCGGCAGTGATATCGTTAATGCCCGATAGGTCTCGCAGCCTTGTCGTCGACCCCCAGTTGTTTTTTGCCTATCCAAACACATCAACATACCTCTGTTTCATGGTGCGCTTCTCTATTTAAGTCTTTATTATCGTTCGCATATATATGAGAGAGAGTGACTCCAAAGTATAAGCCCGATACGTTCAGGTTTGAACTATGCGTTTAAGGAACTGATTTGTTTACAATGTTTTACTAGCTGAATACGCCTGGCAGGTATATAGAAACAAAGTCGCACTCTCCCACTAGTCACAAGAAATATGAACGTAATGATTGGTGGTAGCATCTAAAAGCTTTCTTGTTTGCCCAACCTGTGCTCGATGAAATCGCATTGATATCTGTCCTTTTCGTTGCACATGATTTTAATCGCATCCGGATCGGTAACATAAAGTCGACTCTGATACCAATATAATTCGTCGAATAATTTTACAGTCTGTGGCGAATATTTTATGAAGAAATTAGCACCATTCATCTGACGCTTGCGAGATTCGCTAGATCCTTCATAGCCTCGAAAATACCACTTCTCTATTTCTTCATTGGTCAACGTACATTTGAACGTTTCTTATGGTTCCTGTTTATTCTGGTTCATTGTGGTTTACTATGGTTTATTCCGGTTTATTTCGGTTTATTCTGGTTTAGAAACATTTTTTATCACGAAAAGCTGAAAAACGTGCTAGAAGAGCTTTCTTTTGCCCTTTTCCATTTTGGTCCACCAAAGCGAATGGCTGCGAAATCCGCCGTATGGAATGCCCGCTCACATCATTTCCTATGAAATCCTCCAAGTTAATAGGTCCTAGGTGATGAAAAAAAGAATTTTTGGGTCGAATGTGATCGGGTAGGAAGCTGACTTACGAATTCCACAGTGCACATAATAATTCATGAGAAAGCGAAATTTGATATATGAGGTCGTTCATATTATACTCAACATTCAGGTTGCACCGTCCATCGTCTTATCGAAAACGAGTCAAACGTAGAGAATGAAGATAGGCTTACCTGCGTGCATGTAAGTAGATGCCACACCACAATAATGTGATTTTGCATGTGCAGATTTCTAAAGGCTTACATGAATAATACTTGGAATGATTTATTACTCGGATGGGAGTCGAGCAAGACGTTGAATTATGCGAACAAACCTTGCTGATCAAGAATAACGTTTGCATTTATGGATGTCCAACTGTGTGCACTGTATAGATCACCTCTCCATATGGTGTCTGCTTGAAGCATCCAGAAGGTTCGCTCCATACGAAGAAGTGCTCGAATGAGATTTGTTCGCAAAAGAAAGAAGCTCATATAGGTGACGTCGGCCGTCTTGAACGTCTCCTAAACAAAATGAACGTTGCACCTCAGAGTTTTACTGAGAATGAGCAAAAGCGAGCTGAAAGTAGCACCTTATGAATGAAGAAATTTGTCGCCCTATCTACGTCCATAAGCCAGTCCCACCAGCTTCATCCCTTTCAGATTTCTTGCGAAGTAGCTTCACAGTGAAGTGGAGTGGAAAAAAAACTAGGCAGCTCCTCTGAATTGAACTAGCTTGTACGATTTTTGCTTCTTATATGTTGAAGTTCACCAAAGAAAGCGCTAATTGAGCGACTAATTCTTCTCCTACAGAGGTACATCTCTCAACTGGTCACTGCTTCAGAAAATGACATTCGGCTCATCATATTCAACTCTTCTGTATTTCAGAAAATGACTTGGTTATTTGCTGAGGCACATCATGACGCCGTCCTCCCTAAGCTTGTGCGGCTGTGTGTACTTCTCTGCCCGTCCGTCGTTGCGACACTCTCAGTGAAAAATTACTAAAGGCGTATTTGAGGAAGTATGAGCTAAATTATTAAGCAGAAAGCTGAGAAATGCTTTTAACGTGTATCACCTTCAGGCAGGGCGCATTCCACCTGAAGATTCGCAGCGTTGGGTAAAATTCAATAAGGCCCCGTCGAGCCACCTCATCGAGTGTGAAGAAGAGTGTCCGATTGTGAACATCACGCATATGCTTTGTATTGCACAACCAGTTCAATGTTATGTCAAGTGCATGTGAGTTGAGCATCACCACGCCGAACGGGTCACTCATACCGTTCACGATAAGACGCAACTCGGAGCTGCTAATCAGATCATCAGCCTCGAACTGCTTAGCTAAAAAATGCACTCTCTTTCGTTCACGAGCACCTCGCATTGTTACCGGTGAAAGTTTGTTGTGTTTGCAATGATCCTCTGATCTGTTTCTTTACTTTTCAACACATTAACATTCGTTCGTGATGTGGCCGCAATCGGTCAGTCAGGCAAAAGAACTCTATTAGTAAACGGATGTGTTGAATATTGTGATGGTTCCTATAAATGAGTGAAGAACTAACACTTCGAATATTCGCACCCCTCTCCTCCTTCACACGCGACCCTATGAAAAGGCGACAGTGACCGTCAGCGTGCCTTTCAAAAATTTTAGTCAATAAGAGGGGGACGCCGACCATCATCATTTGGAACCTCTTTGGCGAGCATCTACCTCAGCATAGCTTCTCACTGAAGGAGAGATGAAAGCAGAAGAATATGCATACCGCAGTCGTTCATTTTATTGACGGTGATAGTCGAGCGAATAATGTTATTGAAGAGCATAAGTGTGAGTGCGTGAGCCAATAAGAAGAGTGCGTTCTTCATCCTTCCAATAAAGTGCGCACAAACCTAGGGACTGATTATCTGCAACGCTAACTGCTAATCAACATTATTTCGTTCTTTCTCCGCCTCATCATCTGCAGCTAACAAAGATCCTGCATATGGTGCTTTATAGCAACTAGAAGGTGAAAACTGTTACGAATAACAGGTTATAATACCTAAACAGCATATACATATATATAACGAGCATAAAGTGACGCATAGTAATGCGTCCCACCAAAACCTGCTGAAAACCCCTAGAGACGACCTTTGAAGCTGTGAGGATGAGTTTTCCTCAGTGGAGAAACAAACATCACTGAATCGATATGAGAAAGATCGCTGGCTTCATGGCGTCTCGGTCATCGCCCTCAGGTGATCATTATCTCCGTTTCCTCACCCATTCATTCCATCTTTTCAGTATTCTCTGCGTGGTGACACTGTTTTGTAAATGTCGTCTCTCTTGACAAAGGTGGGCAGCACTCCATTTGCTCTTACATGCTGAGGTTCCGTTTATGAATTAGTGAATCTTCAATTGCTCGAGTAGGTTTAGCGCAGGTAGTCGCGTTTCGTAATCTTCTACACGAGCCCAAATAGATTACTTACTATAACTTGTATCCCTGGACTTTTAAGCTATACCAGTTCAATGTTGCGGCCTAGTGACGCAGAGCTTCTCAGTGTTACTGATGAATCCCCTTCTGGAACCCTTACTGACATCCTAACGAAGATTCATTTCTCCTCACAATGGACCACTAAAAGGAGTGGTCCGGCCTGGTCATTCACTTGCAATAAATAGATCAAGAAAGCCAATTTCTCATGTATACACGAAGGTCGTAAGTTCTCATCGGGATTGATTAATGACTTAAAGGTGAGGAAATAACCTTAAAAGCATATTGAAGCTGTCACAGGAGCAAGATGCTTGGCTAATTCAAAGGAAGCTCGTTTATTTCGCTGTTCTCATTTAGCTTCTTACTGTCCTCATCCTTTTGTGTGGTGAGTGTATATTTCCTACAAAAAACTGTTTCAAATCCGAATTTTCGAACCCGAAATTGGGAGTGGAACTTTCCTAACAAATCTCACTTAAACACTGAAATGGACGACTTCCGAAATGAGGAACAACGCTTGTTCAGCTTCCTTCGTTTGACGTTTCAATTACGGCAATTCATGCCATCTCGCAGAACTCATATTGCCTTCTTTAACGTGCATGGAGGAGAGATGTTAACTGGAAGCAAACAAAACCATTACATTTGTAGCCACAGTAATTTACTGCAAAAAAATTCAGCAACTGACGTTCCAACGTCAAGCTTCACTTGGCTTTCATTGTTCATCGGCAAATCTCTGTGGCCGTTTCTTTTGTTCTTAGAGAATCTGAGGAGCGCTTATCCGAGGATGAGTGAACATTGCAAATCGGCAACTGCAACTACGATCAACTACCAGCTGGGATGTTAACGCCTAGTGCCGGTTATAGATAAGAGTTCTCATCTGTCCTTGTCACACTCGTCTTAGATAACTCGAGCGGTGTGTGGCATTTGGTGCTTTCATCAAGTGCACGTGTTGGAAATCATTTGCTTTCATACGAATTCATACTTTTATCTTTTCTCGATTTGTGAGACAAAAGCAATCGGTTCCATCTTTGACATCTTTCATGATATAATGCTCAGCGACGAGTTCCATCCTCGAAGAACACGCCGCCGTCGATAGCGCAGTACCTGGGGCAGATACCCTTTTCACCAGTGCTACCAGCAAGCCCAGATGGGCCAGGCGTCCCAGGCTGCCCGTCGGGTCCTGGTATACCTGCTGGGCCAGGAGGACCAGGTGGCCCTGGAGGTCCTTGTCCGCCACCGGAACCTGGTGCTCCGGGTTCACCGTTTGGTCCAGGTGGTCCTGGATCTCCTGCAAGAGTGCCACGCACAATCAAACAGAATCAAGAATATGTGCAGTTTTTTGCCTAAATCGTTCATGTGGATCATTTATGCAACTCTCACGAAAAAACTTGCAAACCTTGCACCAAAATTTTTGGTCAACCTTTACGCTTAGCCTTTTCTTCCTAGCAAAGATTTCAGGACTTTGAGACGTATAAAGGCACTGATTCTCAAACGGTTTCATTGTACCTGAAGGTCCAGGTGCTCCAGGCGTGCCAACTTCGTTGACTGCTGGCATCCCCGGCTCTCCAGGTGGACCAGCAGGTCCTGGGTCCCCTGGCGCACCGGGAACCCCAGGAGGTCCCGGAGGACCCGGGAGCGCTGTTCCACCACTGACTCCAGCTGTGCCCGGCAATCCAGGGTCTCCTGGTGGCCCAGCTGGTCCTGGTGGACCAGGTGGTCCTGCCGGGCACGGCTGGCACGGTGGCGGGGTGACTGGCTCGCAGGCGGCGGCCCCTACTTTGCCAGGTGCGCCAGGAAATCCAGGTGCTCCTGGGCGACCAGGTCTCCCAGGTCGGCCAGGAGTACCAGCAGGTCCTGGTGGACCGGGATTGCAACATGAGCAGCCACCACCGACACCCGCACTGCTTGCCACAGGAGGCGATTGGTAAGGCTGTTGTTCATATCCGGCCTGACGTGCAGTTCGGTTACGGTTTTCCTCGACGTTTTTCAGCTCGTGCAAATCGCTCCACACGTCCTTTACAGAATCCTGAAGGTTAAAGGTAATACGAGAGTAATCAGAATGCTCAGTTGAAAGAACCAGTACGTGAACAATTTCTTAAGGTTTTATCTCTCGTTGAAAAATTGCGACTTTTATAGAACTAAGAGGGGAAGCCTTGCCACCTTTTCAGCCTTCATTTCCCAGCCTCTTTTCTACTTTAGAGACACAAAAATCAACTGCCGAGTTCATCGACGGGATAAGCGACACTGCGAAATCTGACCACGAATACTTGTTTATGCTTAGTCGTGAAACTACAAATTACGCGTCGATTCGGTCTAGACGATTCTATTGGCCATATGCAGTGCCACTTTAGTATTTTTCAACAGTTGCACAACTTTGAGCCTATTCCATGAGTAGAGAGCCCGTTTGCCTGAACGAAGCGAATTCGCCCCCTTCGAAGATGAAGAAACGACGAAGTGCTGTAACTGGTGGCACAATTGGCGGAAATCTACTGGCATGTAGTAGCCGAAAACATTTTGACGGCGAAATGCGTGCAGATATGGCATAGAAACTTCGCCGCGTGTCCCTCTTTAGCGAGCATCATATGCTTCTTAACTTCCAGGAGGGAAGTAGACCAGCTCAAATAAAACGAATAACTCGTTTCTGCATTTCCTCGCTATTTAAGAAATGGAAATCTGCTATGATGTCGTTAAAAACCATCGAAGGGAATCGCCTAAACGTGCACCAGCAGCATCTCTACCCACCAGGTGAATGTGCCACCAACCTTGCAATCTTGGATATCGTTGTGCATTTGTAGTCGCACTTGATTAATAAAGTGATAGACCATTGGCAGCGTGATGCAAACCGATAAAACCGAAACAACCGAAAACGCGACAGCCGAATATGCAACGAAACGATACGCTTTGATTCGAATAGATGCGTCCATGGTGGCAGTTGAGGACGGCACTTATGATATTATTCGCCTCAGATCATTTCTTCTCTTTATAACGATCACTTCCAAAACACGTTCATATTTCCCCTCAGCGAATGGTGCGTCGGAACGACGCGAATTACGCGTACCATTTCCAGATTTTGTCGAAACGGTTCCCATGTGTTTTTCTCTCTACGTCAATATCCTAGACCAAAATGCACTCTCTCGCGGCTGTCTCTACGTAGATGTGGAGCTGCCATGTATACCTCATATGCATGTACAAGTGGCTTGTCAAATTGAACCGGTCCATGTTTTTGGGAAGTCGCATTCATTGGGATAGTGAAACCGTTACATGCATTCCCTCACTGCTTGTACATAACAAACAACAAAAGTGTTATTGCTGTCGAACTGGCTGCATTTCCTCATCAAATAAGACGTCGTTCCACATAGAGCAAAAACAACAAATTCCCCCACAGGTAGAGTTTTCCACAGAATTTGCGTTATCTGCACGACAATAGAGGAAATTTAATGTAAATGCGCCTGAAGTGCGCAGATTAAAACGCCTTTTTTTCTTTGCGGCGAAACCACGGTGGCACTTATCGAACACGAGACTGCCTTACAATGCTTAATGTGTGCAGTGACTCGAAAGAAGTCCTCTTTCGCTGTAGGAACTCAGATGACTCGTTGACACACGAATATATATACAATGTTGACCATCAACCAACTCAGGGTCCAACCATTCTTCTTAGAGCAAATAATACATTCTGGACTGACAAATCTACGAACAGCTTTATGTTGTTCATTGAAAAAGTGGAGCCATATGAGTGAATTGCACTTCCATAAAATCCAGTCGTCTGCCGATTACCACAGTTAACTGCATGTAAAATTTAAGTTTACCGAAATGAGCAATCTGCGGTGAAGCAAATATTGGACAACATGAGAAACGCACCATATATCGATTCAACATCGAACATCTAACGACAGGTGGGATGACGACGAGCGGATAAAGCATAACTGAACCACTGAGGGTGATTACTCACAAACAGCTTCCGCCATCTACCATCGGAACATTTTGGTTCGCAAGCTATAGCATCGTATAAAGCCCGTCAAAATCCAACTTCCACTAACATCCCTGTCTATGTAAACATGCTTGCAGAGAGTTGATCTAATCACCCCAAATAACGTCTTTTCATCATATTCAACGAAAATCAGTCCGGACCCCTTTTTTGCCATTTTCAATTAGACCATAAGGAAAATCACCAAAGAAGATAATTCCATCTCGGTTTTAACGCATTCAGAGTCTCCCAACAACGACGATGACGCGGATCGTTTAATTGCCCATTGTGATTTATTACCATCTGAAATGAGAGCCTAGTGGGAAAGTGATTCTTCAGCAATAACTCCCCACTTAGTGTACGCGACTTATTGGACGGAAACAACGAACCAACAAATACGCAATAAACAATGTGAGAACAAAACATTCGTGACGATCATCGCTTCATTGCAACGATGAATTAAAGCCGTACGAGTGTCTTCTCGTCACACCTTCGGTGCCACAAGACCAACATCTACCGCCGGTAAAACGATCAACTATTCAATGGATGAAAAGTATATCTCCCCAATTCCGTCAAGAACTGCGGTCGATCAATTTTTGAGTTCCCTGACAGACCAAAAGTACTCCCTTGAGGAGGTGCGCTCGATCATCACTCCGACCTCCGACTACCGTATTCAATAAATGTTTTGAACAGATTATCAAGGAACATCCGTGATAAATACAATAACTTTAGCGACAGAGGAGAAAAGACCTTATGGAGGTTCCGTTACATGGTCGATCAAACACAAAAAAGCAAAGCAACGGCCCATCTGAGTAGCAAATCAGGAAGGAAGCGCTCACGAGGAGTTTAGCTCCAATCCGTCACACGATTACCGCTGAACTGCTTTAGGTGCTGGAAGCATCCGAAAGCTGTATCATCGGAATCGGCCACCCGTCTGAAAGCCGACGACCTCTGAACGCTGGCGGCACTCTAAGTTCGAGTTTAGCCAGCCATTTCAGAGGCCTACTTTAACCTCAGCAACCCGACGCCTTCAATTGCTGGCCTTCCTCTTTCAATAAAGTTAGAGTCGTCAAGTTCTGAAAAGCATCCATTAAAGACGAGAGAAGAGAAATCAAACATAATGCTCGAGATAGATAGTGTTTTCATATCTGAATGCTGCATTTAAGTTCTCTGCATGGCTGAAGAAATGGAGGAGGAATAAAGAAAAACAAATTGGGATCAATCTGCGGTTTCTACTGGAGCAGTTGAGGATCAACGTGGATCAATAAATGATCCCTGCGATCTTAATAGAGAATATCTTGTCGGTTCCTTTAGCAAACTTCGTCAATCAGGTTTAATTAACTGCAAGCTTATGAAAGGCAAGAAAGAGAGGCACGGACCTCAGCGACGGTTGGATGGATACCAATCAGACGATCGAAATCTGCTTTCTTAGCTTTCAATTTCAGTCCTATCGCGAAACCTTGTGTTATCTCACCCGCATTTGGCGTCAGAATGTGGTAGCCGAGCACAAGATCCTGTAAAAAAGACCTTTCATTCTCGAGCTCCTCCTCTAACCAGACCACTCCGTGGCAGCGCTCAACAGAATTACTGACTACTAACAGGGAATTTACAATGAACCAGTAAACCAATAGTTGTAATCAAATATTTAGAGCTCCTTTTCCTCCCAATGTAATTCAAAAATCGGAGATTGGATAGAATTCTTAACAAAGCAATACATGAATGGCAACAAAGCGAATATTAACGGTACTGATTTTGACTTCGGTATGAAACGAGTTGTAATGAGTGCCACTCAAACGCCAATTTAATCAGAGAAGGACAGAAAAGAAGTGACTGCATTTGGAGAGAATTGAGGTCTGAGGTGGAAAATCAATCTGTCGACCGGAAATGTACTAGCGACGACCCCAACAAATCAACGCTTCTTAATCTTAACTTAAGAAATATGCATCTGATCGCATTAAAGAGGAAACGACTAAACAAGAACCTGCTCGCTTTTAAGGCAAATAAGTTTACAATAACAATGCGAATTTTCCACCCGCTCAGGCACCGAATATTCCAATGGAATAAACACATTGTGATAGACGTTGATGTTTTCTTTTCCATACCTGAAAATTCACCAAGGAAAGCATAATGAGAAATGATAAATCGACGTAAAAATCCTCCTCCTCACATACCACTGCTGATAACGAACTGCTGCCTCCACGATCTTTAGCCAACTTCAACTTCGCACACCGAATCTTCAGCACCTAAGCCATAAGCTGAAGTAATAGGGATAGGAAGTGACAATGACAAGACACTCTTCTCACGTCAACGAAATTCTATCAAATGAACATTCAACAGCATCATTCCCGATTTCGCATTAAAAAAAAAACTGTTGTGGCAATAAGGACGTTTATGTCTTGCTTGATCACAGCACCCTTGTACATATTGATATGTGAAGCATCGCAAGCTCGAGTTCGAGAAGTTGGAGGTTACAGCACACTATAATCACCGCGAAATCTCACTGATGGAAATTTCGGATATTTCGAAACAAATTTTTTTTCAGTTTTATGCACCATATTCCCGTGATACCAGCCAGCTACGAATCAGGATATAATTTGAGATCAACAAATCACTTCGGTCGCTCAAATTTAACTCATCTCACCCTTTTCTGTTACTTCATCCTAACAATCACCCTTGGTCTTCATAAAAATAAAGCGACGAACAAAGATCCGTCCACGATATTTTGCAGCTGAGGACTGATGAAGCCGAGGCACAAAAGAATGCCAATCGAGTTCCGCAAATTGCACACCGTTAGTGTTTAGTTCGAATTCATAAACCTGATGAACTTCCCAAACTACAAATTCTTTTTTAGAACCAATTTACAAGCGATCAACGTTTTTTCTTCTTCGTTTTGCCGATGATTCGATGGAACGTCTTGCAGAAACAATATTCACAGAACATGAGCTGAGACTTCTCCGCTAAAAGAGTTCCTCATAAATGGCGCTCATTTTGGAATTAGGGCTGGAAGTTGGTTGAGAAGTGACAATCAGTTTTTCGAGTTACAGAATACTGGTAACCACCCTTCTATATTATATGGTACTTGAGAGCTCATTGAAGCGTATCTGCATCCCTCCTAGTTCTTCACCTCAATACACGTTTTTAGGAAACAGCCCTACCACTTAGTGCCCCAAAAGCAAACCGACAGAAAAAACGCGAAACGAATTCTGGACGAAGCTGCGAAGAAGCGAAATCCAAATCATCTCTGCTCCTCCAAAACATTTTCATCAGGTGCTGCAAGAAGTGATGTTCAATCATTTAGCGTTTGTAGGCAAACTATCGGTTATTAGTTTGCAGAAGGCAGCTGTTCAGATTCATCATAAAACCAACTAGATGGAAGCCCATATCAGCGGGTGTTCCACGTCCGGATCCATCATTGGATATGACCCATCGCAAGAACGAAACTTTGCGACAAAAAACATAAAAACTCTGCAATTCCAAGAAACTGAAAAATGGTTAAAAACTTCAGATGTGTAGCAATAGTACCCTCACTAAAGCGGTAATACACAACAAACAGTAGTGAAATACTTGAGCAAATCTTCGTACACTCACTTCTGGATGGCTGTCTCCTCTGCAAGTCCACAGCATCCATACTCGAGCGGTGTGAATACAGTTGTGGGTACCTGATCATACTCGGTCAATTCCGAATTACCAGTAATAAGCCGACGCATAAGCACGCGTCCCGCCTGGATAGCCACTGGCGTTAATTCTGGACAACCGTCTAGCACATCGCCTATCCCATAAATATATGGACACGTGCTCTGCTCACGGCGACCAACTATCTTCCCGGATTTTGTTCGTTCAACGCCAACAAGTTCCAGACCCATTTCATCTGTGACAGCGTCACGGCCGATCGCCATTAACACCTGAAATAAACCTGAAAATAAGCAACAGGTCACTATTATGTTTGAAGCTATCTGTTCGGTTCGGCACTTCTTCGTTTCCTTGCAAAATAATTAACCGTACCGATACTTCGAAAAGAGTTTGCTTCAACGGTTTAGGTCAGTACCACAAAGACTCTCAACCGACCGCATGAGTCGCCGTGAGATCTCCCCTCTCCTCCTCTCCCTTTCTCCTCCAGTCCCAACTTTGGTGAGCAAAAACGACTAGCAGTTGACCAATACCGGGAGTTTATCAACCATAAAGAACAATGACCAATATTTCAAAGTTATTTCGAAAGTCACCAACTTCAGCACTTCACAACGCAGTAAAAGCAGAAATATGTGGAAAAGTAGCAAGCAAGAGGTGTGCCCTGCCGAACCACGTCAACCTGCTGTAATCGCTGCAAATAAAATGAAGCTGATTGAGAAATGAGAGTTCAAATTGGACAGCATTCGTTAACGGTTAGTGCTAAGATATATTTCAAACGTTCAGCATGTTAGGCGGAACCCAACCATCATTTAGAAACAATCTTAAGAGCAAAGAACGCCCGTCCCCTTTAAATTGAGGAACTACAGAAATGGAATGAACACTCAAACTACAACTAAAATATATACTTGATCTGAACCTCAACCTTCCGGATTACTTGAATCAAGTACTACAAATGGAAAGTACTGACCACTTTAATGGGGATGCACTATGAGGCATTTGTGACAACATCTCCACCGTTCCACTCAACAAAGAAGTTAAAAGCCTTCATTATTGACGCCAAAAAATGCTCGTGGAAGATGTGAATTATGGTGGCTGACTGCTATAGACAGTTGAAGGACCTAAATTCACAGGGGACCCCCTCATTTAAGAGAATGCTTTGTTTCAAATAGGATAACCAAAAAAAAACTAAACTTGCCGTTACAAAAACAATTTTGCTGCCACTGATGGGAATATTCTAATTTAACACGAAATTAATGGTCGTTATATACGAAGCCCCGATTACTGACAGATATTCACCAGATCGTGGTGATCGGCTCGACTGTTGGCCAGTATTTAAAAGGGGTAATATGTTCGGTTACTGACCAATATTTGTGAAGTCAGCACGACTTTCAACAGCAATGAGACTGGCCACGATGAGGCCGAAACAACGGTTATAAAAGCAATACGAAGTAAACAAACATCTGGTAATTACCGTATTGAAGTCTTGTGTACATGGTGTTTTTCCACCGTCTTCGGACGTTTCTTCCCAATAAACACGCACCAATCCGGGCTTATTATCGGTTGGTTCTTCGATCCGTTCGTATTTCGTTGGTACCGCACTACAACAACAACAAATTGCACCCAACACTCACGATCTATCATTGAGTGGAATAATGTAACCTGCGATCACCTATAAATCTGAACTGTAGATAATGTTTTTAGCACAATATCGCACATAAAATTGTCGAAATGAACCATTAAAAAAATTCGAGTTATCGCGGGCCTGAGCGAGTGCTTTCTCAGCGATGCAGTTATTCACAAAGAAGCTTTTATGCTAGCTCAAGTGAGTCCCGTGCAAGAGGTAACAGGAAAATCGGCACATACTGATATGAAAGAATTCGAACGCGACCTAACGAAGCATTAGCACGGTCTCTTCAGGGTACAACATAGAGCCATTTATGTTCAATTGAGCTAGAACAAACATAAAGGTCGGGAAAAAATCCGATAAGAAATCTCCATAAGCGAACTTTACAAATTTGATCTCATGTGTCATCATATGCTGTCGTATCCTTTCGGCCATGTCCTGGTCAAATCCCCTCAACAATATCGACCTCACCATTACCTGAAAAATTTTTTTCGGAAACTGGAAATATACTGTGAAAGAATTAATTCAAGGTCCATGCTTAAAACATTCCTCCCTCTCCCTTCCTATGAGACGAAGGGTGAGAACCTAGAACATCCAACCACCTCTAGATCCTCCCACGCTAGTTAATTATCCTCGGGTGTAATGTGAGAACAAGATGCTCACCTGATATGGATGTGAATTAACCGCTGTACTTGAGGTACTCAAATGTTGGCAGAAGGAAAAGGGGAAAGAAAGAGAAGTTTAGAGGCCTCGAATTGAAGAAAGATTTATTCCAACGGGAAAATACAAGAAAGAGATCGTCTCACATTTTATCAAGCGCATAAACGAAGCAGAAGACTGATATCAGATAACGTAGGATCATGAAATCCTTTATACACTAATTTCATTACAAAGGAGAAACTTACCGAATTCTGAAAATACATAAAAATAACGGGGAAATTAAACTTTGCTGGTAGAATAATTCATCCCTCTTATTTCACTACGGTCCAAAAAATTAAAGAAACCTCATAAGAGGAAGAGTAATTTCCAATCTTCAATTGTTTTCTTAACAATGAATAAGTGAAGACTTACAGTGACATCGTTGCCGATTCCTTTCAAGAAGCCCGCGCACTCCAATGACACATAGGATGCACCAACGCAGAGTGTCTTACCAGGATTATAGGTGAGGGAAAAGAGATCATCGCTGGAAAAACACTCACTACATTGGGAGATCGTCGAAACCAACTTACAAATAGTCGCTGAGAAAAACTTAAAGATAAATGGTTCAGTGGTGCGAAAAGCAAAAGAAACATCGCAATGAAGGATACTAAAACACTGTCATGGAGAATTACAATAGTACTAAAGCACAGAAACGACGTCAAAGCAGCAACGCTAAAAGTCTGTTAAATTACTCACTAGCAGTGCTACTGGAAGCAATAACACTGATAACTTATTTACCTTTAAAGATTCTCAACTTGAGTTTTTTGAACTCTAGCGAGCTCTGGTCTGGAAATCAAATCCCCACTGAGGCATCCCATTTGCTCACTTCGTCGAGATGCTAGAGGAAAACCATCGACCATTCATTCTATGGGCTCACAGCCTCGCTAACGCAACTATAATACCCTTCATTGAGATGAAGTAGAAAGAATTCGCAGATGGGAAACGAATTGTGGTTCGATAGACAACCACAAACACAAAAAAATCCACCTGCTAATGCAACATTCTTTTGCACCCGGCACGTCCGGATATCGTGGCCTCAGACCTGTCGCAATAATAAACCTGTCAGCCGTCACCTTCTCAACTTTTTTCTTTTTGTTGGTGGTCGTTAGTTCGTGTGAGCCCGTAAAAACACCGTACGCATTCGAATACGTCACCTGAATGTCATTTTGAAAGCAGTATTTACTGCTAGGCGACGAGTCAAAACACCGTCTACAAGCGGAATCCGAATCATATTCCAAACAACGGCTACTTCTGACGTCTACGAAACGATAATATTATAAGCAAGAATATTCGAGAACACATCTCAATGAATTACTCCAAAGAAACGAGATATTAAGCCGTCTTTTCGTCCAGCTCTTTGAATGATTGTGTCACAAATCAGTTCGCCACTGGCATTTCTTCATTAGCAGATAGGTACTAGTGGGAGGCTTGCCGAGTTGGCTGCCCAATTGGCGCTTCGGCATCATAACTAGCCAGGTTTCGACTGTTCAAATAAAACCTCGGTATCGAGTCAACGCACATGCGGTCGAACCTACACATTCGTGATCAAAAGAGGGTAATCTCAACACGCGCAAGATTTACTGTAATAAACTTGAACAGCCAATTCTACAATGAAACTACGGACATGAAACGTCATACAACAGGCCGCAGTTAGCAAATTTCCTCCTAATGGCTTTCATGGCAAAAATGTTGAAAGTGCCTGTGAGATGGACCGTGCAGAAGCGCTTACTTAGGTCATCACATGGCGCGCTTGCGATTCATCTTGAGCACACTGGTTTGAAGTTCCCTGAGTGAATTCAAACAGCGCCAATCTCTCCATAAAAACGCCAAAGATGAGTTGGAAAGGTCTTATTTAAAAACTGACCGATCGTTCTCTAAGCTGCACTCGATAGCCCCAATTAAGCGATGCAATATGATCTTGAATGGCGTTCCTCATCTTCTCCCAACTTAATTTCATATCGCCTTCCGGAATTTCCCACCCGAATTTCTTCGCATCTCCTGAAAATTCGGCGTTGAAGAATATGAAATAGACATCGATGGTACGACCAAAATTTCCGGAGCCGATTCAATTACTGGAGAATCCTGAAGGGCTGAAACGACATTTGGCAACACCACGGGTATATGAAACTTCTTCGGTGTAATGACTGAATGGGATGGGAGAGAGTCTGTTAGACACACGGTAATATGAAAATGTCACTTTAGAAGCTTTTTATGAATCAAAGTGGATTTGTAAAAAAATATTTTTTCTCTTGCACGGTAGTAAAAGACTTCGATATTTGAAATAAACGAGCCAACGATTAAACACGGGGCTGCTTTCTTATCCCGGCAACTCAGGAGTATTCCAGGAGCATTTAATGATGAGCGAGATCGGGTCGCACATCGAACACAGAATTAACACACTGCAGTGAATAAAAGTTCAGTAAATGAGCGAGTGATGCAGCATCTACTCCTTCGACAGAGATGAGGTACGAGCTCATATTTTTCATTATCGAACGGAGAGTTATGCGGCATTCACGAATGTGAGCTAAAAAATAACGATAAAGGTCCACAATGTGAGAAGATCTCAGCACGGGAGACTTCAGTTCTTTCCAGAAGAGAGTACATCGAAAAGCTCATAAAGCGCTAATTTGCGCACCTTTGCTCAACTCAAAACCGCAAAACGCAAATTGTTCTTGGTGTAGAAGGAAAAAAACGCTTACCGATATGTTCACCAAGTAGGGCGGCCTGATGCATGAGTTTTTTGGGGATGCAACCAACGTTAACACACGTGCCACCGAGACCCCACGTCGTCCCCATCACAGAAGGCTTTACGAAATCCAAACAGAGCACCTTTTTGCCCAATCGAGCGGCCTCCTGTACTTTTCAGTAAATTACTCTACTCATCACACACACTCGTCGATCCCGATGCAAAACATGATAAAACACCTAAAAAAGAAGCCTTCACGGGCTTTTTGACAGCAATGAGGCATTTTCAAAAGAGGGTGCATTAAAAGGCTCATAATGCGTTAATTTCGCCCTCAATACAAGAACTTGCAAAATTTTATACCAACTGAGTACCAATTTACTTGGATGTGTATAAAATGGAACGATATCCGAAAAGAACTGAGATCGAATAATTCACTCATTTCTGAGATTCAATTCGAGTATCGTTGAAACAAAAATTATGGTTAAAAAACATTCTCCTCGAGCTAATGATGGAGCAGATATTGTTAAAATATAGACAAAATATGCGACCCATCCCGACATTCAATGAAATATTAACGCCATAATCAGGTAGTTAAACACCTTTGCTGCAGCCAATCCACCGGATCCACCACCAATAACGATCATATCGTAACTGTGCTCCTTCAGCCACTCGTTAAGCGCACCACTCTCCTCCAGTTTTAGCAGATCAGCCAATCCACCGACACAATCACCCTGAACTATCACATTTTCCAACGAATCGGATGAAAACCCCTGAACTGCGGCACGGAACAATTTTTCATTAGTACATCACTGGTAGAATGACTCTATTATATGCAACACTATAACACTAAATAATGCAGTGGGCTTCAACTTTCATATGGGGAACAACAATGGCCGCGACGATTCAGCGCAAATCGATCGCTGCACATCCCGAATGGGAAGTGCGGTTTCAGCCAGGTGTTTGTGATGACGAATTCGCTCTGCTACTAATTGGAAACTAAATGGAAGCAGTATAGTCCGTCCCGGAAAAAAATAGAAATAAACTCGGCAATCACAGTGAATATGAGTAAAAAAGTGTCACCATACGTGACACCTGAGTTCAAAGGAAGCAAAATAAAAAGGAGATCAAAGCAGAAAACTGGCTGTGGATAACTTTTCCTGTAATTTCATCTATCATCTACCACACTGATGAGTCTGGTTTTTGCCATTATGTAACTAAAAATGCTTCGTGACATCGAATCAACCTGAAAAGTGGCATTGTGAACGGGTGCAGTATATCAGTTCTCCACAGCTTCTCTCCAAAACCTTTGCTTCTCCGATTTCCAAGTGAAATTAGTAAAGAGATACACGGTGCATACAAGTGAGTTGTGACATCCTTTGGGGACGTAAATCTATCAAAGCGCATAAAAATAACTAGAAGCAGCTCGATGTACAAGGTGGGTTATTGAAGAGGTGACTTTTTCTATAGAATTCCAAACAACGACGATGAAACACTTTAGACATTAGACAAGAGATTTTTCATGGTTACTGCACAGCAGAGTGAGTCTGTGCTTAGGTTCAAGTGCATTTTGAGTCTGCGGATATAATCGAATTCAAACGACGGCCGCCATAGTGCGATCATCGATCACCGTAAACGACAAATTTCATTCACCGTCGACTTTCTGGGAGAAATGAAAAACTGCGTGCTTTGCACACGAAGGATGTTGCAGTATTATGTGCATTCATATCGTTATTTTCTTGACGAGATAAAACGAGAGCAAAAGAGCTATTCCCCTTCCTATGAAGGCAAACGCCCAAGTGAGGCCAGTCGTCGACCTGTAATGACCAGTAATCGCACAACAGAAATAGACAGTATGAAAATAATTTCTGAAAAAACGAAACCTTCACAAAAATAAGTGGCATAGTGGTGCGCTGCACGATGTCCATCACAATTTTTGCAGCCGCAGGGCTAATTTTGAGCAATTCCACAGCCTCGTTTCGATTCGTCAGGATATCAGTGATCTGAAAGAAGGACAGAGATGGACAACGATCAATGACAGTCGGAACATATCTAGAGAACAGCGTTCTCCTAATAGCTCTCCAAACAACCATATAATCCTTAAATTCATACATGCTTTAACGTAAGAGGAAAGTAGTACGAGAAAGCCCATTTGCTACTTCGACAGGTCATCGCGTTACAATATGCAAATATGGCATCATATTACAAGAAATTAAGGCATAAGAGAACGATAGAACGTTGACAATTCAGAGGACAGTGTGGCAGAATATGTTACAAGGTAATTAACAAGCGGTACCATCATGCAGCGATACAATGCGACGTATTGCTCATTGGTTCTTGAATGCATGCAACCTGTTGCCAAAACAAGGTTGGGCGAGAGAATTTCGGACAGAAGTTCCAGCCCTTCGGAGAAATCCAGGATTTAATTGCCTTTATAAGTCACACGTCGAAATGAGACTGAATCGGGAGTAGTCACATCCTTATATTTTTGCTATTGTTTACTGTCTCTGATTTGCGAATTTCACGGTCAAAGATAATTCTAGTGAAGTTAAGCAATGACACCGCCTGAGCTCGAACTTTTCCTCCTAAAAGACTGTAAAGGGTTGCTTCGCGCAGCTTAAACACGTTTCGGGCAAACTAACTTTCTTTGTTGCATATGCGAATGCAATACTTTACCTTTTTGTATATGGGCAAGTTCTTTTACATAGCAGTTGAAGCTATCGACTGAAAAGAGTGTTTCAACCACAAATCGATGTGGATATATCACCGAAACAAGCTTGATCATGTTATTACTTAGCAAGACAATGCGGAGTACATGCACGCATGCTGAAGTGGCACGTTATTACCATTCAATGACCGATCTCTTGGATTTACAAGCTTCCACCCGTCGAGGCGCAAATGACTGCAAATAGACTCCAAGCAGTTAAGTGTAAACGTCACTTCTGCGCTTAGAATTTCCACACATCTCAGCAAAAATAAACCATCGAAATGGTGATTTCTCAAACCTTTTGTAGCTCGGCATCCCTATCGATGTACACAACGACGATTCGCTTCTCGGAGGCTTCTTTGAAGACGCGTTCCGCTGCACTTGCACCAGATCTCGCTGTTGGCGCCATAGTCGAATCTTCAACACCAGACGACTCCTCTAACGCTCCCGTCTTCTTTTCTTTTACTGCTCGATCTAAAAATGCATCTTTAGTAAGTGGGATTCAGCACAAACGTATCTCAATGCAGCTTCTTGCCATGATACATGAAAATATTTGCTTGTGTTCGCTCGCCCGGTTAGATTATACCATTCATTCAAGTTCAATCGGCAAGAGTAACGTTGCCGCATAATTCGAGAACTAATTCCCACTGGAACAGCTGAGAGTTCATTCAGAAGGATATTTTATTCAAATTAAATACTACAATTAATAAAATAGAGTCCAATAATGAGCATTTAAGAAACAATAATGAATAGAGTATGCTACGAGAAGCGCGCCACATAGGAAGAAGAACGGGTGGCCGATTCACAAGTTTTACTTCCTCTTCACTCGAGTTACCAATACAACCATTCTAGGCTGCAAGAAATAGTGGCATACCGACTGAGTGTGGCAGAATTCGGAAAAAACTTCAGTGAATGCAACCATGCAAGCACCAATCGATCTCTGCTGCACCTTCTGGGCGCACAACAACGCTCAGCCACTCTCTTCGCTCTATCACCTCACATCTGCGGGAAAGGATTCTTCCCTACGAAGATCCTTTTTACTCTCAACTTCGAACAATGCAGCATTTAAATATATACATAAAGGATTGAACCGTTGCATCGGCAAAGTCCACAGCGGCAAAATCCGATTCTCAAAGGTTTATTAATGCAGAGAATCTAAAGCATCAGTGTGATTAAATGACAGGACAACATAATGAAGGAAAGTATAGACGCCATATTTCTTCACACTGAAGGTGGCACTGGAAAGACCTCATCCTCAGAATCAGCTAGAACTCACTTGCACTGGATACATTTAGTCCTCTCTCATGACCTATCTCGCTGCACGCGTCCATAGTGAGGCAAATTATGACCCCAATGATCAAACATCTGCGCCACGGTGCAAATGTCCGGTTGCTTAGCACGCAAACGAAACGTGCATTCATTTTGAGCTGCGTTTCACGTTGAACGTAATTTAGGATAATTTTAACATGGAAATGGGAGATAAGCGGGGCAGGGGAACACTGAGTAACCAGCTGCAATGGCGTATGGGAAAGAGGAGTTGGTGTACATAGTGGGGAAAATGAAGAAAGAGCTAGCTAAGAAGAGAGAACAACTGTTAAGGAATAGTGAAGTGTCCTCAGAGATGACGTAAATGAAGGACCGCATATTGGGGCTGCAAATAGAGAGCCGCATATTATATGTGTGAGAGCTGGAAACGAGGAGGGGTTCAAGTGAAAAAGAATAAGAGAGTTAAGGAAAACTAAAGAATACAATAAAAAGTCCCCTTACAAAAGAGACGGAACAAAATTGGTTGTTGATGAATTTCACTCCCCCAATCACAGAGAGGCAATACACGAAAATAGTGGAAGGCAGTAGAAGAGAAAATGTATGACCTTGAAAATAATGGAGTGTAGTCGAGTGGCAGCATAAGTGAAACACATAACCGGCGAGATCCCTTAAAAGCAGCGCGATACCCAACATCATGGGCGATGTTCGCTGCTTTAGCGATCCCTTTTCTTGCTCGCTTTCTTCCTTCTAAATCATTCGTATTTAGTGAAGCTCTCGCTAAGAATATGAACGATATGAACGGTAAAGGAGTGGCGCTCAAGAACGGAGATCGAGAGTCCTCTAAACATCCAGCTAGATTTTTTAGAAACGATACGGGTAGGTAAAGAAAGGCGTGAGCAATGCTAGCAAACGAGGCCACATATCTGGGGCACGTTACAAATTAAACATCACCAATAGAACTGTCAATAAGCAATGAGTGCGCAATCGATTCGTTGAGGGATACACAGAGAAATCGACGTGAACGTTTAATGGCACTGCAGCGAGCGGGCATGTCATGTCTCAACACAAGCCGCACACAAACGATGCTCTGCTAGCGTGGAACCTCTTGTTTTCGGAACTAACACTGCCACAGAGAGGCCATCGAGAGGACGAGTAGAGCCAGTTGCATGCAACATAACCTGTTTCATAGTGGCCAAGACAGCGCAGCACAACCTCTGCTTCCTGAAGCCATCGAATGCGAAGTGCGAACACCAATACATGCACTAATAAACGTATCCTGAATATTGTGCTGCCATCAATAACAAGTCCACAAGTGCAGCAGCAATAAATTATCACCGTTCATTATATAATCAAGTGGGAACGTCTTCGAGTTTCTAGAAACCTTCGGAAGGAGAAGGCATAATTTCTACTACTAACTCCGATTTAATCACTGCGATATCGTTGACGGGAGTGAAGACATTAAAATGCAATGGTTCCTATTTCAGCAACGCACACACGATTTACCGCTAAACATTCCACTAATAAACTCCTCCACTCAAGGTTCTCAAATCCACGAGCTTTTCGTTGTGAAGGGATCCTAGGGGTCATGAAACGGAGAGCCGGAAAAGGGGGAAGGTGACGAACATTTTTAGGATTCCCGACCACAATTCAGCTGAATACCTAAAACAATGCGAAACTTATTGTAGTGCTTCTCTGACGATGTTGTGAGGAGAAACCCTTAAATTCTAAAGGTCCTCGAACTGTAAAGCCTTTTTACCTCTACGAGCCTAAGAAGCACCTTCTTGAGGATGTTGTGATTTATTGAAATCACTTCGGGACAACCTTTCCAGGATGGGGCAACGGACGTCGAACAAAATTGGCGACATGGAAAGATCGCTATATAAAAGAAGTGGCAAGTTGGCAAAAGCGTATAACGCCCCGCTAAAAACTGTATCCGTTCATAGCGATGCCCTTTATCCATCAATTTGTTCGAATTCGCGTTGCAAATCGAATTTCTCTGAGCAGGACGACGAAAAAAAAGACTATCAATTCATTTGGACAACAAAAAAGTCACCACCAAGCTCATTCTTCGGTAAGCGATGTTGCGGAGCGACATCTCTCTATAATCTCCTCAGATTTGAGAGGAGCATAAAGTTCTCTAGCTGCATCCTTCATAGCGAGCCACTTTTTTTCATGAAGGTGATGAGTGATGAATGAGGAAAGTGGAAAAATCGATGTTTGTCTCGATCATCGATCCACTGAGTGAAGCTTGATTCTCTGCGAGTGGCTGGATGTTCTGGATCCTCCTCTTCACCAAATCGGCGCTGTGGCTATGTTCCAACACATCAAGTTCATTGGCAAAACGATATCAAAGCCGACTTGCAAAGAAAGCCACATGCTGTTCACTTCTTAATGAGTCAGCTCTGTATGGACTTTTGCATCGAGGAAAGCCCTCAAAGTCATCGATGGATTTAGTGGTTGAGAGACCCACTTACTCCCTATTGCCTTCTAGACCCCAACAAATTTCTCAGTTTCGTGGAAGCGAACGTCCATTATACGAGTTTACCGAGAAGCCCTCTGGATATGGTCCCCTCCGCATTCGACTATTAATATTACCAATTTCGTTCCAAGTGATACGTCGGATGACGACACTGAACTTGATGTCAAGCGAAGGATGAAGAGACGGGCCGATGAAGACGGATACGTGGGAGTGAGGGACGGACGATCATTTTAATGGATAAACATTCATCAGTTAAATGATGAATACTTAACCAACTGAAGTGAGGAGCCACTTTCGACAGATGTTTTTAGTCGAAAAAGTTAGGAACTCAGTTCGAAGAACAACGATCTCTAAATGTTAGATCTTACATCGACCTTTCCAGGAAGGTTTTCTTTCCACGTCTGTCAACTTTGCACTATTAGTTCTCGAATAAATAAATCTACGGGCTTCTTCCGCTCCTACTCCCTCCACTCCTGTGAATACAGAGTTCTTTCACAGTTGTTCGATCAATGGATCCAGCAAATGTTGAACTAAAATTCATGCAAAGGTAACTACTTGCCCTCCCCCCTTTCATAAATAATGCAAGATGAACAAAAGCTGTTTCCCTCGACAAATCAACGAACTTATGAACAACCAAAGGCATGGAGATATTTGCAGCGTAGAGGAGCGCAAGCAACAAACGAGCATCGCAGAGATGTCTCCAAGGTTGTGGGTGCAGTAAGCCGCAAGAGCTGAGCGATCCGCAACACGAGCTACTGAAGTCCTCGACGGTGTTTCGTCGGTGAGCAACGCTCTTACTGCAACCGAGAAGTGGAACTTCAACCACGCACTTTGCAAACTCTATACTCTAGTCGAAGTAAAAACTCGTGTCCGCGCACCAGTACGTTTGTATATATACATTTGAGAGAGTTGCAAGCAGGAACCATCAACACTATGGACTGTAAGATGTGATAACCATAACATAGGAAAGCGGATGGGTCGCCTATCATTACCGATCTTTAGAGATGAAAGACGGCTCGTTGATCAGTCGCTTTTTTTTAATTCACACCAAGGCGATCGCGAAAATAAAAATCATCCCCTTCGCAGAAGATATATATGACTAATAGGTTTACTCAGTAAAGACCTGCAGAGAGCACTTCCCATAGACTGAGTTCGTTGAAAGCCCATCAAGAGGCGGCCAGATGCGCTTAATGAGAGCAATATGAAAGCGTATACCATGTCCTATGCCTTGTGCACATGTGTTGCCCTTGTAGGACAACAACTCTCCGATTAGCGAAAATGAAATCTTCGACTTCGAGAAATTTAGTGTTTTTCGGACCGTCGCCGAATAAATAGTCGGATAATTGAAACGAGAGGGATGGAAGTATGATGAATCGCATAGCGCCTAGAGCTGAAGAGAAAAATTTCATTTGAGCAGCGAAAATACTGCTAACCGTGACCGCACTTTCTAGACAAACTTCAAAGTTGATGGAGAGGGGGGTGGTTTCAAAGAGCTCTTCCCAAATGTCCAAATTTCACCTTTACTTGCCTCCTATGGCATCCATATGCGTAGCTTTGTTGACGTTACGAAACACTACAAAGTATAAATGACGCAAAATGGGCGATATATTTCGATAGAAGAGAGAAAGATGACATCAGCGGCACAACTGTGGTTCTCTTGGCAAAAACAGTTGAAAGTACTTATTCGGAGGTGCAATGACGACACAGAATAAGCAACGCTGCCGTCGACTGCAGCGCTTCGTTTTATTGAAGCAATCGATATGCAATATAAACGACGAATTTTATCATCGAAGTGCGGTGGAGCTCATAAAACCTCGGATTCAACTCCCAATATCTGCAATATTCCAACTTGTCACGTAGGCAAGAGTGAATCTGAAACGGATCTCGGCGAACTAATATCTCGAGAGATGGAAATGTGAGAGGCAACACTAAACTTAAGGATTTAACGAGAAAAAGATCCTCCACTTAAGGGAAGGGAAAGAACTTAGAGGAACGGGCCTGATCGAATTCCGTTCCATAAAAACGGAAGAGAAATTTGTTAAATGAGACGAGAGAAAGGCGATATTAGTAGTTAAACTATGATACAAAAATGAGAGCGTTCCCGAAGGATCCGACTTATAAGCGATGACGTTTCCCCCGGCGACTTGCAGATTTTAAGAAGTCTCTATGGGTAAACCAGCAATGTCGTCGACTCTATTCCAACACACCATCCGAGAGTCACATTCCATAAACGCAGTACTAATCGAAATGAATTCTGCATAGCAAGAGAACTATAGATAGCAGCTTTCATACCATGAAGAGATTTAGCCGAAACAATGATCAGGTAAGTAGGATTTGTTGCTGCAAGAAATAATGGGCGATGCAACCCCCCTCCCACACCCTTGAAAGAAATCTTCTCATGCAATATTCTAAGGATGAAAATAAATGATGTCGCAAAACGAGTAATATCCTAAAATGACAATATCAAACCCAATTCCCACACTCTAAAGTATCATCTTCACTTCAGTATGCATTGTTTGTTCGATATAATGCACATGACATCAGAAAGAAACACACTGAGGTTTTTATGGACAACTGATCTTATGAGGAGACCATCGATCAAGAGCGTCAACTGCAAAAGAGAATGATTGAACACGATGAAGAGTAGCACTGGGCACAAAAAAGAGGCATACAAAGCTAAACCACCATAAACCAGTAATGGCTGATAGGAGTCTCATAACAAAGATATAAAGTATCAGGCGGGTACCACCATCGGAAAAAAGAGTGCTCGTGGGACAACGTGTGGTCAAGACGCTCACACATTCAAAAATTAAAGAATCAGCGCACACTCTTCGAATCATGGCGTTGAAGCTCAAGGGTAATAGAGCAACTCTGAGGTAGTAACACCTCATGAGGGCAAAGAAGGAAGAGATGGCTAGAAACTCGAATTCGGGACTCCTTATTGGCATCTCCGATCACAGTCATCACGTGCGCCTCAATTAAGCACATAATTTCGAAACTAATATTTGTGTTGAGCTTACTCAGCTCCAAAATTACTTTAAGGGAAATTGTCGTCTCTCCGATTTTGACCGATGGAGTATTTGATGAACAAAGCCCGATACGCTAATTACAACTACCACAATCGAAAAGTTCGGTTTTTCGGATGGAAGTGGAGTTATCCGACTTTAAACAACGCTCCAAAGACAATCGATATCGCCGAATGTCTGGGTGGAGGATTTGTGCAGCCGACTGCTTTCAAAGAAAGTCGTCATTAAGCGCCTCGTCATCTTTCCGATAGAAAGCTGACCGAATGGATAGAAGGGCAAAAGTAGGTGCTGTTTGGGCTCTTTGGTCACATCTGCTTCCACTCGCTGTCTTATAATTTGTAGCCGCTATAGCTTGGCTTGTTAAAATAGGCGCAAACATTGTTTTTATTATAATGCGAGACAAACCTGCACTTGCAAAGTGCCTGGACTTGACATCGTCATTTTGTGGCCATCTTTCCCAAGCTTCCAACTCGGGAAGCGTTTAGCGAGAGACACAAACCCGAGGGTATGACCTGATCACAGGATGATCCCTTATACCAATTTCCAAGCAGTGTTCGAGAGGTATCTTGCAAACGATGGGGTTTTGATTCGACATCAGTTGTATTACGAAAAACAAACCATATTTGTAGACCACGAGCAATTGGACGAGACAAATATGATTATAATGCCGTTAATATTTGAACTCTCATTAGTTATTTATGAAAATAGTTGGTTTGGTCAGCATATCTGGTACCTTTTTTTCACCTGACTCTCAGCAGCTTTTAGAGCATCATTTTCCATCCCCCTTGCCCTCTAAAAAATTATAAAACAGTAGGAATTGTAGTTTTTCCCTCAAAACTCCGTCACTTCATGAATATATTCCAGAATTTCCGTTTACTTCACAGCTACTCATTATTTCAGATGAATTTCCATCTAAGAAAACATCAGTTTTGGAAAGGCACCAAAAAGGCAGTATATCTTAAGGAGGTAAAGATGAACCTTGAAGCCCTACCATCTGTGGGTGAATGGAGAAAGAGGGAGGGTGAAAATGCGTTGCTTGAGCTCCAGCTTCCGAGCTTCGAAACTTTGAACGGTATAGAGAATGTAGGCGTCAAACTCCGGAGCCGTCAAGTGCAGTGTCTTTGCAAGTAGTTAAAGAATTCGAGTGCGAAATGTGGTCTACAAGACCGTCAACTTTTGAAACCTTTCTGAAGAAATACTTCGAGTGTGAGGGAAAACGGATGACAATTTCTATCGGAAACGTTGACTGCAATAGAAACATAATCGATTTGTTGGACATAAATAATAATATAATAAATATTTTGGAGGAAATTAATTTCCGTTGCCATATTACCGCTCCATATATCGGCAATAAAAGGGTGCAGAAATGTTCTGTGTTGAAATGACCGCTGATCTTCCAACAATAGATTTTATGCAGCATAGCGTATATTCCCCATCAGGTAAGCGATAGGATAACACCGGACGAATGAAGTCTCCGAATATTACAACAATCGATGATTAAGGTGGTATGTGGTACTACTCGAAATTGAACATAATCAGCAAATATAGTGACCTGTTTTCGACGAATTATCTGTGCATTCCTCTTGCTCGATGATCGCTTTAACGCTGTTGTCACTATTCGCATCATGTTGCCGGCATATCAGAGCATCATAGCAACGGCGTATGATTTCCATCGTTACGTATCCCACATAACAGCACTGCCTAGAAAATGATCACAACATAACGCGTTCCACAATCACACAACAAAGTGTTCAGCTCAACGGCAATCAAATATCCACTCGGCAATTGCAGTCGATCGTTTCCACAAGTGAATCACGTATACCGCATGGATGACGCTTAAAGCAAAGCTCATCGTCGAGGTGGGAACTATTCGGATATGTTTGTAGAGGTGGTTTGTTGAGTGGGAACGCGCTCTTCGTAGAGGCGAAAGCAGCCGCAATTGCAAAATCAATCCGCTAGGAACCGGTTTGCTTTCTAAAGTTGTTTCGACAGACGAACGAATCGGCTGAATGCAGCAAGAGTTCACGCGAACTGAGAGAATTCACTAAACGATCATGCGCCACAAGAGCAAATATAAACGGCATAAGATGCTCATAAGTGTAGAATGTCACTTACAAAAATGGACGAACTAGTCGAATGCGATGTTCTTTAATTTCATTCGACGTCGATGCAGACGACGGTGATTATATTGCATCATATGATAGCATCGATAAGAGCACCTCTGCTTGAACGAAGACAATGTGACGGCAACTCTTAGCCGCCTATGCAAACGTCCCCACCATCTAGCATTGCATATCTCATAAAACAAAACTCATACATCGCAAAACGAAGAAATGTGTGAATTCCCGTGCTCATCGTATCAGCGATACGTCGACAACAGCCTTCTCGCTACAGAGCTTATATCGTCATCAATGCTTCGCTTGCTTAAATGTGCTCACAGATGCACGAAACTCACGTCATCCCTTGACGACAATGGGCGTTCTCCATTCATCGAGTCGGTAATTACACGCAACCAGTTCCTCCCTCCATACGCATGAGCGTTCACTGTGTGAAACACCACGAATAAGCTGTACTCTGTCACATTTCGATAGATTATAGAGAAATAGTACTCACTAAGGACGATTTAATTAATCAAACGTACTGGCAAAATCAACTGAGTGGAAAGTAGAAAGACACTGCTTGCCTACGCTTACCTCGATTCTTCCTCTTCGTCCAATGTAAGTGCGACCACCCTTACAGACTGGGCAGGAAGAGGTTTGATGGTACAACAGACTGCAAGCTGCCGACGTACGGGACTCCCAGGCTAGCACATAATATACCACACTCCAAAGGAAGGCTCCATGCCTCTCGATCACGCCAACCCCCTTGTGACCAACCCACATGTCATCAGATGCTGTCCAGAGTCGTCACATACCTCATTTACGTGTTATTAGAACTTGGGTACGCATGCACTGCTTGTAGGTAATTGCTTACTTTTCTATCATCCCACCATCAGAAACTTTCATGTCACTTTTTAGACGATAGAGACCCGCATTCCTTTTTGCGCCGCTTGTATTTCATATTTCGCTAAAGACGCCTTTGTTGAGATGCAAATAACAAACACTTATAGAGAGACCGTTATGGAATGGAATGCGCACAGTCGGGCATATTGTTTGCATGCTGAGTTTGTAGGAAAGCTATCCTTGAATAAACTGATCACTGTTCCTTCGATCAGATACACTCGGATGTAAGCATTCAATCCTTTCGAATCGAGCCCATTCCCCTATGTTGAAACAGGAAATGTGCCAATTTCCTCGCTTTTCCGATCGCAACCTCTACGAAGACTGTTCAAAGAAGCCGGGAAAGTGGAGATTTCAGGAATATCCCTCTTTTGATTCCCTTCATTCCGAACAAAATCACTGAGTTCTTGCTCATAATCTGCCTACGCGATTACAACCTGGAAAATTCTCAATGTGTGCGCCACGATAATTTTCTCTAAATGAATAGAGCCAAACATGCACACGAACAACCCAACCGATCGTGCTCCTCGTTGTTCTCCAAAACGCACGAAACATTAAAAGCAGGCGCCCAGAATTAATTACGAGGTTTAGAGAAGGTTGTTTGGTTCGTCGTGCAATTAATGGCCCCTCGATCTTCTTTGCTCTCCAGATAGCAGTGGTTACCTGCCCTTTAGATCGTTTGGGCGAGAATTCCTCTGAAGTGCTTGCCCAGCCCGACTCTAGTCCTCGATTAACAAGTTGTGTCACATCTGCGTTAACTTAATGTTGATCTCTCTCCATGTGGAGAGAAATCCATCTGCCTTCGGAGCAGCAGTCGAAAACATAAATAGACTACGGTCTTGCTTGCTAATCAACTGTGCTTCTCATTGTCTCGTGACTTTTGTTGCTCGCAGTAGACGATATTCATTAGGTCGATGAAGTCCTTCAAACACTAGAAACGGTCGCATGGACAAAAACATTCAGGCAGAGATCGGCTGTTGCTGAAATAACGGATACAAAATATCCGAAGTAAGTCAAACCAGTTATGGGCTAATAATGATAATAGTGAGGTGGAACAACTCTCACAGGCATTCCAGTCACTTCTCATTAACACCGACACTCCACGCATATGCAGAATCCGTGCAGCAATCAGCGCAAACGTTGACCGCAAATATTGTTCGTCTAGTGATGTGAATGATTTCTTGAGAAATTCTCCTTTACAGATATGCCGCAAAGTGAGCAGCACAAAATGCTTCGTTAATGAATTGGTGAGGACGTTGTCTGAGACAAAACGGATGTCGGAATGGGGGTGCAATTTCGTTGAAAAATAGGGCTTTCTTCAACGACATCTCAACGTCCATTTCTGCATTTTCCATCCAGCAGAAATGGACGTTGAGACGATTGCGAATCGGAACGTCAAGTAATCGCGTATGATGAAGAGTGCCGACTTCGACGTTAGTTCAGAGTCACACTGAGGCTAAGGCACACGTTACTTCGATAAACTATTCGAAATATCGACGGCTGCGTTGACCGCCACAATAATATGCTGCATTTTCCACAAAGAGTGTCATATATGGTGTCGATTCACATTCGTTTTCCTCATCGCGAACGAAAATCGCCGGTGGGCACATCTGCGTCCCCTTTTCGATTCCAAATGAACAAGCCACAATCAGTTCTTCGGCCGTTTTTCCACTTCTGCGTCGAGTGCAACAACAGATGATGCGATGTTTTGCTCGAAAGAGTTTTATTGAAGTAATCAACAAAAGTGATTAATCTGACTGAATGATTTATAGTAACTGACTACATAAAATATTGACGGCGTCGATGAATGGCTCATGGCAAACACGTGAGGGATTATACTGCCTTAAAGAAAAGAAATGAGAAATGCGCTAACGATGGCAGCGAGCACCGCACGCCACACCGAACGAGGACAGGCATCCGAAAAAACAAAGTAACCGTTGAATGCACGTGATAACGCATACTTCATGTTTGTTCGCTCAGATAAAACATTTGCAAGAGAACTCGTTTTCTGGCATGAAGGGATTACTCGAAACTTACCGCCTGGTGCACCTCGGCAAAGATAAAACATCACTTCCACGAAGCAGCCGTGTACCGCGGGCAAAAATCACAGTGGAGGCATCTTCAGAAACACACTTGCACTGAGAAAGGACGCGGTATTGAAGGAGTCTTTTACACTAATATATGACATCATCGGACAAAAAAGAATATTTCTCCCCTCTGAAGTTCCACCCGACAAGGTGCCTGCAATAAAACAAACATCAAGTGGACATCCTTGTATCACCTCCACTTGCTATGTGTTATTCATGAGGCGGTAACCTCTCCAACATATGATGAGGGTAAGATAAACGGTGATGGAACCGATTAGTAATGCAAACTGCTCTTACAGCGTTAACTTGCAATGTAGCTATAGAATGCCGAAGCCGTAGTGAAAGATTGTATGTGAAGTCAGTGCAATAAATCCCATGGAATACAAATAACTCGTAGAGACATCCCATTTTATCAAACCGGCTCCGTAATGAAAGCAACAACTGCACCGCAAGCGACATGTACGATTTAACACTTTGAATGCAACAGAGTACTACTAAAAACGACTTCAAGTCAACTCTACTTGACTAGGAGTAATGCATCAACTCTAAGATAATCAGCAAAATCGTTGAGCGAACAGAGGGTCGATTTCTACTGCTCCCGTCAGAGTAGTCTATTCCGCTTAGTTCCTAGTTGCAACCAAGTGGTCAGTTCCGCTTAAATGGTCTCTCACTGCGAACGCTAAATCTCTAAATGCAAAATTCTTATTTCCAGCTAATCATAAACGGAGAAAAAGCCACATGAAAGAAGAAATAGATGAGGCACCTCGTCATACTCCTACTATAACTAAATATGATATGATGCTTGAAGAAAACCACAGCTACAAATGCAATAATAAATATACTAGTTCAGAGGCAGTGCATCATCGCTTGATTATGATTTCCGTCTGAAGAAACGACTAAAGAAGGATTTCTTATCGTCACGAAGGCCGAACATCCTTCTGCCGTCATCCGAGTTTGCTTCACGTAGACGATCCAAGTTGAGACCAAACACACCCGACTTGTACGAGTTCGGATAGTTCGAACGATGCACGCTTTTCAGGATTTGCTCGAAACCTTCAAAAACGGCGACAAAAGTCACTTCGAATGAGAAGGTAATAGAAACAGCGATCAACATGCCAAGTTAATTTAACTCGTAGATACTACCCCTCGCAGAGGGCTTCATACGATGTCTGCAACTAATAAAGCGCAGCTGTCTCGATACAGACTGTTCGTTAAAAGCGTTGTGGGAAAGCTGTACAAATATAATGCTACGTATAGTATATTGCTTTCTATACGAATCCACTTAACGGTCCACCTCCACTCAAGATGAAATTCTGAAATCAAGAGAAGGCGCCAGAATAAGCTGCCACAAGACTTTCAATACCGATGCATATTGGATTTCAAATTGTGATAACTAAGATCAAAGTGATGGTGCTCCTGGAAATATCCGCTTTACTTATTTGGCAGCAACGCCGTGAAAAGTAAATTCGAGGAGCGAAAGAAAGCCTCAAACATTCCCGAAGCGAACTTCGAATATATACGATAGAATTGGACTAACTCGTGCTACTGTTGTGAAAGTGGCCAAGAAAGAGAACGAAAAGAAAAGAGATGAGGCAAGAAAGGAAAGACTTTAGATATTGAAGCTCATAGCACCATACACTACAATTAAGTGAAAACCTCACTGCCGATCAACAAACATCGATGGGCACAATTTGGCCGAATAATGGCCGAATGGCCGAATTTGGCCGAACGAACTTCGATGAGAATAAAAATGTCGAAAAAGGATAAAAGATTCGTTCGAAAAAAGGAGAAGGATTTCATCTGTGTGCGGCGAAAAAAATTCTCATCACAAATCGCGAATGACTGAAGCTTAAATTGCTGACTTGTGGAAGAATCTCAATTGCACTAAATTCAGTCGCAAAGCAGATCTAGTAGAAAATCGTCAACAGAATGAAAGTAACTAATGAACCTAGCAGGACAGCCTACTCTGAAAGAAAATAGTGGACAACGAGGCGACTTCAAATGGGCGTCGAATATACTCCCAGAGATCATCACCCACTCACCGTGCAGCTGTATGTCGAAACGGCTTACTGCAATGCTATACTTCGAAATCGAACGTCAATGTACAGCCGACATTCCCCGACCATTCCTGGCTAACTACGCGTCGTCATCCTTTTACGTGGAGCACCACATCTTGAGAGTAGCACCCTCGCAAATAAACCTACCTGACGAGTGCTTACATCGCGACAAGTGAACGTAGCTGTCCGGTATACAGACACATGCAAAGGAGGAAAGGACTACAGGAAGTGCTGAATTGTGCAGCTCAGCTAGGCAGTCCAACACACTCGGCAAATATTCTGAACAAAAAAAAAACAACGAAGAATGCCGAAATCCACCTTCCCAATAATAAAAATACGCGAAGACTTATGATCGCTTCACACAGAAGCATGCTAAAAGAGAGAGTTCAATGAAGATATTCTTCATGATGAGTCTCATTCGGCGCTCGATACGTAAACTGAAGTGGCTACGCAAAAGAAGCATAAGATGAAACATTAGGTGCCAAAATAAATACTAGCTTGGCTGTATCGGGCAAATCGACAATCGACAATCCCCTCCAAATACCCGTTTTCTACGGCTCGGCTTGCCGGATGAAAAATGGAAAGGGGAATCGCTTCATCCGCTTTAATAAACAACATTCCGGCAGAGGATTATTTACTGAACGGGGTGATGCTGAAAGTAATGCTCTCCATGCCACGTCACAATAAAGGAGCACATATCGCAATCAAAGCAATGACAATGAAACCCACCGATTCACGAACAACGCCATCACAGGGCAATGCAGCTCATCTTTTAGTTCATTGGAAGTGATTAAGGCTTATGGATCAATCAAAGCCTAACAAATAGCGCCATAACAGATAATGACTGGAGGCATTTAGACTCTATTAAGGTGGCTATTAATGCAGTTCCTTTCGCCATTTACCCGCTAGTTGTTCATTTTCAACGATTAGCGGAAAACTGCCTCCTTGCAAGGATTATTAAACTACTGTGAAAACAGAACCACGTAGCTGACTCATCTCATACTTTTCCTTCATTTCAGTTGTAGTTTACAGCGAAATATGAGTTGAAAGGGACAAGCCTCTGAAGCTGTCATGTAAAAACAACAGTTCAATTCCTACCGCCTTCGCAGTTACTTTCTAAAATTAAAAGCTGTTGAGATGGCAAGTAAGAGGAGAGGAGGAGGAGGAGGGATGATTGAAAAGGAGTTTGCTTGATGAGTTTTCTCAGTTTTTAATCAACTGCAGAAAAAAAAAAGAAAATATTAAGGCATAAGAGCTCAATTTGATCTCTGAAAAATGACTCATAACGAATATAATTCTAAACAATTTATGATATTCCTCCATAAAGTCCTCCTCATTCCCGAGGGGAAAAACTAACAGAGATTGTTAGGGATACGTTTCGAGTCTGAAACCTAATTTTGCACATCACTCATTCAACTCGTTCACATGGCATCACACTGAATTCACTCGTGCATGATGGCGTTTGATAATAACTGTTGTTGGAGGCAGTGGAGGCAATAGTGAAGAATAATGCGAAGTGATGAGGTGTTCGCTTCGCTTCCGAACAACCAGGACGACATAACGAACGTAAATGACCGCTGCAACTAGCTGAGAAATCTCTTCCACAACATCGGAAGCAACCTTCACAACGAATTTCAATCGCCGACTGCACACGAATCGAACTGTCGCTCCCATGAAATCGTTCGCTAACGCCTCTGCCTCATTCATTTTTCTTTTTCGCTCAAGAATTCTGAACTCTTCGCCGAAACGAAACTCTCTTTTCTGGATAGCTTTCAAGCAAATTCAACTACCCTCTCAAAAGCTCCTATAATCTTTTATGTACGAATACCACATAATCTGTTAAGAAGTTATGCGAATTTCCGAAAAACGGTACATCACTGCGACATCGTGTCTGCGCCTTCGTTGTCTCTCTGACACTATCAGCAAGTCAGTCACGATAATCGGGGGTAAATGTTAATAATGAAGAGTGAGACTGGTTTTCGCTCTCATTGGCCACCCTCTTCATGAATCATTATTAGCAGTTAAGGTAGACTTTCGATGTTATTTCTCTGCTACAGCCGGCTGCATGAGATTCAGTTACGAATTTATCATTCAGAATTCACAGAATTTAACCCATCGTCGGGCCATAAAGCACATGAAGCGTCATTTCAATAAGCCTGGAAAATTAGTGCAACGCGCTGATTGAATAAGTACGACATATGCAGACGGGTTGAATCAGGTCTGCGTTCCGTCTCGAGAGAGCTAAATCTGACTGCCTAGCGGGGATCGCCTACATAGTTGTAGGCTGAACCTGACTCTGTCAGCACATAGGGATGAATATAGCTCATGCACATACTTCCCAACGTATAGCGATCGAAATAGCAGCAGCAGACATCTCCACTTTCTGCGTTTTTGAGATGTGAGTAAGGCAGCTTCAATCAATCAGCTTGTCCAATAAATATGGATGCGATCTCGAAAAAGTAGAAGAAAAAAGTATAAAAGCACCAAAAAACGTTACTTTGTAGACGTCTCTCGCATAATGCGCTGTCCTGCGGAAGGGTATTGCACTCTTTGCGGAACACCCTCTCGATCTCGCTTTCGATGAAAACCGCCACATCACGTCCCCGATTCTTATGCCTATCTCTCGGCCATTGCTCTGCCAACTTCACAAATCTCTTATAATAATGCGCTGACATTGCCAAGTGGATAAATCCGCCTTCAAACAACTTTTCCAGTAAAGAGCGCCATACTGCGGAATTCCGATCGGCACAGCAGTGGGCGATAACATCTCTTCGGTCACTTAACTAGCTACCCTTGAATGTGCGCAAAAATCGAAACCCAATAATTTAAGGCACCACAGCACCGTGCTACATTCCTTGCTGAGATTGACATCAACGAGGAAGCAACGCTGATACTTCTAAACAACTGCAAGACGAGAAAGGATCTCGAATCACGCATCTGCGGAACTTGTCGACCGAAGCGACGCATTCCCAATCAACTACAACCCCTATGATGCACTCTCGAAATCATCTCCCCCTCAAACAGTGAATGCAAATTACCCCAAACGGAGCCGAGGACAACAAACACCTATCTATGTGGCTTTTCAATTAGTTCAGATCCCAATCGTCGACCACAAGAGGGGATTTTCCTGACGTGTGCAATCAGCAACAATCTCTGACCGGGCTTAACGCACATTAACACCATCTCAAGAACCTTCGAACGTTTCATAAAGTTAAATAAAGGGAAAATTAAGTGATGAGAGCCTTCCGAAACTAAGCATAACTGTAGAGTGGATATATGAATCGACAATGATAGCATATTAAATGACTAGAAATATATTCGGCCTTTAGGAGGGTACCTTAATTCATGCATTTCTCATCCGCATAAAGCACATATATAATGCATTGGTAGGCGGTCGCCTCGAGGGTGAGGGGTCAACCGGAAGTGGCGATGAACAAGGTGCCTCACGACGAAGTATTGAACGTTTGCAATACATTCGCACTCTGAATTAGCTAAATTGAATGCACTCGCCAAATTAGTAAGCTATAGACTTCGTTTAGCTTCACATAATATTACGGAAGTGAGCAGGCGGAAAATTGTGCATGAGGAATTGACACGATGTGATCCCTCCGACATTCGCATTCATCACGCATTCATCTATTGTCATTTTCTACGAATATGACGCGACGATTCCCTTAAGCTTTGAATTTACCCTTCCTTTCGGGAATTGTTTAACCCACCTGAACATTGGCTATGTTAGACAATAACACTTGCCTACCCCGCTGTGGCTGGAACTGCTAGCGGATCGAGAGACAGACGCACATCCACGAGCAGACACAACATACCCATAATGTAATTCTACAAAGACGACATCGGAAGATATAGCTGAAGTGGCGCAAAGACGAGATAGGTCAAGAACCGACTCTTGGAAGCAGTTTTCTATCTCGGACAACGAGCGTCACTCTGCAGCGAACTTTTTTTCAGCAAAGCGGTAATAAAAGTAACGATTACAGTGATATCAAACAACGACAGTGACAAAATATGACAAAAAAGATGCGAGGAGAAATGCGAACAAATCAACGCAACGTTAAATGAAAACACTTCCGAACACGACTAATGTCACGCTCAACTGATACTGCCTTTAAGCCGGTCTCTCATCGGCCACTCCGTCCATGAGCGAAAGAACTTCGCACTTCGAAATATCTATATTGATGTCGATCTTTGACGACAACTTCTCCACCGATACTAAGTGGGTCTTCGAGAGACCAATATAAATCGCTCAAAACCAGCTAACCGCTTACTGCAGTTACAGTGGCATTTTAGGAAGAGATTTCCATAATAGGTACCAACTACGAATGTGTGGCCACTCAGAACACAATTGGCGTCAACAACGAACCTATTGAACTCCTCTCTTCCAACAGCTCGCATGGCTTTGCTTTTGAATTTGCGAAATGTGACAGGATATTCGCAGAAAAACTATTGGTCCTCAAGAGGCCACCTTCATAATTCTATTTTAGAGGAGAGTGATAAGCGTCATTATCGCGAAATTCAAAGCTCTTACTCTTCCGACCATCGATCACTTTGAACGACGACAGAGAACTGGGTAGAGAGGACCTTTGTGGGTGAACCCAGGCATTGAGGCAATGAAACTTTATCGATAAACATCAACCGCGTTATCTCAAACAGCCGATGAGAGAGGCTTGCAATGTTCCCAAAATTAAGTGGTCTAGAATGCAAAGAAAACAAAGCAAAAACGATGCGTTGGAATTTTTATACGGAGACATCGCCTCGTTTAAGTGGGACTGCAAAAAGTCCCGCATTGAGAGGTTTGATACCGCCTACATTCGACCATTGGAGGATACTACCTTGATGGCACTATTTTGCAACAGTGAGGAGCTTTTTATTTCACACACGTAAGTAAGAAAAGACTCCTTTTCAAAGTAGTAACATAAAGCTCTACGACGATTCTGAAGAATGCAATCTCGCGAACTTCGAAAGGTCACCTGAGGCCTCGTTAATCATAGAGTTCTGCTAAAAGGAGCAAAATGGATCTTTAGAGCGTCGAAAACTTGCTGATAGGAGGGAAGGTAGCAACATCTCCCATAAATCAACCCTCACCTCTAGAGTGGCTTGAAGCCGTTACCGTCCGCCGATCAAAGCAGCTGAGTCGTTGAAAAATCGCCCAACTTCTCTCTCGCCTTCCTCCGAATGAAGAATTTTCAGCATTCGAAGCTGTCAGGAGAAACTTCTTTTCTAAGAGCACTCATTGTCCTAGAAATCCTCTTGAGAGGGGCATCTTTGTTCCTCCAACGAAAAATGCGGAAAACGAAATATCATTTCCGGATGAACTTTTAGAACTGCATTCATCCGGACTAAGCAATCTGGCAAACTATGAACTGAACAACAAGAGATACGTGAGAATATGTTCATATTTTAACCGAATAAAGTGCTCCTACCCTCTAGTTCTTCCGCAGATCCGTTGCTTTTACTCGGAGATGCAACCGCTTCTGAAAATGCTTCTTGCGCGGACACTCCACTCCAGAGAACTCAAGAATGAATTGTGATGCAGATTACGGGGCGCGTCTGCACTCACTCGGAAGCTTTTGTTGTTTGAACCAATACAGCTTGAGACTTCAAACAGGATGTCCTTACAGAAATATTGCGATGTGGCCGAAAATTAGAAGTGTCAAATGAGGTTTGTCATGAATATGTCAAAAAATGAGTTTCCACCTGAGGTCATCCTTAAATAATATTTCTCCATCACCCCTAATATTTCTCAACTTAATGACCCTCTCGACTATATGCGACTAATGAAACACCCCGCAGATACTTCCTGAAATGGAAATGTCAAAGAGATAGGAAGGGATAACAACGTGACTGAGGTTATCCGAACAAGCATCCGCGCACATTTTGCATGATCACAAGAGCATTTTAAAGGAATTCGACGACTATACAAGCTTAAGGATTTACAATAAATACTCGTCGACAACGAAGAAAACCATTTTGCTGTAAAAGCGAGTAAAAAAGGAAGCAAGTGCTAAATATATGAGATAAAACAGTCCAACCGGTATATCTATAGACGATGACGATCAGCAATTCACCGGGAAAAGTAAGGACGCCATATGTGACGCGTTAAAACTGTATTCAGCACTGCCGAGACTGCAGAGAATGTCGAAATTCTGACTTTTTGTAGTTGTTCATCTCCCATCTCCTTGTGCCCCTCCCTTACGTTCGACGGGAAAACGACTACTAACTCCTGAGAAGAGCGATAGCAAATGAATTCCCTACTGAAAATTGTCCCAGTATTTGAATATCCGACTACGTTTTAACAGCCACTATGGTGCCCACATAGGTACAATCAAATAAATTAAAGCAGAAAGAGAAACCTCTGCAGAGAAAACGTCGTCTTAGGAAATCTGAATTACTGAATAATGCAAGAGTTGGGGCGGCTAGTCGAACCGAGAGGAACTAAAGATATGACCAGACTTCGAATAACGGGAAATAACAACGATAAACTCATGGGAAACCACCGGTGTCGCGAAACGCGAGATGCGTCGTCGCAGCTCATTACAGCCAGCATATAGCAAAAAAGGGCTAACCGCCTCAGCGGCGCCTATTTCGACCGGAAACGATGATACACCCAGCGGAAACTGGGAAACAAAAACTAAACGTTTCAATGGGAAAAAGGGCACGTTGCATGCATTACCGGAAGTAGAAGGCAGAGCTAGGCAGGTCAGCGAAATCTGACCTAGCAAAGGCTCGCCATTCGGATAGTTCTGATGACCAAATGCAGGTCCCTGGCTGGTGAGCTCAGGAAAGCTCCATCGAAACGCCTTCCCCAAGTGACCCTCTCCCTCCTGTATTTTATTTGTATAATACTGATCTGTTGCGAGCTGGGCTGCATTTTCTCATCGAACGTAAGTCAGCCTATTTTAAGCAATTTTCATTTCGCCGTTCAGTACAACCGGAATGAACACACATCGTGCAAGAAAAAGAAAACATTGCGGATGTGGAGACCCTTTTCACGTGAAACTTAACAAAATGATAGAAATCGAAACCTCACTTTGGTTAATGCAACAGACATCACTTCCATATTCTGCCTCCTTCAAAACAAAGCGAAGCACGACATCTATATCCTCCGTCCCTGGATCCTAATCTGCAACACTGTGTCCTTGTTATTTCAGCTTAGAACCGAGCTCGCATGAGAAATATTGTGTTTGCACCCTTCTTCCTCCCTCATAGTCCAGATTTGCCACGCGAATCTCGTCGCTCTCCTCGCATCACCTAACCTTCTACTCCTCACTTGAAATCACCTAGTGCTGCAGGAATTCGTAGAAAATTTAATCATCACGAATGAACTCCTTGCCGTAGTATCGCATATTACGATTCATCATCCGAATCGAGTGGTTCGGCGTTCTCAGCAACATCAAGTGCCGTCAGCTTTGCCTCCAGCTCGACCTCTTCAAGTTCTAGCTGCACATCGTTCTTCTGCAGCTCCACTTGTAAAACTTCATTTTTCAGCCATTCAATTAGCTCGTCACTGGTACACTGAATCCAAATGCAGTAGTCGGTCATATACAGATCATTGAATAAATACCGGAATTCACCACTCGTCGCGAACACTTCACGGATGTCAGTCAGACAATGGAGTATCGCCGATCGACCTGTAGACAAGCACCAACGTCAATCAAGACAATAGAACGAAAGAATACTTAGTGGAAACCAAGCGTGTGGTGATAAGGCTGAAATACTACATATTTACTGGTGATCTAAGCCATTTTTCAATGCGTCTTGCTCTATTTAAAAAAGATCTCTTTTCTGAATACGGTGTTCGATGAGGCTGAGAAAGAAACGCACGAAACACCACCACATGGTACTGATTACCTTGAAAAAGTACCGCGGAAATGGATGAAGGCGAGTTGGATGCCGTAAACTCGCAACCGACATGATCTTCTCGAGTATGCCAGCATACATCAGCTCAAATTCACTCACGCAGCACCAAAAGTGCTGGAGGTGGATGGAGACGAATCGCGTGACGCGAAGGTGGATTACAGATAATGCATTCTATCGAATAAAACCCTCTTTGCCCCTACTGTAAACGTAGACAGGGAGAAGGCTTCGTAGGTTTGAAAGCTATATATTGCTGCCATAAAGAGAGCAATTTACCTCCAACCGCCACGGTTACAACCACAAATGAATTTATTGCATCTCGAGCTTTAAGTATCGCATAGCGACTGGCGTCTTCAATGAGCTTTCATACGCAACGTTGCAAAAAACTATGATAAGGACAACTAGTCTATACAATAGATTAAAATGGAGAAACGCTACAAAAGGAATTTTATGTGGGGATAATGTGTCGACTGGCAAAATCTTTATGAAATCAATACAGCTTCAAATGATGAGCCGAACTCAAAAATGGAGGATGCATGATGTGATCCTTCTTCAACCCTAACAGATGAGAGCATAAAACGATCCTCCTCCCCTCCTCCCTCTTACCATTTCATCGAAAATAATAGGCGGTGATTAAAACGAAAGCGAACGGCAGACCAACCCTCGACAAGAAGCAATTTGAGATCATCGACGACACGCATTGCAACATTCCAATGCCTGAAGAGCGGATAACATAGTGACCGCCGCACTGCGCTCACTAACGCTTCTCTAGCCGATCCCCACCTCACCAAAAACGACAATGAGGGACTCAGCTTGGCGATCGTCCAACCTGCAATCAATATTACATTACATCTTTTAATATCCCTCTCTTTTATTCATAAGAAAACATTGTAAGCCTCTTTAACTCATGCAACTGCTCCACTTTTCCTGACATTCTATCATTATTGATGCCACTATAAATCAGCACCACGATCCCAATGTGTGAGAAAATAATTCTAAAGGAAAGGGTAGAAAAACAAAGACGTGAGTAATTTGAAAACTCAACGTTTGTGCCACTTTAAGTGATGGCTTCCATCAATTAAACAAGATAACGAATAGAAATATGGAAATCTCTCAAAGGTTGAATAAGAAGATGGAAAAGCTAGTTTGGCGGTGAAACAGAAAATGTTATTCTGGAAAGCTTGGGAGGAGATGAGGGCCTTTCCAAAGTGAGATAGTTGAAATGGTAAGCAATCACCAGTGGTTGTACTTTTCGAACAATGAAATGCATAACGCAATCTCCAAACTGCCATTTTCGATATTCTGCTCCTAGATAATACGCATAAGTTGAAGGTGAAACGATGAACGTATACGTGTTTCTAAGTATCTCAAACGTACCGGATTCAACGCAGTGTTCACCATCATTCGTCCTCAGATCATAGAGATAGGCAAAAAGGATATCGACCAACGAGAGTGCTACTTGTCTTGCACATTCATCGCTAAGTTTAGGCAATTTTCGCCGAGGTAATTCTTTCAGGTGTTCGCGATCATCACTAGAAATCTCGAAGTTTGACCTCAGCAACTCGAAACTAAGACATCCTTCAAGCTGCTCGTTTTCCTCCATTAGATCCGCTCTATAACAGTCACCTTTGTTCACTCAAAATTACCATACCTTGTAATTAGTGCCATTACTTCCAACACTACTATCAATTAATTAGGATCAATATCAATATTACTGCATCAAGGCCAGTACTGTTAGCGTTCAACTGAAGATGTAACCGCGGAACCTTCATCGTGCCATCCTATTCATTTGATCGTTGAAAAAAAACGCGAATTTTTGCAAGGCGATACTTATCACTTTAAGCATTCTCAATTGCGTTCAAAGATCTGAGGCGAACTTCATTCACCAACGAACGCAGATGGCCTTGCACGCATTGCGCAGAAGTCTACCGAGAACACTCTCGAACGCAACTATGCAGCAAAGTCGCCACTGAAGTCTATAGCACATTCCATAGACAGTCTATATTCTAATCAATACTCTACATCCTGCAACCATTTCATACGACAAATACTGCAAAGGAAAGGGTCCCAGAGTCCATATGAAAGCTAACATGTAGTGATCAGGTTGAAAGGAGAGCTGATCATGGGCACAGCACGCATCAACCCTCTCGCTTATCCTCGAATTTTCTGCGTCCTCCAAATCAATGAGGCTATCGATTTCGGCTGCCAAACGACCAAGCACGCCATGACGACCCCATGCAAATCCATATCCAAACACGGTGCACACCTCATCCCGTGGGTCTTCCTCTTCTTCGCCTTCCTTCTGATCAACAAAATATTCAGCTGCAACACTAACAAACAATTATCAATTACTCTTCTTTTCTCTTTCTTTGTCTGCGACTATTAAAGCCACGCGGAGGGTAAAAAGGTGCATAGAGGTTAAATTGACGAGGCTGGAGTCAACTGTAAATACGACAAGGAAAACTTCCCTATGTTTACGTTACCTCACCTCAGACAGACTGAATGATGCCAACTGGTGTATTTCCTTGCAGATCTACGCAAATATCAGCGTGGAGGTCATCAACAGCAAAGAAGCTCAGCACTGAGGATGAAAAGCGCCTCAATAGCTTAATATTCATATTAACTTATTCCCTCATCTGCAATAGCACCTATAATTAAGCTGTTCGACAATAGAACGGATGAAGACTGACGGCTTGTTAGCCTGTTAATCGGACAGAATTTAGAAACTATATCTGCAACGTCAACAATATCTTTCGAATATTCAGTTCAAAAAACATAGAACGCAATCAAGATTATAGAAACCTCTCAAATAAAGACGCTCTAACATCCAAGATCTCTCTTAAATAGAGTATTCCATGAAATCTTTGGAATAGCGAATTCATTAACAGCCAATGGAGAAAAGCAAGAAGACATCTCGACGAAGGTAATACCCCCATCATCGGCATCCAAATCGTCGATTTGCTCCACAAGATGCTCCGCAGTAGGCCTTTTCTGTGGTCTCAATAATTCGGTTATCATATCCAAATTCTTGAAGTGTTCACCTTTCGTTTTTTTTGGCACCTTTATTACAAAGTTACCTGAAATATAGACTCATATTATATGCATGCATATATATAATATGAGTATTTATATATATACTCATATTATCCTGTACGCTCTATATATATATACAGCGTACAATATAGAGCATACAACTAAAATATGCAAGTCCATTAAGATATATATGCGTAAAAGTGAACGCACATGTATCCACAACATATAATATAGAGCATGCATAAAGGCCACTTCAACCGAAACGGGGTTGAGGAAGGATTCGATAAACAAAATACAGTTAAATAAGCTCGAGGGGGTGCCTATTTCTATGGATCGATGGAATATACATAATATCTCACACTATCCCTCACTGCACTCCACTTCTACATGCACAAAATTGCTAAATCAAGGATATCCAAGAACTCCAAGAACTCCACAACTATTGGGTCATTTTGTCTTAGATGACGTTCTCATCTCTCTTTGAAGTCCTGTCTACTGATCGCACGAACTAGAGCCCCACCCCTTCCTTGGCCTTCCGTCCCCCCATATCGAGGAGTTCACCGACCATTCCAAATTTAAAATACTATTACCTTTATCGGAATCGTATTCGGCACTTCCATCATCACTCTGAACGACATCGGCCGTCAGATGAAGTCGGAGGAAATAAGGCGACGACGAGAAAAGAAACATTCGTCCATCATATTCAATTTCAGTATCGTTCACATTTGCGTAGGGCGCTCTAATATCAACGATAAGGAAATCATCGTCTTGTCTTATCGAAAACACCGGTGTTAGCATTCTATTCTGATTACATATAAGCTGAAAGACACTTTAAAGCTGTCCAGAAATCCACTCGAATGAACGGCTTTATGGGCACATCATCAACGGTTCAATAGAGCCAAATTACCTCGAACTCTTAATTACTCAAATCAACGCGAATCAGCGAAATAAGAACTCCTGTAGACTGTTAATGAAGATGTGCTCTGAAAAGTGCAACTTCGAGGCGACCAACAAGCGCGCTAGTAAAAGAATTCTGTGGGTCGACGGTTCCGCGCCCTCAATGCCCATCTAAGCGTCTCTCTCTGTGTCTTACAACAGACCTATGGAAAGCTTTCAGATGTGCTCAGGCATAATTTAGGTAATTTTGCGAACTACAACAGGCCTCAGAGCCACCAAATATTCACCGACTATGCAGCGCTTCACCTCTTCACAACTTCGTGAACAGCACTACAGTTTGGCCAACTAACAAAGGCAGAAAGCTTTAAGCATCACATCGCATCAACTCCTCTCAACCAACCATCGACATCATTTCCCGAGCCAATAAAAAACGACGACGGCCCAGAATTCACTTGGCTCTCATTTCGAATGTTTCGGCCAATTTGCGATATTTTCTAAGCGAAGCCGAGGAACGAATTAGTCCTCGTTTTCACCGAGCATATCCGTATTCGTTGAGATCAACCATGTACGGTTTACGAAAAACAAAACGGCTCTTTCCCAATTCATCATTCAGTCATGACATCTTCGGCGAACGAGTATTCCCATAGAGCGAAAACAACGGAACTTCTTCGAGAATAAAGGGACGTTCATAGGAGAGGAGAGCACATATTCTACAAATAAAATAGCGTCTCCCTTCCCCGAAATATCATTGACGATATGATGCAGCGACTTCTGGCCAACTTCCCAGCTTGTAACCACGGCTCTATAGCACAGATCACTCTCACACTAAGCATGCAACACAGCCCCTTCCCCATACTCATCACTTATACACAATATGCAGTCAGTGTAGAGTAAGCGAAGACCAGAGTACTCTATGTGTACCCCCACAATCTTCGGGGAAACCCGTCTGCTTCGAGGCTTCTCATGTTCGGCTATCTACGATAAATGGAATATTTTGACGCATCACATGTTATTTTACATCAGCATCACTCAATCCCACGATGAAAGCGTGCAACGAGTGAGATAACTTCCGCTTTCTGTGTTCGCCTCAGCGACCTCAGCCAGACTGCCAGGAATGGCCCCCTCGGAACGTTGATGCGGAGACTTGATCGTGAATTTCTAACATCAATCTGGCCAAATCAAATATGATAACCATTTTCTGGTAGAGTTCCTCAAGAAGGTACAAGTATATGAGACCGGTATGTACAAGGCAACCGGTACTTCAAATGGACACATCGCAAATTGAGTACTAAACCGCTATTTTTTCGCACTATCTTCAATATGATCGACAAATGAAATATTTATTCGTTGCTAAAGATATCTCAAAGAGCACATAAAGCGATCGATCAACTCCAATATACAACTCGGGCGAAGATAGAAAAAAAAAGATAGACGGATGCATTAAAAAGGTATAATTTCGAGCAAATGGTAGAAGGTTCTATGACATATATGCCTATTTGGGATTCAGCTCAAGAATAGAAAAACTTCCCGGCCGTCCCTTCTACTTCACAAAATTTTAATTCAAGACCATTTTCGAGCAAATAAAACCGTACCTCACAACCCGATCGCGATCCCCCCTCTCCTTTTTCATCAAGAAATCGCTATCCTCACATGAGCAGAACATTTCATACGGCTCACTTACCTCAGAATTGCTTTCGCTAACACCAGCCATTTTCCATCACCTAATGAAAAACTCTGCGGTCAACAGGGCATAATCATTCTCTAGTCATATATGTAGACAAATGTGTACTACCGCCGATAAAGAATATCACTGACTAAATTATACTTCGCACAATCGCAAACGAATATAAGTATGTACATCAATATAGATACTGCAGCACCTGTATTATAGAACGAACGTTACGCGGCGCAAATGTCCGCGGCTGAAATGTCACAGGATATAGGAGGGCAATTTCGATCACGTGACTTCGAAAGGTATTATGACTCGAAAGACCAATTTAATACTTCAGTGCACAAATGTAAAATCGGCAAAAAAAGACCACCAGAAGAAAACGTCATTGATGCGTTATTTGTGAAGCAATTCACAAACGACATCTGTCGCTCGACAGTCGATCAAAGCTGCAAAGCAAATCTGCACGACGAAACCGCCGATCAAATGAATCTTTTACGTCGACTCGGCATAAAGAGGCATCATCCGATCGGCAAAGATTTGCTCTTTTCGATAACGACAGTGAAAATAGCTGATATCACGCACACATTACGTATACTTTAAACTTATACCGCACAATGAGTGATGTTCTCTTCGTTGACTAAATTACGAATAATTGTAAGCCAACAATCGCGTTGAATGGCCACTTCCTTTGCAGACACTTCGGTGAAGTCGACGGCTGAAGGATTGTGCAGATTCTGCAAATGAAAATGTTTACTGACGATCGTGCGAGGAAATTATTACACCACAATAAGTGCGCAGAAAATAATTCCTTCTATCGAGAAAAACTCCGTTCAACGGAATATCACATAAGAATGAAAGTGGCAGAGACGCAACGAAAGAGCCGAGAGATTTAAGGCCATTGTACTCGGCTGCCTTGCGGTCGTTGTTGCTTCCATGAAATTAGCCGCCTCAGTGCGTGATAATTCAAAAGTCCACTAACACCCGAGAAATCTTCTAGGATTGCAAGCTTCCCGATACGGACGTATCACTAAACCAAATGAAGACATTTAAGGCAGCAGCGGATAATAAACAAGAAAATACGGCATCTACACTGAACGTTTAAGCGACCACGAAGACATCAGAAGATATTTCGGCGAAGAATATCTCACTGAAGGATTTCTGTTGTCTTCTTTAAGGTATGTCATCGCAAAAATCGAACATCATTACTGAGGAAACCAACAACGAATACTTTCTGATACTTATTCTTCGTTGCATTAAAGGTTTTCACTCTCGAAAGCAACGATTAAATGTGAAAAAAGCCATCGAAAGTCTGAAAAGAGGCTTCAAGAAACGAAATGCAAACAATCCACAAAACTGTTGGTCACATCGACTGCAAATAATCCCTCAACTGGATCACATTCGCTGAAGTTAACTTTTTGTCATGCAAACAATGCCTAGCAGAGACGATGAGCATATTACGCCAAATACTTTGCACTTTTTTAAGAATTCCCCGCGACCAGTCACTCAAATCCCAACGTTATCGCTCAACAACCAACACTTTCCGCTCTTTCCAAAGATTTTTCGAAGTTACACTGTGAGAAATGCCTCAGAAATTCTTCAGCTTCCACAGGTCTAACAAATCCGAAGGGGAGTGATCTGATCACACCACTGGCCACAACCCGCATTTGAAATACCTCAGTTGACGGCTAACATAGACTTAAATACAGACTGCAGCCTAACCATGGCTTCCAACCGACTCCGAGCTAAACTCGTGGAATTCAATGCATTCAACTAAAACAAGAAATGATTTAGTCGTTTGTGTTATAAGGCAATAATCACGTGGCGGATGATCTGGAAGGAGTTCTCTGATGATGAACGGAAACAAACAAAATACTAAAGGGCCCATCAAAAGAGGTAGACACAAAACATATTACCCTTAGATAAATACGCACGAACTCGATGGCATATACACCACAGTCGCTGCCGTTCCTCTGTTTCGCTGCATCCGCAACAATCAGCTCCGCCGAACGCAATCCAAGACACTTCGTGATCGTTTTGAGCAGCTGCAAGTGATTCCACTTTGTGATGAGCTATTCATCATTAAAAGTATGGTAGCCAACCCCACTGTGATATCTCATCTGTTGCTTTTCGTAGAGGACCCGTCAGAACACATGCATTATCTGTGGCTCACATTGCTTTATCAACGGTGAGACAACTTCAGGACGACCACATAAACTGAAATGAAGATGAGGGAATCGAAAACGTTGCCAATGAAGGTGGTCACGCGAGAATCACCCTTCAAGAACAGTTGGCCCCTTCCCTAATGTGATGGAGATTAGACATGTACTATACGAGGCAATCTCACTCAAATCATGAAAATAATCGCATCCATTCTTAGGCGAAACAGAACTTCGCGGATATTTCGCATAGTGGATGGAATAACTGCGCCTTTATAGTCATTAAAAGACTTAACCCCTCCATCTTCCATCTTATAATTAGTTTTCTGTTGAATCAGCAGCATCTTCACCACCATTTATTGGCAACGTAGGCAGAAGGGATATGTTTGAAAAAGAAAATCCCGAACAATAGATAAACAAGAATTAATGAAGAAACCTGTTGTGCGGCATCCAACGAAGGATTCGGTAAGCTGTCGACAAGAGAGAAATGCAGATCTCCGCTGTGATAGAACAGCACCGACCAGTGAGACCCGCCAGGAGAAGTCGGGTCGGAATGATTGTTCATAACAAAGATGATATGCTCCTTATCAGCCAATGACAAGCTTTCGCACAGCGACGTTGCCCCTTTCCAGTCAACGAATTTAAACATCTGACACACCGCTGCTTGCACTATACAAACCTGCAAAACCAGCAACAACTAGTCCACAGCACAACACCCCTCTGCCAGATAGGTTTAACGGTGAATCCTCTGATGTCATGCCCTCGACTGTCTACCTCGAAGGCACTACGAAAAACGGAATTTCTTCATCTCGTGTTGGCTGTCGCCGATTAAGCCCACTGGAGGCAAAAAATGTATTTTCAGGACTCCATTCATTTTGCATTCGGCATAGTCCTCTTGGTTAGTCTACCAAACAAGCGTCAATTACTGCAGTATCCCCGTCCCCTCCTATAAAGCAGATGCCTTATAAAGGCCTCCATCACATCAAACAATTTCAGCATTAAATGAGGAATGAGTACCCTCTCAGTAGAAAAAAGAAAATGAAGAATTCGATCGATCACTTTGAATATCAAACGACAGAAACGCTAAAATCGAAGTGAAACACAACATTTGAGGAATTATTTCACAACCTTTTGTTTCTCTGTTTCATTCAGCATTGTATCATATAAATATTCGACGGCGAATGTGAGGATACGGTCATTCAACCAAGTATCGTTCTTCAGCGTCTGCAAATCGCTCTCATGGAGAACCGTATCGCCATACGATAGAACACGTCTGTCGACGTCGGCAAACATACCCTAAACATCCGAACGGATGAACGAACGTAATGACTCGCCACCTAGAGACGAGGGCGAAACGCAACGCTATTGTGGAAGTGACAATCAGCATAATCAGCGGCTATGTTCACTACTGCAGATACACAGCCAATATCCCATTCGTTCGACCACAACGAAACGGGTCCATAGAGAATTGTTAGTGATGGTAATGACATTTAGAGGAACTTTTAAAGACATGAGAGGCAAATGTTAGCACGAATTTCATCAAAATCGGGCGCACAGAGAGTAAAGATGAGGTGGCATACCGAATTCTTCATGCAGTTATCCAGAAATGTGTTCTTCAACGAGCCGATCAAGCAAATATCTATATTTCCAATGAAAGAGAAGAGGGCTGAAGTAATCGATGAAAGAAACCAAAACGACCCCGAACTTCTTCCCGCGATCGAAAATCCGCTCTCTCGACCCAAATATCCGGACAGGTATACTGGCTTAAATACAAAATAATCGTCTCTCCAATCAACTCACTCTCACTAAGACGTCACAAATCAACTTATCGCGCTACTGCGAAATGAGCACCTCCATAAACTCTGTGAAGGGTGACGTCGTTTCGTCACATTTTCGAAAGAAACAATAAAGGCCGCGAAAGAAGTGCAGATATACTGACAAAATGTTTGCGCATAGGATGGATGAGGAACGGCTCCGGCTCCCACTAGCAACTCGTTCGATCTAATGTAATGGCCTTTGCGTCGTTGTGATTCCGTCTTGCCCCGAATGGGAATAATAGCTATCTCGAAGCTGATGCCGGTTGCCGGGTTTCTGATTTCCGATCGGAGATCTCCAATTTATCAACGCAGAACTCCGCCGAACGCTCCGACAAAGATAGCGACGCCGTGTTGGCATTTTAATATTTCGTTACCTCCACAGATTGAGAAAAAAGAGCAAATTCAGTCGTTCTATCTCGATCGAAATATCTGAGAACGGATGGTGTCCACCATGAGGAAAGACGCTATGTGCCGCTCGACCCATAAAATAATATGCATAAAAATGTAATCACCTCAGGTGCGCACCTAACACAGATCACCGCTCACCGACTAATACGAGCAATCTCCATTTGATTCTATAGAAGAGGGAAATCGGGTCCAGAACAAAACTCCCAAAGCGCTAAAATCCCTTCAATATAGGCACGAATAAAAAATGACTCATCCGCGAAATATGGGATACGGCACTGTGCACGAAACTTCCTCTCTACTGTTCACGTTCTGCAATCTCCAATGTCCTTCAAGTCATACTTTATTTCCGTAACGGATTTCCTCGGACCATACAATAACTGCAAATAAGGCAACGCGACAAACAGCGCACTGCAAAATGCATTGTATATTTCATCGTGAACTGCTACGCCATAAAACAGCAAATAATAATGCAAAAACATATGCAGCAGACGGAATAATACCGAGAGGGCCGATACAAGCCTATCAAGGTCGAAGTGAAGGCGAGAGAGACGTAAACCTACAGCCAGGCTAGTTGTGCAACGCCTGCTTCAAGTCGGCCACTCACAAGAGAACATAACCGAACCGCACTCGAGTCGACGAAACCTTACAAATGCCGAATATACAACGCTTCTCGGAGAAGTGGGGGAAATAAGCATAGCAGAATATCTTCGGCAATAAACAAGAGCGCCCGTATGACTTCCTCATCTTACATGCATTTCTGGAAACGGCATTCTATTCTAAGAGTGGACTTTCGCAGCCTACACTCGAAAAACGGCGCTTTCAAGCATGATGCCAACAACCTGCTATCGTCCCGAGAACGGAAACTCACGCTCGAAGGAAGGCCAGGAGGCGAAAGCGGAATACCTGTGCGCACCACCGACTTCAAACCACAATCGTGCATGCACCTCCCCCCGATCACTTCGTTTTCCTAGTCGCCTAACGTCAGTAGTCTCTGTTTCCTTCAATCATGCCTCTTTCACTTTCATGGACGAGAAAGTCAAAGCTAAATCGAGGATATATACGCCGCTTCTGCCGAGTTCTTGTGTATGAAAAATTAGGTTGGAAGTAGATTATCAAAGACGGTCACCTTCTCCATCTTCAAATGTTTCAACAACAAAAACGACGATGAGGAAAGATGGACGACCTGCTCGAAAGTCCTCCTTCAGAATCCTCGAGAATACATCAGCTCGATTTCAAAATGTAAAACACTCAGCGAAATGTCGCTCACCGGAAACTCACGAGGCAAATGGATCGTTGATGAGTCAATAAAGCGAAATTTATCGAAACGAATAAATACGCATTTGGAGAAATATACCATAGGTGCCGATCAAAAAACACTTCCCCAACAAATCGACATCGAAATATGCGAATATTTATTCAAAAAAATCCTTAGAAATACAAAAAATAGCGAGGAAGAAACCAATGAACACCATATTAAAGATGAGGAATGAATGGCAACAAATGCAATTTCTCTCATCTTCGAGCAATATGTGCTCATACCTGAGGATAACTAGGATAACTATAGGTTGGAGTACATAGTAGCAGCCTGAGGTGACTGTTGATAGTTCGACTTGAACCTCAAACGAGCAACGATATATTCCATATCCCTACTCAGTTACACTCGATCCTACAACGGTAAAATACAAAACAAACAACGAGTTATTACTTTACACTAGCGTATCCTCATAAACAGCTGCACTCGAATTCTGAGTGCAGCCGCGAGCCAAAATTCGATCAAATGCACGTCTGAGACATACTGCAAACCTTGAAATGAGTGCAGAAATCATCATAAAACACTCACATGGGCAGCAATTTATATTCAACTGCTTCCTCTTAGGATCGGAGACTTCCTTTCTCCTCGCTGCATAAGTCTCAGAGATGGGCACCGCTTCCACCTCCTTCGTCTACGTTCGGCAACAGTGAACTTTTCTCCCACCCTATGAGAGGATAGCAAAAGGATTACGCGCACAAATCATACGACAACGTTTGTTAAACGGAAAACTTAGCCACTTGAGATGAGCAAAGGAAGTGGGGACGAAAGCGGGATGGGTTGTGTTAGGCCATGAAAGATAGGAATGATAAGCAACGAAGGAAAAAAAACCTTGCAGTTCACCCCCAAAAAACTCACGAACGAATTCACGAAATGCATAAATACACCTTTCAAAGAGTTAAAGAGAGCTGTTTAATTAGCAAATGAGGCACTATCCCACAATTTCCTCTCAATTCCCTAGGAGAAATCCTCTACGAACCACAATAATTCCGACATTCAAACATAAAACTAAGTCAGTGAAATATATCTTATTTTAAGTATAAAAAAACACTCGTTTAAAGTATTAACTTGGCGTACTATTTGAATGAAATGAGATATTGTTGTAGAAAACAAAGATGCGCCATAGTTCCCATTCTAGCAGATCGACGAAGCGAACAAAACCATCAGATTTGCCGCTAAAGGATATCTAAAAGCTTGAAGCGGGTAGTTGTTATGGAAGCATAACTGTATACGGCAACGAAATCGATGAATGATCACTTAGAAAATTACGAAGAGAAAATGACAGAAATGCCAATTTTATTACACTCTCTTGAGATCAGATCATAGTATCTGTCACCTCCAATGCTTCCCTTTCCCAATTTCATCTGCACCAACAGCAGGGATCAATCCGGTGGCCATGTGGCTCCATGGATGTCGGGTTTCGTATAGATATCATCGCAGATCCAAGGTTGGTCACCAGCTTCGAACTTTGTGAGTGGCATATCGTACGGCAACAATTGCAGAGAGTCTTCATCAGTCAGAAGAACGCCCAACTCATATGAACGTATAGCGAGCTGTGATTCGTTCTTCTGCAATTCGCCCCATGCCGCCTGAAAATTGCACAACTCTTCAAGTTATTATTCGAATATCATTGTGCACCTCAGTTGCCAAGTGCTGAAGTGGAAACTTGGATAATTCTTTTACGGCTATTTATTCAAGAGAATTGGTGTGTGTTTGAGATTCTCCGTGAATATCAATGAACTGTAGCTGAAAGGAAAAAACAAAACAGAATCCTTTGGTTAACATAAAACCAAAAGTTGCAAACACACATCAGAAGGCAAGGGAAATCACGTTCCGCAAACAAAGCGAATCAGACATGACGGATGTCTAGGCGATTAGATTCGTCATGCTGAATAAGTAAAGCTAATTAATAAGGCTCACCTTTGAAAGATTCGCGCTGGTCACAAGAAGCCAAGACGGTACGCAGCGACCGTCACTGAATGCGCTGTAGCTTTTAATGTGTGGCATTGCCCTCGTCCTACCGAAACGTTCACACCTCCACTTATACATTCTCTCATGTAGATACGGCTGTCTTGTTGCTGTCTTTCTTTGATACGGTAATGCACCTCCAGCCATATAACCCTCCACCGAATTGCGCACATCCTCCACACATGGATATATTAGACGCAGACTGCTTTCCGCTTAAACTTTAACACTTTCAAGACGTCACCGGTCTGTAATCAATTTCAGTGAATGACACTTATTGAAGGCAGTGAAAATCATTCGAAAAATAAAGACGCTTCTTCACTCTCGCAATTATCAAACATTTCGTGTTGATATACTGGTCTCCAAATTATCCCACACGAGTTATGCACTGAGCAGATGAAAGAAGAAAATTCTTACGGGCAGGAATTCCACCGGCGAGGCTCTGGAGGAACTGCGCAGTAAGCCAAGAATTCGGCTTCGGACCCAATGAACCGATTGAGCTGAATTGTGCAACGAATGACGGCTTCGTCAGATCTAGTTGCAAAGAACGAAGCACTCTGCGTAAGCGCAAATGACCATACCTGTCTTTCTGATCACCTGCAAAAACGCATTCATTGTACCTTCAGTGCATCTACTGATCGCCGTTCCGTCCTCTTTTATGCGAGGCTTCATCGATAGCATTCCTCTATTGTTTCGACCCATATCATTACGTTCAGTGTTTGTAGAAGAAATCAAGAAAAGAACTTCCGATCCCTTCAGAGTGGAGGAGATTCATCCATTTAGCAATCATCATCTCACATCATGTGAATATCCCTCGAATAACTAAACGTAAAACTTCAATAGCAGAAAATTGTGCAATTCGAATAAATGCGAAATTCTGGGATTTTCAATTAATTAACAAGTTTTTTCTTATTTTATAACATGCCTTCGATTTTACACAAACGTTCAAAAATAACTCGAATGAAGAAATCGCTTACCCGTATGATATCCTGGAATGGAACTGATGATTCGTGCATTAACATCCGTGAAATCGGCATTTGCTATCCGATCACGCCAATATTCGATCATCCCGAAGTCAGAACTCGATGAATAGGCATTGAGATAACTGATGAGGTCCTTTTGGAAATTGCCTTGCCCTTCTTCGACTTTCTCTTTCACCTGAGAAACTTAATTAATAGGTCCAGTTCGGTAGTCACTGCAACCGCAACGTCGTATCAAGTCAAAAATCACAAAAGTGAAACAAAAAAAAACGTTATTATCGATAGAAAACACTCAAAAAATCCAAAATATGCATGTTGGCCGCGAACTTTTTATGCACGAACCGATATCGCTCCACTTAAGAATACGTAAAGATTCGCAAAGCTCAGAATTCAAGAAGCACTTTTCAGCACTGCGATTATCGATCAGAGAAGTTGAACTTCTGGAAGAGAAGTTGAACTTCTGGAAGAGAAGTTGAACTTCTGGAAGAGTTGAACTTCTGGAAGAGGCTAAAATTTGCAATCAGTCGGATTTCCATCCACGAAATTACTAATAACTCTCGCTTCGATGACTCTCTACGTTCTCAATTAAATTAACATCTGCAACTGCAATTAAATATTCCACTGTGCTTGCAACGAAATGAAATAGAAACACTATGCGATGAGAAGGCGAATTCTGCTATTACCGCAGAAATAGATTTGGCAGTTATTTTAGCAGTAAAGCTTTAGAAGTTAAAACAACCACATGCTTAGTGTTTTACATATATTTTGATATATAAATTTTACTAGTAATGTTTTGTTCACTTGTTCCACCGTCTGCTTCATCACTGGCGTTAACTAACAAACTATGCTCCCTCGCACTCGAATGCTATTGCTTCGAAGAGTATTTATATGAAAGGCAACGAAATCTTACGATAGGGGCACTGCAATGATAGAACGCTTGTGTCTTGCTATCCCAATCATTCTGCAGCAGGTTTGCGGTCGAAATAATCACGTGGATCCTCTCAGAATCGGTCTCGAATATCGACAATTTGCTGTGATGTGTTCCATAGGGGAGCGCAAGTCGTGCTCGTCCCACACTCACATTATCAGCCTTACAACGATGTGCTTCCGCACGTACATCAACATGATTCGTACCGTTATTTTCGCCAACTATTATCGAAATCGGATATGTGGAGCATCGTTCAGGATACTGGCTGCAAACTGCGACACCTATCGAATCTTCCGATCCATCGGAAACTCCTCTCCAAATTTTTCGAATCCCCATTTTATTAGTGATTAGTGCAAAATTGAAAGTAAAGAGACGGTGAATGTATGTAACTCCTTCATAAAACAAAAAAAGGCGTAACAGAGGTACAACAGAAAGATTTTAATCTTATTTTGCACTTAAATATTGCCGTTTTCTGCTCCCTTTCCACCACCCTTTAGGACATGGAATGAGAAAAGTTAATGCACTTACGAGAGTAGCCACGGAAGATCGATCATGAAATTGAAATGAATTGACGCGATCGGCAATATCACCTCGAGCAGCTCCGAGAGAGAAAATGCGTTCGTGCTGTAGCGATACGGATGACCGGCGATCTGCGAAACATAACACATAAGAGATCATCGGACAATAACGACGATATCCGATGAAGTGTAGCAGTAAAAATTTTCCCACCAACCACTGTAATCTAGTAGTATGAGAAAATTCACATTCGAATCTACGCAGTAGACAGCTTCAGAGATAATTTTGTGAAGTGGATTGACGGGCTAGAGATAAATTAAACTTTGGCGTGCATAGTGCCCTTCATTTGTGCGATTAGGGATTTGAAGACGGAAAAGCAAACCTCCTAACCAGATGCTTGATTTGAATTTGAGAACGATTAAGTACGAAGCCTTCGGCGAATATCAACACTGAACAATCCATCCCACCTACAGCAGTACAAGAAGACCTTACATGAGGTGAATGATATAATGAGAGTATCACGATGAAAATCAAGAGAATCTGTTGCTAATTGGCTAAAACTTAAGAAATCTCGTTCACCTTAACAATTCCTCATCGTAGAGAAAACGCTCCGACAAAAACATAGCAAGAAAGCATCGTGAAGTGCAGCATTGTGCATAACATTTTCTGCTAAATCAAGAAAGCGTACATTAAACTAGAAACATTCAACCTTCACCTTCGTGAAATATAGACGATTGGCGAGCAGAGGTGAGTCTTGCTTACGGAATTTCCCCACTGAAGCACTTGACGTCCCTGCTGAGCTTGTATCATCACCATCACTGTCAACTGCACTTCGCTTCATACTGCAAGAAAGAGATAGTGGGACCTTAACTGGGTAAAGCACTATGTTGCCTCAACGTACAGCTAGTACCACATCATCTCATATCCTCGCTAATCATATTAATAACAGATCTGATTGATCCCGACCTGCATTACCTGACCACCGAACGGAATGATCAACGAAATTTTCAAGACGATAGAATACTCTCCTTTAATATGAAGAACTCATCGCTTCCCATGTCTGCAAGCCAATAAATTCCACACCGTTCACAAAGCGCCATACAAAACTTCCCTACTCACTCGTCAAGATTCTCCAAAAATGGCCTTCTCCACTCTCGAATAACAAACAAACGTCGGAAATTTGTTATGTTCATCAGCGTAATGAACTATGATGTAATTACCGTTGTAATTAATATCACTCGTAAACACATAGTGAACACAAATGGGTCGATACCCTTATTGAGGATACCTCTGATGGATCGATCACGAGAGGATCAAACTGCGATCGCAATCGATAAAAGTGGATCAATGAATGAGGAGAACATGATCTGATCATTTGAAGGTGTAAACTGTCGTTCAAATAATAGCTGACGGAAATATTAGGAGAAGAAATTTTTAATCGTTGAATGAACAATTGAATTAAGACATTCCTCTCGGGGAATATTTCATTTGCATACAATTAATTACTCAGAAAATAAAATCGTTTCCGGTCTGCGAACTTTTCGCCGTTCTTTCGACGTTTCCGAGAGGCTATTCGAATGTGAACGATACGAGTGTCTTCCGATGGTAGAAACGTTGATTTATGAGTGCCCTTAATGCTTGAAAATCAAAAAATTTCATAAACCATCTCTCACCTTGATGTGTAATTCTATTGAAGCAAAAATATACCTGAACTGCGATCGCTTTGTTCGCCTCTCTCTTCGCCGTCTTACTATGCTGGGAAGCAGCTCTCGTCTCTCTTTACCTCAACTAATCCTCACAAATAAACTGCTAAAATCATTGGAAGAGATAGGCGTTCATTGCTGTGATTCAGATCAATCTAATCGATAGAATTCATATTGCCGTCTTCTAAGAGATGCTCCAAACTATATTCTCATATGCAGTTCACCATAGTTCACAATCACCTCTCATACCTCAACAAGTAACCTCTAAACCCTCTTCGGTTACCCATTCTATGTTAACTAAGATTCTAATATTATCTATGCCTGTGATCTTTTCTTATCAGGCTGTCCGGCTGCTCGAATTCGAATCGCCTCTATTTTAGCGATCAGAGTCCCCACACAACGACGCCATATATCTTTAACTCTTAGCAATAAAAGACCACTCGAAGAGAATTACAGTTAAACATTGCGATACTCGGAGAAGCACATTTCACTATAGAAACTGCGGATTGCAGTAGGTTCTAAAGTGACAACTTCAGATGCGATCCGATGATTCGAGCACCGATCCGTGCAACTGTTCGGCAGACTCTCTATCTGGCTGCATGATGGCCAGATGCGATCCGATGATTCGAGCGCCGATCCGTGCAACTGTTCGGCAGACTCTCTATCTGGCTAGATGATGGCACTAGAGGCAAATTTTAAAGTAACGGAAAAAAACCCTCAAACGATATTCGGATCCGACAAAGAGAATGCGACGAGCTCTTTCCACTGAGACGAGAAATTTATTTGTCGATTGTTCCAACGGCAAATAACAATAACGCGAAAAAGCAAAGCAAATATCAGCGTATCTAATAACAAAGATCCTTAGACGATTGCCTCAGGCAATGCAAGCCGAAGGCTCTACCTTCATTGAAATCACCCTTCTCGCATTCCCCCAAAATTCAATATGTACTACTTTACCGCTAAGTTGTGCGATCACCACCACAACCACGAAACACCACCTCTACAACCCGATCGTTCAACGTTGCTCACCTCCCACCCCTCCATCTCCTAACCTTGCTCGACACACTCAACATCGCCATAACAAGAACTACTGCTCCTCCCATGGACAACCCACTGTCTCAATGGTAAAGAATCACCAACTGCGATATGTAAGAGGAATCTGCAGCAAAAAGAAGACTCTATTTATGTTTTTGTGTCGAAACTCATAATTGGCGGTCATAGAGCATCTCTCGAAGTCACCGTTGCCATGTGGAGTCGAGATTAGTGGAACCTTTGGAATGAAATCCGAAAGATAGATGACGAGAGCAGCGCCGCTAACAAATGAGATCCTCGCAACGCATCCACAACATTCATCGAGAATATACAACTCAATTATGCACTAATTAATAAAGCATTAATGTTTGCACTTTCAAATTTTGCAATGGAAATAAAGAGTTTCGCTTTTTTCTACTTAAAAAACTGCGAAATTCCAAGAGGACAACAAATTATCCACCGATGTAAAAGCTGAGCCTCGATGGTGGTTCCCCTTCCGGGCGCATATCCACGAATATCCTATAAATGCGGTCGGACATTCCTACCCAACCATATCCCTTTTGCGGCCACGCAATCGAATTTCTTCGAGTTTCTTGAAAACGGCATTAAATTGTTTCTCGTTATATTCCTTGTATCCTTGAAGAATGCTCTCGAAGAAAAACTCCGTATCAGCGTGTGTGCTGTTGATTGCCCTCTCCAGTACATATAGATCAACACCTTTGCTTTCCGTTGTCGCGTTGCCCTGAAAATTCACCTGCACACTGATAGAAGGCTTACAATGACTCCTGAACCCTTCGAAGGAAATATCCCGAGGTCCTATGGCGTTTATGAAGAGTGATGACGATACTACGATACGAGTGATTCAATGTAAGTGCCGACATTCGCCTACACGTGCATCCATCCACTTGCATTTCGCACAGCCAGTTAACCTCCAGCCGGTCGCAGAAAATCGAATCTGTGGATCCATTATGATTTCATGGGGCAATTCCTGACACACCTCTGATCTTGGAAAAGAAATCTGCAGAATTGTAACTGGACACAGATCTAATCAATTAATCAGGGATCCAATGAGCTCCCTCATTCACTCTGCGGTTTTACTCCTTATAAATGAAATCGGTTGTTGAAAGAAAGGAAAATGGACTGTACCGTTCAGTGAGGAGACGAGGAAGCACCATGAAAAAAAGGCTGACAGCTCCTCAGTTTCGTGGAAATTCGCATTCTTACAATAGGTTTTTTGAGGAAAACGCATCGGAAGCAACGAACTACTTCAAAGGAATTGTTTAATTTCGAGAAGAAACTCCTAAGGCGATGAAAAGATTTTCATATTTTATTTCATTCCTTGCTGCCACAAAAAGAACTATTAACTGATAAAACGAAATTTGCTGCCTCCATTCCTTGGGTACTCATCTGAAAAAAATTACACAACAAGGTGTATTTCATTGCTTTAAACTATGAAGGACTGAGGAGTACTACGAAAGGTCCTTCATCTGCACCACCACTGAATAGAAATGAGGACCATATTATCGAAGCAGTCATTGAAGCAGCCTGTAAACAAACTTCTGAAAGACCAAAGTCGAGGAGCACAATATGTTTCGGATCGCCATTTCTGAGAAGTACATTCGACGATGTTAGATCCCCGTGCATTATTCCGTTCTCATGAATCTTGCCGATGATCGCACCAAGCCGACGTCCAAATTCGACCAGAACTTCCTTGAAAGACAAATAGATTTGCTGACAGCAAAAAATTCTTAATAATGCAGTCTCAGCTACTCTAATTCTTCATATTGCTGACAGAAACTCTGGATACATCATGGATACTGCTCAACGCTGCTAAACATTTCAAGCACTACTGACTGAAATGCTAACGATAATTCTACCAAAATCAGTGATACTGAGCTTCGCATGGACTCAGCACTTGTTTAGTTCCTTCCTGCCAGAGATAATGCCTTTATTGTGGATATAATATTGCTCTGAACAGTCATTACGATTTAGGCATCTTAAGTCGATCGCTGGGCATCGAGGGGCGACAATGAACAATAGAATGACAGCCTTGAAGGACGATCTTTATCGGAGATTCTTCGGAAAAGCTTTGCCGCTCGAAATTTATCAAGGATCCGGTCAAATCAACTAAACTGAGAGTTGGATCAGCATCGGTAAATGAACTCATCGAAAGCTTAAAGATTCCATAAAATTACAAAACTTCGAGACGCACAGATGAATAGGAATTGGCTAAACAGATGAGTTGATATTCATTCACTCTGAAAACACCACTTACACGGAAATTTTCCTCGTTTCTGACATCTTCGATGTATTGTCGGGCAGCCACACCGCCACCGATCCGCTCCATAATGAAATGATTCTTTTCGGCATTCACGAAATAAATCGCAGGCACATCAACGCCCATCTGAAGTATTCGATAGCGGTGTTACTGCGAATATGTTGAGCTGAAGAATGGAAATGAGACCCAACAATTGATTACCGAAATGAGTGAGCCGACTGAAAAGGATGTCTGCAGAGAGGGATCATCTATTCAAATTCAGGATAACATAGGGTGTTATATTCGAGTCTTTCAGATTTGAGGATTTCCTTTAAGTACCTCAATAAAGAGGGAATGCAAATATAACATTTGCCTGCACCAACCATCTCCCAGGAAATCAAACTATGCGGGCAGACTCTTTCCAACCTATCAATGGAAATAAACATCGTGACTCAATTTAATTTTCACATGAGCTTGGAGTAGGCCGAGAGAAGTGAACCGTGGCAGCCGAACGCTACCTGCACACCAATCAGGGAACGCTCAACCGGATTCGCTCAAACGAATCAACCATACCTGTCTGCACTTGCATATCGCTCTGAGTTCAGCTTTAATACGCTCTTTTGTGAGAATCTCGTCCATTGCGGGATGCCTGTAGATGATCACGATGATGAAGATACATAGACAACTAGGAGAAGTGTATCTAGTCGTCATGCTTCAGCAACAAACTACATTGACGCTCGTCAGTGCTCACCACGGAGATATAAAAACATAAGAGAAGAGATGAGCCGAAACAGATAATTCGAGACGCATATCAACGATACCATTGCGCAATGAAGTGACATCGTCGCTGCCAACTATAACTGAAGCGCTAATAATTTCCCAAGAAATCTCTCTTGCTGCCACTTTATCACAGCAATCACTCAATATCTTCAACGGCCTTTAATCATTTCGTTGATAGCAGATATCCTATTCTCGGCTCATTACCATCCCATTCACTGACCCGTTGTGGCGACTGCTCGACATCAGGGAGAACTTGTCTCAGAGCGAAACTAATACAGCGCTTAACATATCTTCACGGATCAAACCAGTTCCGACCCTGATTAAGTCTTGGAATTTCGTAGAATCGTGGAATCAGGGTCGGAACCGTGGAATTTTGGGTTGCGTTTATTTAGAAACAACTACTGCTTACTTAAGCGGCTGCACTTTTTGAAACGAAGGGAAAGACAATAGATTCGGTGCTGATTTCAAAATTCAACTATTCCTTCGTATCCCTCTTCACTTCTTGAAGATCTACACTTTCGGGGGTTGGCGGTGAACACGAAACGTGACGATATTCATGTGAATGATAAAGACGTAAACAAAGGGCCGAAGATGATAGTGTTACCTGTATTTCTTGGGGAACCGTTCCTTGAGAACCGCCTCCTTACCGAGATATATGCATCGATAAAGTTTTGCCTCAGCACCTTGCTTGAAAGGTTGCTCCTCTTGCTCATAACCAAATGCATTCACCACTTCTACCGCATCTTCCTCTCCGTCTTTCTCCTCCATAATTTCTGAAAACTCTTCTTTGGTACCATTGCGATGTATTTTGGGACACGCTTGGCGATCATAGAACAACACGACACTATCTGAATAATTTAGATCTAAATATAACAATGTATGGAATAAAGTGCAAGAATGGCTGGCTGTTCGTTTCACTCAAGCATCTTTAGCAGCCAATGTATTGCGTACTTAATTGAATCATGGAATTCCTATTGCCTAGACTAGATTCAATTAAAATATTCGCTCGGATGAGGCAAAAACTGGAATATCATCGAAGTGGATCAAAGAAAAGAATTGAGAATAAACCTGAATAATCACATTAAACGAATAGAGAGACGAAAGTCGACTAACAAAACGGCAACGATCCTCTGTGGGCATCATCGCATCGACACTGAAGCTCTTTTAGAGAGAAAATTGCTTGCGATGAAGTCAACTTTTGCGAATATTTCGAGAACTTTTAAGCTATTGATTCAATCGAAAATTATATTTCTCCAAAGAGCTTCTCAATTAATTTCAAATTCTTTTCGAATAACAATAAATCAATAGTGCAAATTTGATAACATCGTTTCCGATTCGTTCACAACACTCCAATAAAGTTTAACTTCAAATTTGTTTGCGGATAATTTGCGACAAACTTATCCGATATTTCAAATCTATTAACGTTAAAATTTAAGGTTAAACCTCATAGAGATAACTCGGCGATTCACAGCTGCATTCAGCAAAATCTACGGCTGTCATCTTAAAATCTCCGGCAAATTTATTGTGATAGGCAAGCGGATACGCTCATCGACTCTGAAACGACTTGTAGCCACGACGACATTCCTCAATATTCATTCACAACAAACCAACGATAAACGACAACAACACAGTGTTTGCACTCGTATAATCAATGGAAGAAAAGAAGAGGTCATCGACGTCTCGCTTACTCGGTGCTATAGATGCCTCTTGGCGACCATCAAGTAGGCTGTCGGAAACTCAAGGCAATATCGACAGCAGATTTAAAGTGGCATCGGAATTAATTAACCACCTTGATTCCTCTTAGCTACTCGTCCGCTTTGGCTCTCATTTTGTTTCTTTTCCTCTGGGAAAACTGAAGAACTTTACTTTGCTTTGATAGATTAACGTCAGTGCAAGGTCTTATCTCCTTTCTGACAACCTCCCAAAATCAATTTCCCACCCCTTCGCCCTCTCCGCCTTTAAATGTCCAAATATGTCATGCCCCTCCTTATCTTCTGAATAGCGGCAATGGCATAGAGGATACACGATTCATTGTTTAGGTGTGTGTGCCACTATCAACAATATGGACATATGAAAGATAAATGACAAATGCGAGAACGAAGTGAACTCGAGTCACATCTCCACCCTCATTCACTCTCGTCATCCGAGCAATCGGAGGGTGGCAAGTCAATCGCTTTATCTCGTTCTTGCAGTGCTTCCTCCTCGATCGTTTGCAGATGATCGTTCTGCACGGCAATAACCTCGGCTGCGGTTGAACACGCTGCATAGCGATCGAGCAGATCGCGATTCAATTCCAAGAATGTAGGACCCCAATTAAATTTTGAGAGCACCAAATTAGCTCCGTTCACTTCGCCAATAATATAAAGTCCTGCTGCTAATGCTTCTGCACAGCTCAACTCACATGGCTTTCCAAAATTCACCGGATTTGCGGCAACCAAATATGGCAACAATCGCTGCTTCGATGATTTCGCGAGATATAACGGTGTATCATTCACCTAAATTGAAGTTATTTAAGATAACAAAGCAGTGCTCTTTTGCCGTCGCTGCAAGAGGCACTCTACTTTTGAAGTATGGAAGTCCCCACCAGCTCCAAAAATAGTAAATATCTCCGTGAAACCCATCTCTGAAATACAATTGCAATTCCTTTACTTCTCAGAGCATCTTTCATCGATTTCTTCGAGAAGAATAGTTGCCGGGGGGAAAACTCTCAGAGACAAGAATGCGATCGCCTACGGAACAAAGCGGAACGGGCGTGAATAGTTGCCGACGAGAAGAGAATGAAATCATGCCAGGCTTGACGATAATCTCTTTCCAATCTATACCTCTTTCCCATGCTGACTCCTAAGGAGCAATGATCTTGACAACGACTGCTATGAAAATATACAATTTTTTATATGGAAATCCAATTATAGAACACTAACGACAGCACAGAAAATGGAAATATGGGCAGTGGTCTCTCTCCCCCCTCCCACAATGGGCTAGTACACTCACTTGATGCCAACTGCAGTCGACGACTCCCAAGCCGTTTGATAAGATGAACCGACTATCAGCACGAGATAAAGTAGAGTTGGCTGCTGGGGTGAGCAGCAAGCCGGCGAATTTCTTGCCCATCTTCAATGAAGAGACCATATTGAGCCGTGCCAACTTGCGACCCGAACACCGCTTCGGATCACATTGTTTGAAATCAAACATAGCTGCAACTTTTCTCCTCTTACTTCAATATCATTCACTTTCGTAATAATCACATTCGAGGTGTACCCATACGACTCCTTCACCTCTATAATGCCTTCTGCCCTCATTCACTACACAGTACGAACCATCGATATACGAGAAATAGTAGAAATATGCAAGGAGCTTAACTTTCTAGTTGGAGCTGTGACCTCAGCTTGAAGAAGAATGCTCTAGTAAGATCAGATTAAAATGAATAAGCATCACGCAAAACAACTTGGAGTACAAGAGGGCCGTCAAGCAAGGAAAATCGAGGATCTGTTTCGCGGCCATAAGTCACTGATCTCGGGAAGCACCTAAAGCCCATATTATTATAGGGGAATCAATTCATAGAGCAAATATAACAATGCACATACCCAATTTGCATGGCAAATCATCGACATCTCGTTCGTCACCGATGCTGTCTTCATCCGAATCATCGCCAGAAAGGGGCATATCCTTACTCGGAATCGTGGAATAACCATTTCCTTCCACCCTCGTTTCAACTTCCCCCTCAGCGACTGTTTTAGAGGATGCCATATTTCCCTGCATTCCTCGATGCTCACCTTGCGATGCCATACGTGGACTTCTGGAAAAACCGGAAGTTGTTCCAGGATTTGCACGCTGCCATATCATAACACCTCAAGACTAAAGTTCGAACGTTTCTTTGTATTACACTGCCAACGAGCTTCGCAAACATCAGAAAATGAGCATATTCACTCGAAGAGAAGGGCAGACACGGATCTTTGCTGAAACGTCAGAAGTTGAGCGAGAACAGCTATGAGCCATCCTTGCTCGCTTTTATAGTTGTTGAAGACGGTGGGAGGGGATGATGACGACGAGCGAGACGAGCGGTACAGAGGACAGGGAAAAGAAAATGAGGCTGGATAGAAGGACGAATCGGCGATATGGATAGAGATGCATATGCGCGCACAATTTGCGATTTCCAAGCAGTCGTATGGTCATTCAAGCTTCCCGAAAAAGTCCCCAGCAAGTCTCCTCGGAGCATACGCCCTATCATCTCCGCTCACCGACAAATTGCATGCACGCGGAAGCAGAATGACGAAACTATGAGTGAGACGTTGCTTCGGCAACAAAATCCATAAAATCGATCTTCCGAAACAATAAAAACAATCATATGCACCTCAAGAAGTGCCGCATCACGACACTCATCCCCCAGTTACTCCAACGACCGCTCACTTCAAAGCGTGAAACTATGTGGGATTTAATAAGAGACCATCAGAAATGCAACATCAGCTTCTCAGACGTCGTTCAAAGCGAATTGAAAAGCATTTCCAGAAGTACCCGACATCAACATCCAACGATCGGGACGTCATTTCCCAAAGAATCTGATGCCACCAAACGGATATCGACGACGAACTTCGAACGGTGATTCGACATCGCTGCGAACGGAGAATAACACCATTTTAGTGTTGATATTTATTCCGAGCATTAGAATAAATGCACTCGTTAGCATTTACTATACACAGCCATTGAATGTTAGCAAGCAAAATTGGAGCTATTTCATGCATAATCGATGCCACACATTCACATCGACTATCAAGACCCGCGAAGAGCATTCGAGGAGATTCCCCTCCCCTCTCCGATAGAGGAACTCGACTCTATGGCGCAAATAAGCCTCTCAAATATCGCTCTATGGGAAATTGCTATTCTTACTCGTCTTTGAACACGCTGATATCAGTCGATAAAATAAGCGGAATCCAACCGGGAAAGAGGGGCGAGCAGGAGAGAAGACGGGAATAGCGACTTCTCTTCGTTGCTCGACGACAAAGACGGAGGTGAAATGAGCGAAGAGAAGCAAACTTGGTCGCCTCTCCCTCCACAGATTTCCCAACAAATCTCTTCGCATTGCTGACGGAGACAAATATTCTCCTTCGAGACGGAAACGTGTTTCTTATTCGAGAGAGAAAAGATATCATTTGCAAACTGCTGAGTTATTCTTCGGGTCGACGTTCACAAATATACAAAAAAAAAAAGAAACAATAATGATCGGCGTGATCGCCTCATCTCCTCGTTCACGATCGCCTTCTTTGTGAGATTATTGAGGGGGATACATCCTTTCGCTTTGAGGGTAACTATCCGCATGCCTGGAACAGCAAAATCGGCCTATGTGACGAGCTGCTAACTGTACACCCTTGCCTCTCCCTCCAAATAACCGCTAACTTGCAAATGCCATATGCCTCAGTATTCAGCACGAGGAAAGCGGGCAAGCGATGGAAATGCTTTCATAGAAACAATAAAGCACGAGATTTTACGAGAAAATGACCAGAAATAAAAAAAAAGCCCTTTGCGAACAATAGATAAAATCAGCGTACATACATCAATACTCACAACCTTTAGCCTATAAAACATGAATGTCTTATGTAACTATGCGACTCTCGAGAAACACCAAACTTAGCGCTAAAATATTCCCCTTTCAGTAGAATTTCCCCTTAAAATTCCCTTCACACCCACAATGCGCAACAAATAAACAGAACTCAAGAATCCACCGAGAAAAGTATCCAATAAGCAGTGGGAGGGAACTTTTATCGGAATAAATTAGGAAAGTTGGCCCCACAATCGCGAGATCACATCTACCGAATATGTGAAATTGGGGAAGAGAAAAACATTTTTTCCCATTTGTTTCTATATTAAACTCGTAAACTTCACTCCCGAAGCGTGCACATTGGAATGGATACCTCCTCTCCCTCATCTCTGCATAACCTCACCGTCAACGATCGAAATCCCTTCCCTTTTTTCCAAAATCAAGACTCCATCTTTGAAAACATCGAATAATTGCTGAAACAAAAGCACTAGAAAGTGTTTCCTTCGAGAGTTTCCACATGAGAAATATTCGAACAAAACAGCACTTCCAAATCTTAAATAGTTCCGAAACGATACTGCTTGAAGCACAAATGACATCTGCTACTCAGAATCAAACCTCTCCTCGTCGACTCAAAACGGAGAGCGAATACTTTGGAGACTGAGGGCAGGATAACCCGAAATTAGGGACGGAAAGACAGTTGACGCGTAGTCCGAAATTGAAATCGGTTGGATGAATTCGCAGCTTGGGAGGCTTCCACTAATTCGGCACTGAGGCAGAAGTCACTTCAACAAACGCTGAAATCCCATAGTTTGACCGTCTTGTCATAGGAACCCGAGACAATCAGATGGTCGTTGAACTGAACACAGGTCACACCGTCTGTGTGACTATGAAGAGTGCACAGTCTTTCACCCGAATGCAAATTCCACACCTGAATGCAACGTTCTATATAGTCAATGAAGTGAACTCGTAAAAATATATCCGTAAGCATAGAGTTAGCGCCTGACCACATGACGGATCGTTGTCACCGATCGCTTCAACGTCGAGTTAACAGACCGTGGGGCGGTAAAAGAGCTGACTGATATGGAAACCCTCTGAAGAGGAGGAATGATCCCATAAACCACTGTGATGGAAGTCCCTTGCACGGAAATTCCGACAGATGTTTCACCATTATAATGCTGCATTTCGAAATTGTAAGCGGCAAACAGCTTTTCGATTCCCGCCGCGAGTGAAACGCATAACCGATTACTGCAATGCTGATAGTCAAAGGCTTGCCTACTGATATTGAGTAATGTCTAATTTATAAAGTAAACGAGTTCAAACGTCTCCCTGCAATGAGTTCCTCTACGAAAGGTGGTGCTCCATGTCGATTTTTGAACTGCCCACCGTCCTGTGCGTTTTGAAGCACGAATTTAGATAAAACCCTGATAGGTAGGGTGTCATTTCCTTTCATCAAGACGAGAAAACAAGAAATATGAGAACACAACGGCAACAACGTTAAAAGTCTGAAGGAATACGAAGGTCTGACGGCGTACCTTAACTGTCCTGTCGTCGGCGGCAGAAACAATTCTCCACGCGTCAACTTGAAGACATCTAACCACCCCTGTGTGCCCCTCGCTTAGCTTCCAATCCAAAGTCTGCAGACAACGACCGCTCCTCAAGTCCCACATCTAAATGACATTTATGAATTAGTGTCAATTTGCCGAACCCATCCTACTCGCGACAGCTTGTCGCAGATCTTTACGGAAGTATTCAACTGCAAAGCAAGCGGCTCTCTCGTTTCCCAGGTGACTGGAGCTAGGTGCATGCTTCGATTCACCAACCACCTTTTGCCGCAATCAACAGTGCGCATAAGGGCTAATGCCACAGTGTGTTGCCTTGCATTTGAGTTCACAGATTCGATGACCCAAAAGGGTACCGAAACCAAAAGCAGTGTTTCGTCCTGAGGAATTCATGTTGTATACTCAGTCCTCCCGCTCATTATCAAATCATTTCTCAATGCACGGAAATTGTGCGAGTGACAAAAAACTCATTGCTAATTAAGAGAGAATGAGTGAACACAAGTAAACAAGACCTTGATAGTTCTGTCGACCGAGCCAGAGACAACCCTCTCATTGTCGAAACGGAGACATGTGACCGCATTCTCATGTGCGTTGTGCAGCGTCATCACACAAACACCGATTCGCTCATCCCAACACTACAACCGCAGAAAATAAACTGCATTCCACGTTGATTAATCATCACATAACACAGCTATCTGCGTTGCCAAAAAACATCGAAATCCGTGTTAAAGAACCAATCGATGAACGTCGATCCTCTATGTTATTGCACTTGTGGGAGTGATCCGAACGCCCAACGCTCATGGCCGCGCTGGACGCTTATTAAACGTGTACATTGAGTAATAGTATGCAAACTGCACAGGACATTTGTAACTTTCAACAGAGATTGTTACACTAATGATACGGCATAAGCACTAAGCTTCCGATAATAAAATCTACCTGGCAGCATCCACTATTTTCTCCTTTCGAACAAGTGCCCTATCGGCTGAACCTTCATTAAAGCGCTCAGTATTGGTCGCTTTCAACTAGTCAACACAGAAATGAAGAATATTAGATGAGATGTGGTTCTTTTGAACTGGGGACGTTTTTGTCCAAGAAGGTAGGTGATCTTAGAGAATGCATCCGATCCACTTTCGAAAGACGCACCCAGAGATCACAACACGTTGTTGCTACTATTACCATTCCCACTAAGCAAAATCTGCGGATGCCTTCGGCGACCCTTTTATTCTCAATCAGTGCCTTCATGCCGAAATACTGAATGGTTGTAACGATTCCTAAAACGCTCAGCTGTTTAATTTACAATATAAAACATATGAGGTACAAAACTATATTCGAACTAGGTTTCCTGAGAATAACCGGGTAGGTGGATTAAAGTGAAGCGAGAGGTGAGCTAAAGATCACGCTCCAGGAATCCTTTCTCCTCGGAAACGTAACCTCGTACAACACAATCTTCGCCATGGAATGAGTTGGACAATTGTTAACGGGACTGTAGATCAGCCAAGAATCTCGTAAGACCATTTTGTTTCCACGTCATTTTCGGATGAATCCATAACAACCCATTATCAAACAAAAGTTATGCTTAGAAGGCTCATGAATTCATAAATGTCCCGATGACGAACTAGCAAAACTGCACAAAAACCCATTTACCAGCCACTGGCTTCTCGTACTGCTACCCCTTGATCTCCCTTACGATACTTCCGTTTGGTGATATCTCAAACTTTAATTGGTGTCTAAAGCAACGCGATGCGGCCGCCATATCGGTTACTCGTGGCTGCAACAACTTTGGTTGGTTTATTTTGCGTTTGCGTTCCCGAATGCCCTATTTCTCACGACCTCTGCGTTCATTTTTATAGTTTGAGACCTCAATACGCTCTGTTTATAGAGTGTTTGCTTTCTCTTTGTATATTTATTTCCTTGGATAGATTGTTTGATGCCTTCCTTAGCACGACATAAAGATTTTCTGCGAAGATCAACCCACTTTGATAGAAAAATCTGCAGAACCAGAGAACAGCGTTGCACCGTCAGACTGCAAACACAGTACAGCACCACTATGACCTCTGAAAACAGAATATGTCATCAATCACGGCAGATCGATAGAGTGGGAGGAACGAAGCGACTCATAACAACATTTTCGATAATGGTACCACATACGTACGTCGTTTGATGCTTTCGGAATGTGCTTCACAAAAACGAAAACAAAGCATTCTCAGTTAATAAAGGTACGAGTTGGGCGTATTTAATTCTCATAAACGCCTTTGAAACCACAATTATGAGACCGTAGTCCCTCTACCTCCGAGTCTAACAGAGCCACGAACCCGATATCTGAACAACATAGAAAATGACCCAAGAGCCATCATATATAGGCTAACATGGTGCAGCAAAGACGAATGGGAGAGGGCGGTGAGATCTGGAGAGAGGAAAAAGTGGTTTTTTTGGGGTTTGTCGGAAAAAATCGAGAACGATGGGCATATTAGATGCTCCAAAACGTACTAACCTAAGTGTATTTGTGCAGCCACCCGTTTCGACAGACCACATCTTCAACAAGCAGTCATAAGAGCCGCTTACCAAACGTTCTTCGTCCATCTAAATAACATGAAAAATTATAGATAATCAGTTATCTCGCATTACAATGAACCAACGAATGAAGGAACAACGAATGATGAACACAAGGACGAAACCACTAAAGAAATTGTCAAGCCACGGCATTGCAACTCTAAATTCACCTCGGCTTGGAAACCACCTAAAGCGCACAAATGGTGCTCAACTTTGGTACATCTGGACAACTGCTGAGGGGTGATGAGGAGGAGAAAGCAATACACGGCTATAACAGCCCAGCATCTTTCGTCAAATAACATCGCCATTAAGAGAAGCGATTCACAAATTCACAAGATTCAAGCCAGATCCTTGTGAGAAGCGATTGTTCGATACATAATTGTCTTTAGAAATGCACGATGCTGGAAGCAATAAATAAGACCAAAACTATATGAAAAAAGCTCTCAACACAGCAATTTCCATTACAAACTACGAGAGGCGACAAAACGTTCCACGCAGTATAAAGCAAATGGGATGATGGAGGAGAGGGAGCATGGAGAGATTATTCACAACCATAATGCCATATCTGCATGAATGCGATTAGGATGAGAATGCGAACGGCATATCGCTTCAAACCCAACAGTGACAACGAAATTCGACATTCAGAAGGACGTTCGACGAGGAGAGAGAAAGTTTTTGAACACCGTCAAGTTGCAATGTGATAAAGGAGGGGAGGCGACAAGAACTGAGGACTTCTAGAAATTAATCCAACTCGCAATATAACGTTTGATTACCGAACCTAATGTCGAGGACGGCTTTCAATTGCTTAAAAAATATCTCTTCATAAAGACTGTGGCATCGATAGAAGACAATCTCCTTTTTGTCAAATTGCAATTAATGCTGGAAATTAACTTGCAACACTAAAAAGTCCAATAATCTGATGCTGATGTCACGACAGTGAGTGAGGCCAATAAACCTGCAGACAAACCTGAAGACATCGTACAAAATTCGTATGTCCGACCATCGTTCGCCTGCACGCTATAGATGACCAAGTCGTGTTCACAGCTAGATCCCAAACCTGCCAGAAAGCAACAATTACACTCAGTGAACGAGCGACTGGGCTACACTAAACGGAACAATGAGGACTGCTTCAACTACGCCTGACGCTTCTCGAACACAAGTAAATAAATGATATCAAAGACATCACGACGGAATAGCAACGAAGCAGCGGCACCGATATGCATTAATTCTTTCACGATCAAACATTCCTTCCTAGCTGCTATGTCTTGTGTCCTACTACATCCTAAAAAACAATGCCGAAGGCATTGTTTTCTATAGACAGACTAAACCACTTAGCCCATTGCCTCGACACACATTTCGCAGTTCCGAAATGTCCCATTTGCATGTATCAATAACCAATATTTCAAGCACTGGAAGCGGCGTACAACAAATCCCATACCTTTATAGTGAAATCATTAGAGCCTGAGGCCAGTCGGCTGCCGTTGAGATGTAAACATCTGACGGTATCTGAGTGCCCAGTGAGAGTCATAGTACCTAGTCCAGGTACTGCGCCGTTCTTGATATCCCAGAGCCGAATAGTATTATCGCTGCTACCCGATACTATTCGTTCGCTGTCGAACTGCACGCATGATATACCTGAACTTTTTAGCTAGAAAATATGCATTTTAATATAGGCAAACATATCTATGCAAACACACAAGCCTATTAATGAGCACTTCAAGGCGACACAAGCTGCCGTGACGGTGTGGTCGGAATACTATGTTTCTATATATGCGTCTCGGTTACATGTGCTAGCATTCACTTCGCGTAGTAATTCTGATAAACTGCCGCCGAATTCGACAAAATTTATCTTATGCAAATAAAAGAATGCTAAATATGTGTTGTTACTGATTTGAGGTTGAGGGAATTTTTTTTTGGTTTGAGCAGCGTTATACGTGACGAATGTAGACTGCCACTGAACGGATAAACGAAGCGAACAGATCGGAATATGAAGGTATTCTGATTTCACACACCTAAGACTCCATTTCTCTTCAGAAGACACAGAATTCGGTATCAAAGTCTGCATCACTCACTCACAGATAAATTACAGGAATCAAAGGGAGAAAGTTGAGGATATTCACTGTACGGTCAAAAACACACTTTAAGAAGATGGTGGCAAACCTTGAGTATGCCCTTCGAATGTTCTTATGACGCACCTGCCCGCGTGCCAGTTGCACCACAGTCGATATCTTTCAGCGAATGCATCCTTCCAGAGCACAGTGCCATCGGCTATTGTATACCTCTGCAACTGCCGTCGTTCCGCCTCCAAAGAGCACATTCTAAACGAACGTGGCAACGCACACAGACTCTTCCATAGACACGGCTCACCGCATAACGTCCTCCATGCACGAGAAACGCGCATGCACTTACAAAGTGACCCTGTAACTCCTCTTTATTCTTTGAGAAGAAACAATGATGGAAGAGGAAGTGAGGCATTCAATCACTAAAATACCACAAGTCGGCGCTTCACTGAATCTTTTATGCCTATGAATTTGAGCAATAAATACTGTGTATGTCGTCTCATCCCAGACAATCCGCTGTACTCATCGCCAACTAGAACTGCGAGTCACTTTTGAATACCGAATCACTCATTTAAACTCCCAGTTGTTACCGAGCCACGCGATGAATTCAGGAAGCCATATGTATAAATTGCCACGCTCAATGAAATATCGCCGACATACGCGAACAACATCTATCAACATCTCAACGACAGGTAAGTTCGAGCAGTAAAGCATTCGTTGCTGCATGAGAACGTTATGGTATAACAAAATCGGTTCATATCAACTCACTCGGATCAAGTAAACGCAGGATCTTGAGAGCAATGGGTGCGGGCAACGATGTGAACGGATCCGCTTTGCAAAACGCATTTCGTTTACGTTGAACCTCCTCTAACAAAGATGCCGCATATTCCAAGTTCGATGCATCACATGATATCTATAAGACAATAATTCAATAATGAAATCCCTCGTTCTCATTCACTCCATCATCGAATCGACACAAAAATTGCACTCACAACGCCTATACCTGCACATTGCAAAAAAGCTCGACGCGAACAGCTTCTAACTTCTAAGCCGATTTCTGTATATATGAAGAATTTAGTATAAACCATAAAAACGTCTCAACGAAGAAGTTAATTAATTTCGACTAAAAAACACAAAACGCGTTTTGAAGGTGAACTTGAAAGACGGTTATGTTTGTAAAAGCGAAAAATGAAGCACCGCAACCATAATATTTAATTAAATGATGATTCGTATCCAACACGTCTCGCACAAAAAGGTTCGTGGTGCTGCAGTATAGATATCTATCGTACACAGCATCAAACTGCTTGTGCCGCACTTGAACACCTAAGCTATCTCACCTCTGCGACTTCAGAATCTCACTTAACCACATCATGCGCTGCTTCACATAAACTATTCAAGAAGGCAATTGAAGGTGTTTTCGGAATGGCGATGGGCCACCTTAGTGACAGCTTTTGCTCCATGGGATATTCAAAAAACACTGCTATCCACCTCAACGATCACTGCCTCAAAAGCTGCAGCTAGCCTATGAATAGCAAACATATTTTGAGATACGTTCGAGGAGGAAAAAAAGGAATTTTGTGGGATCAAAGACCGTCGTTCCCAGCTGAATCTGCTTGATAGTGTATGTGGATGAAGCCAGAAAAATAAGCGAACTTCGAAGTAACACTTTCTGCCATTCACAACGGCCACTTCATAAACAAACTGCAACCACAAATTTATGCCAAAATATTTCGAAAAGATCTAATGAACATTTCTAGAATTACCCCCAGTATTATCAACTTGCAGATGTGCCCTTTCCTATCAATACAGAATTTTCTACAGACCCTCATCAATACTCATAGATCGCATCGCAGAATCACTCAAATCATAACGCCCCATGAAATATATCTCAATGAAATATATGTAAAGAGACGAAGAGAAAATTCACATTTAAAGGATGACTAACCAGAAGTTCATATAATAAAGCATTTCTCTCGTCAGCATCCGCCTTCCTGAGCATATTTCGGAACATCTGAAAAGTAATCTTTAAGAGAACGCATAAAGTGAGAACTGCCACCCTCCTTGTTTGGCAATCACCGTCGCATTAGGCAATGAATGTCGACGAATTCGAACCGATACGATGTTAAATTGCTCAGATTTAAAATGGCACCCGTAAAGCATTAAAGTTTATTGTGAAAAGAAATCGGCACAAAGGAGTTCAAAATGAAGGTCAATAGAGCCTTCCCCTCTAGCGTAGCTGCTGCACCTGTAAAGAGGCAAGAGGAATTCAGAAAACGTGCTTAAGGAGAAGAACTGACCTCATACGTCCACCGAAATAATACTCCTTATCTATATCTTTTCCAAGCACCTGTACGCGCACTTATCACCTTTATCGATAGATTCGGCTCGATCGCGAGGTTACTGAAGCAAGAGACATGGGATTTGCCACGTTCTACAGTGGCCCTAACACTATATTTCCTGCACATTCATTAACTTCGGGAAAAAAACCATAGAAATAAGAAGCAAAGAAAGGACCCTGCGTGCTACACCGATCGGCCCAATACTTTATACGGAACTTTTTAGACACATCAACGGGATATAAAAGAGCACGTGATGACAGCGCTTCTGCACTGTTCGCCGCCTCTTTGGGATGCTTCCGATTGGGGCGAAACACGATGACCTCGCACAACTTTGTCCTCTTGAGCGATACCACTCAATTACGAGAGGGAATCAAACGGAACAACAAGAAGCACTTCGATTGGACGTGAGGTGAAAAAATTGCCACATTCGAATTAAGGCAATAAAAACATGCAATGTCTCTATATTTCGGTGGGGGGGTGGGAGACAGGTAGCCTGATGGGAATCTCCCATTGAACACTCACTAAGCTATCACCTGAACACGGATAGATGAACGTCTCATCGGTGTAAAAACAAGCGTTTTTACTACTTCTGAACAAGTATGGGCTTACTTGATTTCGCAGTCAGGAGTTACACTGAGAAAACGTCCTTCGCGTGTACCTGTCCCTATAGGTCTATCCACTTGCCTGCCCAGTAGTCTTAGTTTGGGAGGAAGTGAAGTGACAGCTATGAGAGTTGATAAGCACAAATTGCACAACAGAGAGCCTCTGCTAAAATCGACGGACCTTTTTCACTCAACTTCTTCGATGATTTAAGGAGGAAAGCACACTAAGGGTGCATCTTTGAATTTCATAGAGAGCTGTGCAATGAAGGAATTGAAAATAAGAAAACGAGGGATAAACCAAAGAAAGAGATTACACAAAACACACTTCACCATTGGCCGATTTCGCTTATTTCATTCTTTTTCTAAGCAATATTCGCATAAATCGTTCATTTTATCGCAGTTTTGCACTCTCACTGAAACGTTTCCCTCAATCTTCGTACTTGGAAGAGGAAAACTTCAGTTACTATGTCTCCATCGTCCTCTTCGATGAGCGCTCTCATGTCCCACCAAATCAGAGTGCAAATCGCAAATTCACTGCAGCGAATTAATTAGAACACTGCATGGAATGCGATAATAGACGAAAACACAACCGCACATAAGCTCTTAACTCCGTTTCATATATGGAGTTAACTTGGAGTTAACTAGGAGTGGAGTTAACTTCACTGAGCAGCAAAACAATGTGACGCTGTGTTGGCGATCAGCTGTGCGCCAGAAAAGAACGGTTCGGGGTGCGTCCGAGTCAAAGAAGCAACATGACGGTCGAGTATCGGTGGAAAAAAGTTCAGCGGTACCTGCACACCGTCGTTGGCAGCGAAACAGTCGCCGACAGAGAAGCAGTTCACCCCACTCGTTTTCTTCTTCTTCGCGCGCAATGAAGCCGTATCGGTCGGAAGAGCACTCTCGGACGTCGACGCAGCGCTGCACAGTGCCGGCTTGCAGACCCCTCCCTCTCCTGAACGGCCGTTCCTCGTATCAAACATTACTCCATCTGTTCCTCTGCATAACACTGGTGTTTCTAACGCCTGAAGGAAAGTGAATGATAACTGCGCAGTCTAGACAAAGATACCCTGCAAAGTGCTGCGACATATCGTTTTTACGCGACGCCATCCTCCGCTACTCGGAAAGAACGCTCTAAAGATCACGTATCCGGATAGGATCCGAATCGAAAATTTCACCGAAACCCATACTTACATGAGTTTTCCACCGGATTTTCGGATCCTGGTTAAATCTTTATGGTTCTGAAATGTCTGTTAGAAGCGCATACAACGGACCCTCTCTTCTAGAGTTCAGCGCTCTGTTCTTCAGTGTTTCGGTTACAGCTACTATAGGAACCTCTTCAGTCCAATCAAATGAGAGCGGATAGGCATAACACACAAGAGGACTCCAACTTGGGGGCTCCTCAAATCCTACTCCACGGGCTTACATCTCCGACTCTGAATAAACGTTCTCCAGATGAAGCAGGAGGTCGGAAGGAAGAATATAGTAAACATAGCCGCTGACAGTTCCAGCTTTCCAAATTCGCGAATGTTGTTTTCAATTTCCGTACGATGTTGTTTACAGAGGTCTGGGAAGAGGCCCGGACATGTCAGAGAGAATAAAAATATTATGAGAATCCTAGCACATCCATTTTTTCTATTTCCAGACCCTAGCAATTAAGCCGAGATTTTCTGCTAGGAAATTCTAAGCCGTAGGGGGCTTAAGGGGCTCTAGCGAGGAGTTAAAAACTTCCCTGTCCACAACACCGAATAACTGTCATTGGAATAGCGGATAAGATATCCGGAGCCTGTAACGTGCCACAATTCCAAGACGTATTCAGCAAAAGACGCTAATATCTCCGAGGTAAGTTAGACCAAAATTTGCAAATGAAGCTTTGCGTATGCCGATCGGCAGTCTCCAAATTTCAGCGGCCCCACACAATGTCGACATGCCAATCCCTATGCGCAAACATGGTTTCTAGACGCTTCATCGGAGAGGAGATTTCCGCACAGTGAAGAGTTGCATTTCGAAAGATTCAAAGAGCAAGAGGACACCCGTCGACCTCGAAATCGTGACGCTCTTATTTATTATGCCTCTAACGATGAAAATTCATTCCACACGCGTGCAAGTGAATATCAACTCCGATATCGCCATCATCACATATGACGGCACTAAATCACAATTATAAAGAGCTTAGCTAAGGCGATCCTTGACGACCTCTCAAATGTGATTATTCCTTTCAGTCGGTCCCTTCTGAGATATGAGCGAAAAATGCCGAAAACTATGGCATCCACTATGAGTTCATTGAGAAATGCGACAAGAGAACGATCCACAACGGTAGAGAATGTAGGTTAGTTTGTTGGAAAGCAAGGATGATATTGCACTTCATGAAGAATGTATGAGCCTATTTTGGTACCACAACGGATCCTGCAAGCTGACCGAAAATTGCTCACTCTTTGCCTTTTGTTTCGGATGAGCTCGTTTAGAATCAACGACTAAAGATTTCTTTCGCAGAGAGCATATCGACTTTATTCGTATCGTTTTTTTCCACAGACTCACTGATGGTACTAAGAGGGTACCACGCTATTCTGAAATTGGAAAAAAAAAGCACGACAGCGGTGCAGAAGAGGCCTAGTGCACATATTTAGAACATAACACATAAAACGCGGCGCGATTCCACGACAAACGCGATAAATGCATGCCGCAATGCGGGATCCGCATGGGGAAAGCCAACAACTGGACGCTCCGAGGGTCCATTGTCGCGGAAGTAAAAGAGCAAACGATGACGGAGTGTTCAACTGGAATATTGGCAGCTTCAAGGTGGGTGATGCTTGCTGCCGCTCCAAGAACCCTCACTAAGGCACAGCAGAGGCGGCCACTCAACAGGTAACAAATACAAAGATGAATGCGACCGGCAGAATGCCACATACTCTCGCCAGCGCTTTCCCTCGTTTTTACAACGCGCACAGCTTGATCTATTCCATGCAATCCTTGAAAAAAACCTCCTACGAGGACTCCTCCGGGTTGCCTCTCGTTTCACTTTTCTTGTAAAGAACCGCTGGTCCTCCCCTCTCCCCCACACCCAAACATTTGGCCTCCAGAAATGCGCACCCAAAGTCGAACGTCATCCGTCAAAGAATCATCGTTAACGGCGCTGCCAAGCGACCCATCTTCCATGAGGTTGGAAATGCAATCAGACAACTCAAGCGTAAACTGGTCACCATTTGAGGGCTCGCTTGTCCCAGTCCTCCGCTGTTGTTGCTGAATAACCCGAAACACCACCGCTCTCCCGTACGAAGTTCGCCGCACCTCTGGCCACTAAGCTCTTTGGGTCGTTAAGTCAATTCCGTAACGAGCAACTCTGGTGTAATCAAACTTCCCGGTCAGTCTCAAGTGAAGGCGCAGATAATAATGAGTTCCGTCACGAAGACTAGCACACAACAGGCACAATGATTGCTGCCGACTCGCTTATCTCCGCTCTACTTTACACCTTACTGTCTTGGCCACTGATCAATCATATTTGTGGATGAGACAGATGTCTGGCCTTAACCACAACAAAGTGTCGATGAGATGGCAACCTGAGGCGTCATCCACTCGACTCTCTAAGTGCGCACTTCGGATATATCATCTCGAGAGGTGAAGCACGTAGACGAGCTGTAAACAAGTAAACAAGCCGACGTAAACGACTCTTCAACAGGTATTGCCGAATTATACACAACTGCGGCAAACAACGATCACAAATGAATATCTCCATCGTTGCATATATTATTGGTTTGCACTAGCGCACCTGTTCACCGCATCCTCTACTTCAGGGTTCGTGCTGCGGAACAGCAGCTAATGGTGCCGTAGGTGATGGAGAGCACCTGATGTCACGTTGGCAACTTCTTCAGACGATGTATGCTGGTTCCTGAGCTCGTCCTGACGTTCCCTTGCATCCTGAACTCTGATCTCGGACGTCATAGTTGAGACTACTTCAATGACATGCCTTTTCATTCCACCATCGGGCGGATTTGCGATTATTTTAGATGTTTCATTAACAATGATCGTAGAAATTAGTCAACACAACATTTCGGCTCGTTCAGCTGCGCCGTAATCCACCCCTTCCAATCCCCTTCATTACTTCTCTTTCCCTACAATAAACGCAATCTTCTGCCACACAGCCCGGAATGGCGGCGGCGTGCCTAGGTAGGCTTCCCTCATCATATTTTGCCTTGTGGCTTCTGAATGGGGACTCAATGTCTCACATCTCCAATCCCTTGGAATCTGTTGATGGGACGTGCTGCTTACACGCCGTCTTTTTAATCGCCCGTAAATGGGAATTATGACCTCACATCAATGATCAAGATGCATCCCAAACTCAGAAATGGTTTCGCGAAATCCGCGTCCAGGGTGAGAAGTTATACCAGCTTCAACAGATAACTGTTAGGAAATGCAGCTAGCTTCATGGTCCTGATGTGAAACTACGAATGAGTGTTCCGTGACGAGTGTGATTCCCTCTACCCTCTTGAGACCGGGACTAGCCCATCAGGAATGGTTATACTGATCATCGGGGTATTTGTCGAAGAAATCGGCGCATCATCCACAATGAACTAACAGTCACCCTTTCCCATAGTGCTATCCGAGGCGCCAACACCTCGCACTTTTCTACAAACGTGATAACAGCTCGCCTAAAGAATGGCCACAGATCTGATGGTAACTGAACAGACGCATGTCATAGTGAAGAGGAGATAAATCCTGAAAGAACCCCGATTTCAGAGTAAACTTCATCGACAATGCAAATGATGAAATCCAACAGAAGCTTGGGGACCTGCAGGGAATAAAAGCCACCATCTGAAAGGACGGCAGAGACGACTGCAGTAGAATGGAGAAGTAGCACGATGTGGAGATCGTCATCAGCATGCTACGTGCATCCCACTGATATGAGGAAACATCATTTAAGACCTCAAGTAATCGACATCCTACTAGAGGTTCCAAATACCTTCGTGCTGAATTCCTCACCATTCCATATATTTCGGTGGCATCATTAACACACAGTATGGTCGAAAACACTTTGCTCTGTCTGAACAGTTCCACTGCATCTTGACTGCTCGTTCCTCTAGAAAGTGCAAGCAGTTCGGCTTTGTCGTAGTGTCTGACATCGCCAGAAAAAAAGGAAGAAACGAAACCAGCTGAAGGACCATTATCATAAACGAAACTACTAGTGAAGGTTTCTACAAACCCTCTTGTCGCGATATAAACCACTTGCTTCGAATTCAATACAACCGAATAATTTCCACATGGAGTGAAACGACTTCAACGGATCTGCAGAAATCACCAACAAATATTCTCATAGTTGCATATGAAAATTAGAAGACTCAACGCCCTCGTCGAATAAGAGTTCGAAACAGAAATCGTACATCATTCCCTAATACTTCAAAAACACTCTGGAACCTATCAAATTACGAGCAATATAGAGAAAAATAATCGACCTCGTGCTAACGGAAATAAATTACTCTGCTTCGAACACAACACTTTGGTGAATTCTATTTGTGGAACGTGGGCACTGCGAGAGGAGAGATTATGACTCAACGAAATGGAACATTCACCACGAAATTCCACGAGAGAGAGAGAGTTGAAGAGAGAGTCAAAAGCGGTATAGAATGAAGCAAAATACGGCTGCAAGTTGATGCACTCCCAAAAATCTATTAGAAGGCATTTTACCCGAGTTTGATGCACTCAAAACACATACCCAACGATAAAATCGATTCGAATAATTATGTACAAACTATGATATTTACAATATTATACCAATCTAGTGTCTTTATATAATGAAGACGTTTCTTCCATGGGGTCACTTAACGGATGTAGGAACGCATAGAGATTTCGAAGGGTATTCTTCAAATCACCGATTCGACGATGCTTCGCCGCAGTTGCAATTAACGCGTCGAACACTAAAGGCCTCTGCGGTCTCATCTCTGCACTCAATGCAGCGCTCCACTCTGAACGTCGTAATATCTCGATTAACTCGGCCGCCTTCTAAAATTATTCAATGTTTTTGAAATCAACGAAATTGGGCCATCTTTCATGAAGCCAAACGAAGGAGGCGTTCTTGAAGTGCTGCTGAAGCAAAAACGTTTAGGTATTTGAGAACGGCCTCAATTGAGGTCTTCGCAATTTACCTACTCAGCACCACGTGTATCCCCCCATCTTTTATTTCTTATCTATTTCTGAACTCTGAAAGACTTTACTACGTTCGCTTTCACTTTTTTATGTGGATTAATAACAACTGATACGTTCATCGGTGGTTCTTTGAACATCGCTCTGTGTATTTCTAAGTATCCCTTTAATGAGAGGACACGAAGGCAATACATTTTTTCAGACGACATATGCCTGAAAGACAGCTCAGTCAATGAACTAACGGGAAAGAGTTTTGGCGATAGCCGAACGCATCTTCCAATATCTGAAATATTCCTATACTCGCTGCTTTGAGGTACGCATAATTTTGCGGTAAAGTAATAGAAATATTTCAGAAGTGATACTATTGATGTGATCGAAATACACAAGCGATTTTATAAAGTACGTCGACGGTTTCTACAAGAATGCAGTATCGTTTATGCGACTCACTGCTGCGATAGAATCGCCGACTAAAACATCGATCACACGACGAAGAATTCAAATAAAAAAGAATACGTTTTCTCCATTCGGCAAATCGGTTTTGTTGATTGCAAGCACGGTCGGCTTCCTCACCAAGCGAGGGTCGTATCGCTCCAATTCGATATTCAATAATGCCACCGTCTCCAGAGCGCTCCTGAAATGTCTCCTTTGGTTGCAACTCATCCCCTAGCTTATTCACTTGTTACTTATTCCGTTATTTCGAAATTCCCAAATGGGAAAATACACAAAAAACTTGATTAGGAATAGCAAGGAGCATCTTTCGGAAAAGTGCAGTTGATGCAATAACGACATCGGCCGGAAAGAGATTACAGACTCGAATAACGCAACGCTGGAAACTATGCAGGAAAGTGTAAGTGCTGCAACATGCTCAGGCAAGCTGAAACCGATCCGCACGCCATCTATAGCGGGGAGAGAGGGAGGGGGGTCAAACCGAAATATTCCTGAAGATGGAATATCGGAAAAGCCGAATACAACTTCAAAACAAAGAATGAGGTCAAACTTGAGTCCGCAGCTTTCCAAAGACAACAGGCTAAAAATTTTTTGTGTGATGACGCAATATGGCTCGTATGGATCAGTCAAATTTTGTCGCTATCATAACAATACACCATTATAGGTTGTCCAATTTACAGATGGAATGCACATATTCTACCGCATTTCTCCTCTTCTGAAACAAACAGCATTCTGGCAGATCTCTAGGGAATTTCTTTCCATAGTTTGAATGGAATAATTCTTCGTGGGATTTCTTGACGAGAAGAAAAAGTTATTCACTGTTATCCCCGATGAAATACTCACATCGATTTCACCAAAGATTATGTTTGCAAGAAAAATCATAGAACATATGGAATTCGCTTGTTACATAATTAACGGTAAAGTTAGTAGGTGAATAAACGATCCATCTGGACAAAATCAGAATCTTAGGTCCCGTAACCTCTTAATAAACTGTGATATATCAAAAATGCCTATCAAAACATCGGGGATTCCAATTTCCGCATTTCTACTGAAGTAAAAATCGCAGAAAAATCATTACTAGTTATATAAAGAAATTATTATAGACCTATTTAACTACAATAAGGAGAAACTGTTCATTCGCACATAAACCTTCGCCCTATATTGTGCACCTTGAGAGGAAAAAAGATTATGGAACGGCATTTATGCACCGTATGAGATTGAAGATGGCAGGTTTATACCCCTCTCGCCATATCATATAACATTATGCATATCAACCTTCCATACTCTTCATATTCTATTGAGAAGATTAATCACTACTTTCAAAGATAATAATAACCTGAACGGTTCGTTAGGTGAAACGCTAAGTTTGAAGCCGCTGACGTCGACAACCATCAGGAGAACGTCACTGTATTGGAGATGTTTGAGAAATGAGATACCCCTACCTCGATTCATACTTGCTCCTTCTATTATACCTGAAGTGAAGAAATATGCGTTAATGTTACAAATGATTTAGCGTTTTGTTCAAAGACTCCTCTAATTGCATTGCTCGAAGTTTAGTGCGCAGGAAAGATGCAATTTGTGATAGAATCAACAAAGCTCTTCGTCTTATAAGTAATAAATATACGGGTACCTCTTTAATATATCACTTGATGCTTTCTCGCAACTGATATTCGTTGAGATTTGCCCCCCATATGCTCCAACTTCACTTCAAACTTCTGGACGCGAAACACATTAATTAACGCCGTATTATATATTGCCTATGCACTATCTAAATAAATAGATGACTGCGAAGTGTTACACAACAACAATGCAGTCAACAAACACCCTCAACCCTCACGTTATCCTCGAAACAAAACGCTGTCTAAAGGTGCCGAGACCGCAAGAGAACCGTTATCGAAAGGCCTTCACAGTCGCGCAATCTTCAACTAAGAGCGTCGTTATAACTCATGAAGTGATGGAGACCCCTTCTTAGTTCAAAAAGCTCACGTCACTTATGAGAGAAATATCCAAAACCGAAAAAGAGATATTTGGAATGCTCATATGCTTTTGTTATTCCTGAGGAATTATGCTGAATGAAGAACGAAACGTGGAGGTGGAGGAAGTAAGAAGAGATGAGGAAATGAGAAGATGGGGCAAAGAAAGGATATGCGGAGGTTTGAACTTAAGATTTCCCGGAGATGAGTTTCTCCTCGATTTCCATGCACAACAAATTTACTTATTATTCGAATTATTTGCAATCTTCAAGGGAATTCGTCGAAAAGAGTCTAAACTTGAAACTAAACAACGACAATGGTGAAAATTTCGAGAAAAACTGAGAGTATTCGTAAAAATTACAGAATTCTTTTCTCCTATGTTCCTTCACTAACCAATTTTCCATACTTTTTGCTTAGGGATTCGGCTTTTGAGACTATTTTACTTTATTGTAAATCAGTAAGATGTACGAAAGTAACCACAGAGAGGAGTCACCAAATACTGAACGTCGACGCAGAAATCATCGAAACTGCTAAAATCAGTAAACAGTTCATCAGCCAACAAAGAATTCCCCTCATTTCAGTGTGCTGCCAAGCAAATTTACTTTCTTAAGAATACATCTAACCATTCTGATATTCCCTTGGCTTATTTCATAACATTTTGAGCACAGCAACACTGTGCCGAACGGCTGGTAACACATAAGACTAATGGAAAGTCCCAAATCCCTAAGCAAAATTTGCTGCGTTAAAGCTCTTGAGCAGAATTGAACGCCAGGGAGGGGGTCCTTGTGAAGGAACTAAAAAACCTCTCCCTTATACAAGTATTTCCTATTGCTCTTATTGTTTCTGGAGATACTATCTGGGAAGATGCGAATTTTTCGGTGGGTAAAATAGCGACCACCGTGATGCGATACTGCTTCGATACTAAGCTTGGAACGTGAGCGATATATCTCAAACGAGGAGATAATATTAAACGATTAAGCAAATCATTTCATAAAATATTGATAGAAAGACATTGAGATGTGAAGGAAAATAAATAAATGTGGGTATAAGTTGAAGTGTAGAGAGGTGAAGATTACCTGGAAGATCAACAATCGATAAACTGAATTCGTCGTCGCCATCAAAGTTCGTCACACCATCGAAGTCACGCACGTAGCACAGCTGCGGTTTTCTCGTCGTAAAAGGATAGCTGGCTATCTTGATCTAGAACGACCACTGCTTCGGATCACCAAAACCGCATGCAATAACACATTCCACAAACAGATTTTAGCCTATGATCGACTGCTGCCTTTATAAAAGCCAAAAAAAAGGAAAAATGAGCTTACGGATTTATGAACGATGAGAAGTCGGTGAGAAAAGTCTGCCTGAATGTACGTTTGATTGTGAGCTCTCTAGTGATAGCGAACTTTCAAAATTACCGGAAAGGAACAATGCTGATGGTTGCATTTGAATGGAACAAAAGCATCATGACATTCCTCATATGACAGAGATCATATCGGGCTTATTCTTGTTTTACACAAGCATAGATCAGGTTGATATCCTCACGTCAGAACATCGTGAGAATAATCAAGAAAATGCTGGCTCAGCCACTCTAATTGCAGCAGTCGTACCCTCAATCGAAATACTTGATTTTGGTCTTTCAACTGAGCATGCATAAAAAAGCCAGTTTTATATACTTGGGGAATATGGGCTGGTCAGAGTGATATGCGCTATGAAACACGTGCACACAACATCTTGAGAGATCTGAATCGTGAGCAAAAAGTGGGCTGGTCGAGCAAAAAACGAAGGCGAGCAGAGAGAATGGTATTCTCTGCGTAATCTCTACCCTTCATCGTTTACGAAACAATTCAGCAGTCCCAGCCCCTCTACACCCCAACTCGTTAGAAATATCGCCGAACAGCCTTGGCACCTCCTCTTTCCTCCACAACTCTTGCAGAAACATCACTTGAAGGCATCAGTCTTCCTTCCAATTCAAGTCCTTTAGAAACATCACTAGATTACCTTAATCTCTCCTCGAAAACCCTCTCTATCTGGAAACACTACTCGAAGGTGTAGGCAGCACTTGCCACCATCGCAAAGTCCTGTGGAAATGAAGCTCATTCATCTCATTCTTCTCCCATCCTTCTTCCACCTCCTAATTTGCAATCGACCCTCCATGAAAACGCAAAGACTATAATGAACGAGTTCAACGGTGTGAGCCCTTTTCACTCACGACTTAAATAAACATAACGGTGTCGCCTTCCATCCCTCACTCTATTTTCGTGAATTTTATTCCAGGAATGAATCCAATATTTCCAGTGGAAGTTTATTGTTCGAACGCAGAATTGCAACATCGTCCAAAGTTCAGTGGTTGGCGAAGCTATCCCATATTTCCCTTCTACGCTATCCTATATTTCCCTTATCGATTCTCGGGATGTGGTTCCAAAGTTGGCGTTGGCGCGATCGCTTTCTTTTTTGGTCGACCATTTAAGTGTGGCACGTGCAACGGAATCTTAAAAGTACCGTTTTCTTGGGAATGAGAGCCTTCATGATAGTCGATTTGCCCGCATTCGGGAATCCGACCAGACCAATGTTGGGTCGTAACTTCAGATGGAAATCCACCAAGCATCGCTCTCCACGTCTGCCTCTGAAATTCGTTACCTCTTAAGCTGTGACAGAAAAGAAATTCCTATTTTCGCATGAAAGTTTGCGTATATTTGTCGAGTCGTCTACAAACGTTTCCCCATCACCAAATCAATCGCCGGCGATTAAACCGAACATTTAGCACCTCACCAACAATGAACACCTCGCAAATCAACAACTCCTTGACTCAACGATTATGACGTATGCAGAATCCGATTGGAAGCGAAAAAGAGCGGCTGCCTTTCGGCAGTATTGCAGATCTGAGAGGGCGATAGGATGAGAGAGGGGACGATCGCAACATAACCACATCACCAGAGAAACTGGCCTTATAAGCGCCTACTGCTTGTTTAACCCATAATACTATTCACTGAGGGAGTATTTTAAGACCTCTAAAGAAACGAATTTACTGCTACTAACGTGTTACCAACATTTATAAACTGATTCGTTTAGTACGATCAGTATAAGAGAGGATGAATGCTTCACAAGGAATGAAAGACAATAATATATTAGAAAGAAGCGATGTTATTTATGAAGTGACTTGAGGATATCAACTGTATTGCTTAATAAAGTCTATCTATATATTCACCTTAGCTTACCTTCATTTACCTTACCTACCTAGCCTTTCAGCGGTTTAGAAAAGGTCTGCTTGCAAGCTTAAAAAACAAAACTAGGAATGTTATCTGCAACTGTATACGCTTCTAGAAAACTTTCTGCGCCACGTTCGCAAATCGCGACAAGCGCTTATCGGAAGTCCCTTATTTACCCGCACTGAAGAATTTATCACCTCCTTTGCCCCCCATCTTCGTATCTACCAGCAAAGGAAATCCGAGAGCACCACATACTTTTCCAGCTCGTCGAATGATTTCATTACGACTTTAATTATTTTCCCTGAAAGTTGGACGTGTTCCGATCCAAATGCTCGACTCAGGAAGCATGAAGTCACACTTAACTCTGCGTCACTGAGAATACTCCGTAAACTCATGACGTCTAAGAAGCAAATCTATTGAGTGAACCTACTGATATTGGTTGTCGCGACAACCACCGAGACCCCCTCGGGCAACAAGGTAACGATGGAAGGGTCGCGTGCAACGTGCAATCAAAACGTTGGTTTCCGCATCAACCGCTTCCACACCTATGGGCACATGCAATATCTGAAATAAACATCAAAGCCTCGGCGAAGGAAACTGAAAAAAACTCTTTCCTCACATTTCCCCTAGAGAAGTGCGGAATTCTGAGCGAGCCTCATTGTTCCCTTTTCTGAATTCCTCATTACTGTGCGCTATATGCACGATAACACTTGAACGTGGTGCATCTGGAGTAGGTTTGCCTATAGGGGTGAATAATGTGTTCGTATAGTCTCGTCGTTGACTGCCCTCTCGCAGACGCAATAACTTCCTCGAATACGAATTCATTCTAAACGTATGCATGAAGTGCCTTCCCTCCTTTCTGCATCATAAGAAGAGGATTTAGTCTCAAATATATACCTCTATATGGTGATTATAACTGAATCTCGCGCTAGTTCTTTCTTAAGAATAGACGAATCTTGAAATCTCCGAGTCGCATGATCCATTGAGATTTTTGATTCGCATAATTTCCCGAATATCGACGAGATTCAACAGCGTTGTGCGTGGGATTTCACTAAAAGAGAATACTGCACGTTGTTCCACCTCGTTGAGTATTTGTGCGAGAAGGAATCGGTAACTGCTCACCTCTGCTTTCAACGAATTATGCATTCGAAAGAGCTCTAGGAAGAGAACGAGATGTTCTACTGAGTTTCCTCTCCATGGCGTCATCGAACAGAATTAAGACTTGAATCGAGCGGTGTATTGTGCACAGCGAGGCGAATCAACGAACTACGAAATCAAGCAATCCGCAAACTAACCGCATCCTCTCCTCTCTCTGCCACAAGCTTAGTGTGAAGCGCTTTTTGACCGTCTCCTGCTTGAATTTTCCTACTTCCGGCAAGACGTTTTCGCATCTCACGGAAATCCAAATTCGGCTGCCCGATCATATATACGTTGCCTCCATCACCACCAAGTCCATTAAATCTAAATTTTATCTCTCAGATCTTTAGGCTTTTTAAATGATTTCCGGGGTAATAATTGTTAGCCGACAACCGGAAGTGCTCAAGAAATGCCAGAAGATGTGCTGCTTTCGAGGTGCACACAACGGGATCATCATTATAATTTCAATAATGGGTGGGCGTAATAGAGATACTGTGAAAAAGCTCTTTCGCACAAGAAAGTGAAACTGCATGTCAGAAAGCTCATGCAGCAAATCTCTTCAGCCTCACCTCACTCTCAACTTCACATCAGATCGCAATAATCCTACAATTTAGCATCACATGAGCAAAGCGGAAGGCTAATCGGCCATGTATCCGGCTAGAATTGTATTCATGGATTTGTCTGTGTCACAAACCTCAAAATGCCGACACCACCATTACCAGCGCGTATCGACAAACGGATTCTGTCTTCGTCAATAATGCTCATATCGTTCATCTTCTTACCCACACAGGTACGTAGACCTGTTGAAAGCAACCTGCACCCTGCACGTCGCATCTGAAGCTGTAACCATCGCACAATATGCGGGTATAAAATACAAACACTTGAGTTCATCCAACTGCTGTGGTGCACTCGCACTCTACAACCAGCTGCCTCCAAATGGTAACTGCGGCCTACTCATCAATGTCCCCTGGTTGCCAAGCCCTTGTCTACGGTTAACAGCTCCTCACCTGGGCTTTTTGATGGCAGCAACTTGTTTGGCCCCCGATGCCTGCACGTGCAACAGCTTTCAACAAAAAGCGCCTTCCCAGAAAACTACGAAATGCAAAAGTGCGCTAGCACTGCTCCAGTTCTAGAACTGTGGGCAGTACGTATTGGTGTTCATACTCGAGGTGACCGATGAGAAGGGAGGAGTGAGTAGAGAGAGCGGGGGTGACCTTTTATAGGTTCGCTGGATTGAATTCTCAGAAACCCTCGAGGGAATGTGTAACGGTGTTGAAGCTCATAAAGGAAGCGATGCAAGGAGAGATTGCATGATGGTGATGGCTGTTGTGTCAAGGATGACTCCTAGATATATGAACTGCTGAGTCTCCGATGTCCGAGATGACTCTTCTACGCTCGCAGCTACAGCCACATCTCTACCCCTAGCCTCAGGTTAAGAAACAATCCGAACTACATTCACTGCTTGCCATAATCTCAGACACGCATTATTCTCGCGAACAATACTTCCTCGCTTGAATATTAAAACATCCCTCTGCACGTGTCCCGCACCTGCAGTTGCAATGACGCGACGAGGGGTGCAGCCAAAATGCAGCTATGACTGGTTCGGTAATGAACCATGCCTGTGCGTGAGAGGTGTTGCAGCTAGACCGAGCGTTGTGTATATTTGAATGCAACGAAGGTCCATCAAGTCCAACTCGAGACCTTTTATTCCAGAAATCCTCTACGTGGGAATGTGGCCACGTTGACGGATGAAACGTTTCCCTTGGACCCATCGGAAGAGCAACTTTGAAGCGGTACACATAGTCCTTAAAGATTTTCTAGGCAAGATTTTGATGGGATGAATAGGGACTGCGAAGCTTTCGATACCAGCAGAGTTAGCTTTTCAATTGAAGGATTTATTAGCCGGTCTTGAAACTCTTTCGCGTTAGGTACTGCCAAAAGATCACCGAACCAAAACAACTCTAGAAAGCGCTCCAATTAACATCAAACATCAGCACAGAGAACATTCGGGCACATATATGCAATAAATGCGATATTCAAACCAAATCCAGAATCGCACCATCTTAACCTTCACTTTCTCGAAAACTCAGCACCATCATCTCCCGGACCGGAACCTTCACTTTCTCGAAAACTGGATCAGCTCCCCAGGATCGCACCATCTTCCCGGACCGGAACCTTCACTTTCTCGAAAACTGTATCAGCTCCACGGTTACAAGAGAAAAAGTTGCAGTGATGTGACAGTGAGCAAAGATAGTGTGACAAGTGTTTGTATGGCATCACAGTGCCTTGTTTTATAGCCGTATGAGAGAGAGAAAGCCTACTGCAAGGAGGAACGGGGACGGGACATTTTATCTGAAAGGAAAACTCGCTACGTTCTTCGTTGTCCATAAATCCCAGCGGTCTTCGTTGTTTTTACGGTCTAATTTTGTCTGGTCTCGAAGAGCATCAGAATCAGGATCATTCGGGTGTTTAAGGTTATGGATTAACCCTTTTCCAAGTCCCTGACTTCAGTTTGCGCCGTACCGGAATTCATTCATATTACCATTTACACAACGAGGAAATATATGAGGTGAGAGCACGTCGCCTCCTCGTTTGAATGATAGAGAAAGGATATGAACGTGGATGCAGTGATATGTATGTGAATGAAGAGTTGCCGACTATACTTTATGCACGAGCCTCCATCTTTAATGAGTTATAGTGAAGTGAATAGCACATTCGGCTTGAAGCAGTTATGCAGACGTCAACGCAAAAAACAGACAACAATTGCCCCGAGAAGAGAATAGAAATCTCCACATGATTAATGAAACCTTTCATAGGCGGCGAAGATTTCATAGAAGAGCTAAGACAATTGCGTCTTCTTTATTACGTCGAGCGGAAATTCGCCTCATTCGAGAGGTGATTCGTTGCAAAATGCAACAACTGCAATTGTTGACCCTAAGTCGTTTCGTGCATTTTTGTAAGAATCAACGCAAAGAATTTCAAAGATCCTCAGCTCGGCTGCGTAACGGTGCAACCAGATGCCCGTTGAACGATACTTCTAGTCACACAATTGTAATTTGCGACAACCACACACGGCCGATGAATCTAACCTCACGAAGGGAGCTATTTTGATTGCTTCCCTGAAGCGGTACTCGTCAAAATTGCTGCAAATGTGCCGCTATTTTATATTCGGCCAACTACGATTTAATAGAACTTCCATCATGGCTTTCGAATGCATAACAACACAGTATGTTGTGAGGGGACACCCATCGCTGGAAAAATACATCAGATGGATTTGCTGAAAGAAGTCTTCTACAACTAACTCCGGCTTCTGTCTGAATCGATGAGGACATGAGAAGACCGGAGAAAAAATTCAGACAAAAAGTTGAGATGTACTTCACGATGAAGATCTCGTTCGTGCGAGATCCGCCAGCATTCCTCGTAGGATCTCTAACTTGATCCATCTGCTTAGCTCCTCTTTCGAGAGGATCTAATAATGGAATAGCATTCGTTGAAATTGGTTATTCGAAATGTTGAGCGTCATCGATTACGATTAGACTGTAAGGTGAGAGGAGTTCTTTACGGATATGAGGCTATGTGGCAATTTGAGCCGTTAAAAGTGGACTGATGTTATTCTACATACAGTGAGGGGGGGTCTCGTGGGTTGTTGTATTTCTGGGGTAGCAAAAGAAAGAGAAACCAAACCGACACACTCCTTCAAATATAACGAAAAGTTCACAGGAAAAAATTAAAGCAAATTTGGCATCGATTTCGTCATGTTCAGATGAGAAAGCGATTACAGCACCAAAACGTGCTGGATCGCTAGCTCGAATCTACGGCATCGATGATTGCTGATTTGCAGCTTTGCGCTTTCAACACATTATAACTAGTGGCGTTGTCTTCGCCCCTTCCTCATCTCTCCTCGAAGCCAGGTTATTCTCACCGACCAAACAAATAAATTACGATGAATCGACCGTGCCCATAAAATGAACATTAATTAAGTCGGGCTGAATGCTCTGAGATGTGTTGAAGATGTTGTGCAGGAAACGTTCAGCTAAACGCACTCGGCGACAAGAACAAAGTCACCCCCTTACCAGTTGAATTAATAAGTGGCGAGAATGCGTGTGGTGAAAGGATAATTGCAGCAAGGTACGACGGTGAGCACACTGAAGGTGACAATATAAAGGGACTTAGCACAACCGCCGTCGCCGCCGTTGGGTTAAGGATGTTAGGACCTAGAGCGAACGGTGATAGGATAGCAGGCGACAAAACTGATGGAGAAAGAATATTGGGTGAGAGGACGAGCGGTGAAAATATGAATGGCACGAGTGCACCAGGAGAAAGTATCGTTGGATTCATGCAAACGGGGGAGAAAATAGCAGTCGAAAGCGATACGGGGGAAAGGATGACAGGTGACATAATACGAGGTGAGAGGATAACCGCCACGAATAACCAGGGGCTGAGGACTATAGCACCGAAAATAGCTGGGCTGAGGACTGCTACTGTTAAAACCACTGGAGAGAGAATGATTGGTTGCGAGAGACCTGCGGGATCCAATATAAATGCAGCATTGATGACTGGCGAGAGCACAGTTTGTCGCTTCCTTCGGAATCTTGAATCTCTTTCTTCCGCTTTCTTTTTCGCGAGATCACGAATGTTTTGCAGAAGTGCCCTCCTGATAGCCCATTCATCCATCTGGGAAAACCTTTCGAGTGCTTCGCTGTCATTAAATGGTGACTGTTCCCCATAGACAAGCTGCAGCTGCTCGGGTGTTAAGACGGAGAATCCTGTCACGTTGAACTCCGCAATCTAAAATAATTCCGTGCTGAATTTAAGTCATAAATCTTTTCATCTGAAGCTAGCAGATCGGATTCGTCGTATGTAGATGCTGATTTGGGAATTCCCATAAATTTCAGTGCTTTCTGTTCAGCCTCACACCGCATTAGACATAGGTGTAAAGCAGGAGCCTCACTATCCGCGATGGCGATGTTTTTCGCATCTGGTGATGACAGCTCATTCGATGCTGAAATTCTTCAGTATATTTAATATTTAATATGTTGGAATATTTAATGACTTGGATTAGGAGTTAAGGAAAAAAATCCAACCTGTTTCCTCGTGAGCGTCCTTGAGAACGTTTCGAACAGTTCGACCTTCCTTTTCGCAAATTCACCACCTATTTCTGTTACGTTTTCTTTTGTGAAATACATTGGCTGATGATCGATGCCACGGACGCCGTTCAGAAGGTTGAAGTTGAGTTTGTCGGTATCCTTTTGCTGAAAGCTTTTCGACGGACGTTACGGAAACTAAAAATAAATGGGAAGTTTGAAGCATCCCTACTGACATGTGAGAATGAGCCGATTTCACAATTTGACAAGTGATGGAACGTTCCACATTGCACAGATGTTAACTCACGTAGGTATGCCTTGAAAAGAAACAGGAAAAAGGGCCTCTTTTATAAATCTTACTAAGAGGACTTTCGGAATGCGGCAATCGGATTTGCTAACCAGGACTTCGTCGACTGCATCTGAGACTCCCGAAGATTCGATAATGAAGTTTAGCCAATGTTTGTAATCACTGTTGGCAGCTGACTGAATCACATGAGGAAGACTGAGCAACGCCTCGGTGCCTCGACCTTTATTATGCAAACTGAACAGTGATGGAGACAACAACGCAACCTGTAAGTAATCTTCTGTAATTATAGCTCTTTGCTGAATAATCTCTGGGTGAGGAAACTGAGGAATATAAAGAGTGTGTACTTGAAATTATATCGAATTACTCGAGGTGAGAGGAAAAGGTTACTGTTGCGCCGCGCAAAACAGCATGCGAGCGTTTTGGGCACCCTTTGACTCCATCCTCTCGGTAATGTGTCGAGATCACACGGGCTCTGTGAAATGTCATCGCTCTATAAGGAGATCCATCAGAAACCAACGAATATCAGCTGATCTCGGTGCTCTGTGCAGCCTTAAGTGTTTCAAGAGATGCTTAGCAATAGAATTCAGAGGCAGCTAGGCGCAACGCAGAAAGCCTAGGAAGGGGAGACTTTTTGAGCAAGTACATGAACAATTTCAGGCTTTATTTCCTATTTGTCGATTTTTTGGAAAGATTTAACTCACTCGGAACAAATAGTTCGTTACTGACAGAATTGGTTCAGCTTTCGGTCTTCAGGATAATGAGCAAGTTTGTGACCACTCTCAACCAAAGGTATATAAAGCGAGGCGACCCATACTAATCGTCATCTCTGACGAGAATTCGGAATGATGCGCCACACATCTAAAGCTGTTCTACGCATGCTTGCAGAAAATGCCTAACATTTGTCACATTGCGCTGACCTTCGGGAGAATTCCTTTCGAGAATGCCAAACTCCAGAGGTCATCAGTTTTTAGAATCCCAGAATTTCAGGACATCGAACCTTTTTTGCACGCTCGCGATCTTCTGGGCTACGAATGTCAACAGCAGCCACTATACGAATGATGAACTTCTATAAAGTAACGTCCTTACAATGGGACGCTTTGTTCGTTTCCTCAAAGGTTATTCTGGTCATAAAGTGAACATATGGAGAGGTAAATCGTGGAGACTAAGAACATATGAAACAACAAAATCACCACCTAAAAACTTTCTTCATTTTTGTTGCAGCGGATTTTACCTGCAAGAAGTTCATCCGTAGCAAAATAACTAGGTTCGCCTCTACCGTGAGGAAATTTTGGGGGTCACTAACGTTGCCTCTGACCATCGCACTGCTTTCTGTATCAGAAAACGGAACTGGCTGGTCACACACTTTATAAGGGCGAAGAGATGGAGAAATGGAGCCGTCTCAATACGTGCTTACTTTAGCACAGCTAAACTACATGAAGTTATTTGATTTTTGAAGTATGATTTGGCTCATCGTTGAACTTGCCAAATAGAGGTGCTGGTTAGGTGCCCTAGAGGACCTATAACGAGTGTTTGAAGGGAAAGAAAAGTTCGCATGAGTATCTATTTTGAATGATTTAAAGTTGGTTCAGAGCATTTTTCAGAACAGATATCAGGAACCACATGGCGGAGCGGAAAATTCCAACTGAAAGCTCACGTTTAATAGTGCAGCTGAACCTTGAGAAGGACTGCCCTGACCTCTCTGAGCACATTTTTACATTGATTTGTTGAGAACTATCAGCGAAATTTGGTATGCCACTAAACACCTAAAATATACCTAAACACACGCCTATTGCATCATTTTTAACCATCGAACATACTGAAATCCATTAAAGGAAGTAAAATTTATCAGAGTTCATCCACGCAAACGTTTTCGTAGCAGATAACGCCATTCGCAAGTAAAGATGAGCCGTGATTCAGGTGACCACACAGCTGCCTAGTTGCGAGTATCCGCATCAGACGTTATGTGACGCTAATGACGAAAGGCTGTCTAGCCGTCATGGGTGCCGCAAGTTTTTCACCATGTTTAGTGCAACGTCAATCTTCATAACACCGTGGCAGCCGTATAATGTAGCACTAATGATAAATGCTCTTAAGGAGGCAAGAAAAGTAAAGGATTTCCAAGAAAGTTCGACTGATTAATACACGGCTCTGCAGCTGCCACCACTCGTGATTCCAAAATTCAAAATAGATAAATTCAGCGCCGTGATCACCGCAAAAAGAAAACGCATCTCGTAAGGCAGTCGATATAGTAGTAAAAATTTGCAGATTTTCTTCAACGCGCATGATCAAGAGAGGGGATTTTCCAGCCCTTTTTACTGTTATATAATTTTAAGCGAAGGAAATGGAGCAGATTTGGATAGGCATTTCTTCCTTCAAAACAGTAGCATATTTACAGACTTAGAGAAATAGGAGAAAAAAACAAACGTTATCCTGAAGATCGTCCGGAACGATAGATAGTAAGCGAGGGGATGCAATTCTGAGTCCTCTGTTACTAATATCAGTCTTATTGCCTGAGAGAGCCATCGCCAACTGCACAGCTGATCGAAGCAGTTTCATCGTCAGATTCGTCTGCTGCTCGCCAATTTCACTGTCAACGTTTGCTCGTTCGGCCACATTCCTGGGCATCGCCACTTCGTTCATTAGCATCCTTTCGGTCTGCAAGCAATCTTTTATTGACGTTCGCTTACATTCACCTATATCAGTGAAGGTAAACAGTAGAATTATAGGATAATCCTTCTGCTCCAGCCAGACGTTAATTTCTGGAATTGCTGAAGTGATACTTTTGCGTCCATTGCATTTCACATCCTCAGTGAATATTACTGTGGGCTAATGGAGATTTATATTCCTTTTTCAACAATATTCTGTCCTGATTCCCTTGGTTCTTAAGATTTTTCACGTTTTGTTGGTTCTTGTGCTCACTTCAACGGCTCTCTAGTTTAAGACGCATTCCTCCCCTTGAACATAATGCTTTATCACATGCCATGATTCTTTTTATTCCCCTAGGTTCTGTATTAAATTGTCTGATTGGCGCTCACTGAGCAACTTTGAAATTGACCAACCGCACATCTCAATGAAATATTTTGTTTTCTTCTTCTGCTTCATATTCACCTGGGACAACCATCTTTCATGACAACGATAACATTAAGAAAGTATCCGCGTTTTCTAATTATATAATCATTTCGACAGATTCTACCAGCTCAAGTGATATAGCATTTCCGTTCTGCATTCAGCACTCAAAATGAGGAAAACAGTGAAACCTGGCTGCTCACCCTGCCAATGGAACTTACTCAACAAATTTTGGATGGAAAACTGCATGCATGCTGAGTGCCTTCTATTTTAAAATTTTCTGCCCAACACTTCAACCGTTCCTGTTCTCCGAAGAAGTCCTCGATGAGCTAAGAACGAAGAAAACCGGAAAAAAGTAGGACTTGAAGAAACGTCAGAAGCTTCGCTAGCGAGCAAACAATAGAAATGCTTCTGATTCTTTCGTGGTTTCTGTGATTTTTGAGACCGCTCTTTTTCACAGCTTAATTTACACGTCGTTCCACACGTTGTAATTCAATGATGCTGTGAATAGGATAATTTTTGATATTTAAACGATGCTCGCAGATAGCTGTTATTAGCAGCGATTGCTTATAGGTAATCCGAAAATGTCCCACCTCAGATAATCCCTTTCTCGCATAGAGCTGGGATGCACCGTTCCTCGCGAACCCGAATCTCTTCTTAAGATCGGCTTCAAGATTCTTCCGCTGTTGCATCTTACTTTGTAATAATTCGATTTCAGACATCACAGCACCCCATCTGAAATTCTACCGACGAATGAAGTGCGAAATATTGCTTGCAAGCGGTTGCTATGTTTGCAATTTCCCATTGAAAATACAAGTTTGATGGGAGTTACAGCCATTTGAGTTTCTAGCCTAAATGAGCCGAAAACAACACTTTCAGAAGCTCACTGATACTAGCCGCATTTCCACTGTTGTCCTCCATTTTAGAGCAACTATTAACAATACGGGCTCTTTTGATACCGGTATGAATGTAGCCTTCCAGAGATTCAGTTTAGTCACATTAGGTTAGTTATAGTTTCAATGTCTCGATTAACGATGAAATCATTTCATCAAGGCTGATTTTTGAGTATGAAATACATCTCTGCGCATATGTAAACGCAGAACAGTGATATCTCCATGCACCTTTGAATCACAAGGTCGAAATCTGTTCTCACTCAACCTATTACATTTTCTTATCCAAATTTTAAAATATATGGATATACTTAATACACTTCAACATTCATTTCTGATAAAGATGCATCTCGTTGAAGTCTGCTGAACGTAATGCATTCAGACTTCTTTCACTATCGATTTCATGACATTTGAGTTTCCCGAAATATTTGAAAACGCCGCTTACGAGAAACGTTCAAAGGATCCTTCAAATCCTGCAATTCGAAAGAAACTAAACCAAAACAAACTCCATAACGATGCAGATAAACACTCTGCTAAGATCACTTCAATCTTTCTGCAAAATGACCGTCGTGTCGTTTAAAATTCCCAAATTCGACGTAACCATGTGACATTTCACTTTCTGAAGCGAATGAACGAATTCTCATCGCATATAAGTGGGACTGATTACTTGTGATGGAGATTTTCAGTGTATTAAGGGGCATGCAGTCACGATCACTCTTAGATAGTACAGCTGAAAGCGGGATAAAAATGTGGTTTCAAGGTGATCAACCTCCTAATCAAGAATAAGGGGAAATATGTCTGGGCCACACTGGTATGCAGTAAGAAATGAAGAAACGTGTCCAGGATAGATGAGAGCCCATGTCAGAATCGTCTTCCTCATATTTGGCTCCGTTATTTAGCACAATCCTTGGACTGCTTTCCTCCTGTTTCACTCATGCCTGTCCCTTGATCTTCTGCTCGACGTCTTGTTAATTACATTTTTCTACTATTTTAGCGAATTAGAACTACGATAAGTTTCACGAAGAAAATGACTTTGTTTATTATCCAATTTTAAGGGATTTTCAACTTCACAGTCCTCATGAAATCGAATCGTCCCATTTACTTCGAATAATTCTTTCCACTAACAGGCCTCACCCAAATTAAATTCTCTTCAAACCTTCAAGCGAACGGCCATTCCATCATCCACATTATGACCCCTTCTTTCAGGACGCAAAATTGCAAAGAAAGCAATTCTTCCCATATATGATGGCGTTGCCTATTGTTGCTCTAGCCCGTTAAAAAAGCTTTTCTGTGTCCCATTTTTCCAACGAAGAATCTTGCTAACCTTATAAATTTTTCGAGCAACCTTCATGAAAAATACTAATAAAGAATCCGAAACTTTATGATTCAATGGGGCCTTATCTAGGCCAACAGTATAATCCTATGTTATAAAACTAATCTGCACATAAACTGGGCGATCCACTTCACTTTTACTGGTTTCCTTTCAGATATCCCTATTGCAAAATAATATAAGTCCTTCAATGAGGAGCTCTTTTTAGGTTACGGCAGAAATATTTCGCATATCCCAACGAATAAACCATGGAGAGATCGCTTAGCGTGACGATCCTATCGCATTTTCTAGGATGTTATAGACGTTCTTTGTATGAAAATTTCTGACCGTGACGGAATTACTGAAGATACCAACATCGTGAAAGATTACTTAAAATGTTCCTCTAAACTTAAAAAGACAGAAGCTCCGTTCTGATGCCAAAAGTTAAGCTTATATCTTGCCCATTCCGTTTCTTTGAAAGGACCAGTATTATCCTGCCTTGTGTTGCATCAAATCAGCGCCGCATTATCACCACAGTGAATACAGCTCGGCTGCAGACATGAACAAGTTAAAGACATTTTATGTTGAAATAATCAGCACATACGACTTTTCTATATTCAAAATTCTCTATATATTTTAAGTAATCTTTAAGAGGAACTGCGTGCGAAATGAAACCTGCCGTCGCTCAGCAGCATCAACCCGAACAGTCGAACTGGTTTGCAAAGCAAGAAAAAACACTAACGATTTGTCCTTGTTCTTGTTCTTGACCTGTTTCGCTGTCTGAGAGAGGTATTTGCCGATCAATCCAAACGGTGTTAGGTTCTCATATTCGGTGTGTAACTTGTAGTGTGCCTTCTTGATTGCTTCACGCTTTGTGCGAAATTCAGCTTTGGGCATTCCGTTCGGCATTTCTATCGTTTTTGTATCATTGTTGCTCGGCTCGATTGCACTTCTAATGCTAAGAAACTTCCACGATTTGCAGTCGGTGCAGATTCTCTCCTTTTCAACCCACTTTTCAATTTGCGCAGTCGTCGATGAGGGCCTAAATCGCGGATAGTTGCCATGATCTTCAAATGTGATGACTGTTTTTGATAGTTGCTAATGCACCAGAGGATTTAACGAGCACATTGTTCCTAGCGCAAGTGTTCTCGAATAAAGATGCACTACTGATGGAAGGATAGAGAAAATGCCGATAATTTTTGGAGGAATTAACTTTTCTTTCCACCAGAATCTGCATGCAAATAGCCGCGTTACATCAGTCACGAATCCTCACGAAAGCGTAGAGTTGAGGCAACAGTATTCGCGTGCTCCGTTGATCTGAAGCACAACTGCAGGGGGCACTATGATCAGCGTTGGGAGCATCATTCGTGAACCCCTCGATGGCTAGCAGCATTCACCATCTCACATCATTTACTCAACTTGCCGAACGGTGGGGAAGACGATGCTGTTAGCTTTGGCTAATTAACGCCGCTTACTTATAGTTCGAAGAAATTTATCAATTTCTTCGTAAGCATGTTTAACGACATGTGTTCCCAAGTACCACTCGAGTGCTTCACCTCTAGTGGTGACATTTGGCTCCACTAAGCTCACGTGCTCACTAACCTACGCTTATCTGCTGTGTTGCTGTGCCGCTTCATTGTGTAATCGAATACTAGGGTTCAGTTTGAAGCTTGACGCTCCATTGAGGTCGAAAGCAGGGAAAGCGGCTACTCAACAAAATCATTTACTCACTTTGCAGTCAATTTGAAGCTTGACGGGCAGGCTTATCGACATTTCGTAATGCGTCGAACTCGTGTTGCAACACCAGATGAAATTGAACTGTCCAATGAACGACTCAGCACACCGCTGAATTAGCAAGAAAAGCAAGCAGACCCACTTGAAAAGGCAGCATACCCCATTCCCTTCGCTTGATCTCTTCGCTGCAGCATCCGGTTCTTTGCATCTTTATACTTCCCAGTACTTCAAATGCAATACTCTTTCTTATACACTAGTGGATGTCACTACAAATATTATCCATACAGCATTACTGTAGAGGATCGTGTTAAACAGCACAACAACGCCTCTGGTGTGAAGTGTTTCCCTGCCTTCAAATCCCCGCAAAGCTCAACTGCGATTTGAGCGAATGATTTCAGTGTTCGAAACTAAAACAATATTCATTTAATATACTTTTGATCATCCACCCTATTGTTCTTAAAAGTGGAAACTTTTTGCGAAGAAAGAAGTCTTGAGGAAAGAATTCCCTTCGAATGATGCGCTCGTCTGCAGGGCAGAGAAGAACGGAGTCTACGGACCCTGCAGATTAACCGATAAGCGGCGGTATATTGCATCGGTGATCTGCCCACGCACAAAGGGCGAAAGAAAAGGGAAAAAGAAGTCCATGAAAGGTTTCTACATTTGTCTCGGTAACGCCTGATTAAGGGATCATAATGTAATACCGCTCTTCATCATCGCTTCGAAAACCTTCGATTCCGACTTCTCAACGACAAAATTTGGATTTCAAGCAATTCGAAAATTCAACTCGACGAATGCTTTTTACAGCGATGTTGAAGGGGTGTTTGCGTGGCTTGTGTCCTTACAAAGTAGGCTTCCCTTTTTTCCCATGAATGCTTTTGCGGCGGACGCTTGCTGGTGCATTTCTCGCTCTCATTGTATGCCAATGTTGGGGACGCCTACAAGCTGATCTTCTTGTGCTTGTTACCTGCATTTTCTCCGTCGTTTTCATAGCCGATTAATGACAGAAAATGTCCAATAAATGTTCACTTCCTCAAATTTGAGATGTAGTTCACAAGGCAGCGTCAGGATGCAAACAAGAGGTGTACACGCCGGAATACGATATTCAACTGCAAGGCGGACCATCTCAGCAACACACAGTATACTATTAAGTAAACAGCAAAGGTGAAAGGGGGTCGTTGGGGGGCGGATTGCGTTACCGCCTGGAGTGGCGCACAACACCGGTCAGTGGTGATTTGATAGCACGGCACATCCGCCGTTGTTCAACGGCGGCAGGCAACGGAAGAAGTACAGCAGCACAGCATACAACAAACAGCAACGGCACGGGCCCTGTCTTCAAAGGGACTTCGTCTACTTCAGTCCATTTTCACTGTTCGTTCTCTAACCCTTGGAAGGCAAACTAATCTACTTATCGTGCTTCCTCTAGGGGTCAGTATATATGGCAACAAAAAGTACCTCAGAACTATCGTCAATGCTTTTTTCAGCTGTTTTTTCAACGCGCCGACAGCTTTCGCGAGCGTTTGCTAGACAGTACTCACCTGCAGCGTTGGTTCCGGTTTTCAGCGCATCTGCTGCATCGAGCGCGTCAACAACACACTTCGCTTGTTCGAAAATATCCTGAGCTTTTTGCGAGCATCCATAAAGCCTATTCCTGTGGTACTCGTTCAGATCACTCCTCCTGTAACGCTCACGTTTAATTATGCACGAAGGTTGTTTTCAGAATCCACAGGTCTTCAGGTTTAATATTTTTTTATTAACACGCCTTCTTTCGAGAAATCAGTTGATGGCACTCTTTGCTGAAATTTTTTGCATTTACAGACCTCATTAAACTCATGTCATCTTCAAATGCAGATCTTGAAAGAGAATATTTGTTGTTGACAGGTGGGAGGCTGTCAATAATGTGAGTAGTGTGACGTTTTAAACTGCTTGCATATCGAACGCTATGACTGCTGATTGAAGATTTGTTGAACATTAACTAAATGCAAAATTCAGTTTCGGCTGCTGGGGTTTGGCATCTAAATGTGCCTTTTCACAAGGTTGCCGAACTTATTGCTTTATTTCGTCTCTGGAGAGACTTATTTGGCCATTCAGGCAGCAATTTTCGTTTGATAAAATGTTTGTACCTCTAAGTGAGAAATAAACGCCATACCTTTCATTGGCTAGTGCCGACATAACGCTGCTAATCCCTTGAAGAGCCCATCGCTCGTAAAGGTCGTAACCGGCTTCATCCGATATTGGAATATTTATTTTCTTGCCATCGTAGAACTGTGCACCCGGCATCGTCTCCTTTGTGTACTCGGCTACTCCTCCATAAGCAAATGCCACTAAACACCAATCAATTCTCATTTACAATCAAAGTAAATCGACACAAGCGAATATATAACTACTTACTTTAGCGGTTGTGAAACGCCACGTAAAGTTTCGTAAAAAAATTTTCTCAAAGGATTCTTAATTTCTATGCTGACTGAAAGCGTTCTTAGATAAAATCAAGACAGATTCGTATAGTGCTTTCTGTAGGATTCGTTTGGTGAACACACAAAGTCGAAAATGCATTTCCGAAAACGTATTGCTCGGCCAGCAGTGTCGAGAAAATCAGTGCGCACTCAAACTTTCGATATTTCAACTTGTGGGCACCAAAGCATCTTAGCTGCTAACCGAATATAATCACTCGAAGCGCCATCGTCAAACTCTCTCTCTCGAAATTCTTCTGAAGACTGCAGTTGTTGCACTGAAACAATTCTATCAACACATTTAGGTGTACAAAAGTGCATTTAAATAGGCGAATTTCGCAGTCACTTCTCTCTAAGCACTTCTGGAGCAAAAATCGTCTTCGGCAATTACATGTTCCCTTTTTCGAGCAAGTAAATCTAGGTTGTTTTGCTGAGCGATTAAGTATTCGGAAACGATGAGAGTATATGAAATGTTTTATTCCATCAGCGAATTTCAATATCTATCGGAAAACATGACTGCGGCAATCAGCTTGTACCACCTTGCTTGCCACAAGCACTTTTGAGTATCTCGTGCGTTCGCCTTCAACAGCGCAGCGAAACTTTTACTGTTAAAGTTAGGAAGAGCGTTTACCAATGCAAATAAAGAGCGAGCGGTTTCATCATCTTGAAGGCTAAGTGGCCTGCAACAGATGTCGAAATCAACGTGAGTTTGCTAGTCTGTGAAAGTGAAAAACGAAAAAACGAATCCGGAGCGAAAAGAGAAAATGGTCCAGAAGGTAACTCTGGCTTCATCAGTGACTTCATCCCACCCTTCTAGCTAACCTTGTATATTTCCCATGACTTGCCTGGTCACTGCTAGGTCTACGCGCATAATTCCACTCACGCTTCTCTCTCGTCCTCCTCACCTTGCCTCTCCATTATTTGGCTGAGAGCTTCCGCCATTTGAAATAACGAGTTACATCCACGCAGGGGCGCAGAACGTTTTGAAAGCTCGAGTTCTCAGGATTCTCCTACGTGGAATGGAAGGGTTCCGGAAAGAGGAGAAACCGACTGGGACGAGTGGCTACAAGCGTCCAGTCTTGCTAAGAGACTTTTTAACATCTTTCATGTTACTGCCTAAATGGTTTTCTGATGAAAATGCAACGAAGTTTTTATTCGATAGGTGGAGACTTGGCGTATCTTTGGCATTTCGCTTAACACAAAAATCGCAGCTAAAGCCATAAATTAATGTTTCTGCCGAAGGCAGTTGTAAGCTCCGTTAAATGTAAGTGATAGCAAAACTTTAGGCACCGCTTACGAACAAAGGGTATTCACTTTCTAGCCAGTGGCATAGTTCTTCTTTGAGAATAGTGCGGACTACACGTATGCGCCACGTTGCCTTCTAGCGTTGCTCATTCCAACCCACTGCATCAGCAGAGTTCCCTTATTCTGTGATCCAATGAGGATTTTGTTTCATCTTGAGACCGCAGCATTATCGCTTCCAGCATCTTCCACAGACACCATTGAATCGGTGGCACTCCCAGAGGGGGGAGTGATTACAGCAGATCCCTGGTGAGAGGGAGGTTTGCGGTCCGAAATTCATTACTCATCTTAACCCAAGGACTGCTCGGGAGGAGAGAGTCGGGAAGGCGGTGAACTGGAAACACCAATCCACTCTCTCTCATACGGGTGCTTCTTCTGCTTGTTACTTTGTTCGCAGTCGATTTGATCACTCACTGTTAGGTTTCCTGGAATATTCAAGGTGGGTGGCATCTTCGAGATCCATTCGGCTTGAGGAAACGTCTTCTGATGCTGTATTTGAGGTTTGGATGGTAGTGTCGCCTGTTTTTCACTCCTGACCCATTCGCTCCATGGTCTCGAGCTAAGGTACAGATACCACTTATTACCAGCCGTGATAGTGCTCTTTTAAAAAAGTCGATGCATCAGCTCGATGCCAGCAGAAATGCTAAATGCTACTATTTGCACGGAAGGATCAGTCCACCCATCCTCTCGTTCATATTGGTAAATCGCAGTCTGCAGTGGAGTCTTCTAATTAAAAGCCTCAGACGTCTGCAGTTGCTTTTGTGGCGTTAAACTTTGAATGTTGGCAGCGTTCGGTTCGGTCGACTTGGTGTTCCGTTATTTCAAAGTCGCATATTGTTGTGTTCAAATGCAAATAAAAATTTAAGAAGAATCTTGTGGAGGAAAAAGTAGGCCGCAATATGGTAATCCCTAACACTGATGCGCATGCGAATCGCATGTCGGGAAATGATGATTTTCAATGAACGCCGAGTCGTGTATTGGATTGCAGGCAGTCAGTCTGCGGTGTTGGGAACGAGTATATGGATTCTTTCTGGATTTGACTTATTCGGGAAGGTACTTTAAAGTTTACAATTGTGCAACCTACTGCATCTGCAAAAAATAGTAGGAAAGGACATCCAAGAACCTTCTAAAAACTCCGCTTGAGAAAATACGCGTTTTTTGCAAAGTACATCAGATAAGAATAAAATAGAACGAGGATCTTTCCTAAATTAGTAGCAAGACGGTGGACATCTTTAAGATAACCTGATTCTCAAAGGAAACTCGTTTCCCTGCATGGATTTCATCGGCAGCGTTTGAGTGTATCTCATGATATCTGATATCTCATATTGCAAAGTTGAGCAGTGGCAACCTCTTCAAATTCTATTTCTCATAGCCTGCGAAACGACCAAAATTAATGGGCCACTGCAAGGTGCAACGATTCGATCGAGAAACGATTGAACCTTTAGCGTGCCGAGTGGACCGAATTTAAATTTGCAAAATTCTTTTGCATGCGCCGTATCAGCGCTAACAATAAACCGACAAGCAAAATAGAAACTTCAACCGCAGCCACATTAAACGGCATGAAAAGTCCCGTTTGCTTGGTTAACTTTACTATCTGTATATGTATGCTAACTTTAATGAAGAACTTATCTGCCCTTTCTCCTTTGTGTCGCACTCGATAAGCCAAATATGCTCACCCAACCAAGTGGGGACACAAACCTCCTGTTGGGCTGGCTAGGACGGCCTGTTGGACATTAAGCCAAGTAGTGCACAGCTTGTGCAGGCCCAAACGTCTCAATATCTTGTGGTGCGTGGGTGGGTGGGATTTCAATATTCCTCTGTTACGGCACTACCGCCGCTCTAAAGAACCATTGGAAAATCGAGTTACGGCGTCAGGGATGTAAGAAAAATGAGTTTGAAGCATGAGAGAGGGTGCGGCATGATATGCTCTTTTGCATTTCCATCTGATTAACGTGTTCCCTAAGTACAAGCGGATAACAAACAGCGAGGACCACCTCAAGTTTCTTCGCATACCTACCGCCTCTACGAACATCCACCAAAAAAACTTTTTCTCTGAGGCAAGAGTGTAAAAGAAAAAACCAAACTGAGCGAAGTGCACACAATTTGTTATACTATGATTTTTAGGGAGATTAAATGGATCAAACCAAATTGCTGTGCAGACAGTCATCGTATGGTACATATTATGACCAAAAAGGTTAACCTTTCGCTCTAGTGGTTCCCAAATTGAAGTCAGGTAAAAAAAAGGCAGATTCATAGGTGATCATGTATGGGCACAGGTCTCATGTCATCATGTGTACTTTGTAAAGCAAGCGGCGAGAAATGGGAAGAGTGGGCAGGTGTGAGCAATATTCGGACCACAAACGCGGTGCCGTTTCATTCACAGCAAGAAGACTTTTCAAAAAGCCATTATAGGGCACAAAAGAAGCTTAGGAAATAAAAATCTAATTGCACGAGTAGAAGATGACTGCTTCTGAGGCAGTTGACGGCTGAAATGCGGGAGCAGTGGGGAATGCTGGATGTCAGGAGCAATGAAGGTCAATAATATGACCTTCTTTGGTCCTTTAAATGTTGCTTTAATTTGGGTTATTTTGTTGGGAACGCAGTGTGTGATGATGCATCATTGACGTCAGTCGCACCAATTGATAGTTTCACACGTCTACTGTGACTCTTTTTTTTCCTAGCAAATTGCAGTGAGCGAAAAAGCGTGGCGGAAACATTTCTGCATTTCAGCCCAATTGGTCAGCTGGACGCTGTGAGATGCGAAAGTCCATGCTACGCTACTAAATAATATGGCCAAACCAGCTGAGTGTGCGCATCTTGAGAGCACCGTTATTAAACGGAATTTCAGCAGACGTATAACGAAATTTGCTTGCCATATTTTTAAGACACCTCTAAGTGTTCATTCATTACTTTTGTTAAGCATGATAGTAGGTCCCACTTAATTATGGCTTCAAATCTGTTCGGAAAATTCCATCGTCATAACCCCGAGTGTTCAAATTCTGAAGGACGACGCAACGTCAGCAACAAGTTTCGCTTAGTGGAACATAATATCTGTATACCATTATGATCTTGGTGATACGGAGAAAGTGCTTTGATTATGCTGTGACATGCAACGGCGTTCACCAATTACGTCGATATGATCAGAAAGAGTGCTGTGCACAGGTAATGTTAGTGGGACCAGAAGCGAACTTTGGTTATATCCAAAAATTGTTTTACTCCTGACCTAGCTTCTTTTTTCCTTCCCACTTATGTTGCTGTCAACGAATCTCGCACAGCTTGATATGGTATGAATGAAAACAGACCGTTTGCGAATCGCAAATTGCTTTAAGCTCAGCTAGTTGTAATGGGATGCCTCAGGTTTTAGTTGTGACGATTTCAGATCTATTTAGACAAATGAGGGATTTTGGAGGCGATTTTATAAAATCTAAAGTGATTTCTGAGTACGCTTCAGAACTGGTTCTGAAAATAGGATCTCTTCACAAAAGACTGCTTGTTGATTAATGACCGCGATCAATTTGGGTATCATTCAAGGTGCACAGCTGCAGAGGTTACCGTCACCATTCCGGAGGATCGTACGTGGACCATACGAAATGCTTTTCGTAATAATCGCCTTAATTATAGGCTCTGTCGTCTATACGACGCTGCCGTAAAGTATTTTAGTCATTTCTAATGGTCACTGAATTTCATATCCCGCATCCAGTGGTTCCTTGGCTCGTTTCTTCTTGTGATGCGAGCTAGGTCAGAAAGGAGGGCCTGCAAGGGTGGAAGAGAGAAAAGGACTAGAAGTGTGGATGAAACCCGAGGCAGATCCCGTTGCAAGTCTGCAAAATCAAGAATATGGAGATCGGGAAGGAGCTGCATTCGCTACAGCTGGCAGACAGCTAACGGTAGATGATAGACGCAATATTCCTTCTCGTTATATCGTAATGTTTTTTGCTGTTTGCATTTTTTCACATAATTCTCACATTTAAGGGAGGTGAATAATGGTGACGAACAAAGAACTCTGCTAAAAGCGAACTATATTGCTTTACCATTTCCCCTTACTGCCATCACGTTGTGCTATTGCAACTTTCATGGAAACGTTCTTGATATCGTGTCTGTGTATGTCTGTCTGCCTACGTTCCTACGAATTTCAGCTCCAGCAGTCATGAAAACTCGCAACGACGAAATTTAGTGGCGTAATGTTCTCTGAAATAAGCTCTTATTTCCGGTTCCCAAACGATTTGTTGTTATTGTGGCACTCTAAAGAACCGTGGATTTTGCTAATCTTTATCCTGCAGTCAATCAGATGCCGTCTTGAGAAAATCTTTTAGTGATTAGTTGATTTGTAGGCCGATTCAACGGGAAAATGAGTTACTAGAGATGACCTAGCTGCTTTCCTGGAGTCGAAGAGCCGAACGTTCTGACGTGTTGAAATGTAAAGTCTGACACGATATTAGCATCGCCTGCATGCCGTTCTCTTGCCGTCTGTTTTCGCGATATAATCACATCATCTATAACCTCATGGCATCTTCCAAATTCCCTTAACACTGCAAAGGGGCCATATTTACGAATATGCGTGCCCGTCTGCAACATGGTTTCGAATTGAGAATTGCGAATCATAGAAACCGGCAACCAAGGTACCGGTGCGTTGAATTGTCCCCTACTTCCTCTCAACTATTTTGGTGTCTCTCCGCCGTCATCGTTCCCTCTCTCATTTTAGTTCAACCAATACCTCCGAGTGAAATTCTGGACACAGACAAAAACCTAAGAATGCTGATATGGGAGGGCATTTTGCAAGCGGTCGGATTGCGAAACTGAATGAATCATTTCGCTGAATTCTGCGCCATCGGCTTGACCGCCGCTTTTGCAGTTTCCTCGCGAGTGTGTTCTCTTTTGAAGCTGCTGATGAGACCAACAAATAGCGGGGATCCATACTGTGCGAGTCTCTTAGTGACTACATTCTTCTGCAGATCGTTCTCTTTCCGCTTAAAAAAAGTGAAAATCCATAATGTTGATTTCGTCTTCACACACGCATGGATGTGTTTTTTATCTGGTTGGTGGGATGTTTCGCGCCTCGAGGCAGACGGAGCTCTCTTCATGAAAACGGGAGCTGTAATCTGCAACCTACTCCTGTCCCGTAACAGATTCCCCAGGCTGTTACCGATCATGAACTAAGCAGAGATGGGCCCGTCGTTCTCCTCTCTTCTACTCTTTCAAAGGCCACGTTTCATAAAATTGTTTAAATGTACCACAAATTAAGAGATTAGATAAAACACAGATGTAAAGCGGAAGATGTGCTTACAAATGATACGGGAACCCTATTTCCGGTTACTTCAGAATCCCGTTCTTCAAGGTGTTCATTTCGAGGGAGACTACTTCAAAATTGATTTCACAAATGTGCCTTTTGCATTGGCATAATATTTGTCTTCATTTATCTTCCTATCAAATGCCACACCCGAACTCTTCATTAAGAAGATCTCACAACTGGCATAAAACATTATAGAACACTCGATGAAATAACTTCTAATTTATGAGAGTGACCAGCAGAACAGAATGCTTCAAATGAATTCGCCCCATCACATGACACCAACAGCATCGATTGTGAGTCCGTGCATACGAATTGATAGAGTCAGAGGAGGAGCAGTTTAATGTGGGAGCGTGTTCCAACCGTGAATGACCTCATATTAGAAAGACTTCACATAGTGACCTCAGTTTAGAAATTCTTGCATTATGTGGCAACCATGTGTGCGTCAGCAACCCGAAAGAAATAAAAATTGCCCTCAGGCGAATGATGTGGAAATCAGCCCAGCTCGGCACATCAGTGCTTTAAGACCGAACGTGCACAATCTCCAGCTGTGATTAAGACGTCCGAGAGTGGAGACCTATCGCCTAGAAGCAGCACGAGTGCAATGCTTTCAAAGAGCTATAATAAGTTTCTTAGAAAATTTACAGTAAACAAATCTGTATTTGATAAAAACATTTCCTTCGGCCACCAATATGGCGCAGAGTATCCTTCTACTTCTATCGCCAGTAGGATCCTGTGGGGCATAATTTTAAGACGTACAAGAGCCAAACTTGGATGTGAGCTCGAATCTTTGTTTCTAGGCGCACAAACTGCGTTCTCGCAACATCCTCGACTGCACAACAGATGGAAGCATTCAGGAGAGAGTGCACAATGCGATGAAAACTAACAGCAGTCGGTAACTGTATCGTGCAGTCCATCTGTATTATGAAATATCGAACGCATTAAACGAATTCTGTTAAAATATTCTGTGTGACAAGAATTATCTGTGCGACTTCTTCCAGAAATTTCACCGTTGGTTGTCTTGTGAAGATTTGACCATCACAATAAAGCTTTTTCTGCCATGCTGGTGTTGTGCGCGGTTATGTTCGAGTTCCACGAACAACGTGTAGCTTAATTCCTCTTCGCTCCGACTTTACCGATGTTCAAGATGCAGCCTTTATGAGCTGGTGATAAGCAAGTTATATCAACTGAATTGAATTCAAAGGATATGAATGTGATGCGCGGTAGATCAATTCCTCCTCAGCAGGGGAATGAAGGTCGATGACTGGACTCCCGAGCCAGAGCAGCTGCAGAATAGGCCACCTCATTCAATATGAGGATGCGTACTTACGCCAGAGTAACACAGCTTTCGCCGCAGCATGCAGCGGCGACGGGCGATGCATGTGGCGGCGAGGGGTGCTCACGGAACATAAATTCGACAGTATCGACTTATCCCATTTTCTGCTTTGGCTGAATTACAGATGTGGCTCATCATTTCATTTGGCCGTATGCAGCACGACATTTAGTTTGCATATCACATTGTACTGTAGGTCCCACAATGTCGAGCTGCTCTATCGTAAAGTGTGGCTGCTAATTTGAATATCGCTTGGCAGAATACGTGGGTCGATTTGCGTCTTCCAGTGATAAGGAGCTCAGTGCCGATAACTAGTGTATGACGGCTAAGGACGAAGTGCTAATTGGATTATGAGGGTCATTTTTGCAAAAAAAAGCATGGAAAATTCGGAGGCGGCGTTATTGCACGTCAGGATTATTAAATCGAAAGAGAACCTTGTAGTAAAACAAGACTTTAATGAGAAAGGGGGGGGGGGGGGGGGGTGGGAACATTTGAGGTAGAATAGCAGTGAATGAAATGAGCGTAATTGAAAGTTTGTTGTACCAATGCGAGCAGATATTTCAATCGCGTGGACGCAGTTATCTTCGACTTCCAGCAGTTCCGCTACCTCAAAAGAAGCAGGAAAGCGAAGGGGAGCGGGATGGGGCATTCCTGTTCTGGGATTTCTTCTCTAGTTCATAATATTTTTTGATTGCATGGAAATAAAATGATGCACATTATGACTGACTGCAAATAACCCTTGTAAGTTTATCCTAAGTGCACACTTCATAGAGTTTTTTTCGGATCTCGGTCACCATACCAACCAGTTACCTAAACTTCACTACAATTACGTAGAAATGCTCACTTTTGATGCGTTCTGAGGAGCGAAGAAGTTCACGATATCCGAAAGTGCAGTTCCGGCCGCACTTACGTGCACTTGCTGTCTCATCAGAATGGGGACGCGTAATTGATTTGCTGTGTTTTCATAACACGGCTCATCACCTTAGAATTGTGAATGAGAGACCTCGAATACACAACGTCCGAAAGAACACTTCCAACTTCTTCAGTTAGTTCTGGGATCCACTGTCAGCCTTTTCCTGTCGCCTCCACTCCTGAGCTCATAGCCTCGACTATCGGCTTGAACGACCACTGTCCGCCTTGTTCGCATTCGAAGATTGAACGATCATTGAGGGCTATGAATGAATACGCAGGGATAACCTTATACTCTATGTTCAGACGTCTGTTGCGCATAATGGTAGGTTCACATCTTCGTTGGAATGGGCTGTAATAATGAGGTGAGCAAAAACAATCAAACTGTAGGGGCAAAAAATAAATTCCATGGAAGATTTTAGTTCTGGCAGATATTCACGCCAGCTGCACTGCTTTTGCTATTATAAATATATCTACTTTGAGCACATCAATCACTTCTCTCTGAATGAAATGCTCTCAAGATGATAGAACTTGTGTCGTCATGTCTAGTGACGACGTAGTACAATAACCGCAATAATTGTTGCAGTTGACTCTGAAGGAATATTCTGTGGTGGAAATTATTATTCAGCACAGCTAAGCTTCACACTATTAATGACAGCAGAATTCATTTCATACAAGACTATCTCTCTGAATCTTTGTGCATCACTCATTCCATCAGAAATCGGTTTCTGATCAGATCCTTCATCGAAAATTACGAGTACAATTCAGTGCTCGAAAATGATAGTTGCGCATATCAGTTTCAGCAGCTTAAAAACGAAAAATTAGACGAAAATTGGGCTTGAATCAAACAATAACCTTGAATGACAAGAGGATTCGAAAGATAGCAGGATATCTGCTCTCAGAGGATTTGTCTTTTGCGGTAAATAACACCTCATTTTCTCATAGTTGCTTTGCCTAAATCTCAACTCTTCTTCTAGTGCGCACTAGTGTTTGAAAGAAGGACTCCGTTCGCGGGAGCTCTCACGGAAGCTCTACGGGGTCCCAACGCACTAGTGTTTGAAGGGGTCTCCATAACTAGGTTCCGCGGGAGAGGGGATGGCAGTCACTTAAAACTAGCGCAATCTCATAAGCCATGTGTTACCTCTCAGTTATTTGTGAACTAAGTGTTGCGAGACTTTTGTCGAAAAATCTTGAAACCGCATGGTGACCGTTTTCGAATGTGCGTTCTCCTGGAGACAGTGTCATTTCTATCCATATATGGCGCTCAACTGACTTGCAAAAAGTGGTCTGTAATAACGAACGACGAAAACAAAAGCTAAGAAGAGACCCGAATAAGGTCTAATACGTCTCTTTATAATATAGCGCAGAGTCGCTGTTTACAGCGAAGACTACATTGACATTTTACGAGGTTCGATAGTACGTTCTGCTCCAATAAGCACATTTTGTTTACATCTGTTTGTGTTAGATCAACGCCATTTATCGTCGGTAGCTTGAGGCGCCAAGAATCTGTGCAGTCTGCGCAGAAGTTCTTTATGTTCTGATTTTCAAACCGTATGTCCTAAACGTGCTCCGCAATAGGCTTGGAGCGAAAGCCTTATCGACTTATAACGGATATTGAGCAAGAGATAGCCGACTCCACAGCTCAAAGTGCCCATTATTATGCTGCTGTTTCCCTCTTTCTTCGCCTTTTTGATAACAGATGAGCTGCAAGGCGTCGTGCTTATGAAATGCTTTTTTTGACTGCTTTTTGCTCATTCCATCCACGGCAAACGGTGTGACCTCACTCAAAACGGAAATTCAGAGCTAAAAGCCATAGTTCGGCTTTCACTCTTTCACCCACCTTCATCTCCTTGAAGCTACCTGCTTCAGGTCGAGGGATGAGGAGAGACAGAAATTGCGGCCAGTGCAAAACTTGGATCCAAATGAAGGCAAATGATGCTAAAAGTAGCATATGAGGACTTAGGAACTTTTATGAATAGAAGATAAGCACCGTATTCTTTTACATGCAGCGATGACTACATATAACGCTTCCATTTATTGGGAAAAGATGCAATTTATGAGTATCTATTGCATAGCTGTGGAATGTAAATGTGACGGTTTCGCACTTCACGGAATAACGCGAGTTCATCCAACCAGCCACGAATTAAAGACACCGAAATTGGGTTAATTTTGATATTTGACCAGCGGTGTCATGGATGTAAAAAGCGGAAGCTGCTTGTTACAACAGCTGCAAATCAAATCAGTGAAATCATTATTTATCAGTATTTAAACGTAAAATTGCTACGAGTTTTTTGAGGAACGGAGTGGTAACGATGCTCGAATGCTGGATGTTCTGTGAAATATCTTTGATCAGTAAAAGGAGTTTCTAAATGGCCTTTTTTCTCGAATGACCGACTGACGTTTCCGACGTGTGAAGATGATGCATTGCGAAAGGGTTCATTCGAGACAACAACAAAAATGTATGAGAAAAAAACGTTATGAGGCAGTTTTTTGCAAAGGTCATGCTCACTGCAGTCACTGCTATTTTTTACCGGAAACCTGAGCACTTACAACACCGTTAAGGATCTGTACAGCAATGCGAAGTGTGATTATGATACCGAAAAGCAGCTGAAGGATCAAATTTGCAGAGGGCGCAATTGCCCTCTTCGCCTCATCTCCATTCGTGCCTGTGGTGCTATCCGTATCGCTCGTTCGTGCGGAAGTTTTCAGTATTCAGCTTTGTTAATCGATGTCCAACTTCGAAGAGTGCTCGCTATGTGGTGAAGAAGACTTCGTACAAACAATCTGAGCTCTTTAATTATCATCCATTATTGAAAGCTGTGACTGAGTGTGAACTCAAAGAGTCATTGCGACAAAATATTTTTTGTTTGCTTAAAAACAACTATTCATTTTACCTAATTAATGAGCTCTTCTTTTGAATTGCCTGCTCATGAACAATGACGACTCCTTTGCCCGCATTTATGGACATGCAATTAGGTAGGACATGGAGATTTTCGTGTGTATTACTTTTTCTGCTCTCTGCTCTCAAGCTCAAACTGCTTAAAATTTAAATTTGCCTGCCTACGTCCTCCACATGAATACATCTGAGATTCAGAGCGAATTAAAACGCCTTTATCTCTTTTTTGACTGCTGTAAATGACTTATGCCAACATAAACCTCTCAGTCACTTGGTTGTTTTCTTAGCGAATGCAGATACATGCAAGGCAATACAGCAAATTGAAGCAAAGTCAACTGGTCTCAGAAAAGCGATAACGTTGTCCACTGATGCCCGCTGCTAGATGTGCCGCTCCTATTGCTCTGTTCATGCACTCAGCGACGTCAAAATGCAGATGTTTTTTTTTCAAACAGAATAATGCATACTCATTCGTATTCCAGCAGCTGCAAAAAACCACCATATGACGGTACTGAGTACACTCATATATTCAGATGCAGGTGGAGCGAAATATTTAACTACGAAGCTAATGGGCTAATATCTCTCGCATCGGGAATGCTGTGCTGGAAATTTCATGGAAATCATTTTGATTCAACAATTGTGGGCCGTCACCGAGTTGGTTGACGTTGCTAAAGTTCTCATGAAGGAAACGAGCAGAGACGGACCTTCACTCGTTCTAAAATATTAGCGGAAGATCTTTCTGTCGTTTTATTTGATGTTCGCTAAAAAATTACTCTTCCAATTTTTATCGTTGACGAAAACACAGTGGTGAAGTGATGCGATAATGCATTATTGCGGTTTCATATTAGACGATTTTGTCGGAGACGCAGAAGCCTTTAAATAAATGTGGATCGGTACCTGCAGCAATCCATCACGCTAACATTCACGCCGATCTTTGCCGATAGTAACCCAAAAAGTGATGCAACACAACGACTTGCACTTTGCCGACTTCTATGTGCACAAATGAGAGACGCTTTTTGACCTTTGATTTTTTTCAGGGTTCCAAGAACGAGAAATACAAGCCGGAAAGCAAGGGAAAAGATCAAACCATCGCGGTCACCAGCTCAAATCCGTAGAAGGTCGTGGGTAACCTCATCGTGCGGAAAAGGAAACTTTCAACCCTTACGATGTATTTGCATCAATCTCGCAACTATGTGCAGGTGCTGTTCGAAAGAACTGAACATTTTTCTCAGCCAATATCCTGCACTAGCACGATGAATTGCTATAAATGACGGAGGTACTCGAATCTAAGTTAAACGAAAAGAGCGAACTGTATACGGAAGTGGTATCCATTAAATTACTTCACAATAACTACCTCTCGTTCTGCACTCTTGCTCCCAAATAATATGTTCCACTGCTGTGCTACGAATACGTCATATGACTTTGTATATGATCTTTTCTTATTGGTACAACCCAGACGAACTCATTTTCCCATTTAAAAATTAATGCAGCTCGTTCATTGAGATCTTTTCCAGCATTTTTATGCATTCGTCGAAAAGTTGCCGTCTTGTTAGCTTGGCACAGATTTAAAGGAAATAGTGGCTTACTGACAGCGCCGTCTTCAGTTATTGGACGGTCAATACCTACACTTTGAGCAGCGAATTGGGATGTGGCCTGAGAAAGCTTCAAGACAGTTTATCAGTTCCATCGATTTATGGTTCCCATTTGTTGATGTATATTTGCCTGTATCAGTGACCGGCTTCTGGTTTCCAAGTTCTTCAGTCGTTCTTAGTCGAATGTGGTCATTTTGGAGAAACCGCAATCTACACGATCGCAATGTCAAAGGGATGACCTAAATCTAGATGGTGTGGACATCGCAAACTTCTGAATATGATTTCTTGGGTTCGTAGCGGAATTGAGTGCAAACGATCAAAATTTTCTCGACACTCTTAATGCGGAAATCAGGAGCATTTAAAGGCGATGAAAGTCAAGGGAAAGTGCTAGTTGGTTGTTGTACTTGTTCTCTTCGCAAGAGGCAAAACTCTTACAGCTGGGGACACCATCAATTACTTCGAAGGATTCTAAGATCGCTAGCAAGACCTTTATTAACAGCGGTAAAGTCACTGATGGCAACATAACTACTGATGGCAACAATAGGCAGATGGTGCTGGCGGTAACCGAGAGGCCACAAAACGAAGTTCGCCGTTTTCCTTCCCCTATTTTTTTTTGGCGAATCCTCCGTTTTCCATCCACCCCGCCCTTCCTCATTTCTACGCCCTTTGCCCTCAAGAAGATTGCTTCCTTACAAACCGCTACTGGTCTTTTTTAAGGGTTTCTGGTTGGTTCCTAATCCTCATTTCCCTATAGAAAATCATTTCCGTATAGAACGTTGGGAGATTTTTGATGCAGTCATCTCAATGAACATTGACGATATGCCTTCGCGGCAAGCAGAAGCTTATTACATTGTTCAGCAGAAGTCTACACAGAGACATCTTTCCTCAAGTCCACTGAACCGAAGTGTTTGTTACTACGGCCATAAAGTTATGAGAGAACATATTTGTATTTGAGGAAAACTCTCAAGAAAAAGTATAAGAACATATCGCACTTCTGCATCCGCAACATGCCTGCCTCTCCTCTTCCAGACACATATTCCATAACGACCTCTCAGTGAATATGTAAGTACTTTTTTCCTTCTCCACTCAAGACATGTTCACATTCCTTTCATATAGCGTATGCCGTTTCCGAATTTTACAATACTTCCTCATATCGCGTAGAGCCATCCTTCGAATGCTTTACGGAAGTTTTTCAGTCTCCAAGGGATGCTGATGAGGTCATCAAAAGTGTCCTTTTTTTCGCCAACCGTTGAAGAAATTTTGCCAGTCAATAACTCCTAGAAACCTTTTTCAAAGGTTAGCAGACGCCTTTGACCGCATTTTCATAATTCAGTGATAGCTGGCTGAATGCATTAACATGAAAAGGTTTACAGGAAACCTACTTCAACTCCACTTCTTCAACTACGCCAGACAAGCAGAGCGTTTGCTTCAGCTCCATCACCAACAACTCATCCTCCGAACCGATATTTCTTAACGCATATCCGGATTTCGATGCGGATGTTGGCATGTTTATTGCTGAAAAAATTTCAGGCAACAGAAGAGCAAAAGATCACGTCGAAAGCAAGCCGCCAATTGTGCTCCAACCAGTACGTGAGCGCAAGGATTGGTAAGACCGCTACTCAAAAGCTTTTCATTCCCGAAAATGTTTCAATGCAAATCTACCTTGCAAAGGACAGAAAACACGAAAATTATACCACCCAGTCTCCGCCCTTTAAATTTTAAGTTCTCTTCACGGGAAAGTTTTCCTTGCAGCCAGTCTGACATCGTTATGTGGTTAAGAACCACCTAAATTCGCGCGTGATGCGGCCACAAAAAAGCACACCATTTTCCAATTGGATCCATTGCGCTAGCGTCAAATTCTAAAGAGGACATAAATGAGTGATCCTAAGAATTTGGTGAAATGAATCATTTGAGGGAGCTTCATAAGGGCACCGAGAGAAATTAAAATAAGAATGCGTTTATGCGCACGTCTCATTATATATAGGTTGCGTATAGTGAGTCTGATAGGGATCTCAAATGCGCATATTGAAGTAACGCATTGTTCAGTCGTTTCACCGAACTTCTGACACCCTTCTGCAGGTCTTAAAGTTTAAAATTCTTCTGTCTTCCAAGGTAATTTGCTTGTTAATTGATGAAAGAATTTTTCTGCCTCCTCCCTCAAAATTTTCTCCCTCAAAGTGCCGACCTTTAGAAGCTCTACAGCATTCATGTCTCGGAGTGGACTCAGATAGGGTTTTAAAAATGCAAAGACATTAAGATCAGACACCAGATCACTAATAGTGAACGGGATTCATTGTTGCCTTCTGCTCGGCTACAAAATCTAACTGCTCCATTGAGAGATTACTTTTATGAACGGTTCAATCCTACGATCTCCATGGAAATAGATCAGCATTTACTTGCACCTTTGACGCGATATTTAAAGCGGAATTCTTCAGTTATTTATGGCACAAAAAAGCAATGAAGTTCCTTTGCGAGAGTTTCAAAGAATTTCGACATTACTAGGAACTCGATTTCTGAGATCTGTAAGAGTCTTAACATGTATGAGGTCCTCTCATGCTTGGCATTTGTAAGAAGGACACTTGTTAACGATCAGCGAATATGAGGCACCCCCTTGCAAGTCAGATAATGGTGAGCAAAATTCGCATAGAAAAAAGTTAGCTTTTGGTCACATTGCAATAAAACGACCAGTTCGAAAACTTATTATAGCTACGCATAATTCTATGTCGATAATAAAGTATACAACAGTTATGGAGTTCAGTGACGGATAAATTTCGCATAGCAGATGCTATAGGTTTCACCCAGCCTCGACTGTACTTTTACATGGCGCATATTCACTGGAAAAGTTCAATACGCAGGTGGCTTGCATTGTGAGCGTGGGATTTGTGTTTGCTTCTATCTCAATGTGTTTGGCCATCTAATTTGATTGCTACAAATCGGGTAAACTAATAAAATCGCTTGGTGTAATGTATATCGCAGAGAAAACAGAGATCATATTCCTTATTGAATTTAAGAACCGAAAGCAACAGCACGAGATCAAAAAGTGGAGACTTTTTGTACTGCTGTGATCTCGATTCTGCACGATGCCTTGCAGCTCAAAGAAGTGTTTATTCACTCAGCAATTTAGAAATGAAGTAAAGAGGAACAAAGAATGCTGATGGGAAGCGAAAATGAATACTGAGTCGTGACAACGAGACTCTACCGATGCGAAACCTGTTATGGTAATCGAGCGCAATTATAAACTTCTTGCATTTTAGAGGAGCATAGAATTAAGATTTGCGCCACTAAAGAACGCATGAAACGCTAGTGACAGAAATGAGGATAATGGTCACAAAGTGACAAAAAGTGCTGATAAATGCCAAATTTGAAGAAGCTATATATGCGATGATGATGGAAAATTCCAAGTTGTGAAATTGAAAGGTCAGCTAATTTAGAATTTCAACTACTTGATGGCCCTTTTCGACGACGCGGCAGGCGAGAACGAGACCATGCATGATGTAAGATGATCAAGAACTCAAGGACGAGAGATCTCTCTCTCAACATCGAAAAATACCATAATATCAGCATAACAAAAATGGCCAATTATTATTCCCTGAACAGTAATAATTGAACGAAAGGTTTCCAACCAAAATCTACAGGTTAGATTTCTTAAGGCGCGAAAAAAGCCTCACAATTCTTAGAATTTAACTCAACGATCACTGCGAGGAATCGACTGCGCTCGACAGTATCCTAATATGTAAAAAGTCTCCAGACTTTCTGAAGAGGGGAATTTATGACGTGGGCATGTTTTATGAGCTGATGGAATCGAAGCAAAAAAGTGGCCGAATTTTAGATCAGTTGAATGCAATCGTTCTGGGTGCACTGAAACATTTTTCCCTCTATTTCAGATCGACTGAAGGAGCTCGAGGAACGATAACCATGCCGGTTTTGCGAACGATTTTGTATTGGGGAAGAATGATTTCGGTGAAAGCAAATGAGGGCCAATAATAGGAAGATGAGCATATGGAGGGACAGCACAAAAAGATTCAATATTGGTGCCGTTAAACTGCCTGGAGAGTAAACACTCGAACTAACTGCAAGAGGACTTAAAACGACACAATATATGGCTAAAGTATATTTGGGCTGAGGACGAAAGAAGTGAGGAGTTGAGGTAACAGAACTGCAAGAATCATGACGACGGGAGAAAGGACGGAAGACTCGAATGCGAACGGTGACAACACAACGACTACGAGGGCATAGAGCTATAGAACGACGGGGTGAAACAGTTGTGGACTAAGGTCACTGGACAAGGATATCCGGGCTAAAAGTGGAGGCGGAGAGAACTGGGGGAAGTACGTTGGCAAACGCAAACCGGAGAAAAAAGAACTAACGTCGCTGGGCTGAGCACCGCAATTTGGCGTTTCAGGCGAGTTGACCATGATGCTTATCCGGCTTATTTTGTGGCCAGCTCGCGATGTAGGACAAAATGCGCTATCGCACTGCAGTCTCATTCACTGCCAGAAATTGCTGCAATTAAGCACTGTCACTGTATGGCGAACGCACTCTGTAGATCTTAATTCATTAGCGAGTAACCATTATGGTGAAATTATGCTAATTCCAAAACAAAGAAAAAAACGGAAGAGAAATTTTCCTTTGATAAATGACAATCCATTGATTTCAAGTGATATACTTTGCAGTGAGCATAACGAACCACCATTTGGCTGCTAAATAAGAATCTTTTTTTGTCGACCTTAATTGAACGAAGGTAAACTCATTATAATAGTGCACCACGCTTCAATATAGGCAGTCACACCACATAAGATCTGGTAAATTAGGTGACATCTTGGTCGCTATAGGTCGTCGTCACGCGTCTCTTAATTCGATACAAAAAAATGATGGCATGAATGTATGAGGTAGCTTCAGCTGTCTACCACCTGCATCCCTCCCCTCTGTTCATCTTTCTTTCGCAGACCCCTCCTCTGCTTTCCTCCAGCGAGCGACATTAAGAACACATGGGCATTGGATCACAAACAACACCTGAAAGTTTGCTGCGGATCATTCTCAGATTGATTCGTATCGTGTGTCGTGAGGTATTCTTTGAAACAATTCCTCACCTCTTCGTACCTGTCCTCTCAACAAGGGAAAGAACTAATGATGTGGAGGTATGCAATGGACTATTTTCATGTCTTGGTAAGCTGGATGAGATGCCATCGAAGTGAAACCGAAAACGGAGCACTGCATACATTATACGTTTTCCTTGGTTTACCTACTGTATTGCGTAATCTGAAATACACTTCGGTGCACCAGCTGAAAAACTTCATTCGGATCGAAACCAGTAGCCTCACGATTTAATTTCTGTCTTTCCAAACGTTATTTATTCGTTGCTTTATTGGCCTTTTAAAGTTTCCATCGAAATGCAATATGCTAAATGCAGTAGACTCTATCGCCAGCCAAGAGATACGTGTAAAATTAAAGCAACTTATCTGTTTTCTGTTCGGTGAATCAGTGAGGAACTCGAAGAGGTCAATTTTACGCACCACATCAATGCTAGCGATTTCAGTCACATTTTCGTTTGTGAAATGCAACTAACGATTGTCGATGTCACGTGGTGCGTTACGAACATAGAAATCGAACGAAGCATCGTTTTCATACTTCGGTAATCACTTCCGGTTGATGTCACCCGAACGCGGCATCATGATTTCAAGGATTTTCTCATTTTTTGCATTGAAAGAGTCGAGCAGGAGCCAATTTTTTGTTCACTGAAATTGATTCAACTGGTAATGGCTGTTTGTTTCTGAAGTAATTTTCTTCGTGGCTGCCGCGGAATTTGGTCCCTGCAGTTGGCCGAAAAATTGGAGCACTTGATGCCGAATTTCAGGAAATCTTTAACTTACCTATTTCATATAATTTGAATACCTGATGATATTTCTGGCATTACGTAAAATGGGAAACGACCCAGTTCAGGATGAGAGCTATCTAACGCATTCCAGCTCGGGAATATAAATGTAACATTTTTTCTGCGAAAAAAGCGAGCGGGCAATATAAATGTAACATCAGTGGGACAATATAAATGCCGTTTGCCAAAGAGCCAAAGCTGAAATGACTCAAGCTGCTTGACAGAGCACGAGTGTGCCTTAAAATTTCTTGCAGGGTACAAACGTTGGGCACTAGGACAGTGCCTCCGCTTAGTTGGCTCACTTAGCTCGTGGCGACGCAACTGAGACCACTAGTTCGGTTTTACGCTCTAGTGGTTGTGCCACCAATGACTGCCATTTTCGGGAGTAGAGCTCCCTGCTAATTGAGCTCAAACAGTGAGTGCATTGCAGTTGTGGATCAAGTATCCTCCGTGCTCGGCGCATGCGTTCTTTATTTATTATCGATTTTTCGAGAGATTGCAGAGCGTTCATATTCGTAACTGCCACGCCGATTGCAGAGCTGGTTAAATCAGAATGCTTTCCTGAATCTTGCCCAGCCACTCCACCAAGCACTGCCTGGGGCGTAGACAATAGAGGAATTACCAACCCTCTCCCTAAACGGAACAACGCTGCATCGAATTGCTGGATCCGATGAAGTAGGGGATGAGCATAACCTCTAACCTTCAGAGCCTAAGCTCTGACCTGGTAATTTCGCCTAAGCAGAACTGAAGCGACATAAAATGACAGATACTCATAATAAATACCGATTAAACCAAGTAAACTTATTAAATTGAGAACTAGATTTAAAAAACCAAGGAACATGGTGCTGAAAGACGCAGATGAGGAGAATCCTGAAGCGTTCAGTGCCGCACTATTGTTTTCAGTTTGCATGTGCTCAAATGGGGCAATAATCGGCTCGAATGCTGTAAAGCAGCTTATTTAAGCCTCATATCGAGTAGATGTTCTAGAGCTTCGCGCAGATGCTCCGCTCCAACTCTCAGTGCTCGGGACTGGTAATGCGGCGGGCAATAGGCAAAGGCATTTAACATATATTTATGACGCACATGGTTCAAATACAAGGTCACTGTCTGTATAAATTCACTTGCACTGACCTCAGTCTACAGGAGAGTTGCATAACCTATGTATCTATGCGAAAGTCTGCAACAAGAAAGGAATCTTTCAGAATGTCTAAGGTGTCTGCGTTCTACAATCTAACTTACATGGAACTTGAAGGCTGGACTCAGTGATGGCAGCAGTGAAAATAGTTTAAAGAATCTACAAAAAACTAAGAATGAAAAAGTCGATGGCATCTAATACATCTGGTGATTCGATAATGAATTCCCGCCATCCATGGGAGTACTCATCCTTCATTTTTTAATTACGTTCGCCAAGCTGCTCAGTCCTTCTATTCTCTTTCCTTTCCTGCGCAAGCTAAATAATATCGGCTAGAGGATGTCCATCTGCAGTATTTCACTAAGGAAGCAATTCAAGTCACCTATGGCAGTTAAATCTCTTTAACATATGACTCCGCACTGATGTGGTTGCCGATGCATTTTTTGATCAATTCACATGGCGAAATTCGTACCTTCAGTGAGATTCCACTTTCACTGATGTAATGAAAATTTCTATCTCCACCTTCTCAAAATTTTCCAAATATCTATTTTCGGATCACATCCCAGGGCAGATCTCTTAGTATCTAATGGGCTCAGTGAACAGGCAGGCAGCCATGAACTAAATAGCATTTCAGGCTCCTCAAAGAGCCATCGTGTCATACAGTGCTGACTTCCTTATTTTAATTCCCATGGACGAAATGCATTATATGAGACACGCTAAAACTTAGCAAGCTGCTTTGAAACCGTCACTGTGTGTAGAGGACGCATAGACCAAAAAGGGCATATTCTAGAGTAACTGCACTGCTCGATCAAAATCGGCGTGAAGTGTTCCATAATGAGCTTCCCCATGAAACCAGTATCTTTTACTGCAATGAGCCTGCTTCATTCAGACTGCGCTGTGCTATACGAAATGCTTTCCAGTACGGTAAACTTCATCACCTACTCGGATACACGTCTGGTTGATAAGAAAGGCAGGCTACAGTTAACTGCAATCTCTTGTCCACCGTTTCTTTCTACAAATGATATGGGGTATCAGATCGAACATCTGGATAAACAACTGAAAATTAAGGAAAAGGGCTAACTCCACCTTTGTTTTCATTGGGTACAATAGAAACCAGTAGGGGAAATGCGATTTTGAGAGTTTTGTTGCGCAGTTCAATGCCGTTACTGCCGGACAAAACCATCGACAATCATCTGACTGCCGACTCGATTAATCGAGCAGTCGCATTCTGGCGCATCGTTTCATCGTCATCTCCTTATTCGACATCATTCAGTGAAAAGCGCGGACTTTTGATTTGCTGTGCGACCCAAAAAATATGAAGCTGGTTGATGAATGGTGAGCAGCTAGCGCATTCATTCGGATATGGGGAGGGCCGAGCGAAGATAAGATAAAGATGACATTATCAACAGTGAAGCAAGCGAAAGACAAATAAATTGATGGTTCGATTGTTCTGCGGCATTTGTGAATGGTCGAGGTGATAATTTTTCTGCAGTATTTCCAGCCTATGCGACTGCTTCAGAGACTAATAATTCCGAAAAGCCCTCCCTAAGTGTAATAGACGGCAAAGAAATAATTTGAAGCAATCAGAGGGAAGGAGAGTTCCGGGCAACATGGAAAGTAGAAACTGTGTAGTAGTTTTCGTGAAGCAGAGATTACCACAGCTATTACGAAACTCCCTCGTGAGTGGAAAAAAGTCAGCGCTTCAATGAGTCCTCATGCGAATGTATCGCAGTTTTGCATAACTTACCGTTCATCCTTGGAGCCTTCGAGGATGATTTTGTCTTTGAAGAGATCTTTTTGGATGTCTCAAGAAATCGCTTTCATTCGGCGGTTTTCTTTTGTTCCCTCTCCGGATGGGCCAGCAACATCTGCGCGCTGTAAGTAATGCTTTTAGACATATGGGAAATGTGCAAATTTAGAAATCTGATCACATTTCGGAAGCAACCAAATTGATTTATATGGCGATATCAAACGCAGTGTTACTTATGCCAGCCTAGTCACACGATTGCTCGATAGCCAAATAACACAACAGTGTTAATAAATTCCTGCGTTTGCCACTTAGAGACTGTCATGAAAGACTTTGTGGGGTGTTTAAATGTTGGGAGCGTTTTTAAATTCAATAAAAGCCTTACCATATCGCTTATTTCATCAGAAATACTCTTCACAACACCCCAGTTGTGCTGCTATAAAAGCATCATAGCAGAGTTGCTATACCTCAACAGCTTCATCGTCCTTGCCAGGTACTTCTCAGTGACTCCGAACAGTTTGATGTTCTCGTTATCAGAATAAAGCTTACATCTTATTCTTCTGATCACTTCGCTTCATGCTATGCGATTCTTCATTGCCTCTGTGGAGTTCCGCCCAGGCAGCGATACTATTTCAGACAGATTCCTTTTCCTTCCTTCATTCCACTTTCTTTGCAACCTTTGAAATCATTCATCTGCAAAAGTCGACATCGACATTTTTGTTTTGTCTGTCGTGTGAGAAAAACACGATGAATAAGCTGCACCGTGTCCTCACGGTACACTTTGCTAGGCATTCGAATTAGTATAACCAGTGGGAACTAAACTATGCAAATTAGGCGAATTAGTATCTCTGCTATATCTGGTATATTTATTTATTTAAAACTGTCCTGATAATGATTTAGAAGAGTTTCTTCATGAGATCCGTTGAAACACTCACAGCAAGTAGAGACGCAAATTAGAAACGCAGCCACGATTTGTTTTTTTGGCGAACGAGATTCATAGCTTCCCAATAAATAGGAAAACAGGTGAAATGTGGCCATTGTATTTTCACCAAGTTCACTGACAGCACAACTTTCTCACACAACGTTCGTTTCTCCAGGACACATCCGCTGAAATGGCATTAGAGACAACAAGGCATGGCTTCTAAAGCTTTCAACTTTCTTTCTTGCGGTTTTCGGTCAGTGAGATTGCAAAGCTTGGATTTTAACTTAAATCTTTCTTGGCCTCGGCAAGATAATCAGCTGTTGCAGAAAGGTTTGAAATATATACATCTTCCTTCAATATACATTTGTGAAACTCTTTATCATGAAAGCTGAAACTAGGTATCATGAAAGCTAGGTATCTTTATCATGAAAGCTGAAACATTTGAAAGCATGTAAATGCTGAATACTCGTTCTCCCTTCAAAGGTTACAGCTCATTTCGAAGTTGCTTGAATAGCATGAAATATGACATGAGAGGACCTTATTACCTTGTAAATACAAATTTCAGTTCGCGAAAGTAGACGGAAATTAGCCGAGAAGTGACACAAAAGTGTTCGGGACTGTTTCAGAACATCTTTTGACAGCATTTGTACTCTGAGGACTCATGCATGCTGTTAAGTGAAAATTTAGCGTTTTGAAGGATCTCGATCGGATTGTGAGAAGGATTCTATCTTCTGCCAAACAATGGAACGTTTGAAGGGCAATTGTGCCGGGCCATCATGCAGCGAAAGTTCCCTTGCGTATGGTTCAGCAGTAGGTTCTTCTTTGCTCCAGTATTTTGCGCACTTTGCTTTCCTTCCCATGCTGCGTGCTCACAGACCCATGTCCCATTCTGCACTTGAAGATAGCTCCGTGACCGTTAGGAAACGCTGCAATTCGCCTACCTCCTCGTCGTTTAAGTGCAGCTCGTTTGTGACGTAACAACTCGATCAGATGTTTGGGCGTAGCGAAACGAAGTTAGTGCAGTAGGAATAGAGTGGAAGGTAAGAGATGTCGACGCATATAGGAATGTGTTCGATTGGATTTCAACTCAGTTCGTTCTCAAACTAGAGCCACTTATCTCTCACTCTGTAAAGGTTTTTGCAGTCCAAACAGCAGTCCCACTTTTCGACACACTTGTTTGAGCAGAGCTGTTGCCAAACGATTTTCACAGCACTGATCTGTTGCCAAGAATATGTGATTATCTGTGAACTTAAAAAGGACGTATGCCGAGCTAAATGCAATTACTGGTTTTGTGTTAGGCTTGTTAGCAATGGTGAAAAGTTTTGACTTGTGCAGAGTTATTTAATAGACAGGGCATTCTATCGACGAGGAAGAAGGAGTTGATATTTCAACTCGCAGAGGCTCACTGATCATGCTAAGCTGCTTGTCGATACTGTAAAAATGGTGGACTGCCAGAAACATAGCACACCAGTTTTCTGAGCAGCTCGTGCTTTCAGAGTTCTTTGCTCCTGCGGTACTAGAGTGCGTTCACAATGGTAATGTATAACAATACGAATCGTCGACATAGAAAGGTATGAAAAACAGAGCAGTGCATATGTCCGCGAGTGCGCTTCGTTTCATTAGCAGGTGCTCTAAAGAGAACATAGGCAGATGCACCCATACTTTGCACAAATGTCGCAGCTATGTTGCACAAAACTGTAAATCGCGGAATGGAAAGCAGTTTCATCTGCACATACGTTTGTGGAAGTGCTGTTCGGCTTTGCGATCAAGTGCATCGAGTTCGGCGATGACGCATTTGGTATTCTCGCGCATACCGGCTGCAATTCGAACAATTGAATAGCTTGTTTCCGATGATAGTCGTTGAGGTGGTTTGAGCTGAAAAAATGATCGTTGAAGTTGATATAGTAAGGCAGTTTTAATTATTGCATTCATTAAGCTATAATCACTCACCTTATCTTTACTTCTATGAAATTCTGCCTGATTGTGTCACGTTTCCTTCAAAGTGATACCATGACATACGAGGTTAATATTTAACTAACACCATTCATCATTCAGAAACCATTTCGATTCTGTCGGACATTAAATCTGACGGTATCAGTCAACCTCGGTGTTCAAATAAGACGGCTATTTGGCACCTCTTTTGCATCAAACTGGAAGTGGAAACAGCAAGTGTCTTGAGGCACAACAGTTTGCAGAAAATTCCTTCAAGCGTAACATCCCAGAGGCGACGGCTGACAAAACATTGCACACTGCTTGCGTCATGCACTGCTCAAGAAGCTAGATTGCTGCCTCGTCCGAGATTGATATGCTGGTCTTCTTTCCGTCATAGTTTTCTATCCCAGACATATTTCCAGGTGTGGAGGCTTTTTCTCCAAACGCAGCTTCGACAGGACCTGCAAACATGCTGCTTGGACTTGAGTTGTGAGAAATAGTATTTGCAGCGCGAGATGAGTGCAGTTTGACACTGCAACTGCCAAGTATAATCGTTTCGTCGAACATTTTTGATCGTTTGGTACTAAATACGATGCCCTCCACAGCTTGGTCGATCATTAAATGAGCCGAAAGCGTTGATGAAGGGCCTGGGAAACACTGAAATCCGTTCGCGTTTTCTGTGGACAAAAGCCGAAGAAAACGCGGGCAGTGGCATTTCTGCAGCCACTAAAAATGTGAACCTTCTGGAAGAAACTGAATTTTTTTGTAACTTTTTGTAGCAAAATTTTTTCTCATCATGCTGAACGTAGGCACATGCTTCAGCGTGGTAGAGGCATGAAAGAGTGGAGACTACCGTGAGGTACACCCCAATGAAAGGCGATGCGGCATTTGAACGATACTTTCATAAGCAATAAATATTTAGAGGGCAGTGAAATAATGCGGGTTTTGAAGGAGCAAATTAATGCTGGATAAGTAGGTCTTCCTTCACAATTCACGTCTCTGGATTGCAACCTGTCCACTCCCTCCTTGACATGAAAAGTACCTGCAAATTTTGGTGCATTATAACGATAATAAAGGGTTGATTCCTATGTTTTTCATCAACATTGAAGCACTTAGGGCAGTGGTCTTCTGGAAATGGTGTCCACCAGCTCTTTCATGTTAAGTTTTCCGGATGAGAAATGGGCTGGAAAATTCCGCGATGGAGAAGAACAGTACCTGGCTAGTCAGACCCCAAAAGTTCTATCACGTTTCGTTCTCGATGAAATGTCTGCAATCTCGGACAAATTTAACGCTTACCATCTCCACTGCTGCACCTTGAGCTTGCGATCGTGGAAATTCGCTGCAACAAATTACGGGATCCTTTCTGCTTGGGCTTTACTTTTTTTATCAGCAAGCTTGATAGCAGTGGCAATTGCTTGCATTACGTCGTCTGAAGAGAGCGGCCACACAAAATGACATTCATCCAAAAGCGCATTATGATGTTGCAGGTTGCATAAGCTTCATTATAGCGATTCTGTCGTAGGAACTGAACCACTTAGGGCACAGATTTCGGCAGAGAATTTTTAATATACCAGCGGTTTTGCTTGGTTTCCAAGTACAAACGATTTAGGGACGATAAAATGTTGACAGCATCCAGCAGAAAAGCAATTTTTGGACAGTCTGTTTTCATCTTTACCAGGCTATGGGCTACAACATTCCTGGTGAGAGTATCTTTCGGATGCTAAGCGTTGCAGTACAAACTCTGTTTTGCGGAAGTCAGGACATGGCACTTACAAAGATTCCTTAACTGTAGAATCATCTCCGTAGAATGAAACTGTTGCGAGCTGAAAGCATCTTCAATGCATGGTCTGCAAAGCAGCAAAGTAAGTCGACGGCAGGCGGCAGAAAACAATAGGACAGTGTGCTAAAAATTGTAAGAAATCGAATCGCCTTTTGCATTGCGAGTTTTCCTTGGAACTGCGATGACCACTGGAAGATTTTCTCCGCTATTCGAAAGACATTTAGTAAATTTGACATCGTAGCAACATCCAAAATTGTGGTATAATCCCTAAGCATTCCTTCTGAAATTCCTCCCTCGGTATGTCACGAAAGTTTCTTAGCGATTTGCACGCTGTTAGCAAACCAGTGACTTTTTTAAATTCAAGTGACTTCTTCCCATTTAAAGTGATACTTGAGATAAGTCGATTGCTGCGTGAGCAAATATTTTTTAGCTCAAAACCATATAACCAAACGATAGGCCCAGCAACAAATGGCGACAAATAGGTCCGACTGAGCAAGCGGCGTAAAATATTTCAAGATCGCGAGGGAAAGGAGAAAAGCAAAAGCAGAATGGAGGCGGGTACGGTCTCGAAGGAGGCATTCTGTCTATACAGATTTCATTAAAGGCCAGCGAATATAGAGGAACTCGTGAGAGAAGCGTGACGCATTTACATCAACGCCAGTACCCCTGCCCACGTGCACGACTTCCACAACACAGAAGCAGCTCTACGAGGCCTTGCGAGCACTAAAACCTGCTTCGTCTCAACAGCAGATGTCGTTCATCATATCACCTGCGCATTCCCCCTTCTCGACCCCTTGGCCAAGTGAAGGTCCCTCCCTATTTGTACACCGACTCCACAGAGGCACCAAAACATCATGATGCCCTACTAAGCACAGATCTCTGCACACACCCTATCTCCGTCAGTATTATGATCCGCATATCGCGAGGACAAAACACACTTTGTGTGGAAAAATTTGCGAAAACGGCAATTCGTCGTACAAAAAAAGGAAAAAAAGAACAGGAGAAAGGCTTGCACTCCTAGAAAACTTAATGTTTTAAAATATGCCTACAAAATTCATTCTATTTACTGGGCAGTGATCTCTTTGAAAAAACATAGAAATAACTCCAAGGGTGATCATCAATCTGCAACTCGAGGTGGTCTGTCCCTCTCCAGTAAATGAAATAGACGCCGAACGCAACTGCTTCTTCGTAGGAGCAGCACAAAGAAGAATTTATGCTGTTAGAAGTGTGTTAATGAAAACTTAATTATTAATAATTGGCATCAACCGTCGCGTCTACTTGCCGCTTATCAATAGTTTTTACGAAATTTGGAGCAACCACGCTGTGAAAGTTCGTAGGGAACAGTGCCGTGGAAGTTAGCGTGACATATGCTTCAGCTTTGAATTCATAGACCAACTGGTTCCATATATTGTCGAGGACTGCACTCATATTCAAGCCAATCATATCTCACCTAAAATTTTTGCAAAGGGGTAAGGTAGCATCAGATATAGATGTAAGATTTCTTGGCTTCTGACGAAAATGTTCATCTGCATCACACGCAGGCAGTGTGTGCACTTTCTCTCCCTCACCAACATAAATGAGACTGAAAGTAACTGCAACCTGCATGGTTGACACTGCATAAGACGCAAGTGCAAAAACGATTATACTGCCCAGAGGGTTAGCTGAAGGGAGAAGATGAAGAAAAAAGACAAAAACAAATCTGCAAAATAAAGGCAAAGTAAGCAGCATGTCATAAACTTAACAGTTACGAGAGCGCGTGTATTAATGAACGCAGGAATTTAGATGGAAATATATGGACATAAGAATAGGGGTAGAACTGGCGAGGGAAGTGAGGGTTGGGATGAGGGACATGATCTTTGTTCTCATACACGTAATGCGAGATCGAGTAGTTCTGGTGATGGCGATGTGACTTTCTTTTTTTAAAATCTCACATAACCTCCCTTTGCGATCTCGTTTGATACAAAGCTCCACGCATTTATTGCCCTTTTTGAATGGGTTCAGCCTGCGCCTGTTAACAGTGAGCATAAAACAGCTTGCGAGCATGAGACCATTTGTCGACACGGGCTTCCCGAAATATTTATTTGTTTGGTTGGGCTTTGGCTTCATTCGTTCGCTGAGATCAGTTATAGTCCTGAAAGGCCGGTTTCGGTTCTATCGTAGTGCGATTCCGGATTGATTGCTATGTTCACTGGCATCAGTTTTGATCAGGAGGGCTCAAGTTATCGAATCAGAAAAAAAAATCGAAAACGAGCATGCTTCTACACAGTATTATGTTTGTCTAACTCTAATCTGACACTTCCATCGTGATACTAACCCCTTCACTTAAATAGCGAAGTTGCGAGATGGTGTTGAACTTATGAGTTCCTTCTCAGCTTTAAACTACCGAACATCTGCCGCATGGAACGTCCCTGAGGAGGAGGCGACCATGGAGGGCGGTCGTTGAATCACTTCGAACAATCCTTCTTTCCATGAGTCTAAGGGTGGTGAAATCTTCAAGCAACCATATTGTCTATGTTTGCATCAAACCCTGGCACGGTGACTCAGCGATCACTTTGCTGTTTGCACTCAACGCTTATTGAGTCAATGTTATCGAAAAACTGAAACATCATGGAAAAAGTAGGTAGTTGCCTGTTTGGGTTTTTTAAAAGATGCACCCATTAGATAATAACAGCATTAATCGCCACAAATAATATTTTTACATTGGAAATCCGTGGCGACTTTTGCTTGCAGAATGTCCTTCGTGGGACATGACGTTGCAGTTCACACACCAATATTCCTTCAACTGCTAAACGTCCTCGCTGATAGACAGCTGTCGTTGAATTCTGCATATCGACCAAACAGTCATCGCGTTATTGAGTCCAGTCGTATCTGAATTCAGTTGTCATTTACTGAAATGTAAACATCATTATAGCGCACATGACTGAAGTTGTCTTGTTCGTATAAACTGTTGTTATATGACACAGCTTGAAAATGAGCTGAGGAATGCCGCATTACCCTAAGTTCAGCATGACGGTCTGCGAACAAAATTTTGATATATCACCGTAGATCAAGTCACAGAACTCGTTCGCGTGGGTTCGACGAATCGTTCATCCGGATTGCATTCTACAACAATCCTTCGTTGCCGGGTGGGGAAACGAAATGAAGCAAACGGTTGAGTGCTTTGAGCGATAACTTTCTTTGAAATGTGCGTGAAAATCTAAAAGTGTATTTATGCATCGGCAGTAACTCGTATTAAACTGATCCCATAACACCCTATAGAACAATCTCAGTTAATATGAACGTAAAGAGGGCATTTGCGTCTCCAAACTATCGTAATCGTGCACATTTGCCGACTAAAACACTTCACTGAGGTTTCATGGAGCGAAGTGAATGGCATAAGAAGGGAAAGAAAGAATTCAGTGCTTGTAAGATCATAAACGTAAATAGCTTTTTTCGTAAGAACGTTGAAAATAAGCATGTTGATGAAACTAAAGAAGTTATTGCGGTGTTTCTAGAGGTGTTCCTTAATAACACTAAAGTAAACTTCAAACTTTTAGTTAGCAAGGGCATGCAAAAGATGGAAACAATTGACGGACTGCGTTGCTGTAGTGTTTGCTTAACTCATTGGCCAGGACCGGTGTGTGAGATAACCGGTGAGAAATGTGGCGCAAGGAAAGAAAGAATTCGATGTACACAACCTCATGAATGTTTCGCGTTACTGCCTCGCCGTTTGCTCGAGCGCTTCTTCCGGAAAATAAGGGCCTTATTTCCATCGAATTTTGCGTCGAATTTTATACTCCTTTCCGTCTAAGTGAAACCGTTGAATTGCCCAAAAAGGTAACCTCCTCTCCAACGAGACCTCATAATGCATTGGTAAAATTTCCGCTTTGGTTTGGTGTGCCTTGAATTGTGTGCAAAATACATCACTATCTCAGCTTTTTTGCGCATCTGTTATTAAAGATGCAGAGAATCAGAGACACTTTGAGATCATGGAAGAAAGTATGTGCATAGGGTTTCATTTGCTGTTTTATTTTTCACTTACGTAGTTTTTTACTTACGTAAGTATTTATGTGCTAATCGCAACATCATTCTCCACGGTAAGCAACATCTTTAATCCAGAAGGGACACGCAGAATAATGTTACTTCACTGATACTTCGTGTTCACAGAATTTTCGATTGCACTTGAATTCTTAACGTCGAAGCTAGCTTAAACAGTGATTTGAAAAGTGCTGTCTGTTGCTTCAAAATGCACAGTATTCACTTTGCTCTGCCCCATCAGAATAATTTGCAATGTTGCATTCTTCTCGTTCGTTAGCAAATCAGCCATTCCAATTTCCATGCATCCGACCATATTCGATTTACAATGCAGTTCTTCCCTTCAACTGTGGTCTATTACTCCAGCGAGCAGTGCCAAACGAAAGGCATTGATCACTCATATTAACCGACTTGATAAATAAAACATTTTACTAGAAAACACATTGCTAAACAGCATTGTGCGATAGAGTATGTGCTCTGTAAAATGGTCGTAATTTTCCTTTCTCCTTCGGTTCATTTCTTTAGAGAGCTTTTAGCGGTATATTTGCGCAGTTAGTCTAAAATACATCGAATTCATCATTATTTGGTTATTCAGATTTCGATCAAATCATCTTCAGCTGGTTTAATGTATTTATGTCTGCTTCTGTCTGTCTGTTCAAATGTCGAAGTCACTAAACAGCCAAGCTGTAGTGATAGAATTTGGCGAGGAGAAACTAAATCTTGAGCAGACATTAAATTTTTGTACGCTTCAGCACGTTGCGTGCGAGCCGCAATGCAGTAAATTCCCATTCCATATTTGCAGATTGAGTGGTTCATCTCGAAAGCGCTTTCTAGTCGGCAGGAATGAGGGAGTTTGTTTTAACGAAAATTAACATGAAAAGGTAAATATGAATGAGTTGCTGGGCAGTTCTTTTTATTTCTGGCCGCATATGGCAGTAGTATGACAATAGCAGCTGCAGGGGTATAGATCCGAATATTCCCGTCTGACGCGTTTTTGTTTTAACCCATAAATGTCACCGACCTATGAAATTTGCAAATGGAGTTTAACCCTAAATTAGCAACCCGTCTATCAAACTTATTTGTATGTTAACGCAATTTGATTGAAGCGTGACGGAGAAGTTTCATAGTATTCACGTTGTTAGACTTTTATTTTAACGTACCTGAGTTTTACTTTTCCTATCAATCGAAAGCAAAGAATCGAAAAAGCGCATATCGTGCCACTTTCTCTTCACTGCGGGTTGTTTTACTCTCGTTCCTGTTTTTTTCTAGAGATTTACTCGTGCTTAATAGACGTCACCCTACCGACCGGATTATGAATGTGAGTGACAATAACCTATATGCCCTTGGTGAAGGTTGTCAGTGCATGCTAAGAGAAAGGTTGGATTCCCGCGCCATGTCGAGAACGCACTTTGTGTCAACATCAGGAGCAAACGTAGCTCGGCTCTATGCCCAACAAACTTGTCTCGCCGCTCATCGTTTTCACTGCGGAGCTCAAGTTTAAATTCCTGTTCATGACCCAGTAATCTATACAGATTACTGCATATCGGCAGAAATTCCAGCTTTCCACTTTCTGAAATTGAGGATCAGCATGAGGAGTCAGCTATCCTTAAAAAAATTCTATTTTTCCACAGTTTTCTGACCGCAATGGAAGCAGACGCTTGCCTTTAATAGTGTTTAAAGCGGACGTCTACTTCGCGATTATATGTCGTAGTTTAGTAAAGCATTAACTAATATGTTCCTTAAATTTTAACAGGCTTGTGATAAATACCCATCAAAAATTGTAAATGAAATGCTGTTATCTTTTGAGGTAATGGCTGCCTGGTTACGTCCCCACCATAGCCTTGAGCTCCGATTTCTTTCATCTCTGCATATAAAGGTGGCTTGTGTATTGGCGTCTGTAGAAGACGAATCCCGACCTCGAATCTTTGCTGTCAGTTCCTGAACCCAGTCGTCATTAGAAAGGAACCTGGATTTTTCCTCCACTAGTACGGACTCTCTTCGCAGTCTGTGATGGTTTCATGTTAAAAATGATCCGAATTTTTGAGTGTAGTTGTGCCAAGTGCTGGGAAAACTTCCTCATTATAAAAATCCCAGGTCTTAATATGACTAGTAAGGAGGACCCTGTTAGGCTCATCGATGCATGTAATGTAAGGTTGAAGAGCCACAGTAGACTCGAGTGCCCTTGGTGCTAGTGTACAGAGTTTCAGAGTGTACAGAGTTTGCGAGCATTCTTGCACTCTATCTGAAAAGATTTGATGATATCATTGTGCCAAAAAATGGCGCTTCGAAGAACTGTGGGGTCTCTTGAAAATAATTCGATCTCTTGGAAGTCCTGAAAACGGATGGAGAATGTTGTTCTCGAACATGTGCTCTTGCTGGATGAAGCGTACTCTTCGCCTGACACACGAAAGAATTTGTTGCTAGCAGAGCAGCCTTAAGTACTTCGTTTCCTAATGGAGAAGCAATCGTTTCATGCGTCCAACGATTGGCGTTATGTATTCCCGAGGGAACATCGAATATCTCTACAAGCAGGCACTTTCTTTTGTCTTAAAACACATTGTCGGTCCAACGGCTTCCTGCTTTTCTTTTAAAAAATTTCCTTGTCTTTGCCCTCTAATGTTTACAGCTGTGCAGTTATAATTTTTAAGGCTGTGCAATGGAAAGCGGAGCTTAAATAAAATGAGTATTACAAAGAAAAGATTAAGACACACGTTCATAATCCGTGACAGTGGCTTATTTGAACGCGCAGATGAAGACCCTTTGGTGATCAGCATTTCCGGTTCTGTCGCTTTTGCAAATATCCCGCATGTAAGTGTCTAACGGTGTCGCCACACATAACCTACGCAAGGCACCTTTGTGTGCTCCAATGAGTGGGATTAACGATGCAGCACTTTCAATTCACTAAGGTTAAGTACGCAACTTTCATAGCGTTGTGTTTACCGTAGGCCGCACCAAACTTCACGTTGAACAACTATCAGCTGTGTCAGGATCTATAGGCGTTGAAAGATGTCAGAAAAGTTGAGTTCAGCTTGCATTGATTGAATCAGAGATAGACGCGCCTCCGTGAAAGGTTCGTATGGGCGTTTGAATGCTTTAAAAATGAAAAACCACATTGCCCATTGTAGATGGTGCCAGCAACTTGTGAGAGTGAATGTCTCAGCGAGCTAACTGCAGAGCTGACCATTTCTCTGGAGCGTCTCTCCATTTGTTTTAACCACTAGTTTTATATGAATCCTTTCATTCCACACGCATTACAATGCGTTTAGAACCTATACCCTTGAGGGTTTCGTGCTGTTGTCGACTTTTGAAGAATTGGTTCATTTAGAAGTATTTCAGACAACTTTGCGTGAGTTGGTCTTCCACTATTCCGGAACATTTGAATTCCGCAGTCTAAGTGAATAATCTGGCTAAAGTCATCTAAAGTGACGGCACTAACAACAGCTGCACACTCATTAACAGTGATATGTGCAACGTTGAAAAAACCGCGAAGGTGTTGCCGTGCAAAATCGGTTAAGGTGAGAGGCATTGTGCTGCATGCTTGCAGTATCGGCAGTCCGATCCAAAAGCAGGCCAAATGTCGCAGCCATTGTTCCTTCTGCGCCACTGTGATTAGCGGTATGAAATTAAAATATTTGGCTGATGAAACCATAGAAATTCGTTTGATTATTACGCATGATTTGGCGAAGATCTGGTGTTATTCGTTGCACCGTCATGACAGTTAGGAGATCTTTCCCAATTTCGGGAAATGAGATGTGGTCAAAAAATGGGGTCACCATAAAATTCAAATTTAGCGTAACTTTAACTGCCGATAGGACTATCCGGGCTTATAATGTTCAGGTGTCAGGATGCGCTTCAACAACTGTGAAGGAGAATTGCTGCTTGTCTTCTGTGGTCTCAGGGAGGGTGGGGTGGTAATGTGAGGGGAGGAGGAGACGAAAACATAGATGGAGATTGGATTTGCATAGAACTTATGAATGTCTTATTCCGTTTTAGTCTTTTCGGCTATTTTATCCTGTGCGATAAACGATCTTTGCTGTTCAACTCGTCGTGAACATTTGAGCGTTGTCACTGGTGTCGAGCGCTGAAATAAATCTGAATCTTATCGTTGCAGAATCTGAAAATTCAGATTTATGCCGTGCAAGGGAGGAAATTTCCCGATAAAAAAAGGAGTAAATCATTGGCAAAGGAGGAAGGAAAGGAAGGGGAATCGCACCTCGGCTCCTTTCATTTTGCTGCGAGGCGCAAGTGTACTCTGCAAGCAGTATTTCTGCAGTTTCCATCTCACGAAGCGAATTTTAAAAAGCGGGCTTACCTGACTTCGGTCACCAACTTGAGCACAAAAACTTTTTGCTGCTGATCGTGTCCATCCGTAATAGAGGTTGTGTTCGTTGCCAGGATGATACCTTTGAGCCATGCAGTTTTTGGTAATACGCAAATTTTGCAGCAGTAAATGCTACGAGATGACAATTGAAGCGGGCGGTATTCCAGCGGGCGCTGTTGCGATTATTGTCATTGCTGCGATCGCGATTGGGATAGGTTTCATGACACTACTCTGCTCACTAATTAATGTTGCAAAGAACCATCGGCGGGCTGCTCGCTTGCAGGTATCGCAAATTCCATTCTGATGGCTGCACTGTACGTTTTTCTGCTGCATTTTACTATTGAGACACTCTGCGACGCGAGTCTTTCTGAGTTTTGACTATCGGGAACGCGAAGGATGAATGCCTTTCGCTTTAAGGAAGTTTGTCAGTTTGTTGTGACACATTTAGGAGCACATTTATAGTCTGTTTTTTAGTAGGTGACTAAACTACCCTCTCCGTGGGAGGATCACTCTGTTGGGCACTTGTTGCTTGAACTAGTCTGCAGTAATGGCCTCACCCACAAGAAGTAATCCGTGTTAAAGCAGAATTTGTCAGATAGGCTAGTGATGTTTCTTCAACGTCATGTATCGGCTTCCTGCACTATCAGTGCTATTAGGATTATTGCTTGTTGAGTCTATTTGGTGTATATTAAGCATTTATTATTTCTCCTTTTGATATTCTCCATCGATTCAGGAAGCCAAGAAATGAAATTTTCTGTTTAAACAGCTGCATTTTTTGAAGGAGGGAATGTGGGCGGAAGTTTTTCCGGTTGACGCTCTACTCAACTGAAGTGAGAATGCAATTTTCGTATGATCGAGCGCTCATAGACGCTTTAAATATAAAAGGCTTTCTTCTAAACTCCAGTGAAGGCACTAATATAATGACCGAATGTCACGTTGTTTGCATCACGCAGAATTTCGGCAATGAGTACGGCGATTTTTCACAACAACCTGAATAACTTCCCAGTAAAACAGATGACGAAAAACGCATTGTGGATCAAGCATTTCAGTGACTAGTTTCGCTTAGGGCAGCGAATGGAGGATGAACAGCACATGCCTGAAACACTAAGAGCACGTAAGTACTGAAGGCACCTGGAATCCGCGGTGGGGTATTCGAGAAAAAAACCTGGAAATTTGAAAGGCTCATCTTCTGTAATCTGTGTTCCGTGACCTTGGTTTAAGCCCTTTTATATGTAATGATGCCAGAACTAAATTATCTTTGCAAGATAACGAATTCAACGGACACAGCTAATGAAGCAAGCTGTGCCGCGTCGTTTTGTCAGGCAAATAAGCTGCTAAAGGCAACAGAAGAGGTGGTATTATTTTGCAATTTTGCAGTCAAAGGCACAAGAGCAATCATTTTTGTAGAAGGAGTTTGATGTGAGGAAATGTCAACATATGGCAGGAAAGAATTTCGCGGAGGAGAGGGAGCTTAGAGTGGTTAAATCTACAGATTTATCATGCAGTCTCCACAAAAGTCAGCACCTCTGTAAGTTTTGAAATAGACTGTTCTCAGATGTGAAGAGATGCGAAATTTGTGAGTTCTTTGTGACGAAATCCTTCATCCTGGGTTTGTGACGAAATCCTCCATCCTGGATTTGTGACGAAATCCTCCATCCTGGATTTGTGACGAAATCCTGATGAAGACCTGAATTTGCTAGCCTAATTTGGATACCTTGCAGCTGTTAATTTCTCTCAAGAGGTGAGTAACTCTACTTACCATTATATTTCTGCCTGTTGTGCGCCTTTCCCATAGGAATATTTTGCTTTTCAGTCGTGTAAACGATGTACATCGCGTCCCTCATGCATTTGTGGCGACTTCAAAATTTGATCTCTTTAAACTATCTTTCCTGTTGAATCTATGGCGATGATAACGAGAGGTTATTTGCAGCAAGCATGACGTCCGCTTTAGCAAATTATGCAAGGAAAAATGAGCATCCCTTCCCCTCTCACTTCACAAGTTTCCAGGTCATAAAATATTGACATTTGAAACCCGCCTTTCGGATCAATGGAAACAATGCTTCACTTTATGCACGAAATTATATGCATAATTTTCCTCCACAAAATGACGCAGCAACTTTTAAACTTGAATGAAGGTATTTGCTGTTCTGGCCGAAATTCGTTCGCCGGAACAGAAAATATAAAAACTGCGCAATGCTTTTTCGAGGTTCCGGAAGCGTGGCAGACATTTCTGCGGCTGACCGCAGCAGCTTAGACAGCTGTAATAATTTCCGATGTTCAGGTCGCTGTCATGGTTTTTGAAGAATGTAGATTGCGCTCATCCATATAGGCGGGATCGCCGTACTCATATTCCAAGAAGCGCTATAATCACCACTAAACCTCACACGTTAGTCTTATTGAAAATAGGTCTTTAAAAGGTCGGAAACTGCACTCCGAGTCTGACTTTCTCCCACTTATCTAATTGTTTGAATTTTGGCACTTCTATGCATTTCTGGAGGCCTCTGATCTTGGATATTCAGAAACATTGCATAGATTCCATTTGATGACATTTGAAACTCCTCATATCTTCTCACCGAAGTAACGTTTCATGCAAATGGAAAAACTGCCTTATATGCTTTACGGCTATTGCATTGCCTACAATTCTGTATAGAAGCTTAGGAATTTCTCTCACGGATAGAAAAAATGATTTGTTTCGCCAAGCATAATAGCACAACTTTTTTTCTGGTATGAAGTTTGGAAGAAGGGGAGAAACGAGAGAGTGGTGAGGTGGCGATTACTGGAAACAGGAAATGTTTGCCGTTAAAGGAGGAAAGTGAAGGAAATGACGGGGCATTAAAGCAGATAAAAAACCGATTTCGATAACCGCTATAAGAAACAAATTTGGTATCGGTTACACGTGAAAAGAATTCATAGTCTTTAAAGCAATAAGGGAAGTCATTCGAAAACATCAAGAACAGTAACTTCAGAGAGCTTATAAGAACTTATAAGCTTTTAAACCATGGAAGTCAGCAAAGTTCGGAATATAAATTTATACCAATAGAAATGTAAAAGAATGGGGTAGAGGCGAGAGAAAACAATTGCACATAGGTTGGCTCTGAGACTGCACAGAGGTCTGGTCTTCAATACTGCGACAAGAGCCGTGCGACGCATAGCTCGTTTTTTAAAACTAGTCCCAGAGGAAGCGTAGATATCGACTGCTCATATTCTCTTTGATGCCCTGGAGGGTCTAGAAGTGAAGTTAGGGAATTTAACAGATGGACCGAAATAAAATGCATTGTGAAAAAGGAAGCAATGCGAGATGCGGGTCCCATTGCGCGGACGCTCGAAAAAAATCTGTAACATATAGCTCTCCATTGCAGCTGGCGCTCACGACTAATCCCTTGTCATGAATGGAAGCCGAAGATGCTCAGTTGTCGAAACATGACTAAAAGTCTCGACCCAAAAATCGAAACTGTAGTTATGATTGTTTCTCCATAATCTGTGGTCTCTCCAGAGTGTGGTGGTGGTATCCCATAATACTGCCGCATTTTCTCACAGCAACAAGCAACCAAATATATTAAACTGGTCTCCTCACAGTGTGCGGCCTGCGATCGTGATGAGCACTTTTTAAAACATCCTAGATATGCTCTAGTATCTGCCTCTGCTGATGTTACTCAGTTTAAAGTTTCGTATGAATGGTTGCATTGACGAAAGTACATCATACATACTTAAAACAAGGCCGAAACAGCCATTAATAAGATTCCCTCTCTTGACTCTTTGAGACCGGCGCTTTTTTTGAAGACTGGTTCCCTTACAGTATGACCTGATGGATTTTTAAGTGTGTTCCAGAATAACGCAAAAATCAACGTCGAAAACTGTAAACATTTTCGATTGCAGTCGCTATCGGCTGAACGTGTTATCTCACCGGGAGCGTGTCCATCACTAGGCCGTCGACTGCCCTCCTTAGCAGGGACTGGTGGTCATTTCGTACTCAGCTTCATCCCTCACCCATTACCGTCACCGACACCACCATCAGCCTCCGAACGAACCCATAAATCATTTGCAACGGTCGCGGAGGCACCACCCAGTTATGAGGAAGCATTAAGGATGGCCATCGAAGATAGTTTAAGGCACACGCATCAATCGTCTCAAACAAATACTGCTGTCGTTGCTTCGGAGGTGCAGTTTTGTTTGCTTCAGTTACTGCGTTTGAAGCGTCCATCGTTGTAGCAGAATACTGCTGTGCGATTCACAGCAATTTCGGAAACTTTACTGTTTGAAAAATTTCTGCATGTAGGAGCAAAAAAATGAAGACAAAAAAATGATTGAATAAGGCACTGTGACGGCAGAGCAGTGTAATCATCCTCTTAGCATCATTCGAAATTCAAGTGAGCTTTCGCGTTAGTGCTGAAATATCTTCACGAATGTCAAAATAGTAACATTAAGATTTAGATGTGCGATTTTTTTAAGTCATTTGAAGACCTTATGATGGATATTTTGTGGCTGGATAGAAGCGATCACAACGACTTTGACTGATAAAGTATCTTATTCAATGACCGATACATTAAAACCATAAAGCACGAATAAATCAACGCACAGGTTGCTTTACACTCATCCTGATATACCATACTTCTCAATCATTTAAATTCAATTTATTTTACAGTGATTATGCAAGTTCCTTAGCGGCACACATTATTCAGCCGAACTGAGCAAAAATCAGCGAGAAAAGCTCTTCGCTCGATGTGAAATGCACTATGTAAATAGGGGAATTTTTTTCCTACTCATCGTTTTCTACTCATCCGATGTTTAGGCAGGCGAGCTGGTAACATAGGCAACCACAGAGGCAACGTGTTGCTTCTTCGTTTTGTGCCGTGTTGCTTTGAGATTCTTTCTTATTTCACACAAGTAAAAAAAGCCAAGCAGTACGCATTGGTGAAGTGTGCGCTAATCGAATGTGTTAAGGTGAGTGAAAATTCTTCACCACCGGCGATCCCTGCCGGTCGTTTCCTCAATATGCGTCTGCCGAATCCTCAACGCGCCGTGACCGAGAACAACGGTATTTTGTAAGTTTTGCAGTTGCTTTTTGTGCTGAGAGCACATTAAACGCCCACTCAAGTGATCTTTTTGCACCCTACTGGCTATACGTCGCTATTCTGCTTTCCACTGTGCAGTGCATTACCATTCTGCACGAACGAAAGCCTACTAGCTTCACCAGCAGCCTCCTGTCCCTCGTCAGCTACTGTTTCTCGACGCATTTTTCATCATTTGCATAATTTGAGCAGTTGATTGTCTCCTTACATGCCAGCTTTTTGGTTGCACCAGAAAATCATTCAAAACCACTCTCCATAATGGGCGAATTCCCTTCGTGTCCTAAATTTCCCGAGTTTCCTGTACATCTATCTTCGCTATGCAAATAAGTTACATTCATGTGAAATTACGTCGTATTAGCGATGCAGTAGATCCATGCTTAGCGATATTTATCTCGATCACAATTCACTGGTTTTTTATTTTTGCATTTATCATTTATCAGAATTCTGTGACTGTATAATTCAGATTATGGGCGAATCAGCATCCTCATAGTTGTGATTGCAGTAGCAACTGCGGGATTTTAATTTTCGCTTGCATGTGAGTCTGTAAAGTGCTAACTTCACCGTCATGTGTTTTCACGACCATGCGTTCGTGTACGTTTATATGGGCCGGTAGGTTTGCGTATACCTTTCTCAAGAGCGAGTGTTGGGTGCACAAATAGTGGAGCGATGTGGTGTTCCTATGTTTAATGGAAATATTGCATAAATTAAGTCTTTAATATAATCACTAGATCGACCGTGGAAAGGAATGATATAATGCGGTGTGTTTGGATGCTATACTCGAAGAAATCCCATAATGCCAACTCCAAAAAGTTGCGAAATACAGGCGAAGCAACTGTCCTGCAAATATGTCTCTATTGTACTGCACTATGTACTTGTTGTCTACATCTTGCGTTCCACAGTACAATTTGAATGCTCTCCAGAGAGGAATGTGATCGTTCTGAGCGGTCAAATGTTCTCTTTCGAAGTTAGTAGAAGACATATAGATCCGTGAAATACTCCACACGCAGTTCGTTTCGGTCAACCTTATTGCATCGAATGACGAATCCTCGCGGATGATTTATATGCGAGCACATTTTGTTTAAAATATGTCTTACGACGTGAGCGAGAATGTAGATACTGAGAGAGCAAGTTCTTGCAGAGATGAACCGTTTCCATTGGCATTATTATGTGGCTAGTGATTCTTTTCATTTTTCTAGCTCTTAACAGCTACTTTTCTGACCTTTATATTTCAAAATTGGGAGGATAAATAGAACTGATCGTTCTTATCACCTCTGATTTCACGGAGGGAATAGGGGGAAGGGTGAGAGGATGAGAAAGTTTGGCCCTAATTCCCATCAGCTATTGCGTGTTCATCAAATTGTTCTTTTATAACAAAATATACTGCACTTTTTGGACTCCTTGTACATATGTCTCATGATCAGTGAAATTCAGCACAATATTTACTAAACTTTCCTTATGAGCTTCAAAAATTGAAAATATTCAAAAAAGTAATATTGTCTAATTTTGGGGTCATAAAAATTTATCGGATAGCATCAAGTCAGCTTAAATTGCAGATACTGATGGCATTGCCATTTGAAATAAGTCATAACCGATAAACGCCAGTCTTCTGAGTTTTTCTTCACGAGCATGGTCTAGCGAGGTTTCGTAGTTGAAGCGTCTAACACCAACCGCCATGTTCCTAATAATATGGAGAAGCTCAAACTGAAAGGTTTACGTTTATGTTATTCTGTAATTTGGATTCCTTGCCATCGTTGGTTTTTGACTGGTCATCTTGGCATTTCTTTAGAAAGGAATCGACAGCCTCTCAACTTTCGGAAAGTAGTTCACATCAAGAGACAACGCCGAAGAACGACACAGAACATGAAAATAAAAGCCGTCAATCGGTAACAGTGAGAGGATTGAACGACGAGCTGGATCAGAAAGATTTTGAAGATGTTGATTTGAACCAGTGATTTTATCGCGAAGCCTTTACAAATGAAATAATTTGTCAATAATAGGCCCGTTCGAATTTAATATCCCTTCTTCGTTTTGGAGAGTTTCGAATGATCAGCATTTGTTATGAGACGGCAAGCACCTTGTGCTTGATGTAAGCTAATTCGATTGCTTGTGGTACATTTCATTCATTATAAGGTATCTCCATGGAGTCTTCAAAGAGAAATGAGCCTCTTGAAGAAAGCGTTCATATAAGCCTGGAAGTTTCCTATTATCCCATTTGAAAGACTCATTTCAGGTGTTTCAAGTAATCTTCACTTTCTCTCGAAATACGTGACTGGAATGAACAGTTGTAGTAATAGTTTCCACAGCAATGATGTTTATATTCCCAGATAGTCTGGAGGTTGAAACATCATTAAGAGCGTAGAAGATAAATTACTGCGATAAGTGCTGCAGATGTAAACAACACTCAGAAATCCTCAACAAACACTGCGATTGAAATAAGGGGGAGTTGGTAGATGGCAGTAATAGGGAGCGAATACTGTAAATATGTGTGGTAAAAATATTCATGACATAGGCGAGTAATAGTTCTTAGACTAATCGGAAAGAGGCAGCTAGGCGACCACGCTCTTCTTGATCTATATTGCAGTGAAGGAGGCAGAAAGAGAAAACTGATTAAGCCCTGCACTGCCACGCCATTTTCTCTAGCACCTATTAGCAAGGGGTGGGCCATTTATATTAGCTTTCATGAAGCAAGCGTATCCAAAGAACGAAGCATTTATGTCACAAAGTTCCACTGAACGTCTAACATATCTGTGGCCAGGAAACCACAGTTCGCCTTTTCAACGCGCACTAGTGTAAACCTCTCAAGATCTTAGCTATTTTACCGAGAATTCTTCAGCTGCGCGCACATGTGTCATGCATCCATCCGTCGTTGCATTGCGCGGCAATTGCTTGTGCGCCGACTGGACCACTCGTAACTAGTTAGACTAACAGTGGTGAATTATTGGACTGTCATGTATTTGACTCAAGTTATAGTGGTGCCTTGAATTTAGCGTAAGCAAACATCGTTCGACTGTTCAAAAGGACATTCTATAGTGTTTCAGTGCCTCAAATTCAAATTTATGTGGTGCTATTTTTGGCATGCTCGATATTTTACCCGGATCCTGATCTGAACTGAAATTTTCACTATTTATAAAGAATTCTTTAACAACTGTTCCTTTACTAGCACCCATCACCTTATGAAAAAGCGGTATTTACACAGCAAACGGTATTGTAATTTCAACGAAATTTTGGAGACACTTGGTATGGTCTAGTTGAATGATAGTATATTAGAAAATTCTGGGAAGATAATGTTGGAAGAAAAGAGTATTTAAGCATTAATAGAGTGGTGGTGGGATGTTAGGTGCGATTCGCCGTTCTTGTGAACAAGGTTTTTCGTCATTCTTTCTCAGATCTTTTTAGACTGACTGAATGCATCCGTACGATATGATTCTCGAAAAAATGTGATAAGTTGTTGTGAACGAATTATTGTTTATGAGATTTATGAGCACTGACTCCGTTCAAATTATGTGTTTATTCTGAGGTGTGAATAAAAAAGTGCATTGGAACTGAGTTGATACTTCGGACAATGTTACGGCGTAATCTATCACTTTGCAAACGCTCAATTTAGGCCGTTTTAAGGCAGATGTTCCACCACGGCTGATATGGAACACGCTTGAGATTACAGGCTCAAGAAAGTTAAGCAAAGTGTGATGGCCAGGCACCAAGTCCAGTCATTGTTGAGAGAGGACGTGCAATTAGCTTTGAGGAGAATTGCCGCCACAGTGCTGACTTCATACTGAGAAAAGTTAATCTGAGGTAAATGAAAGTTACGTTTTACAAACATTTGTGTTGATCGCAAAGCCGATCAACTGAAAGAGCTGAAATATCGGCCTGTGATATAGTGATTGTGCCGAAAGTGATGGGTTGCAAGCAATCGGTTCCTCAACCAAAACAGTCAGTCACTAAGTTCTTGGCTTTCACCAGTCCGACCATTCCGACCTTCCGTCCTGACCACTTTCTGACCACATCATATAAATGCAGTTACTTATTTGGAGGTATATATAAACGCATAATGTGGGTTTTGCGATACTTGGAAAAGCATGTAAACTACTTCTGACTTCTATTTGTTTATTTTAACGAATTCACATCACGTAACGTCAAAGAACAGCTTTATATCAATATGCCCTGAAATCTTTGGAAGCCGCATTCACCACTATTGAAGGAGCAAGCAACAAATCAGTTGGAGGTTTGACGTACCATTTCCCATTTCTAAGGATGTTGCTGTTCTTATTACACTGTTCTGCAATCAGAAATTCAACGCAGCAGAAATATGGAGTAATTTATTAGCGCCGATCGCTGGGTGAATACGAAGCTACGTGGAAGTAGAATGAATGGAGCTCATTCCTCTATTACAGACAGTGTCATCGGCCTACACCCTGAGACCTCACATTTTGCTACTGACTTCCTGACTCAGCACCCTGAACCCTTAAATAGTAAAATTAAGCTGGGCACTTGTTATTTTCAATCGCATTCAGCATTTTCGGAGTTTCTTAAAAATTTCCAGTAGTGTTATATTGCAATAAATTGTTTATTCCTAATATTCACAAAAAATTCGACGAAAATTTTCTCAGCAGTTAAATATTTTGATAGTTGTATTCGCTTATTTTGTCTTCTTAGGGTAATTCCCATTTCAGCTATTTGAATGGCAGTATGTCTGAAAATGTGAAAATGTCGTTTGCATTGTTTTACTGGACAGATTTGATCAGTCAGATCCTAGCATTATCCACTCAAAATGTGAACTACATCTTCAAAGTGCTTTCTTCTCTTTAGATATTGTATAGGTAAACTTATGTATGGATTAACGCATCGAATTCGAAACAACGCACCACTTTTCCTGATATCACACCAAATTTGTTCATACATAAGTTGTGTTCTCTTATTTTGTGTTCCTTCCACTGTATACCACCAAGTATGCCAGGGTTCATTCCGGGTTACCTTGATTCATCTGTGGAATTAAAAGCTTGTTGAGTGCAACCCTTTGCATGTGATGATACTTGTTTGCACTTAGCATGCATGCCGCCCACCTGAAAGGTTAAGCTTCACTATATTGTGCTGGTTGGAGCAAATTCATTTTTAATTTTTTGGAGCGCTGACAAAGATAACGCAGAAAATTCCTTTGTTTTCAAAGCACTTTAGAACCTCAAAACTGAATAATGAATACGTATAACATTGCACAGACTATAACTTTGATGCATTCACCATTCATTGTTTATCAGTCATACCATAAATGCACTCTATCATTCTATATACGCACTTTTCATACTGAATTTAACCGTTTTCCAAGACTTCCGCTCAAATTTGGACGATCAGTCTACCTTAATATAACATACCGATTCATTTGAAAATATGCTTAAAGGGCCAGGAAAAGAACGGCTAATGAAGAGAAGCTTTTTTGATGGCCATGTTGAGGAATATGGGGACGATCGAATGCCGATAGGCAAAATTTTCAGGGACATCGATCTAGCCTCTTGCGCATGCCACAGCACTGATGTGAAGGGTCATCTCACGATGACCGCCACTTGGGAAAGATCCGTGGGTTGCGACGCACCAAGAAATACTCACAGTGCACAAACTGCAAGAAATAATTCCCTCACCTTGAAGCAGCTGCAGAAGATATTAATGCGGCAGATATCTCGACGAAGCAACAATTAATGGACACCGATTCGTCATTTCACTTCAGTAATCGACCGATCACTTCATTTATCACAATTTATTTATTTATTTATTTTTTGTAACATCTTCTTCCTGGAAATTACTGTCACTGCACGATTATGAGTTGCTGGCCTTAACCATAATTATGTCTTCACCGCATTATGCTCTCACCAGTGCGGTAGTTACTTGGTTGGGAAAGTGCCACGTCAGAAAGCGATGCTCGTATATCGGTATGTCGGTCGTTACCATGCTTTGCACTTCCTATCACAATAGGTGACATATACAAGTATTATGCTCAGTGCTACGTCGAGCGAATGACACCATGCGTTAGCGGCAGCAAATTTAATAACGTGTGATCAAACAAGCGTCGTCAATTATCAAAACAGCGCTGATACCACATATCACAATTTATAGTGATTGTTGCGAAGTCACCATTTTTCTTGATACACCGCAGCGGAATCGGGTTTTTTCTAATGTGCGTGCAAATGCTCCAGTAAGTTTACAGTGATTCCATGCCATGACCTTGAAAAATCCTGTACGTTAGACGAGAGGCGCCCTCGTATGCTTGCAATTGCAGTATTTCGTCTCTACTAAGTCGCAAAATTGCTGCACTTTTTAACTGCTTCAACAGTCTACTTCCCTAAATTTTGTTATCTCTGTGTTAAAAAATGTTACTCCCGTACATATAGGACATGAGAAAGAAAAATGATAAATGGGCGTTATTCGGTGGAACATGTTACGACGAGTTATGCTTTGCTATATCAATGAAGCTCTTTCTGATAATCAAGCAAACAAAACGATGTTCTTTACGAATAGTTGCATGGATGACATCATATTCGGCAAGCGGCCGCAGATTTCATTGGGATTTGTATGAGTAAAAGTATGAATGAAAGTGTCGCTAAATGCAATGAACGCATAAGTCACCATGTCCCAGCTTACATTCACAGCAATATCGAGTGTGAAGGGATGCAGAACACTCTCGCATTTCCGCTACGTTCGCCTTAGTTGTTCCCACAAGTCACAGTAAAAGTTCCTACAAACGTTTTCTTACTGTAGTTGAAAAATTACTGTAAAATATGTTGTCTTTTGCATATATGATAAAATTCCTCTGAGAATTTTTGTATAGCTCATACGTCGAGTTGTTGAGAATGCTAATGGAATTTTGGCACTGGATCCTGCCTGTGTTCGAAACGAAGTGCGTAACCTACGAAGTATTCGTACGATGACCCTGATTCAGGTTCTGAATTGCTAGGCATCCGTACAGTGCATGGCTCTCTGATTGCGTTCGTATAAATGAACTTTTTTATAGTTATTAGTGCATATATGGATCAAATGCTTCCTGATTTCAAGGATAACTCGCGTGGTATAGGGGCAAACAATACGGGAAGCTCAGCTGCTGCAAATGTTTTTTATGTCGTATTTCACCAACCATACGGATTTATGATATAATTCTTGTCATAATTACTATTAATTACGAATTTTAATGCTGTATTATTAGCTCTAATGAGATCTTTGAAGAGCGATATTGCAAAAGAATATAAAAAGTCGTGAATAGGATATAACGGGCAACAGAATCGGTTAAGCCAACACTTACTGCCTTCCATCTCATAACCGAATTCATAAAAATTCTTGTGCAGCATACACATGGCGAACATGTTACGCAATACTCTGTTATCATCCTTAAACTGAGTAAATAATCTCTGCTAAAACCTGCGATGCTAACTAATAAAAAATTCCTCGATCTTCCTATATTCCACTTTGAAGCATTTCAGTGTCACTGAGTCCCAATTTCTTTGTGTGAACTCTCCATGCACAAAGTTTGCAAGTAAATGGCTACTCATTAGCAGCTCTATCAAAAGGTGCAATTATGGAAGTGATTCCACATTGGCATATAGCATATGACCTCTAAATCCACTTGACTGTTCCAGTGACGTTTTCTTCGTTATATTCATTTAACAATAGATCCTCGGACAGTTCTTAGGCTCTCTACGTTTACACGTACTATTTTGGCTTTAGATTAAATCATATAATGAATGCTGCGCTCTCATATTCATGTCATAAAGACCTTTATTAATTATTTAAGCTCAGTTTAGCATAGTTTAGGAGAGAAAATTTGATTTATGAGTGCCGCATTGTTCAGAATATTCCAGTTAAGTGAAAATAAATGTTGAAGAGGTTCCTGGAAAAGCAACGACTTGTAACCATCGCTGAATTCTTGGAAGAGAGATTGTAAGAGTTTCATAATGCTCGCTGAATTTCGTTCATATTTTACTTTGCAGCTATAGAAACTTATAGAGATTAGTGCGGAAGAGAAAACGCCGTTAATCCCAACGCTATTTTTGATAAATCTCCTCAGTTATTTTTTTGCAACACATCTGTTGAATGTATTATGATTGCAATTTATATCTTCGTGCGGCAAATTGCCTATGGAAGCGACATTTTTTCCCCACCGAATGCATTTATTTCGTATTTTACAAAGAAAAGCGCCCTTACTAATGACGTATATTTTACAAAGAAAACCTTACCGGTCTGATAGTTTTCATAGTTATTGGGCAGTCTTCATAGTTATTGGGCAGTCTTCATAGTCACACTTCGTGCGCCGTCGACGAAACCTTTTTCATCGACAGCACACTGAACGAGAAATTAGAATGCGAAAAAAAAATGCTAAGAAACTTCGTCTGTTTATTCCAATCGCAAGACGAATTCTTTTATATATGACAAAAAGCACCCACAAAACCGTTATCCACACAACAAAATGTGAAATATGCGACACACCTTCTTAGGAAACAATTTTTCAGTATACATATTCAGATGAAAAGGAAAAACTGTTTTTAGGACGCATTCGATCGGCTACAAACCAAAACCGATTTGCAGATCGTACGACCTTCAAGATGGCAATAACCAATCTACCCAAAGAACAGATAAATTATGAAGCAAAGCAAGATCAATTATCAACATGTTATTTAGACAAGAGACATTGGATTTCAAGAGTAGCATTTGTGATTCAGAGGCAGACGGACCGGATCGACAGGAAAACAACAAATATAAGAGATGACCTTCACAACGCATTTTTGCAAAGATTACGAATAGCCCAGAACTATAGACAATTAAAGGGTTCTCAAATTTCCGCACACACTGTATCACCCGATGGTCATGCCTATATTTGCAGCGTGAGTAAAAAAACATCAGCAGCACATTCCGCTTCCTGATTTGATCAGTGGTACAAATATTCTAGGCAAAATGCTTTGAATGAAAGCTACGATGAAGTTGAGAATGAGATGAATGTGTGCTTTTACATGGTTACAGTCGAGTGAGAAAATTTAAGTGCACCATTGGGAATGAGTGTGTGTTCATGCTGATGATGCAAAAAAGACAAACTCTCCTTGAACTGCGATGTAGTCAGCTGCCTATCAAATGCCGCTTTACACGTTTTTTCCAATTCGTCGTTAGCAAGCCAGTCGCAGATATATTCGAAGACATACCATAAAATCACTGCTGTATACACTTCAAACACAATCGCCGAAACCTATAAATGCACAACTATTATTCCGATGCAACTATTACTCGCCTCTAATGAATCCATTGGCATCAAGATTCCTTGTTTGGAAGAACTTTTTACCTTGCATGAAGCTTTTTCGGGATGCGTAACACACTTCACAACGTCAATTTGCCCCAAATTCTTCAAAACTACTAACAATATGCAAGTAATTCTTAGTAAAGTTAACTGGGGTAATCTATTCAATGTGAATGTTTCTTTAGGTCATTTCAAGGCTCGACTTTACAAAGACCGTTGCACTGCAAACGATAAGTAATAATCGCAAAAACGGGAAATCAAAAATTTGCTAATATATTCATCACGACGACTAATTCCGAATCATAAACATGGAACTCGTGCTTTCATATTTCAATTAAGCGCGCCTCTAGCAACAATCTTTCGAAATATTTCTTTTCGTACCTTTTTGCACTGTTGCTTCATAATGACGCATCACGAACACGCCAGATACATCCGTCTGGGCTTATGTTTGTTCCCCTGCCTGTTTGTCTGGTGCTTTCGGCATGAGAAACATAAAGTTGGGACTGCGAAATCTGTTAGATGTGTTGCATAAAACAGGATATTTGTTCACTTCGTCGAAACGGAACAAGACTGCGTACACTTCCCGGTGGTTTTTCTTTTACGCGGATCGAGTGGCAAAGAAGGAATCAGGAAAGAAAATGCAGAAGCCTCTGGAACAGCTGCAGTATGAAGGTCTTTCTGCACTTTCCACTTTTTTGCTGGAATACTTTGAAGATTTGCCATGAGAACGAAAAGCTAAAGCTATATAAACTGCTAACTCCTTTGGCACTTCCCTATAATCCACACGAAACAAAATGAAAAAAGAAAAGACAATGAAGATCGCATGCAAATTTCGATACGCCTTTGAATATCAAGAAGTTCTTTAAAGCTAACAAAGCAATGCGGAGTCACTATTGAAGACCAGAACTCGGTGTCAACTGATTTTCAAGTTGAAACTACCGAACTGGTAGACAGAGATATTCGTACACTCAATGACTATAGGGCGCTTTTGCAAAAGAAGTTTGCGGCAGTGTACAACAAAAACAATAGAATAAATAAAAGTTTCCATGCAGGACTAATGATCTATTGCACAGCTGATGATCTATTGCACCGGAAGAACGCATTGTTAAGTTAATCTTAGATGCAGTTACCGTGATCAGTACCTGCAAGAAAACTGTGAGCATTTTGCCTCGATCGGAGCCATCTCGTCCATCAGCCAGAAGAAGAAGATCGATGTAGAACTGCACAATGAGGACAAGAATTGTTATCACACAAACAACCATATGTGGCAGAAGGTAGCCCAATTTCCGCTGCGATATACCCGCAATGAAGAAAGCACATGTTGACAACGCCACCGATAAACCAAGCACGTGTGCTGCAACGACGAAACGGAATTTAAGGATGTTGTAGTACTGAAACCATCCCTGGGCATATAAAATAACTTTCACTAATAATTGCACTTTTGGTGACAAATGAAGTGCTATCATAACCTCATTTATCGATCGTCAAACGCACAAAAATTTGTACGTTTATAAAACTAAAATATCGCACATGCCTATAAACATTAGTGATGCGGTAGAATTATGCTGTCGGAATCGCAGCGGCCCTCCGAAGTTCTGTTCTTGACTTCGTTCCGCGCTGTCCATGTGTTGATGTAAAGACGCATCGATCGATACACCGTCCCGATATAGGTGAATTCCAACAATTCAGCGGCTCAGTTCTGACTACAAAAAACTCATCTTCCTCTTACGCACTAGTGTTCTGAGCTCAACGTGCCTTCCGTCTACGCGAAAAGATATGAGTTATTGCTCTTCAAAAGTTCCTTACTCCGCAGGGGACTCTATGGAAGCAAACCTCCGACGTGTGGAGGTACCTCATACGATTCCTTATCTCTGTCACAGATGTTAGAAGCGCGAATTTTATGTTCTTCAGCGAAAAAAACGCATGAACAGGAAAAATTGCGTGAGGTAGTGTTTTCGAGCACAGTCGCCTCAAAGATTAAGTGATGGTAAGGGTGGTCAGAGAAAGAACAGTTTAGTGCAAAGAAGAATATGATGGACACAATTAGGAAGCATAATGTGTCCGATGCCCGATCCTATGAAGTCAGACTAAGTGACAGGGTTTGGTGGGTCCAAAGGTGAAACGCCGAAGGTGGGCATCAGGCAGATTGTGTCAAAACTGTGACCTTTTTAAACAAGTCATCACACTTCGAGCAGAGAACACTTTCAGTACGAGAAACTTGCAGATGTACTATCATCTAGAAAGCAAACGACATGAATGAAGAATGCGCGAAGTTGTAGACAGCGAAATGCTTTAAACTTCGTGTTTGGGCACAAATTCATGCTTAAGTGAAGTCGGGGATCCCATGTTTTCAGTATTTGTCTTTGGAAGACACCTCGTAGTGGAAATTCATTGAATCGAAATTGAAGAAGAAATGAATCTTTGAAGGAAAATGGCCGCCCAATTTGATATCAAGGACGCTCACAACACTGTCGACTTTTGCATACTCCTTCAGCTAATGGAAAATATGCTTTGAATGAAAGAAAATCAACTTGTTAAAAAGGGTATCTGACGAAAGCTGTATAGGACACACATCAGCTGATCGAAAACCCATTGCTCAATGACCTTCGCAAGTTGTATGCTCTCTATCCGTTTAGCTTTACCCTTCATCTTCTTGGTCACCAAAAATGCAGTTTGCTAATAGGATAGTATTCACAGGAGATATGCGAGTTATATCTAAATTCAAACTTCCAAGCAACAAAAAGCAAAAGAAGCAATATTTGACCACAGTTACAAAAACAGAAAACAGCCAAAAGCGGTGCTTCTAATTATATTTTGTGAACTAACGCATAGGCTACCATCTGAAATTTTAAAGTCTGCACTCGTTATTTTTCACAATTTTGGAACTACCTAGCTATATTATGCTTTAGTACCAGGTACCACTAATTCCGTAAATTCCACAGTAATATACTCCATGAGGTCAAAAAATTTCGGATTACATTATCTTATACTTCGGTGTCGCGGAAATTTCTTCAGGCTATATATTTAAAGTTATTATGAGCAAATTTCCACTATAGTGCGATAATTTAGAAATAAAGTTTGAAGTGGAAGTTGCCAGGGTTAGCTTGAAGAACACTGCGGATAGCAAAGTTCCATTCATTGATTTGAAGGCATTCCGGAGATGGTAAACTGTTGTGATCGCGCTGAACAGACGTTTCGTTTCCACGTGTTATACTGGCGCCGATTGACATTAAATGACAAATACGAAGCGGTTGCTACCGTCAGTTCGCTGACATCCCAGAAAACAGCTTGTCATGGGTCAAATTTCCTCTACTTTGCTTAGCGTAGCGCGACAGTCGGCGGCACTCGGGAAGTACTTTTAGTATCATGAAAAGGATGAAGAATTGTGGTCCAATATGGCCGGCTGTCACCATCCGCCGCTCTGCATTCCACCCTTAGCGTCGGATTCGCTGTCGTTAATACTTTCCGTTGTGTTGTTCACATAAAAATGCGATTTACGAACACTGTAGGCTTCCCGCCTCTTTGTTCCCTCATCTCTATAGCTTGTTTATTTGAGCACAAGCAATCACAACGGTGAAATATGACACTCCTCGCGGTGCAAAATATTTTATTCGTGATGGAATTTCTGCAGTTCACCAGCAGCTACACACTAATGAGCTTTTTCACCAGCCTACGAGGAAAGTATCGGTACACGATATAAGGACTCGAAGGCGGATATATTACTGAACGGACTGACCGATCGGGAAGAATAAGAGAAAACACAAACATATGGGAACAGAAGCGACGTGTTCGTGACATATTCAAGCCATGGAAGCTAGCCTGTCTGAATCGAATTAGCTTTTACAGTCGCTCTGCTAAATGATTTGTGCACCGACCCAATAGAGAACGAAGACGCGGTGTTCAAAAATTGCTTATCCACTGATTTTTGTGCGTATATTTGTGGCACAAAGCAAATGTGATATAACATATTGTCCCATTAACATCAAGTCCCCCACCCTCTTTGCTTTTTTTAAGCTGCACCCACTTCTACAAGTTTCGTCGCTCACCGCATATCGCCATAACCAGAAAACAAAAGAACTAACCGGTATTCCAAATGATTTCTTGCCCTCTCAACATCTGCCATATCAACTGGCCAAAACTCATTAAAGACTCGATTGCGATTAGATACAAGGCGAGTTTTCTCACGTGAATGAGGCCACAACATGCTCTGTAGCGCAACCCGTTCTCCTAAAACAATCCTGGCGAACTTCTCTACACAGCTGGAGTGTTCACAATGAAAGATGTTTATATCCGATGAAAAAATAGCACCATGAAAAATATGGCATGTAAGGGACCACTGATAGTTTGAGTTGGAAGTGCGATTGGTGGAGAAAAAGCCTGTGAGGCGAAGATGCTCATCAAGCGAAGTCTCACCCTGGCCCCGAAGAGACGAATAAATTTAAAATCTTAAGACAGACGTCTGCGTTTCCAAACCACAACACTTTATGCAGTGGTCATTACCTGTCATATAATGCTTACAATAAACACCAACAGGTAATATGAATCCCATGAAAACTGAGGACAGAACTTATCAACTTGCTTGTAGTGCATCTTGTTGAAATGGCTCACGACCGGCTACACCACTGTTTTTGAAAGCGTTTAATGTCACAAAATATTCTAGTCGACAGGAGAACCAGTAGGTTCTCCTGCTAAGTGCTTCTACAACAGCTGAGATTTGCTGTGTGAAGTTGGAATATATTGAAGAACATTGAAAATAGGCCAAATCGTGAAAAACGAAACACTGAGAAGATATCAAACCTCGAAATGTAAGGGGCTATTGTCACAATCGAAAATGCAACAAAAGTGCCTTATGCGAGTGTATTCGATGTCCCCTTTGAGAGGAGCTTCAGGAGCGGAATCATTCATACGCTGCGCACCATTGTTATTCTCTCAGACATGCCTCTAACGCCACAGTCCTAATAATTAAGTCTTATATATTCTGTGTTATCCAAAGCAAATGACAGTCTCACTGTGTCATATTGGTGAGTGCAAACTTCACTGCATATGAAAATATGAAACTGAACACATAGGTCGCATTCACAGTTTTTGCTTACTTGAATAATATCACCTAAACGGAGAAATTTCATTTAAAGATAGGAAAAAGGTGAACGCGAGAGGACGAAAAATGCAATAAAATGAAAACAATCAAGCAAAGCGGCAAACAGACTTCAACCCAAGCGAACCTGCAATAGGTATATATGAAACTGCAAGAAAGTGCAGAGAGTAAAATTTATAATGCACCTTAGCACCAGCGCCAACAAACATTTCGACACGGAATGAAACAACTCCACAAAATGGTGCAAATCGAAGCGTTCAAGCGAATCCGGAAAAACGCTGAATTTTCTACTCTTGCGATAGTTTCAGTTGCTCCGTTCCGAGTAATAATGACACCACACCAAAATTGATCCAATGCATGTTATCAGTACAACACCACAGACTCAAACGAAATTGAAGAGGCATTCAAACTGATAGCTGAAAAACCATTCGTGAGCTTTCCTAATGCTACACAACCTAAAGCATAATGCAACAATATTTTGAGCTATTCAGGTGAAATACGTTGTAATGAATTTTGTAATAGAGCCGAAAACTTCTCAGAAACACCTTCTCGACTTCCTCGGAAAGCTACGCGAGTGAAATGATTACAGCTCGTATCACAGAGTGTTATCTGACCTTGAATACGGTTCACGCAAGGATTCACAGTACTCCAAAGTGGATACTGGCTGAAGAGTACACCGACGAGTATTCCTTTAGGGATCACATTTTTCTGGTTTCTGAGCACAAAATGAGGCTCATATTTCCCCTATAATCATCACAGTCTTTATAACTTTCCTTGTCTCCTCTTAATTTGAAAAAAATCTGAACACTGCACAAATGGAGAAAAGCTTGTTCGAGACCGTCCAAAACGCAATTAAGACCATCAGTTGTGCTACTGTATGGCCAATTATACCCATCAGGATAGATGATTTACCTCCATGAACCAGCCAAACACTTCTAGCGCAATACATGTTTTGGATCAGCGCAGAGCTTTCTGTAACCATGAACTTAGCTCCCACTAACAGATATCCGTTGGCGTAATTCACAGTAAGCACAGCAATTCGACGCTTAATTATTGAGTTGAAGTGAATATAGTGTCTGGTTTGAGGAACCTTTCGAACACTCCTGTAAATGATATGAATATCAAGCAGCGGATTTTTCGTACCGATGAAATACCTCATAAGTCATATATAATATTTTAGCACCTTTTAAAGTACCTAAGAGACCTTCGAAGTCCGAGAAAATCAGTTAAGAAGCCAGTTGATGCATTGGCCGCGCATGTCACGATCTCTCGTCGGCAGTTCTTTTTTCAAGATCGCAATGGAAGGCAAACTTCAGCATTTCAAAACCTGTCATTTAGGCTTCCACACACAATTTTGTTCGGAGAGGCCAATCTTAAAGTGGCTAACACCTGAACAGAAGAAGGGAACACTCTCCTTCTCGTCCCTCCAACCTACTCCTCCTCCCTGTTTTAGCCTTTCAAACATGATAACTTCTCCGTCACTTTCCTGTTACATTTCAGAGCGCACTTTCGAGGTTCCTTCAGTAACTTTTCTTTATTTATTCATTTTTATTCGCCTCAACGTCTCAAACTATAAATATGTCAAAAATGTAGGTATACGAAACAAAGAAAAACAAAACGTTTGCAAAGCTACGATGTTAGCGAAATATACATTCATAGGCATGAAGAGGAATGGGACATAGACTGAAATGAATCAGCAGCAGTTTAAAAGCATTAATGATATCGACAGACAGCAGCAGCATCCAACCCCCGCACAACCCACAGTTGCAAACCATACAGAAAATTGTATTTGATGGTCTCCATGTTTCAACATATACTCATTCGAAACTCCAACCTATCTACGACAATTAGTTTGTTGTCATCACAATAATACGCCAAGTGCAAATTGTGCAGCTCCGGTCGGTCAACGAGCTTAGTGTATCCATCAGACTATGCCAATCGCGATTTGTCTATCTACAGTCATTTGTTGTGCTATAAACGTTCTTGACGCACAAGAAAGGTTTTTCGGGATAGATTTCGCAAAAAGAGAATTACATGTGTAATTACTTCTTGCGATATCGGTAAATGCCTCTTTCTTCAGCACGACACTCCAAAACGACACACGTGAACAACAACGGCATATAGCATACGGCATTTAACAACGCAACGCCAATACCGCATAATAAAGCAAGTAGAATCGGCATTGCTCGCAGATCACAACCTAACAACGGACCGCCCACATTCATAGGTGTGCTCACAGTACGTGGGTGCTTAAAAACGAATAAACTCTTAAGCATTCAAGCGGACATTCTTACAGTGGGGCAGTACTGTAAGCTCCAAGAGCAGCATTGATTAGTGCTGGCGGGAAGTTTATTGTTTCCAGAAAAACTCGCCACTAGATCAGTTCATTCAACACGTTTCAGCCAAAAAATAACGGCACGCTTGTGCATGAAAAGTGAGAACATTTCGTATATACTGCGGGCTCATGTGTTAGACAAACAAATAACAAACACAAATGCTCGAATCATTTATATATCTTCAGCAACATCGCAGTCACCAACATACGTTTCACACATTCTCACAAATATTCGGATGAATGTGAAAAACTGTGGGAAAAAAATAAGCGGAATTAGTGAACGCTCGAATGAACATTTCCTAATTTCTTTGGCTAATGAAATGATTGGAGCGAACGCGAAGTGGGAAAACGTATAGACGAATTGAGTACTGAACCAGTTCGTACAAAAAGTGCTGCTTCGACGCACATCGATGTACGTCATCGTTCGTCGGCTTCCCTTATGTAGTTATCGCCACATCTTCGACACATCACCGTCAACGCATCTTTTACACCGATGCAACACTTCAGACTTGGCATTTAAACGAGCTGCAATATGCCTCAAATAAACAGGAAGCAAGTAGATGGCGACCTCTCAGTTTCAAACAGAGCAACGAGCCTCTCAATCACGCGAAATTGCCATCGCAATTGCGACAAACAAGTGAGTTGGATTATGGCGACTGCGACGGTCAGCGACACGGACAGCATCCTATTTTGGTCAGAAATGAGTTCTGACGTCACATATACAACTCTCGATGGAGATTTATAAACCAACGCCCATCTCGCTTTAAAATATCTCTTTCACTATAAAGTGTTTCAATACTCTAAATTTTTCAATTTATAAACTTAGTTCCAAGGAAAAGCCTCTCTATGAGTTCGAATGGAACGGCTGGTTAGCGGAAGTGATCCATAGACCCCGAAAGTTTTCTTAAAAAATGAAAATATGCGGTCTACCTCTGAAATCAGTAAAAGCAGAGTTTTGATCAGCTCACGTGGATTAGAGAAGACCTTTCCCAGGATAAATCCCAACGCAAATCTCTCCTCTAATCCATGCAGGTTTATAGAGAATAGAAAGCACTAGTTTTTTAGGCTCAACGCCGCCACTATGTTAACGAATAGGTTGCAAGTTGAGTGTCTCAACACTAAGTACTGCGAGTGAGAAAAAACTTCAAAGCAACTTATCGCTGCAGCAAATATCTCAGGTAGACTTAATCCAAATGTCAATTTGAACACAACAGCGACATGTACAAGAATGCTTTTTCCTTTTATAACAGGCTGACTTTGAAACCTTCCTTAAAAGTCTTCGAAAAACCATATATCCTAATATAAATAGGACATGAAACCTTAAACATCCATCAAAAAGTCACCTCTGCTGCTTTTCCATGAAAAATGATCTGCTTTTCATCAATCCCGCAAAAGCTTTTGTGCGTGGATGAATTTCTGACTTACAAGAATGAACACCTAATTCTTAGTAGAATGCAACGACTCAAAAATATTATCCCTTTCGTTGCATAGAAATGTTCCACTGACAAGGAATTATTGGAAGAAGTGGTGTCTGGAAGAAAAGAAAACTAGTACAACGACGTAAAGTGTTTCGAGAACTTCACTTCGTCGAAAGCATTTGTCAAGCATCATTTTTCTCGTCATTACAGCGAATGGACCTTCAGTCGATGTCACCAATTTGATGCAGAGTAGGAAACTGCATTTCTGCGTGCAAACATTTGCGACCAAGGTCGTCATAGGTAGTTTATGCTGAACGCACAACATCACGCAGTAGTCTGGTGGCGAGTGACGGTGAGTTAAGAGTATTCCTGATGCCCTACTGAAGTAATGCTGCAAATTAAATCTACTGAACCGAAAGATTCACAGCCTTGTTGAGCTTGTGACTAATAAAGCAACTGAGACATATTTCATGAAAAAATGTGCTTGCTTGGATGGTGATTTACGCACAATTCAGCATAGCTGACGCAGTAATAAGTACTGAGTGAAAATCCATATATACGGAGGTGCTCTTGCAGTTCCGCAACCAACTCCAGTTCAATCAAGGAAGTCGGAAATTGGAAGAATTTTATTGGGCATTCACTGCGACAGCGAAGAACGAAAAATGAGATCGTCTCTTCTGAATCATGAGCGCTCTTAAAGGACTTCCGGCAGATGGACTGCCAACGCCGATATCAACAGGGTAACTGGAACTACAGGTTTATCCAGATCATCCTGCATCGCCTTTATCACAAATACCATGTCTAAGAGTGTCCCAAGAATTCTTTCATGCCTTGAAATTTGGTGCTTCAAGTATAACGACAAAACTTTCATCGCTTGCTGCCGACCTATTCTGCAACACAAAACCTCATGGCTCTTTTATTTGCAGTATTACACTGCATAAAGATGTCCATTGGCGATATTGCTCATATACTGGACGCGATAGTTGATGACCTAGCTACAATCCATTTAATTCATATACTGTTACCTCAAAAGCACATCTCCTTATTGATATTAACCTAATGAAGAGACAAACAGAAAGGGAAATTTGCCTATGTTGTGTCTGCTGAAGTTCACCTTCGCTTTCACCAACTCGGCTGTACTAATGGGCTGAAATTTTTCACGTGGATTCAACGAAATAGCTTAACCGTCATATTTTGAGAGTGTGCGTCGTTTATTCCACGTGGTGTCCACCGAGAGAATTATTCGCAGCTAGCCAACAAATACCTGCCACAAAAGTGCTTTCAGCACCCTCCCATCAATCACGTTGATGCTTTCTTCGAAGATATAGCTCCAGGATAGAGCGTTGCGGGGTTCCGTGAGATGCGTACCTCTTCGGGATCGCCTCATTTTGCAGTCCCCAACTTGCATATATCCCTAATTTTCTTGCGAAAATCGTTTTAGGCTTCATTTTCATGCTTTTCGTTTTGATGTTTATTTTCACGATGAAGAAAGCGTAGAACCGCGCCTCTTACAAATTAAAGATGCAAAGAAACAAGAGAATAATTAAAGAGCGTTCAAAAGCGTAAAAGTGGACGTAAAAGAAATAAGGAGCTGCCGACGCCAGTAGAAAACCAGTATAAAAGATAGGGAGACGCAAGAACGTTGAATGAATATGAAGACTCGAATGGTGACAGCCGGAAGAAGCCGCCTGGCAGCTGATATCGCAGACCGATCGAGATACTTCAATAGTCGCTTGAAAGAAGACAAATTGCCGACAGCAGCTACATGCGGTGGATGGTCAAGGATTTCGGATTAGAGGACGATGTAGCCGCGAATGTAGTGGAAAATTCGTGAAAAAGAAAATGCTTTCATGCGATGTTTCAAAGTGGAGAAGTGTTATTCCCACAGCGCGTTTAATTCATCGTTTTCCACTTCCGATCGACGTGAGGGCCGATAGCTTCCAACCTTTTCACAAGTTGGAATGCGGATTAGGTTTCTTTCTTTCCGGTGGTTCGAGTATAGAATAAAATCCGCGACGATGCCGCCTCAGCAACTAGCGACCTTCAGATCACTACATGCCGGGAACCTTTCGAATTGAAGGAAACTTAGAGCTCTCATTCAGCTTGCACCCCCTCCTGAACGTCACTTCTCTCATCCCATCTCTGCGCTTCCTTCTTGATTCTATGCAACGCAAGAAATAATTTGCAATAACAATCGCATCAGCTCCGTTTGAAGTCCTTTCAATTCCCTCTCTCACTATTGCAGCGCTAAAGCGAGTTTGTTCGTCTCATGTTGTGAATGAGAGTGTTGTGTAAATTTCGCAGGGATGGGGCTGTCCGCATATGGCGTTACAGGTGCTTCTCTTCATCCAGAGATCAACAATCAAAGATGCGTCACATTGGATATTCGGTGGTGCTGTGGATTGGTACTCTCTCACCTGAGCTTTCCTCTTTTATCCTTTTGCTACTCACTCTTTGTTGTCGACCTTCTATGCGCCACACAATCCCCTTCTGATATTCGATTTTTTCGTTGTGCGTCTTGTTTCCACCATAGGGCTTTGGGATTGTTCACCGATTGTTCCATCTTATGCGCCTTTGCTGTTTAACATTAGCCAAAAGCATTATTGTAAAGGGGCCTCCGCGTGTGTGTGTATGCAGGTGTACACCATCCGGTGGTTTCAACCTCGGAAATGCAGCTACTATTACTAAATCTAATGGATGCGCCCCGTAGACGAGCTCCTCAACCATCTGTTATGTTGATCGATCGGCTTAGCGACTAGCACAAACATGTAGAAATACGAGATGCACACTAACCAACGGGGCAGTCCTTCATCCTGAAAGATCGGGCCACAAAATGGGACGGTAAGACCTGATCAGATACGCGGTTATGTAGTTCCCTTCTGCACAGCAGTCACTGTGTGGATTGGCGACAAACGAAGCATATGGAACGCTGCACTCCTATTTCAAGGAACCAGTCATATAAATCTGCACGTTTTGCTTTATAGAGCCAACCGGTTGTAGCCAAAATGTTGGGAAACGTAACCTGGCCGGGTTAACGTGATCTTCGCCGGATACTCAGAGAGTGCGAGTTCTCGGCATGTTTAAACATCCATAACTTTATTTCAAGATTAGTGCAGTTTAATCGTTGCTGGATCTACAGTTTTGCAGAGAGGTTTTCGATCGAAAAGTACTCGTCGCAAAGGATCTCTCGAGGCATCGGAAAGCTGAAGAGTTATCTCCCTGCGGTGCCCCTGTAGGAGATCGAAGACCCAGCTCCATACCAAGAAAGCCTTCGCCTGGAACGGCAGCATCCAGAAATTTTTTGAGGTGGTAACACCGACAGCAAACAACTAAAACTAGCAACTTCAACATTTTCAACATTTTCCTGCAACTTCAACATGGGAGAGGGGATCACGCTGGTGTGGTCACTATATGTGGGTACACCATAAGTACCAATTTTGCTTCAGTTGTAGCAGTTTGGAAACATTGGTTACAGAGGCGGATGCGAACGAACAATTTGGCATTGTGTCGCCATGACCCATTTTTAGAATGCCGGCTTAGATGTGCACAGTGGCGGTCGTGCACTGGGCTGGAACACTATGACGAAAGAAGCTGTATTTTCTGCCCTTGCAATAAAATCCTCCTCCATCACTGCAGAACAGCCATTTCGAGCATTATCTATTTTGTGGATGCTCTTATTTGGTTTTATCGGTGATATACAAGCTTATCGTTTGTCTGTTATTGGATACACTCCACCTTATCGCTGTATACGAATAGGGATGGAAATTGGCGTGGACTTGGGATCGAGATTGATAGGGCGAGGATTAGCTCGAGACACACACGGAGTGCAGTGCTTCGGCCCGTTAGTCCTTCGCTTGTGACCTCTGGGCTTGTATAACAACTGCCCAAACGATGCAGTATTGATTGATTGAGCATTATGTAGATTCAGTCGCATCTCTTCACAGAAATTACTGTTATGGTAGCATAAGCGAACTGTATATATATTTCATGAAGTGTTGGATGTTGTTATGTTCGGTTGGCTGCTGTTGGAACGTGTTGCTGTGTTACGTGGATGTTCGTCGAGTGCTGTAAGTGTCGTGCGAGTAGCGAGAGCCTCTTTGTGCTCCTCATTTTCGAGCTCCAGCGAATTCGATCGGAGTCGAAGCGACGACTTCAGGAGTAGCAATAAGCGAGAAGAGGATCGTAAGTCTTTCATTTTTGCCGTTTTAGGGTTGGCTACCGGCATAATTTTTATCTTGAAGTTGAAATACTCTGCCGACCAGAGGTGAAGAGAAATATGTATCTGCAGACGCTTAGTTGAACGTAAAGCAGGATAGAAAGGGAAATTTCCCTCATTTTTAACATCCTTCACCCGCCAGATAACGTTGTCTTTGGTGCTGTTCTCCCATAAGTCAAAAGGCTTTGGCGCACATCGCAGACGCTTTTTAAAGCTAGAAAATAAACGTTGTATATTTTATTGAGGATGCTTTTCTTAATTTAATGCAGCGGCATTCTTTCCCACATCGCCGTCGTACACCCATTCAGTTAGATGGTCGTCCAACGCTTCTTAATTTGTGTTATAATTCAACCGTCTCATTTCCCCTTCCTCTCTCGGATATCGCTTTCAAGCTACAGAACACGATAGTCGTTCTTGTGAATTTAGTGAACACTGTGAGTATTTCTGCACTTTGTATGGGACGAAATCCACGATAACACATGAAAGATGATTAAATTATAGCAATATTTCTTAGAGGGTAATCTGAGATTTGTCTCTAAAGCAGCTGCTATTGCAGGTAAAAAACGAAAACGATACGCGTTAGGCGGGTGTCTAGTTGCCATTTTCTTCTCCTCGCATGCGGTCCTATTGTGGCGTCGAAGAAATGAATTTCGAACGCTGAACAAAATTCTACCACCTGTTGGTTGGGAAAAATTTGCCAACGATTATCTGGCGCAAGGACGAGTAGGTGTTCATTACCACCTCCGGCCATTTTCTCGTTTGTGGCTCTCATTTATTGGGATCAGATAGAGGAGACCGATCTATCTTTGCCGTACTGAGTTATGTATGTACACCCTTTCGATTTTTTCATTTATCCTCCGCTTGAGTTTTGCTGCAATTTAGTGCTCGGCGTTTCTTCAGAAAACTTAGGAAAACTTCTGACCGTACATTTTCTTTTATTAGCAATGGGTGGTTGCTCACTGTTGATTCGATTCAAATCTCGTTCGATCTGCCGGAAGATTAAAACGTTCTCCCTCAGGTTGAAAATTTCTCAGTCCCTATGTGTTCCCCTTCATCCTTCCCCATCCTCCACATCCCAGAAAAGAATCTACTAACTGAACTTCATCAATTCTAATAGACATTTTATTCGTTTACAAGATCACGATCTCGTGTGGCTTTGATTTTGTGGCACTTCTTTAAGATGATGCCATCGTTTCGTTCCTCCACGAACAATTATAGTTTAGTTAAAATTGTTGCTCTTCAGTGAGTTAATGCGCTCATAGCAGTGAACCTGTTCTTTCAACTACGTTATTTTGATGTTGCATTGCACACAGGTCACAACCTGCTCAGTATCTCTTCGAGAATTTCACTTTCCACTCGTATAACGGATTGTCTCCATTGTTGCAGTGAACACATTACTGTTTTCTAGGTGAAGTCGATAGTGTTCCAGCCACATTTCCATGTCGGCGACGCATACTTGCAGTGTGGAGAAGAAGTTGAACGCCAGAAATTGAAGCAGCACTTCCTCTCAACAGCAAGTTTTCTCTTATTAATTACTCCCATTTTTACAGTGTTCATCCCACTGTTATTAATCGCTTTTCGTGAGGTTTCATTTTCGAAAGCTCATCTTCCCACGTATATGTGTGCCTGCGTGTGTACATCCATGTGGGTGTTCGACGGTTTGCAGCGGAGAACCGCTGAAGGTCGAGTTTGTTGACTCGGAAGGTGTAAGGAAGGGAACCTAGTCTTCGATAATCCAAGTTGATCCATCATTTCAAAAGAAGTAGTCGACCTTTAACAACGCGAGGTGGGAATGCAGAAGCTAGCTTTTTGTGGAAACTTGGGCAAATGGCGGAACTAACTAGGAGTTGAGGGCATCATTTCCTATCCTGTTCGTTTCTCAGTGAGCTAGACCAGCCATAATTAAGTGGTGATGTGACGAGGTGGATGTCACGTCAGCTCGGGTTGGCACATTCTGCATTTGTTTGATGTTCTTTTGCATTGAAGAGATGTTGGTATAGGTTTTCTAAATGTAGTACGGCTTTCTCGACGATGGAGCTTAGCTTGAAGTCTGCAAGTAGCGTTCTGTTGAATTTTTCTACGCCACTTTTAATTACTTCTCGTTAGTTATTCATGTTTTTTCGACGAAAGTTCTCTAAAAAAGCGCAAACTGTATACTTCTAGCAGGTTGCCTTCCAGTCGTCGAGGATGTCATAAAAAGGAAAATAAATGGTATATTCCTTTTTTTCCCTATTTACCATGAGGCTGTGGCAAAATACTCTTAAGAGCATTAAAATCGACATCTCTTTTTGTTCATTTATAGGTTCTCTCAGTGAGGTCCCTTCTCTTCTCCTTTTCTCTCCTTTCCCCTCGTCTCTTGCACTTGTTCATATTAGATATGAGGCAGTTTCAGAGCACAATGCAGGTGAAATGATTTGTGCGGGTACAGAACTGTTCCAGTAACGATTCCTATCATGACCTATCTGAAATGGGTCGTATCATGGCGTGTCCAAGGAGAGTTATTTCATAACATGGCTGAAGCGAATCATGCGAGATATAGGACGGTTTTAGGTGAAGATGCATATGAACGAGTGATATAAGATATAAGATGATTTTGAATCATGATCTTGTGCAGAGCGCTTCGTGCGAAGTGTGGGATAACCCGTAATCCTGAGGGTCAAAATAAGTCGTCCAAGGAAAGGAATGATGTTGTACCGTGACGCACTTGAAACGAATTCTCGGAGCTTCTTTGAGAGACTTTAATGGCCGTGGAGGTGTCTTGGGAGCGGCTGTATTCACCGCTTCAGCCAGATGAAGGGAAAAGAATTCCTTTTCGAAGTCACAGCCGACCTTGTAAGTTTTCTTAGCTATTCGAAGGGAAAATGTCCCGATTTTTACTTAGTCTCTTGTGCTGTCTTGGTCAGGCTATCTCAGAAGTAAAAAAAGCACTCTTATTTTATTGGTGTGGCGTTGCATTCTCGACGGTTTTACGATTTTTGGTTGCTTCTACTGCGAATCCTGTTCACGGCAGTAACTCGTTTGATCCAGGTGCATTCTTCCGAGCAGTTTGACTTCTTCATGTTTCACCATATACAAGCTGCTGATTAAGCGGTATTCGATTCCAGTTCGGTGCGGGTCCAGAGAAATTCACGAGGACGCCGGATATCCGTTTTACATTCGACGGTGATAGTGACGCACTGGAAAATTCTATCGAAAAGGCTCTCGCCGATGGCAAGGAATCGTGTGATATTCATTTAGAGATTAATCGCTTCCCAAGTTACAGGTTATTCATACAGGTTTGACTGTTATGTTCGCGACTGAGTTGTCTCGACTGTTGATTTCGTGAGTGATTGAACGGCTGCCACTATCGTTGCGTAAAGCACGTGGGATAAGAAAGTATTCATCACTTTCTCGTTATGGAGTAGTTCAGATGTATTTCTTCCAATTTTATTTGGGTTTAAGATGAAGGACTCGGATATGGCAGATAGCTCATGATTCTGCCATAATCTTTCGAACTTAAATTTAGTTGCTCAGATTCAAACCATGTCATCTTGAGAAAGTGTTAGGGTTAAGTATTCCGAACAGATTTAGACGTGTTGTTTAATGTCTTCGAAATTTTGAACGTCTTTTCTTCGCAGTTCTTTGTATCATTATATTAACATTATGAATTGTTTTTCAGGGAATTGGCTTTCATTTTCATGACAGTTCTCTTCACGTTGGCAGCAACTGGTTTAATGAAATTCTGATATCCGAATCATGCACCACATTATGCCATACAGATATGCACGCTATGCCTTGCGAGAGGTGCATTCATCAGCTGCATTGTAACTTAGAGTGGAACGATTATTAACAAGAAGATATAGGACGAATTTAATCGTTATCAGTTAATTTAGAATACACTGTTCAGAGACGTTTTGAAATATGGGTGTCTGAAACGAAGATTTGAGGATCGCGAAAAGTTCCAGCATATAGAGCGGTTTTTTTGCAAAATGCCTTTCTGGAACATACTAAAGAGTAGTGCATTCTTAAAAGAACAAAAGTTTACCTGAAAGCAGTCAACGCTAGGCTTGAGGCTACTGATGGGGATTAAGAAGGATAGAAGTGTTGTAAAAAAATTGATTTGTGGTGCTTTTATAGCTTTAAAGTTTAGATTGGTTAAATACTTGATTGTTTTGCCAGTAATGATGATTGTAAACAGCATTTTATGATGGACGTCTTATTGTTGATGCTGTTTTCTGCATTATTTCATGAAGTTTCTTTATGATTGCGCTCGCCAGTTCGTGGAACGGGCAGGCTGCCGTATTTGCATATCTCGAACCTCTTCTAGGAATACTCCGATGTGGTGATAGATCGAATGACGAATATTTACACTAGCGGTATTTGTTCATTGTTTCAACGACAAATGTTTTTACTACTTTCATCTTTTGTTTCGTTCGTCGCACGTCACAGAATCATTTAGGTTCATGAAGTTTGCCCCAGCTCTCTTCTCTTTTGCCTGTTATACAATGGCTGCCGTTCGAATTAATGCTAATAGGCGAGTTGGAATGAATGCTTTCTTGCTTCTTTTAATTATTGGAGAGCGAAATTAGCCGCATGCTTCCTAACACAGTAAGAAAGACACAGAATGGCGCAAGTTTTTTTAAAAGTTGATATGTTATGATGTTTGTAGTTCCAGCTGTTTGCGGACATTGTCACTTGTTAGGTATGCCGCACTCCAAAGCTCGGTAAGTGAATTATATGGCTTAGTGTTCACTATGGATAGGCGTTTGTGTGATGCATGCGTGAGGAGTGTAATCAGTGTGGTAACTATGCAAATACGAGCAAAATGTGCAGGTGTCATTTTCTCCTGAAGGACGACTGCACGTTCTGCCGCACAGATGGGATCAAAGGCAGTAAGTATCAAAGAGCTTGGCCGCTATTCAGCTAGTGGGATGGTGATGGTTTTCATGAGTTGGGGATCTCAGACGCATTTCCTCAAGGTAAGGTAGAATCATATCTCTACTGTTCTTCTCATCATCATATTTTCCAAATGGTGATAGTTGCACTGTAAGCAGTAGCGCAGTTTCATGAATCCGAGTATCATAGACATCTCGGATGACAGAATTCATTGTTTCATCGTAACATCTCGTTCTCCATCTGGAGTATCATTAAGAGCACATGGAGAGGGAATAGAACTTTCAGGAGTTTCTTTGATTTAGAATGCATCGACGAATGATTTTGTGTTCTTTCTGTTGATTGTTCTTACTTCATTTTCAATGGGCAATTGCAGAGAAAGTTCTTTCGAAACGAGCCTCAAAGAGTTTTTTCTAGGCGCACCTCTCGCAGCGGAAGCCAACTGTCTCATATGAACTAAATCTCTCTCACTCAATCCTGCTGCCTATTTCATTGACAGTTATGATTTCGGATATGATTGATCAATGCTAACAAAAGTATTCCAATTACCGTTTTGATGATTTCTAAGTGCGACGATTTGAAGACATTTTCTCGTTCTCTTTACCATTTTTGTGGTATTTAACTGGATTTGACATTTGTATCTCAACTTTGCCCATAATTGGGCATTAATTTTCAAATATTACCACAGTCTTTGCACAGTGAGAGACTACTGAGGAAAAGGCGACGAGTGTATGCCTCAACTCTTTGAAAGAGTACGTCAAAATGTCCCACAAAAAAGGGTAGATGAGCTATTGTGGAACTCCGCAAAATGTTTTCAAATTCGTTATTGATGAACGCGTTGGGGAAATAAGACAGTGCAAACTACAGAAGTATGCTTTTCGGGGCTAGTGCTAAGTATTTTCAGTGAATATTGACGGCGGTGAATTTTTCTGCTTCTGTGCGAACCACAAGAATATTAGTGGTGCACCGTGAGGTGGATATTAACATCAGGTTACTCAAAACTCAAAGTAAAGGAGACGAAGTCTGGAGGAGGCACGGGTTCCGTTATGTGCTTTTGCAACCCTGGGGCTGAGGCCAGCTCACCGAGGAGAGGAGGAATACGACGGAGTTCTGGAGTTGCTTCGTTTGCCGTCATCACCTTTGACGGAGCAGCGACCGTTGCATTCCCTCTTTTGGCAGTTGGAATTAGTTGTCAGGTGCTTCCGTTGCATAGACATTGGTGCTATAAAGAAGGGTCCACAAGAAAGGTGCTGACACCAGTTAGCGAGTTACGAGGTTGCGACGTTATCTCTGGCATTTGTTGATAAGCGAGAAAGTCTCAACGCCGTGTTATCCACTTTTATATCCAACATAAGAACATTGGTGTTAATTGGTTTATCGGGACGCGTCCTGTGACCTTGACTTCATCGGTACTTATTACGCGGTAGGGCTCAAGTGTGGCAACAAATTCTCCATAAACGCAAGAAAGGTCAAGTTCTTTCACTGCGGGAATGGGCTGGAAATATACTGTGCTTATGCGAAGCAGCTGAGAAACATACGCGAACTAACTAAACGAGGTATTGTTGCAGATAATTAAGTCTGCCTAGGTTTGCATAATGTAAACAAAGACGACTCATTTAAACGTTAAGGTGCGGAATATTAAGCAGTTCGGAAGGTAGTTTATAGGGTCTGTTAGGTGGTTATCCGGAAAGCGCAAATACGGGGACGTTATTGCGATACTCTCCAAAATAGTTTTGAAGTTGCTGCATACGAACGGCTTTGAGTGCTTTCAGTAACAGTATATCCAGGTCGTGAAATTGGTGGAACAACACGAGTTTAGCATGCGAGATCTCAGTTCAAAGAATGCATGCGATTAGTAGTGGGGTTGAATCCATTGAAGGGACTGTTAAAATGCCCAGGTTTTGCCTCGAACTTGGATACGAGCTTGCCCACGTGCGATAAAAACGTTTCAAATGCGATGTCGAGTTGAGGTCACTGGTCACTGGTAGCCTCACTTCCGCCTATAAAATATGTTCAGCAAAACGAATGTACCTGTCGTACAAGGCCTCATGAACAGAAGCAGCAACTTGATTGAAACATTTGACTGAGCTTTTGGACACGTGTATGGGGTAGTTGGACTAGCTGTTGAAATAGCGAGATAGGCCTTATCGACGGTGAACATTTGACTGAGCGTCGTCGGTGCAGGGTTTGCAAAGGAGGGTAAAACGAAATGATATGACAAGCTGGGCTGGGTTGCAAGTTCTGCCATGTTTGTTTATTGTCTACTTTCATTTTGATGCTTGACAGCATGTGTCTTATATTAAAATACAAATTTCGACTTCGGTGGTTGACTGCAGTGCAGCAGTAACTAAACAGATGAGCTCCTATAAATTAGAAACCTTTTATGGCAAACCAAGTTTGGCGCGGCAGATGATCTGGATGCAAGTATAAGAAATAGTTGGAAGGGTTCTCGTGAAATTCTGGAACTACAACAAAAGCGACGTCGAAGACCCCTAACGACCACATGATGGTCAATGATTCTGAATGATTTGTTCTCTGCCTTGACGAACAGAGGTATGATATCATTGCTGCAAAATTTCATTACCCATTAATGCCCTGTTAATTCAAAAGCTGCATTTGGAATAACCAGAAGGGTACGAGAGTGGCATAATGCATAAGCGAATATTTTAAATTTGACGATAACTTCTGAAGATTTATGCAAATAGAAGACCTGGCTGAAGGTATCTTCCTCCCAAAAAATGAGGTCGTTTCTCGTGATATAGTTCTCTCTCTATTGTTGCAATCGTGCACTCCTCACGTATGTTGCTTACTTTCACAGCAAACTTTGTGCAAGGAACTACAGAAACGCTGTTCGAGCGGAAACGGACGCTCGTGCGTTCAGCCTTCGTTTGCGCGCAGTTCTTGCACTCATCTGCAGAGAGTGGTGGTCATTGCTGGAAGGCCATACAAGGCGATATCAGGAAAAGTGTCGGTCATAGCCATGCCTATAACATGCTAACAGCGGACAACTTCGCCATTTGCATGTGCCTGCAGAAAACGTTCTTGCAATGAAGGGGATGTTTGGTGCGCTTATCGATGAAGGAGTTGCGAGAGAGCTGATGATAGGAGATTAAATGGTGTGGTTGTTAAAGAGACAGAGGAGGGATAGAGAATAAAAAGTAGTACCTCCAGTAAAGGTAGTTACGAATTTTTCTACGAGAACTCGCTCTTTGCGATCATGCGAGGATTTTGTGCATCGCGAGCAATATGTGCATTAAAGCTGTGTTGAATCGATCACTGACTGGCGTGTATAAAAGGTTTCGCAGCACTTTTTCCGTCTGCACAACCTCTTGTGGCTGGCACACCAAATGAAGCAAAGAAATACGTAAAAGGTGAAACGTCAGAGAATTTCGTTCCCTCGATGAGGTGAAGCCGCGAGTTTAGATGTCAGTGGTGTCGCCCATTAATTTTGCCCCGTCATTCACAAAATGCGACATGCATTTATCACTTATCGTTTTTGCACAGCATAATAGTGATTACGCAAATTGCTTGCAAACGTCACTCATTCGATGCGTTCGTTTGTAGCGGAAATTGAAGGTGGCAATAGGAACGCCTCGAGAAGTATCGGGTTTAGCATCGTTTTGTGCAAAATAATGGCACACAATAATTGGTCGCAATGAAGTGCCTCTTTGTTAAAACAAGTTTCTCATTGAGATGAATTTGCAGTGCAGCAATCGTCTGCATTCGCATAGCATTTAACTTTTTGGGAAGCTGAGTCGAGGGTGCTGTCGTCGTGAAATGCATCGATTTCTTTCATTTTGGAGCTTTATGTTCGCAACTCGTCAATGAAACCTATCTTCAAAATGAATGGGAAAACTTCTTCCGTTTATTGTAATCCACTTTCCCAATTTCATTGCTAAATATGCTCTCTCTAAGCAAATATGCTGTTTAAAAAACCTCAAAAAGCATTTTATTCTTATTGTTGTTTGTTGCTCTGTTACGCTTAAATTAACGTGTTTATTTGCATATTCTTTTCACTTTTATACTTCCTGAAAGATGAAATTGCTAATTTCTCTTCAATTCTACGAAATCATCACTGCTTTCTCTGATACTCCTTTGATACTCCAGAGCATTTTAACATTTCACTTCTCGAAGATCTAATACGCGCTTTCAATCAATACTTCCGGTGTTATGCTGTCCGTGTTTCCAATATCCCATCCAAGAATATAAGGCATAATGTAGTACATGATCTTGAACTTCGTTTGAAACATTTCCACGGCTCATCTTCACAATAATATTCCGATATTTCCATCGGTATTTTGGTTTTATGAATTTTTTGACGTTCATAATATTTCCCAATAAAGGTCTTATATAAGTCACACCTTTCATAAGGCGTTAATTTTTGATCGGCTCATATGACCAGAAGTTTAATTTGACGGCGACCAGTTTTTTCGCGATCCATATACAGCCGATGACGTCTTCATTGTGTTTTGCTGTTTTGACCAATGAGAGGGACTTGATGGTTCCATTTAGTGCTGTCCTGTTACGACTTTATGCTCATATTACGTTTCCAGTTAAAAAATTTGGTTATTTGATGAAATTATTGGTTATTCACTGAAGAAGTACCCTTCGCAGAGTTTTGTCTACGACGACGAGTATTAGGGCACTTACGAGAATAGGCGACTGAGGTCATCGAGATAAGCAAAGATCTATGCTTTGCTATCGCGTGCCATTCAAAACGACTAGGTGAATAGTAATAGAATTTGAAGAAATGACAGATATGCAGATGTGAACTGCTGCTTGATATGGAAGTGAATGGTCAGTGCTTTGGCTTCTGTAAATGTGTGTATTCAAGCCGTTCTCGTTTGACCTCATTTCTCTTTCTATCGAGTGCAGCTCGCATGAGTTTCTTCCTCTTAGTTTCAGCTCATCTGCCCTCCGAGTTCCATCTCATTTTGGGGGAGAAAACTGAAATCCATGAAATCAGGCTGAAGGAGTACGGGACCGTAACGTATGTGCTTCTACAAATTTATGCCTCCAGAGCTTTTGCTTATCTATCTGATTGTTCTGTGCAGAAACCCGTTGAATATGGATGTGAAGAAATTTTATGGATATTATATGCACTAAAGGGACGATTTTCTCTATCATTTTTCAGATCACTCCATTAGTTCCGAAAAGATCAAAATGCATTCGAAACTTTGTACAATACCGACCGAGTATTCAGTACACCAATGTTAAACGCAGAAATATGAATCCATTGTCGGAAATCTATGCTAATGATGGGTTTAATTTAAAAACGTCTGCACGCTTCATTAATCGTTTCAAAGTGGGAAAATGTTTCGTTGTTGTGGTCACACCACAAAGAAACCCTTTTATTACGCTGCTCTTTTATTTTAATTGACCGCGTAATGGTGGAATTCAAATTGTGAGCAATCATAATTAGATGCAAGTTTTCCTTTCGATGAGAACGATTTGAGCTGATTTTCTGGTGTGATTTATAATCGTGTGTGAATCACTAATCTCACATCACCATTGCACGACTCGAAATGTGCCGTTTCTGTTGCTGATTTACACCACTTCGTTATGGAATCTCCAATGTATTCGAGGCTAGGGCAAGAGTTATCCCATCATTTTTTAATGCAAACGTTATTTTAACGAATTCAGAGGAAATTCCTATAAAATAGCGGTTATTTGAACTTTGTTTCCTATGGTAGATTAGAAAATATATAAAAATAGAATAATTCAAATTTGCAGGTAACCGAAATATTGCTTTTAAATTGCTCTTCACGCCAAACTTATTATATTCGGAAATAGTAATTTTATTTTCCAGGTGTAAACAATTTCGAGATAAAGAGGTTGCTATTTGAGGGTACCAACCAAGTCTGAAAGGGCGCCACAAACAGTATTTCAGCGAAAGCACTATTGAAAAAGAGCACCAGTTAATTAGTTGTCGTTTTGGAAGCGGTGCGCAGAATGCCATGATTTCAACTCTTTCAGTGTTTCGAACAAAGATATTTAAATGTATATCGTAATACGCAAGTCCTGATCAGTATGGAGACTCCCAGTCGTTGCCAGTCACTCAGTAGCTTTATTTGGACAGCTCGAATGGCTTTCTACGACGCCTAGTGAGCGAATCAGTCGTGGGTATCCGCATATGTTCCCATACGCTTTTTTATCCATACGTCCCTTTCCGCATACTGTTGGTATCCCCATGCAATGGAAGCGCCATGAGCAGTTACATTGGTAACACCTACCATACTGTAATCGAATAACAGCAGTTTTTACTTTCTTTTCCACACTGTAATGTTGCGTTACTCACCGTTGTGCTTCTTGTTGGTGCATCTGGCCAAGCGCAGGATTGCAAAATGCGCATTTTTGTGGCCTATTCTAATGCGCGGACCCACCACATGCTTCTCCTGTGCTGCGCGACTGCAGCACTTGGCAAAAAGGATTCGTTGAATGTACCGTCATGTGCATTACAAAACAGTTCGATGTTCTATAGAGGCAGCAAATTGTAGAAGGAAGAACTAATAGCTGAAAGTTCAGGGAAAAGATGGGTTGAACAGTAAGTGCAAAACCCACAACTTTCTTATTGGCTAACGGCTTTACCTTGAAGTAGCAAATGTCAGTCGTGTATGCACAACAGTGTTAGTTATTCTCTAAACGATGATCACGATTATAGAGCAATACGTTTAATCTCGGCATTACATCTGCATAGGAGGACTCGCGTTACAAAAACTGTAGTTACTGTTTTGACGTAGAAGGCAGCTGCAAGTTAACTGTTGAGTCCTCAACCTGTTTCTTCGTTTTTCCATTTCGCCATCAGCGTCCAATCAAGTCACCGAATCATGTGGACGGTTGAAGAAAATGAAACATCTTGAGTATTCCAAAATGTAAGCTCAGCCTACTTTTTACCGAGTAATCGGCTATATTCTCTTAGGATCATTGTGAAGAATATGTAATGTTTCAGAGGACCCATTTCCATTCTTTTCAAGTTAACTTTCTGACTATATTTAGTAGCCGTGGGCACAAAAGAAATATTCATTGCCTTTAAAAACTTCATAACCAACGCGCTGAACGTTATTGAGAAATTATATTAGCTTGGCATATGTTAGTTAAAGCGCACCTCCCTTCGCGTGGTCTCCGTTTGGTGTGGATGCTTTTCGACTGATAAAGCATTCCGACAGCATTCTCATCTTGAGCGCTGATTTGAATTGATTAGTCATTCGGTGCATCGCGCCGTTTCTCACTCGGACGTTTTCAGTTTCTCACACGAATTAATTTCCTTTTTTTTGTAACATTCTATACGGTTTTAGAAGCAAAGCATTGTGTTTCATTGTGTCTCTTATAACAAATTGCCAAAAGCAATATAGTCGTTGATTCCACATTCTGCTAGGCTCGAATATATCTCAACTTTGTGCTCCTCGACAATGAGGTTTCAATTTGTTAATTGCTAAGCGATAATTATGCATCGTAGAAAATTACATCCAGTTTTGCTTACACTTCGAATAGCCATATAATGATCAACATTTCAGAGGAAGGGAGAGGTTTTTTTTGCGAAAATGGGACGGAATGAAACCGGTGAAAATGTCTAGAAACCTTAGAACCAGTTTCATGTTTTCTAGCACCACCATAAGCTTATACCTAAGGGGTTTCTTCTCTTTCGTCTATTAATGACGTCAGCGGCTTCTTAACGTGCACTTACCTCTAAGCCAGTACAGTGGTATCATCATCACTTTTTCGCTTCGCTAGCGACAGGCTGGTTTTGAAGTGTGCTTGAACCTTATTTGGACGTTAGGATTTTGAAATCTGCGTCCAGTTAACCGTGAAGCAGAAACTGATGGAAATCACGTCCTGTCAACGTCATCTATAAACACAATGACGCAAATGCTTGCTGTCCACACAAACGCCACTCTTCCATGTTGAGTTGTGTAGTGAAATATCCTCAGCACCATGACATAAAAACTGCATTCGACCACTCCCATAGTGTGGAAGATTAGCTAGTATTACCTGATCTGTGGTGCCTGTGGAATGAAGCATTCGTCTACTGGTATTATCTCTCTTCCTTATGGCCAGTGTTATAATTGTGAAAGCGCAAAGCGCATTGAAAATTCTCTTCAGATAATCGAACCATTATGATCAGTTACATTGAACCGGTGGCAAGTACGGCTCGAAATCATCACTGCGTTGATCAGATCGATCGCTGGCAGCAGCCTTCAGGTATCACAATTTTTTTTTTGAAGGCAACAGAGTTTACCTAGCAGAAGTGCGCCTCATGTTCGTTTCACACATGGCCGTTAAAACTCCTGAATAAACTCAGATAAAAACTGCCAATGTTTCGCTTGGGAGACATTTATTTCATTTAGGGTGAGACAGAACTGAGTTGGATCTAATTCGTTTGGTAGGTGATTTAAGTTCCCAAAAAACAATCCAATTTCCGGTCGAGGAAGAAAGTCATCATTTTTGGATAACAACGGTCCGCAACCTGATTATTTTTCGCAAATTATGGCCTAATCTCTAAAATTTGCTTTGCCTGTTGTTAATATTTATAATAGTCATATGGTCACATAAGGATATGGAAGCAATGAAAAACTGAGTGATGAAATATCCCATCGAGAAGACATATATCCAAGAGAATAATTTTGTGAGAGAGACGCTGGCTGATTCGAATAAATATTCTTCAACGGCTATAAAACAATGGTCATAGTATCGCATAAATGCACAAAGCAAAGTGGCAACAAGCACGAGTGCATTTGAATGAATCATTTTGTCGTTTAGTTCAGTTTTTCTTCGTTTGTATTTACTACGTGAAAAAAGAGTGACTTTCTTATCTCCACGTTGTACGCATTCCTCCATATTTTACGGATGATCGGAATTTCATTCACTTTTGCTGTCCTTCGCATCTATTTGGTAATTTTCTCGCCATTATAGACTGCATTTTCTTTTGTGAACACTTTCGGGGAAAAATAATTTGCAGTATCGAAGAAACTTTTGATTATTGGATGGAAATAAACTGCTCAGTAGCTATAGTAATACCGACGAGCCATAGTTTGCTATGATAGCTGACTGCTAACGCGCGTTGTACTCACGGAAGAGGAAGGTGGTTCCTAAGGATGCACCTTGTTAACGTCTTCTTGCTCCAATTGTCTCCTCATGCAGTTATTTCGTTGTTTATCACCGATTGGCATCATGGATATTACATTCTGAAGCATCTGACTCGCTTCAATTCAAGAAAAATTACTCGATATACATGCCGATGTACTCATGAATAAACCTCATCTTCTATTACTTCATCAGTTCAGTCAACTCAAAATTCTCTCAGAAGTTGTTTCGCATTACCTTCAGCAGAAAGCATCTCAATGACAGCCATGTTTTGTAATGTTGCAGGTTTCCCTACATTATTTCGATGTCACTTTGATATAATTGGAAAGAGCTTTTTGGCTATCTACCTAGCAGTTCCAACTGAAACCACTGGACCTAGATCAACGAAATCCCATAGATGTCTATAAACACCGAAGTAGACTGTGGAAATTTTAAAAAGTGGGGATTTCGCACACGTCTTGTAAAGGAGCCAAATTTACAAGGTCGAGTCGCAAAAAAGATCTCAGACATAAGACTGACGAGGAAGTTGGGTGAGTTGGACACTGTTTGGCATATTTTATTCTTAGGCAATAAATAACTTGTGAAATGTTTACCGAGTAACTTAATGCGCATTTCGTGCAAATCCTGTTGCACACCTCTTCGTTTTTTTTCTATCCTGGACATCCTGGCCTCACATTTATATTTACACTGATTCAGAAGGTAACCTGCAATCTGATCCTCTCTTCTATATGAGGGATCGCGGAGCGAGCCATTCTGTCTGCCTCCGCTTAACTGTAATACAGGATATCCGGTTCATTTTATCTATCCCATCATCCGAAAATGTTAAACACAAAAGGTCTATAAACGACAACAGTAATAAGAAGCAAAACGCTGTCAAAGGCAGCCATCCGGATGAATGAATATTTCGCAATCATTTGTTGCGTGAATTCGTTTTTCAACACAGACGAAAATATCAAGGAGGTGGCTGAGCGGTGTAATGCGGTAATTAGGGTTCAACTTTGAGGTGGATTGCCCCAGTCCGTTAAGCGAAGTTGTTATTCATTTTCAGCTTTAGTTGTTTTACCATTGTTTGCGTCTCCAAGAAGTTTTAGATAGAAACCACCTGAAGGTCTCGACCAACAGCAATAACAGGTGTTTAAGGTGGGGGGGGGGGGGGGGGAATATTAGAAACAGGAATTGGACCGCGTTGAAACGATTTGTAATATCCGTAAGGTAGCTCATATTAATCTACGCCAATGAACAGAATTATTTCGATCGTTTCTAGTATAGTTGGAGTGTTCCGGTTGCCGAAATGAAACCGAAAATTCCAACAGTGCTCACATCGCCGCTAAATTTCGCCGTCTGGTATTTGTGACTACGCAGACGCCGCAATTAACTTTCAAGTTCCCAGCGTTGCAGGGAGCACTAGTTCATCCACTATTCCAAAATTCGTAGCCACCTTCCTTATTTGATGTTTTCAGCGATGAGAATGTCGAAAATAATGTCTTGCAATTCTTTAAAGCTCATGATACCGTCTGTGGGGTCGGCCAATTTTATCCATTTCGAAGAGTCGGTGTCCCAGTGCAGTGACATTGTCCGTATCTTGAACCTCCAGTTATGCACCAGTCTATAGTTATGCGCCTCACCTTTCTGATGTGGTAGTTCTTTTGATTCCTGCCAACAGCACCAATGAACGTAGGTAATAAAACACTGCTGTACACATTCACTCTTCTTGTGCATTGCAGAAGTTGATTGTTGGATGTGTTTACGGTGTTGGATGTGTTTACGGTGTCGCTCAGTTCATATTGCAGACATGATGAAACGCTAGTGAAATCCAACAGGACATGCACTTTTGTAAAGTCCACACGTGCATTGGAGTGAAACTGAAAGTGGCGATCGTGTTCCATGGAAATAACGTCATGTTGTGATTTGTTAAAATCTGGCCAGAAGGTGGTGAACATCCAACTAAATCTTGCAAAAAATAGACCAACGCAGTGAAAAACTTTCTATTCTGAAAAGTTATTGAATGTGAAGCAAATTTAAATCATCAAAATGGGACTGCCAAGGGCGATTGAAAACTGAACGCTGAATAAATTGCAGATGAATCGACAACGAAGCAAGATTTTATCATCGCCGATTTCAAATCGTTCACACATGCGACCAACTGGACCGACAAACGTTATTGTGAATGGCGCGTATTAGGCTGCCTTAAATGGAGAATATCTTATTATATGGATGGGTAAGTGACAGATTTCGTGGAACACTTCGTTTTTGAGAGCACTTTTTAAAATAGGAGCTATTCTTTTACGGTGTCAAGCAGTGGGGAGTGTATAACGCGATGTGGAAAGGAAAAAATCTTTTGATAGCAGAATGCATGGTAGCAAAAGATAATGTTGTTTTTCTTGCATTTCTTGGCTTATCAGGGTGGGCGATGGTTCTGTGAAAAGCGCCCCAAGATTGCGTTTCGAAGGCGGCAAAAGAATGAGTGGAGGAATTGTTGCACTTTACATATGTAGGCTATAAAATTTTCGTTGTGTTATTGTATGAACATAAGCACAACAGTAGTGGCATTAGCAACAACAGCAATAGCAAGAGCAATATATCAGCCGCAAAAACAAGCCACCTCGCTCGATTCGTATAACACGCAGTTGTCTACTCGAATGCTGAGTGTTTCTTCCAATTACAGTGATAGGCTGATCAGTTTACTTGATGGAAAATGCACAACTAATGTGCTAAGCAATGTGCTTAGTTGTGTCTGGCAAGGACGTCTGTTGATTTTAAGCTTACAGTAATGCCTCTCAAGCCGAAATATCGATGCTACTGGTGATTATTTGTTACATGCTTAATTACTTCGTCTAATCGTTAGATGGATCCTAGCCGGATTCGAAAACTGAAAACTACAACATCCTTTGCTACAAGTCGGAAGAAACAAACAAGAACTTTGGCATAAAAAAGTTTTTCATGTTAAGTTGGAAAGCTCGTTGTGTGAAAATGTTTTTCGATTGTTTCTAAGAAGGGATGAGTTAGATCGTTCGTTAGCTGTCGAACTGCTACGAAAAGTTGTTGTTTTGAACTTTTAGAAGTGGCGAATGCTATGGAGTGAGACTGCCTGATGGGATTAAATAAGGATGTCAAAGTGCCCTAACACAGAATTGAGTTGCATTTCGTTTATTTGCGTGTTGCAGCATCCCCAGGATGCCTATGTTTAACTAGCTGCGCTGTTGACAATTTTCTTAAACATCAGTGCGCTAACGAAGGCCAACTTCAGTTTGTGCGCGACTCAAACTTAATCAAATCTCCCACACAACGAAATCAGTCTTCCTTGCAGGGGCTGGTTGTATTTGCATATGGAGTTCGATCAGTGCCGTTTGCATAGTGAATGGAATGTAGACGTGGAATGGTATGTGCGCATCACAGTTCCGGATGATGCGAACGAGATATATGAGAATGGCCCATACACAACACAATTCAGCAACCTCGAAAGGAGTCGATGGTTGACACGCTTTTATCCTTATGTTAGCTTTTGATATCCACTGAACACATCTTACTGCACAAGTACTCTAAGTATAAAAGTTGTCTGCCTTTTACTTGGCATTTGAGCATTTGAATAGCTTTATGTAGAAGAAATTTATGTTTTTTATGGATCGTTTTGCGTGCTGAAGCTGAGGAGTGATAGTGCTTTGATTTTCAGCAGTATAAAGAAGATGGTTATACAGTAGAGGATCGTATAGCAGTGGCAGTCGAAATGAATTTCCAACACATCAAAATCGATCATGGACTATTGGAGGTGATGCTGCATAATGAACTTTATGCTTTTCCGCACAATTTTCACAGAATTACGGAATTAATAAGAAAAAATCTGCACAAAAAATTCGCTATAAACTTCCATGGTGGTTCTTCTCTCAAAGTGAAGGATAAAAGCTAAGCAGAATGGACGGAGCTTTACGAGGAACAATTGCATAGCGAGAAATTTACGTCTGTTGAATGCACTCAAAGTTTACGCGCAACTGCAGAGTAATTGCAGAATCGGTTTGCAGATTGTTGAGCGCATAACGAATTTGGAAAGGCTAGTGATGGAGGTGAAGAAAGAGCAAGAAGCTCAAGCTGCAAAGGTTGGTAGTCCTGTTTACTCACATCAACCCGTCGCTTTTATGTCAGAGAAATCATTTCCTTGATTTCTGTTATTATTTAGCTCTTACGGTTGTGCTTCGGGCCTAAAAAAGATTCACATGGGATATCATTTAGAGTAAGGAAAGGCGAACGGAAAGTGAACAACGACAACAGGACCTCGGACTACAAGTAAGAACAGTTTGACCTCCACTTCAAAAAAAAGTTCGTAAGAGCTTAAAAACCTTCAATAATCCTTCATACCTAACCTACTTGAACATCATTTTCGGTTGCAGGGTTTTCGCGACTCCATTTAATTCGATGCTCTAGACTTTCTTGATTCCAGTTCAGCAGTTTGTTTGCCGCTAGAAATGCTTTTGACTAAAGCCGTTGCTTTCATTCGTCTAAAGTAACCAGTCTGTCATGTCTCTGTTGTGCCTCGTGTCATTCGATACCTGTAGATGCCACCGGAAGCGTGCTCTATGAATCATTCCTCCCCTGCATTTCGTTTCTTAATCGCGCCCATCACGTGCTACCTGTCCAGTCCGAAAGGATCTTTTTCACTTGATTACAACAGTATTACTGCTGATTTCATTAGTTCAATTTATAGGCAGGTAATACGACTCAGAAACGTGATAGTGGTAATGTTGTGGAGCATATTTTGAAAAAATGTAAGGGAATGGTGGCGATGAAAGGACAAGTGATAATAAACAGAGATCATCTATTCAATGCTTAAGCTGCACAGGTGTTAAATGAATTTCATGGTAGTTTCACTCTATTCCTCTACTGTAAGATTAAGTGCTGTTCCGTTGATTGCTGTTCCTCAACTACCATATAGTATTACTTAGAGACTTTCAGGTCGAAGAATTGAGGAACGATTTCGACTCAAGCTTCACCATCAGAAATACACAAATGGCGAATTTGGAACAAAATGTATTGTTTATAGGCGTCATCATTTTTACAATTTGCTTCCGCTCATTTGAATAACGAAATGTCGATAAAAATGGCGCATTAAGGGGACAAATCTGCTAGGATTATAGACATTTGTGAATCAAGTTTGTTACTTGCTGCTTCAAAAACGTAACAGAACTGAAATAAATTACTGAAAGAGATAAAGTCGTTTAAGATAGGGAACATTCTCCTAGGCAGTTTTGGAAGTGTCAATTTTTCATTATGTATGGGAAGGAGCTGAACAGCTTATGACGAAGAACTATGTGCAGCTCACTATGTGTTATGAAAATAACCACATAGCCTTTTCGAGAGCAATCGTTGAAGTGAACATAAGGGGACAATGACAGGTAGAAAGAAGGACATTGATAACTAGCAGCGCCGTCGTGAGAAAGCTGGACATTACAATAGTAGCATGGTTCGTTACCGCAGCGTTTCGAAGATAACATCTGCTATGAACGAATTTTCCAGTTACAAGCATCCATTTCGTCGCGAATGTTGACAGCACAAAACTTCAATATTAGTGAGCCCGGTCCACTGAATATGATTTTGCTATGAAGAGTCTTCAGTTAAGAAGAGAAGTAGATGTTTCTGCCATGTTTTAATTGCTTTCATAGATTTTTAGTAACTAGATTTTGCTGTTTATGCGTGTATCTGTTATAAATGACAATATTTTGATAATCGAATAATATGTGCATAAGTTTTTCATGCGCATTCCCGTTGTCTCCTGCTGGATATGAAAGAAAAAGACTGGGGGGAAGTGGAGCGATCTGATGTTGTCAGATATTTGCGAAGTGTCACATAGAATGATGTTCGATTACAGGTGACGAATTTAGTGGAGGAAATGCGCGATGGGCTGGAGCAACAGGCAGCTGAGGTGAACATCAAACCTATTTCTCTGTCGCGAAACCTCATTAGTGTTGAGTGAGACTGGTTTTGCACTTCTCTATTTCCGTATATGACGTCAGGCGCTTTTTCTACAATACTGTTCTGAATGATGGAAAATCGGCAACAATACTTGCGAAGCAGCTAGCGAAACCTACAATATTTGGTGTAGCTTGACCCACATGATGTTCTCAGTGAGCAGTATGAACAAACAGCTCAGTGCTATGATCCTTGGTGTTTTTTTATTTTAAAAGCATCGTTGATAGTGATCGTTCGCATCTGACTGATTGCAAGGCTCTGTGGCAGTAGAGAACAGACCGATTCAGTGCTACGTTGTCTCACTTTCATCGACGAAAGTAATTGTATTTTAGGCGTACGAACGCTTCGAACGCTTACAAAGGCAATTGGAAAACGTCTCAGCCTTCCTGCAGAAACTTCTAATGACGAACAAGAAACCGGTTCTTTATTACGTCTTTTAATCATGAATTTCAACAAAGAAGCTGCCACAGTCTGTGCTCGTATGGAATATACAAGGATTCTATTTAATAATACAACTATAGAATAAGCTGATGCTCTGCCAGTTTCTTTGTGTTATGTGTTACAGTTAAGCGAATATACTTCGGCAGACAACAGACACTTTCTTTGGCATCTGTCTTTAGCATTATATGTACTGCAAAACCAAGGACTTCTGCTTTGTGAACATCTACAGCGAGCGCAGTTGAAATTTCAATTGATGGCGATGGATTTCCCGACACAGTTTTTCATACAATGACTGCAACCAGTCTGCAAAATTTTTCAGGAATCTCCTTACCAACGTGGATCTCTATCATCAAATGAGGAGAGTTCGTCTGGCGATAGAGCTAAGAGCCCCGACAGTTTCTCAAGCGATGTGTGCGACGCCCAACAGAAACGATTTTCTTCGCCTTTCATTCGATTATGATGACTGTCAATTGATTTATTAATATATTTTGATTTTCATTAATGGGAGAATCTTATTGAAGGTTTAATCCAGCAATTTCTTATTTCCATTAAATATCAACATTCCTTCCAGGTAATGTGCTTATTTATGTGCAGGGCAAAAAGGTACACCGAAATGTGAGTAGAATAGTGGAGTTGAAAAGACCATAGAAATAAGTTGAACAAGTCAACAATCATGCGATGGGCAGGATAATAAGCTCATTAGTAAGGTGCGCGTTCTACTCAAAATCCTTGAAATGAACGGGAAGAAAATCCAGCGTCAGCCAAAGAACTCACCTACAGAACGAATTACATTGTTTCTATCCATACTCTGATTTACACGAGTTGAAAAAACTTTGCAGTATTACAGTAGAGGCGTTTTTCTCCATGCCAAAATCTATCTCTAAAGTTTCAATCTGCCAAACGTAGTACACAAGGCTAGGTTTCTTCACTCATCTGTAATCATTTAGTCTTGGCTCTACCGTTATTTGATGTTTAAATAACTATCTTAGCATTATAGGCATTAATCGAAGCGAGGTTTATGCATGCTCGGATATGATGTTGCCTTTCCGGCACAATTTTATCACTCCAAAACGAGTAAATCGCTTGCATTGATTTGTTGCCATCATGATTATGGACGGGACAATAAAGGTTTTGTGGTTGATGCTGCAGTGCAAAACGATGCAGCTATATTTATGCTTCTTTGTACTCATCGCTACATATGTAGAGAATACTCATGGAAACCTGGTGACCTTTTTCTCATATACAATTAAGCCATTCACATAGAGGGATGAGCAAACCCATGAAACGATCGAACCTGCTAAGTTAGTTGAGCTACTCAGTGGACACCTCTCCTTTCATTATCTCCCTCCCGCCTCTCATTCTATCAAAAACTGATACTGCAAGTACAGCTTCAGTTGCTTCGGTTTGATCCCAGATCGTTATTAATTTCTTATTTCGTCTCTGAAACTTTGGACAGTGACATAAAAAGTGTGGCTCATCCTCCACAATGGAATGGATATCGACTGTGAGAGATCGTCCCGCGACATGTGTAAAAGAAAACCTCCCCTAGGCATGATGCAGAAATGAATGGCACAGTGGCACATAATCAGTATTTCATTTTACTAATGCAGTGCCCTTAAATGGAAGAAACCATTGACTGCCGACGTTCATCTTGAATCATTACTCTTCCTCTCTCCGACGTGTGCCATTTCTAAACCAAGCTCAGGACCAAAATTTCAGCTGCGGAGCGGAGGGTTAAAGTTGAAGTATAGGATGAGCAAACAATACAATGATACCAGTATAACTGCATATTATCGTATCACTATCACAGACAACGAAGATTATTCGGCTTTTTGGGTATAAAAGAAGCTGCAGCATCTGGCTGAAAATGAATATTGCAGGCCACTGAGCCTGAATGCAACCATCAATTTTCCTGAGAGGTCGTATTGGTCAGCTATGCTTGCTGATAGCGTCACAGAGGCGTCTCCGGGACGGACGAACTATGTTTGAGCAATTTGGTCACTGCGTTGCTTTTACTTGGCGATTCCGAGTTAACGCCAACTTTATCGGTCGCACCATACAGTTTAGGTGTCTGATCATCGACAGGGATCGTTTGTACAATGTCTTCGCTTGACGATTCACTCAGAAGCATAGCTTGGTTTGGTTGACTGGCATCTACATAAATAGTTGCCCTCTGAGAGTGGTGTACGCTGTTCGCCGTTTTTTCTGCTGCATGTTGCTGTGACTGCGTGCATTGCTTTCGCAATTTCGAACATACGAGTTGTTCGTTTTCTATGAGCTGAAAATGTGGAACTATTTCAGAGTCTCCCTTTCAAGGAGAATAGTTCCTATGCTCATAAGCAGAGAAACAGTATCCCTTCAAATAGAAGTCCGTCGATGACGAACATACAGCAAGGATGAGAGCGTGGAAATAAGTTCAGGTAGATATCTACCAGGAATGAGGGTTTCTCGCGCGACAGTATGAAATTTTGTTGCAAAATGCAACATGACGTGCAGTGTAAATTGAAATATTACTAAAGAACTGTAAACGTTATCAGAAATCAAAGAAGATTGCTGCATCGCAACTGCTCGATTCCAACTTCTCTCAGAAATTCGAGCCAAAAATGAATAGTTCTACGAAAATTTTTTTCAGCGTTTATATGAGAATTGATTTTTTGCACCACACAAATTATCGAACTGTTTTATGCTTCTACGCCACTACGTTTACCCGCCGCACTTCCGTTGATAAATGACCTTCATTTAAGTCATTTTTCTATAGATCGTTCTATACCAGAACTAAATATGCCTAAGTTCCATGACAGCGTTTCATTCAACAATAAGAAGAACCTTTTCAGCGGGTTTCTGCGCAATGAACGCCACGATACATTTGCCCAGCAATTCGCTAACTTCCTTGCGTAACGCACATTGACATGAAAGGTAGATTGGCAGTCGACTTGCGCTTGCCAAGTTGGTCAGTAGAGAGATTGCGTCGATCGCGATTGCATAGTACCTGAACTAGGGAATTACTAATGGAGCTTTTTCACTTCGTCGGATGTCGTGAATTCAGCCAATATGTCGAAGCATTTAAGAAATGCACCATTAATTCAAAGCAGTTTTGTGAACGAGGGTTGCATTGGAATGCTTGTTTTTTTGAGTGCCAGCGATGGTATCCAAATCGGAGAAATTCGAAATGGCAGAGGTCGAAACTGGTATAGTGCTTCGTTATGTAGGCTTATTTTCGACAACTTCTGAGCGTTATTCAATTGTTTAGTATTAGTTCGTACTGTTTTGTGTCTTTCATAAGACAGCAGGTTTACTCAATAGAAAAAAATGCCATTTAAGCAAATTACAATGAATTCACATTATTCGCTCTGTCTTCTGAAGGTGAAATGTGCTTTTCGATCATTTTGCTGGCGTGAAACCTTCACTCATATTGCCTTCGTGGTGACATGTTCGACGAAAAGGCTCGCTTATTTTTATACCAATGATATTCTGAACTTGCTTTTTTCGCTGTAATCACGCGCCCTCACACACTGTTGTGTTGCTTTGATATGTATGCTTTGGTTCGATTTGCACTACGCACCCATGCACCCATACCGCTTTCATATTTGCCTTAATCATTCCAATATTAGGGTCAGCGCAAAGCAAGAAGCTACACAGTACATTATTTGCAAAATGACTACTAAAACAAACCAAGCAGCTTAAAAGGACAAGTCACATCGTCGCACATATTAAATTCCTTATCACATGAGTGAGGTGACCTGTTTACGAAGACGGATAAGAACATGTAAATGCAACAGCATAGATAATTCATCATGTATCAGCGCCTCGAAAATTGCTTGAGGTTCTTAAATCGACCAAGGATTAAATTCAACCTTCTTTGCAGCTTTGCAAAGTCATAACTAGCATATCTATGCAAAAACTGCATCATAGATCCCTTCGCTTCGTCGAACTGGAATTTTATTATAGCGATATGTGCAGGTTTTGCCACCATTATATATCACTATCATGGTATCAAACTATGAAGGCGACAAGCTTGCAAGCTTGGCTCCTCAAACTTATCGCAAATTGTGCGTGAACTGGTTACCTCACGCTTTCTTAATGCATGCCTAGTTTACAAACCTCGAATTGCTGATATTTCAAATATATTTCTGTACAGCTGGCAATGACAAGAGGAACGCCGGCGCCAAAAAAATACATGTTATTATGTAAAGTGCATCGTAAAATTGGAATTGTTTGCCGTATAAATAGAAACATTACGTTTATCCCAATTCAAGCGCGATCGAAATCTGAGACGAATTGCATAAGTTAACGAATTAACTCAATGATTGCCCAATACCTTACATGTGCTTCCGTTTGACAGTGCTGAAGTTTTTGTTCCTATCCTCCTCGGTCTAGAGGATGCAATTAGAGTATGAATTACGGAAAAGTACTGGAACTCCGGAATCGATATCTCAGTAGGATAGCATTAAGGAGTGAAAAGTGATTGTCTTGCGGTTCTTTTAATTTTCTCTCCACTTTTCTCCTTCAGCTCGTCCAAGCCATAGCAATAACGAATTGGCGCAAAATCTATCAGCAAAACAAGAGGATGAGCACAGTAAAAATGCCTCGTCAAATCAGTGCGCTAATTAATAACTGCTATAATTAAGACCACCGCAAAATCTGCTGTGTTATTTCTGTCAATGAAAAGTGACAGGACTGGAAGTCCCACATAGATCATTCGATAAACCGAAAGGGAAGAAAAGGAAACTGCGTGGAGAGATGATGGGATCGGCAAATGTAAGAAGCGCCTTTATGAAACTACTCACAAGGTACTCGTTTTAAAAACATTAGCCCCCTATACCTAACTACCATGCTTCAGCCCACTTACTTCACGTATGTGGTCATGAGGGAAGCCTTGTCGAGATGCTCCCAGACGGTTATGAGGACGTTCAGTATATTCGAGATCAAATAGGTGAACACAACAAGAACCATTGTCCTGGTGGCCGATCGGGCTGTTGCCTGAAGTCTGCCAATGTAAAATCACCGTTTAAAGCACAGAGATACATTAGCGCCTATCTGCTGCTTTGCACAGAACTGACGTCTGAGTGGTAAGATATCTTTCAAATTCGTCGAAACTTCCTTGAAAACAGTGAAAGCTAGAAGAGAGCGAGTATCGCATCATATGAAAAGCTACTGAGACATCAGTAGTCTGCAAACGGTTTAAACCTATAAGATGATAGTTTAAGACGCATCAGTGATTGAATGAATATAGCATAACAAGTTATCAACTGGAACTGTAAACGTCGGAGTTGTAAAATCGAATTATTACTGAGCAGTAACATAAAGAAATCTTGGGCAACAGGTTAACAAACCAATAACGTACCTTCCTCTTCGCCAGGTCTGGTGTGGCAACGCTGCCGGCTACTTTCGCCATATGTATCATCTCTTGGTGTTGCGTAAGCGCCCTCACGATTCGTGCATTCAGATATGCGAGGCAAAAGAAAGGCATAAAAACAGTAACAAAATTGCGGTACCAGAATCGCCAAACTGGAAGTTACATTCAGTTTATATGTTGCTCGTAATGCCCTAAATATCAATGCGGTAACAATGAAAATTACCGCGATCAATGTCTTAAATATGCTTAATGAAACAGCTTTGTTCTATCGTATAAAAATTACTCATAAGAGGAAAGACAACAATTTAGTGAAAAGATTCTGTACAAGCGCACTTTAAATAACGCATCGGAATGTGCGTTTGTTTCATTTATTAAGACTGAGACCGATTGGAACTGATTACCAGTGTGGTACGGAGTGTCCATTACGAAATCCTTGAATGCAATTCCGATCTCTGTCATTTGACCGGCACACTCTTCCACATATGTTATCTGCAATTCAAACACTTCTCTGTTTCGAGATCTTCTTATGGCTGGAAATCCTTATACAACGCCGCTTTCGGAGAGACGGCCACAAAAATAATAGGATTTCCTGAACTAAATTATCGATTTCCTATATATGCTGCGCTGAACGAATAAAAATTCTTAAACATAAACAGCACGATTAGCATTGTCATATGTGCACGTTCGTGCAGTTGACATATCAGTCATATTGATGACAAGGGAATCGACGCGTCACAACATGTCACTAACAACTGCTCAAGGATTTGAGAAGATTTCAATAGTTGTTGAGTCGTTCGCCGTCGAGAAATCACCAGCTGTAATTCAGATGAACGGCGCAGTTGAATTTACTATGCAGCAGCCTAAACACAGGTGCTCCAACAACTGAAATTACTGCACATAGAAATATCAGAAAAAAGTCTGGATTCTTCATTTTTAACATAGTATTACTGATTGATTTTGCGTTATAAAGAAGATTCCAGAGGGGGATCTTAAGCACGGGTATTGCCTTGAAGTGTTTTCGGGAAGGAGGAAAGCGTTACAGCGAGTCGATGAGGATACTTGAGCAAAGAAATACAGTATGGCTACGCAGCCGGAGAAGGCATTTGAGGATGCTGTGTTCGGAATTTAGCAGAGAGGAAAACATTTCGGAAAGTAAATCACTCAAGGCTATCAGCAGTAACGAATATTTGTGCTATACACCTTGTGAACGGAAGAGCTCGGAAGAAGGAGAGCTACTTCGAATACAATTGAAGGCGTCCTTTTTCACTAAATCTGGCTATTTACGAGTTTGCTGGTCATGTCAGCATTGTAACGATAATGAAGGTGGCAAAATTCTGACGCGTAACTGGACAAATTTCGTTATTTCACTATGATTAATAAGAACTTTAACTGGCAAGATATGTTTCTCGCCCCCCACTTTCGTTTAAATTGGATAGCGGTTGTGAAGCGTCAGCCACAGCTGTTCATTATGGGACGCTCGTTACAAGAACATATTAAATTTAAATTTCGTTCCACCAGTAAGTTTGAAAATCGATTTGTTATTCATCTTCGAGTACCTCACTTCAAGCAAAAATTTTTCCGGTGCACTATTTTCTTGGTAGAGCTCGATCAGATCAAACTTAAAGCAGCTTTTAACCACCGTTTTTGACGACGAGCGAGAAAATTATCGGGGGACGGATACGAACATGTGGCCTTTCGTTTGCCGGGTGCTAACTTTCTTGTCGAGCTGCTATGGACAACAAAGCTGAAAGCGGTCTTTTTCTCAAGCCCTGTCGTTTTTAGTGCACTCAAAAGGTAGCGCGCTGATGAGATACAACACTGTAGTAAGAGTAGAATTCATATGTTTCTAAATTTATGTGATTAGCGTCTTGCGCTCCGCCAGATTTTTTAATCTGCCTGAGACTCGGGTGGCAACTGCAATTTTGAATGAATAGTGAAAACACGGTCAACTTGGTGGTAAGACATTCGCTCACGACGTAACGCTCATAGATTCACGTCGCCTGCGCAATGCCTTCACTGGTGATTAAAAACAGTCCCTACATCTGCGTTCGAGCCTGACTGAAAATATGAAGGTAACACAACCGTAATAATAACCTCCCTTGAATTTTATGACGTCAGGAAATGAAAGACGGTTGCAAGGTATTTTAATGAAAACTACAGTCAGGTCAAACATGGGGTCGTATAGCCAGCAAGCCATCATTTTTCACGAACGGAGGATGGTAATAGCTAAACTTTTATTGGGACATGTCAATATTTGAACACGCTTAGTCAATATAGATCTCAAATTCACAGCTCTCAGAATGGATAGTAGTAGGAGACAAATGAGAACGGAAACGTCCGAACGAAACTTTGATTTCTCTTGATCAATTGTGGCTCTTACTTTTATGCTGTTATCAGTTTTCTGCTTTAATCGTCAAATGCAACCCCCTCCTTCTGATTCTCTCTTTCGTGCGTGGACATGGAACTCATCGTCGGCTCTAAGGTAAATGGGAGAGGGAAGAGGGTGGGAGTCGACGGAACGAGGAGTTCCCCGTTACAATGAAATTCCTTCAGTTGGGAAAAAATTGGACTCATGAGGTGAAGTGAAAGAATCGAACTCAGTTGCAGCTGCATTCCGCACTGATGATAACGAGGGACGAACCTTAGACAACCAACGAAGGCATCGACTATTATAGACGCCCGGCATGACAGATATGGCGTTTTTTTTTCCCTATATGGATGCAAAATGATCGTTTTGCGGTTATATCGAAACAGCGTCTGAGAACAACCGAAATTTAAAGGTTATGTGGGTGAAAATATGATAGTCGGAAAGGTAGCTGCGTTTCAAGCGAAAAATGCTCCCATCGATATTGCATTCAAGATTCGGCACATAGGCCGCTCAAATGATCAAGTACATAAAAAAATGTTTCGCCTTTTTACATATTTCGGTCCCACAGACTTCACTTGCTGCGTAGCCGCACCGAGCACTGTAAATTACCATAGCTCTGTTGATTTAATAGAAAATTTTGCGGTCATAAGGAAAAAACTATATACCTTGAATTCGAGGTACATCGTTCCTTTGCTAATAATGCCTAAGAAAATGGCCAAAACAGCAATCATTTTTCGATGGTTTTGCACAAAGTTGGTGTGCGATGAGCACAGAGTTATACAGTAACGCTCATATGTGGCTGCTAAAATAAGGAATGATGATGACGTCATCGCGATATGGGAAATCGTAATTGTAGGTACCATATATCCGAACCTGAAATTTAAACATGATCAAGGCGACTAGCGGTTTCGGAGCATTCTCCACAGTGATGACATATAACTTCAATAAGAAATGAAACAATGTATGATTTCTATACCCAAGTGTTCTAAAATGGCTGCTGAACGAGCACGGCAAGTGAAATACAGAAAGACGATAAATTAGAATGTCGTTCGCCTGCGAACTGCTGCAGCTGTTGGTGCTATGAGTGGAAGGTGAGGCGACAAGAAAAAGCTATTGAAATTGTCAAATTCTGTGACAGCAGTCCGATACTGCGCTCCAGTCGTAGCGTGGTTGGTTACACGGAGAAGCTGACCGGAGCATAGGAAGTGGAATGGTCGGTGCGGCAAGTGCATTGCCCTCAATTTACTTAACCAACGATTTCAAAGATTCCAAACATGAATTCAAACGGCAAAACGTTTTTGCATTTTACCTACTCTTGGTTGTTTCTATTGCTTCCCATGGGAGATTCCTCTTCCTGTAAATGGACCGATTTTAAATGAAAAAGCGAATGATGTAAAGTTTCTGCAGAAATTCCCCTTCATCTGCCTGTAAGTCCTTTCAAAGCTGGAATATCAAGACGAAAGATATTTTCTACTTCGTCAATCATTTCTGCACACCATATTCAGCAGGCTTTAAAATCTTGTTTTAGTGCATGCCGATAAATTATAGCGCAAACCGACAGACTCAAGTACACACAAGAGCGGCAAAACACTGAATTAGCATGTTTGCAAATGCAAATTTATGATAGGCTCTAAGAACTTCATTGTAAGAAGGGCCGAAAAGACACTGAACTCTTTTTTCGTGACATATAATCACCTAGAAAAACCTTTTAACTGAAAAAATAAGGAAGTGGAAGTGCAGATTCAGACTAGAGGGTTGTAATTCAACAAGAAGAGTGCAGTGCGTGATGAATTCTATTTGAATTGGCCTTTTTGACCGAACAGGGGATCCCATTCAACGTTGCATTGGCTTAAACATTCGCCTGCCGCTATTTGCCAACTCAATGACGTCAAATATAGCTTGTATATGCGAGATGTTAGCAGCATTTCCAGTGGCATATAAAGAAGCGCGTTTTTAAGAAGGCTTTATAACATGAGATTCTCAGCCTGCATCCAGCTGTGACGTGCAATCAGAAAGCGCATACTTTTAGAGCGTTGTGCATAAATATAAGACGATGCCATGCGAAATACAAGTTTAGCCTTATATAACTGCTTCAAAGGCATTGTACAATGACCAGTTAACGAATCCACCTTGAACACTTGTCTGTCAGCATCAAAATATGGCAATTCAATGCATTCAAAAGAAGACAAATATGACTGAGTCATATCTGGCGGCCGCTTTGACATTTTAACGTATTTTAAGTTGAGTGAAAAGCCAGAACATAGCACAAACTTCATAGCAAAACCATTCGAAAGATTGTTAAGCAGTTTCTATTTGGGAGGAAATCGATTTGAAAAGCTCTATCGTTGCCTAAACATATACGAAAACAAAAAGCAGCGAATAGGAACGTACCACATACGCATAAGCGTTACGGACTGCCAATAATCACTGAGCACATTGACAGACATAAGACATACATAGGCAGCGCTGATGAACACATCGAAAAATGCAAGCAGCATCATGTACATATTATAGGTTGTCCGATGGTGATGCCTGCAATCGAAATTAGTATGGAGCGGAAGAACTATTTGCCTATTGAAGTGCACCAATGAGGCGCAAGAAAATCCCAAGGGGAAAATAAAGTGAATTGGCCATCCACTCGGAGACCGTAAAATTTTTTGGATAATTCAACAACGTATATGCTAGTCGATCATCTTCGTCACGCTCATTATGCAGCGATAGGCAGCAAAACATAGCCAGCGGATAGAAAATGAATCGGAAAAGAGCAAAAGAACTCACGGGACGCCTATAAAAAGTAGACGTCATGTTCGAGGCTAAGATTTTCAACCACAATTCGAATTTCCTTTATAATTGCGACCACAGAGGCCAGAAGAAGAAAAAGAAGCAAATTAGTTTCCGCAGAACAAATATATTTTTAATGGCTGGAATTTGAATTGCAAACTGTTTTCGCACATTTCCTAGCTGGTTTTTTTTGCCACCCAGCATGCATCTGCATCCACTTTTTACTTGACGATTCATAGGGACACGGAACATGCCTCCATGGTTGCATTACTAATGAGTACTGCTTTCTCTTGAGGTTGACTACTCCCTTTTCTGTTTGTTTTTGCTATGCAAAACCCACAAAATATGTAAACCATAAAGAACGAAGAAGTGATAGTGTGTGTTTCATCACAATACAGAAAATAACGCCACGATATTTTTGAGCGTTTTGTAATGATCTCACAGATCGCGGGAAGTAAAGTAGCGAAGTTCTTCAAAGAACTAGTAGAAAGCATTTAGAGGAGATTATATAACAACAGAGGATATGGAAGACAGAAAATCTATGACAGTTAGTCGATGAATCATAGATAGCTAGGAAGACAACACGGAAAGGTGGTTGAAAAAAATCTGGTGATGAGGTTCCCGCCCGCCGAAAGGCGGAAGCATATAGGTCCTTAAGCAAAAACGAAGTAGGTGGAAAACGCGATTCTTTAGGTGCAAACAAATAGCCTCCATAAATAAACGGTCGCGGTGTTGTGGGCGAGTTGCGATATGCGTTTATACGTTGGCCATCCTACGACTAAATATCGTAAAGGAATGCTGCTCTGAAGCAGGAAGTTGAAAAGTGTTTTGTGACAGAATTATTCTTTCTTATAAACTGGAAACTGATGAACATTGATCGATAGATCTGAGCTCAACTAAGGGAACTGGGAAGGGAGGACTTGATGCGGAAATTCAGCATTATCATCTCAATTCCAATATATAAATTGCAAAAATAAGCCACAAGGCTGAAAACAGCTTTGCTGTTCCAGCTTCAAGGTAATAAATACAAACTAAAGAGCATTTGATATCACTTATGAACCGATGAGCTGGAAAAGGATAATGAAAGTGATTTCAGGGTCTCTCTACGTCCAAGGACTTACTGACAGGGAATTTTGGATATTAAAAGCATATCCGGCACATGCTGCATGGGCCATGCAGAGTGTTGAACACTAAGAATTGTACGGGATTCAAAAACAACGGTTTTCCCAGTTATAGATAACGACTATCAAAATTCACGTAATGAATTTCCAAAATGCTGCCGCGGACAGCTTTGGCCTATAAAACAGTGAATAGATAGAGTTATCTGATAGACAGAGTTCATACAACTGAGTACTTATCGAAAGAGTATTAGAATTCAAAACTGCCTCGTCTCCTAAAAACCTTGTGAGAAATCCTTCAGGCAAACGAATACATGAAATGTGCGTATGCACACACGTAGACACATAAGGTCGAAAAAACTATAGCGTATCCTTTACAAGGCAAAAACGCGAAGAAAAATTAGCAAATTATACTCTGGATGTTCGGGAGGACAAGCACGCCGCAAAATGAGGTTTTCCACGAGCGAATGCACAGACCGATCCCTACAATTTAAGACTGCGAGTAGCTGAACAGAGTCAATTACCTTGTAGAATAAAGAAAGAAGAGGAACAAGTTCTCAGCGATACTGACGACGGAAATTGTTGTGCCGAATACGGTGACTAGCCAAAAGCGCTCATTTGTTAGTGGAGGCTGTTCGTAGAAGCAGAGAGAATAATCTGCTGAGTCCTCGCTGATCGACGCGTTCAAATTCAATTCCTCACTTGGGCTGGCAACGCTTCCGTTGCTCGATGCTAAACTCGTCGCCATCGGTCCTGTCTGTGAATTTCTTCGTTAATTTTATTGCTGCAAAAGAATCACATTTCACTGCGGTGCACGTCCACCTACCAACAGCTCCCACCTTACAAAGGATCTTCCTTTCGGGAGACATTTTGCCTGATGAATCGCACAACGCCTCAATGAGGGACGCTCGAAATGAGGCAATGTTTCATGCGAAATGGCCCAAGCATGTCCAACTGACTGCAACTGCTGGTGGAACCTGACAGGGGTGATTTCAAGCAGTGATATTAAGATTGTACCTAGAATGTGAAATTTTTATTGAATAGTCATACAAGTGTCTCTTTTGTGAAGAAAATGGAAGAACCTATCCAGCGACTACGGCACTGAAGCAACCAGCAATTCGAATGAGAAATATCGAAAAAAGTGGTAAAAAGGTAAATGAGGTTTAAGAAGCAAGAAAATGACGTATCGCACTTCCGAAGAAAGCATTCTATCAATAATAAATGCTTTTTGCAAGCACTCTATATCCGTAGCCGTTGACTATTGCAATCAATTGAGTGGTTGTTGCAATCCGTTACAGCGAACGGCTGTTCCACTCGGCCATTACAGTCTGGGGCACTTTGCAATCGATTACTGCACCCACTCGTGGAATGCATGCATGTACTGCAATCGGTATCTCTTGGACGAGGTTCGTGTAGTCATTAACCTAGTCTGTCTTTTGCTATTCCTTATTCCACCCAGTGATGCAGTGCACATCTCCCACTCAGTTATTGAAGTAATCAGCGCGGTATCTCAAAAGAAAGTCAAAGATGAATGCAGCTTTGAAATGAAAGTTGTCGCTGAAGAAAGGTTTTTTCTCCCTTCCATTTATTTGCGTCTCCGTCACCAGTTTTTATTTTCTCAAGGCGCACACGACCTCGGATGGAACCACTAAATAACAATCAAGAGTGGACTGTCAAGTGAACGCATCTAAAATGGAATCCATTATTCATTCAGCAAGACGAAGCTCAGCACTCCACCACGCCGAAACCGTTGATACAATCAAAAAATTGAAAGAAAAAAGCGTGATCACGAACAAAAGGTTGCAAAAAATTGGATTAGTGCATGATCATAACAGCATTTCAAGAAGTGGTTCAGGAACGAGTAAGTACAACTCTTTTGCTGCACTGGTAAACAAGTAGTTACTCTTAGGTTTTTAAGTTGTCCAATGTTACACCCAGATCTCATTTGTTTACAGTTTTGTCCGCTCCTGCGATGCACAGATCCTTGTTTTTCTCTCTCTTAAGGAGCATATTCTCAAATTCCCTTGCTATCATTGAGGTTGGAAACGAGCATAAATAAAGGTGACATAGGTCAGCTGGCAGGCAAGAAAACATGCTGCGACTCAGGAGCTTTCTACTGTTCATTTCAGGTATCTCCGAAAAACGGATACTTTTGCGAGAGATCCAGTTTTCCTCGACAGCCAGGAATTTACAGATTTCACTCGTTTTAAATATAGTACTATGTAATACCACTTGCGGCATTTACCGAAATGCTAAGTAAACGGCTCTGTTGTCACTTAACCATTACCTGAAAAAAACCGGATGGATGTGCTTGTCCACTTTGGAACCCCTTCGAAAAACACTTTGCATCCTTTTGCTTCTGTAACAGAGTAACGGCACTTATAGTTAACCAATGCGTGGTGGTTACAATAATTTGCAGCACGCGGCAGTTTAAATAGTTTGAAAAGCCGTAACGGATGAAGTTCATTATTAAGACAGTACTTTCCTTTCGAATGGAATAAGCAGTAGACGTTTACGCACCTAAAAGTACTGAGTGACACCTGGGCAGGTGGTGTGGGGAGAGAGGCAGGAGCACGCTTGTATTCTCCAGGTGGAGACACGCTTATCCTTGAACAGAAAAAGGAAGAACCTAATAGAAGAAGGCAAATCTATCAATCTCTGCACTTTCTCATGAGAACAATCGTTGCATTTATTCGTCATCCTTACAAAAGCGCTCTTTTTGGTTCTTCTTCTCTTAAGCAGTATTTTTCTGCAATAAGCGAATCGCGATTTATATTCTCAAATACGACCAGCCGATTACATCAATAAACTTATTGCATTTAGTTAGCTTCCAGAGATAACGTAGTGTTTGATGTCTATCTGTTAGCGATATGGAATCCCATTTGAAGGTAATTCTGCTGTGAAGACCAATGATAAACATATCATAAGAAGGATAGAGTACGACCCCAAGAAGACATGAAATTGCTTCCGTTGCGTTAAGTTTGCACAGCAAGAAAGGTCAATAAGTAGGAATCACTTTGTAAATTTCAACGGCAACGATGTACTAGGTGATGGGGGCAACAAAAAAGGTCATAGAAAAGCTTACGCGTATCAAAAATGAACCCGCTGAGGTGCGAGGAAAGTAAAAAGATAACGAAGAAGACGGTTCGCTCAAAAATGAAAAAACAATCGGAGGACTGCTTAAAATCGGAGAATTCCAAAAAGTGAGCAAGAGAATAGCCTAAGATTCGCACTACTTCACAGTGGATGCAAACAAGTACTGATGTTTGCAGATTTTGCATTTGAACGGGATACCGCGGCCCGACGTTTCCACCGCCGAAATCTGTACCACCAATATTTGCATTCGTTTTTTTGCAAGTATGATATTTACAGCTTGGATGTTCGACTTCGTCATTTGCAGCTGTGCCTTTTTTTGAAACTTAGCCTTTATGCTGCTTCCTTACATCTTCCATTTGAATGCAAATAGGTGATGAAAGGACAACTGAAGTTGCAGTGGTGGAAAGCGAAACATAGCGCAACACTTGGAAGGTGTGAATGGAGGAAAGAACCGAAAGTTGCCAGGCAAGTAGCGATTTCAGGATGGGAAATGAAAGGCAGTGGAACAAGTTGGAGCTCGTATGCGCCAACGCCACGTGGGTCAGTTGAGAGTGAGCGCCGCTGGATGCAGCGAGTGTGCAACGAGCACTGAGAGAGTTGGCAATTCTGTATCACCGCTCATCCAGCTGCCTTTGCACAGAACCTGTTGGCACTATAAAATGATTAGAAATGGAGGGACGGTCAGTTAGAGGCTGGGGAACGTGGGTGCGAAAGCATCTGCATTACTCCGCATCTTCGCCCTCAGCAGCGCAACCCTAACTTCAATTATTAGCCATGTGGAGCAGCATTTCGAGAGTCTTCCCTACTTCACATGATCGTAAAGACACCTTTTACGAGGAAAGCATGAGTCTGTGCACTAACTATATTACCCTAACCTCTTCGAAGACAGCGGTTTTCCACACCTAAAGGTGCTCTACTGCGTAGTCAATTTTCTTTTCGTGACGGAAGAAAACAACCCAAAAACGAATTTGTTTTTCTCATAATTTCAGTAATTATCTCAAGAAAATGCCCTGTTAGGTGTGTTATGACTTCGACGAAATAAAAGGGTTGCATACCGCTCCATCATCCATAGTAGTGGGCACTTCACTTGTTTTATCTGATACAAAGGGGATGAAACAGGCACGGTTATGAATAAAGAAGAGCAGCAAGCATGGTGTGAGATGCGCTTTACTCCTAAACGAAGCTTCATGTAAAAAAAGTAGAACTTACCTTTTGGAAGTTAAGTTCGCTTCCGTGCCCTATTCGACTGTTCCAGTTAATGGCTGCTGGAAAGCATTCGTTAGAGAACTTAGTAAACTTCAACTTTTAAGCGAAATAAATCAAATGGAGCGTGAGGTAGCTTTTTTGCTAAGCTTCCTTCCTAAACTTGGGCTGTGTCGTTTACGTAATTTGAAGTCAATAAACCGAAATTGTCTCAGTAAAAGTTCAAAGGTTGAGCTCATTTTCATGTAATTCAATGTTCTCCAAAATATCTCCCTTCATCTATTCGCATCCGAAGCAGGGGACGTGGATTGCAAAATGTCCCAAAGCAGCCAGAGATACAACTGGCCGAAATGCATATGTCAGCGTGCAGACATCTGAGGCGTAAACGTCAACGCTTGCCACAGTGCCGAACGCCACATAAGCAACGAAGCTCACTGGGACGCCGTAGAGTCTTTGCTGCGAAAGTAGCGCAGTATGCGGGCAATGCTTGCTACAGGATATTGGCAAGGTTTTCGTTAGAGATCCCAAAGGGGTCACCTTGGAAAACTTGCTGTCGATTCAAGAAGTAGATGGACAGAACCATCCAACTACTGTCATACGTACTGCTCCACAGTTCTGTACTTATTGTCGCATTTGCTGGTTTGAGCTTTTATAAACATGAAGTTCTGGGCAGTGATGCATTCCATTCCTAAGCGATTTAAACACGATCACGTTGCCGCTGTTGAAATAAGTGAATGGATGAGAGTAGGCATTGCTTTGAAATTTGGCTTTGGAGGATGACATTTCCACCAAAATTCTGCTTCCCGCGTTTTTTGGTCACGTTTCCTCTCTGCTCCAAAATATTTTCCCAACATTTGCAAGTTAGGGATGACCTTATATCCAAAATTTTGCTGATCTGACTATATCGCGGACTGGTCGTTAAAAATGACGCAACATATCGAATACCTAAGGAAATGCTCACAAAATAATGCTCAATATTATCAGATTGCACATTCATTTGCCCTCTAATCGCAGATTTCAAGGAAACGATTAACAGGTGTGGAACGCCAATAAACAGTCTCTCTCTGAGTTAGTTCTACGGTATGTTTCGAACGGCTCTTTTCATTAAGAGAGGGACGTCAGAGAATTTTTTAAAAAATATTTCAGGAGCGTCATTCACGCAGTTCAACTGCACTATATCGCTAGATAGATCTCGAAGTCAGAAACTCCCCCACAAAAGCGCAAATTTCTGCGTCGTTGTGGTCATTTCTCTGTTCGCCATGTGGACGCTTCCATCCGCTGCGACACTGTCGACGCTTATCATATTCCTCTACACATCATTTACGACTATGCGTAAGGGATCGACCGGTTTGTAAACAAAGGAGGGGGGGGGGGGGGTGGGGGAAGGAAAGGAGGGCAAGCAGTCGTGTGACTGTTTTAATTCACACTTTTTAGTTCGCATCCACAGAGAAAATCAAGAGCAAATTTGAAGAGCGAAAGCGTGTAATGACTTCTTTCACTGGTAGCTTGCGATAACGTGATCAGAATACGCGCTTCTCCCATTCCGCTTTGCATTGATCTTTCGCAGTGCGAGACATTTGTTTGTAGGCACCGTTCTCACACATATGCTATTCTGACCAACATTGTTGCCGCACATACTTATCACGTCTGGGGAGGGCAAATTGCGCCGCATTTCTACTGATTATATCAACTTTCTTGTGATCTTAGCATAACAGTGAATCTCCTTTCTATCTGCGCCTCTCTGAGAAGAAAGATCCTTGAAGGATGACTCAGCAGCGTAATTTAGAAAAAGTTGATTACAGCTAAGTTTATGCTGACTGGTAACGTTATGATGTTGCCAGCGACGCCTGAACCTTTGTTTTCGAAAACAAAAATTGCAGCTATTCCTCCGCGTGCTCTATGCTCGATAAATATTCCATGAGACTAATAATCAACTCCATTGTTGAATTCATGCATAGACTTTCACCCATTAGTGTGCTGTCGAGGCTTGCATTTTTCGGAATAAAGTGATGTATTCACTTTACTCAATGAGGCGCTTTTATGTTGTACCGGAAAAAAGAAGAGCATAAATGATTATGCCTACGAAAACGGTTCTCCATACTTTCGAGAATAGCCCAATTCGCGTGACTGACTGCAGCCGACACATTGAAATGCCCTAGTTAGTGCATCGCTGGTTCGCAAAAAAGGTGAAGCTCGTGCAGTCAGAAAAATGAGGAATTGAAGGTAAATTCGTGGTTAAATAATTCAAGTTATGTGCTTTTTTTAATGTTTATTAAAAATGAAGCGTACTCCTGCAGCTTTCAGGATACCCCATTTTATTTCACTTATGTTGACAGAACGGCGTGCTGAATTTCAGCTCTTCTAACGTAATTTGCAAATCGTACTGAGGTGTGCATCATATTTGCTACAGAAAAATTAGTTCAAAGACAGCGAAATTTGGGACCGCTAAAGTCGAGCCTCCTAAAGAGAATTGAGTGCCACCGAAATTCGAGAATTCTGAAATTCATAACATCTCAATTATTGAGGAGGGATCTCCAGTGCTTTTCATAGCGAGCAAAGAAATAAACTAGATCAGAGTTGGCTGTTTGTCACTGAAGGCTTCTACGAGTTTGTGGCATCATAAAGCAAAAAATCAATGATCTATTAATCATTTCAATATGATCGTTTATTTCAGAAACGATTTTTACGACATAAAATCAGGTTTATAAAACTTTCATTGAAAACCAACCATACATATTGGATTGTGAAAAACGTCATACTGGATAATCGAATTTGTCCCTAACAATTCTCTTGAAAGGTTGTGCTCTCTTTGGCTGCTCCAACGTTTCTACTGTTATTTGTCAAATTCGTTGCAACACTGTAAAACACTGACGCTAAGATTTCCACACCACAACATTCATGGAGTGCACTAATATTTCGCTTTTTAGTGCAAAACGTTGTCCCCGGTAGTGATATGATATAATTAGTATTGTTGTTTTTGAGATCTTTCCATGACAGTAACAACTCTTCCTGCTGAAATGCAAACGAGATAAATGACTGCAGAAACCATTACTGGATTGTTCTGAGGTGTGCATAATCACTGACAGTTATGCGTCTGCACTGACAAACGTGTGCTTTGAAGCAACAAAGAACCTGAAGGAGGCAGTCTTCGCTTAAACTCCATCGGCGAAACACTGGACACTCTCGAACCAATTATATATTCCAAGTTTGGGACAAAGTGAAGCGGAGAAAAAAGCTGATACGTCAGCCAAGTATAAATCGCCATTTTAATTTAAAAAATCGGTGTTTTCTGAGGGTGTTGTCTATCCAGATAGTCATTCGGTCGCAGCATTAGTCAGCGTACATTGTTTTAAGTGGTGTCCCAGCGATATTGAAGAATATCGCTAGGACACGACATTTACGGAATTAATTACCAGAGGATCTGCAGCTTTCCAAATAAATTCTCCATTGCCCAGTGGTTAGGATATCAATTAACTTAAATACTCTTACCATTTCCAACTACATATACCAGCCATGGCGTTTTCATCCTGCTTGTCCATCATGCTATCGAATATCGCTCTCTTTCTTTCTCACGCTAAAGTTCGTTTAAAAAAGAACAGTGATTATTCACTACACAGGACCACACAGCGATGTTTTACTCACTGAGCGGTGTGCATATGCAAAGCAAATCGCAAAGCACAATTCTGTATTGCTGGAGTGATAACATGAATCATAAGCAACAGTATGGAAATAACACTGTTTTTCAACAGTATCTGCAAATATCCAAATAATAATGCAAATATATCGGTGTAATAAAGGTTATCCATGCGCTGCTCGTTGCGCATATCAGCATCATTTTCAAATCTGTGAGTGCAGTTGTGCTCACCGGTTTCATGTATTGCATTCAACAATAAAAATGATGTAAATTTCGCATTAGGCGTCCCCTACGAGTAATATGCACCACCACAACATATCGTTGAAGCACAAATTCTAGCCCATCTCATATCCTCAAGGTATCGTGCTTCGATTCTATGCAACTGATTTCTTCGTTTTATGTTGATCTTTCGATTTCTGCTTTTTTCACAGGGAACCTTTGTAATGATGTCTACACTTTCCTTCTGTATCTCCTTGTTTTTCCCCTATTTTTCTATCACATGATACATGCGCTTGATGAGCGTCATGATCTCTATTTTCTGTAAATATGATATGCCAATAAGTACTGCTACTGCTGCTGGTACCAATTTGATTCATGACATGAGCGTATTTCAACTACAACATTGAAATGGGCTACTCACATTTCAAGAAAACGAGCTAAAGAGCAACAACTTCTTTGTCAAAATTTGCGAGCGTTACGCTCAGAGACAATAGTTGGCAAATTTTGATGGAAATATAAACAAATGCAAAGCATTCAAAGAACTCATAAAGGCGTGGGATATACGAGCTCCAAGGCGCTTCTATTAGTTATTATTATAGCATTCTTTTTACATCCACACACAATCTCGTTTACACGATTTCAAAACAGTGATACCAAGGAAAGAGAATGCGTCTCTAGTATCACTTCTCAAATTCGCCATCCACACTCTTTCATGAAGTAAGTATAAGTGGATGAAAGCAGCCTTACTGGGTAATGAAGCAAAAGGAATTCCGTCTTTCACCGCGTCAGCAATCGCTGTCTGCTCAATTGTAACTGGCGAAAGTCTGATGGTGTATAATTGCTTGTGAATTGCAGTGCAGGACGTATAAAATATCTAATTGCGGAAGATGTGAAAAAAGATGAGTGCTTCGAAGCGTTATCGGTGAAGAAATCTCGTGCTACTGCTCACTTATAAGGCTCATATCGTTGAAATTAACACATTCTATACTGCTGTTGGAATGATGACTTCATTGGTTAACGGGTGATGCTGCATGACGAGAAGGTACACCATATTACAGCTTTTTCTTCTGCTTTTCAGTTGTTCTATGTCGCAAACAAGCAGTGAACATCAAAAGGCTATCTCTTAGCGAGGTGTGGTCCACAACGTGCAACACCTTGATGTAGTTCTTTGATGTAGGTCCGTCCTTGGTCACAACCATCTAGATTTCTGTTCTCAAAAAAAGCTATACAGGAACAGCCGCCAAATGTATGCCACATGTAACGCAGTTATCGGCGAAGACATTCATAAGAAGTCTGAAAGGTAAGGACGCCAACGGATCTTTCCAATCTGAATCGACAACGAGCGTGTGGGAACGTATTCGTGCGGACAAGCGAGAATTATTGTCACGTGAGCATCTAGAGTATAGCTGCATAGAATGGCAGCAGTAACGTCACTCGTTTCAGGCACAGCGACTTAATATTGATTCAACAGCTTTATCGTCTGTATGCAAATTAAAAATTGTCGTGTAAGGACGCCATCATTGGTTGATCTTTGGAGATCACGTGGTTCAATCAGAATGCTCTCGGGTGAGAATATTTGCTTGAAGTGTTCCTATAGTCTGTGCTGATGGACAAACATTACGTTGAACGAAATGCTCATCCCAATGCACTCGATAAAACGACTTCAAAAGCATATACTACGAGGCTGACTAGACAAATTCTTCCAAGTATCGGTATCAGGTGGACACTTGAAAGTTAGATGTTAAAAGGAGTGGCGCGAGTCCTAGAATTCAGTCCATGCTCAGTTTATCTCTCTCTCTGTTAGATGGTAGTGAATAGGCAAATTGTTATGCAGTTACTGCCTTTTGTTATATACAGATATATACAGGAGAACGAAGAAGATTCAAGCCAGCAGCGACGATGGACCGGATCGACTTTTAATTACATTCAGGAGACGCTGTGAAAAGAATGTTGATTAATGGCTATAAGTGCGAGTGCGACATGTGTTTTAACACATAGCTTTCATCTATATATGAGCATGAGTCACGATGAAGAAAGATAACGATCATTCATTCCACCCAGTAGATTAGTGTGCGTAAGTATATGAAAACAGAAATCGTAACCGAGCAAGGCGAACGAACGCCCAGTGCAGCACTTTTTTCTACCATATGCAGACACTGCTGGCTGACTGCTGAACAGCATAATGCTCTGATGGGCCGCTACCACCGAATCGTGCGGTATGCTGCGACAGCCACAACGAATGCAAAACGACGAAAAAGGTGGAAACGATGTGCGATTTTAAGTGCACATTGCAACTAATCACTTTCTTATGGCTCGGCCAGCACAAATGTCGAACCGTTTTAACGCTTGCAGAATTGATGGATCAATATAAAATTAAATCACATTATGGTATATTTTATATTACGCTCTAGCAAATTACCCGATTCGAATATCCACTTTTCCCTACTGAAAACTGCTGTCCGAAGGGTGCTTGCAAATATGTAGAAGAAAGAGGAGGTCGCCAATTTTGCATGTACGCAAGCGAATTTGCAAACTAGGCAAAAATTTATTTCGTCACTTTGAAGAACGCTTTTTGACGGCAACGGCGCAAGAATCCATTTCTCTCAAAGCGGTAAAAAAGAATCTGCGCACTCCTGCCATATGACGTTGGCTTCAGCTCCCGTCACACAACGAAACTGCTATGCGAGGGTTTGCTTGCGATCGCGAAACGACAACGTCTCTCTTAGAAGCTCATTATCGTTAACCTGGTCGAAAATGACTTTCATTAAATCAAAATATATTTGCTGCACAATAATTCAAAAGGAAATGTCGACAGTACTGATGGAAAGGTTCAAAAGAAATAGAGGTAAATACATTAAATAAACGGTACCAGAAAGTCACTACACTGATAGCTCTAGCTGGTTTAAAAGAAAGAAACGAGTACGTTAATAAGGGTTAGCAAAACGAAGATTAAATGTCTTTAGCGGAGAGGTACTGAAGTACGAGCGGAAATAAACAGCAGTGTGCAGGAGCTTATTTTTCAAATGACTGCAAGCACTGAGATAAACAAAAACGGCGAACAAATATTTCTAAGCAAGAACGAGAGAGAGGACGATAGAAATCATATAGCATGCACTCGAAGGTTTTCATCCAGTAATAGCGACTATGGACATCATCCTTGAAGGTGGAAAAGAAGTAAATATAAGATGTTAGCAGGTTAGAAAAAAGGATGTCGATGTTGATAGTGTTAAAAAAGTTTGCAGCTCTTCTAAGTCAGCCGAGCTACTTCGCGACAAATTGTAGCTATATACTCTTTGAAATTCCTAATTTGATTTGAACTCTCATACTCTGCAAAAACTTTTTCAGCTAATCTCCGATCTGTTCGTGATTTCAACTCAGTTATGCGCGCGCTCACGGTTCTAAGGAAACTGAAAGCAAACAGTTCGCTTCTAATTACTCAAAATCGAATGTCCTCAGAATCAAGCAATCTCTTTCAATTCACAACGCTCAGACTGACTTGTCGTGCCTGTCGCCTGGAATGCGAAATGTCATTGAGAGCCAGGTTCGACGTGATATCGTGCATTTTGCGCTGCATCTAGATCTTTTCATTTGGAAGTGAATGGCGATCAGGAGCTTTGAATATGGTGCTTACAAGTAAATACGATAGGAATTACAACAGGAAACGGTTGCTCCAGCGCTTTCCCGGAAGTCGAAACGTGAAGTGGCATAAAAATACTGCCACGCCCAAAGGTTAGACAGCAAAATCAGGTCCGCCTTAATCGACGTCAACGTCATATTGTTGCTTGCATTGCTATCATGCTCGTTGAACATGCTGCTAGTTGATTATAAGCTCGACTGAGGAGGCTTAAACTGTCTAGACTTTCAAATTAATCATAACGGCCACTCACTGACTAAAAATCAGTATTTTACAGCAACTACTATTGCTCGTTTGTTGCATCAACGTCTTGTTGAAAGAGTTTCGCCATAGAGCTTATCGACCTGTCACTCGTAATCCGAACAACTGTTGGAGATTTGGCTGAGAGACCTCACACTGGAATCTTTATGGGAAACGCCTTAGCAATTCATTGAGGATAGACGCACCAGGTAGAAAAAGCGTAATTCTGCACAGTATTGTACGGTTAAGCACCCTTCCACAGCCTCGTGCGTCCGCAACAGCAACATCCTTTAAGAAAAACATTATATGCAAACAACCGTAACGTGTTTATACCTTCATAACTACAATAAAGGAGCCAGTACCTTAGAAAAAGATAGGTGATGGGAAAGACTGAACGAATGTAGGATCTCGTATGTAAGATTGAACGAAAAACACTGCGAAAGTGATGTTTTTGAATTCGACAGTGGGCAGCTCAATCGCGCAAGAAATGCGCTGTACAAATTCAAAGATATGGTGAACTGTAATCCTCATGAAAGGAACTGTGGAGAATGCAACTCTTCCAAACGAGATTTCTAGATTTCATCATTCTTAAAGAACAGCACATGAAGAAGATTGCTTAATAACGTTTCCAAAAAGGGAAAAAGCTGCTGCGCACATGTTGAGCACTGAAGCGATAACATGGGGATTTGCATGTGCTATGTGCTGAAGCGTTCGTTGAACTAGTAAAATTAACCGCGTCTCAGAAGGGCAAATTGCTCAATGTCGTAAACAAGGAAGGAAATCTACTCTTTCTATCTAATTTACGTAACATTTTCAATGTCATATTTCAATATTGTTCGTGTACGATACTTTACAATGTTAAGCGCTTTGAAAGAGTACGCAAAGGAACATCCGATCAAAAAAACGGACAACGCGAAAGTTACTAGCAAGTCTCAGTCTTAAGAAGATGCGTTTACGGACGGTCATAAACTTGTTATCGTTCGTAATGGAATAAGGTTTGGAATCGCCATTTAGTCGAGTAGATTGAATTCGAAAAGAAACTTGGTTTCGCATTCAGCATTACGACCGAATGAGAAAAACTTGCTCTCTGGAGAAAATTTTAAGCGCTGTTATTCATTTAGTGGCAGTCATCCTACAACCAGTTCAAATAACATTTTAAGAACAACTGGGCAAAAAGCCAGCTGAAAGGCTGAGCGGCGTTTCTTTATCGACACTTTCATGGATGACCAACATTCGCTGGGTTATTTTCACTGTTCTTTCTCGGTATAGGCAGAACAAAACCCTCATTGTTTCATCGTCATTTTGGCTGGTTATAAAAGTGGTCAAGTCGGTGAAGTAAATATGAGCGAATAAAACCGAGAACGGTGTATTTTTCTCAGCTGTAAGCAATGAAGTTGGACCTAAATGACAGCTTACGCACTGCGCACACGCTTTCCATGCCCATGGCAACATCATTATCGACATTTTTGCTAGAAGGTTAAAGGGCTTATTATTAATTAAACACGAATGTTTGAAGATGGTGTGATGGAAATTTTGCAAATATTTGTCACTTAAATAGCTTATTCAAGGAGGTGATTGATGAGTGCTCGGTTTGTATTTTAATATGAAATAAGAGTGTCGTCTTTTAAAGAACGCGTAGCAAATGCTTTCCCATAGTGCCAATACAGAAACTGGAAATTTCCATCTCTAGACTGAAGAATTCAAGGTTTATAGCTCATGGCAGAAGAAAAATATATAGCACTGACATCTGGACGTAATTTTAGTTTAACAGCTCATGTACCGAAGAGCTTACCTATGATTGTGAAAGAGGTGATAAAAGTTGTTCATGAGCGCAAACTCGCTTAGATTGCGGCGGGGAATCGAGTCAGTAATCTACGATAAATTAAAGGAAATATGGAAAGTGTATGAGGCACAAGAACGAACTATGTAAAAAACGCACATACCAATTCACGAGAAATTTCAGAAGTTTGAATGTTTCGCAGAAAAATTCCATATTTACCAGTTCGCTTTCGTTTCAAAAAGTTCTCAGCTGTTGGAAAAGTTAACAGACAGTGAGTGCGTCGAGGTCTTTCAAAGCAAAACTCTTTGCAGTCTTTTTGACGTATAGACGATCTACGTATTTGCAGTGCTGGGAAGAACACATTAACCTAGTAGTGGCAAAGGTTTTAAAAAATATCGGTAAAATACAGGCAGGGAGACAGAAAAAAAGATAAATGAACCAAAGATCATCACGGCTAGCTTTTTATTTCTCCTGCTTTATCCTTGAATCAGCGGTTCGCGGTTTAATACATATACCGAAAGAGCACCAGTCATTTATATGACTCATCTTCATTTCTTTTCCCTTTCTCCTCTATAAAGCTATTTTAATTCTGCATAAATTTCTGCACTCTAATGATTTTCTTACTCATCAAATAATTTTGAATTTTTCTCCTTAATTAACAGCAAACATCCGAAACATTCACAGTCATGACCACCCATTTCAGCTGTTCATTCAATACACTGCCGCTCCATCCTTATCTGAACGTGGCAGAAGTCGCCACTTGACGGCACTAAGAACAGATAGGCGACACTCACAGTTCCCTAACGTGGTGCAAAGCATGATGGTGACGTGGATTAGTTCGTGAGAAATGTGCTAACTAGTATGCCCTTTACGCGCTTCACTTGTTTCCTCTTCTTCAGAATATTTTTTGACCGACCATTTGGAAGAGTTATTTCAGAGAATGAAGCTGCAGATCAGTGATGCTAATCTTCCATTAAAAGTATAATAAGAAAATTGGTGAGGCGAAAAGAATTTAAGATTTATAGCTCATAGCGGAGGAAAAATATCTAGCATTGACAACGCAACGAAGTGATTTATATCCCACAATGGTCAATGAAATGCTGTTAAAAGCACTACTTTCTGTCGAGAAGTAACAAAAAATTAACAGTATTTCTGAAACTTACTTGTAAATGTCAGGTTATCTCGTTGCATGAGAGCCGCCTGGCAAGGCAGCATCATTAACCAACTAAACTGTAAAACAATTTAGGGTGCTTCTTCGATTAAACTAAACAAAATACATCGGTAATGATATGGCATTTATAACTTTACTCACCAAAAAAGACGATCCTAGCATTTCATAAAACGTAAAGAAACATGATTGCCAGTGAAAAGTCAATATGCGGAGTTTTTGATACTATTTTGAAGAGATTATTTGACAAAAAGAGAAGCTCATCAAGCAAAATGCGATCATATGCGCTTGTATTCCTCACTTGTTTGCCTAGTTAGTTTCACAGCCCACTAATGTGCAAAACAACCACATCATATCCCAACATTCGCGACTATCTATGCAAATAATCCGCAAAAGGCTTTCCTTTGCCTAATGTGACCGACGTGAAAATGAATGCACAGTTAGCGTGCAGTGCAAGCAATGCTTAGAACTTCTTTTAAGTTGATGGATCAGTTAAAGTACGGGGTTATAGGTAATGCAGTAGCACATACTACTCTTCCAAGTATTCCTAGATTCACGTTCAGAAATTCACTGACTGAACCTCTTGAACAGACAAACAGACAGACTAAGACATGTACACACAAATAAATGGAGGCGACGTTCCCCACAATAACCTTCAATGAAGCCTGGGGAAGGCGGAAAGCGGATGAAGTAAAGACGTCGTTGATTAGCTAACTAAATTGTTTGATGCACGGCAGAACACTCTTTGGACTCATCTTTAAAAGAAGTTGCTTCATGGTAGAATCGCTAAACGTGGCGGCCGTTTAGCAATAAAGCGAAAGAAACTGCATTTCAAAGGAAATGAGACTAGCAGATCGGTGCACATATTGCTTTATTCCAGAGGGAGTGCATGCACGAGGAGCAGACCGTTGAAAATGATGGTCGCAGAAAGACTTCCTTTTTTCGCATGATTTGCTCGTTGTAAGCGACTCACGAATTCAAATAGACGACACTTTCAAGATAGCTGATAGAAACTTGTTAAGAAGACAGTAAAAGTACATAAAGTTTCCTAAAAACTGAAAATACATTCTCAAAAGAGCTCAAAAGTGTCACAATTCATTTTCAGCATTCGGCGAAATATTGAGTGGAGAGCATCTGTCCTAGAAAAAGAGGCGCTGATTTGTAGAAAAAGAAAACAAAGAAGAATTTAGGCGAGTCTATGAAGTCTCATTTTCAGAATATTTATAAGCTCAATAACGAATCTGAATGATTGAAATCTTCGCAACCTCTCACTGAAATAATAATGAAGAAGACAAAAATACAAAGATTTTTCCCTTGATGTAAAATACTTATGGAAGAAACAGAAGTGAAACTGTCATCCAATTATGGGAACTTTTCCCGCATCGGAACGTTTGGTAACAAAAATATCGAAAATAATCCAAAAACACTTAGGACACTTATGTGAGCGCCTGTTATATCAGCTCTATCAAAAAGGTTTCTACGAGCAATTTTAAAAGTTGAGAGCAATTCTTAGAAGTATGCAACAAAATGTCGAAAACATTGACGTCCTAAGAAAGAAGTCGTGGAAGGGTACACAAAATTGCAGCAAATTTTGTGGCCTTCGAAGATGAGTGAAATTTTGAAAAATAAAAGCAAACATGGAGTGTGTGGATTCTTTATTGTCACAAAAGTTCATATTATGCAGTAAGGATGAAGAACTCAATAACGTGTGACATATAAAAAATCGTGCGATGAGAATTATCGTTTATTCCATCATCAAGAAGCAATTAATCACAAGCAACGGAGCAGGCAGTATATCATGAAACTAAGAGCGATGAAAATCGCCAACAATAGAACATGATGATTTATCAAGTTACTTGTATGAAAAATATGCCCCATAACAAAACCTAAAAGAGTCACTCAGAAGCGTCCCTTAATCGTGTGCTGGTCCCCACGTATGTAATGAAAATTCTCCACTTGCAGTCTAATTTTAAAAGAATGCGCTAATGAAAGGATTGTATGGGATTCACTCAGCTCAGAAGTGACATCCATTTTAGCATTCGAATAAGCACATGGAGCCTTAAGAGCGCTGAGAAAATTATCAGAAGATGACTCGAACTAGTAATAAAATCAAGTTGAAAAAGAGCTTTGGCCGTCGTTTTAAAAAACTGATGCAGGAGATAACACTCTCTCTGGCAAAATAAAGGGAAAATGATGACAGGCGAACGTGATAGTGGTGGATTTTTCATATTAATTAATATCTCATGAGAATAACATTATGCTCAGCTAGAACGACAAAAAGTGAAGGTTCAACCGCTTTAAGGGTGGTAGAATATTAGAAGAAGAATACCAGTGGACAAATATCATCAAAAGTCCGCCCGCGTTTGCTTGTACTGCAAATAACGCGGCAATAGTTTTTTTAGTTATACTTATTTGTGAATGGGTTATTGAATATTGAAGTGAACGATATCAGCGTAATGCATCGGAACTTCAGCTCCAATATGGTGCCCACGCCACAAATAGTAAACAGAAGAAGTCTACAGGAGCCTCCCTGATGCTAAAACTTCCAAATTAGCCATCAGCAGAGTGCAACTAAGCTTCACTTCGCATTTGGATATGCGAGGTTGTTGCAGGCACATTTGAATACCTCCTTAGAGACCATGAGTTACCCTACGCTACTTCTAATTGTTCCTTTGAGCATGTCAGCGGAAATGCTTTTCATAACAGCACGTATCCCACACCACGATTGCTGCATTTTTCGCGCACATGAAGCAGTTTCTTGTTCTTGTATCCGAAAACATCCGTCCAACACTGAGATCCTTGCAAGTGACGCTGACCCATTTCCGCTCATTAATCGCATGAGAGCTTAGCGTGCCTTTTGGACAACTTCTGATCTTGACAGATTTCAGCAAAAAATGTCCAAATTAAACATCTTATTTGAGAAGCACCATGAAGTAAAAATGTGGAGAATGTTCAATGAAACATTCTTTTCATTGACCACATCTCGTAAAGCTATCTTCGCTTGACGTCATGTTTGATTCTTTCATTTCAAATAGCAGAATGCTAAGATCATCGTAACAATGAGAGAAAAGCACATTTTGCTTTATGTTATTCCATTAAATATGACATTTCATGAACTGATTAATGAGAATGGGAGGTAAAATGTAGCCGAACAGATTCGCCTTATGACGTGAAACGAGAAGCAAATTATTGAAATGGAAATATTTGATTGCAGGCTTGTAGACATTTCAAACAGCGGAAAAAAATTGCAATTACCATGCTGGCGCTCACCGAGGATAATTATCTTTCTTTTCACTCATTTCAGGCACATGATCACTAACACGACTTCATATCCATGTATACAAGTTTTTTTGAAGTCTGTCTACTATGGTGAATGAACGGGAAAGCGATATCAACGATTGGTCGCAGTTCACCTCGGAAGCTCATCTCTCATCCAAATTTCGGTCCGACAACCAGCCTCCCAGAAGAGAGGTGCAAATTTTGAATTTTGCCATGCGCCCGTTCAGCTGCACACCAAAATTCATATTTGGTAGTGAATGTGCACCAACCTGGCTTCACTAGTGACTTCCATTAAGCGCTTTGTCCCTGCCTTGATTTAAGATCCGAACGCAGAGCGGGATTAGGATGTATGAGCACATATCTCACCCAGTATACAGACAGTATGTTGTCGCTTTCATTCGCACACATCGCCGCATCCAGACCCTCATAAAAGTCTTTTTTCCCTGCTTTGCAAATTTGTATTTCAGGCTTCATTTTCTATGGAGCCCCTGCGTTCGTGTTTTCGGTTGCGCGTGTACTTTGGCGAGCGCGTTTGCGTGTCGTGTCGTGTATGTGACAGTGTGAGGAAGGAACCCCCACGCATTCTGTGGAGGAAATTTTCACACTCACCTGGTCTCAGGTTGGAGGCGTGGGGGGAGCAGAGAGAGGTGGCTAGAGTTGTGTTCTGAAAGTTGTCTGCGGAGGAGAGCTTTCTCGGAGGACATATCGCCTTTACGTCCAATATCAAGTTGTGCACAAGGATGAACTTAGCAATTGTGATGAAGCGAATATGACAATTACTTTCGCAGATTTCCGTTCATCGAGGGGTTTTCCCACTCAAATTATGCACGCGTGGAGGCATCACAATTCTGGCGCGATCTGGTGCAAACTTCAGCATTTTATTTCTGATTTCAGTACTTTCTCATACTTTATCTAACTATCTGTGGGTGACGGAGCTGGTAAAATATTAACATGAGCTGTTGCAACTACAGCCTGTCTCGGTTTCCTTTGTGCTTTCGGGCCACGTTCAACATAACTCGACATCTTCCTTTGCGATAAATTACGCCTCTCTGTTGATAGCACTTTCATTTTTAGCACAGTTTGTTCGAAAACAGCGGTTTCCTTATGATCCTATGACTCTGTGGGGAACTCTTTGCTGCTCGCAGAGGCAAAATAAACCTTCCTAAAATCCTCCACAAAAATCTGGAAGCGTACACGGAGTCTCGCCAAGAGTTTCGCTCTCAGAGAACACCCGCTGGACTAAAGAAATATTGGGACATATAGGCCGACGTGATAAGACTGCGGTAGTCCAAGATCAGTAAATGATATTTTTGCGAGGCCTTCGCCACTGGTCCCCACGGGAGTATATGTGGAGGGCCGTGGGGATGAAACGTGGACATCATCTAGCTGCGTGTTAGATTGAACGAAGGCATCAGCGAAGTCGCCGTTCCTAAATGTGCATTAGCGCTAAAAAAATGTCTGCGTCGACACTTTGGTTTCCTAGTCAACTTTTGCAATATTATCTATTATGCAAACGTATTCGAACATGTCTAAAATCTTGTATGCGTTTAATCCAGGGCGGATTTCATAGTCGGACACACAAACTGAGAAAAGGGAGTTGAGACACTCTGAGTTTTTACAGTACCACTAATCAAGCCAGTTACTAATGGAAAATCATAACGGTTAATGAAGTATACATTACACTGTTTTCATAATATTGGTTTTTGGAGATATCTGGGCAGGTTACATGGTACAAGCAGCGAAATGTTGACAGATTCTTTCACTATACACCAAAGCAACGACAGAAAGTACCACTCTTCAGTCGCTTTCGCTCCTTTGCTTTGCCCATCTGCCATTTGATCATTCGAATTTTTTTTGTTCTTTATTTCTTTTTTGCGAAATCTCTTTCCACTCTCCAGCTTCCAGTTGAATTTCCGGCCTGACTTCGCTTTGAAACATTTCCATTTCCTCCTTCCTCCTTCCTCTATTCCTTACTCTCGCGAAGCCTCATAAAAATGATTTCAATTGTTCCCCGCTTCCTTGTTCGCAAAGGGGACTTTTCGTCCTCATTTTAACTGATATCATGTGCACTCTTTTTTGTGACAGCCCCTCAACTGGCTCTAGAGTGCTAACCCGACTGATACAAGATGTGATTGCCGAACAATTTAAAATGCGCGTGACTTTTCAGACGTATTTCACTAACTTGATGAATGTTTCGCGACTGTGTGAAAATTTCGCATTCAATGCGCCTTAAGTTGTTGGACGCATGAAGTTTAATATAAGGCACGCTTTTAGTTTAATGATTTCAAATGTGTTACTTCCTTCGTACGGTGCAACCATGCACGCTCCCCTGCAGCGTTTCCAATTGTTTTTTGCTTACGATTCGATAACGTGGCCCATTGCTTTAAAGCTTTGAATATGATGAAAACACCTCTGAAATTGGAGCACAACGAGGGTTTTCAGAAAAGTTTTCAGACTTCAAGTGTCTTAACGTCCAGCGTGTTTGGTGGATGTTGAGAAGATGCAGAGGGCTCGAACCTCCACGGGTTGGGTGGCAGGTGATACGCAGTAAAGCCCCATGCTATCTCTGGAGACTCGGCACAGGAGCTACAGTATCGAAAGAACAGTACTGTCCAAAGTCTCTTTCTACACAAAGTAGATTTGTTTTCAATGGTGGCCATTCAAGGCATTCTGGATTTTCCTGCGATCAGGTTACGTTTGTAGCAGTGCATAGTGCAATTTCGACGATTGCTCACAAGGATGTAGAAACAATTCTGCGGTGACTGACTGGTGCAACTAAAGCGGCTATAGAAAGAGGCCTTCAGAAAAGATAAAAAAACGGGTGAAAAATTTTTCTGGAATAATGGTCAAGTAGACTGAGCACTATTCTCAGTTCCCTGAAACGGTCCTGTCGTTTTAGGCAACTGAGAATATCATAACTGCAACAATAATAGACACCCCTTGAGGATTTTCAGTAGGGCTTCACATATTTTGGTGCTAAAAGAGAATTTTCGGTCGTTTGTAGCCGTCCAGTAACCTGTTTGGGGAATGTTAGGTAGACAGTTTCGATTTTCTTGATCACTGCTCAAATTCATGCTAAAATGCTCTTGTGAGACAAGAATGAAGCAGGAGTTAGATTTGGCAGTGACAAGTAAAATGCTGAGGTTAAGTGAAGATTTGATGGCAGTTCGTCCAACATGCTGATCTTCGAATGTCTCAGTATGCACTAGTCCTAATTTTTAACATTTTCCCGCTGAAGAGAGAGAAAAACTGCGAATTGCACTTGAATGTTTACTCGCTGGAAAGGATAGAGAAGCATTTTAGCATGAATTTGGAATGGGAGGGACAAATTTGGAAAAAAAAAGAACATAATTCCACCATTATGAATTCCGCAGAGTTTTTTAGCCTTCAGGCGGTTCGGCGATCAATAAGCTGGAGTTTGGTACGACAAGTTAACAAATCAATTGGCAATTTCAAGCAGTAACACCAAAATTTAATTCTCCCAAAGCTTGACGTTGCTTTTTCCTACATTTGCTAAATATTTAGAGACGGGGAAAAAAGCTTCAGTCTGCACTTTATTCGAACTGAAGATGTACGTGAAAACCTCGCTAATCTAAGCTGTAAATGCTAATTTAAAAATGAGCATCCATTTGATAAAGCCACAGAAACGGTTTTCAATTTTTCAGGTGTTATGAGAATTCATTGGTCACTACAAATGGATTAATTGGGCAGATCTAGTTAGCTGTTCGAATGAGGTTTTCGACCGTGGCAGTGGGAAATTTTCAACAAATTTGGAAAGTTATTAAGAACTGATGGATTTTTGTGCGTTTTTCTGAGGCAGAACATGTGAACATCTTTACTAGACGATTAGGGGAAAACTGAGGCGGAAGTGCATATGGACAGAAGAGAAAGACGAACGTCAGCGGAATGGCATTAGAAGGTGAGTTCATTAAATTCATCCGTTTCTCAAACGGTTCTAAGTGAGTGATTCTGTACATGATGATCATTTTATGTGCCGCGAACATACCATCGGCTCGACGGAATCAGTTATCGAATAATGTATGTTTCGTCTACAGAAACACAAGGGAAATATGGAGTTGCGTGGATATCATCTCCGTGGTTATGTTGAAAGTGAAAAGAATGAATCCAACTTCGATACTTTAATGTATGCGTAGGGCGGAAACGTGCCTTTTTAGTGAAAATAAAATTCAGTACTGGAAGGAAGTTCTACCGGTGAAAAAAGTCAAAATCGTTAAATTATCGCCTAAATGATGGCTAGTTCCTTGAATGAATTTGTAGAATACCACTGGACTCTTTGATCTGCGATTGTGGTATTTAGTGTTTTGTTACTTAGTGAACGTCGTCAACGCACGTTATAGATGATTCTTTATTTACTAAACTGAAGAGATCAATACCTCTTCTGTGTAGTACAGCCACGAGTTCCCATTTTCTTTCATCGATGGCCACTGATTTCCCCATGAATAGGCGAGAGTGACAGCGAAAATATTCTCTTCGCCCTTCCTTTCCCCTCTAGCTTTGATATTGATCACAGTAATGCCCTCAGTGCAATGGTATATTGCTAGCTGCAGTCCGAATACTCAACATCGTCTTATAGAATTAATTAAAGAATTAATGGGAAGATGCGTCATAATTTACGCATAGAGCAAAAAGCTGAATTTGCAAGAACACCGTCAGTCGAAAATGACCTTAAGAGCAAAGAGCGTTTTCGTAAGCAAACGCATGGTTGTGTTTACCGCATTCCCACGAATGTTTATCACATCTGCGGCATTGCAGTTGGCTGCGTTCTTCACATTTCACCAAAAATGCCTTTCCAAATGAAGTTTGTGAACGTTGCACTTACAGCTGCTTTTTTATCCACTTATGCAAGCAAGGCATACTAACAAAGTGGGAGAAAAATGTCTGCATTTTGTTTTTCATCATCTTTCGAAGCGGTTCTTTACAATCATCACAAAAAACTCAAAGGTATTTTCAACACCTTTGCTGAAAGAATGGTGGAACGGAATATTAGAAAGAGAAGTGTAATGATATAAGAGAGCCCCGCGTTCCTGCCGTAGAGCGTAATTTGTTGCATAGTGGGCCGTTCTTCGAAACGTCTCAGTATCGTGGAGGCGCAACAGATTGTGCACTTAATGATTTTCGCTGCATTACACGTTAATAACATTTCGGTACTATTAGAAGATGTTTCGATGATACCACAAGGTGTCTCGGATGGCTAGTTTGTCAGCTTTGTCAGCTCTGTCGGCAGTGCTGCTTAAGCGACCGAACAGGTGAGAGGAGGATGGCATGGCAGCTTGGCTTGTATGTCTGGTGGGAAGAACGAGACAGGTAAATGATGGTAAGTCATTTCATGTTCGTCACTTCTGATTCAGAATTTCTATTCTCTAGTTAACACTGAAAAATAAAACACCATTGGTATTTTCGAAAGTAAAGAGTTTTTTCATGGTCTATGAAGCAGTAGATCCTCTGAATTCCATTAATGAAGAATTACTGACGAAGACTTCAGCTTTCGATGCATTGTAATGAAGCAACACTCCCACCATCAGCAGGCTACTTAATTGCTGATTAATGCATCCTTCAAATTGTGTTAGATAAGCCCATTTCGTCATCTGCAATTTGCCATTTAAAAAAGTGCTTAATATCTATGGATTACTTTAAAGATAGAAACAAAACTATGGTGGATTATTTTGTTTCTCTGTGAGACCCTTATCACCTCAAAAAGTGAAAACTATAACGAATTTCACCCTACTTTGATGCAGCTAACCAACTGCACGATTTCACGCAGCACTCAAATTCCGTATATATACACTGTGGCATAAACTAAAATTATCGAACAGTGTCAGCGTGTTTTATCGACATTCATACGATACTGTAAAATAACATTGGAAATAGTTGATAAACTGAATTCATATCAAATATTACTGTGAACGCATAATGGGTTGTTCAATAATATAGAAGAATTATATTTTTTGGAATTTGCATAAACAATACATCAATGTGAACATGAGAGTTAGGCTAATAGTGAGCAGAAAACATATTTACGAAAAGGAACGCAACCACTTTTCGCCCACTTTGAAGCAATTGCTTTACGCACATCAATAACGAGTTGTTGGGCGTTCGAGTTTAAAAGTTTACGATACGTGCAAATCAGCTTCTTTTCTCTTAGAAGCGAATCAAATTGTGGATTAATTCATCACGACCATTTTCTTTAGTACTTCTGAAGGACTATCATCAAAGTGAAGTTCGTTTCCTTCTCCAGCTACACTCAAAGATCCTCAGACACATACAACGCAATCAGACATAACTTTATTGGATGAATGCACTTTGTACTACTATAGACAACTGGCAAATTTAATATGAATGCGAATGCATCTTTACTTGACTTTCTTGATGCACTGACATGTCTTTTTAATTTCTCGAAAGCGTTTAGAAATCAGTGTACTTAGTAATGCTCCTGCTGTAGTATTAAAATTAGAGGAACTGAATGAAACTGAGAATGGTGATGAACGGCACCTATGCGTGTATAAATGCCTATGACAAATACATAACAACAAGTAGGGAACGTAATCGTTGAGTAAGACAAATCCTGAGGGATAAGAAACGCATCTGATGGGTTTAGGCTCGCATTTGGCATGAATGCTTTTCTTCCTTCCAACAACGGTCTGCACCCTTTCTCAGTTGCCCTTAAGCGTAGCAGCCACGATCCGAAGTGAAGTTGCGTTTACGAAAAGAGTACTCGTAGATAGAGCGGTATGAAGATTTTATATAAAGCTTGATTAGTGGTTCATAAAGACGGAAGGGTATATTGCAAATCCAGAGCATCGGAAACGTTCCATTTTTGGATGTCTCGCATGAGAAAATTCTGCAAAACGATGCCAAGTTCTCGAGAAAGCAAGGAAACAGGAGAGGGGAAAAACTGCACGGAATCAACGAGCGACTGCAAAATACTGCAGCATCAAAGCAGTTGACAGACTATCCAGATCTAGCGTGCCATCATCCGAAACATCTCAACACTTGAGGCTTCTGATTAATTTCAGTAGCTTATTTCATTACTCTCATAGCGACACGTGTTAGGACTATTTCGAGATGAAGTTGTCCGATATTTGCTACAGGAAATGAAATTAATCAGAAGCCTCAACACTTGAGCCTTCTGATTAATTTCAGTAGCTTATTTCATTACTCTCATAGCGACATACGAACATGTTAGGGCTATTTTGAGATGAAGTTGTCCAATGTTCACTAAGTCTAAGGGTAAATATACTGGATGGGGATAATTTTTTACGGCGAAGTTTGTGCTAAACATGAGCTCAAATATTATAGACAAATCTTCTCCAAAAGATTTTGAGAATTGGAAAAGTGTTCCGAGAAAAGTGTTGCATGTGTTTCAGCATTTCTGCGTTCTGGGAACACCAGCAGCAGCTATAAAAGCAGCGACAACAGGCAGAACACATTTACTTGGTGGAACGAACTGGCCGTGCTACTACTTCCATTCAACATTCGGCTGTGATTTTTATTACAAGGCTATTTTTATTACAAGGCTATTTACAGGACTATTTTTATTACAATACATTGAAAAAAAGTGTTCGAGAAAACCACTGAACGGGTGCACTTTTCTCTGACATCGACTTTCACGAATCGGCTAAAAATGTGAAAAATGCAAAACGTGAAAAGCCGTCAGTTCTTGAGGAATTTAATTGCCCATGAAAATCTTACACGAGAAATTCGTTCCTCTGCAACCCGACCGCTACAAGACGAAAATGCAACAAAGACAAATTGTGCGCCAAACTTTCCAGCTATCTTACACCTACGTAAACAGCTGCTGAAGAAGTTGAATGATCAAATTATGGAGATGTTTAGTGATTCCAACTTCGGCTTCTGAGCCTACCGACAGACACTGAGATATGCGAACATGTATATAGACGACGCACGCAGACGATTTTGAAAGAGCTAAGTACACGATATGCTCGAAAGATTTACCAAATGCACACCAAATGGAAAAGTGCGACAGAACAGCTGCAAGATAGGCGTCTTTACGTCCCACTTACTCAACCTTTGAAGAAAGTATTCAGAATTGCGAACACCGCTACTCTTTCGTTTGAAACTTTCAAATAAGATCCATTTTTCAATAGAGCGATCACTGCGAAATCAAAACTTTACAGAAGTGAAATGCATTTAAATTTTCATCATTCTGACCTAAATGATGATATATTAAAGATTGGAATGGTAGTGCAGGCTATTTTCTGCTATGCAGGGATGATATGTTTGCCACAGTTCACAAGTCTCAATTAAAAGGTTTGCTGTTTAAAACTGGTCAGCGAAGAAGTAGGTAGGCACACACATCAACTGGCAGTGATGCTGCTTGCATAAAGCCGCAAAAATGCATAAATATAGAATGAAATGTCAAATATTCCGAGCAGCTATTACAGAGAACAGTTGGTCACCATTTGGATAAAACCTGAGGAACTGCTGTGCTGTGAATTTCTGTCCTTCAAAAAAGATGGATCTTCTTTCTTCTACAGCATCGCAACATAGAAGTGATCTTAGTGACAGTAGACTTTCCTACGAAATTAGTTGCTAAGGTCAAGCGGTTGATGTATCTAATTAGATGTGCACATTATTTTCGGAGAAATTAGAAAGGAAGGGAAAGCGATTTTGAGTTGAAGAAAGCATATGAATTTGCTAGGCAATCAAAACATTATGTTGGACGATGAAATCAATTCATGGCTACGCCTTATGCAACATTCCAGTAACTTTCAGACATGTCATTCACCGCTCCTCATTTTTAAATTTACAGCCTATCTTTTAGGTCATTCCTGTTATATCTTAATTGCAGAAGAATTCCAGATGCTCATATAACAGAGAAACACTAAAATGATACTTTCTGCAAACATACTGTAGTTTCAAAATTACGACAATTCGTCACCATCTTTCCAATAATAAGAGAAAAGGAGCTGTATACAACGTCATTCTGAGTCTAAGTAAGAATTGCCCGAGCTAAGGAAAAAGTCTACCAGCCGGGACATTTTTTAAATATAAAGTGTAAGTGGTTCTTCAAAGTGAAGTCGGCACCAAATCCGTGCGATAGAAGAGGATATTCAACCAATCGGTTTTGCGATGACTTCCTAAAGCACAGATAGTCGGATAAAATGTGTACCAATGATGGAGAAAGCAAAAGAGAGGAATGCGTGGGAACTTTGGATATTTCCCTTCTTCGATTTTCAGCCTCTGATTTCAGCATCACAGGGTGATGTCCGTGATAAGTTAGTAGTAGTACATTCGCAACGGACTGCGAATTCTGAGAACAACAGACAACGTGTAGGATAAATCTGAAAAGTTGTGCCATTATAGCGAAGGACATTTCAGACCGAATATCATCAGCAATGAAGTCAGAGCTATTTATTGCTTGCGTGCAGCAGTCTTTGGTTTCTTTTTTGAGGCACCTAGACCTTGGAATACCTCAACAGCTCCACTCTCAATCATTTGCGTGCATCAAGGCTTGTAAGGCCAGTTTTGGTCTATCCCACTGCATATGCGCAAGTATTGCAACAAGGAGTTCAGCATTAATGCAACAAAGGAGACATGTAAAGGGATGGCAATAGCCCGTTACGATACTGTATAACGTGGTCCAGTCTCCAACACTTTTACACGAAGGTGGAAATGAAAATATCTGTTTGCGTCACAGCACTGACCTCAATAATCAACGCAAGAGGTTGCAAATCATTTAGGAGTTGCCTACGTCAGAATATTAGTCTCACTTTAGAACAAAGGTTCCTAACATGGGTAAACATAGGCAAAAGGCAACTAAGGATATTTAGGAGAGAGCTGCACTTGTCCGATAATATTACCCTTCATTGACATTTCCATCGCAACTCTCAAATCTGCAAAAAAATTTGTGCAATCGCAACGCCAAAGTAATGATGCATTGCGTGTCACCTCGCTTCAAGGACATTTCAAGAACTTTGGAGCACATCTGCTGCATCCTAGTAGTAAATGCTTCTATGGTTTCCGACTTTATAAGCTAATGTTTTTCTTAAAGGTTGCTAAACGTTTATTTTGCATAAATCCAAAACATGTCATCCTGAGCATTCGAGAAATGGTCACTGACAGCGGAACAATACAAAAAAGAGCCTAGAGATCACTGAAAAGATCCGTTGAATTTGAAACGCTCTCTATAATTTGCGGCAGAATCATTAAGAATCTGCGGCCTGCAAAGTCCCTTGGGAACTTTCCTTACCATTCACAAAGTTGGCGGCTCTCCCATCGGCGAATGGAGTTTTATATTACTGAATTGCAAGAAGAAACTGGCACTTACATATTTCTTCGACGTTTTTTATTTTTGCCTCGCAGTCACACTGCTAAGTCGTTGCCGATATCTCCTAACCCGCTGACTCCAAATTTAACGCCTCCTGTAAAAACTCTCACATATATTTGGTGTGTCACCTAGCAGAGCAAGACAGTGCAGCTTCAAGAGAGATTTGAGGTGGTTATGACTGGAAAGTGTGAGAACTCAATGAGTCAGCTAGCGTACAAATTTGAAAGGAAGCATGGGACCCCTGCGTGTTTCCGAAATTGGATCTCCGAGGGTGACTGCACCAATGAACCTTTGTACCGTATTCAGATCCAAAGGCTCAAAAAAGGAATATTTGAATTTGGGTCCAGAACTGGGTGCGATTTAATAATTACAGCATAAATAGCAGTACAAAAGTTAAACTTGTTTGTGCGGTTGCTTCGAAACTGGTTGTGCCGTGGAAGTGCTGTAAGAATGCAAGGAAAGCTCATGCAACCGAGGGAATACGTTTTTCCAAAAAATATCCATCAAAAATAGCAGGTGGAATGTCACAACGCATAAGGAATATTTGCTCGTTCACCAACGTTAACTGATAAAAACTTAGCAAACGTGGGCCAAGTGCAAATAAAGGCTTTGAAATATCCAAAGGTTACGTCTAAATTTACAAGTTTGGAGAGATCTGAGGTGTTATCTGCAAGCGTAGTAACCCTGCAGTGCTAACATTCAGTGCAGGTGACAGGTAATGAGCTATTCATGTTTGATATTTTCATATACAGAAGATAAGTATGTATAACACCATTATGAAATGAAAAGAGCAGAAGGGAAAAAACTGAATGAGGTGTTGTTTGCATTAGTTTTTAGTTTCACATCATTTTGCGGCGAACTGAGCATTATATCCTTTAAGTTCCAAGTTCCACCTACTGGCTCTTATTACCTCAAAAAGTCAGCTTAATTTCGCAACTGTATTCGCCGCTTTAATTAAAGAGAAAGTGAAATGTATTTCCATCCGTTCCGTCGAATATTTCAGATGATTTAAGATGCGCTATATCATCGTTTAGTGCAGAGGCTCTATTGCGTGCAATGGCGTAAACTGCAGCTGTTTACGAATAGCAGTATAAGGACTGTTCGAGTGAACGAAAGGTCTCTTGGTTGATTTCACACAGCCTTGATGAGTGACTCCACTGATTGCCATTGCAGATAATTTGAGACCGTAGCGTTAGATGGTGCTGATAGCCGGGGAAACCTAATTGATTGCGTTGCACTGAAAACGACTCTGCATACAATCGTATTCTCAAAAATCCCCTTATTTACGTAACAGTAGCGCTAATAAAACCAATACTTCCTAGTCGAGTTGTTTGTTCGTTCAAAATGTTTCGTAACAACTAAAATCTTCACATGTTGTAGTTGTATCTCATAGGGCATCAATCTCTTTCAAATCGCTCTGAATTTAAATTTGATTGGCTTCAAAATGAAAATCCTTCCATGAAGTCGAAGGCCATTCAGTCAATTGCTTCGCGGCGATTGTCACAAAGTGCTTGAGTGGGATGCCCGAAAGAACACCAGCGGTTATGTCGATAGATGTCAGCGAGCGAAAGGCGATTACCTTGCGTGACTCTTTCGGAAATCGAATGACCATCGCTGCACTCAAGGCCACTGACCATACTACATTTTTCGTTTAAACTTCTGATGCACTGACGCATTCCTTTTCCACATATACGTAACACCTTCTTTCGAATCTTTCACATACTGTCAAGAGTCGGCAAGCGCAGATTTGAGTATCCCGTATGCGTCATCGGTGTCACGTATTGATTACTGAGAATTTTTCAGATATTTAAAAACCTCTTCAAAGGATTCATTACAAATTACATAGCATCCCATAAATCAATTTAGCCCTTTAAAATGGCCTCCGGAGTCCTTTCAGTGAGGCTCGTGAAGCAGCAAACGAATTTCACCGCGCGCAGTTGTATGTGCTATTTTAAACAGTATGCCTAAAACCTTCTTCTGAGTTATGCTCTTAAACTTAACGAAAAAAGCCGGACAGGCAAAATAATGTTTTGATACTTTAACGGACCCGACTGCCGTTGCACTTCTTGCACGAATGGTCGTTTTTCCCTGATCTGTCCTGCGAATTTTTTCTTGACAAACTTAAGTCTCCAAAGCTTTATTACAGGCTTGTGTACCCGCCTGAAATGCAACACAGGAAGACCTCCCTATGGGTTGCAAAGTACCCTTAACGTTAACTGAAATTACGGGCATTCAAACAGAGAGACAAACGCACTGGAAACGAAGCCGTCCTAGAGCTCCACTGCAAAAGAAGTTTGCAAAAGCCAATGAAATGCGAGTGCGTTATTTTTTATGCAACGATTACACGAGAAGGACCTTTCGCCATCAGTCTTTAGTAGATTTTTTAAACGATTACCTCATTTTAATTTCTTTCGATGCATGATGGCCAAAGTCGCAGGAAAAGCTGTGTTTTGACGAAGGTTCTCAAATTTTTGAGCATATAAAATATCCGAGAAGCTCTAAGTAGCTGCTGCTGCTCAAAAAATTAAAATAGATTATTTCAGATTAGAATAACACCGAAAAGGAACTTTTTCAATCGTTTCCCACATTTCCACAATGTGCTTCTCATATTTTCAAACTCTCCGATGGGTACTGCAGAACAATTATGAGTGCTGAATGTCACTGAACAAAGGGTAGAGAACATCACGTGCCAGCTGGATGAGATATTAGAAGGTCGATTATTTCCTTAATACTCAATATCATCGAACAAATTATGGAACAGTAAAGGGAGGCCTTCATTATGTCGTCATCCTAGGCAATTTTCATTCCACTTTTCCACACAAATAAAAACTTTTAATCATATCTTCTGCGAACTATTCGGGCGTTGTTTTGTTTTCTCATAAAGGAGTAGGAACGGTGCTCTCTCATGCATTTTCATTTCGTTATTCCTTTTCGTAATCGATCCTACCCATTTCTAGAGGAAGCATCCTTACATCTGATTCGCGTTCACTCTCCTTAGCAGTCTGCATTCAGCTCTTCAGATGATATTGGTTGCAGCTAACATTGCAGTAGCTCGTCATGTGAATGTAATTCTCCAGCGACCAACCGGCTACCAGCTGCGGAAATCAAGTTCTGCAATGCAGTCACTCTGGTCTACTTCATTTTGACTTCCAGCCTATTAGAAAACACTGTTGTATCTGACCAGTGAGCACCCTCCAACAGCTGTTCATTTCCCGACGATGATGAAACAATATCTGCAACTAGAAAAGCCTCGTTGTGACATCACACCGAGCTGAGAACCCCAGATGATTACCACTGATTTCCCTATAGTGTTCCCAAGCATTCCATTCGCTCTCTCACGCTGAAGTATTTTAAAAGCGATCGTACTGTGATCACAGCATCTTTCGGTACGATTTAAACGAGAACGATAGAGAACAGGTTGTGAATGGCAAAACGACATCCTCGACGAAACTGATGTTCTCCTTCTTTCATAGGGCGTTCACCGGCACATTTCCCTCGAATTGCTATCGTTAACCAACGCCAGCCGATTTCAAATACGATCGGACGCACAATCAAGCGCCTTGATATGCGTGCATCCGTGTCAGCAAATCAAATCAGCGTCTCAAAAATTTATTCTCTTAAACACGAATACGGAATGAGCAGCAGCTTACCAGTCATCACTTTCATTGACGAACTTCGATACAAGAGCGTACTTACATCGTACCGATCATCCTTGTAAGCTTTCCCGTTTAGCATTTTCAGAAATGATCGTTTCAGAATGTGGAACCGTTTCAATTCCACGAAACGAAATGGTGAGAAAATGGGGTCAACATCTTCGCCCATGTTGCTATTTGGAAGGCGTTCGTAGTTTCTCGATCAAGCAGCACAGTTGAGAAATATGCGAAAAATTCGTACAGATATGTAGGTCAGGCAAATCAGCCACATTCTTAGGTAAAGGCGGTCACCCCTTTTCCGAAATTTTCATTAATTCGTGTGATTGCTGGAAGCTCTTGAGCCCGAGCGGTGTTTGAGGATCGGCTGGTCACCTGCTCTGTCACAAAGCACTGCACATCAACAGTGCGAGGTGTTTATAGGTGGATCCCAATGGCACCTATTGCGGACTAGTGTTGAGCTTTGTCGTCCTAAACAGAGGGTCACTTGTTGTGTTGTTGTGTATCTTATGGGTCACCTGGGGCAACGATGCCGACTAATGCACGCGGCTGGCATCTGGATGTGCGCGCGACGCGACCGCCGCGCAATACAACAATGCGATGCGGATTGTCGCCGAGTGCCGCCCTCGCCTCGTATCGTCGTTCCAACTCCGCTTCTGTGGGATCACGGAATATTGATTCTAAATTCTTTTCTCAGGTTTTTCCTGCATTCATTTCATAAGAGCGGCATCACCGTTTCGAGCTTGGCATAATTCTGAAGCCTTTCGGACTTATTAGGGAATATTTCGCTTTTATAAGTGCATCTTTTTATTCATCCAAAAGCACTATTGGAATCACCTTGCTCTAAGAAAGTCTATGAAATAGAAATTGCTCGTCTCATTGCATCAATAACCGCCTTGTCATAAATGAATAAACTTTCTCCATATATGTGATATTCGTCCATTGCAAACATTAATCGCTGATGTGAATATCTCTCATAGGACAACGAATTTGTAAAATAGGAAAGCCACTAATTATTTTCGAAGGAGTGAAATATCAAATATCATTATTGCAGTTCCCCTTCGTATCTAAAATAAAATTCACAAACTGTTTCACACTTCGTTGAATATGTGTACAAACTGTGATGTGGGTCAGTTGAGTACGATTAGTGGATTGGCCACTTTTGGTGACCGTGAGAAAAACTTTTACGTGCTGACGCAGCGAGACGTAAAAATCGTTTATTTCCGCTAATTCATCTCCATTTTTCCACCGCCATCAAGCGAATGCACAATTCATATTTGTTCAAGTTAAATTGAACTCTTAATTGCGTCTTAAAGGAAACTCTGGCTTTTCCTATGCCATGAAACAAATCCAACAAAAAAACTTGCTCACAGTGATACTTGATTGAAACAGCCGCTATAAGACTTACAAAATCGTTGTGGTAAGCGTTTACAGGGAATGCCTTCCCATTTTATCGCTCTGCATATCAACATTTTTATAGGTGATTCACAATGATCCATCAATGAAATATTGAGTCATAGCAGAATGCTTTTTGATTTGAGAACCGGTTTTGAATGGAAAACTGTTGTGTATCGTCGTTGCGCTGATAGTGATACTTGGCATGCAAATTTGAGTGATTCATAGCAAATGAAAAACGATCATATAATCGGAGACTAAGAATTTGCATATGTCCTCATCCATTTTTAATTATTTCTTTGTTGAGACTCTTAGTTTGCTTTGCTTTCTAAGATTTCATGTGACATTGTATATATATATATATATATATATATATATATATATATATATATATATATATAGCCAGTAACGCATATATATATGCGTTACTGACTGTATTTTCATTCAGTGACTGCAGTCTACTTTACATGTGAATTTTGGTGTCTGCGAAACAGTGAAATCTATGTCTTTTTACTCGCTTTTTCCTCGTTTTGAGATGTTTGAGCTTCACATTTCATTGCCGTTTTCGTCCGATGACCCAAGGCCGAATTCGTTACCCTTTGTTGTTTCAGTGTTTTCGCACCTAATCGATGGTCTTCACCAGTGGTCGAATCGCACATTCTTTCCTTTTCATTTGCAATTGCTATCATTGACATTTCATTTGAGCACTTCAAGCAAACAAGTGGGCTACAGAATTTTGCCTTAAAGGTTGTGCACGTTTGGATTTGAGCTGATGTTGCGTTTTTCTTAGCACATGACTCTGTTATAATAAGCATCGCATTTTGACGTTCGAACAATTTGATTTTTTCTGCCTCTTAGGATTTCTCATCCAATTAAACTTTCTCACAATTAATAGTTCATATCACATTTTGAGATGGGATTCGCTGATTTAATTCCTCTCGGTTGCTTTCCCATCGTTTTCCTCATGTAATATCTTTGAATCCGATTAGTGCATCCTGATTTCCTGTTCCTTATTCGTGCACATTTATACAAATGACTGACTGTAGATGCAATTTTGTCACTGCGATTCGCGTGCAGGAAAGGATCTTTTATAAACATAAATATACAGAAATATTTGTTAGAAATTCATCATCGATTCAATGGTAAACTTAAATGCATTCTTACTATTTAGCTTATCACTTCGCCTGTTTTAAAAACTCGACTGAAACCCTATTGGTTACGTGCTTGAAAACGGCGTAATAATTGCAAGCGAACCATCGTAAACATCGTTGTGCGCAACTCGACAGATACTATCGCTCGAAAACTCGTCTGTCTGTGAAATCGATCGAGTAATCGACGGGCGTGCAAGTCTACTTGCATCCGACCTGCTCTCGTACGGGGTACGCATTTGATCATTAAAAAAATTTCAACTGCTAGGGGCTGATTGCAGTGCCCTCTCGGATCATTCTGCCAGCTTTATCTTGGTAGCGTTGCTGACAACCGTTTCCGCCTGCATTCGTTTGTGCTTAAAAGGCATTCACTCTATCGGTTTCTCTCTCCCTTTCATTCATGTGTGTGGTAAAAAAATTCCCCCCTATGCATCTTGGATAAAAACGAACTGAATTCGTTTTCCATTGAGAGCTTCCCATGTATCGTAATCCATGAATATTGCACTCAGATATTCAAGTGTATTTGTACAGTGTTCTATCGTAACTGACTTCGTTCGAAAAGATAAAGCAGACTATTTTTAGACTCGTTGAAGAAGCTCAAGAACTGGGTATTAATTCAGAGACAAGGGGACCCGCCAACGTTCCACAACGTGATGCCAACGAGGAACGTATTCGGCGAAAAGGCGTCAATATTATTCTCTGTTGTCCTCACGCTCATCGGTCTCGGCCTTAGCATAGCTGCCATTTTACTGCCGTCATGGCAGGTGCGACCGACTTTCTTTAAATTGATTCACAGTTCAGATCACGCTGATTGCAAATAACCCCCTGTTTAATATTTAATACATTCATGGAGTGAGAGGTTAGTGACAAAGTAGCTAAATTTAATGCAAATTTCAAGGCGAAGCATCATTCTGTGACATCAAATATCGCATTCGGTGATGAACATTTTCTTCGCGTTTGATGATTACCCGCAATTTGCGTTTGATGGCCATCCATTAACGATTTATCTGAAAGCGCAACTATTGTTTATCTTTGCAGCAGTGTCTCAAGCTCCTTGTGTTTACATCTCTTAAGGAAACCACGTTGCTCGTGGACGAAAACATTTCGAGGCACACTCATACATTTATGAAATATCGACGCTTGGCAACATAGACGTATTCCGTGTGCTTGCAAGATTTTTCGAGAGCGATACCGTATTTCAGGTTGTTAATCTCAGGGAATACAATTCAATTCATGAGCACGGCTTATGGCTCGATTGCACAAGACATAGCAGAGACAGCAACGCCAATGTTCTGCTTAGAAGGTAATGTGGTGCAATAACCAGTGAATTGGTGTTGCCGACATGCCGTTCCTCCGTGCTGTCTGTTTGGCAAAATTTCTGAATCCAAGTGAAAAATTAAAAATTAATTCTGAAATCCGGAAAGCTCATAAATGATGAAGTTTATTTCAAAGTATCGATCAATTCATGATCTTATGACGTTGCGGTTGCCGTTTTTGCTTGAATACTTCGAAATCATTGAGTTGCCTAACTACACTTTTCTTTTTATATTGCTTTTGCACCAGTCAAGCGACCATTGTTATATCGCGTTGCGAAACTGTTATTAGCAGCCCAAGTTGATTCACTGAGGTCAGTATAAAATGCAGCATGGTCGAACAACCTGAGCTGGGCTTGCTGTATTTCTTCTTCCACTTCGCAGTACCCATTTCCGGTGTTAACTGGCCGCTCCACACGCGAGATCAATGATCTCAGCCGCGCATCGCATTTGCTATTCAGAAAATATATTACTTAACATTTGTATACTAAAACGTGCTTCTCTTTATTGCCGGGTGATAGTCGTCACGATTACAGTAGCCTCCTTAGAGATGTAAACAGTTTGCATAATTGTTTTTCTTCGACTTTTGCACGATAACACTCCTAATTTAAGATATGCAACAATCACCGAACCGTTGCATTGTGTCTACAAATTTGACTACGACAAATATTCGGGCACATTCGATTTGGAAGACGACAATAGCCCGGTGGGTGAGGTGAACCGACACAAATTTTACGGTATGTTCCTTTTGAGTACCTTCTATTCACTGGGAACCCCTCATTTCACCACTATTGCATTTTACGAATTCAGATTAACGTCCATTTGCCAAAGAGACATGAATTTCGATTCAGTGGATAATAGCCTTTTAGCGAACTTTTGCATCAGCTGCACAAATTTTTTCCAAATATAGGCAGCCAATATCAAGCAAATATCCAGCTTAGGAAATTGAGTTTGTTGAAAATTCCCATGGCGATTTTATCGCTAATGAGGTCGGCGCAATGCAACAATAGAGATGAAAAAAAGGGATTACCCAAAGCTAGTTTAAAAAATTCGATTCCACTGTAAGAAGAAATGCGAAATTTGATTTCCGTTAATCCCTCACTGTTGATTGTTCTTTCGGCTATTGTCATGGAATTGCACTGCGCGTAAAACTTTCAACGAAGTTTAGTGGCAAAGCGTCTGCTGTGATTTGCCATCGATTCACGTCAGCCCAATTTATTTGTTGCCGCAATATTTGTACATACATAATGGTTCAGGTTCAGCAAAAATTTATACAACTACAGCTCTCAGTTCCGCATTAATCAACTTTTCTCACTCTTTCAAACAGTACCAATTTCTTACACCTTCATTCATTAAAAGCTCTCGAATGGGATATATTGTATGAGGAAAGAATGTAAGTGAGGAAATTCTTTATCTTTGAAGATCAGTTTTCTGAAAGTAAATGCTTATGTGGAGAAAATATCTGTATTCTGACGTTGCTTACGCTTATTGAGCTAAGAGCTCGCTCTAAACGAGTTAGAGTGCTCTTATTATCTAAATCGAAGAGGCTAATGCCAATTTTGAGGGCTTCGTTTCAAAATGCTCAATGTTCTTTTGTCTCAATGAACCACCTCTGTAACTGAATCAGTGCATGAAATTAGTGATGACAGCAAAGTTGAAGAATCTTTAGAGTCTGTGACACATCTCCACCACGTAGTTTCAGTAAAGGTTGTAGAGCCGTCAGCAAAAGCTCCTCGTTTTCTCTTGAGTGAAGCTACCTGGGAACGCATTAGCATCGTTCCACAAAGTCCTTGTACGAATCTTGTTTGAATCTCTTCCGACTTCCGTACGATATTTGCGAATTATGCGTATGAGCTTTTTTTGGAATTTGTGGTCTTAGGTGTATTTCGTCAGGGTAGTTCGACGAGGATCGTTCGTTCGCATACTACCTATGCAACGGATGCTTGCTCTATCACACTCCCAACTGGCCTGGAGTCTTTCAGCTAACACTGTTTTAGTGCTGCTTGCTAATGTTCTAGTTGAATCTCTCGTCAAAAATAGGTTCGTTCCGAAGCGGATTTTGCCACATATTATTTGACGAAAGAATGTTTCCGTTGTCACAACTTTACGCGAATCAAATGTGTTGCTTCAGGATGGCACACAGCTACGTTAATACTTCTTGGCTTGGCACTAATGACGGCGTTTTTGTCTGTATGTATCGGTCTATGCTCTTGTTGCTATGGCTCTCTAGCACTCATATTCACTGTTATTACACTGCTTACAAGTAAGTTTGTTATTTCATTTTTTTGAAATTCTATGAACGAATTTTTTGTGATATTCCGTCCTACGAAGATTTTTACATGCCCACAACTTACAACCGGAGTAAATCAATGGAAATTACTTATATTCTCGCTTACAGTAGCCTCTTTTGTTATTCCTTCCTCTATGTGGCGTTTTTATCAATAGCTATATTTCTTTTATATTCTATCAGTTTGAATGATAAATGGCAGATCGAACAAAATAATGCTAAAAATGGCTCATCAGAATACTACACGATGGATGAAATGTAAAATGAGATTTGCTGTGCGTTTTTTTCAGCGTTCCTATCGACGATCGCTGTAGGTCTGTTCTTCTTCTTCTCTCACAGAGCCGATAATCGCTTTATAAAGGGAATAGTTGGTACATACGAGGTGAGCACATTTAGGAATTACATTATTATTACAGTACCATTCAAACGTGTAGTGTTGAAAAACCGTGTGAGCGAATTTACTGCTTGAATGGTGACAAAGTCAGTTTAATGTTCACTTCAGATCTCTCATTTGGATTCGTCGCGTCATTTCTGAAATTCGCTGAACGAATTTTGCTTATTATTTCGCCTATAGGCGGAATAATAGGAAATAATGTCTAGAACTTTTAACCTCACTAAATCGCCTTGTGTATACGTTAAAGAACAATTTCTATATTACCGTTGATAGATAGCGAAGCTTTTACTCTTCAATCACAAGGTGAATTGTCGGCAAATTCAAACCAATTCTTTGATGTACAACACGAGCTGCAGTGGGTACATCTAAACTAATCTTTCTGTCTGCTGAAGTGAGTTTTGACTGAATATCTAAATTTAGGGCAACGCATCGCAGAAAGCTCAGAAACCACAAAGCTCTGTATGCATAAAAAGTTGTGATTCGTCCGTTGTGACTCGCCTGGCGGATCCTTTCATAAAAGATAAAAACTTCTGACAAATACGAGCGTTTCAAAAACACAGATACTAAGTTAAAGATACCTGAGTTCTGGACATGTTTTCATTTCATCCCCGTTTTATTTTTCCTCGAGGCGAACATCTTAACATCCATCTTTAAATAGAAATTTTATGATCATTTGACAATTCTAAAGATGAAACAAAATTGCCTTGAGATGAATTCAATTAAAGGAATAAAGATGAATGAGATCATTGAACCGCTGCTACGATTACTGGCTTTTCAGCAGCGAGTGGGGCTTGCTTTCTTTCTGGAAATGGCAGCAGCCATTATTCACTTCGTCGCCTTCTTGGTTTCGCTGCTCTTCTCATATTTTTCTTTGACAAAGAAAGGTGGTGGTAGCGATCACTATAGCATTAATCGTAGCTCAAAGACAAACATCACTAACATCGGACGGTTTGTTTCCCTAGCTTCCTGAACTGTTTATCTCATTCTTAGTTCATGTGTTGTTCACAGATACCTGAAGAAATAGCGGCATGTGATGTAAAGTTATGCGCTATTTCAAATTCTTTAGCTAAACATTCCTTAGCAGGAACCATTTTTTAAAGCAACACGTAAATAGGGATCAATGGTCGTCGGTACTGTTCCGTCGTCATCACAAGTATTGATTCTAATAACGTTTAAGCTAAAAGGCTAAAGAATCTTCCTGGGAAAAACGCATATAAAGTTAGATAAATCGCAAATATTTTCGTACTCTTCTGATTTCTGCGAAATTTGCTTCTCGAGGCGCATCATAGCAGGATCGTTGGTCAGCATTAGTTCTTTGTATTCATTTTCTTTTCTCCCTGACAAACCTGATACTAGTTGAGCGAGAGCTGCGAACTCTGACTCACATTTTTTGCGCTATGGTATCGGGTTCCGGTATTTGCTGTGACAGTGATCCATCAATTTTGGAATGAAAAAGGTGTAAACAGACACAATAATGTCTGAAGATTTCGCGAAGAGAACTACAATCGCAGGAAGCTGAGCAATTTACAAGCGAAATTCGATTTTATTTAAGTCTACGGATATCCGGCGACGTGGAACATGAATTCCATGTCGTGAATCTTCTGCTTGTTGACACCCGATGAAACCACTCGGGTAGAAGGCCTGTTCTCTGAGCAAGTGCGGTTCCAACCCACATAGGGTTTTACGACGTTTTATTTTGAAGACTTAAACAATATTGCGTAATGATATTCAATAAATAGGAAATTTCTAATGTGTTTTCCATAAATTACATCTTTTGCAAGTACAAACGCATCATTTTCCCGATTACATCTGAAATTAGATCACTGCGTTCTGTCATACTCTCTCTTCAACTCGAGAATTCTGTCGAATATACGCAATGACAGAATTTATTTTTTGGATTTATTTTCACGAGTTATGCAGATGTGATTGCTGATTACAAGAGTGCTTGTAAAGGATTTTGTAGTTCGATGGATTTTGAACCGCAAATGATCTATCAGCAGAATGTCGCATCGTCGAATGTCCGTCCACCCTATTATTCAAAGCATCAAGAGCAGTATGAGAAGAATGTTGCCGAAAGCATGCCTGAGTTGGGTGTCCGGCAGTTCTCCAATGAAGTGATCAGCCAGCGAGTGCGTCGAAAAAGTGAAACTTGCGTCTGAAATTGGATATTCTATAGATTCTGCCATGTAACACACTTTTCGCGAGTAGTTAAGTTGTTGTTCATCAGTGGTGTATGAAAGCGTCTGCCTAGTGATCACTCGTCACGAACGACAACGATGTTAGATGCACCAGTTCGGCTGACAAAAGAATGCCTACCATTGTACAACTGCTGAGTTCATCAGCAATACCGAAAATAAAGTGTGGTAGCAGTGGATTCAGTAAATGACCGCGATCAGGTGGTTTTTACACGTATCGTTTTTATTCATTATGTGAAATAGTTATCAATTCTCATTCTTTTTTCCGTGATGATTATCGTACCATGTGAGAACGTTTTCCAATTTTTTAATATCCCTCTAATCTTGCCGATGCATCTCTTGAGGAGACAAAACTTGATCGAATTTGTTTGTAGCTTTCTGCTTGGCCTCGCATTATGCTCATGCTTTCCTGTTTTCTTTCAACCTTGTCGCCAGTTCGCCCACAGTGTTAGAGTTTGAATGCTACTGCATCTCACTGATTAATTATGGCGCATGATCAAGTGTGTGCTAGCGTTGCGCGCGCTTTTCAACAAAATTGCACTTATCAGTTTTGCCGGGAAACCGTTCTACTCGGAGCGCCTTTCGATCATGTCCGCAGAACAGTGAGCTTTATCGGAGCGATAACTGTACTTTGCTGCATGTCAACTGTCAGCACCAGTTTTTGAATCTAAGGAAGTTAATCGATATCTCGCTATCAACCACCTCATTTGGAAGACTCTTCAACGCCTTTGATCCAAGCTCATTTATCGGCAACAAAGATGTGCCTTTTCCTGAGCAGTTCATAGTAGACATCTAACATCCCTCGTAGCACACACTTTGGTATGCGTACTTGCCTACCTATGTGCCTTGATCATCACTCTGCACGCATTTCCATGTGCTCAATAAAAGGTTTTGCTTCAACACAAAGTTTTAATCTCACCGCAAATAGCCCACAGTTACCAAGATAAGCATTTCTACTATTCTACCATTCATCTAATACTGAAATGTTTGTGATAATTGTGGCCTGACAGAGTTTCGAAAAATCGAATTTTGTGTTTTGTGATCGGGTATTCTTTGTTCGGTTTTCTTTCCGACCCCACTGTTTACATTCGCAGTGTCAAATTCCGGTTTCATTTTGAATTTCCTTGCCACCGTTGATCGGCATCTACGTATACCATTAAACTACAAACGACGAAACGATTATCGCATGAGTCAGCAAACGCATTCTGCTTTTATGTACAATGGCCACCTACCCGAACGCATGTGATTTGACTTCCAGTTATTTCGATCATGCGAAAGTTCTTGTTGTGGGCATTTCTTATACTGTTTCTTATCGTTTGCTTGCATATATGACCTGTAAACTCACTGTGTATGTCAAAACAAAACTGTTATAGGATTGCTCTTGATGCAATTCTGGTATTTGAGCAACGTTGGACTTATGTTCACGTACTTTAGATGAAATAAAACAGAGCCGACTATGTCCTTATTAACGCAACGTATGAAGATTTTTTTTACCCTGTAGAGGACGTGCTACCCAGTTGCTATCAAATAATAATAGGACAGAAAGTGCTGAATGGAAGAAAGACTGAATATCATTCGCACACATTTCTCCAGATGAAAATCCCGTCCAGTGAGAAAGCCTATATGCTCTTTGGGGCTTCCAGCCCGTAGCCGAACATGAACCACAAATTCATGACTGTTTATTGGCATGATCATCATTGCTTTCGTGAATCAAGCGGTAAATTCCTCCGTGAAACCAGTTTCAGATCGTTTAAAGTAGCGCCGCAGCGTTATTTCCCCTCTCCACTACGGTTTTACCGGTGACGCATCAAGCGAATATAACGACCTTCAAATTGTTTTCATTGCGATTCGCATAGAGAGCAGATTAAGACAGCTGTCGCCCATTATTTCGAGGGGACGCTATTTTTCACCTCTCTTGACAATTATCGTAAAATCTTACAACACTTTTGAATCTCTTCTATTGCATGTCTCGCGATCAACGTACACAACCTTCCTGAAAGGGTTTTGCTGAGGCTTGCGGAAGCGTAGACGGAAATGCTGCAATTGGTGATGAATCAGCGGAAAATGATTTGAGATTTTCATGCAGTTTACAGATTAAAGCATTAAATATACGAATCTTTTCGTCCATCATTCTTAACATATTTTGCTCTAATATTTTTCAGGGTTATTGTTGGTCCGGTCTTCATTTTAGATGGATGATAGTTTCAAAAGTACAACAAAAGAGCTGGCATGACGCACATTTTGGCACTCGGCTTATTTGCGAAAGCAGCTTTGCAACATGACAGCAAGAAATGCACTAATCTCAAATAGCATTGCCTAATACATTTATTAAGATCTTCTACGGACGCACGAGCGACTGGGTTAGCCGAGGGTTCATATTTGTCACATCTAATCTAGGGGAAAGTATTTGCGCTTTGCCTCCTCCATAAGTACGAAATGGAAACCACCTCGACATTAAGTGGCTAGAAATTTCTTGACACTTTCAAACGTCTATAACTTTCATGCACTTGGATGGGTCCTTGTCAACAATATATACAGTAGAGGAGGCGCTATATGATTGACTTAACAAGCACTAAATTTTCCAGCCCTGTGCCATGAGTTCTGTTGAAACTAATCGGTGGTGGATAGACCGATCCACACACAAGTCAGCGTTAAAATACGACGTAACCATGGTCAACATTTACAGCGCAGTTTGCATCAACGTTTAAAAACAAAACCTTAGTTGAAGATGTGCAAACGATCAGACCAAATAAAATATGAATTTGTTATTACTCATTTTCTTTTGATAATTTTTGTTTTGAATTTTAATAGGCTGGTCAGTAGAACGAAATTTTAACGAGGATGCTTGATATCAGTTTGTGCTCATCCAAATTGTTGGTCCATATTTGCAGACTTCACTATGTTTCCCACGTTTGTGTTCCTTGCTGCTGTTAAGATAGAATGGGACGTTGTGGGTCATTGTTTCATAGGAGGACATTAACCGAAAAGATGTGAATCATTCTGCATTTGATGGCCTTTATTTCTGCACACCGACGTTCATTATCTTACGAATCCTCGATGCGTGCAGGAAACGCTCGTCAACTCGCTGCATGGAACATGCATATTTTGCGACTCCGAACTAAAATACTCGGAAAACAGTTGTTTTTATCATTTAAAACGTTCCATCGATAAATATATACTTGATAAAGCTGCCTTTGCCGGTATTAGTCCTGCCTTGGACGAAATGCTTTGCAGCTATAAGCATATATTTGATAATAAAAAAAACATTTTTATTGTCGACGTATATGCTCCTAAGTGGCAGTAGACATAATGCTGCCATCAGCTATTACCCACGCACAGCAGTTCCAAGCTGCTTGCCAATGCCAACAGCATATGCAAACAACGTGCGGTCAAAGTGTTTTACATATGCCATGCCGTGGAATCTTTTTTGTCATTTAGTTTGCTAATTTATATACGTACAAAACGTGTAGTTTTTTATCACTTGCCAAGAAAGCTCAGCGGATTCAGTGGGATTTTTGCAATAACAAATAAAGGCACAGGGGACTTTCTCTTCAGTCAAAAAGCTATTCCAGTCATAATGTTGAATTCGAATCAGGACTGTTGAATTCGAATCAGCAATCACTCATTTTTGTGGTGGATGAATCTTGTCTCGTGCTAACACCAACACGTCCATCAATATGGAAAAATGTTCTGGTTATTTGTTGTCTTTTTGGAGTTTGTAGAACAAACTGCACTCGCCTGTCATGTTCGGTTTGCGACCTCTACGAACTGGTTCGTTGTGTGCTATGCTGGTGCATATTATTTACGCCAGCACTGGACACCCGATGTTTTGTGGCCTCATAGGTGCAGCTGCTATTGTTGTTGATAGTGCCTTCAGATCTCAACGCACTATATTCGAAATCGGCCTACATGCGTCGCAAGAATTTCCTTTTCTTGCATACCGGTTGCCTTAGACGCGTCAACTTAAATCATTCATGCACGCCTCAGCACGTCTTTTAGTCGGCTGATTTGTCGCAGTAAAGAGCCCCACTTAGCCGTTCGTCTCCGCGATCTGAAAGTATATTTTAGTTTAGTTCGTCTTATTGACTGTGAACGAAATCGAAGCTGTTAAATTGCAACAAAGATGCCTTTGCGTACACCTTAGAAAGAGAACCGTGTTCAGAAACTGGGCTTCTTTGGCGATGTTCTGCATGCAGCGAGCTCATCAAAAATTTTCACGAATTTTATATATCCCACACATACCAAACAGATCGCCTTTTCATTCCCACTTCTTGTCAAATCTTTTTCCATTCTGAGGTCCATTTGCACCCTTTTTAATGCTTTACATTTTATTTATCTGTGCAAATTTTTCTGCTCCTTCAAATCGCTGCACTTCTGCTCGGAAACGCCACCAATTTCAGCGAAAATAAGGGGGATCGCAATGCAACGCTATAGTAGGGGGTGGTAACGTAGAGGAAAGTGAGCGCTCAATGCAAATTCCTTTACGCTTCGTCCTTCTCGTCTTTTGATGGGATTTATGAGCTGTCGTATCAGCACACTGAGGCAGCGCACATTGATTAATTAGAACTGCTGGCAGCTGGCCACTAACTGGGAATAGACGTGCGATCGCATGAAGTGACCACCGAACAAATGACCCGTGCGTTAAAGGGAGTGACCATTGTGCCGGTTGTCACAGGTAACGCTTCTAGTATTTGCCTCTGTTACGCAAATTGAACCACGAGCAGCGTTGCGCTGTGGAAGATCGATACATGCATATTGCTCTCTCTGACGATGAAACCGTTCGGAATGCTCGAATGGGTCATATTCTTCGACGCTGCGATATTTTCTCACCGAAATGTTTGTCCCTGTCATCCTGGAGTTTCTATACATTATTTGTGAGTACTAGTGTTCCCAGTGGATTTTTGTTTATCATACCCTATACCTCCTTCAAATATGCTGTGAAAGGTCACAAACAGAGGATATAAAAGTCTTTGACGAAAGCGTAACCAACCTCGCAAACAGGATTTGCAGTGCGTTGAGAGTAAAATCCCTGCTCAGTCGAGATAACTATTCAAATGTGAAGCTGCCAGCACAGCGATTGTGTAATAACGACCCATTGTATTTTGATTAGTACTCGGGAAATCCTTCTACACAGCACTTGCAGAGGTTTTTCGAAATCCGTTGGCACTCGTGGGTGTACCGAGGCAGTAAAGCATGTTTGTTGGAGGCAGTGGTTCTCCTTACTTACCCGACGTTTAGAGCTTCACTGAGTAAACTAAAAAAGAGTCTCCAGTTGCCTTGCCGAACCAACTTTTGACCGAAACCAGCTTTTAAATTTGTCGTAATTCTTCAAAAGAATTACGACAAAACTTGCTGTTCAGGGATTCGCAGTATCTAATGACTTCTGTAACGCCACTTTGGATTCATTCTTTCCTCCTTTCCGATTTTTCTCGGCACATCTAGTACACAGAGCATTTTGCCTTCCAAACCGCTGTGCTCACTCTTTTTTTGGCAGTCTTGTTGCTCTAAGCCGTTCACTGGGTGATGAATATTTAGATACATTTTATTCGTTTGGCTGCCGGCGAAAGGACCGGATCCGGATGCAGCGAAGCAGGTTGTGAATTCACGATCTCCTGCTCGTGATAGATTATCGAGATGCCAACATTTGCACGCTTGCCAAATTGCCTTTATTTAGTCGTTTTGAGATAATGTTGTGGTAATTTTATGCCACGACGGTTCATTGCAGTCGTGTGCGTTGTAGAACATCTCACCTTGTAGTTTATGGAGAGCGCTGATGCGGAATTAGGCCATGCATAAATTGCCGCGATGGCCAACATGCACTCTCATCTGAAATCGTTTGTATGGCAGGGCGCATCGCTATACATTTGCAACTATACGTCGTGAAAGGAAGACCAAACTTTCGCACGTAGCAGAAATGAGTATTGCTGATGTAAGTGACAAGTTGACGAGAGCCTGTTGCGTAACTTGATTCTAGCACGTTTGCCAAAAATAGCAACAGTCAATCACTTTTAAGGAACGTCGGTGAGTCATGAGCGGTGGATTTTATGAACAGGAAGCTTTATTGTCTCTCTTCCTCGCTCGCCTTTTTGTTCATACAAACATTATTGCAAAATGCAACAAAAAATGGAAGTGAGAAGCGGCTAAATTTTGGGTGTTTTCGCGATGGCCGCACAAAGTGAAGACCGCACTCGGAAAGTGCCGGCCACCGCTTGATAGTTGCGCTCATCGCTGACTGCATGTGTGTAGCGTCATCAAAGATCGGTCTCCACGGTTGTCGCTTTCGTCCTGCTGTGACCCTGATTTAAGGACGAATTTTGAAATCGTGCGTCAAGTGAGTCAAGAATTAGCGCTTGACGGCCAACTAGTGCAACTTCCTCTGTGTTAAGACTGCCAGTTTTGTTGCTTCTAGAGATCAAGAATAATGAATTGTATTTCACGTGCGAAATTTTTTCCTAACTTCAATTTTTCTCTAAACATCTCTTAATTGGAGTTTGCTGGATGAAACAGCTGAAATTACAATGCTTTCCAACTTACTTTTACTGCAGTATACTGGTTTTTTTGACGTGCTTCATTTGTATCCTGCAGCTGCATCGATCCGTTTATGTATTTTTGAGAGAAAATGCCTGGTGGTCCATTTCCGAACTTCGGCGGTGCTGCATATTCTTCTAGTGTTTTTTCTAATGAAGGATCCAGGATCGTCCTAAGAAATCATTGCGATGTTGTCTTCTGTTCACAACAAGTTTTATGCAGAACCTACAAGCATTCTCTTCAAAAACACAACCTATGCACTCATGTTGTGCTTTTTCACGCTCATGAGCACTTCGACGAAAAACCTCTCATCTCTGTGGTCTCACCGCTACGAAGGTAAGCGAGCGAATTGTTTTTGTTAGCGACGCTGATGAATAAAATTTATCGTCACTTCCTTACCATCGTTAGCCAAGGGAATTTTTCCTGCAAGTGCATTACATCGTTAATCATAACCGGTAGAATCTATCGATAAGGCGTTTTCATTGTTTGCAATTTTTTCATTGTGCATCAGTTTGTTGAATTAGCTCTGTAAAAGTCAGCTTCCCATGACCGCTTCAGTGATCCAGATCTCCTTAAGAATCTGCACATCTATCAAGATGCGGCCTAGTAAACGAGAAGACGAAACTGTGTAAGGAAGAACAGTTTCAGGGTTGTTCAGTCACTTAATCATGTCCGGGATTGGATTCAGGTAATGCATAAAGAAAATTTTGTAGACTTTACGTGCAAAAGAATTTGATTCAATCTCTATGCATTTTTGATTATTAGTTACAAAAAATTAGTTCTGTCGATAACGGGCAATTGTTTTCACAGCACTGAAATGTTTCAAGTGGGTCGGAAACTCGTAGCTGGGATGGCATAACATTCTGAAGAAAAAAAATAAACAGTCGCCTTCTTCAAACCAGCATCATTGGTCCTCTCCTGTTTCTCATGCTTTTCTGCGACTCAGCCTAAGCGTCTGCCGTCAGAAGCAGTAACGTGCTATTTGCCAGCAAGTCGATCTGTGCAATGTTTAATTCTGGAAGGGAGACAAGTGTCGCGCTCTTCAAAACGCCCTGAACTCCTTGAATAGTTTCAGCGTTAGCATTTATCAGTTTGTTGGTGTTGGTGCACTTGAACCTGTCATCTTCATGCTTCTAATGCACTGCAGGTTACGAGTTCTTGACCCCAGGCTACCAACTTTTGCTGTTTTCTATGCTTCGGAACCGTGGTATCTCCCAAAGAAAGTGGATCGCATAAATAGTAGAAAATTCGGAGCTGTTTTATCAGAGAATCCTTCAAGACGTGGAACTCTTTCCGAAGGACATATTCTGAAAGACCGACGATAGTACCACCGGTTCTAATGAAAACTAATGAAAACTTTATTCATTTCCTATTATTTGAGCATATTCACATAGCTTGCACTGTCTAGTACCATTCGAGGGTATCCTTCCAAAATACATAAGCGATCTTTTGAAACCATTAGACAATTGCATTTAGTAGCATGGTCGCTACCACCTAAAACCTTCCTCCGAAAGTCTACCAGACTGATGTATTCCCATTTCAACTGGTTAATTTTTAAACTGTCCATTTCCTCTTCAGAACCTATTTTGTTTTCCCACTTTCGTCTTGCAAACCTTTTATGTTCCGGCCCTAGTCGCACGTCACCCTTTCTCCTTTCAACTTGTCATGACGTCTTCATTTGTTATTTTCTGTTTTGGTGTGCAGCTAAATTTTATCTGATCAGATTGTATGGTTTATACGTTTTTTTGCCATTACAACGTTTCTGTCGTTAGCCAGCCTTTGTTCTCTTCAGAGGATTCAAATTCTTTTTTTCCGATATATTTGTGCTCATTTTTTTCCCATTTGCATCAGTAAATATTGAACTCAATGAGCTGTAATAGGTGCATTTTGTCCATCTGTGTAGTTGATGTTTTTGGCCAGTGAAGGAGACCAAAGACAAATATTCGACTGATTTTGTTTGTTTGCTTCAAAATCGCAGCACTGAATCAGTGATGGAGCACATGTGAAGAAGACAGCGTATTGAACTGCTCATCATACGTTGTTAGCAAGAGTCAAATGTGATTCGAACCATTTTTTGCTATTTGTTCGTGCGATTTTTGAAACATTCTCAACCATTGCTACCATCTCAGCACCTGAATTTAACAAGATCCGCTCACGTCTTATGTAACTTGTGATCAAAAAATTGTTGTTTCCATCGATGTTTCCAAACGCCGTTAAATCCATACGAACCTAAGCTATATTTCGCACCAATGAACCAAACTGCACGTTTTCGTTTCTGGGATCGCTATTTGCTCTGAACTTTACAACAGCTGGAAAGAATGACTGTAACTATTGTTAGTAACTTAAACAGCACATCTACTGATATCTGCACTCGTTTCTGCCACCGCTCAAGGCTGCTTTATGCACTGCTTTGATAACAGATCGATCGATGAAGGGCGTTATAAGTGCATGAAAATGCTCATTTCATGAAGCAAACAAAAGACGCATATCTCATAAGATTTATAAAACTAAGAATATTCCTGAATGAGAGCAAAATGTTTGAGAATCTTTGCATCGTAGTACTCGAATTTATAAAATGGTAACACTATAAAATGGTAGCACTAATCTTGGACATAGATTCATTGTAATGAGCATATTAGCAGTATGCTGTTAGCTAGGCTCATAAAATCAATCAAAACACATAAACCTCCTAGAGGATCATTCCGTTTTCTATACATTTCACGGAAAAAAGGCGTTTTATTTCATTTCTATGAAACATGTTCCAACGCGCAAGCTTGTCTTCTCACTAGTCATCAGCATTTGTATCGTTGGCCTTAACTGCGTGAATCTATGTGCAACTTATTCGACCACCGTGTTATCAATTTGTAAAACGGTTCTTCATAACAGCGTTATAGAAAATGCTCGAAGTTCAACTTCAGGTAGCGTCATGATACTGAGGTAAATCACATCCTCGATGTCAGCCGTTGAAGAAGGCCCAAGCAAATGCAGTCGCAAAACGGCGCTTTCAGTTTTCTTTGCTTTTGAATTGTTCGCATTCACGTTCAGTTTGATCGCCCTGTTAAGCCCGAGCTGGCAATACGTCTACCTGGAGGTTTGTAGAGGCTTTTTTCTGTTTTAAAGCTGTTCAGAAAACCAGATGTAATCTGAATTTCATAAATCTTTAGTACATTACACTGATCTGTATCATCCCACCCCAAGACTGTCAGAAAAAACTACTGACCTCAGGTGCTTCTGCTCTAATAACAGCTCTTTGAAAATCTTTGATCTTCTAAAGTGTTTTAATTTCATGTTCATGAATTGCGAAGTTCAGCAACGGCGCATTTTGACAAGCACTCAAATTTAGATGTTTGTATGTATGATGGAGATCCAGGCTCAGATATAATTTTGATTGAGCCCAGAAAGTAGTTGTATTCTTTGTCATGATGGTAGCTAATATGGGATCTTATTAGGCTGTAGATCGGTGAATTCTAACTGGACACATAAAATTGGCGTGTTATGGCGCTGCTTAAATTTCATTTTCATAGCAGCATCGATTCCGTCATGCAGTAACGATGCAGTACAACGATCCTTCTCATAGCTTATGGTATCTGGAAAGGGGTTAAGCTGCTTCATATAGCCTTTGCCTTTGTCATTTCAGTAACGTTATATTTCTCTCATCTTCTAAATTGTTTTCTATGCGATGTGCTGCCCAGTAATCACGGTAACGATTTCTCATGAATATTTCACAGTGTTCGCAAATAAAAAACTCAGTCCCAAATCATTTCTGACTGTGAAGAAATAACGTACATTACTTGAAAGTCAGTTTTTCTTCTATTCAGATATGTTCACAAAATGAGGAATTTTTTCTGACAACATTCTTGGGTAAGTCTTGCAGAATGGTCGAACAGAGCATCATCATGGTCTATGGCTTGATTGCAAGCGTGATTATTCGCATGAATATGGTAGGACAAGAGAGTATTACGAGACTCTGTACAGGTGAGAACGTTCCGTTTACGATTTTCGAGATTGTTTAATGATTCGTTTATGACAATATTTAGTGGGATAACGTGGTCGAATGGCGCAAGAAGCAAAGTGCGCACTGTCTACGTGTAGTCCGTTTCCGGCTTTTTTTCCAGTCAGCAATCCTCCGGAAATTTGATCAGACGGAAATTTGACATCCTTAGAGCACTTTTCGTCTTCATTAACAATTATGGAGCAAATTTGTCTCGCAGAATTCATCGTTACTGAAAAACTCTTTCATCTTTTACCAAGATTTCCAAGTTTTTTATCTAAAGATGTCGTGTCTCTGAGCAGCCGGGGTTGGACCATTCCTTTGCCTTTTCTGCTCCACGTAATGACTAAATCTCGACCGCACTGAGGAAATTAAAAACGTTTTATTTGCCTCGCAGTTAAAAGAGCGTTGAAGTCTTCAATGCTTCTCGATGACTGGCTGAAAATTTTCGGAATTTTTATCGCAAGTGAATATTAAAGTTAGGAGCTGTATTTTTAATATTGCGATAATATTAAAGTTAGCTTTAATATTATCGCAATATTAAAAATTTATCGCCCTTTTGCAACTAATGAGGTGAATGAATATTAAAGTTAATAGTGGTAATGGTCAAGCGAGTAGTTAGGAGCTGTCACCGCCTCATGTTTAACCACTCTATGGTTAGCACAACGCTTTTTCTTCTAAGCAGTATCAAGAATCTGCCATATAAAATTACACGTTTACCTATCTTCCAAAACGCATGGCTTTTTGTGACATGTGGCCGCTGCATGGGCTCGATATACTTTCGTCATTGTCGTAGTGAAGTTATTTAGGTTGGACAAGCAGTCAGGTCCGTTCGATCAATTCTTCCTACCATCTTTGAACTGCGTTTATAAATTCGACTATTATATTGACACCGAGGACCTCTATGACCACAATCACGACGAGAACCGCTTGCAAGATGATGCCAATCAGCATCTCTTCCTTGGTATTTTTCCATAAATGCTTCTGTGCTGGTCTTGAGATTTTTAGTCTTCATTATTTGCAACACTGCTCTGCCATATTGCTTCTATCTCGAAGGCAAAAATATCATATTTGAAAAGCGATGCAACTCGGTTATGGCGTTGTCTACAGTTCTGAACGTTCATCAGTTCATTACTATGGATTTACTGAGGATGCGCACTGTGTGCGGAATAATGTATGAGGGAGAAGAGAATGAATAAAACTAAGTAAAGCAACGTTATTTTTCAATTCTCCAGATTGGATGAAAAAATTGTTAACTATCATTAGTTAAGAATCAGCAGAGAAATCTACCAAAATTAGCAGTGATCAATTGAGAGTTCCGTCAGATGTTTCTTTGCTGAAGTTTTTCGGAGGAGTACCTAAAAACAGTTAAAAAAATGCTGTCTGATTTGTGGAAACTGAGCAAAAAAGTGTGTCCTTCGTTTAGTGACGTTTCAGCCTGGAAAGTGGCTGCATTAGCTGCACTTGGACTGGCGCTTCTCAGTTCTGGAGCCGCTTTACTGCTTTCTATTTGTGCATTCTGCCATCGCACGCTCATATGTGCATCTACTGTTCTTGTTTCTATATCAGGTGAGTTTACACCGATTCCGGTTGGAACTATCATCATTGTCGCACTCTCCTGCAGTAACAACCTTTGCATGCATTGATAACTTAGAACGATCCGGAAACGTTTTCTTTGTATGTTTCAGTATCGCTTTTTAGTGGCTGTAAAATCTAGTTCATAATCGAGGTGTAGCATGAGTTCAGCAAGTAGGAATGGAATCGATCAGTTATGGGAGGTTATCAAAAAGACCTGTATTTCCATTTCGGCTTGCGAACACTTGTGCATCTGGCGAGCATTAAATGATTACATGGAGGAAAAGAGTCCCATGATGTGTTTCCACATGACTAGGAAAATCATATGTTGTTTTGCAGCGTTTTTATCTACTATCGGCCTGCTGGTATTTTATATTTGGGCGAACTACCAGGACAATAACATTATTAAAGAGGACGACGCTGTTTATCAGGTGAAAAGTTCCCACGTCGGATTGCCTTGTCGTAATGGAATTCATGGCTGTGCTTATATATCTACTTTCTGGCGAGTTTTTCTCACAGTGGCGGTTGCATGTGATGAAATGTTTGTGTCCCAACTGACTGAACCCCACTGGTTTGAAATGTCTGTCGCATGACGATAATCCGTTCCCGTGATTCATGTGCGATTGGTTTCAAAGTGAATGCGGAGATTTTCAGCAATACTTCGGCTGGGCTGTATATCTGCAGGCAATTGGGACGGTCCTTCATTATCTAGCCTCATTTCTTGGCTGTATTGCGACATCGGTCGCCTTTCATAAAGGCAAAGCAAAACTCGTCAAGATTGAGGTAATATTCGCAGTGTTCTTCTGAATTAAAACGCAGCTCGAAACGTGATAAATCGGTTTTCTTTGGTGTCTCTTGTATATGCTGAAGTCGGCAAGACACTTCATCGCATTGTTACATAGTTCAGAGAAGTGTGAAAGAATTTGTGTTATTTCTCACTCAGGAGCTCTCCTAACTGAACCATAATCTTTTTGTAATCGTTTGATATATAAAGAAAGAACGGTCATGATTTTATCGTTTCCTGTTACAAAAAAACGAAGTCGTTGCTAATCGAAACATTGTGATGGTGGTGCTGGGAATTTTTGATCTGATGAGTTGCTTCTAAGGTGTTGGACGGCGATAGCTCAACACTCCTCTACGGCACTCCTTCGCAGCAGTTCAAGCGTTCATTTTCTGCAATATACAAAGTTGACTCTGCTGCGCTTCGACGATGGGAAAAGGATTATATGAGCAAATGCAGGCCTCAGTCAACGACGAAAGAGGTTTGATGGATGGGCATCTTGGAAGTAGTTCCATCGACGAATTATACATTATAAATGAATATATAGCGACGAATTCTACATTGCTGATAAAAATCTATCTCGTCTATACATTACCTCAAAGCAGACATTGATTTAAAGTCTCTGTTCTGAAATTAGAAATGCGAAGGTCATTTCATTGCAGCACCACATTGCACGATACACATTTCCATTCTTACTGCCAAGAACAGTCCGTGATTTTTTAAAGATTCCCTTGTAATTCGTCGAAGTCAAAGCGCCAGTTTCTATTTAAATGCTTCCCATAGATGTATGATGTGGCAATGAGGACTGTAAAAAGATCTAGTCAAGCTGGTGGATTCGGCGAGACCCCAATTAGTAAACTTAGGATTATGAGTTTCCCAAGTTTCCGATGTCTTTCTCCCTTTACAGGCTTATCCTTCATTGTCCAGTTAAATTGCTAACGTTCGAAAATGAGCAGAACATTATGTGGTTGAATATTTGAAGGCAAATTTCAAGCGTGCAGCATCGATGCCAAACGTCAAAAAAGGGCGACGCTCGCGGCAGCTACTGCAAAACAGCAGCAATTTAAGCAGGTCGTCAACGAACATCTTTGCTGAGACCAGCAGCGGAGTACTAACAGCCACAACCAACACCTTTGATTCCTCATATCGTAAAACTGCACTGTCTCCTACCAAGGTATATAATTATTTAGAGCGAAAAATTTTGGCCGGTCAGTGACGTTGTATGATTTATGGATAGAATCAATGGAATGGCAGAAATAATAGAAGGAAACGGAACGCAGAAATGCTATGACAACCCTTCCCTTTCACACTAACATTGACCTCGTATGGAATTAGAACGAGTCGAGTCTAGTGCCTGCCCTACTAGAATATTAAGTTGGGAGAGGAATTAGCAAGTCTGAAATACAACAGCGCATCCCTACGGTCCCATCCCGCCTCTTCTCAGTTTTAGGTTTCCTTTGTGCAGCTTATAAGTGGCAGCGCTTTCCTCTTTCCCTCATATGTAGTGAATTAATACGTAACTGTTTTTTAAAGCGTGAACGTTGTAAGCCCTGCGCATTATGAACGAAGATATCAGACAATTCTTTTTGTTTGGCTATGAAAGTTAGACTTTGAGCGGGTACCGCGCTGCAAAAATAGAGTCAGAACCTCAGGCGGATTTTCTTCTAATCTTTTCCTGATATAGTTTATTCTAAAAATTTAGCATTTTCAGTTCAGAGCTACGTGCCGGTCAACCTTTCTCACTCTGCCATTGTCCATAATATCTGTAAATCTCATGTATGCTTCTATCCTCACAATTTGTGAGAAATTAAGTTTGCTTTTCGAGTGGGGCCGCTCTTTTGTATTTAATCCTGCTCATGACACTTAGCGGAGAATGGAGCCTTGGAGCTACATTCAAGGCAGCACAGTATACATTTTGTGGTGTGCTTATGAGTTTGGCTATGTGTGCCTAAATGGAGCATACTAGCAGTCCAAATCACAAATGATCAACCTTTCTCACCCTATATTGTTGAGATGAATTGAGTTGCCCATTTCGAAGAAATAAATCAGGATAAAAAGTAATGCTTGACGACACAAAAAAGTTAGGAATTCCACCGGTTTTCAGTGAGGAAATACTTGATGGTAAGAACCCCGAGGACCTCAAGCATCGCTCAAAATAAGCAGGTGACAAGTTTTTGAGACTCACTTAAAAATTCATTTACTGAAAGGTGAATAACGTTGTGCTTATGGACTTCGACCACTTGGAACGTCCACTTAAGTGTCATGGAAAATCATAGACGGACTAGAGGCTACACTTGATTGAAAGAATGTCCTCTCCATCTATCACCATTCAAAGGTTGATTGTTGTGGCCGCTGAATTTCGCAAGGTCTTATCACTGTAAGCGAACGCAACCATTGAAAACTCGCATAGATGCATTTAAACGGCGCCATTTTCCAGTTGGCTTCAAAGTCATCGTTGAAGCAGTCGATGCCAATGCCATCAGACGATCATGACGTTACGTACGAATACATGCCATGTGATGGTATATACTTCAATAGGATACCGCCTTCATCTGAAGCAGGAATGACATGTGGCAGACGCAGTGGCGTGTCTCATTTAGAAAGGTACTATGAGATGGGTGGGATCTCTGTGTCCAGTTTCTTTTTGCGCATCGTAGAGTATTCAGGATTGTTCGTTATCCTTTCGCCTTTCTAGTTTGAAAGGATTTGCTGTAGTATTCGTTTGGGAGAAGTGTTTAAAGTAACAGGCAAAGAAGGATTCATAATTTCCTTGCAGTATGGATTTTAATCGCATTTATTGAGCATGAGTGATTCGTTAAAAAGTTCAAGCTCATTCTTGATTAATTTCCGCCGATGACGATGCGATTGCATTGCACTGCAGCCAACTTGTTATGCTGCACACTTGTGGGCAGTGATTTTGCCAGTAGAGATATTCACGATGAGAAAACAGTAGTGCCACCTTTACATGGACGATCGAACGCCAAATGATTCATAGCTAAAAGTATTTCTGGATCAGATGTTTCGACTTCAGAGGTAATAATAGCAATCATTAGATTTTGTAAGTGCCTAGGCTGCTTAATTTATGATGCAGAATACTGCCGCTTTTAGCAATCTATTGGAAACGAGTGTACAAGCAACACGTGGTGTTCCGGAGACCTCAATAAACGTTTACGATAAAGTGTACGAGCATCTGTCGAATGCGGCTAGTAGCATTCCCGACGAATACGAACAACCCAACAGCATTCGTGCAAGGAACTCACTATCCAGCCTTTGCGATGAATTTTCTGCTTCACGTAATTGTTAGTTTCTTGAAATAAGTTGCGGCGTTAAATTTTTCAGCAGAAGTTTGCCTTTCAAGTTCTGTCTTCCCCGTCCATTTGAAAAAACACCCACCAAGCTGAAATTGTTATGAAAGATTTGTGTTATCGAAGGTGAGTAGATCCAGCTTCCTTGAATTCCAAGAGCTGTGAGAGATGCATTAGAAATACCGAGCGGACTTTCCTATTGTTCAAGATGAGCCGATTCAACGATATATGTACTTGGAGTAAAACAGTAGCACTGTGCTACCGTTAGTTTTTTTCTCCTAGTTCCCAGTCTTCTGCCTTCAATCCTTTCATTTCAAATTCACTCTAGTGGCAAACTCGCTGCATTCACCTGCTCCAAAATTTCACTGCAGGCCTACGACCGATCTCGCCACTGAGCGGATCCACAAAAAGTGCCGATGTGATGCGAATACCAGCCAAGAGCACCTTAATTGATGATGTCGCCAACGACCGGCCGAGCACCGCTGACCCAACTTCTTTAGTCGGCAGGTTTGAAATATTTTGTTGAATATGCGAACATATTTCAATCCTTCCCCCTCCCCCAGCCACCCTTATATCAAGAAACCTCTAACTTTTCATGCAAACATTATGTGACACTGCATATTTCTGCCGAAAATTTGCAAATGCACAAGAAAACAATCACTGCACTATTGAGTTCATGTCAGTGCTCGCCTAGGTTAGCCAATGAACAACTTCTACGCCTTCAAGAACTTATAGTCTCATTCATCTGTTTTGCAAATATGCGGTTGAAAATTGCAGAATTACAAATTCGGGGGAAGTTGATGTAATAAAAATGCTGAATGATGAAGACTTGCTGGGTTTGCCAGTTCTCTTGAATTCTAAAGCGACATCGCCAATATTACTTTATATTTCGCTTCTTTGAACCTGTTGAATTTCAACCAGTCAAACAATCGGAATATAGCCAACACATTAGCTAATACCACTAGATGTGACTTCACCTCCTTAAATCTTCGGATGTCGTATTCTTAACGTAACTGCAATTGGGTGCGCTAGCATAATAGACTCTGACAAGATACAGTAATATTCTTATGTTATCGTCTCTATGTTGTAATTTCCATTGCATTCATCCGAGATCGTCGTTACTATGTCGCCAATATAATCATCTGCAAAATATTTGTTGTCACTGAATGTTTCGAGTACGACTCAGTAATACCGTTGAAGAGAATGGAGCCTGCTTGAATAAACTCCCCGCAGTGTATTAAAATTTTTGGACGGCGGGTTTCCTTCTTCTTTTTTTTGTACGGCCATTGCATAAATCAGCTAATAATTCGTATGCTTCTAGTTTGGTGCATCGAGAATCCTCACATTTGCAGGCGGCAAGCTAATTCTCCTGAATTTTGCACTTCTTCCGAGGTACTTCAGCTGAGAGGAAGTGATTGGCGAGTGGAGGATAAGCGTGAAATGTCGCGGAAACTGGCCTCAGAATACCGTGAAGTGGTGAGTGGTAGTGCTTTATGCGTGCAGAAAACAACCATGTTCTTAATGCTATCTCATGCAGCGAAATAAGCCTTATCACATTTCATGCAGCCCTCGAAATTGCACGACATCCAAAGAATTTCCGGATTATTTGCGAAGGAGGTTCGATGTTTTATTCTGAAAACTCTATAAGTTTACAGCGACGCCTACGTCATTACATGGCGTTTAAGGGTCTGAAAGTATACAAATACTTGTATTTTTTTGATGGTTTAGTTTATTTATTAGGAAGTTTTGTCGTTGCTCACTACTACTCTGTGATGATATCATGTGTCTGAGAGATAAGGAAAGAAGTCGAGAGTGAGCAGTCAGTGTCACTTCTTCAGAATATCATATGAAATGATCGAAGGTCGATGAATGTTAAAAACACGGAAATTAGTGACTGCGTTTTTGAAAATATATCTGGAGAAGAACAAGATGAATCACCTGTTGATTGTTATGTTTCTGGAACTGTCTTGCGTTTCGACCTGTCGCTTCAGAGAGAATTCCTATTAATAAATGCAGTAGTTGTGAATAATCATAAAATAGAAGTCAGGGAAGATGCATTTTATATCTTCCATAGGTATCGTCTTCGTGGCCACCCACATTAACCTCTTTTAGATCAAACGACCACCTGTTCCTCCGAAGAAGCCCGTAGCATCACCTCGCGCTTCGCCACCTAAAGAGGAAAAGAACATTAAAGATTTCGCTGTGCAACGAAAGGATACCACATGCTTCACGAACAGAGCACAGGAGTCGCAGAATCCGGAGCCCGACAGCATCAGTATCAATACATTCAATGTTGGGACATTCTCAAAGAAAGAAGGACAGAGGTTATTCTCACTTATGTCTTCTGACAACACCTGCTCGATGTGAAAACGTGAGTGAAAAAGACAAAGGAGAGCGCCTCACAAAAGCCTTTGTTCCGAATTTCAACTTCAGCAATCGTGGAAACTCCAGTGATGCTCTGTTCTGAAAAGAAATAGTTCACGTCACCATGAGTGGCACTCAAATGTCCTTTGCTGATTGGTCATGAAAATCTAAATACTCTATTAAGTGGTCACCGTAACAAAATTAACCCCCTGTTTTGTACCAAATATATCTGCGTTGTTCTGCGTTCACAAAAAATTTACACAATCGATGCTTCTTTGAGCGATCTTGACTCAGTCTTTGAATTTGTGTGTGTCTGTTTGTTTGTTTAACTGATCAGCTGAATGATATGTCCTATAATCCATGCATCTGCAATTGCGTAGTATGCAGACGTCACGTTTTGCATATCGCACATGCGTACGTGTGCGTTTGTGTTTCGTAGTTCCATTTCGCACGTACTACAAGTAGAACGAAGAAGTTTTCATTACTCTTCGTTGGTCTACCAACTCAGATAAGGGCACATATTACTGCTAAACAATTCCACTAGACTTCACTCCATTTAGGATCTCATTTTACAGTGGGTTTTGCAGAGGATTTGCACCGTTGATTGGATCGCATCAAATATAGCAGCATTGTTCGGTACATTTTCCTTCCATCTTTTTTTCGAAAACCAATGGAACTGGTTGCTGAGACGAGCGAATACAAAAGTGCTCATTTTCCAACTTCAGGCCAGAGTTTCTCTGCGCTTTTTCTTGCTCACCGGTTCCATTATGAAGTTTCGCTGTTAGGAACTGCATCGTGCAATGTTTGCGCTGCCACATCGAACAAACATGCATATGTGTTGGTTGCAGTTTGACTGCAAATGAAGTTTTTTAGGTCAATTACAAATCTTACTTTCCAACCATGTGGAAGTGAAAGTATTGAAGCTTTCGAACGACCGGAATCCACCGATCTCAGTTCAGTGAACAGGTTCCTCGTAGTGAAGGACGATAAGCCAACACCACTGATGAAGAAATTCCTGTGGAAGTCGGATGAGGCTGAAGCTGCTCGCAGTGGGCATCAATCAGGTCATCATCGAAGGTGGCTCTAACTTCTTTCCTTTAGCAGCTTCTACTTAACAAGTTAGTCGTAAACAGATGCTTCATGAAGTAATCGTTGATAGCAACGAAAACTAGCATTTGTCTGCGGGGCCAAAGAATAACTTCTGGCCGAAGCTTTCTAGTTTTTCTTCCTCGTCTTTTTTTGAAGTCGTGAGCAAGATGGGCACTTGGCTCACCTTTTTCCATAACCTCCAGGAATGGAAAATTCAGGCAGAGCCGAATAGACCTTCAAATCCATAACCTTCAACCTTCAATGCTCATGCCAATGCAATCGAATTGCGCTGGTTGAATTCTCGTACGAGAAGAGCGCATAGTTGTTTCAGATTTTGCTGCCAGTGCTAACGCTTCAGAAGTTGTTTTCATTGGGAAAACAGGGAGGTAACAATCATCACCTCCTTTGACTCCCTACCGGTGGAACAGCAATTGTCTGTTCACAAAAATGAATGGATAGTATGGCGTTTTCTGCATCCCCTGTGTTACAAAGCAAATGAATGGCATTGTGACATATCAGGTTCTTGTCGCTCCTTAGAGCAAGTTGAGCTATGAAACGTCATCAAATATCTTCATCCTCATCTAATTCTGTAGCACTTAGTCCTGCATCTGTCCGCAGATTTCGAAAAGGGATAGCTCCTCTAGTTCTTTGACCTGAAAGAGTTCCCTTTTCTATCGGTGTTTGTCTGTTTCCGCCCATAATACTTTCTTTGACTTGGCATGCGATTTAGAGTGAAATGGATTCTTTTGGACCAGTATTATGCTTTTTTTTTAAATCAACCATGAAAAAAGTCCGACGTTCAAAAATAAGCTTTGATATTTGCCGTGAAGACAGACAGCAGCCTCCTTACCATCATTACCCACCACTTCATGCGTCCTTATTCTACATGACCAGTCCAATGGCTGCACGTAACGCATTCACCTAACTGTTTACACTTCAGCAAGGAACCTTCAAGCCTTATCTTCTGGCCTCTTTATTGAAAGGCTTACAGCGAATTTTTGCCGATTCATTAGGCCGAATAGCCTTTGTCTGTATGAATTACTATGTATAACTAAACTTTACCCATGATTTCCTGCCGTAATCTGACATTAATCTTTACATTTCTCGAGTCGGTGGGCTAAGAGAAGAGGTTACTTAAAAGCCTGTACGGTAGAAGAAAAACGATGGAATTCCAAATCTCAAGTCTCCTTCGTTCACAGTTACCCCGGTTAGCACGTGTTCAGCAGCAGTTGCTCAGCACTTTTAAGTAGAACAGCTCGATTCCGTTGTGACCAGGAATTATAAGATTGTTGACTCGCGTTTGCCTTCAGATTTTATTCTGTACTAGTCAGCAGTAACGATGATTGAATTTTCTCATTTCAGCTACATAGATGCGATTCCGGATGAAGTGGAACGTTCGGTGGGCTCTTCTCCTAGCTTAAAAAACTACACGACTGAGCTTGATACACATCTGAGGGAAGCCGAGCTGCGTTTAAATCTTTTCATGAATGGCGTTGCCCCACTAACCGTTGTCGAATCAGTAGCTGCGTCGTCGACAAAAGAGAGCAGCGGTACGACAGTGTGAAAGTAGGAAATTTGAAACGACTGGTACAGGTCGTATTAACATTGAGCGCGACCTGGAATAAGAAATTTGCGTTCCGTTCTTATGGATTCCTAATTTTTCGTTGTCGGATTAGTTCGATTCGAAAGTGGAAAACGTCGAGATATATTTGGTGCAGTAATGATTTCCTTATAATAGCAATTGTTGTAGGAGCCGAATTTTGGTTCAGTTATTCCCATTGTTCAAGGGAACTGTTGCTGCACCTTCGGTAGTAATAGTGCTCCGCTGGGATTCGTTGACTTCAATGTACCAAGCCGTTTCATTTAGCAGACGAGGACAGCGAAATAGGTCCTGACTCTCTCTTAAACGGAGCGTCAGTGAATCGGATCATCAATTCCCGGAGGTCAGAAAACAAGTCGATCCCATCAGTTTCACGCGACCGTTTGAGGCAAAAATTCATTTAAAAAGACGAAAAATTGACAAGAAATATGGTCATGAAAGTTTTCAAAAAAATGACGGCAGCATAGCGGTCAATGAAAGGTTGTGATGCTTGCCTTCACATGCTCATAGTGGGCGATCGCACGCGTTGCCTGTCCCAACATGCTCCCATTGCATCAACTTTCTTTGAAGGAGTTGAGTCATTAAATATTCGCAGCAGCATTCATGTGCCTTGATTGAATTATTGTGCATTTTAACTGCTGTTTTGATCTCGACGCAGTTCATTTCGAGTAACAAATGTTGCAATAAATGACGTACCTATCGTTCCTACATTCGAATGAAATTTGATTCGCCGAAGATACGCAAGTTTGTCTGGTTGTTTCCCTTCCATTCCCGTTAGATGAATGACTTTTTTGACAGATTTGATAAGATATCTTTTTTGCGAAGTGAATTATCAGCACCGTCATTGATCTGTGCAAACTCATGTGCTCTTTCCATTTCTGCGCTTGGAAAACGAAAGTTCTTACTTAAAACGTGTTCGAAATTTATCGCCGACAACGCATTAATCCAAACATGAAAACCGAAGCAAAGATTGGCGATGGTTGCGAATTCTGCTTCGGAATGCCATGAAAGATGCAGCTGATTCAAGCATCCATACTTTACGTGGAATTTATTCGATATCACTTCGCAAGATATTTGACGATGAACTAACAGAAGGCTAAGAATAATCCAATTGTTTCGCCCTAAGCAAGTGCAGTAATATGTGCACTGTGTTTTCGGAGACTCAATATCATCAGCGAGATCTTCTAACGGCATGTCAGCCGTAGCCTTCAAAATATGTCTATCTGGCAAGGTTAAAAGCATTCAGTGATTCTACTTGTGACGATTGTGCCCTTTTCAGCTAGCTGACAGAAATGACAAAGTTGCAGCGTTACTCAAACGTCTATAGGTGGACTATAAAAGTAATTCAAGCCCTGCTATAGAATATAGACCAACGTTTCCACTATGAAATTAGATGTAAAATCAAACAATAAATTTAATAGCTTATTTTCATTCGAAGCCGCAACAGCTCGATAAACTCGGACCTCTGTGAAAAAAATGAAATGCGCCGACGATGCAGTCATAGGTTTCGCCGTACTTCTTTATGCGGGCATAATCAAATAACGTTCCACCCATCGAGCTTTTGCCCTCGTAACAAAATTTCACCATCTTCAAAAATATTGCGCATTTGCATGGGCACACTCGCATAGTTAACAGCAAGCGATCATGAATTGGAAAATTTAAAACGGAATCGCCTTGTGTGCTCTTGGAAGTGATGTTTGATTATTGCGGGATCCCAACAGTATGTTTCCGCACGGATTGAAGGTGGAGAAGGGATGAAAGCAGAATACTGTGCAAAGTTGTGCGTGAAAATATGACAATTTAAACTCGAGACGTTTACATATGGAATTATATTCCTCACCACACACAACTACCATGACAGATTTGAGCACTAGCATACCAACACTGAAAGTAATTAATTATACGTATTGAAATGCAGACAAAAATTCCACTCGCTGATCGTCTGTTGATTGTTATCTAACGATCGGCCTGCGAAAGAAGCGAAGCGAACCTCACTGTACGGAGGGTGTGTGCGATCGGTCAGGTTAAGCAAAACGCAGAGGTTTATTTCGGATGTCTCTAATTTGCTGGCGACACATGAAACCGACTGATCAGAGAATAAATACGCAAAAGCACATCTGGTACCAATTCGTGAGGTAATCATCGCCACTCTTTTGTTACACTATTTTCCTCTACGATTGAGAGCGGAATTCAGCAACGAAAAATGCAAGCAATTATTGCAGCTCTACGTTCACCATAGCAACGGGGAGCAGGCGATTTGAGGCCGCGCTCGGAAGCGGTCAGACGAGATTAGGTGTTGCAGATGGCAGAAGTACATGTGATCGGACAGATCGAGAGTGCGACTGATTTCCCGGACTGTCGCCTCTTTTGCAAATGGAACTTGCAAATAGGTAACTTTCATTTTGTCCTTTGAATACGATTGTTTTTAGAAAGCTGTTAAAACAGAAAAGCTCGCTGTGTTCGTTGTTCCTTAGTGAAATCTCAGAGGTCGATCTCAAGATACATCCAAAAATGCTCATTCCCTCCTATTTCATCTTCCCAATGAACAAGATTTTGCGGCTGACACAGTAAAGCCCTCGACTGCTTGATAGTAACATATGCACTCTCTATTACAGTTGTACTATCAGACTGCTCCCTCAAACCATTAAATACCCGTCTGCAGTGCCTGTGCGAGGTGAGTGCTTAGCTAATCGTATATTTGAAGGTGGTGGATGGCGAGTTGTGGAAGGCGAAACTGAAGGGCAGACGCAGACCGATTTACCAGGATACGAAGAGGTTGCCTACTTTTCGCACCCAGTTGACGTCCATCTAGCAACCAAGACAATGCAAGGTGAGGTATGCTTCCTCATTTAAGTAGAAACTCATTAAAGACACACCTTCGGATAAAAAAGACAGATGTTAAAAGGCGCGCTGAGTGGCAGTGCCTACACTTTTCGTTACAAATTACCTGACTGCCACCGCTGTTATACTGTAATTTATACCTTTTACTGTATACTGTAATTTTACCTTCTGATATCGTATAATATACTGTAATTTTATACCTTCTGATATCGTATAAAAATACGGTAGTTTTTGACACTATGTTAAACACATCGCTTACTCGATATACAGTCATCAAAAATAGATCGTTAAAATTGTTACTAAAAAGAAGGCTATGAAACGTAATTGATAGAGACGAGTTCGATCTTGCGCAAAGGAATGTTCGAAATTGAACTCCAGAATATTCCGGAGATGGGGATGTGAAGGGCGCCTAAGTGTTACGCCAAGCGATAAGGTTTCATGTGGTGAAAAACTCTATCCATAATGGCAAACAATATGATAGGCTATGAGAGAAAAAATTCACTTGCAAGCGACGTCTACTCACAAATTCAACAAATCCACGCATCCTGACATGTGCGCGCGAGCATTTCTGTCGGATAGCTTGGTTTGCGTGCTGAGGGAGAAATGGTTGAGCGTAACAGTCATTAGCTGCATTGTTAGCTTACGTTCCGATTTTTTAAAGATTGCATCTGGGGATCGCTGGCACAAATGCACCACTGCGAATTAGATTTGCACATTTCGAACTCCATCAGTCAAGTGACCGCTCACTTATTTGCTCCTAATTATTAGTTAGTTTCCAATTCTTCGACGGAATCATTCGTCGTTTCATGCAGGTCTTTCTGCACATCAATATGCTTTGCTTTAGGGCGAAACGGTCTCACGTGGAAATTCTATAAGGATACACCTAGAATGCTGTGGAACTATAATAAGCAGAACAGCAGAACCTAGCCCAATATGCATGGACTTCGCCCAGCACCAACGCTACTCGGCCCTGAGCTAAAACTAGCGCCAAAGATTCCATCAAACATAATTTTTAAAGAGGAATTGCATTTCGTCGTGATCAGTTGAAGATAAACAACGCGTTAAGAGAACGTGATGTAACTATGAGTGTTTTTTTCGAAAGGTTGTAATTTGAGCAGCTTCTTAACAAGACTTTACCTCGGATTTTGCAAACATTGCTTTTTCGTGCATTTTTTAGAAAGCCTTGCACGACATAATCCACATCTTTCCTATATTCTTGCATCGTTGAACAGAGTGGCGTCGAGGACTTCAACTATAGGTGTAACATAAGAATTTGTACTTTTGTCAACCCGCCCTAGGAATATGGCCTTACGAAATTGACTTGCTGCACCACTAGACCTCGGTTCAAAGCTTTTTCCAGGCGAATGTTTCCTTGATCACATACCTGCGCTCACGCATTACCATATAACAACAACTTTCTTATTAGCGGTAAGAATTTATTGTCACCATGTCCCCATTCCCTTTCAACCGTCATATAAAATACTCCTCAGATCCCTGCACTCGATTTCTTGTTCAAAAACCCACACCGGGTATCTCTGTGCTCAAAACACCTAGCGAAAAGTTTAGTGGCGATCTCAGCGCTTTCGAGTCCCTCTCTCTAAAGCACCTAACACATCCTTCACATAATCTAATTTTGCAAAATGACCGTTTTAGACATTCCCGTGACCAGTGGTTCCACTTCGCGCTTTTTCATTTCAAGCTGCTTATATTTTGCTCTTCAAGTGTTCAAGTTGCGAAATTCGAATATGGATAATGTGGGGTCACATGTGGCAGTGTGGGTCCTGTTTTGTAAGTTTTACCCTCAGAGGATGAAACCACGCCCGAAAAATAATTGAAACTAAGGTTGGCCAAGAATTAACATCCAAGTATGGCACCACGATGAATTTGGAAGACAGGAGTTGTATGGCTATGGATCGACCTTCGTACCTGTATCTCCTGGAGAACATGAGGTGAGCTGACACGAATTATCTCTATTATTGGATATTTTCTTTGCCTTCTAATCCTGTCTAAGATGCTTGTTTTCATCTCACTGAATTTTGGGCATTATCTGAAATTTTTCAGCGTTAACGGAAATTCCAGAATAGTATTTCCGATGCACACTGCCGGTAGTTTTCTAATCGTTCAAGTTATATTTTTGATATTTTCGTTAAACGGCCAAGTGAAATAAGTGGCAGCAATGCAAATTCGCCAACGCAAGTGTAAATGCAACTGCAGAATTAGTTATGTTCGTGGAATAATGCGACGTAAGTTTGAAGTAAAGGTTACGACGAAGGCAAAAACTGCTTATAATGATCCGAGGAAGAAGTAGTTCCGTTCTTTTCTAGTTCCCTACAAAGAAAGAATGTTTTTGGACCTTGCTCACGAACTCACGAACTTGCTTTGATGATTGATAGCTAAAATACGTACGAAGTGACGGTGTATCACTAGCGAGATAATGACGCAAGTAAAACAAGGAGTAACCATGTCGACTCAGTTAACCTTTACTTCATTAGACAAGAAATTAAATTTTTCGCTCGATTGATACGAAGAAGGGAAATATCGATGTGATTGCACCATCGAGAGAGATGGAATTGCTGTCATTTGTGGCCTTGGCAGATTCGCCACTGGACAAGCTGTGCAAAATGCTGTGCTGCTGCAGTTTGTTGTATCTTCACACAAATACCACCGTCGTGACACTGACAAATTCAGGCTGATTGTCTGCTTCTGCTCTGAAAAATTGTGATAACTCAGTGTTTCTCATGCAGCCTTCTGGAATGAATTAATTATTCCACAGTTCTTTTTTCGCAATATTTGCTTCATAATGTTTTTTTAACAGCAAAGTGCAGCCTGCTGGTTCTTGCCTTCAGAATGGGCCTACGTTCACACGTTTAATCGTCATCAGAATACTCGTCTGAGCATTGATTGCTTTTTTGCGCACCTATTCTTTACTGCCAATGTCAATCGAGCATGCCAAAAAATGTCATCAGTTATCACCAGTCATTGCCTACCTTATGACCAAAGAAGTGACAATTAATTGTAGGTATCGTGTCAAACATGGCGACCAAAAGGTGGCTTTCGTGAAGAGATGATGCAATATTTTCTCGGTGGTGGCATGCAACTAAGCAACGTCGATACGGCAACACGTGCCGATGAATTAATGAAGCTGCGAACCGTTACTATGGGTTCAGTTAAATTACGCCTTTCAGTAATTACGAGGCATTTTGATCGTTTTGGAATACAGTGTTAATTGTCATATTAAACAGCCATACTTCATGCTACCGAATTCATTAATCACTTCCATAAATAGTGTCGTTGTTACCATCGCTGATCGCTCATATCATTGTTCCGACCAGTTATTCTGTTCAGTAAATACGCTATGTGCAATTTATCATTGAAAGCATTGATCAAGATTTTTAACTTAAACTTGGACCAAATTTTTCTCTGAACGTTCGCGGTTTCCGGGTCTCCAGAGCAACGACCGTAAAACGTTGTTGAAGGGTGCAGGAGTTAGGAGGAGGAGTGGCGACGGTGAGGGAGTTGAACTGAACGAAGAGAGATGAGGAGTCTTGCACCGGATTGTGCTAAGATCGCAACAAAAAGTAGTGGTTCAGATTTTGCAGGTTGAATCGTTCCTAAGCAGACGCGGAAGACTTTGTGTCTCCCAGTGGCTGCTACAATTTTCCTATACCTCTGTTCACATGCTGTAGCTTGGCATGAATTTTTTTCATGCGTGATGTCAGCGTGCAGGCTTTTTCTAGTTTCAAATTCTGCTTTTTTCTATGCCGCTGATTTTTGGCTGTCGGCTCGCCCCATACCCTCTGCGCTGCTTGCCTGTTTGCGGGAAATTTACGCACATATTGTGTGCTGCGGTTGACTACCATGCACCCAAGAGGTTTTTCGACGACTTGCGAAAGGCTTGCAATGGTTCTACAGTCGGAAACCCACTGGATTTTTCGGCGTGAGGGCCCCACTGACCTAAATTCAATGAACTGCCCTCCGGTTGAATCACTTTACAACGTGATCTGTCGAGGAGAATAGAAGAGTGGGTCATTTTCGATGTCTCACATATATACAGTACAAAACCTCATGCAAAGGACAAATCTCTATCGGTGCTGCTTCGGCTGTCTTCCATCCTCCGCCACCACTATTTCTTCATGAAGCAACAAGTTTAGGGGTGGAAATTCGCAGAGCTCGTTCTTTCACTTCAGGTATTCGTATAGCCGTACCAAAGCTACAATCAATATGTCAGTGATTATTTGTAGTTAAGCAATACCCTCTCTAAACGTTCCAGTGCTGTGTGCACAATAACGGAAATGCATTTCGGGAGGAGTTTGTGCACGAATTTCCACGTCACTTTCCTCTTTGTCGTTTTATAAAGTTCAATATAGCTCTGTATTTTATCCAACTGGTGGAAGTTTCTTCATTTCACATCTGATGAGTTTAATGAAAGGCTTTGTGGCAGAATCGTTTTTTTTTTCTACATTTTCCTCTAAAACGCAATTATTTCGCCTCAAAGGCGGAAAACCTCTTCAACTAAGCAAAATTTTTTGAAATATACTTTTTGAACTATGAGAGTATCTAATCGTATAAACCATTTCCACGATCTTGGCAGCTATGATCACCTCACAATTACCTCAAGACACCAACGACAAAACATCCAGCAACTACGTACCTGCTTGCTTGTTTTAGCAAATACTACTCATGTGAACTGCTGAAGAGGGACACGACAAAATCTTCTATAAAATGGAGATGGAAACGAGAAATGCCACGGTGATGCGCATTCAAATTTTCGGTGTATGTCAATATGGGATGAAAAAAACGGCTCATTTCAAGAAGCTGAGATGCCGAACTTCATACAGCTGAAAAACTCCAGTAGATTAAAAAATACTTTACGAATAGCCAACTAACCCTATCAAGTTTCAGGGATTTCACCATTAGCCTCACGAGCAAGGTTGAAACTGTTCTGCAAGCTACATTTTTAGTAGTCTTTGAATTCACGAAATGCTAAGCAGGCTATTGCAACAGTTTTTGTTGAGAACTATTACTGTCCATAATCTAAGTTGCGATTCTGCTCCGTGGCTGTCGACAAATGAATACATCTACTATGCTCAGTATAAAAACAAATGAAGATGGCTATGGCTATGAAATGGCTATGAAAACCTCAAATGGCTATGAAAACAATATTCACATATTTTTATGCGTTTTTCTAAGATTGCATTCTTAAGACCTATCGTTCTGTTGTCATGCCTGGACACATATGAGTTTGTTTCTAATGACCTCTCCATGAGACGTATTTCGAATTTCGAAACATTGAAGCCAATGTCTTTGAAGACACGCGAATGACTTATCCAACTGCTTCATGCATGCAAATGAAGTGCGTTTCAACACAGCAACGTATGAAACAGGCAAATGTGGCGCCTTACAGCATTCGACTATTTCGTTACACTGAATCGGCGCTGCGGGTCGTTTGAAAACGTAATTGTGGTACTTTTTCAAACATTATTGCATCTTTATTGTTTTATGTTTCATTTTCGCGTCACAACTTGCTTATCACCGTCGGTTGTCAGTAGGATCAAAGCTTAGCAATCTCATTATTATGTGCTCGTATCTTGCTCATTCACGCATCAATGAAAAAACCACCACAGCTACCTTAGATCTGTGCACATCTCTCAATTGCATCGCGTTTTGATATACTGTGGAAGTTCATAAAGGTTTAGTTTCATAAGTTTGAGGTGTCGGTCGTTCGCAGAGATTAGCCGAACCTTGTGAACAGATTTGGATTGACCCAACAAGGCGGTTAGAACAGACTGACTGAGAAAAGGGGTCCGCAAGTGAATGAGCGCTCTTCAGATTAGGTTAGTTTACATCTATGTTTTTTGTTGTTGAAGATCTCAAGCAGTTTCGAATGCTTAAAGAAGGTGAAGACCATAAATAAAGAAGCATCGACGGTCTAGGAAAACAATTCTCGGTAAACACCTGTAAACTCCCACGCGTTGGGCAGTGTGGCTTGTTGTTCCTCACATAAACTGGTGATCGGTGCAACCCAAACGTCCGACTCCTCGTTTATCATGAAAATACTCGTTGAACTTCGTTGTGTCAATCCTTGCTATAGTTGACGTAGGTGCGGTATCTGTGAAGCAGCTTTATAGCACCCAGAGGATACATTTCGTTCAAGATACACAGCCCGTCTGCGAATTCTGTTCATTTCTTGTAATTCATTGCTTTTATATCGTTGGCGTTATGAGACAGACCTATATTGCTTATTCCACGCACATCATTACCCTTAATCCTTTTATTCATTCATGTAAACAACCAGCGGTCTTGTTGTCGTCTACTTACGAACCGAGATTTTGTTTTGTTCATGAAAGCCAGAGTTGGAGAATTCGGTGGCATCAGTGTTCATTACGCCACTGTTTGATATCCTTAGTGGCCTTCGCGTTGTCCTATCACTTAAAAGAATCATCTGAAAGCTCCCAAAAATTCGCCATTGGGATTTCATTTAAAACCAGTTTTGCCGCAAGGACCAAGTTGTTTTACGGAACATTGCCATGAGCGGTTGAATCAGTTTGAGTGATACTACTGTGCGCGTTCTATTATTTACTGATCATCGAAGTAGTTGAGTGCTTTAGTGAGGCAAATTCTAAAAGTCTGTTTTTCATTTACTATTCTGGCACCCCTTCCCATATTTGCACGAAAAGGTGGCTATCAGCAGTACACGGAGCCGAACGCATTTAAACCCTGCTGAATGCACATATATCATTCTGAAACGCCAAATGGATAAATGCTAACCTGCCGAAACCAAATTTGTTATGTTTACTGCAGCAGCCTTTATGTTTACTGCAGCAGCCTTGCCCACATGAGAAGCTTTGCTCAATAGAAAACGAACTGTATTCGCACCTACATCATCTCCCTTCCCCTCCCCCTCCCTCTCCCCTCTCTCACTGATAACATTTCTCTATTCTCGTCTCCCACACACCAGTGAGCAGCTAAAGTTCATATCATCGGCGATTTTGAGTTAAAGAAGCTGGCTTGTGTTTGAAAGGGACATTGACGCATGAAAATATACGCGCATAATGGGGTATTTGTAGTGAATTCCCATAAGTGAGCAAATAACACAGCTTGAGAAATTGTATGAGGAGCTCTGTAGAAGAAATCGAAAGGTGATGGTTAAAAGAGTAACGAATGTTCCCAGATGTCATAGATTTTGAAATGCTTGCTTAAACTCAGCGTAGACTGCCGAACCGATTGCATCTTCACTCTTCTCACTGAACTAAAAAAAATTTGAAGAGATGACGCAAGAGAAGTCTCACTTCTTCACTTGATTTCGCACACTTCATGGGAATCCTGGGTGCCTTTCTGAAGAGCATAAAATCTGCGATTGAGCAAAGCAGAATATTTCCGATCCCAGAATTGCCGTGAATTTCAAAAACAAGAAAACTTTTATTTTCCCAAAACTTCATTCGTAGCCGTCGTTGCTTTTCCGGATTTTTCGCAAGCAAACCTGCATTTAAGATATCCATATTCCTTATCTTCCGCTGTTGCTTTTTTCCGACGATCATGGAGTTTTCAGATTGATTCTAAGCCAAATTCATCGCGCAATTCCCTATCCAATTTGAAGATTCGACGCCCATTCATTTTTTACGCTGGTACAAGCAGCAGCCTCGGCAGATGAAAGGCATGTACTCGGACTGTAGTGCAGTCGAAGATTTTATCCCTTGTTTATAGGAAGCAGTCATAGAAGCGAATTTGATGCAACATTCACTTGCCCTGTTTGAGCAAGGAACTCTTGAACTAATCACTGCAGTTATGACTTTAAGATCACATCAGAAGTATGCAATCATGTTGCAAACGCCGCTTTAATGTGTTCAGCATTAGTTCTTTTTAAAGACTCGCTGAGGTTACCAAAAGGGGAAACACATATTGGGAGAGCAAACCGGTTTTCACACGTCCGTAACGCGAAACTCATCGTTCCTTTCATTTTGAGAACCTTAAAAAGAGAATTGTTTTTAGAAAGATGAAGAATGCAGAACAAGTTCTTTGCAAACTTCAGATTCAGTTGACGGTTGCTCTTCAGGTGGTTGCCTTCCCAATACAACGGCTGGTGTGAAAGACAAGAAGCCGTGTCCAGTGGATCTAATTTCTTCGCTCTTTGCATTTTATGATTATAAGAGGACATTTTCAAGTATTCACATTTTGTGATCCAGCGGTGAACGTTCGTTTTGAGAATTGTTCAAGGGTTTTGCTCTAAATGTATTCTCATCAAATGGTCAGAGCACCAGTCTCAAACTCACCTTGAGTCAGTTTGCTTATTTGAATTGAGGTATTCCGGTATAGCGCATTCATCCATTCCTCATAAATAGTAAGCCGCCTGCCCAGTCCAATAGGATGAACTTTTCAGACAACTTTTTAGGGAATGGGATGTGGAAACCATCCATCACTTCCCCGCCCAGAGATTTTGAGAGCAGAATAAACTGAAACATCCTTCTATGCACTATTTCCGATTTTAATGCTACTTTTGATCCCACTCATTTTCCATCGTCATCGTGGGCTCGTTTGTCATAAAGAATAATCATGCACTTTCTTTGAGCCATCATCTTGAGATGTGAGTGTGGATTTTCACGGACCATGAGTTGATGTTCGATGAAAACACAGTTATTTGCACAGGAGATTCTCTATCTGAAATGATGAATAGGTGCAGGTCGTTTAATATCTGATTATCATATCTTCCTAGTTAGCTTTAGCTTCAGTGTGATTCACGTTGCAGCATTTCGCGGCACTCTCAGCTTCTCCTATCACAGTAAATGGCATGTTCATTTAGGGCACTTTTGCGTATCCGTGGTTTTTTTTAGCAAATATTATAGGAAATTCCCACAGCTTTTCCCGAGAAGTGGGGTAACAGAGATCGGGAGGTGAGGATGAAGGATGGGGGGTGTGTGTGCTACCCATATTTTCAGTTTCTGGTATTCTTGTTAAGCTTTTTGCTATTGCATCCCGTCTTCCCCACTTTCATGACCTTAAATGAAAGTAGTTGTAGGATTTGTGTGATTGCATCACGTACTGAGCAGAGTCGATTCGCCATCTTTGCTAGAGATATCCTTTGTTCACAGCTTCCCATGGTATCGCTGCTCGAGCTTCACTATGTGAAACCACGCAACTGCTTACTTTCTTGTAATTTTAAAGTTTTTCTCCTCTCATTGTTCTCCGCTCGATTTTATAGAGTTATTGTTATGTCTGTAGCTTCTAAGCAGAAATTGCCCATAAAACCGAGCTTAGATAAACACCATGCTGGAATAGCTGGAATGATATGCGCTTCTGCATCTCGCTCGTGTGACAAACGAGTTCATAATTTATCAATCTTATTTTAATTGCTCTGACCGCTATGCGAATATTAACCAAAATGAGTCATCTTTTAGTGACGCCAGTTATTAAGAACGGACGAAACAAGTCCTTACACTTCTGAGAACTAATATTTTCATCCGAACTTCACTAAAACTAAGAAACTGACATATACGTAGGCATTGATTTCATAGTGTAATAATGCTCATTCGAAGAGCGGTTCTGCTAAAATGTTTGAAGTGTTTGCGTCACTGATTTCCTTGAGAAAGTACACTTTCTGCACGCATATGGACATCGACGTGGTATGCTCACAGATACGTCAAAACATTCTCAACTAGTTCCTGATGAAATTTTGCCACTTATTTTTTAAATATTCCTTTTTTTCATTCCCATCATTCCATTCTCGGCAATGCTTCAACATTGTTCCTGTTCTGTGCTGTCATAGACCTCATCCACATATGAAGTGAACTTCTACAAGTGCCATAGTAGAAGAAAAGGTGTTCGTGTGCCCTAACGAGATCAGTGAGTGCACCTCTCTAAATAGGCAACTTTTCGTTGATTAATCCACTCGGGGTTTATCATGAATCTGGTCCATTCCTCACGGCACCTCAGTGAAGCAGCATTTCGATTTTTAAATTTAAATACCGTGATTAAAAAGTTTCAAAGGCAAAATTCCTTCCAAAGTCATCATCAGACAACATCTGGAATCTATCTGATAAGCGCCTTCTATCATATAAAACGAATGGATATCACTATGTAAATGATCGAGCACTGTTTATAAGATATCGAAATTCACTGGAACAGAACAACTGTTCTTAATAATGGAAGTTTGTACTTTTGCAAATCGCATAATTCAAACAACGTTCTCGGTACCTTATCTCGTAATGTTGCTCTCCGTAGTACCTACCATCAATTCCATACTTACAGCTTCAGTGGTTCAATGCGATACCTTCACATCTTCAGTGGTTGCAATTGTAAACAGAATGACACTCACAGGTCTCAATTGAGTTGCGTTCATAGGTTCAAACCTGTCGATGAATATTTGAGCAGATGAGTAGTGCATCGGTAGCTTGTAACGTGCGCAGCGCAGCGCACAGAACCAACTCTGCACGACGGTGATTTGTGTGTTGTGCTATGCGATCTGCGCCATCGATCGAATGGCAAGTTCTTGCAGTCTATGCACCGTCAGCCCCACCACGAATCTACCGCTCTTCAGCACTGTCGCTTTCCATTCTTTCATAGTGTTTTTAATCCAGTTGTCGAGGTGATTATTATGTTTCAAGTATGTCTGTGTGCCGATTTTCAGCATATGGCTTTGAATGGTTTGAGCAGTCTGAAAGTCCCAACGGCATTGTGCAGTAGCGCTGAGATGCGGAGCATCCTTCTTAAGAAACTAATCAATCACCTTTGACGGTTCAAAACAAGATTTCGATTTGTATTCCTGGGTCAGTCCGTAATCCATAGGCATATTCACTGAGTGTAACACTGAGTCACATGGCCTTTTCACTTTCACCCCAGCAACTTTTTTTCGCTCTTTGCTGATGAAGCCATAAAGTTGGTCGATTTACGTTTCTCATTTCAAGTAGGTCTAAATGTGCTGCGATACCGCGTGAAGAAAATATTCCCCAACATGGTTCTCTTCAATTATAAGCCGATAATCTTCGTTAAATGAAAGTAGAACAGAACTACTTTGTTAGGTTGTAACGAGGTATTGAGTTCTTTAGGTTTCCATCCGCGTTGTAAAATGTGTAAAAATCGTAAAACCTCGCATTAGGCATCCTTCTGTGGTTCTCATAAAAAGTTGATGCTATGCTCTTCACGCTGGCAACATCATACATGGAAACGATTGTAAGACGTTTAACGAGTCTGCGACGTTTGCAACACGTCGATTTTCTTAACTCATTTTTGTGCCACAGCATATAATCGTACCTATGTCGATTGCATGTTATATATAGCGCCTTTGCACTTCTTGCGTAGCACTGAATATTGTGCATACTGCAGTGTGGAATTGTAGTGGGACACCGAATGTGTTGGAATATGGAACTGCTTCGAAGAACCAAGTAAAAGTGATAAGCGCTGCGACTTGTGATATGCAATTGCACCTCTCATTTATCTGCTCGGCAATAATCTTGATAATGAGAGGTTTCACAGGTGTATTGCTGACAGTATCATAATGTTCGTTTTGCGTTGCACCGTTCTCTCCATCGCTAATCTAATCATCGCTTGTATGTTCGTCCTTTTAGGCTTACATTTCGGGGCAGTAAATAAGTGTTGAATTTCATTTTTTAATGTCAGATTTCTTTTGTTATCTTCATATTTTTCTCTCGAATTCATCGCTTTCCGATCTTTTTTTTTCAGATACCTCAGTCAGTTTACATTTCATCTTAAATAGTTGTAGAACCAGAACATTGACCATTTCTGTTTTTATTGTTTAGCGTAAATCAGTGCTAATCCGATAGAAAATAAAAGAGGTATGGGTATTTGTCATACTGGTGGTGCATTTTGCTAGTTAATCTTGCGATGCTAAACACCAAAACTGTTGCTGATACGGCTATTTAAAGCGTTTTCTTGCAATATTCTTGACCGCCATAATGAGAATTTATGCCTCATATAACCAACCTGTTGCAGTGGACTCTATATGAGGCATGACAAGTTCAAGTGATGCCTACCTACCTTTATTTCGTGTGTCGGTTTCAGCTGAGCGATTAATCAGTGACTGTTTGATTTGCATAATTCGAATTTTCTCCACACATCCTCGCGTTTTTTTATGAAATCATCTTTTAGAATTTCCTTCCTGAAAGTACTCAAAATAAGCTTCTTTTCGAAACTGCATTCGTAACGCTGACTGTGACAACGTTTAATGTGCACATATGTCAGACATATGCTTATCTGCCTACAACAGTAATTTGTTCGCTCAAAAAGCAGTAGGATGGCACTGAAGTTGCAGTTAAGGCATCAGGCGGCGTAAAACTACGATTTAGAGTTACTCCTTCCGCCTGTTGCGAAACCACTGTTTCTGAACCGTCGATTTCAGTCCGAACTACCACTTCCTGGAACAGTTCTGGCTCTTTGAATGCTGCCATGGATCTGCATGCATTTTGGGCACATACAGTGCAGTTTCACTCGTTAACGTCACGTCAAGTGGAGAACTGTACCAGAGTATCCGGTCAATACATGTTTACATACTGCTGATTTGCCATGTTCATGATGCACCAACATGTGGGCAGATATGGGGGAAACTGCCCCATGATTCAGTTACTCTCAAAGCTCGCACATATCTGCGAAGGAATCGTTTGTTTGCGACGGGATTTATTTTAGTAACAGAAATCGACTAGATTAGGATGACTCCTATTTTTTTTGCTTTCAGTGCATGAATGAGCTTTACTAAAAAGTTGGATGTGTCATGGGGTCAGACGAGACAATATAAAAAGTGATAGCAGAGCTCATTGCGTGCTCTGTGCCCACGAAATGTTGTAGCCTTGGCTTCATTGTTTGTCAAGTTGAACACACACAGACGCATACATACGTGCACACGCCCGGATATGCTACCCTGAAAATAGAGTTGGAGAACTGGAGTGACAAAAAATAATTTTTCAGGAAGCCCTACACGAATGACAGTTCCTTAAAATATTGCATGTGTTCGTTATGTGCTGGCTATTCAATAACGCGTTGGCGTCTGAGATCTTGAAGACATGCATCGTGACACTTGCCCTAATGTGCTTTCTCATTTGCTAACTTCCGTTTTTCGCTGTCGATTTTAGCTAAAGCGCTTTATGGCGAACCTATATCTATACACGTGTCTGCTTCTATTGCGGTTGTCTGCGCGTCTGCCCGTTCAGTTTTTTCCACTCACCCACCACAGTGGTGACCACGGTGGAATTGATAGGTCATACGGTGCATTGCTATTTGCAAGTCCGTTACTGTGGATCATCTATTGGTTTGATTATTAACAATTCAAGACACTGAACAAAATTTTCCTAATTGTTTATTGCATGACTGGTTCACTTACTTGTTTTGTTACGTGGTAGCAATTCAAGGCACCTGTTTGTTTGTAAGGTGACTTTGCGTGAAAGCCGACCTATTTTGTCTGAGATTTTGCACGACGTTTGTTGCGGCGGTAGGTGTTGAAGCAACCTCCTCTATGTTTACATACCTAATTTAAGACTTTATCTACGATCTTCTGTCAAATTTTCTCTAGGGAAGTCAGTCGTGCTCAGTCCGATGACTTCGAAGAGTAAGTGATGAGTGAAATCAAATTGATAGGAGAGACAGTCGTTTACCATCGAATTCCGCTAAATGCGAAACGGCATGAATGATTTTGTCCTCTACTAAGTGCGTGTAGGGGAGATGCGTTTATGAAGTGTTCCGAAAAGTGGTCATTAACTTTTTTTACAATAATAATTTCGTCACATCAATCACCTAAACGGACGTAAAAGTATAAATGAGTTTGAAATTTACGAGGCCCGCATTCATTTCAGCCATAATTTAGCCGAAGTGATCCGAAATCTTTGTTCGTTTTTCATTCTCTTCTTTAAAGAAAAGAACGCATCTCATATACGAGGCTTATGAGTGGGAAGATCTCGTAGTGAAGTTTCTGCGTCCTTCATTCTCATCTCGGATTTTCCTATCGCATGGAATGGTTTGATTGGAGTCGTACTTCGACGGCAATGCGGAGTTCGTGAAGTGCTTTAAAAATGTGGCAGTTAAATGTTCCCGTTGAAAAACTCCATGCTGTTCCTGTTAGCATCTCTTGTGAATGCTTCTGGGGCTAAACGGCGCTCATGACGTTGTCGTGACTGACTACGATAATTAATCTTTGATATGAACTTTAAGGCGTTCAGCTGTCATTGAAGGTTTGGTCGCGTTAACGCGAGGCAATCGCAAACTCGCTAAAGAAGAATCAGAGCTCTTTGTGTGTCACGGTATCTCGGAAGTCATTATGGTAGCTATTCAGCCTAATAAAGAGACGAGCAGCGAGAGGGCATCAAGGATCCAAAGCAACAGATTTGAAATCAAAATGATCTCGCACTTTCTATTTATGTTAAAGAAATGTCCTAATGTAAACATCTGGCACATGCATGTGCTCCTGTGACCTATATATAAGCCTGTGCTAAAGACAAGTGGGGGCTGAGCGGGTGACCGAAACCGGGACTGTCAGATTTGAAAGGCGACTGTTGATAAGGCTACGAACACCACGATTTATTTCGCCATAAGTAAAGTCGCACACATAGCATTTCATTTGTCCGGACGTGTCATTAATACGAAGGGCAGCATCTTATCTTGTCGATGTGGCTGCTGGATATTGACAAAACGTGGAAGTTGTTGATTCGGCGGCGGTTGGCGAACGGTGATATGCAACAACACAGCAGCGGTTGCATTTACAGTAATGGACACATAACAGGGATCAGTACAAACATGCTGATAAACGGGGATACGTTATTAGAATGAAAAATTGGCATATAATGATGCCGTAACGGTTAAAATTTACAGTGGCTGACAAATAAGAGAGTTCAGCGATTATAATCGTACATGAATCCTAGAATTCCTCTTTTCTTTTCGCCCTCTCGCAAGTTGGAATTCTAGGATGGGTATTTCCTGAGCGCTTTCTTTAGTTCCTTTTTCTGCCCTTTCGGAGAAGTTGGCAGCCATATTGCTATGGCTGCTTCTTAAGTCTCTATTGTCCACTAAGTTTGAATTCTTAGTGCGCTCTTGGCTTGCACGCATTTTGCGGAAATTATTCGGACATGAACAATATTTCCAATATGGTAATCGACAACAGAAATAAAGTACTGTAAACGCAACGAGAGTAGCAAGGATGAAAGTAATAATAATTCCCGCTCTCCAGCGAGATAGCACTCTCTCCATTGCTAATTCAATGTCTTGGGCCTTTTTTCCGAGACTACTTTCAATACTTGTGATGGGTTCTTCTCCTTCATTACGAATGTAGTAGAAAACGGTTTGGTGTTCGTGGCCCGAATTTAGGCCCGTTGATTCTATACTTCCAAATGATGTCAATAGGCCTCCAAGTGCTTCTGTGTTTCGATCAATAAGTTTGAACGGTTTCAAAACTACTACAATTAGGAACTTTACAGGAGAGAACGGATTTCTAAGAACGTAAGTGGGTTTCTCCGCATCCCGTACATGGAAAAGCTATCAGGCTCTTACCACCGTATGAGGCTACTGCATGTTCTCGTCCTAATAAAATTCTAACAGCTACTGTAACATTGACTCCCACCATTCAGTTAATTAGGACCTTTAGGTCATTTTTTATATGACGAAGCTCTTCCTCCATTTTGCTTTTAAGTCGGCCGTATAAGAATTGGAATTTGGGTTATTGTCGTCCCTGTTTTTCTTTTTCACTCTAGGTTTGATAGAAATAAGGTATCCATTTTTTTAAAGCAACTGAGTTAGATATTTTACAACCATCATCAAATTTTGGGCTTTCTTTAGATGCTACGAAGCTTGCTTGAAGGGCCGGTACTACATAATGGTTTTCTCTCATTTCAGCTTCATAGTGTCCGTGAAAATTATGATTGGAAGCATCGTCATTCGTTAAATTCCAAACAGCTATTCCTTTGGAACCCTTGCATCTTTCTTCTGCTAGAACGCAACTACGGGTTTGACCCAAATCCGAAATTACATGGGAACCGTCATATGTTTTCATGGTTATTTCTTCCAAGAGGAAGTTAAAAGTGTTACCACTTTTTTCCGAACCAACCGTAAGAGTACTCTGTCGGCACCTCACTTTTCCACTTACTTTCTTCGGCTTTTTTAAAGGAATCCATTTGCCCTCCGGATAGATTCCCTTCTCGTTTATGAGTCTCTGGCAGTTTCCTACTGTCGTTCCGCTAACTCCGGTTCGATCTTGGGTCACCTCAAGCTCAAGGTTCAAGAAGGCTTTTGTACAAACAGTCCCGGTTAGGTTCGTGCTGATGTACGCTCGTATTTTTTGTCATCTGGGAACATAGAGGGTTATCCAAACGGGTTTTGTTGAATATGCAAGTGACGGATTTCAATATAGGATTTCTGGGATATCCAGTATTACCCTATTGCGTGGAGGGGTGTAGAGCTGCCCGTGACTTACTTGGATCTGCAGTAGAACTATTATCAAAAATATAAACGGTAATTTAAACACGGCACTTTCATTCTTCTTATTCTTATCAGTGTTCCCTTGGTGTGATTGATTGTGTTTCTAGAATTGTGGCCTGGGTACACTTTGTCTTAGCTACCTCCGACCCATTGGAGTACAGTTGTAGTGGATATACTGAGCTAACCGGCCTCTTCCACTTATGACTGTTGGCCATTTCGAGCGTGACTGATGAGATAGAGTTGGATTTCCCATGGAGCTCTATTATCTTACCCAATGACCAACAACCCCCTTGAGGTTACTCATCAGCACCTATTACGACTTCCCCTATTCGGGGTGTTGCATGGTTTGCCTTCCCTTGATGATGATTTCAACTTAGTCGTTCCCGGAGGATGGACAGATATTCCTTATACCAGAGCTCTGATTCTTCTTCAGTGAGTTCATGCTTACCTCGCGTTAACGCGACAGTTGTCGTGAATTCGAAATTGTCGTCCCCGCGCTTTGCGTTATAATTTTTTTGGTCCTTGGCGAACGCTTCCATCCATTTTGAAACACCACATCTCCATGTGATCCTTTTATCTGATATCTGAATATGTACTATTGAGGAGTATTGAAAGAGTCTTCAGTTGCCTTGTTTTGTCATAATCGGCATCAAGCAAAATCTTGAATTTTGATGTGATGTTATTTTATAAGTTGACAGTGGCATATCTGGTATTGCGTTTTTAGAAACGTTCCAGGTTGCTTTTCTCAATAAAAAGGAGAGAGTACCAGTTTCAGCATAAATAGTATTACATCTAAAATAATGGCGTGTGCAGTTTCCAGTTTCCCACCCTGAGAACCTGAAACACGCTTCCTACCGACGTCGTTCGTGCACCTACACATTCTCATGCCAAACTCCACTTCACTCGCTTTGATATTCTCATTAATGCTGCCCTAGCACATTGAACTAGTGTTTAACGCCTTTTCGACAGGAGATATTGTGGGTCCCTTGTTTTTTCCTTTCATTTTCATTTCCCTTGAATGCTATTATGTTTCTCCCATATGTTCTCATTCACCTACCTCTCATGGGATTTTTGACCAAGAGCACTTATGACACAAACAGGCCATGTGTTAAGAAATTACCCCTTCGGTTTCGAAACTTCTAAGCAGTTTGCCAATTAGGACAAGCAACTACGATGTGTCATAATTCATTTTCTGTAACTTGCTTAGTACGTTTTATTTTTCCCTTCGTGCAGCTCCTTTTAAATCTCTGCTTCCCTTTCTCCTTGCTAATGAGTTGTAAAAGGTACTCGTCTTGTCGTCTTTGAACTAGGTGACGTATGACTGCAAGAAATAATCCGTTAAATCCAGAAGAATGCTGTGAACTTTTGGCAGGCCCTAGTTTATAATCCAAAGTATAATTTATGTGCCAATTAGGTTTATTCGCAACGTGGAATGGAGAGCGATATATCGCCATTATTTATGGACGGTATGCACCACTTCTTCTTCAGCTGGCTAGAATGAACGTTTTACATCGGATATATTTCTCCGGAAAAGCGAGCCATGATTCATTTAGGGTGCGCTTCCGCATATCGGAATGAAACCCGCTGCTTCATTTTCTTTGTTACTATATGATCACAGTCTTGTTTTGTGCACCGTCGTAAACTTACAAAATTCAAAAACTCGGCATATCCACAACCAAAATATTTCTTCCACTTAGTAGTGGTATGGCGAAGTGGACAGTCTGTTGTGTGTGGTTGTACTCCTCTGCCGAGGTGTTCGGTAAGCTGAGATTGTCATGCGTTGTTTCGGAAAAATTGGAGACTCGCTGATTCATTTTTATTTTCATCACTATTTCCTAACGAAATTAATCGAGGCATATCGGGGTTTTTATTAAGCATTTTTCGAACATGGATGAGGCTGGCTTAAATGCAGCAGTTGCTGAAAGAATTCTGCTGCTTTGCAGAGGCATCCGAGCGTCTCTCACTGCTGCCGATATTAACATGAATTCACATCAAAACTAATTGAATTTATTGATTTGGATCTGTGACCGTCTTTGATTTGAGAATCGCAAGTTCCTTCCATGACTGCGTTTTTTTTATCAGTTCACTGCAGGACACAGAAGTCGGGAGCAAGATTTACCCACAATCCTTTTGTTGTGAAGAGTTTGGTGGATGGAACCTGTATCATAGCATTAACCGGGTATACTTGTTTTCGTTTTGTTCCGCTTATTTATGTTGAGTTTCCATATGCTTTTGTGAATATGCGTCTCGTCGACCAAATTCAGGAAATGGCATCGTTTGTCGCTGACATCTTCCCTCGTTTCGGGCATTCAATTTACATCCTTTCCAGGCTTCCTCAGATGAAAAACTCTCACCTTTTAAATATGACTGAAGTTCGTAATCAACTCTCGAATTTTCAACATGAAGCTCTGATGAAAGGAACATTAAAGGAATCTCTTTCTCTCATCGCTTCCTTGAAACTAATTGCATTCTTTTTCGTTTTAGTGATGATTATGTGCTATTTCCATCCATCATTAGCTTTGTAATTAAGTTTTTTCTAATATTCACCCATTAATTCTCGCATAAAATGTCCGTAATCTGCAAGTTACCGTGAAAGTCTCGTATGCTGTGAAATGAGCTGGATCGGTTTTGGTTGACACTGTCTATTTGCTCACGGGGGCAAGAGCGTGTACGGCAATAATTTTTTTTATTTTTTATGGTTTGTCGAAGAAGTTGTCTGGTTTTATTGCTGCATTGATCTGATCCATAATCCGTCTACTTGAATCAGTTAATCCGCGAGTGGCGATAGTGTGTTAAAATATAAACAGCTTGCACTGACATGTCAGTTGTCTTCCCTGTACTTGGAATGACCCTATGGTCGTTTCGAATCGTTCCTATTGAGCATTTCAGATCGATCTTGGTCTTGTCGCATTGAACCGTTCTTTCTCACCGTCTTTTGTGCTTACCAATGCCGTTTTTCGATGAGTGTTCAGCTTCTATATTTATTCTGTCAAAGCATTTAAAATTCTGTATGAGGAATGCTGCCATAGAGCTGGAAGCAGTTGTGCACACAGTCAGCTGTGACGGGACTTTTACGAAGAAGTTTCAATAGCTATTATGAAATTTCGACACCATTTGTTGTGCGTTGTAATTGGCGAAATCCGCCGTTATCTTTCGCAAGCTTTTCTCCGCTTCCTTGTGCTACAGCTCATCCGGTTTCAATTGAGTCACAGCACTGAAATACTTTCAAACGTTCATATCGATGAATACCGCATACGGTCATTATCAAATCGTCAGTGCGTTCTTTCAGGAGATTCGCAATGATTCTTAGGATTTTTATGGCAATTTTATCTCTGTTATTTGTTTTGCCACTAACAACAGGAGCAGTCACATACCTCGATGTCGATAACTATCAGCCTATTATCAAAAGTGCACAGGTGAGTCTCTTCATTTGATATCTTTGTGAAACATTTTACTAGTAAATGCTATTCCTATGCGCCTATCAATATCACTTTATTGATGATGTGTTCACTTTGCAACCGAGTAAAGTCCGATTCAGATTCTAGGACGTAATTTGTGTTTTTATGGAAAATGATAACCTTATCGCACCTGCTCATAGACGAGGTTTTCTTCGGTCGTCAGAAACCCGCGTCATTAATGTGTTCTATACAATCTCTCGCGATGAGAGGGAGGCACTTGGGTCAGCATATTATAGGAGTGTTTCACTCGGGGATCTAATGCTTTGTCTGTCGAATAACGCGTGTCATCTATGTGTCAGTTTGTGAGTCTAATTTGAGCAATAAGGTTGGGGTCAAGGTATTGTTTGTCCGGAATGAACGGCTACACATGGATTCCTTGCCGACTGTATTCAGTTGTGAGAGTTTTCATGCACTGGGTTTCCTTAATACATGTAGCAAGTGAATGCAAATAAAACGCGAGAAAAGTTCAGTAAATAAGGAAGAAATGAAGGTGAAGGGTGAACTACAAGATCGGTTGTAATTCCTGGCGCCCATCAGAGAATTAAGAAGTCAGCTTGCAAATGCAAATTCCTCTAGTGAATGAATTTCTCTAATGAGTAATGCAAATTCCTCTAGTGAATAAGTTGCGTCGTAGAGATATTTGATTTAAAAAAATTTTTTTCATTTCGATGCAAATATGAAGAATAACTCGACAGTTTACTTTTGATTGGTTGCACTGGGATCAGAGGTAAAATCCTTCATCCCAAATGACTCCCTATGTGTTCAAGAAGAACCGTCGACAGTCCATTTTCGTAGGAGGATCTTGCGGAAAGAAACTCACGCATGATATTAACGATGAGGTAGATTCCTTTAGTTAAATATTCGAACGTGACGCAATGTAGAGTCCCCATTCATTTGTACTAGCGCACATGAGGTCTCCGAATCTGGTGAGGCGTCATATTTGCAGCTACATTTAGAGCTCAGTCGTTGGAAGTTCCAAACCAAAGGAAGCGATTTGAGGGTAGTGTAACAGGATCCGTAATCGTCCAAAGGGAAATCTGCTCCTCAACTTGTATTGAGGCGTTATTTGATGTGTTTACAAGCGTATTAGCGCTATGACTGATTATTTTTGATCATTGCATAAAATAACTCTTCAAGAGACAAAAAATTGTTAGATTGCAGTTTCGGCTGTGATACTTTCACAGTCTTGCTTTAGTTTTTTGGTTTTTTTATTCTGCAATGTGTCATTGATGATTTCTTTCCATCAAATATGTAAGAAACATTTTAGCGCTTTTATCCAGTACCGCCTCTATTGAAGGTTGAAAAACATGGCAGAAGAGTTGCTCAGTTGGCTCTATTTAGTGAATGAAAACTACCTTGCAGGAGAAATGTTGGTCTGCGACGACTGATACCACTATCGTTCAGAATACGTGGTAGATTTTGGTATCAAAGAGGAAGCTTTTACATGCTCTAATAGTCCATCGTTTTCTTTTCGAGGACTGTTACTATGTGGTTGTGTATTTATGTGATTATTGTGCCTTTTTCAGGTAGTATTTGTTGCATTTTGCGCTGACTGGTGCCCGTTTAGTCAACGATTGAAACCGATATTCGAGAAAGCTGCCGAAACGTTTGCAAAAGACAATCCAACTGCAAGCGTTGTTTGGGCGATCGTTGACAGCGTTCAGCAGGTGTTCCAATAATCTTATTCTTAAGCGTATTCTTCTTCAGCAAGTTTCTCAAGTTAGAGCAAGCCACTGACTACATATCGAGTTATTTCAGTTTTCCATGCAACTATTTCACCTTTTATTCAGTTCACTGTGATATTTTAAATTGATCTTGTTGTATGAGTACCCAAAAGAGGAAGTAGCTTCGTTCAGTGACTTTCCCATATTGCACAACCGTTGTCATATTAAACGCAACGCACAGATTCATATGCAGTGGAAGTTTCGCCTACATAACCTAGCTTTTATTATTGAGATTTACGTGTACTTTTGAGCTCCGGATCCGATGATCAGGAGGATCTTTAAACGGAATTGATATTAAGAGGGGAAGCGGATTCGAAAGACGTTATGTTATGATTTGGGCCAGTTAGGGCAGCGTGGTTTTTTTTACTAATTGTCTGGAATCTTTGATCTGTGTTCATATGGATTTGAAAGTTTTATCAATCAAATGCAAACAGTGCACAAGGATATGGTTATAATATTGGACGATTGTGATGCCAACTGCCACATTACAGCAATGCTTTTCAGGTGGTGAAACGGTTTGAGTCAGTTGCTTCGTTCATTAATATTCGTTTTGATTTTGATAGAAAGCTTTTTATTTCCTTCTCTGAGGGTGCCAAGCCATGCTTTGCCCATTAGTTTGTTCCCGAGTGATTCCCAAACCTCCCCTGTTTGAGGATCGATGAAATGAAATATAATAATCTGTGGACAAGACGCAGCTTAAGGTTGTTTTTTTTTTTTAACTGAAACCAACAATAGTAAGGCGGCAAGGAGAGGTGGGAAGGGAAGGGATGCTGCTTTGACAGCAACTTGTCGTAAATGGTGCCACCTTCGCACCAACAAGCATCAAGAACTCACTTCCGAAGCGCTTTGCGGTCGGAATGCGCAATCCTGTGGTTCGAACCTACATCGCAAGGGAAACATCTCATAAAAAGCCTTGTAATTAAACATGCTGTCCATTTATAGGTCCCAAGGCATTTGCAGAGTGTTTGCTGTGTCCTGCGGTCATTGTTTTTGTGTTGTGCTCAAAAGCGTTTGGTCCGCGTTTAACTGATCAGTCTTTGCGTACCTTCGCTTAAAGCTTTTTCTTTTTGCGTACACTTCTCTGTGAAGTGTCGGAATGAATAGTTGCCCACAATTGAATTCAAATTTCTCACAAAAATCGAACAAAATTCTCTCTCAGCATAAAGCACAGATGAATTTTTCCATACATTTTACTCGAGAAAATTGCATAGGTGAAACGTTTTCAGGCGGCGATAGCTGACAAATATTTCGTTAATAAGTATCCAACAATGAAAGTATTTATTAATGGAGAACTTGCAACGAAGGAATACAGGTGAATGCTTGCACCTATTCTTCCTCGATTCCACATCAGAATCGAGGGGCACTTATTTCTGCTTGCTGTTTGATGCCGAAGTTTTTTCTTCGACATCCATTTGTCAGCTGTAGAAATTCCAAGAATTTAGTGTCAGTGTGTTTTGGAGAGATGGTTGTTTAGAAGCATATAAATATGAAGACTAGAAGGTCAAGTCATAGATGAGATAAAAAAACATGTGTAGGACCACCGTAATGCTAATCTTGAATGGTTGGTCAACGCTAAGGCAAGCGACAGAGAAATCACGTCGAGCATAACGCTGAGACTCAAATTATGGAATAAAAGCCCAAATGAAGGCTCATAATCGAGTGGAATGCATGTAGCGATTAGTTGCTTGAGATTCTCGCACAGTGCTTCGAAGAGTGAACGCAAAAGTCGCTAGGGCATATTTTGCTTTGTTCGAAACACAATCTGTGATAACGATCACTGAAAAAATAACAGCTCATATTGTTTAAGTTACCGAATATTTTCTACGCTGTCATTTGTATTTCTGTCATTCAACATAACGGTTGAAGATTTCTATTCACAACGGAGAAGTGAACATTCAAAGCACAAAAATCAAAAGAGACGAAGAACACAACCACAGCGTTGCGCCAATAACATAGCAGCGTCATTGACGACTGATGTGGCAGCTAAGTATGTGGGTGAATTTGACGCGAAGAAAGAATGAATGAGATGAAGTGAGCGAAAGGAGGGCGGATGAAGTAAGTCAGATGAACAGAAAATACCCATTGAGAGAACTAAACTTGGAGATTCTTCCCTTCTAAACCTGACATATACTTCGCTTACAGTTTGCTCTTTATCCCCTCTCTGCCAATGAAAATGCTCTCTGCTTGCGTTAACCGCTTATTAAAAGCTCGTTCTGTTATTCCTTGCTAATGTCATCAAAAAACTGTATCCAGACGGTCTCATGACTGGTTGCGCACCTGTGTCTGCCGACCTATCCGTCGGCCTGTAGCTGCTAATTTGATGCGCAGAGGCAGTGTGGGATGACCACACGCCATAATTTACTTTAATTCATCACTTTTGAATACAGTTATAGATAGTTAAAAGAGCTAACAAAATTCCTATTGTTTTACGTCAGTCGGACTTTCATTTTACATCTATCGCCTTAAAGACTTGCGTGGGCGATCGAGTCACTTGAAGTGTGAAGCATTTTTTCACTTGTGCCGGTGAAACTAGCGATCTGATTGAACCGAGTGAAAAAATTGTGTATTCCGCCTCCTTCTGTGGCCTACTTCTGAGCCACTGTTTAAATCAGTGCGTACAGCTTGGCACATGTGTCTAGGCTTAGAGATTTTAGCTCAGCATGACAAATTCGGGTATAAATAAACGACACACCCGATCCACTGAAAATGTTCCTGCAAAAACCGCGTTCAGCATTTAAGAGCGTCGCGAACCGTGGAGGCCTTGACATCGTTCGTGAGCCAACAACTTGCGTCATGCATCCATGAGTTCACAACCAAAGAGCAACTAGAACAAATGATGGACAAATCCAAGCGCAATATTATTGCATACTACGCCAACAGAGATAGCGAAGAATATTCGAACTTCAATGTATGTTTCATTTTAACTTTTTCCTCTTACTGATCATAACGCCTTCATATGTTATTGGATCTCCATTTGAGGCATAGGTTCGTCTGACTTCCAGCAACATCGAAATAAAAACTTTTTTCGATACTCTGAATTTCCGGACGGTCTTTTGCGAAAAAATATCTAGTCAGGTGACGCTTTCAAGCGAACATTAAGCTGTAGAATTGGCAAAAATTAAAGTAATATTCAATGGCGTTAAGTACATTGCTGTCTCCAGCACGAACTTACACCACGTTTGATTCCAGATGAGCGGTTGCATGTATGATATATCATAAATCGGCTCGTAGGCACATTTCTCATGCTGTCTCATTGCTGAAGCAATATGACTTCTTAATTGCTGGCTTTCAGGAATAAACAGGAGCTTGAACTCGTTTCCAATAACTAACGAATCTACTGTTTGCATTTTCTTGAAATCCTAACAACAGGAATCACATGACACCACTAATATTTTCACCCACTTATCAAATGAAATTTCCAGGACGTGAAATCTATTAAGGGGATCATTTGTTGTGTGGAACTCATAACGGTGGTACGTAACAAAGAAAAACTGCAATGAATGCTGCGTGCATGCAGTGATCTCTCGATCTCCTTTTTTTCAGAAGGCTGCATCCATACTTCGTGAAGATTGTGCGTTTTACACGGGTACTGATCCGACGCTGAAAGCGCTCAGTGAGAATATGATCATCTTCAGAGATCCTGATACCGAAGATGAACAAAAGGTTAATCAACTCATAAATCATTAATCTTTAATCGTTAACTCATTAATCATTAGTCGTTATGAGATTACATCTCAGAGCATTCTGATATGTGGGACATGATCTAATTGTGCTCCAAACTCCCTTAGCTTCATCTGAGACTCTGGCTTACCAATTTTTTTCCCTCTCAACGTATGGCATAAATATGAAACAGCTATTATTTGTCTTCTGAATTATCCAAATTGAATGCCCTTACGCAGGCTTTGTGCGCAAAATTTGCATGCCTTTGAGAAAGCATTTTCATAAATGATTTTTTTAAAATCCAAAGTGGATTCCATGGTGTTGTTTTATCATTTCCTTGTTTTCTATAATATAACCCGTTACAATATGTTTCGGGCGAGCAGCTCAAACTATAGCACGCTGTACAGTATTCAGAATTTCTAGTTCTCGGGTAACTTTTCCGACTACGAGTACGTCAAACAATGGTTGACAGATAAGTGTATACCATTGGTGCGTGAAGTGACCTTCGAAAACGTTGAAGAGCTAACAGAAGAAGGTCTTCCGTTTCTGCTGTTCTTCCGAGATCCTGCCGACAAGCAGTCTGATAAGCGGTTTACTGAACTGGTGCGCTTTTCACATCTTTCTTCATAGTTCTGTTATTTCATGTTTCCATTTGGTTTCGACTTGTTGGATTATCGTTTCTTCTAGTTTCCACGAGCATCTTTGCAGTGGAAGTTTTCGGTTACAGTGCGGTTGAACAGTGCGGTCGGTTACAGTGCGGTAATTGAGAATTGGATAATTTCAAGGGGCACGTTAATTAGCGCGCAGGATGTACCAATTTGTATACGGAGTATATGAAAATATCTTGCAGTTCCTTCGAAATAATTAGCGGAACTATTTATTCGTTGTCATCCTTGATCCTTTACTGCATTGATTTCAGTGATGAGTGTGTTCCTTCCTTGATCGATTTTTCTCGGTAATTATTTGAATCTAAGTTGTGCAAGCAGAGATTCTTCACTACCTGATATATTTAGTCGCTAAGATGCATTATATTTGACGCATATTGTTGTAATTCTAGCAGCAATAACTTTGAGGGTGAGATCGAGTTGAGGTGCGAAGAGACGCGAAGGTAATCGAAGTCGTTTATCAGAGGGACACCGCAGCTCATAAAGAGCAAACTGGAGAGGGTGAGAAGAACCGACAGAGCTACCGATCGAAGAGCAGTGGATAGAGAAGATTGTTTCCGATAGGCTGAGGCCCGCTTTATATAGGCTTCGTGCAGAACAGAAGCACATAATCAATGTTATGGCACGAAAGAGAATGCTGTAAAAGCAAAATGGTCACTTTTACATAACAAGTAGATATCCTGGGTTGGCTCGTTAGCGCCGCACCCAGCACATGCGAAATGTATTGATTTGCAGGTGATTCGTGAACTGTTTGACCAGAAAGGAGCAGTAAACGCGTTGTTAGCCGACGCACACAAATTCGCCCATCCGTTGAAGCATCTTGGAAAAACTGAAAATGATCTCCCAGTATTGGCGATTGATTCGTTCCAACACATGTTCCTTTTTCACGATATGAATGAATTGGATAAGCCTGGAAAGCTTCGTGAGGTATTGCTTCTTATTGACATATAGTTTCCCGACTCACATACTTCACAGTAAAACTCTCTCCTTGTGTTTTATCAGATAGGTATGGGGATCGTTCTCCGTTTCCGTGAATTTTAGGTTCGTAGTATTTGAGGGATAAATGTCGAAAGATTATACGCAACATGTTGTCGGCCAATTAGCATCTTGCATCAGTCAGGCTGCTGGAAGGCAAATTTTTTTCAAAGATTTGGGTGGTTAGTTCATGACAAGGATGAAGGAAGATCGATCATTCCTCACTGGTAATTTATGAAGTTAATTGGTCTGCTAAACGGACATGCAGCAACATATATGATGCCTCCATCTCTAATTTCTTTTACCTTAACTTTACATCTACTCATCCACAAACCTTTGTCTCATAGCGGTGATCGATTTGTTTTCGTTGTAATTACATGCTGAAGAAAACATTTTCAAATAGCTTGAAGATGCCACGCCTTCAAGCTTTCTTAACGCCGTGCGCATGAAACATTTACCGTTGTCGCATTACGGTCTTCGACATTCTATTCTTAAAGCTAGATGAGGTAAACATTGAACAGACCACAGTTTTTTCTGCATTTTTTGACTGCGCATGTGTGCAGAGTCGTATCCTCTGCAAGGCGCACCTAAGTGCTATGCTTAAAAATGTTTCAGTTTGTCTTGGATTTACATTCGGGGAAGTTGCATAAAGACTTTCATGCGACTCTGGACCAGAAGATGGCCGATCTGCAAAAATTGGCTGAGGAGCGGCCGGATATTTTCAATGACAGCGATCATGTGGAAGTATTGCCGCCGACAGCGATCCCCGACTCCACCCCTCCGCCATCAGTTTTCAAGGAGTTAAAGCCATCGGAGAAACGATATTCATTACTCAAGAAAACAGAATTATGAACTAACTGTTTCTTAAAGCGAGGAGGAAATTATTTATTATGTGTTATCGTTTTACCGAGTCATAAACGTTTCATGTTAGACGACAAGGAACCAGAGCGGAGTGTTGGGGTTCTGCCTTTGATCAACTTGAGATTATTGTTCCTTTCGCACATTGCATTTAAAAGAATTTTTACCAATATGACGTGGAGCGATGTTGCATTTTGTTGTAGCATTTCCACCCATCGTTTAAGGTAGCTCAGCGCAGGGCTGTTGATAATAATATGCAGAAAATCAACAACATTGTTGGGTTTTGCAACGGTCACTTCGCCCATAAGCTTCATTTTGATGTACCGTTTGCTGGCAAAGTTTCTTTCGTAACGGTAGCTGCTAATAAGAATTTTTGTGAAGCTATGAAGCATAGCAGATTCACCTTTTGCTGAGGATAATTAATGGTTGCTTGGACACACCTATATATAGCATCTCCAAAATAGTACAGTCTCGGTTTTTTCTTCCCTGAGGCTACCGTTTGATGGCACAATAGTTCTAATTATGCCATTGTTGTGGAAATATTTAGACGGATGAATATTACCTCCGTTCTTCATTGTTTGCGTTAAATTTGCAATGAGTCGTGTGAGTTTTACCCGTATTCTTTATTAGGGAGTGGTGGGGTAGTGGAGACATGGGGTTTTCCAACCTGCTCTTTTTCGTTTTACAGGGAACCTCTGCTGGCCGGATGACACCATTTTCAGCGGGCGTTTGATCCACCCCACCAATATTCATTTCTTCCGTTGAATATGAGCATTTTTCATTCTCTTCTCGGCGCATTTTATTGCACATTCATTATGAAAGAAAAAAGGCGTTGGCTGTATCATCGGCTGTCTGTTCGTTCGTCTCTCAGGTCCTCAACATCTCGTGGAATCTGAGCTTCAGTTGACTGGTCGGGATCAAACGGATTTATCATCGTTGTTTCAAAACTCGAATGTCGTAGTAATCTTGTCTTTGATTTTAGAGGCTTCTATTAGAAGTTTTACTGCTTGCAGCAGTTGTTGCCTTAGGTTTTGAAGTATGCAACCTTCACTTGGTTTTCTTTTCTTGCATTCATGGCTTGTTTTCCAAGGTTGGATGTTCTGTACATTTTTTTCTGTGATAAAGTGTACTGGTTGTGGCGCTCGTTGTTTTTCGTTCCTTCAGGAAAACCTAATAAAGATGAGAGACGTTCAGTGTTCCTGTTTTCTCACTTCAGAAGCCAATGTGTACACGCCTTCGATCCATTCTTCAACTTGTTCAACTCCGCTATTGCTGCAGTGATTTTTTTCTAGCACCCAACATGCAAGCTGGTGGATTGAGGATTTGGGGAGCGTCTAAAGAAGATAACTAGGTCAAAAACTCTTGTTGTTTCGAATTATTGCTGGCGAGAGCACTAACTAGTCTCCTTGAGATTATTTCCTCCGGTTATTTCTGATCAACTGAAGAATCAATTCATCCGATGTCGCTCACATGTTAGTGATTTTTCAATTAGAATCGCGCTTAAATTTTCGCCGTCGAATCTGCTTATGTGAACGGGCATGGGCTGCAGTTATTTCAGTTCTCCACTAGTAGAAAGCAAGTTGGTGGAATGGGAATGGGCAGGATCAAAAGCGCCCATCGTATCACCTTCTGTGGTGTCGTGTAGCGTATTTCGTCACTAACTTTGGTCCGATTGAGGAGCTTATGTGATCTTATGCGGTATTATCACAGCATTTATTATGTACACTTTGTGAACGGGTTTTTTTGTTCATTTCGAGATGTTCTTCAAAAATAGTGGTCAGCGTAATCTCCTTATGTCAATTTGTATCAGACATCAGCTTTTCTTTTACCCTATAAAGTGCAGAAAAGACAAACATGATCTCTTGCGCAGAAGCGATCCGAGGCCAAGATCGACCTTCACAACTTGCTTCAAGTTCTTCTCAAGAAATTTGTACGAATTTCTGCTCGTGTTTGGACGGGAACTTTGGTGAACGGGGCTCTCGATTCCTGCTCTCGCGGAAGCGGAAGGTGACGATGAACTCCGAAGAATAATTTGATTAGTGGAACTTGAAAAGTTTGCAAATGCGGCTTTCCGTAGCGATTTTCTGCTCTGACAAAGCGTTCCAGGAGACTGAAAAGCAGTGATATAGTCAGACGAAATATGCAAACTCCGACAATTGCTCTGTTGGTTGTACCTGATTGTCAAAAAGCTTAAAGGAATATGGCTGGCATTTCAGTTCATACTGATATTCCCAGAATAGCTGAGAAATGTTTTTTGCATGGAGTAGTAACGAATGGTTCGGATGTCGAACTTCGAGAGCTTCCGGCATATAATTTGATTTGCCCAAGATTTCGCCCACGAAATCCACGGGCATGAAGGCATTCATTTTCGTCTTTGCCTCTGGTGGCCTAAACTACAGCCATGCTGCAGCACTTCCTATTATTTTCGCCTGACACAGTCGTACCTCATTTCAGTTGCAATGAGAGATTATTAAGAGTAGAAAACGCATGTTCTGAGAGTGTTCTGAGAGAACAACAAAGCAGCCAAGGCTTTTTGAGGCTGGATAACGTAAACGGCCTTTCGAGAATTTTCAGAGCATTACGGAGACATAGGTGACTTAAACATCTTCTGGATGGTCCCTTAACTTTCAGGTGCTCAAGGATTTCAGAATACACTAAGGGAACATAAAGCCCCGGACGCTGGAATGACCAGAAGTTCTGGGCGATTCGAAGTTTTTCGGAAGACCATGATGCTCGAACTGCCTGAGAAAATTACGCAACGCGCTGAAGCTTGCAGTTGAACCTAGCTAAATTCTGGCCGTGTTTGATCCAAACAGAAATTATTGTAGCAAAATGGTTTTCTTGATTCGAGCAAGCAACCCCTCTCTGGTTCTCCACATTGTGCTTTTCTTGATCGCTGAATTGGAATTTTGTGAGCAGATCAGCTGAACATTCACTTTGTGACTACAAATCCGCCTGCCTAGGTGGGCAGGGCAAATGTTTTTGTTCAAGAAAGAAATAGAAAAATTATTGAGTCACGCTCTGGTGACGGTTCTGAATTGCTGACGTATCACAAAATGTGACCTAACCAGACCTTTCGTCCAGCGGTCATCATCTATGTTCTCCACCCTCGTTATTCACCACCACCTGTTTATTGCTCTGTTCAACTTTAACATTTCGCAGTATCTGCGACAAGCACTTTAATTCGCTTTGCATCGTGCCTGTCGTGAACACTATTCTCCCAAGTCGGGTCTTCCTTTCCCTTCAGATAATTGATGAGAACTGCTGTTCAGTGCATCTCTGGCTTCCTCCCGGAATCAGATGTTTTAACTTGTAACTCCGCGATGAGCTGCATTTGAAACGTGGCTTTGATTTGGATCTGTTGCATATAATGCACTAACATTAAAAACATCACTAAACGTGGTGCAGCTGTTACCGAATGCTCAGCCTTCCTCCTGAATTCAGCAAACTCTCATCCTCCTTTGTTCTTAACTGCACCACCATTCGTTTTGAGCCTCTTATCAAGGCAGTTTCGAAAATGAAATGCGCACCGAAAGACGCCCACTGACGATAAAAATTTTCCTGACACGTGCGCAGAAAGTCATTTCTTGCTGGCGACATAGAACCGTAATAATTCATGCTGTTTTATTCATTCATTTCTTTATTTTGAGTGACTGATTCTCCAAACACAAGTGCAATTTATTAAGGAAAAATTCCATCTATTTAATGTTCATGTACAGTACTGATGAGAGCAGCATTCGCAGTAGTGTGCATGCTTACGTGAATTATTGGATATTATTGAAAACGAGCTGTTGAATGACATAATCAACAAGCCCCAGAATATTTGCTTGTTTAGGTTTCTTTCATTGCTGCTCCAGGGATTTCCATGGCTGCGCGGCGTGCTGAAGGGATTTCACTCATTTCAGCACTGCGGGTTCAGTTCAGTTCGCCTTCTCCATATGCTCATTCCCATTTAAAAGAAGGACAATGAAGACTTTCTTTTGTTTAACGAAAGGTGTGACGTTAGCTTAATATGAGTAAATAAGTGATATTGTGTAGAGAGATACAACCCTGAGTGTTGTGTGCCAAATAGTCACATAACGAAGCTGAACGAGGAGGACTGAATGATCCAAAGTGCGAAACATCATGCTATGAAAGAAATAAACTCTTGGAACAGAAGCATCAAGCGAATCCATTACTCTTAGGTGTATGTCGCCAGCACTGTCACTATGAAAGCACACACGAAAGCATCTGACTAAAAAAAGATCCGAAATAGTTTTCAGTAATTATTTCACTAACGGCTCCGCTATGAAATTTTTGAAAAGAGACCAACAGATGAACGGAAAACAGGATGCAGCAGCGCTTCCTACAAACAACCGCGTAGATGCATATTGGAAATGAGACTTTTAACGCGTCCGCTGCCTTGCGAAGACTGCTTGCATTCGTTGCAATGGTGCTATCGTTTTTTCATGAGGTCGCACTGTGTGATACTCAGGACTGTAATCGTTCCGCAAATATTGAACTGTATTGGGGAATGTCTGCTGCTCAAATGTCTCCGTTGCGCCTTTCCAATTTTTTTTTTGCTTCTTCCATAGTTTGATTCGATTTCAAGTCATTATAACCATAATTTTCAAGTAATTAAAAACTTGAAAGGTCCCTTTCAAATGTATAATTTATAGCAACGATATTGACGCGACATGGTACATGTTGCAAGTTATGTTGACAAATATGAATCAGTGCTTCAAACGTCGGGAAATCTTGGAGAAGGATAAACAATACTGCTCAAACTCTCACAGGTTTACTCAAAGTGAACTCCGTTGTTGTCATCACCGGCTGAAGATCATGTTTGGTTGACACGAGCTCGTACTTAAGTAGAAGCACACGCTGTAGACCTCAGTTCGACGCCATGTCGCAAACTTTTGCTGTATTACTCCTTCTTCTAGCAGTATCGTCATGTCAGGTGTGCCTTCACTTCGTTGAAATATTATTGGTAAAATTCACTGCGCAGGAACACGTCCATATATGCACTGTCCAAAGATGATATTTTGACGCTGAAATTAGAGTGATCGGTACCGATTGACTGGCATTGATACTGTGAGATGACAGATACTCAGGAATCCAGTTTAACCATCTAAAATGGAAGATTACAACCGTAATAGCGTTGATAAGAAAAAACTGTATGTATAGATGATAGTTGTAGTGCGGCAATTTTCCATTCCGAATTTGCCTTCTAAATGAAGAATTTCATTAACTACGAATCTGCTTCTGAATAGCACTTTCGCATTTTGCGGAGGAAACCTCTAGTTCCCAATTTCCGTTTTATGTAATTCTATCGTCCGCTAAATCACGAGGATTCCCGGCTGTCATTTTAAAATAGTTACTCTCACTACTTTTCCGACCTCAATAGAGTAAGGTAAAGCAATTTATGTAGGGAGGGACACAGCAATGCCGCTGTAAAATATTTTCAATGATATGTTATTGTAGCGGGCCAAGTTAACGAGTATCGCAGAAGCACCTTTGTTCGTTGAGCGTTAACGCTTTGCATATAGAAATCGTCGGATGATTTCAAGTACTTCTGCACTTTAGAAGAGAGTAATGTGTATGCCGTTAGATCACTGTAGCCGTCTAAGGTGCATAACCGCGGACCGTAATCAAGTGGGATTGAAATGTTTTAAGTTTTCTCGCTTGTGTACCACCGGCAAAAATAGTACTGCTCAGCAACCATGTACTAATAATTGAATGCCCACGGAAACTGGAAAAATTGAAGACCAAACTTAATCAAACACATGAGATTATTTTTTTAAATATATTCAACCCAGCAGAGACGCGTTATAATATCAATTAAGTAAACGTTCAATAATGTACATTCTATGCAAGCTTCAAGAAAGAGAAATTATGCTTAAAGGACTAACTACTGAAAAAGAGAATCTTAGAGTGGGTTACTATAGAAATCAACTCTTCGTTCGCAACCGATGAAATAACACAGCGATCAGATAATTGTGTGCACTGTTATGCGAATACCGGAAAATGCTTTCATCCAATAGGTGAGTCATCGGTAGTGTATATCTCAACTGGAATATCTCAACTTTCTAGAATATCTCAACTGTTTTAAAGCTAAGCTGACGATTTTTGTGTTGTTATAGAAAATTCAGTTTTGATGCTCCTAATTTTCTAGGCTGCACACTTTTCAGCCCAATCTGTCGCGCTCTCTTCCATGCACTTGTCCACCACCAATGTGTACGTGTGTGCCCACGAATGATTCATCTCAAGTATCATGTTCCTGCATCCCTCCAGAGGAATGTGCATGCTCCGCACAAGAGCAGCAGCAAGACTGCATACCTATATGCCAGGATGTCTGTCAGGCACAATGCACAGGTCAAACTTGCGGTCCGCTGTGTCAGAGCATTTGCACTGACTCGTGCACCAACGCCACTATCTTGATGCAGCAAAATGTCACCACAATGGATCTGCTACCCGCAGGAGGTGATTCTTCAACCAGCACTCTCTCGCCAACGTCGGATTTAGAACAAGAAATGAGTGCGTCAGTAGCTGATGATCCTGCAATCAGCACCTCCTCGCAAACCTCGGATTTAGAACAAGAAATGAGCACGTCAGTAGCTGATGATCCCACAATCAGCACCTCCTCGCAAACCTCGGATTTAGAACAAGGACTGAGTACGTCAGCAGTTGGTGATCCTACAATCAGCACTTCCTCGCCGACGTCGGATTCTGAACAAGGAATGAGTGCGTCGCCAGTTGGAAACAATGAAACGGGAAATGCACAGCAAGCGTTCTCATCCTATCCTCAAGTCGGTGACCAGTCAACGACAGATACGAGCTCCCAAAACACTGGTTCCGTGCTTCGTCTTCAGACCGACGAGCCACTAACTCTTATAGATCAAACGACTTCCTCGGACCCATCAAACGCCACTGATTTATCGGAGCAGGGAAGCACTAATGCAACACAGCAGCCAACCGATGAACAGCAGCCAGCTGAGCAAACGGTGCGGCAAACAACTCGAAATGAAACGAACACCACAGAGCCGTCATCCTATGTTGGATGTACTATCTGCTTCCAGTTTCGGCAGCAACCCTATCAACAAACATACCAACCTTACGTACAGCAGCCCTACTATAGTGCGCCACAGGTTTATTCGATGCCACAACCGCAACCCCAGTATTACCCTCCACCGCAGACGTATGTTCAACCGCAGCAAGCCTGCCCTAGCTGCATGGTAAGTGAATTTATCCTAGGTTTTCCAATATGTGGGGCGAATGAAGCTTGCAGCACGGTGTACCATGATAGACTGAGCCACAGTTGGCGTTAGTCGCAGCAGAGGAAAGCGGTAACGATGAAAAATTTAGAAGTGTGGATTTTCTTTCGGGTGGGGGGAGGGGAGGAGCAGGAGCGGAGGGGAGTGACGGAAAGTCCTGTCTAGCACGGGGCATTAGGTTGAGTTCTCTAGGTTTTTTGAATTAATATAAGTTCTAGTAGCCAGGAGCGTTCCTAGCAAAGTCAAAGTATCCGTACTAATGTGCTATAATGGTGTTCTACGTTTTTTCCCTTATAAGTAGTGCACATGTCGGCGCAGATTATAACATGTTACTGATAGGCAAAAAAATCTAAAGTTCAATGCAGAGAGTTGAAATTCCCATTCGAAGGAAGCTTGGTACTGGTTTCACGTTTGAAATGCTCATTAGCGATGCGGAAAACACAAATTCAGGCCAAATTTGATTTTACATTTCGCGCACAAACCGTACAAAGTGTTGTTTCGATTTCATAGTGCACTCGCACTTCTCTGTCGTTAGTAGCGTCCACCAAGAGCTTCAGTTTGGCATGCTGAGTGCAATATTTCGCAGTATTAAAAGCGCAACGTGAATCTCTTTGCTCGATCGACCTTTCGCAGGGGATATTTAGTGATTTGCAACCTGTATGAAGTCCAGTTGAAAAGGCTTTATGATATGAATAAATAACATCGTTTAGGGGTAACATCTGATCAAATTTAGGGTTCGTGACCGAGAATTTGATGGTACTTCCTGCAAAATACAAGTTTTTTGGACATATACATAAACTAACCCATTTCTGCCACTGAGTTCCTTCTTTCTATTAATTTTTTGGAAAGAGTATTCAGTATGAGGTGTCCTATTCGGTTGCAGCAAACATGTGATTTCCATAGTGCCAAGAGAGACGTACACTTCGCCCAGAGTAAACAGAGACAAATGCACTTCCACGTAGTAAGGTTGCTATTTTTTAAGCCGTTATGGTGACGCTGTGTGCAAATCTGCAGCTGAAAGCGTCGCTTTGTTACTACTCGGTGACTTGGGTTTGGTGAATGCTCACATAAGGTTTCGTAGAATGTAGGGGAAAATACTGAAAGAAATCTCCTAAGTACCTCACCCATGGAGGTTGAAGCACCCGCTTCCGACACCTTATAGACGATGTTATAAGAGAGTTGTCTAAGGCTCGAAAGCTTTAAGAAATCGGATTCCTTGCCGGAAATACAAAAAATTCGACAAGGTTAATGAATCACCTAAAACTTCAAAGTTCAAATTTCCCGTAACGATTCTTCACCGTTTCCAGTGTCCCATTCACTCGCTCTCTTTAGAATTTTTAAAAGAATGAGGCCAATTTTGACAGTTCCTCTACGTCAGTTTATTCTCACTGCTTCGAGCTCAATGAAAACCACTCGCACGCTAGCCTATTGCATCTTTATAGAGTGGCAAGAAACGGTGATGAATATTCCACACTAGACGGACCATCAAAACGTATTCCTATATTTCAGCCAACGGTGACAATAACGTTCTGCAATCTATGTGCAACGGGTATCTGCTGCAAATGAAGCGACAGCGATCTTCCCCACTAATAATTATTTCTGACCGCTGCGAAAGATTAGGTGAAGATATATTCTGACATGTAAATAAAGCATTCAAATTATTCTCCTCGTCCACGTTTTGCACGTCTTTTCGAAATACAGCTACAATAAATCCTCTCTCAGCATAGGGCGAGCGTCATGATTTCCACAGTCTTTACTCCTAAGTGAATACTGGCCAGCATTTATTTTATTGCCGTTAGTCATTTTACTTAAAGATTTTGAGGAGGAAGTTAACTACCAATAGGATACATTATAGCACGTTTACTTGACTATACGATTGTAAAATTTCCGAAAAGATAAATAAAACACTTGTAATACATTCAGTCAGTCACATCTGGTGAGTCAGAGTAAGTTCAGAATATGCACGTAAGGGACAAATTGGTCGCTAAGGTTCTAGGGCGCTGCGGCAGCGTGTTGCATCGCCGAAAAAACATCCACTGAGATGGATTAGACTGCAACGTGGGACAGCTGATCCGCAACATCCTTGACTGTGAAGACAGTAGTGTCTCGTGAAAACACTCTTCTGCCCTCTTTCCTTTGGTTTCACCTCGGAGTAACCGTTGCACAAGGTGACTATCAGAAGTAGGCCAAAATTACCACGTATGCATCGACAGAGTAACAAATGTGACTGTTCTTCATGTACAAAAAATCATGCTCTGAAGTGCTCTGAAGTATGCGAATGTACGAAAGTCCGCATCACAAAGAATCTCAGGTGGCTGCCAACAATAGATGCCATGTTCTCCCGAGACAAGTTTACAAGATGCTTTTTGCCTGAGAAGCACTTTGGTAGGTTAAAATGTCCTATGCGAAACTCTCGAATTCACTCAGAAAGCTCCCGCTGAATGACGAGAAAAGTTGAAATTTACGGTTTTATACGATTTGGTCATGGCAGAGAATTCCAAACACGAAAGTAGAAATACCGCACAATATCACCGCGGCGTGAATAATGGCTTTTACTGATGAGCTTAGGTCATGATCCTTTCTTTTATTGTCGCCGGTAGCTATCGCTTTATTATTGCTCTCCTCTTTGCGGGCATATTGCTCTGATTTCAAGCTTGGTATCTTCGGAGTCCCAGAGAGTGAATGAGCAGGCGTGCCATCACTTTTTTGCGACTGAAATCTGGATGCAGATGTGGCTGAATCATGTGGTTTTGATGGTGGTGCAGTCGGCACTGGAATTTGCACCACCTGCTTGCAACTTTCTTTCATCAGCACTGCTACATACCAATGAGTTGACGTAACGATGGCAACAGATGCAACCGCCTGGCGCAAATTAACCGAGCAGCATGAGCATAAAGGTTCAGAGATCTTAGACAGCAGCTGCAGCGTGGGAAATGCATAGTCAAATACCCGACAAATAAGCAAAAATACAGAAAAACTGAAATATGTGATGCGTGAACCTGTTTCGGTAAGCCTCGTTTCGCCGTATGCGCGTAATAACCCACTTCGATCGTGGTCGTTACGGTCGTTTGGTTGGTTGGGATCAAGGTGGTGCCGAGTGCGAGCAGCAGTCCATAAATGGAAATTTGAATCGCATATCTGAATTAAATCCTAACGGGATTTCGGATACCTATATAGCACAACTACATTAGATGGAATAAACGCAATAGGATTGATTAAGATGAAATATGGCGATCACATTGAGGAAAAAGAATAGGCTTTGAGGGTCTACTCGGGCACATCATTAGCTTCTTCTCAAGGTTTCCACCTCATGCTTCTACATTTCGTTCACCTAACCAACTGGATCCCCGTATCAATACAACAAACGATAACTTCGAAACATAACATCAACTCACTTGAAATGGTAGCTATGCAAAATAACTTTTGTACCCTAGCACGTTTGGTCGCCTGCAAAGGCTCGTGCGAAGGATGGAACAATTGGCAAAAAATGAAAAGGCTGCCTATAAAGAAAATGAAAATGCTCCAACTTTCATCCTGACGAGCCAGTTGCTTCTTTCAAGTTTGATGCATAGCCGTGAAAAGTGGCACAAAGGTTACTAGATAGCTCACGTTGCGAAATCTGGTTACTTTAGCATCATCGTTTATCAAAATGTAACTACCGCAAGATAGACACACGCAGAAATGCAGAAATAAACATGGACAGACTACTGTCACAGTGTCTGTTCCTATGCTATACACAGTGCACTTCTCATATAGACCGCCTGCAAAGAGCACAAAAAATTCTTTGTCATCTCATCGGGGCTGAAAACACTAAAGTTTATTCTTCGTTTTCCACCTTCCAGAGAAAAATTTGTGTGAGCTTACGACTGATCATCAATGTGCACCGTTCGCGTCCACTGTGCTGAAATCTGTTGGAGATCATTGATGCGCATAACCTATAAATGCGAATGTGGGAAGCAGTACGTCGCATAGATGACGCAAATTGATTTTTGAACATTACAGATGTATGCGATGTGCATAAACGTGCCACTTTCTTTCCCAGCCATTCATGGCCTTTTTCCTCATTGCCAGAAGGGACTAGTGAATCCGAAAATGACCAACAAATTTCAAAGGCTATCATCTGATCGATCAGCTTCAGCAATTTGACAGCAGAATGAGGACATTCGCACGCGAACTGAACTCGCTTGAAACTGAAAGCAATTGAAGCACACAAGTTGGCCACCGAAACGTTCGGTAGAGTTTCGACTGCTTACGAAAAAAAGGAAAAAGTAAGCCTATATTTCGTTTGGTTAAAAGCGAGCAAACCTTCGCTATCCAAGCTGAGATCTTTAGAACCGCTCTGTCGAAAAAACGACGCATGATCTCGCTCAGCTGGTGCAGCAGTCTGTTCACTCAACTGAGTAACAACACGCAGATGTCCGCTTGAGAAAAAAGGTCGTAAACACAAACAAATTGGAAAAGGACAATCCCCTCTGGGGTTGCGATTAAATGCGGAAATAGCAGATTTAAATCCGAACTAGACAGAGGAACCTTGATCAAAAAAGACGCCTTAATAAACATTTGAAGCTTAAATCTAGAAAGCAATTATTCCACTCGAATGACGTCGTGGCATGTTTTGAATTCTTTGTATTTCTTTTCTACTGCATGACTCATCGTTTTGTGAAACCATATCGAGCTATGGAACTCGGCACTCGGAGACTCAACAACCCTAAATGAGCCTCTCTGCCTCTAAGACTTGCACTGGAAGTGCAAATCTTCTTTCTGGGATCACTTATTGAGGAACAGTAATGTGGAGGCCTTGGTGCTCAAATGTTTCATCCACCGGCCAGGCCGAATATCATGTCCAGATTTTTCAATGCAAGGAATTCACCCTAGTGACACATTCCAATGAAGGATTTTCCAGCCTTTTCATGCAGCAGTTTTTAACTTGCATTTTCTGCTTCTGCTATTCGGAGGCGGTTAGTCATTTGTGGCCGATGCCTCGCAGCAGTTCCTTAACTACAACCCGTTTCCCACATCTGCACCTGCCACAACTCACCATTCTGCCAACAGACAGAGTGTTTCACATGCCTCAAAGTAACTTCAGAAAAATTTCTTCTTCTTTTCGCACCAAATTTAATCTAGACACTCAGGCCGCACTCTGGCTTTGCCCTAATTCAATTTTGGCTTTTTTTTGTCTATTTCGACCGTTTGCAAAATCAATCTTTTTTAATTCACTGCGATCAGCATCCTTCCGAGCACTTTCGCTGTCATTCACTGGGCATAATCCGCATCATTTTCAGTCCTTTATCTAGAAACCGTTGTTACAGAGCGTCTTCGTACCAAAGCATTGTGTGGAAACTGATGAACGAAATTAATAAAGGAAGAAAATAAGCTAACCTCATGGGTGTGAAAATGACGGAAAAATGACTCAGTCGAGCAGAGAGGTTCAGCTGTTACAACATCAGAAATTGCAACAAATAAACGGATACATGTGCAACGAAGTTCGACGATTCAGCCGTAGCTTGAAGCGATTTCCTGCTAACTTCGATTACTCAAAGCAAACACATCCTTGCCGACAGTATGAGGAATGATCCTTAAAACAGATGTCGTTACAAGCGATTTCAGATAGGACAATCGCATCTGAGAGGTGGCATTCCTTTGACACACTCACATATCGCAAACTAATTAGGCGCGCGTTATGGGATGCATGTGTTCGTACAAACTTCGATTGTGAGCTGATTCAGTTCACAAATGCCACCCTACTATTTGGCGGAGAATATTAGCCAAAAAATCAGCTATCAACGAAGTGATCATGCCAAGGCGGAAATGAATCGATCGAAAAAATGCGGTTTCGGTTTAAAATCAGATCACTTGGTTGCCATCATCACTCCCCTCGCCCTATTCTGATGCTTTTGCTCTGATATATTTTTCATTAGGCAGAATGAATTCCAACCTGGACGATGTGATGTGCGCCTGTCTTCATCTTGCATCTTATCAAAATATTCATAGAGGTCGGTTTTTAGACCAGATAACGCCACTGCTTGTTTACCTGGCAAGCAAGTGTTGCCGATTTTTGTTCATGATAAGAGTCAAAACGTTACGTTTCGTCATTCCTCTCAGCGTGTCATCGCACCCAGTTTCCTCATTTCTGTGCCTCGCGAAAAGTTTGCGCTAAGCGAGCTTCTGATTCTTAGAAAATAAAGCGCTACTGTAGTTGCAATCTTTTAGTCCAATAGAGGGTGCAATCATAATGCACAATTGTGATCGAGCTCTCGTTAGTGCGCAAAAGAACCGTATAAAATCTATCCAATAAGACGGTCGTATGTTGTGATCAGTTAATCGCAGTTACGATCTCTTCATCAGCATAGCGGGTGTGCAATTTCGTGCATCTTAAAGCACCAATGACAGCCGTTTCAGCCACAGTGAGTATAGGAATTGTCACCGCTTATTATGCGATTTTGTTTAATGCTTGAGGAATCCACATTGCAGAGATAGCCCTTACTTAATGTTGTTTTACTTGTTTGCAATGGTGGTTTCTCAGCACGCTCCTGTAAAGAATGATTTATGTCCTTTAACTATTCTATTAGCTCTACCACTGATGTATTACACATTTTGAATATTATTGGCATAAGAGACGTACGCGAATATCTCGTTCGTGGTAATGGGCCACAAAAAACTGCGCCACCTCATTTCATGCCAGTTTTTCGATACGTAACATTTTGTGCATAACTAGGGCACTCTGGAGCTCACTCATATGCATTTTACTTGTATATATGTATTTTTTTTATATATGTACTGCTACTTATTATTTTTATATATGTACTGCTATATCCACACAAATGCATATATGTTCAGAATGGCCTAAAGTAGCAGTGCATTGTTCCGCGATCAATATCTTCAACTTTTCTCAGCGTTTTGCGCTAGTTTATTGCAAAATTAAGTAGATTAGGTGTCGCCTTCAAAACTTCAGGCTGGGATAAATTTTCCAGACGCTCACCACATTTTGATAGCGAAACTCAGTTATGATTATGAAAACTGTCACGGAATGACCTCCGGAATTGTCACGTAGTGGTAATCAACTACCGCCGCACTTCAGGGTGATCAAGGCTATCGTCACTAATTTTAAGAAAAGAGTACTTTTGAGAATGCACCTCGCACTTGGCGGCAACAGTCGAGCGAATCAGAAGATAAAAAATTTGGAATTTTAAGTGCCGTTGACCGCAGTCAAGAAAGTCAGCTAATCGGCCTTCCTTGGGTGGGAACCCCGAGAAACAGATCCAGAGCGTCCTTCATGGAAAAGTCCTCAAGCCCACCACTAACAGCTGTTACATGCTATGAGGACAACGACTTGACGAAAGAACAATTTTGTGAAACTTCTGAAAAGACGGGGAAAGGTCTACGTCAAAAGAATTTTATAGTTTAAGGGGGGCAGTTTTCGAGCTTAACGGCCGTTCTGACTCTCTCAACATAGCGTGCTGGTCTGATATATACTCCTCAGCAAATAGCCGATCGAGAACTTCATGCTCCTTGGGATCGCCGTTCAAGCACCAGTTTGGTCGGGAGGCAATTCAAGACTCCTCTCTTTGGAAAAAATTGTGGGCACCGGCTCGTAGTTTTAGATGTTAGGCAGAAAGGGGATGCCTATAAACAACATGACCTTTTGTTCACGAAGATGAGGCTGCCGCTCACTACGCAAACGTTGTGCGGAGTTTCTTAGGTGGGGATGATCCACACTACAGCAATGAAAGAAGAAGAACCATCGAATGGCCCCCGAGGAGCACACATCACACGCACATTTCCTGATTTTTCCTCTGGAGTTTTGTTAGTAACTATTGGATGGACGAGGAGCTTTCTCAGAAGCCGAATTGAAGAAGCGTTTCCTCGTATGGACAAGCAGTTGTGCCAGTTCGCATAAGATACAATGTCGAAAAGGCTAAAAGTGTACATTGAGATCCATGACGCCCAGATGGAGTTGGAGTGATCAATTGCAGTTTTAATTTCTGCGACTCTCTCCTATTGAATCCCCGCAAAATTCCCTAAGAAGACTCAAGATTTATGTGATCGTCACTGTCTAAGCAACAACTGCGTCTTCTGTGCCATTGCCTATATTAGGTGTCGCAATAAGTAGCACTATGTTGTTGATGGTGATGTGCCTCGTATTCATCTCATATTTAGGCTTCCGATCGCTACGGTTAGTATAATGGCGTTTTTATTGCAACAGAAATTACAGCCTAACAATACCAATGGAACTGTACAAACAGCCTAACAATTTATAGGAAGACGAACTTCGAGGTCAATAAGCGTGCTGCTTTAACGAATGGTGGATAAATGGTGGACGACGAAGCAGCACCACTGCTTAAGAATTCTGTCGCGCACAATTCGTGCGCAACAAATGGAGAGGTGAAGACACCTGATGCTGGACGCAAAGTGCAAGTGTCGTGGTGGAGACGCCGAAAACAACAGCGAGGTCTTGCGAAGGTACTTATTTCGTTGTTGTGCTAGATATCGTTTCTTCAAATGGTAATACACTTCGTATGACACTGCATCACTTCAGAGAATTTCAAACGGGGACGATGAATCAGAAAATGATTTTCGTCTACATTTGAACATTGATGGTGATGTGGGATGTTCTGTTTCATGAAGTTGGCGTGCAACTGTCTGATACTGCAAGAAGGTGAGAAAGAGTGCTCCCTTACCTTTTCACGTATCGTCTCCAGCTCCCCTTCATGATGGGAAAATAGCAATCCACTCGATTCCACGCATCCACTTCCCTTTGCTGCGAAGATTCATCTGCATGAAACGGGTTCGCTGCTACGTACGGTGTGATGTGAGTGAAAATGAGGAGTCGGAAGCTGGGTAGAGGGAAGCAGAATAAGAGAGGAGACGGAGAGGGGTTGGAATGGAAGCCATTTTCACCACGCGTTGCTCTCACGATGACCATCCTCTAATCCCATTAACACGCCGATCTTGGCGGCCGCTGGAAGGTGAATTTTCGTTTTTGTTTTTCAAACACTTGATGACTCCTTCCTTCTATAAGAAGGCTTCCGATGTTGCCATAAGCCAATTATCACAGACGTGATGGAAAAAAATCAGATTTTTCTTCAGAGGTTTACGTACGTTGCAGATATATACCCAGTGTTGTAGGAGTTGTCTTTAGAAGGTATAGCAAAAATAGTTCAATGCTTAATGATGTCACCTGGTGTTTATTGACCGTTGTTCCCCTAAAGGCACTCACAGGACCACCTCTGCGTATCGAGTACAAAATATGTTCTACTGGATAAATACCGGCCTGCAAATCTCGTCACCCAAAAAGGCCGTCCGAGACGTTTCTATGGTTTTGTGACATATATCGGAATCTATGTTTTGTCTCGAAATATGAATGCGTAATCTCTTAGATTTATTGTCACGACGAAAGCAAAAATATCTGCAAACGTGGGTATGCGGAGTGGGTCGTAGTGGCCGGGAACGGAGGTGGAGGGAAGGGGGAGTTGGTGAATTCGATATGAGAAGAGTGTTTCATATGTATTTCCGCCTTATCCGTTGTTCACTTCGACGGCGCATTGTAACCGAGCTTTCGTGCTCTATAATCTTTCTTTCCGAGGCACTGATTGATGATGACTAGGCGGTGTGCGTTTCACAGTTAAATGTTTACAAGGGCGTTGCTGCACCGTCAAATTGTGAAAGTCAATGAGTTTAGTAAGAGAGTAAAGAGGTAAAAGGCGCATAGTAAATAGAAGCAGGAAGGAGCGAGCCGCTTACAAAAACGTACACATGAGGTGAATTAGCACGTTAGGCGGCCGAGTCAAAACGGTTCCCTAAAAATGGGGTTGCCGGTTTTCAACTATGCTGAAAGTGCATCCACCTCACACTTCATCTTCACGTCTGTCGTTATGTTCACGTCGATCGGCATAAAACACTTAGTACAATGTTCACGCAAGGTTTTCGCTAATACTGATTTGTTAAAACTGAGGTATAGGTTGAATATACTTTAGAACAATTGCAGTAGAGCAGTCCAGCAATATACCACGCATATTTCCTGCATCATGTGATATATCTAAAATGGAAGTGGCTTTTACCTCGCTTTCTAAAGCTTTAAAATGTACATCGTAGCCGAACTCAACAAAATTTTGTATTACAATGGGATTATCGTGAAATTGCTCAGCTGGGAATTTATTTCCCTCAAAAGCTGACTTAGTGAACAGATTTAAGACGGAATGTTGTCCACGAAGGATTTGTCGTAGTTTTATGTCTTCGTTGTATCCAGAGCAGTGTTGCAGTATAATGATTATCAGCAACGTCTGCAACGTCTTTATCTCGAAGATGACCAACTTTTCGAGGATTTTTCTTACGCAAACGTGTGTGATACCAACAACATGGAAACAGCGCGCCGGCATCGGAAGGATGGAATCTTGGCATCGATTACTTTTGCGTTAAATATTCTGTTATTGTTCTCTAATGCGACGGCCTCAGTGCTATCAGGATCGCTTTCCATTATAAGGTTACTGTTATCATCATCCTCCATCACGTAACACTCTTCGTTATTCCCATCGTTGGTCACAAGTATTTTTGTATGGATCGCCATGTTTTACGGACTATTTCATCAGTGGTTGTTCTTATGAGAGAGGGCCATGGTAACTGTTTAGTTTACATTCCAAAAGTTTGGCTTGGCCGTATTATTAGTGCATGGGCCAGATCAGTTCAACATGCTTCATGTTGTCTGTGAATTGTTTTTAGCACTTTCATCGATTCATTGGCTGATACAACGAGTGGTATCCTGATAATGCTGAGCTCATGGGCAATCAAAAATACCAACACATTCAATTACCCTCGTGGAAGGACGCGGCTTGAATTGGTGGCAGTGCTTGTATGCTCAACAGTAATGGGTATAGCGAATGTGATGATGATCATGCAGTCAATTCAGTCTGTACTTAATCAAACGGTTCACTTTCTCAATAATTGAACCTTTGTAATGTATTATAGTCCTTTTCTGGAGCTTCATATATCGATGAAAAAGTGTGCTCTAGTTGCCTCATGGAAACATCATTATATTTTTAGGAAATTACCTGTAAGAAAACTGTTCTTCTTCTTTTCCTCTAAAGCAGCACTGACCATTTTAATTATTCGTTCCGAATGGGTTTAAAGCTGTTTCGTTAGATGCAAGCGAAAGGAGAACGTTATTGTGGAAGTGACATTCATATACACACCTATGGAGATATTGAACAGCGGATCTAAAAGTGGAAACAAAAGATTATAATTGTATGAACACCTCATGCTTATCACAGAAGGCTTGAAGGCCATATGTGATAGCTTTTGCAGAAATTTGCGACATGCTGCTTCTATAAGCATCATTTTAAGCTTGCCGGATACCTCAGCGTGGGACTATTATCACAGTATGCACGACATAATTATACCATTTCCTCCGAACAGACAGCTTTTCTCGAATATAAAGATATATTTCACTGAAAACTCATTTAGAAATAAAATGGTTTCTCAGATTTTTCAAAGGACCGCCAGTACTTATATTAAGTAGATCAGAACGCTAAATTTTTATAGATAGGGACTTCTACCAGCCTCGCTAAAAAGCTCAAAAAATACACGCAGGTATTACATTCATTTACATTTTCGTGGACTCTTGATGATATTTGTGGCAAACTTTTCGACTGACAGGAATTGCCACCAATTTCTGAAAACCTCTTCTTTGGAATGGCTTTTGGAACTAGATGACTGACAGTTTCAGGTGCATCCCGATGCAAATGTACCTACAGTGGCACTAATTCTCAGTGCATGCATGTTGAAGGCTATACTGCTATTCGTCTGTTGTCGACACGGTACACCAAGTAGTCGCGTTAGTCTTTGGTCTTTTACTCAATTTCCATTCGTGCAATTCAGTTATATTTTTTGTTCGCCGATGCCTTGACCTCTTCTTGTAAAGGAATCGGAATATTCGTCATGGATGATAGACTGACAGGAATTGACGCTTCACTTTCACTCGCGGCATTTCAATGTTTTCAAGAGGTCGTATTTTCGTTCATTGGACTTTCATTAAGATTCGGACCTTGTCCACTCAATAAAACAATAATTGCATTGTATGCGTCAACATGTATAGCATTGTCACATAAGAAATGTTTTTCAAATTTTCCGAACCACAGCGCTCCCAATTTGCCAGGCCATGACCACATGAGTGCTAACAGTTTCAATGAAATTCAGATCCTAGCGCTGGATCAGAGAAACGATATTCTTACCAGCACAGTTGCACTGTGTGGCGCATATATTGGCGATAAATACTGGCTCTATGCTGACCCGATTGGAGCAGTTTGCATCTGGTAAGTGAACGCATCATGTATTCAAACAAAAGAAGGATGTTATCGTAGGTGTAATTTGTCACTGATTTTATAAATCCTTGTTTAATTTCGAAAAATCCGCCATAAATTTTGATCGATGATATTGTCTCTAATGCCGTCCCTCCAGTTGCTTCCTCCTACTCTCTTAATGATGCGGTACTCCCTCGAGCCAGTCTCCTGTTGCGTTTTTGAGGACGATCTCGTCTTTTCATTTCAGCACTTTCCCTTTAATTACGAAGTTTTATTGAATTGCATATGTATGGGTGATTGCTTCGTGTTTTTATGCAAATGAAATCTTGTCAAATATGCGGTCGTAGACACGCGTCTGCCAGGATTGTAGAAAATTCTTTCACTTTCCTTCAAGGAAATCCCATTCAACTCTCCCGCTCTCCCCTCCGCTTCCTCACCATTACCGGAAACATGCAACTCAAGAGATTTACTTTTAGGCTTAACCGTCGTCTGTCAATTTTGAGAAGAATGATACGTATTTCAGTACGGAAGAATTTGCACGCAGATTGCACTGGTCTATTTCTCACTGACAAAAATCGGATCGCCAAATATTCTTCGATGATTTCTTATAATCAAAGAGAGAATTTTTTGACTACCACCATTTCCTCTGTTTGATCGCAGTTGTGCTTTGTTTGTCACTGAGTGCAGTATTAAGAACTTGGAAAAGGCTGTCAGGAAAGATGGTCCTCATTAGAGTCATTTCAGCACATTTATTGCGATTTCATGGTTCCGTAACGCTTTCGACAACGTCCCGAACATGGTGGGAAAGCGGGCTCAACAAGAGAATTTGTCACGTATCATACGAATATGTGTGGACCATGACCCACATATAAAATGTCTTGACCACGTAATGGTCTATCATACAGGTCCCGAAGCAATCGTTGAAGTGCATATTGTACTCGATGAGCAGCTGCCACTACGCATCGCACACGACGTCATCGAGTCACTCACGAAGAAACTTTCAGCATTGCCGTTCGTTGAGCGTGCCTTTGTTCATGGTGACTACAGGTGTGATGGCGATTGGCAACTTTAATATTCCTGTAAAAAATGTAGTCAGCACTCAAGTCTGTAAGCGTTAAAGAATAAACAAACTGAACTGTATTGTCTCAAGCAGCTCAAAGAGGATGTAGACCGAAGAGTGCCTTTGTTTCCTTGTTCCTCCCCCCGCTCTCCTTGTCGCAACCATGTTGCATCACGAAGCATGCCGCATATAAAATGGCGAATGTTTATTATGGTTTTTGCCAGCTAAGTATAGAGCTTTCTTTTGCAAGGGAGAGAAATTGTTGAGTGTATAGTCAACAGCTAGCTCCTAGCGTCGTCTATGGAGGGGATGAAAGTTGCATATCATCGGACCAATTCGACCTCATGGTCTTGAAGTATATTTTCATCACGATAATGGTGAGCGAATTCGCTCGTCGCAGCAGTGAAACACAGTTCATTGCTCTACTTCTCCGGCATATTTTGATGGCCACATTACTGCAGCTTTTCATTTTGCTTACCTTTTTTGGTTATTTAATAGTCTCTGAGCAACGATAGGAATGCATTTTTTTGAGAGAGAGAATTAATGATGCCAGTAACTTCAAAAATCGTTTCTAAGACTGAATCACTCCGTTTAAGCCATCCAGTGATCCGGTCACTGACCACCGAAATTGGCGAATTGTTCGTGAATGTTTTCAAGCCTTTTGCGTTGAGCATTTCCAAGAATATTGGAGAATAATATTCCCAGCCTCCCGCAGCATCCATCTCTCGGTGAGAATATACCTCGCTGAAGCTCATTTCTTTTAGCCACTCTCCGAAAATGTATGACTAATATTATGTACTCTTATTGTTATCAGTTTATCCATTATTTCATCCTCCAGCAACAGTTAAAAGAGCATATTAATGACTGATGTATGTGGTGTAATGCTATGAAATTGCAATGTGAAACTGTCGTGTTGATCCCTTATCAGCACGAATTGTGTCGTTTGATGTGATTTTAATTTCCTAAATTATTTTATTTCATCGCTGTTATTGGATCGTTAGTACGAATTGGATACTTTTATTTATTGTATCCACAAAGGATGGTTTTATTGTTGGTCAAGCAAATCATCTATTGCATTGCGTAGCGTCCTTGATATTTCATGCGAAGGAATGTTTCATTTGTACAAAATCTACTGGCCACTGCAAAATCGTTCTTAATTTATTGCTCAGCATTCCAATTATCCCACACACCTTCAAGAAAAATGTTTCTTTCCTCATCGCTTCGCATTTAATCTCGAGATGGATCCATGGAAAAATTCGTGTTTTTGAAGCTGCAACCATATTCGGCGATCCAATGCGCATCTCACGCAAATAAATCCGCACAATCATTTTCATAAAAATATTATTCTGCACTGGAACCACAAATGGAGAGTATTTTAAATATTTTGGCGCTCTTAGTGATCGTGACGAGTATGCTGAAATTACCATTAAACGTTTATTAAAGCATAATTGGGGCTCATTCTCTCCTAATCGTAGCGAAAAGTGACCATGGACCACTTACTAAAACTGGATACAGTACGGCAACATTCAATGTACAAGCAATGACAAATGATCGTCAATATCTAAAGGCAACAGTGTGCAGCACCTTTTATGTGGACAATGGAAGAAAAGGAAGCGCTAGGATGCGGAAGAGTGCCTCGCTCAACCCTCATCGTTCTTAATCATTCTTCATCCCCTCAAAGCAGGAGAAAGATGTACTACAAAAAATACCTGCTCCGTTCAGATAATTTAATCCTGTGTCCACCACAGCATCAAATGAATTTTCATGGCACACCAGTGTTCCCAAGCCGCGAACATGCAATAGAGTTAACCAGAAAAATACGCATTTCAGGTTTGGAAGTGATTAGCAGAGAAGACAGCTAAGAATCTGTTATCGCTTCCTTTATTATTTTATCCTCTTATTATTGAACTCATCAATCTTGTGCGCATTACGTGGTTAATCACACATGCTTTCCACACACTCTATGTTGTATTATTGGCGGCCTTTGTGGTGCTTTCTATGAAGACATATTCCATCGACGATAACAAAAGAAGTTGCCTGCAGGAAAAATGCAGTCTAATTCCCCTTCAGCAACGAGTTTGAGTATGCAAATCACATCTACGCACAGACAAAGAAAAACCAAAGTCGATGCATTTTGCTTTCCACACTTCAGGAGGAAATTCAAGGAAAGGGATTCTGGTTCTTTCAGATCTCGCAATCAGCTGTCTCTCTTAGGCAGAGAATCGGAAAACGGCGAAAGAGCACGTCCGAGACCAGCATAGCATACAGCGGGAAATCTCACCGCTCTTGATGAGTACATTAATCATAACTGCCAAGAGTTATTGGAACAAGATAATGTAGACAACTGTTACGAACTTCAAACACAATCTGGAAAGGACGATTTGATTAGCAGAATTACTGGGGATCCAGGGAATTTTGGGACCGGTTATTCACTGCTCAATATTTGATTGAGAAAGAGTGCACTGGAGGTTATGAGTTTCATCAGCGCTCCGAAATACCTTTTTACAAATGAGTGATAGGCCGATGTGCTGTTGGTGAGATTAAGCTCGACTAGACAGTGCAGTAAATTAAATACCATCGTGTGCTAGAAACGGTAATGATGATAAACATTTTGTCCGCTATAAGCTAACACTTAAGGCTAATAACATTCCAAATGTACAAAGAAATTAATAAACATTCGTGCTGTAAGGCGTTCGTAGACTTCCTCCAATTCCTGGCGTATAGGATGACAAACAGCCACTAAATTAAAAGCAGTTTTGTACGTCTCTCTAGCAGACTTTTATGCTTCCTATCGTTCGTCCACAAGTTTGCAACCTGTGGACAATAAACCAGAGTATATTGAGGCAACATAGAAATCATACGCAAAGAACCACATTTTGTTGTCGATCGGAAACAAGTAGAGAGTATCTGCCTGCAGCAAGATCGGTTGCATCCATGTAACGCGATTGAACGTTTATTGCTTAATTTGTTGTCCCGTCACGCCACTGAATATTTTCGCAAGCAACATCCATATATGAATATGAATAGTTTACCTATACGACACCTATACTACCCATAAAGTTCCGCTTATCCTCACCTCAACACACGGATAAAACGTGCCCTCTCTCCGACTGCAAAAGTAATTTTCAGTGCAGAAATGCAACAGGTAATGAGCACTCTTCAGATCGCACCCCAGATGAATGATCGCAACTCTATAGTTAGAGTGGGTCACTCTGAAAATAATAATGTTACCCTTTTGGTGAACTGCAGTATAATAAATTCTGCACTAGCAACCAATGAAAAAACGATTGTGTAGGATAGCAGCACATGCTAAACTTTAGATGGAAGTGGTATTGGAGAAAATTTCTCTGTTTACTCTCACATATACTAGAACTGTCGCGAATTATCGCGAAGTAACGTTGCTTCCTGCCGGCGCGGAGAAAGAACGAAGGCACCACTGAGACACGTATCATTGGAAGCTCCATTCATGACGCTTCCGCTGACCCATCTTCGCCCAATGTGGCGCCACCGACTGTAACTCTGACACCTCCGAAACGATACACTGCCTTACCTCTCAGCAAAATGGGCTGAACAACCAACGAGGTGGAGCAATAGACTGGACAAAAGCTTGCAGCCGATCTTCAGGGGCCTTTGATGGATTGGAAGGACGTGCCTTCGCCGTCGTCGGAGCTTTCCCTTCGCCTTCACTTCCCTTCGCTACGATGACTTCATTTCCATTCTGGATTACGTCCTCGCCTGCGGTGAATTTTCATTTGTATTTCCTTCTCTCTCCTCTGTCCTTTTTGTTCTCAACAAGAACCAATGTCCGAATCATTCAAGTTGATCGAATATTTTTGCTTAACTGGCATAACAAATCGCGTAGTAAATTAATATTTTTGCTGGTGGATCCAGTCCTGGCGGAGCAATTTCCTTTACAGAAGGCAATGCGAAATCACATTCACTATTTATTCGCTTTGTTAGCTCTACCTAACAAGCATTAATTTTGAGTGAGATGGGTCCTGCATATACTAGGAAGGTGATTTTGAATGACTAATGACCAACCTGCTTCCGATCCGCATTCACTGATTCGCACTATTCAACGCGTAGGCGACAATGCGAACGCCAGCAGCTGGTTTTCAGCAGGAAATGACGAGTACATGAGAGCTGATCACATCGTTAGCGGTTGTCGAAACGGTACTTGTGTTGCTGATTAAATTAACTCGACAACAAAGAGCAATAAATTCATCTGAAACTGACATTGCCATCAACTACTCTGACATAGATCCAGGCATACCCAGTTGCGCAGGTATGATGCACGAGAGAATTGCCCAACCCATGGGTGCTATAGAATATCACTTTACAAATCCTACAGGATATTTTCAGCGGTACAAGAATGACCATATTTCAGACATGCCAGAATGAACACTGTTTTATGTCTGTTTGTTACTCAAGATTTCTCCCAACGAATTCTTGCAGCGATTCCCGCTTGCTGCAATCAGATAACTGGCCGAGAATCCAGCTTGAGGGTAAAATCCTTACGCCGCTATGATACAGTAATGTCAACAAAGAAATACTCGCTTATTCGGCCAACAAATCTTTTGCTTAGTGCATTTCAATTCAACAGGGTTTCTGAATTCAATGATGATGTGTTGGACGTACTTACTTTGGTTGTTTTTGAGATTGCTGCAAATATTTTCAGGTGCGGTCTGCTATAATCATCCCAAGTTACTGGCAGCTCCTAAGCAACTTGCAAGATGTGCATACATGACTTCAGTCACCGAGTACTTCTCAATGCATAACATGTTTTCTTGAAAAGAAATGATCTTTTGAAATAAGATCACAATTATTGTACTCGGTTACTTCTTTAGAAGACAGTAGTTAAATGAAGAAGTCCTGACAGAGGAATTTCAGTAAATCTACTAGAAGTTGTTTTGAAGCACCTCTCGGAGGAAACATCATGGTTGTTCACTTATAAGCTTAGAGGACTGATTGCAAGAAAAAATACTACACATTTTCCACGGAGCGAAAGATTACCTTCTTTCAGTTACCTTTTCCGTCGGAATAGATTCATTTGGAGTACCGCAGAAAAAAAGCAAAAGAAGGTGAATCCAGAATGAAGTTTTGATGGTCAACAAAGCGAACGCCAACAAGTGGAATGATCTAGGAGCATTATTTGTCGTTTAATAAATACAAGTCGAAAAGAACAAATACAGCAAAAAGTAAAGAGGAGATCCCCTCAGTGTCGCTCCTTGGTGACATCTGCACTCAAAAAACAAATATTTCGATGGCATTTGCTCAAAGAAGGACTGGACTCAGTTGAAAAAAACATCGATTTACTATGCCCTCTCCACAATGACACTGTTCTTTGTTGATCTTTCACCTTCCATAATGCAAGGGGAGGACAGCACGGACTAGAAATCATTTACTGGAACAAATATGGCATTAAAACAGCTTAAATATCGACAAAAAGCCTGAGTTTTTGCTTTAGGGCACACATCATAAAGGATAGTTGATTTGGCTCATAATCGTTGAAATGGTGAGCGTTCTTCATATTCACTTGTTGCGGAATCCCGAAATGGATGCGTGCGACGCAACCTCTCCTCGTTAAGTGACGCTTAAAGCATGGATCCACACGATCCCTTGAAGTCACGGTACGTGCAAAAACAACAAAATAAACGTTGACTCCGGAACGTTGGCACATAGAACGTCGCCAATGTGTTCAACGGAGAAACAGTAAGGAGCTGGATTAAGCGAATCAACTGTACAATACTCAGAATGTCCCCGGATTTTCAGGAACTTAAAAGACAACATGACCAAGAGCGAATAGGCACTTCTATTCCACATGCTAATATGTTCATTCGTACACCTCGTTCGATCTGCATAATTTGTTTACACAACAGCACATATATGTTCCTGCACATAATACAGATGTATCATGAGTGAAATGAAGACATGCAAAGCAGCAAATTGCCTGGGAAGATATCTGCCCGAAATAGAAAGATTGCAGATGAAATCAAAGTATCTGCATCAGATGAAGTGGTCAAGTTGGTATGGATGTGTAAAGAGGATGACGAATAAAAGCAATGGAGTATAAAAATTAATGTCGAAAAGTTAGTCGCAATCACGAACATCGTCGGCAAAACGGAACTCGTTGTAATCGGTAGCGATTCTACCGTGTTGCCAGCCTCAAATGCTGTCTTTTAGATGTCTTGGGATGGATTTATGAGCGAGCGAAATGCATGATGGAGCATATTAGCACGTGAAATCGCATGGGATTTTACATAATAAACTGCCTTATGAGCACAAACGGCACAATGAAAAAATATGCATAACGCATTCGAATCTGTATTAACTCCGAAAATTTTGCCCCCTCAACTTTGCAACTGATTAATTTTGTCTCCTTTCATATGGCGTCTGCTTGATTCTTATGGTCACCGCACACATTCGTAATCTACTTAACAAATCAGATTTTATTGTTCACGCCGTTTTGGTGTTCTCACTGTGTGCATGGCTTTTGCGATATTTGCAGAATGCCCGCACCACCGAAGAGGTGCGGCATCGTTAACACCATGTGGATAAGAGCATTGTTGCTCAAGCATGGGAGCATGCAAGAAAATAAACCCATCATCTTACTGCTTTCCTCTAGTGCAGAAAACAGCGAATCAATTTAAACACCATTACGTGATGAGCGAACTCAACAGAAGGCTTCATCGTCATACAACAACTCGGCGATGTGAGTGATGAAACCACTGACACGCGATCTGTGAATATATGCCAGTGTAAAAACTAACCGCAAATAGTGCGCAGGTTGAACACTCATAACACAGTTAACACAACAATGAGGTTGGTTTCATCTTTCCCTTCAGCATTGCAAATTTTCCGTATAAGACATAACTAAATGCTCTGAGCTAAGCAAAAATTGAGACATCATGTGCGAAGTAGATTAGTGGCAAGAAATAAACGAATATGCATACACATTCTCAAGTTTAGTAGTCATCAAACACAAATCCAATGTGTCAATACTACTTTTTGACCAGATGAAATGTAGTATCTGCATAAAAGAATTGATTGTAAATAATCTTCTCACTTGGGAAAATATTTCAAGGTTTTCGAAGGCAACACAGCGTCTATGAGTAGTCGCGATGAACGACACCTTTAAATTCCTATTAGAAGTTATCTTTGATCTCTTTATTGTTTGGTACGATATCAGAAATTTCTCATTCTGGCGTTTTATTGGCCATGTCCTAGAAATATAGCGGAAGATGTGGAAAATCGTTACACTTACTAATCCACGACCAATATATTAAAGTTTCTTGAAGTCTGAACTGACAGACACTACCGTCTTATAACTCAGCGATCCAGGGCGTATAGCTGCTCGCTTCCGGCAACTGAGGAACCTGAAAGAGTACCTGCATTTTCTAAATGGGTCTCACGCATTAAGAATTAAACAAATGATACTTCCCTCAATGCACAACTGATCTGTGATAATGAAGGCCGATTACTCCTGTGATAACAAAAGTTTGCAGGTAAAGTTGAAACGTTTCTCTACAAAAGAGGTGTTTTCGCTATTGAACATGGCGGTGGTGTTTCCACTATAATCTCACTTACTTTACGCCTTTGTAAAACGATCATCACATCCATATAATCGTAATGATTAACTAATGCGATTACGAGCAGCGATGCGATGAAATGAAATGTGTTTGCACCTTGTCAGTGAAAGGATCTTCACATGCCATTCTGATGCGCTCCGGTGTGGCTGGGCTGTCAAATCGGAAGTAGCCGTTGCGCCCATTGTCAATACGATACGCACGGATGGCTTCTTTTATAGCGAAAAACGCACTCGCTCCAAGAAACAGAGGTGGTTCGCCAACTGCCTACAAAATCTCTTCACAGAAGTGAATAAATGCATAAACGAAATCGTGGAAATATTGTTTTTTTCCAAATTTCGGCTCAGTAAGTGAAACTCAAGTAATCATGATCGGAAAACCTAAAAAAAGACCGAGACAATGTAAGCATCTTAAGGAAGAGATTCATTTCATTCTTCGTCATTCATTACTAGACTTTCAATATTCTCTGCTTAATGCCTTCGGTCAGACAGATTCCTGTATAACTGAAACGTAGTTAGTTATCCCTTGCTTAACAGTTATCTTTGAAGTGGCATTACCTTTGATGAGAATATTGCCATCTTATTTGAAGAACCCTTTAGGAGCTTAATGTGGAATTGTCGCGGTATGTCATCGGCCGATGGAATCTTGTACGCGCCTGGCCCTCGTGTTAGCCGAATTCCGTTGGGCCGAATTTTGAGCTCCTCCATTGTGAACAATCCGTAACCCTCAAATTTTGTGCCAAGAGTGACGCAAGGGCTTTTCAATGGCTGCTGCCTTGCACGTATACAGAAATCCACAAACACAGCTCCTTTGGTATTTTTAAGCAGTGGAATTTTGCAGTGGCAGTATCTAACTTCTAACTTCTGAGAACTGCAGATTCTTCAGGTATGAAAAGTGAATACTCTCTACCTCTTCAGCGGGAAAAAGAAATCACTCCAAACGCTCAACGTTGATGGCCTGAAGTGACCACAGTTACAATTTCTACTCAAGAACTACCTCAGGTATTTCAAAGAAGCTCGAGCTCATTCTCCTCCATTCGTCACATGTTACTTCCGCTGTTGACTCTTAGCTTTTGAAGAGAATATGAATATATTTGTTTGAGTGATTACAATCGGAGGTTCCATTGTATGCGCTGCGAAAAATAAAATGTCGAACAATCGTCTTTAAAAACTCACTTGTGTAAAAGCGCCTTCAATCTGACCGATGTCCACTGCAGGATTTAGGGAATCGCCAATATCCATCACAATATCGCAGCGAAGTAACTGCAAGAGAATACCTTCGTTTATGTAAGTATTGCAAACAATTAGAAATCTTAGTGAATATGCAAATTCTGGTGAATTTGGTGAATACTGTGCGATAATAACAACTGACGGTAACTTCAATATGAGCTCGATGAGCTGACGAGAAGTTCAGCCAGGAATTAATTTATCCACTGTTTCATGGAAATTGTTTAGCGTGCTTATGCAACAGAAATTTTTCTGTGCTATTTGCAAGTCCATGAAAACACTACACAAGTTGTGATTTTCTGCGGAATTTTACAAAGTTGTTTCACATAGATATGTCATAACAAGATGCCTGCCTCTGTGTAATTACAACTGCATGCTTCTGTCTACCTCTTTGGTACTTTCAACTCGATAATCGTTGAAGCTGAAATTATAGAATACGGAGGACACACAGTGAGTGCACTTATTGGTTGGCAGCTTATTGAACTACGTAGGAGGCTACAGCAAGTGTCTTGTTAGCTTCTCTGGCACCATTCTGCTCTTTGCTGCCTTTCTCCTTCGCAATGCATAGGACTTTTCCAGTCCTCCACAGTATGCAAATCACATTTCATGCATAACAATCACTAAAAGCAATGATTATGTTGAAAAACAAAATATTACTCGATGATCACCGGTGAGGCAATCGACCTCCACCTCACTGCAGGAGGTACCATATACGCAATATCCAAACATCTCCGCACCTTTGCCCTTCAGGAAGTCAACTGCTTCAAAATGAATGCTGCAAAGTTTTCTCATCGTATAAAGGAAAATTCATGCCACAATCATTTCAATTTGGGCTCTCTTCAGAGAAGTGAGCATCGTATGGCATTGCACTGTTTTTAAAAAATGGCAAAAGCTACTCATATTGGACATGCCAAGTGCCGCGACATGCGGCCTAGACGTTCAAACATATTACATAGCGGCCAGTTGCTGTTAATGTGTAATGGTGGAACCTCCACATATAATGATATGAATTTTACCCGTTTCAGATGGAATAGTGAGAAAAACCTGTCAATTATGGTTGTATTTTTATATGTAAAAAGTAGCTCCTCCACGAATTGCGAGAAGAAAAAAAGCAGGGCTTACGTAGAAAATCCTGCACACGATAGACATATTCTTTCCGTATAGGCTTTGTTAATCAGCTGCTCCCAGTTGAGATCTGGATGGGCTATTCTGATGGGTTTTAATCGTTCGTTGATTTTGTTACATGCATCCTGCAGAATTAGTATGTTTTTTGAGAAATTTGATACATCGACATGACCATATGTGTATCCACATATGAGTTCTATTGCTGAATCTCTAAAAAGCAATGCTGCAAAAGATGCTGCTGGTCTTCACAGATGAATGTAACTAAGAAGCGCATAACTGGAAATATTCTTAACTTGGTTGCGAACGCCATAACATTTGTAGAAATAAATACTGACTGCTGCTCGTCAAATAAAATAGACGGAGAATGTTGCGAGAAAACGGTCATGATACGTTTCTTTTACAATTTTCACTGTGACGTCAAAAAATTCATGGATTCGTAGCAAACAGTAAAATGTATGCCTTTAGGCATGTGATCTAACTAAGCGTCGAATCACATGAATTGCAGAAGATTCTTTTCCGGGCGACCTGCAAATAAAAATTTAGGTGTAAAATGCTTAAAAGAATGTCGGTGTTCTCAGAAGTGATGAGTCAACCTCATTCTCGCAACAAGATTTTGTATCATTGAATTCCGTGACCTCGGACTGAACCTATCACAGATACATCATGTACATGCGAATTTCCTTGGGCGGGTTTTTCTTTGATAGCATATAAAGGTTTATTGTGGTGAAATGTGCGGTTCCTATGGACAGAATGTTTCATAGTCCGTCTTACAACTGTAGTAACAAACGAAACCATTAAATGCTAACCATGATCGCGAGACCATACAAATCGCTACCAGCACTTGCAGCAGTTGGGCTGGCATTGGGCACTTTGTCGGTGGCCGTATCACATAAATACACTTTTGAGATATCTATACCAAGACATCTCGCGGTCACCTGGGGAAATAAAAACTAGCTAAACCAATATATTTAGGTACTTCAGCGCCGTCCCTTCTATTATTGCTCTTCGAATGTTCAACCAGTTTTCAAACTCTTCATTGATGCTGCAAAAATCTATTGAGATAATTGTTATGACTTGTTAAACACCGACTTCTAATGGATAATTTGAACCAAGTAAGAACCTTGGTGAGCAGAAATCCAATCATTTACACAGCTCGGGACTAATCCACTGTTCTCAAACCGTTGAAGTTATTCACGAAGCTTCGCAAAAAATTAACTTTTAAGAATATTGGGCGGAAATCCGACTGACTGAGCATTTTACAAACTTTTTATCATCAGTGGTGCACATAAGGCGTAGCTGAAATCCCCCTCGTTCTTACATGCTTTATGACCATTTCAAAGTTTCCCATATCCTTTTTCGAAATCTTTTTGCAGCTGTTATTTCATCCTCTCGACTACACTTGGTTGCGCACTGTTTTCTTTCCTTTTCCTGCCGAAAACACACATTTTATGTGTTTTCAGGATCCTATTCGTATTCAGAGTGTTGAAAAGCACGCATCTTAAAGTATTCATCCCATTCAAGTGAGCAGTGCAGTCATGCCGAAACCGCTACACAAAGGCATCGCAATTTTCTCACCTTCAAAAACAAAAACATGCTTGCGGAAAATGATCAAAAAAAGATGAGATTATCTATCAGGGCGAATTTTGCGTTTCCGGGCAAGCAAACCGAGAGGTAGAATCCTCAAGGACGCAACCCTAACGTCGAAAATAATAACTGTCCCCCTCTCACTTAGGTTCGATTTATTGTAGTTGTTCTCCAAAATTGTTGCTTAGGACTAAGTTCTCTTAGATGTTTGAATTAAGAAATTCTATGCAGTGAATGTTCTGAACCGTTGTAAACAGCCAACATACGCCTTCCACAGTCAGTAGTTTCTTTGATGAAACGTAACTAAAATTTGTTCGCGATCACAGTTTCCATAGAAGTTTTTATATCTGACGCTCTCTTGAACTTCAGTCACCGATCTGAACTTGATAACAAAAAACGCATGAAAAATCCAAGAAAACCTGTATTATTTTAGTATGGAGGCCTTGTCCCATTTCTATGCCACCATGTGAGACTAGCACAGAACCGTCTGTATAAATATGAACCAACGCACCCGCTTGGTTCAGATGCTTCAAGGCAAATCCAATACCGAACTTCGTTGGAGTTATGTAAATACCTCGTTTGATGTATTTACTGTTCCTGAAATGAGTACATTCACCAGTTCGAGCCTCCTTCAAAACTGCTGAAGATTAACCCACCTGCGGAAATTCAAAAAGTGACAGGACTTCTAAATCCTCTTTCACAAACTACGAAATGTTTCATTAAATGTATCAATTAAATAAAATCCTCTGATTTACTGAGGCTGCGACCTCGTGATATCTGTAAAGTGAGGGAATGAAGAATAGGGACCACCATTCTGTTCTATGCTGACGAGATACGAGATAGTGGATAAGCTTTAAAATGTCCCCAAAAATGTCCTCTCACAACTCTTATTAAGCACCACGAGTGGATGATAAAATGATAAAACCATTGTCAATTGCTTAAATCCATCACCCTTCACTTAGGAAGATATAATATAAAGGGCAATAAAGAAGAAACCGATTGAAATCGTTGATTGCATTGAGCCGGGTTTCGTAATCGCTCAATTCGAAGCATTCCGTCCAACAACGTCGAATATTGCACTGTTGCAGATGCATTCCGAACGGTGTGCATTCCCCTTCCTTGTAAAGGTTCTTTTCGCGAAGCTGCAAGTAATATTTGCTTAGCGTCGAGGGCTGTAAGCATAATCAGTTTACTCACTTGAAGTCTCCAACAGTTAAATCTAGGTTTGATTAACGTCCAATACAATGTGCTGTCAATGGAAAATTTTCCTTATATTTTTACTTCATGTGGAAAACATGCAAAATTTAAGGGAAAAAACTGATTTCATTGCTGCAAATATATCGAAACAAATAAAGAATCGAAAAAAAACAGCTGGTACGATATTACTATGCATTCCGCTCGTCGCATCAAACAGTTTCATAAGTGACCAACAAGCAGTAACTTCCTTATGAGATCCGATCGGTGACAAAAAATTCGTGATGCACTCATTCTTTTGAGACCTAATTGGCATAAAATGCAGTCAGATCAGATGAAAAATATACACAAGTCTTTGAATATCTTTTTACATATAACTCGTATTGATGACGCAGGATCAGTTGTGTTGATATAGGAGTACTCCACGATCCTTAAGTGACCAGTAGCCGTGTTCGCAGACTGTGGGTCTCAAATGAATGTCTCATAGTACAGGCACATAAGTGTCGAAGCAAACACACAGACGTTTAAATACACCCACGCAGGAGCTTACAGAGGCGAATGCTAATTTCCACAAGCGCATCAACACAAGAGACGTGACACCAATAGAAATGAAAACTGTGGATCTTCTATTAGTTTTATTCAGTGTATTTCCAATGAAGTCGATTAGAAAAGAGTGGTCAAAAATTTCCAGAGATGTCGTCAACTTCAGCAGTTGCGCCCACTTTACAAGCTTTAAAAAATCAAGAATAACAAATGGTAAACGATGTCTAAAATATACTGCATTTATCATTCGAAATAGGAAATTCCATGCTCTTGGATGCACTCCTTTCATGAGGAACACCTTGATTATGCTAAGAAGATTCCATCTCAGCCTACAACTGTGATAAACGGATTGACTGTCGAACTTTTTGTCGCATTAAAGATACCTCGTTGACATTAACGCCGATGTCATCAGCAATATGATTCATCATCGACTCGCAGGCAAACATCGCCTGTGGCGCCCCGAAGCCACGAAAAGCAGTGTTGGATGCGAGATTTGTTTTGCACATACGACCTGAGATTTCGGCGTTCGGGAAACGATAAACGTTGTCAAAATGGACGATCGCTCGTTCTAGAAATTACTCGCATATCCAAACGTGAAGCATGGGAAGTTGAAGTTGCAGACTCGTTAGGACAATTAACTTCTCAAGGTATGTCATGAGCTACTTGTCATTTTAGCTCCGCATATCCGAGAAACTTGACAGTCTTCCTCAATTACATCAAACGTAAGCGACCTCATATGTACAAGAAAACATGGTTTTAAACATGGCAGTTTTATTGTAAACATGTAAAAGCTAATTTATGGCCAATTCAAGCAGTACATCTATTAGAGGAAAACCCTCACTAGAGCAAAACTAACTTCCAGAAAGAAAGAGGGATTCGTCCTGAACCAGTTGACAAGTGTTGTAGGAGAACGGATGCTTATAGGCATAAATTAATGTAGGCTGTTATGGAGGATTTCGTTTGAATTTCGACAGAGTTTAATCATTAAGTGGATGAGAAAAGTGCTTACGCATGACGCCCACCGACAGATCGAATGAATGACCGCAATTGCTCAAAAGCAGTGCGTGTACGTTAAGGAGTTTGCCCTCGTTGCTGACGCCAACCTTGTAATCACAACGAAACGGGTGCCTGGTTCCTGAGATCGCCATGTCATCGAAGCGTTCTATTGTGAATTTGATCGTTTTTCGCAATCTGGAACATATAACTCATTTCATTTTAACCTTGATGTCTTCTCTCTGCTGCATATATCTGCGACGACTACTCGAAACCCCGCGCCTTCAAAACCTGAAGCATAATGAATAGATGACGCTAAAATACCTTAAACTCACCATGGCTACAATCATGTCAAAAGCACCCTTCCATTTTTTTCTTCATTGTTTTGGAAACACCTGTTGGCAAAGCGCAAATGAAGACCTTGTCACCCTTTCATATGTATGTGCGTCTGCTCATAGATTAGTGAAGACGAAGTTGGAAATGTGTCGAGGAGCAACCGGCGGAGCTGGAGAACGGACCTTCTGCGTGGGATGCTTTTGCGGTGCAAGTGCATGCAAATATCTGTGACAATTTGATCTATCGACTGGTTTACTGAGCATTTATTCCGCTCTACCATTTGTCTCGGTAATGCGAGAATAATTGTGAGCACTGTTTCTTAGCAGAGCAGTGCTTTTGTATTCCGAGGTATGACAAAATGAAAAATAAAATGAATTATTCCATATAGCAATATTAAATATGACAAAGTGAGCACACTTTTTGGCAGCGATTGCAGTCGGAACAACGAATAAATTGCTAGCATTCTCCTTTCCTCCAAAACCACCGCCGATACGTTTCGCTTTGACGTTAATTTTGTGCTGTGGTATATCGAGAACATAAGCGACGGATTCCTAAAAGTAATTTCTTATATTAGTGGTTAGATTCATATAGCGACTCGGAACTATGAGTGATGATGCCTTTTGCAATTTTTAAAAATACGGCAACCTGCCATTTATCGCTTCACTAATTCTGCACTAAGAGTATTTTCAGTTTGAGGGAACATATAAATCCAAAATCGCTCTCTACGAGATTAATTTTTTTATATTCTATTGAATCACATCAGACAATGCATACCTGCACTCCCCGAAGACATTGCGTTGAGGTGATGATTTCGAACTCATCGGCTTCACCTGGGACTACAATGCAATTATGTGTTTCCAAATAGAAGTGCTCCTGTCCACCAATCTTGATCGATCCCTCGATGACGTGATCGTATTGTGACCAATCATCGGTCACGGCGTCATGGTCACCGTAATCATGGGTCAAACAGCTCCGCACCACAAATGGAGAATCCATAAGATATGAATTATTTGCCACTGCTTCCTTTAAATAAATGTTTGGATCAAGCGTGGAGGAAGTTCTACTGAAAACTACGAATAGGAAGCTGTTATCTACGAGAAATATTCATTCTCGATTATGCACTGAATGGCGCCGTCTTAGATTCAGTTCATTCTCACTTAAGCAAATAAGCAATCATTACCGGTCTTCACACATCAGCTATTGAAAAGACGCATTTTGCGTACTATTTGGTTTGACTGCGTCCATATTTCAGAATAGATTTATTTTGATAGTAGAATTGAAGAAGTAAAAAAATTTCAATTCACCTCGATAGTTACAGTAGCTTTTTCTTCGGTGCAGTTAATCTTAACAAGGTTTGCACCTCTACGTGCCGCCTCGTGACTGTCCGCTATAATCGCCCCAATGGGCTGACAGTGATACGAAATCTGCAATTCATGAACATTATTCAGCTTTCAAAAATTTGAAAGCTTGGGTTGCAGAAAAACTTTCTGCCATTGTTTGCACTTACTTCCCCCTTCGCTTTATTATTTCTAGAAAGCGGAGTTGTAGGAGATCTTCCTTCACTGAAGCTTCATAGGCAACGTTACGAAGCCGACAGTGCACCGCGAGCCGTATATTTCTAAGCTGAGAGTGAAATACTTCTAAAATAGACTAATGTTTGAAATGGCTACGGTCGTGCGTTAACTGAGATGCGTACTGCACTCTTCTAATGTTATAATGTTTCTACGAAGAGGAACTAAAACAATATAGGACGGCGGATAAAATCTCTAAGGAAAAACACTGGATGAGCGCGTTTGCAAGAGCAAATATTTCTTCAGGATGAGCGAAATATGAAAAGCGTCCATATCACAGTGCGATTTCCCTGTTGCGGAGCAGCATCTCATAAAACCATTACTTTTGTGTCAAACTTATACGATAATAAACGTTGCAACAACACTACAAAATTGAAAGAATTCTTATATTATTTGTTTCGTTTCAAACATTCATCTAATGAATAAATGTGCAATGTTTCAATTCATTTTAAAAAGCTCCCGTTCAAGAATATGCCAACATTGCAAAAACTCAAAGCCAACATTTTTTCCATGCAGCAAATGATCGCAGTATCGAACATTCAACCCTCACCTTATCCTTCACAAAGATAGGAGTGTCGTACGTATGGCCGAGCATTACTCCATCTCTCACATCGTGATGGTCAATATAGCACCGTACACCAGGTTCCTTCATAGCCTCGCTCCAATCGACCGAGTTGAGTGTTCCGCAGGCGATTGGTGAAAGAACCATCACCATATTTAAAGAGTCTGAAAAACTAGCACGACCTAGAAAACTTGTAAAAACAGCTATTTAACGTTTGTTTTCTTAAAAAATCTCGAGAATCTTCTGAAGAAAAAAAAAAGAACAGTCATAAGAATAGCCGAAGAATGTTGTTTTCATAGTCAATCGTGAATTTCTGTTTATTAATATAAAGGATTCTCGAGTATCCGTTTTCTTTCTGAAGCAATACTTTACAACTGATGTAACTTCAGAAAAGGCAAATACACATCGCGACTGCAGCCAAGAAAAGGTTCTATATTTTGGTTCCGGGATGTTACTTAATGGCGCTTGGAAAGTGCCTCTATATGAAAGTGGGAACTCTGGAATGAAAGTAAAAAAAAGTGTTAGAGTAATTTTAAGTCGGTCAAATTGGGAGAATACCTGCGTAATTATAGTCGTCACAGTACTTTGCCTCACCCGTTGCATGCTTTACTCCGGATTGATGCATAAGCGGTCTTCCCACAGGATCAATATTTGGCTGCGAGTCCGGCACATCCTGAACGAACATGCGACTGAATTCCTTCCATCCTCAGCAATTGAACAGCACAAATAGTTAAGAGAAAAGTGAACTCTCTTGAAGAAATTTCCCACTATAGTCCTAAAAAATTTGAAATCTAAATCGGACCTTCGATGACGTCATAAAAATGAACGCGAAGCAGCAAAACAGAAAACCGACCTATGGTTTGTTCTACGTGCGCTCCAAATCTACAGTGAAACGAAAGCAACGCTCCTCATTTTTTCCAGCCGACAACGCGGCTTCAGAGCTTGAAAACACATTTTCGCTGAAGCGCTCATTAACATTATCCATTAGACGGGAACTTATTGAATTTTATTATACTTCTGAATATTTAACTTTATTAATGAAGTTTTTTGAACAGCCTGTAAGGTATTCATCAGAAAGGAGGAATGTGCTTACAGAAACAAAGAAAGCTTATGCGAAAACAGTTGGCACACTAAAATATGAGGTATGGTGAGTATAAGGTAACAATTAGTGAAACATTAAGTCTTCCTACCTGATATATTTGTGAGGTGATCAGTTTCTGCCCTTTGTGCTCAAGAGAACAAACATTTTGCCGATTCCGCCGAATATTTCCTTGCTGAAATGCCACTGCAGTAATTATTTGCACTGAGTGCATCTTAATATAACACCTAAACACTCTGTATACTTTTCAGTTGTTATAAGGTTTGATGGATCACTGCATTTTGTGTGGCTGAAGAAAGATCAACTAAAGAGTTACTGATAGTCTCTTTCGAAGTTTTGGCCAAGATCTAACAAATGTAGAACTGAATATTTGATAAATGGCAAGGATAATGCCTAGAGACCAGAGAAAATGGCACTTTTAGAAATATGTTGACCTCGACTGCGCAAGAAATAGAAAACAAGCCTCGATTTGATCAGTCACATAGGTGAAGAATTTGAAAAAGAACGAGATCGCGAGTGCCTGTCGGTATCTTGCCATGCCGCCGGGAACATCAGGTGTTAGTGTGAATTCATTGCGCAATTCTTCAATCGCCCTCTCAAGAAGCTCTTCGTTCCACTCTCTTCAATTCATATCCTTGTAAACTAAAGCCATTGTTTGACTGCTTATCCAACTTTTCACATGCTGAAGAAACAAAGAAATTTACTCACTTGCACATCGAGAAAATTTCGGCCGATGATAACTTTGGGCTCAAATCGTAAGATTCTGAAGGAAAAGGTGCATTAAGGTGCATCTTCCGCTGCATAATCTATGCTTGGCTCGACAGGCCTAATTTTACTTCCAATTACCATACTGCTAAATGCAGTCAGTAATTTCTACCATTGTATGAAATGAGTATTCAATTAAAATAAAAAGCTGAAACTAGCAGCTGAGATGAGAGACAATCGAAGCAAAAAATTATTACTCTTTGGTGGTAGTTGTCTGTAACTTGGCTTCCGCTAAAAGGTGGCCAAATTCGCTAAGGTGTCGCGATTAATGAAGAGACTGTGACGCTTCTGCTGCATGGTTGGATAAATGATTTCTGCATTACGCGATTTCTGCCATTCCACGCATCAACAGCTCAGTCCACGTTAATTAACATTTGTTAAATTCACATCAATTATTTGCTCAAAGCGTAGCAGATTTTTGAAAGCACCAAAAATACACTACGGGATTTCTAAAGCGACATTCCGAAGACAAGATCTGAAGTTTTACAAAGGAACGCTGAGACAGCACGCCTAGCTAAGAACATCTGCAACACACGCTGAACAAAACACTTAGGAGAGGTTACTTCAAACGAAGAGCTGCCTGAGTTTCTAATGCCATTTCGTGGTGGGTGCCATTCCGCCGTATGCAATACGAATCCATTTGACGATATCGCAGTGCTCCTGTAGCTCAAGCATTATCGCAGATGTGACAATCGTTATGTCATCCTCTCTTCGCTGGGACTGCTTGAATGCTCGGAAATATTGCCGCTGAAATTACTATCACAAGCATTCGCTGATCTTCACGTTCTGTCTTTTTGTGCCCTCGTCCTTGTTCTCCGCAACCAGGCTAAATATCAACTTGTTTACAAGAATTGTGACTTTTGCTTTGGTTGTTGCACGGAATAATATGTCCATACGCTAGGTTGCCAGATACACACATACAACACCAGAGCTTCTTGAAACTCCAAATAATGCTGACTCATGTTATCTATCGCTGTGGAACATCCCATCTCGAGTCACTGCACATGATCCGAACATATTCTGTAGCCATCTTTACACAATTTACCCACTGACTACGACAAACAGATTAGATTTTCAATTGACCCTACGTATCCTGTCATTTGTATTATCTTTGACAACACAGATTTCGGTTATCATGAATAATATTCGATGTTTTCATTGCTTCCATGACTTCGTTGCCTTTCCATCTGCATAAATTTTCCAGGCCTGGAAACGATATCTCAAATAATCCTTGGTAATGCGGTCACATTTTCTTCCCCTAAAAAGAGTGGTTTCAAGGATAATAAGAAGCTGTAAAATTCGCTCCAGAAATTTAACACTACTTTTGAGAACCACAAGCGAAAGTTTCCAGAGGATTCGCCCAGTCAAGATTAAGGAAACTTCGAGAATCCATCAGTAAATTTTATCCATAACTTGTGTTACTTATTGTCGTAAACACCGAACGGAAGAGATAGTTTGGAGTGGCAACTGGGCAAGGAACTCACGACATGGGTTCTTAACAATCAAACGTGCAAAAGCACAACGGATTCCCGGAACACAGTGTACATTAAAAGGGCTAATATAATCTTTGTAAACTGACGCACAAGCTGAAAGAAACATGCTATAAATACATGGCAAGCTCTTTTAGTGATTAGTCGTCAGTAATTCGAATCAGCTTTTTGGAAATCGTTTAAGCATGAACTAGGGAGCCTAAATTCGCGCTGATGAAAACATAAACAACCGACGAACATGCGCAGATAAGGAAAAAAAAATGTCACTGTTCCTTCCGGCCGTTCAACGAAACCTTCGAATTCAATTTTTGAACTCACATTGCTTAACTAAATCGTAGAAGCATCTACAACAGAAAACATCAGTTAACGCTGTGTACATCGACTCTGTCTTTCTTGGAAATAATAAACACCGTGATCGCGAAAGTGGGTAATGTAGTATGAATCGAACCTCATTTGAGTACGGTATCCATATTCCGGTTAGAATCTCGTCATCCTCTATGACTGTTTTACGATAGGCGAGGAAAAATTTTTGATCAAGAGGCACACATCTCGCTCCGCGTTTCTCAGACACCGCCACAACCGATGCATTGACAGCCATCCATATCGGATTCAAATCGCTTATTGGTGATGCGGTTGCGATATTGCCAGCGATTGTCTGTTAAAAATGATTCTGATTCACCAACATCGCTGTTTTGCTTCATTCTTTCATCATGACTTTTAATCATATGCGACCTTGAACTGGATGTAGCTCTAGTGAAATCTTAATAGGAACAAATGAAATGCGGTTGCGGGAAGGGCAAAGAGCTGCAAAGACTCGGCCCAGCCTCAGCCCCCGTCAATGAATGAGAATGTTCAAAGGACCATCAATATCTGAGATGTCGTCCCTCCGTCAACTGTTCCAAAATCAGGATAAATGTCGGTTTCATAACAGCTGATTCTACTGTTTCACTAAACTAAAATGTCATTTTATTACCGCTCAGGTATTTATGCCCAGGTTTTTTTGATAAGCAAGCAAATAGTTGCATAAACAGGCCATTTGCCTTCAGAAAATAAATAAAAGGAAGCCGAAAAATCAATGTTGGTTGCACACAAGCATCTCACATCCTTTCCCCTTCTGCTGCCTTTAATGAAGTTCTCAACGCGTGACGGCCTGTGGTGGAAAGCCGTAAAAAAAGAGAGGAAAAAGATGTTACTGCGTATATAACAATCAGATTCTACTAACTCAAAGGGATTTAACGAGCACTTAGATTACTTGTCTAAACATTGAAACCTGGCTTAGCTATTCCTGACTCGCCCAACTGTTGAATATACCTACGAAGGTTGAAGTAATTCATGCAACGAACTGAAATACAACAAATAACGATGATCTAAAATATCAAAGTAGCTTCACGGAAAATTGCCGAAATTTCTTATCTCATTTCTATATTCCATGTGGATCCCTTTTTGAATTCGAGTGTGCGTTTGAGATAAATAACTCTCACGGACATACACAGCACTGACGTTAGACATTCGACAGTACTCACGATCATTAAATATGGAAACAACTTACCGCCATATTGCGAATATGCTTGCCCGCAAACCAATGTAACATTTCGACGATCACACTGAATACTCGGGTCTTGTATTCTGGAACCGAACCAGAAGTCAAGTACGTGCTTCGAAGGCTTTTTCATTACAAGTTTGACATCCCAAATAGTCAACGGTGCGGCTGTCTTTTTCGGCAGAACTGAGTTAAAGGCAAACTAACTGAAATGATAATCTCTGTCTTTCCTTAATCGCTTTTCTACGATATTTCATAACCTCGTACTCAGTATCCTCTCTACTGAAGTTTGATTTTTGCATCAAATTTATGAATAGATGTCACATACCTGGCAGTTCATTGATATAGCTCTTTAGGGTTGTTTGGACCTCTGAAAGGCTCAGCCCCATTCCCAGATATGCACCTTGACTTTCATCAAGGTGACTACCGCGCAATTCAGCAATCTGAAAACTGCTGGAAATAATTGCATTTGTGATTACATTTCAACATTCTGTCAATAAACTTTCTTAAATGATGAATGTTAGCCTAAATCATAGATTAATTGAAGCAGACAGTCACTTAATCAAGGCTACCACAATAAATGAATTTTTCTACGAAGTGTGAAGCCTTGAAAAACTTTAAAAAATTCCCAATCTCAGCTGAAAATTAACATCACTACAAGCAAGCATATCATTATAAGGTGCTGTTAGTTACCTGTTTCAGACTAATCGCATGCTTAACGTCGATAAAACGGAACTTCAGCTCGACACCGACTTCTGAATTCCCCGCAATGATACGTGCGTTAGGCAAAGACGCTTTCAACGATAGCGCATGAGCTAGCGATGTAGGCTGGTACCAGTGATGATCTTTGTGATGCACTACAAAGGACTTTTGCGAGAATCCTCCAACCTGGAATTTAGAACGAAATTTTAAGGCCATATTGAAAATAAAACTGGAATTGTTTGAAAACTTACGAGAAGACAAAATTCACAGGAAATCTGAACTTCATTTGCCTTTACCACACTATACACAGGTGTTACATGAAAAACGTGATTACCTTCCTATGATTTCATCATTAAAAGCTAAGAGGCAGTTGGTAAACAGAAGCAACCTGCTCTTTAAATATTCAACCATAAAATTCGACATGGTAACTGTATCGCTTAAAATGTGCCGAGTTTTATCAAAACTTCTTTCCCATTCAACTTCATCATTGCATCCTCAGTCCCTTTGAGTGCAACTTTCTCTACATTCTTTGTCTTTGCGTCCTCCTCACAAAGAAAGCTCGCAGCTCATTTACGGAATGAATTTTATCGTTCGACACTGCCCACATATCCAAAAAAAATTTCTATTGAATGCTTTCAAATTGAATCACCTTTAATTCGGGTGGGAAGATCAGTTGCTGGTTGGGGTCATAGTTCTTGCATCCGTCGAAACTGGATAGATTCCTTAGCTGAAATTTTCTGAAATGGCGTCAAGCAGCACGCGTTTCACACATAAACCTCGAAATACAAACAGTTTGGAATAATCAGTCACTGAAAGAAGTGAACGCTATAACTGAAAACCCCATAGAGATCGCTAAATTTTCCGTCGCTCTTCATGCTCACAACTTAGAAGTAACGAACCGAGTTCGACTGATGACAGTCTTACCTCATTTCTCTCACTGTTGCATTTTCCTCGCTTATTTTTGCAGCATTGTTCGCCCATGCTGCACAGAGTGTTGCCTTCATCACGTTGCTCCTTCAATTTATTGTTTTGTGAGAACGAATAAAATGCTTCGAGAATTGGCCTGTAACCAGTGCAACGACACAAATTACCTGCAACAGATCATGCAAATAATATTATATACAGCTCAGGTAGAAAAGTTCAATAATGATCCTGGAATCGAAAATTTCATTCATTCGTGGATTACCTGGTTTTTTCGCATCGAAAATATCTCCATAATGCATTCTTTCGTCTGTTCTATCTTCATAAAGCTCACGTGTACGGAAAACTGTTAATACTTATTATGATTTAGTGCTGTCAACTATTATCTTTGCCCCAAAAATGGCAGTTTAATTCATTACGCGAGATCACTGCGTAACTAAATGTTTTTTACAATCGATGCTATTCAAAGTGAATTGAGCTCCGTTTGCAAGATTAGCATGAAGAGACATAAGTAAATCATTTGTTGCGTTAGGCTCTAAAGCCTTGCATTTAAAGTGCACAGCTAAATATTCGATGTTCAACTTCGTTCGGCTCATGACCGAGGTTTTTCGCACCATATGTGGGAACGATGGTACACCAACCGCATTGCAGCAAATTTCCGCAATCCATAGTATTTAAGCTCCAAATCAAATGAATATAACACAAACTACCTTGTATTGCCTCATCGATTTCGGCTTTTGTTGGTTTCGGATTGTTTCTGAGGAGAGTATACATTGCCATCACAAAGCCTGGCGTGCAAAATCCACATTGCGAACCATGCGCCCTTAAAATGCTCTTTTATGGTTCCACAGGCTGCATCGGAACAAATTATAGGCATCTTTCTCCAACGGCGTTTGAGGCGAGTGTGAGCACAAGAAAGGGCCCGATGCATACGTATCTGGCTGCCGTCTCTCCTATTTACCGCTGGGACTTTATGAAGATACAGTGATGTCATAAAAAGGTGTTCGGAAATAAAGCGGTAAAGATGCACTCTGTATGGCTAGCTTATAACTGGTTGTATCAATGTTGGTGACAGTGCTCCCTTATCAACAAGGTCTTCTGCCGACCGCTTCGCAAGTCCTCCATGAGTGGTGCATTTCGTTCTTTTCTGCCTTATGCTGCATTATTATGACGTAGCGCCAAAAATTTTCCATTTCGATGCTCTTCAGCAGCTGGGCTGTCGTATATGAATTTCGATGTTTTTTCAGTTTTCTCGTTGGAGAAAGCAGTCTCAATCAATGAACAAACAACTGACATATGTATTTATGTTCAAGACAAGTTATATCAGAGGGACTCGATTATTTCACTTATAAGTTTTCTGCAATTAGAAGTTTAATGGCTCAGTATGCCCGTAAAACTCCTTATATTATCAATGAAATGCTGCATGCGGGAGAGCTCAAACTGACTGGGATTTTTTATTCGTGTGCACTGCTTAAAAATATATGTTGTAATCATTCAACTGCAGAAGAATTCGTAAGTTATTTAAAAACAATACATACCGCTATTTAAAGTCATTATGATTACTGTTCATTGGGGAGAAATTTACTGCCAAATTTACCTAGATAGTCGCTCTTGAACTGGATGAAGCATCGCTGTACTTCCTATACCTTCGACAGTTGTGACTGCTTTTCCAAATACGGCACATACTGGAGTGAGACACGCGTTGGCTGAATAGTGTCTGAAACACAGTTCATTTAGATCTGACCACAGAGATCGAAAAGTGCGGCGAACTAATGACTTTTGCAAGCAAATCGACGCAAATGAATATTTCACTTGCTAAATTCCTCCTCCGCTCCACTCTACCATCACCCACCGCTCCCACATCTCACAACCTTCCACGACACTTTTCTTTTAAATCCTCGTGGGTGGTACGACGATAGCAAGGATATACTGTACCACTGACAAACGCTGATATTGCTTCTGCAGAGACTGATTATTGACCAAAAAAGCACCCGCCACGCGCATACAAGTGATGTCTTTCAAGCGCGAGCTTTTCGTATATAAGCTTTGCTACAATTAGCCGCTCTCCTATCAGCACGTTTTTTATAACCAAGAAAACATGTGTTCTCGGGAAACGCAGCGAATAAATGAAATGGCTGACAGCTAGAAAGTTATCGTGGTTGCCATCGAAGAATCCAAATAATTGCGATGGAAGGAACAGACCAACACGAGCAATGTTATAATCGGTTTTGTGTTTCACTCAGCTTTTGGGTTATGTTGGGACCGTTGCTGAGATGCAAATGACTGCTTCGAAAGCAAATGCTAAGGTTTAAAAAGAACTAAAACGAACATGAATTCAATAGGAAGCCAACAGTATATAAGCCAAGAGCGCATAAGCCCGGAAGGTAATTCAATGGAAAGCACCACAACACCGAAAATTTAATCCTAGTAACGCAGGAACATTCTAAAATCAGAAGAAGACAAACGCGAACATCATCAACATCAATCTAACATAAAGCGCTGGCGCAATGTCGGTTTGGGGCCATCTGCAATGATGACTGTCTTGCCAAGTGACCTTTACATACGACAAATACGGGGCCAGTAGGTCCAAGGCTTCAGATTACTGCACCGAGATTACACAGCTTGATTCGCTGAGATGTTACTTTCAAGGATTCTATAAGTATGAAGTTAAATTATGATAGTGGTAGATATATTCACTTGTAAAGCAAGAGTTTTGAAGCGAATACTGCCATTTATGATACCAGTTAAAATAAGAGGAAGAGACAAAGCTCTGCGCTGCGTCAGAGGAGACGGCACGCGCAATGTGCCTCTTTGCAATTCATCTCTGCATTTCCTTGCGTTGGCAGCACATAATGCAGTGAACTATTAATTTTACGTTTTTTCCCCACAGTACATAATATAATGCGAATTTTTTCCTCTAAAACATCTGACATTTTGTGGGATGTTGTTGGTCGCAAGGTGTTGGCAATTGCAGCTGATGCCTTTTTCGCATGAGCGCACTCGCATCCTACCTGCTGTATCAACGTCATAAACCTTTTTTCACTCAAATCCAATGTTTTACCGCATATCATGACAACCCGTCTAACGTAAGTCTTGTTATAGTCAACTTTACCACCAAATATATTATGCCTAACAATCACCACAGACATATTCAAATTGTAGCTTTCTCCCGTACGGTATGTTGAATTCTGTGGCTGTGGATAAGCTATCTCGTTCTGAGATTCAATCCATCAGATTTCGACCGTCAGGCTTCAACACCAATCTAAAACTAAAAACCTACAGATCTGAAATAATAAGAAACTGTTTTCAAAAGAAACTGATGGCTTTGTTGAAAAATTATCATTTTAAGTGAATACTTAGAATAATACTTGGCTATCGATGTTCGCTCCCTATCTGTTCCTCCACATTTTACTCTACGATGTTGATATTCCCGAACACGTCCCGAACTCCATGCAGGACATCCTTACCCGACATATTATGTCTTCCAATATCATCAAATGTATTTTTTTTTTTTCCTAATTGACATTGTGTAGAGTTCCTTATTGTTAAAGTTTGCTTTGCATTCAACTTTGGATTGCTTTGCAATGGCACTTTTCATGTTATTGTTTATACACTTCCATTCACAACGTTATGACTGCTTTAATTGGGGAGTTTTTCTTCGACGATCTTGCAGCGGTACTGTCTTAACTGCTGTTTTCTTGGTGCATTCCATAAATTTCGCTACACTGACAACTGCAGTCTGAAGGAACAATCAGAAGTATCGACTCGCAAATACCTAATCCCTTCTCCATGACAATTTCAGCTGAGTAAGCGTTGGACCTTGTATGCCATGAGAAATGAGGAAGATCAAGTTAACATTGGCAAAATTTGAGCAGTGCTCGAAATGCAATAAATCCGACATCAACGTGGGGCACAAAAATCAATTTCTTTTCCAACGCTCTCCTTCCATCTTCCACTTTCAATCTCATAAAATATAAATTTCTATCTATCTCAAACTTCTCATTTCAGACTTCTTAAAATACTTTTGAAGTTTTAGTTCATTAATCGATAACAGCATAGGGAAATAGCTGAATCGTTATCTACATGAAACACTTGGATAATCGCATTATTGCTTTGTGCACAAATTTTCCATTCATTGAATGGAAAATTTGTGCACAAAGCACAAAGTCCATTCGGAACACAGAGTGTACAACTGACTACCATAAATTTATATATTAAATAAGGACGGTTTTTGAACTTCTTTCTGCCTATTTTGTTCTGTCTTTTTTAACATGAAAGGCACTACATTCAAATGAAAGCGACTTTCACCTGAAATCGTAGCTTTTGAAGTTCAATGGCGATGGACGAGGGAGAAGAAATTTCTTCGAAATCCCTCCAGAGAAAAACGTTTACGAAATTCCTCACTTCCCGTCACCAAAAAACTTAAAGTCAGGTAAGCCAGAAACACTAATGACATAAAGACCATCATATGGCGTATATTAGGCCCCGTTAAATTTCCTAAGCCATTTTCAGTGCCTTTCGAGTGGAAATACGTGCTCCAGAGATGCTCACACATATACATGCTCAGATGAGGAGTAGGCACGAGGGTCTTTCATTTACAGATTAACAAATGTGAATCATTTGTGGAATTGCTAGAGAGCGTTTGGATTAGTGAGAATATGAATGCAATACGAAGTCCATATATTTCACCATTTTTTGCAGCCCGTGAGGTGGTTATTAGGTCAGCCAAGTGAAAGCAGAAACCGTTTCAGCGCATTTGGCAACCTTCCTCACTTTCCTCTAGCTGACTACATTTGTGTTCTTTGAACTGTTTTCCTGATTTGGATAATTCTTTCTCTTAGCAGAAATGTTCTGATGCAATACGTATCAAACAGCATTCAACAAAAGAGCGTTCAGTTGACTGAAAGTCATGAGCGCCTCTCTGATCAGATCATCGATGATTAGCGAACACTAGAGACGATGCGTCGTATTTTCATTAGAAAACACGGTAGATAAAAGTTAGAGCGATGAATGAAGAAAATGGCAGTTGCCTCAACGAATGTTCGCCAACTGGTAGAAGAAAAGAGGTGAAAAATGGAGGAAATCATATGGCACGATGAAAACAACAAAAACGGTCAAAAATGTAGTTATTCGGCGCAAATACCTCACATCAAAGCTATCGGTAAAGGCTTTTGACATTGAATGCATGAAAACTCATTGTTATACGTTATATGTAAATATTTTATGGAGTGAAACAGGCGAGAATATACCGTATTTTGCCGCTGAGTGGGTCGATATCCGAAATCATAACAGTGCATGCTCCGCATCCACCTTCATTGCAGCTTATTTTTGTTCCCGTTAGTCGCCCTGCAAACGCACCACGATAGAAACTCTGTTGTCACTACGGCACAGTGACCCTCAGTAGCTGTTCATACGATACCTCCGATAATCTTGACAGAAGCGACTTTCGCCCTAAATGTTGGCCTATTCATTGTGATAAGAGGAGTGCCTTGAACCTACTTTAAAAAACGTCTGAAGTTAACAGCATTAAATTAACAAGCAATCCTACCTATTATATAATAGAAGCTGTAAATAGATGTACACGAAACATGAACTCATGCCACAGACTAAGATGCGATATGCCAATCAAAGGCTGACCACACTCATATATACTTTATCAATAAACATTTTCTAGCACTGTTGGATGCAATCGTCGATCTGAAAAAATTTAACTGGATCCTCTATAATTGGACAATTTCATCTCATATTAAAAGCTTCACAGTTTCGCTGATTGCAGTCACAGAGTAGAAACAGCATTCCCTCCGATACATTACCAAGCAACTAACTATGATCGCGCAGAAAAACAGCTAATGTGGTGCGTGGGTCAACGTTCTTTTCTTCCACTCGTTCTCCGTTCACATAGAGAATGAGGGTGGTGTAGTCGAATTCGTGCTCAGAATCTTTCATCGATGTGTTCGCAGGTGACGCATCATCCTGTCCACTCTTCCTTGGCATAGTATGTGGTGGTGCCATTTTTGACCTACAATATTTTTCTTTGATGTGCACATGAAAATCATCCGATTTCATCCGATTTTGTGTATAACAGCAGTAATAGGCAAGGAAAGCACAGCATCTATTTCTGCAAAACGCGATGAAAGAGAGCTCAATATGCGGCTTTCAGACTCTTTTTGCCACGATGAACTGCCAATGTCCTCACTATCTGACCTCTTCGAATTCTCAGACTCTCATTGATCGACTCAATGTTATGTTATATCTTGGTCAAAACACTTACAGACGACTAGTTTTTCTATGTTGCGCTCATCAAGAAGGAATGCTGGCATCATTGCTGCCATCTGGATTTGTTGTTTGCCTCTGTTGAAATCAAGCATTCAGTTTGGCTCGTACGGTTCAACGCTTTATCATTTCCAAAGCAAAACTCCGTCGCCTATAGTCTTTCACCAAAAGCTCCACATATATGTTATCCCCAATTATCCATCATTTGCTGTCAATGCTTTCTTCAGAAAATTTGCTGAAACGTTTCCTTCATCGAACACCGCAGAATCGTCTAAAGCACATGCGAGATGATCGCCCTACGCTTTCTTCAGAATACCCATGTGTAGCAATGGATAGTTATATAAAGTCGATTATCATATACGGAGAAATGTGCCTGATGTACGCAGCAGATGCCGAGCACTCTCTATGTGACATTTGCGAAGCCTTCACCACTTTCCTTTCCTTCATTTTAATTTGCTCTAGATTAGGGACATTAAACAAGCCCAGTACATAGTGGCGATATCAAACAAATCGACGACGATAATAAGTTATTGTGTACATAACCATTCCTGCTGAAAACTGATTGGAGTTATTGTTGAAAACTGATGCTTTGATCGAAGTCATTAAAAATCGATCAACTTATCATTACGCGTTATGATATCGGACCGACGCAACTGACATCAACGATTCAAATTGACGTAGGACGCGTAATTGCACATTTTTAATAATAAACTGACAGTATCTTCGAAGATAACCTTCATACGGCAGAAAGGACTCTGTCTTCGCTATTTATATTCCCTTGCGGCATGAAATGTGACTACTTATTTAGCCTTTCACTCAAAATATCTTAATTTTTTCTATAAACGGTTTGGGTATCTTCCATATCAGCATATTCATAATGAAAGTGAAACTCCTCTTGCATGAATGTCTCATTAGGGCATATTGGATAATTCTGAAAATGCATCAGTCATAAGAATGTTGAATGATTTTGAGAACAAACGAATATATTACATTGGCCTATAAAAATTCATCGCAAACATGCATCGAAAAGCAAAAGATATGATGGCTGCGAGAGAGAACGAGTAGCAAGCGTATGGAACCTAAAAAAGTAAGGAAGTGAGATCTCCCATTGGCGTCTCCGAAGAGGAATCACTCATCACAAATAAAAGTTCTCATCTCAATACATTAGCGTTTGGTGGTCATCGATGCAGAATGGAATAACAATTGGTGGAGGATGGTGTTGAGGAATGCAAGACGCAATAGGAAGCAGCTCGTTCTTTAACATTTGATAACAAAAAAATAATCTCTGACTAGTGATAACGATGTTGAGTGAATGAAGACATTGGTCGGCAACTTTATGGACCCTATCGAATCAATAAACTGTGCAAATTCTTTCCACGTTTCACTTTTTTCAACTTAAAATTGTTTTTCCGAAAATAGTTTCAAATTTACGAAAGAAGGGAGATAGCGGCAGTTTCAGTAAAGTTCAGGCGTTCATATCAAATTTTTCTATAACGCTTTCATGCCTGAGCGGCTCGTTAATACTAGAAAGACGGTGCGGGAATTTTCGCTAATGCCACCAACTTTCAAGTGTCGCTAACATGGATCTTCCAGAATCTGGAAAGCGGTATCTATTCCGCAGTTTTCTTGGCGTTCCTTACAACTAAAGAATTCGGTAACAAAATGGCTAAGAAGAAAACTTTTCTATCCTGGAAATCACACAGGTTTCTGCCATCAAACAGAAGATTCAAAGAGGAATGCGAAAGAAATATATTCATAGTATTCACAATTTTTCAGTCTCGAAAATTTCCACTGAATATGCTCAACGAAGAAACGATGGAGTATTTAGATAGAAGACAACACCGATCCGTAGTTAAAGCAGCCACATTAATTGCAAAAATGACGCCTTCCTACAGAAAGAAAGAGAAGTTATTTTTCATTTATAGTTTTTCCATTTGTAAGTGAACAATTCCATTCAAAAATTCCACGTTCGTTTTCATCTTTCTACGATGGGGGGATATTTGCCACTCATCATTTACGGTCTCTCAGAAGATACAGTGACTGCATATATTTCCTATCTTAGTGAGCAATTTGAGATTCGCATTCATAGGTTTTTGCGTCACGCTTTGGCGAAAACGATGGCACATGCACAAACCCATTCAATATCTTGTAATATTTCATAAATTTAACGCACTAATCGTGAGCATAATTATTCGCTCTAAAATCACCAGTATGAAGGAGAAAATACTGAGCGCTACTAAACATCTTGCACTTTCGATAGTTCCATATTGAAAGCCGTTCACCGGAAAATCATTAGCAACAAACTGCGTTAAACATTGCGTGTGATATATTGCTCCAATGCCGAACGCTGTGTAAGTTTTGTGAGCCGAAAAACTTCTACGTTCTTAAGAATTGATCTCGTCGTTACGGCTAAATAGCAATCACTCGATGAGCACTATTTTATAAAGATCAGTCACGTTAGCGCGTGACATGTTGACGAATAGTTGTTACATTGAATTTCATCCGTAGTGATGCCAACATCGACCCGATGATAACAGACATACCAAACTTTCAAGCACTTGGCACGGTTCTAGGTGTGTTATGCAAATTATCCCATCATACATTAGGATAAACGACTTCAATAGAGCATCAGGATCATCACTCAAGGGCCGATCGGCACATCAACCCCAAGTACAAACTGTCTGAACAAAATTTTCTGCTGTTTGTGAGAGGTTATCAAGGAGTGCAGAAATACTCCGATGGTCCGGAGAAGCGATCTTAAATACTGCATGCAAAGAAACGTTTTCGACTAGACAGCTTAATGCATCGGCGAAAAAGAAATTGCCATCCGTAGACCGAATAAGGTTTATTTACCGTATGAGACGCGATCGTGAAATCGTCGCTTCAAAAGTCACATTATTTTCACGCCGCCTATGGCCCACTTTTAATGCTCCACAATGCTCACTCGAATTCTTCCTCGATCTGTGAAATCAAGAGGCGACTAGAAGCTTCATGGATGTGCTGATAGCAATCTGAGATTCATTGCGTACGAACAGCAAACGAACGACAGTAATCAACTTAGTGGTGCATTCGCGTAACCTAAAAGCAGATCGTCGTACATAAAAGATCATTTCGCATTTATATACTCCTGAGAAACAGTGTTAAACTGCCGCTATATTGAAAACATTGATTCCAAATAAACCGTTCCCTAGAAACCATTTCGAGTTCTTAGTATGAAATTTGCTATCGTGCATACAAAGCTGCCTCATTACGTTGCTGCGGATGATCGTCTTGCAAGTTTCCGCGCAATGGGAATTTTCTTTCAGAAATACTGTCATTTGTATTTTAAGCTAAAAACCAGATTTTCTCGTTCGATTCACTTACCAATCGAGGAGGCAGAAGACAGACGTCTCCCTGAGTGAACAAAATTTGCATGGAGTATAAAGTTGCGCCTAGTTTTATCTACTCTGATTATGCGCATAAATACTCCAATAAGAGTGGACGATCGTCCACATTTGACATGTGAACGAGGCGAGAAACAGCTGCATTCCACTACTCCATATAGCTGTACCAAAAACCACATAGCTGTATAAATTGAGGCAATCTTAGAGATTTCCGTACCGAGTGTATATGTGCAGAATTATCTAGTGTTAATGTACGGTTACATAAAATGCATTGATGTAGAGCTCGATTTTCGATATTTTGTAAAGTGTAGTGAGGCGGAAATGCAAACAAACAAAAAGCTAAGAACTTATCTTATCATCATTTCAATCGCTGATGTTTTCAGGCGATTGAGAGAAAACGTAAGAGAAATACGGCAATGTGCCTTTGGCGAGTTTGCCTCAACAGCACACATCATGATATTTTCGTTCAAAAAGATCTGCTTTTCGGAATTAACAACATATCTTCAAGACAAGAATGAATGAATTTCCCTAAAAGATCATGTAATCTCAAGGCGTTTCTGGTAAGTGTTATATGTTCGCCAAATAGTTCACTAAACTCCAATTCTGTACCAATATAAGCGACGAAAACAGAATATGAACGCATTTCTGTAGCAAAAAAAAATGACTTAAAGACAACATATATAATTTGACACGAAGGATTTCCTGAATTATGCGTCAGCTAGATAAATTTGAATATCTCAGGCATTGTTGTCCATTTCCCGTAATTTCTGCTGCACTTCTCACAACACCGTCCGTCAGATTCCTGGGACATCGATACGACATACATTAATGAAGTTATCGACGCCTCTTCAATATGTCATTCTTAGGGTGTTCACAGATCGGCACAAGAATTTAACACCAAAAATCCCATCATCAATCGCCTGAACACAAATTGTTGAACATCTTCTGCAGATGAAGGGCGAATTCTACTTTGATAATCTCATAATTTCATATGTATTCTTTCAGGGAAAAAATTCCGCGCTTTCAGAAGCTTCAAATGAAATATTTTATCAAAAAAAAAAAAAAAAATGGTTCATAAGGTTATCCCAAGCACGCCAATGAGAAAAGTAGCGACTATATTATGTTATAAGACGATTAAAAAGTAACGATGTCACACTTACTTCAACATCTCTTCACATTCAGATTCAGAGAATAGTACGTGCAGAAGTGTCAATATGAGTCTCAGGGAATGAAAGAACCAAATAACTGTACATGAAGTGCTTATTCTCAGCAGGATGCACCGTCTCTTGCACAGCTGCTAGTGACGTGTGCAAAATTCACCCTCTGGATTACCCACAAGGGCTAAGACGCATTCAGGAGGCCGAGTCGACCGAAAATTTTTTAAAAACATGGCATCGTAGTACAAGCATTCTGTCTCATTTGCGCTTGCGATAATGCAGTAGAATTTTTAAGACCCACATTGACTTTATAGACCCACATTACTTACCGGTGTATCCTCTGGAAGTATTTTAGTGAAGGAGTATGCCATCGTTCTATGCGAATGATGCGACATCTTATTATGGTAATTCCCCGATGAAAATCAATTTTATAGTTCAGATGTAGCAAATCCTAATGAAATGGGTTGTAGATGATAGCTAGAACGACCATCCAGCGGTCATTGAAGATGCAGTTATTTCGACCATGTGACGATATTTTCATACGATTTGCAATATGGAACGCACTATTTGTCGTTGATTATGCGATGTCGATATGCCTATAATGATCAGAGACCATTATTGCATTGCATCATTACTGACCACATGTGAAGCGTGTTGGACGGTGTTTTGTTTAGACTCGGTTGTTTGGCTCAATTATAGGCAAAACGCTGAACGGTGTTATCATGTGCCACACTTTCTTATCACTGCAAACAACGGGGACGATACACTCATTAAATCATAGACCCGACGACTGTGACAATGCGTCGTGATAATCGCTTCAAATTCCTACGAAATCGGACGCTTCGAATCCGAATTTTAGTGTATAAAATACCTCATCAAGGGAAATCTTTGTTATAGGAGATTCGAATTTCTCTCGACGCTTCTTTTCTTTACATTTTTCCTCTCAGTGAGATGGAAATAAACTCTCACTGCAGATTGTCAGCTGAGGCAATGAATCCACACTACAGTTTCACTCTGCAAAAGCAGCAAGCCATTACGAAGTGTCAGATAAGTGCTATTCGGCGCTCTTTTCTTCTTCCTCCTTTAATGAAATTCGAACTTATGATATTCATAAAATTAGCGTTAATCTCATGCAATCGAAATTTCCTAAACGGAGTTCTAAAAATATGACTGATGTGACCAGCAACGAATCATTCGACGAGCCGATAAGTCTGAACGTGAAACCTTGTTTCTTTTGCGGACAGAAGTAGTATGTGAAACATAGAGAGGTGATGAACATCGACACAGAAACGTTTCGGTAGAATTTACCGACTTAACAGCCAAGTTTGTTGTTTCTATTCGCCGAAATCAGGTAATTACAACATTCTCAGTTAAGGTCAACAACAGCTGCCAAAACGAGCGAACCTACTAGTTCTCGCCCAATCTGGTCTAGATTATGGCGAAAAATCCGGACTTTACTCCACACTACGAAAAAATAATTGAAAGCGGTTTGCTCTTTTCTTCTCAAATTTTCGCTGCTGAAAGGAAAAGGTACTAACCGATGCTCGAAAAGAGTGCTTCAGTGGATTTTGTGACGCCCACTTCATGCTTCTTTGAAATAACTCTCACTATCGACTTCATTGCATTCACTTTACTCCATTTCGTATTACTTGCTGCATAAGAGATGCCTCTCCATCTCCCAATGAGCTATCGTGAAGCCACTACCTTCCCGTGTGCTTTATAACAAGCGCCTTGCCGGCAGCATTGCATTTAACGCTGGCAGCGCACTTGCGAACCAAGGATGCAGCGTACGCACTAATACCGTACCCCCCCCTCTGCATGCCAATAGTGAAACCTCATGAAGGAATATGCAGTTTCTTTGTCTTTATACTTGCCAGGAAAGTGGGGGTTTTTGCATCCATTCAACTCAGCACATCAAATAACATCCCTACAAATTATCAGTTTAAGTGACGCACGGGCAGTGCAACTGCTGGATGGGCCATCGTTCTCTGCAATGATCGAAAACTTCGATGTTAACGGAGTGCGCGTGACTTGCGAACACACCAACAGTCAACGCTGAAACCCATTATATCATTGCTCGTCTGCTGCGTCGCCTTGTTTGCAATAAGTTTCTTCACACCATTTAGTTTATTCCAATCTCGCTGCTCAAAAATTACATTTGGGAACAACAACAACAACAACTATAACAAAGAAAACAACAACAACGCTTCAGTGGGAATCATACAGCCGGCCGGCGATGTCGACGAGGCATGGAACTTTAACTTTTTGGTCATGCGGCGGAAGATGAGCTCGAAAACATAGGATTCATAATTCCCCTTCGAGGTTCCTAGCATGTCCTTGAACTTCCACTTAGCATGGCTTCACATCCCCTCGATTGTTTTCGTGTGGATGCGGAGGGGCTCACCCATGTGTATGACCGTGTGAGCGAACTTTGGCTGCGGTTCACCTGCAGCAATGCATTTAGTGTTTATTCCTGCAGATATGCTTATGATAGGCTTGGGAACATTGCAACTCAATGCGCCAAATTACACATCAAGTGAGAATATCCTACTCTAGCATAAGGAAATTACTGTTGTGAAAACTCACTGGTGAGCGTGATGAACATCAGCAACCGGTTTCGCTTGTGAGAAGTCGCTCGCACTGCAGTAAACGTTTCCACCGCACAACGTTGGTGCTCAAAGAAAAAGAAAACTGCGAGTGAAGAATAGGTTCCGTCCGTTTCTAGACACCTTTAACAGTTTCCATAGTGCAACCTTTTGATACTAGGTCGTAATGATAGGCGTGATCAACGACAACGAAAAGAACTTACCGCATGATGGAGATACGCAAGCGCTGACAATACGTTACACTCGCCCACATATCAGATAGCAGGATAGTGTCTAGCCGGATCCATCGAGAAATGAACGCCTGTAGAGTCGCTCTTGTGCTATCTGGCACTTTGAAGAGAACAGCATTGCTTATGCTCACCTTGAAGGGGAATTGTTAGACCTATATCTTCGAGCTCATCTTCCGCCGCATAACCAAAAAGTTCGAGTTCCATGCCTCGTCGACATCGCCGGCCGGCTGTATGATTCCCACTGAAGCGTTGTTGTTGTTTTCTTTGTTATAGTTGTTGTTGTTGTTGTTCCCAAATGTAATTTTTGAGCAGCGAGATTGGAATAAACTAAATGGTGTGAAGAAACTTATTGCAAACAAGGCGACGCAGCAGACGAGCAATGATATAATGGGTTTCAGCGTTGACTGTTGGTGTGTTCGCAAGTCACGCGCACTCCGTTAACATCGAAGTTTTCGATTATTGCAGAGAACGATGGCCCATCCAGCAGTTGCACTGCCCGTGCGTCACTTAAACTGATAATTTGTAGGGATATGTTATTTGAGGTGCTGAGTTGAATGGATGCAAAAAACCTCCACTTTTCTGTCAGGTTTTAAGACAAAGAAATTGCATATTCGTTCATGAGGTTTCACTATTGGCATGCAGAGTGGGGAGTACGGTGTTAGTGCGTATGCTGCGTTCGGGGTTCGCAAATAGCCTGCCATCGTTAAATGCAACCGTGCCACGTTGCCTGTCTAACGTAATGCTCGTGTAAACCTATTTCATCTTTATCCATTTTTAAGAGCTGAGCATTTTATATGGTAAATAGCTGAATGTTCCACGAGAATAAGTCGATAATTTGGCATCAATAAAAGTTTCGCCTTGTTTGTAATACTGCTCCCTTTTTTGGAATGTGTTCAACATAGCTGTCCCGCACCTCTGCTCACAAATTCTACTCATGCGTCAAATGATGGTCTTTCGCTGTGCTGCTCTCACTATTTATCAACACACCCAATCTTCACGCTATAATTCGTACTTGAAAATGCCTCCTCCCATATTGCACCTTATCGGAAGGCATTGACAGTTGCTGCTCAAGTGTCCGACAGTCTATTTGTGCTGTTGTTCCCTGCATCTGAAATTTATTTCACCGGAATTTCATTACCTCCTTAAATTTTGAGCCTCGATAGAGCTCACTTCTTTGCAGCATGCAATTCAGTACGACGAGCGTTCGCTTGCGAGAATACATTGCGCCGAGTTCTCGAATAAGTAATTATGGTTCATTTTATCAGGCTCCTTGAGTATCGGAGCCTTTCAAAAAAAACCTTGGAACTCCACTCAAACTTTTACATGCTCCGACTTCCAGGAAACAACCCACATATTCATACAGGGAAGCGTTTTTAGACAACAAAAGTGCTCTTTGTAATAAACAATTGTCGCTTTCTGGAGCTCGATATGCGGCCACTTTGAAGGATACTTTGTTCAGATGCCGTCCAAAATTGTTTCTGCCATTCGATTTATATTTCGGCTATTCTTTGAGTTGGACGCTACATCGAATATTGTTCACAACGACGCAGCTATTAAGTACTGTGTTCAGTTAAACCTTAAAGACGAAGAAAAGTAGATTATTTTTCCATTCTTGCATCTGAATGCGTCGCACATCTTTCCTATCAGTCGATATGCTTTTTAGATTACCGAGCAGTGGTCTATACGATAACGAAAATATGATTGCCTTTTTTCATCATAATTATCGTATACTGTTCAAAGCACTCGTCATGAGCGAATCTTTCTCCGGTCAGTCGTTGGAATTGCATTTAGATGCATCTTGCAAATAAACCATTTGACAATATTGCAGCAATGAGAGAGTTGAAGCGAGGTGAATTACGAACTCAGCAACTGTGTATTGATGCTGATTTCCGCAAACTTTTATTCTTTGTAAATGGCGAACGGATCGAAGAACAGTGGATTGATCCGAGAACTACACTTGCAACATACCTACGTGAGAAACGTATGCTTTATGGAGAAAAATACTTGGAAAATTTGATCGCTTCATTATTATCCATTCGAAGTGGGGATCGATGTACCCAAGAACTGAACAAATTATTTGAATATGGCACACTTTTGTGGCGAAATTATTTGCGGCAATAATGCCGCTTTAAAAGGTCTTTTCTTTTTCTGATAACGAAATGTTGTCATCAACGAGAAAAAACAACTAATTGATAGGAAAGATAGAGCACGAAGAGATGAGTTAACAACTATACCACTGCAGAAATGATTTCGTTTCATTCCTCTGCATCAAACCACAGAGTCATTGCAGTGCGCCTAACGGGTACAAAGATCGGTTGCAATGAAGGTGGATGTGGTGCATGTACGGTGATGGTTTCCGAGCAGAATCCACTTAGTAAGCAAATTCGGTGGGTTTTTCACTCCGACAAATCGATTCGAATGAGAAATGCCACTAAATTATAATCATCATTCTTGTCCAGTTTGCAGCTTTTGCTTAACGAGAAATGAACTCAGCATTCGTGATTTCATCTATGCACTAATCTAAGTCTTGATCTACCTGAAAATATGGGCTCCCTCCTTCTTCATTTTCTCGCCCTCCTCTATTTCCATAAAAGCACAGCATCAGTGACTGCTACCAAAGTATCGTTGAATGAACAACCGGTGTCGGCTGATGTTTGCCGTGATTGGTTGATGAGATCTATTTTAATTATTTAAGGGAAGTTTAGGGGTAGCGTATACAGTTAAACTAATGTTATTCGACTGCAGTATTTGAAGAATTGGTGGTGCCATAAGAAAGGATAAGGTTCCTCATGAAAGTCCGCATCATTGCAGTTTCTTTCTCGTCTTGCTTGAAGCATCTTCGAAAAATCCACTCCTTGAGAGCCATTTAAATAAACCACTGAAAGCCCATATCAGTAAAGTTCACTTCAAAAGTTACCGTAGCGTCTAAAATTATTTGCCTGAACCTGCCGCACTTCTATAGTCAGTCCCTAATGAAACGCGTCATAAGTGGAATAAAGCACCGCAGAGAGTGTTAATGGTCCTACTTCGCTGTTTTCAAGTGGAAGTTGTGCAACAGTAGTCAAAGGAAACATATTCTGCATCAGTCGGAAACATTTATGAACGATCAAAGATTTTAAGGAAGCTGTTGCTAACATTCCAAAATATGGTCTGCGGAAAGTGATGCAAATGTTGAAGGCTGCTCTCGCTGTTGAGATTTCCAACTAAGAATTTCTATGAAGAACTGGATTCAAATAAAGTGAACATCTCACAGTTTAATGGAATGCTATACTCGCTTGTGAGCACTTCTCGCACATTATGTCAATCGTTGTTGCATAGGGCAAGTGCTTCGCACCGTCATTTCGCAAAAATACCACAAAAGTTGTTCGTTTAATAGTACTATCTGGATGGACTACGTCCGGAGGTGATATGTGGGTACTGAAAGAAAATCTTCATTTGTGACCGAACATGATGAGCTCTCGTCGTTATACACGAAATTCAGTCTACATTTCCACGTGAAAAAGTGAGAAATATCCTGCAGTGGAAATATCGCATACTAAAAACAACTGTCAACGTGGTGAAATTTTTCTCATCATGCAATTTCTAATCCATTAATAATACAAACAATTTCTTAAAGCATGCGAAGCGATTTGCAGATGTTTTCTATGAAATATGGGAGATTGCAGATGGAGCAAGGGCTGTCTGTGGGTTGCGACTAGATGAGCAACATTAACGTGTTCATTCCTCGCGGTCGAAATGGCTAAAATTTATCTGAAACGAACGAACAGTTCAAACAGTCCATCAGCACTTTTGTAGCCGTAGTTTCATTTTCGGCAGTAGCAATATGAAATTTCCTCGGGTCTTTTGCGATCTCTCTCTGCTACCTGGCATTTTTAACCCGGGAGGTCACAGAAGTCACGCCCAGCGAATTTAGTCAGTGTATTCTAAATTTTCGGATAACTTCCTAAAACAAATACTACCGTGATTGATCATCTTCTTTCGATAGTGACAGTTACATATGCCATAAAATTTGCAAGTATATTTTCTGCAAATTCAAAAATTTGCCCTCGGGTTAGTGTTTCAGATTCCCTCGAGCAGTGATGATAGATTGCTCGGAAGTCCTCACGATGTGACATTTGACACACCTCATACAGAAGCTTTGGTTCAGGCGTTGACCCAAATTTCAGTTGATCGTAGCCATGTTCCTACAGACCTCTCCTCCTTTGATACGATTCCGTAAATGGGATTTATGTATGGGATTTATATATCCTGTGAGATTTATATAATGGCTGACCGCCTGGAGAGTCCTCAAGCATTACTTCAGCGATAAGTTAACAATACCGCTGCCACTTCGCACAATCAGCAGAGTTGCGCGAGTGCTTTCCTGCGTCTTACGTTTCACCACCATGTGTTGGAGGTATTCGATCGTTCCAATTCAAAATAGTTTGAACAAGTGTTCTGCTAGTGCTAGTGACAGAATATGACATGATTACTGTTGCAGGTAGCATGAATCAGATGTGTTTCTCATTATAATGACATGGCGTCATCCTCTTAAAAGCGAATGCAACAAAAAATAGTGTAATGGTCACTAAATTAAAAAAGGTATTTAAGTAATCCTCATATGGCTTCTTTAAAATCTTTTCAGTTGCATGGTGAAACATCTCTTAATAGGATCAGACGGTTCCTTCAACAGTAGTATAAAATAATGGAGGAGTAACCGCAAAGTAAGGGGAAAGGAAAAAAGGACTACTGATCGAATACGGATCAATTATTGAATATAATGTTGTAGACACTACTCAGTTAACGCATGCCTCACTCCATTATGCTCTGTGTTCGGGAAGGCGGTAACAACGGTGGAAGGAATTGGTAATACAAAGAAGCTTCATCCAATACAGGAGAGATTAGCCAGGTAGGTGGGAGAACTTTCCCCGCAACTTGTGGCTGTTCTGCAAATTATCACCTAAACAACAACTCAACACTTTTGTTGATGAATAGGTATTGCACCGTTATCTCTCATTACTTCCTTCTCCATATTCAATATGTTGTTTGCATCAGAGCAAGTAGCTCACGAATGACCGTTATATCAGCGCTTCGGTGTATCATTGGCCATAACTATCACGTTGCATCAACAAATCATATCCATTATTATACTCTCTCTTACCGCACTATGAAATCACTGCCAGAATCGAAGGGCATAAAAAAGCAAGTGATTAAATTCAACGACATGAATTTTCTGACAATAGGTTCCTTAGTGGCAGCTTCAAGTCCAAGTTTGATAAACTCTTCAATTCTATATCTCAAGTTGTCGACCCCTTCATCACTGATCACCGTTGTGCGTCGCGTTGTACAGTTTACTAATCTGCCTATCAAAACGGCTATCAAATTCTTTAAAGTTTATAAGTGTCAGTTGGTGAATGTTTTGTTGCAGAATTTTTCCCCTGCTTTAGCGAAAATTTCATTGCAGTTAGCCGATTTTAGAGCGCACGCTACTCAGTGCGGCTTTTGTTCACCAGGATTTGTGATGGCCATGTACACTCTTCTTCGAAACAGCGCCACCCCAACCGAAGAAGAGATTAACGAGGCAATACAAGGTTACTTTTTGCACGAGTATAACGTTTTTCAAACCGTTACTTGCCAAGTCTTATGGGTACATGCAACAAATGGATCATTAAAAAATCAGCTATTCTTCTAGCACCTTCAGTTGACGACAATACGACTGAAGAAATCCATTTCCTGTTAGAAGGCTGTGAAGCGTTAATGTCATTCGTTTATATATAAAACTATAGGTACTCTTTACTATAGGTACTCTTAGCGCTACACCCTTGTATTCGCTCCTCATCTTAAACAGTAGCTTTTATATAAAGAATTTGTAATGAGCTGTTCACGAATGGCACGCTAACATGCTTATTGATGAAACGATCCAAATAACACACTTTTTATTGCTTTGCTGAAAACTTTCTTGACTCTTATCAATGCGAGCACTTGAGGAACCAATGATGCTTCTCCAGCTTTCCCAAGTGCAACAAATTGCATTAAAGAAATTCACACGTTGAGACAAAAACTCCACCCCTCTCCCTCTCGTTAGTGTAAATACTCACACCAACTATTATTTCGCAACGACAGCGATCCTTTTCAGGTAATCTATGCCGTTGCACCGGATATCGACCTATTCTCGAGGCATTTTATTCTTTCGCGAAGAAACAAACATCCAACGGTGATATCGAAGATTGTGTAGATGATGCGCACTGTTGCAAATTCAAACAACAGGCTGGTTTCAAAGATGACAGAAAACAGGTCAATAATTTGGAATAAATTCCATCAAGCAGGTAGCAACTGAATCTCTAAGAGAATAAGTAGGAGAAGCTAGATCCACAAGCTAAAATCTTCCTCATTTATCCACGTTTCCTCTGCAGAACGCTTACTTACAATCTTTATGTGCAACCTCAGTTCGACTGCAGTCGCAATCATATGTTTAGGTTTTTGGATGTTGTTCTATCCAACAATAATCTGAAAACATTTGAAGCAACTTCTTCATTATTTATTGAACTAAATGAGCATTCACTGTATTATGAATTGATAGTTCAGTGAGGAATTCGCACTGATGAAATTAAGGAGTGCGTCTTTGAGCTGACTTCAGGGCATTAATTTGTAGTGGTCATCTGCCATCCTTATTTATGGTGTTCAATTATGTAGATTTGAGAAGATTTACCTCCTTGCAGCTTACCAGATTGTCATATTTCAATGAAGACCTCAAATACGACCCCAAGCAGGAGCTCATATTTCCACCTGCTTTAATGGTCTGTAACTTTTTGTTTCTGTATGTTCACTTTAATTGTGTTATCGCAAATTTTATTTTCACGTCCCAGTGATGTCACAGAACCTGCCAGAATTCCTTCTATTTCCATTTTCTCCACATTTCTATGGGTTTGCAAGAAACTCTGATGCAGGTGAAAAGTCGCTCACATTCCAAGATAGCGAGTTTCCTCCGGAGCTGTGTACTTTACTTTCACCTCGATGTACGATCAGTTATGGCTCAAGTCGCTTGCCATGTTGATGCCTTCCTTTCATTCCCCACAACGAATCAGATGGTCGAAATCAAGTGGTTCACTTACCTGATCAAGCGGAAAACCATCACTCTCATATGTGAGGATGGGCGGGCTATTGCAGGCAACTTCATTATGTGATAAATCGTTTTGTATGACGAAAGACGGCGTCACTTGGTTCCAACCAGTATCGCTGGCTGATCTGTTGGCGCTCAAAGCACATTACCCGAAAGCAGAGATCGTGTGTGGGAATACGGAGCTTGGCGTTGAGCTTAAATTTCAGTTCTCAGGAGTGTCCACTTACATCAATTCAAAACAGGTTGGCTCATATTAACTCAAAGAGGATTAAGCAGTGTGCTCTTTTTGTACAAGTTCGCACTTTTTCTTTCCTTTTCCGCCAAATCTTATTTTTTTGCCAAACCGGCTGTATCTCTTTACTGAATTTGGATACATCTGTGCAAAGAAACATGTGCATTTTCAGTGTGCTGTGTGTTGTCCACTCAGAAGCTTCAACTCGTGAAGCACCAAGCGTGCAGTTGAGGAATTGTTCGATAAATGTAACCTGGGTGATTCCTTATCCCTACTGTTTTTCCCATTGGTCGTTCTCCTCCCACGATTTTTGAACACATAGAGGTATCATAAAATTTGGAATAATTACACAGTGCAGTCATTCGCCGTCCGACCGAAGAATAAACTTAATGGCTGAAGAGTGCAACGTGACCAACATGTAGGAAAACGCATCAAATGACGCCATACAGCTTCTGTTTTGGAGCATCCTGGCAACCAGCAATACCGGTCAGTCGGAACTCAGAAAATCCAACTGTGCCGGGCACCGTAGAGTTGTGCACTGGTTTAGTGCCACTGAGAGCCCACGAGAATAATTCTGGATTACTTTGCTTGAAGGAAATTTTGTCTCATATGTGTTCAACGATTTGGGCCTCCTAGAGGTACTCATAATATGCTCAAAATGGTTCACTGGACGCTCTGAAAACTTCAGCCATTTGTGAATTTGACACTGGTTACTCAGATGTATATCTGTTTTTATACATTTCCGTTTACTCCGTTTATTGTTGCATCAAAGTGAACTGAGTCGTCATTATTGAGTACAGTGAAAATCATCAGGTATACATCAAACGATACAGAAGTGGATTCATTTATTCTAGCAACATTTCTTAACCATTCCATCAGTGGTTCCGAGATTTTCCTGCACAATTGTTATACTTTTCGGTTTATTGTTGTAAATTATACTATAATTTCATGTTTATCATATAACACCTGCGGAAGAAAGTATAATGCTGCTTCGGAGTTAGACATAGGTGCAATTACAGGTACCTGATTTGTTGGAATGTTTTTTGGACGAAGAGAAAGGAGCTTTCATTGGAGCGGCTGTTAGCTTAAGCGATATGAATAAAATGTTGAGCCAGTTTACGAACCGTACGCCAGGTTAGATTTCCCATCCTGATTTTTCTTTCCAGATATGAATGAAAAACTTCGTTACTCGAAATTGCGAGAATATATAGCAGTACCGGAAGAGTTGGAAATTTTTGCAGTTGGCAAAATTGGGATTTTTACGTTCGGATGGTACATTTGCGCTTGAGCCCTTTTACAACTCATTTAAATAAGAACGCTTGTAGCAGTCTTATCGCTTCACCTTTCCAATAAGTGAGCCATCGAATTTCGGCTGAAATAGCATGTTGAGAACTCGAAAATAGTGTGCCGTTAAAATGCCTAAGAATGGTGATAATCTGGTGGTGGGTCATATCCTGGCCAAATTCTCCTCTCACCTCAAATAGTTGCGTCTTCATTCATTCATTTTGAAATATCACCCCAAATTGTAACGACCAGTTGTTTCACAAGTAGCAACAGTCGAGTCACCTCTTCGCAATATTGCGTTCAGTGACGTTTTTTGCGATTATTGAGGCAGTATTTTACGGAATGAAGAGGGAAAGCACTCTTAAACACTACTGATGCAATTATTGGATAGATGATCTTGAAGAGTTCTCAAAGGTTGAGCCTCAAAGAATTACTCGTAGCAGCATATGAAATCAAATGGAAGCGGTTGATTCGCTCAAACTTCCAAGTTGGTTTCGTGCAGGAGGGGGAAAGTTATATGCAAAAAACTCTAAGATAAGTGTTCACTGCACCTTTTTCCGTCGACTATAAATGCAGAATAATCGATTTTATAATATGGAACATTTGCGAAGATAGTGGACACACTTTTAGAGAATAAGAGTGGTGTATTTCGATCAGTGCAAAAGATGCTACATTGGTTCGGTGGCAAGCACGTTCGCGACATGGCGGTAAGAGCCAACTTGTAATGATTGCATCGGAAGAATTCCCCTCTATGGCACCTATTTTCCGTTCATTCTCGCAGATGGAAGTTTCAGTTGAAAGCGTTACTGACTTATTCATCGAAAACGGAGTTTTATATAGCGATTTTCTGTAGTTTATAATACTAAGTTGTTTTTTTCCGAATTCCAGTCCTCTTCTCTCAACCACTTCTTGCCATTAAAAAAACCATCAAATTTTATCATCCCTTTAGAGTAAATTCTTTCGTTCAAATGAATTTCATCACTATATTTTGTCACAAAGAATTATTGTGGTCGTATGTGTCATATCGATTTTTCCGCTTTTTAACATCGCTGAATTATGGGAGGATCCTGTTGGATTAAATCATGCTTACAGCGATAGAAACATTACCTCAAAGCTTTGTCATATCCGCACTACCCTGAAATTAAAGGTATGTTTGTCCTGCATTTCAGTGCGTCCGTGTTGTTGAAACTTATCTAAGATGACTAGTGAAGAATATCTGTCCCCAAAATCAGTTTCACTGATGAAAGTTATCTTTTCGCTTCTCAGTGTCCCTGAGATAGTTATCAGTGAATCTAGTAGTCTATTAACCGATATTTAAGGAGGCAGTTTCTTGGAACAAAATATCATTTGGAAGGAAGATCTTGATTCACTTTTGGCAACTGAATTTCTAAGATGACTGAAGTGCAAATGCCTTTCTGGAAAAGCGTTTAGGTTTATCAGTTCTACAGAGTTTTGCTGGTAACCTCGCAACAGCTTCTCCAATAAGCGATTTGAACCCAATTTGGATGGCGGCGAATGCCTCTGTTGTCCTCGTCTCTACAAGCGGCAAGGAACGAACCGTCAATGTGGACGAGAATTTCTTCATTGAATATCGGAAGACGATTATTCGTGACGATGAAATTATCAAAGGGATCTGGATACCATTCACCGAACAAGTAAGCATCTCACACTGTCGTTCAGTACCGCAACCATCAACGTTGCCAGGATGCCGTAAATTAAGAGGATAATTTCCAGATTAGTTACATTATTTGGTCAGTATAGAGTACCACTGAAATTGTTGCAACTTCCTGCGATCTACACATTTCAGGATGAATATTTTGATGCTTACAAGCAGGCGCAAAGACGCGAGGATGACATTGCGATTGTAAACGCTGCTTTTTCCGTTCAAATTGAACCAAACACATATGAAGTGCTGAATGCTCGCATCGTATATGGTGGTATGGCCCCCATAACGAAGTTTGCACGGGATACATCAAACGCCATTGTGGGGAAGTAAGTCGAATATTTTCGCACTTATTTATTCACCTTGTAAATTTTTCACAGGTAAGCAGGGCGTCGCTTTTATCAACAACGAGCCGGCCGCAAGATTCTTCATCGAACTATGTCATTACGATTTATTGAAGTATGCCTGAAATGCCGTAATTTGCTGACTTAAATAGACCTTCAGAAATTCAGTTTGTCAATACATATTGCTCACCTATGCGTTGGTTTGAAGTTGCGGTTAATTTTGAATTTGCTTTAGTCGATTTCCACGTCCAATATGTGAGATTTCTTTGTGCACCCCCTTCAGTAGACTTCTCTTTGATCAGCAGCCGCCATTGTAATTTTTGTCATAAGGTGATCTTTCTTTATCTTTCGAGCGCGATTTCATTTTTTTCCTGAGAGAGCACTTTCAGCTCTAATAATGCTTGCCATTCATCATTACTCGACCATGGAATGTCAATTCTCGATTTTGCATTCGATCAGTACTGAAATAGAGAATGTAGGTGATGAGTTGAAAACAACAGAGGAAGGAGAAAATTTTGCAAAACGGGCGTATTCAACTAGAGGATGCAATAAAAGAGATGAACGGATCGATGCATGTCGCAGAGATAGCTCGAGCTGATGATAATGAGGAATGTCGGCTTAGGAAATCTGAAGTGCTTTGCTAAGAATTCGTAATTAAGGTGATAATGAGGAATGCTTTGAATTCATTGATACGGCTATAGGTTATTAAATATGATGACGGTCGTTGTATGCCGCTGTAAGTCGAAAGCACGGAAGCTTCTTTCAAAGTTAATTCTAAAATGTGACAACATCTCGCGTTACGTAGCAGTGAAGAATGCAGTTGCAACATATTCACTGTTTTATGTAGGAGATGCGAATCTTCTTTCAAACATCTCAGTTGAATCAAATCCGAGAATTATTCATTTTCAGTCATTTGATAATTTTATTCTGCTTTGGAGATGACATAGATGAGGCGATAAAAAACACTACACAATTCAACGCGAAACGCAAAACCTTGAATTCTAAGCTATAAAATTGTTTCCTTAATGCTGCCATTGTTCAGGAAATGGAATCATCACTTACTAGAATTGGGTATCAGTAAATTGGGCGAGGAGTTTGTTCTTTCACCTGGGGTTCCTGGAGGAATGGAACGTTATCGGCAAGCGCTCTCACAGTCGTTCTTCTTCAAATTCTTCATGGATGTCGACAAGCGAATAAAAGTGCGTAAGAATGTGCCGATATGCGAAAATGTGCTCATATAACTTGTATAAAATTTCGCTTTCACTACACACAAACTGTGCAGACAAACTTAGTGAAACTCAAAGGCAAAATAGTATTGGAGAATAAAAATGATGATTTCTCTGCGTAGTACGAAGAGCTGAATGTGGAACAACGAGCACCTCAGTTGTTTATGCCTTCTTTTGATAAACACTCTGAAACACTCAGCCTATAGAAAAAATAAAATCACTTGGGCGATGCACTTGAGGAAAAAGATATCATTTTTCGTAAACTCACTAACATCAATGCTGACTGAAAAATCATTCTTGTTGTATGATCTGTTTCAGGTTGGCGAATTGTCGTTCACCGACGCACAGACTTTCGGCGATAACCGCTCAAAGTTTAGAGCAACACAGCTCTATCCGGTATTTATGGGAGCGCTGATTATAGTGTTCCATTTTTGTCGTTTTTGGACTTAAAATCGATATTGCTTATGGTCTCACTTTTTTTCGTTGTCCGGAGTTTCCTCATATGAGTTCCCGGTTCTGAGAAATCCCTGATGTGGCGACCTTTAGCCACAATTATTAAATCATTTTCTGCTGAAACCACTTTGAAGGCATTTCATTTCATAGTTATAGGAAGTCGCATGTATATCACCAAAAAATTTTGCACAATTAGCTGTGATCGTTGAGTAAAGTCTAAGTTATCATGCCAAAGATTTTCCAAATACTTAGAATAAAATATCGTAGAATAGGATAGAAAAAAGTCTAAGTTTTATATGGATGAAAGCAACATGAAGTCCCTCCCCCCCCCCCCCCCCCCCCTAATGTCTATTAATTCGTCAAAATTGTAAATGCAATGCCCATTTAATTATTACCATCTCTAGATTCAACAACAAGCTGTTCATCAAAATATGTTATTAACCTCAGTGGCGCTCTTCTCTGTTGCTGACCGCCCATCCTTCTTCCTCTTCACTATCCATCACCTCGGAAGGAGCGATCAAGTCACTAATAAATTTCTGTGATAAGAAAGTGACGTTCACAGTGGCACTTGAACATATAATAATGCCACTGCAACACATAAGCGAACAGAGAGCGAGTGGCAGCACAGTAGGAACGAAGTGAAAGAGTTGGAAGGAATGGAAGGTAGGAACAAAGGAGTGCTGCTTTTACTTGTATTGTCTGTATTAGCGCGAGGGCACGATTGACATCTTGTTAACGAAACGACGAGAATATGGATCCTAGAGAGGTGATCGATCCTTTTGTTTTTTCTTCAGGATGTCCCCAGCGACCAACCGTTGAGTGATCCAGTCGGCAGACCAATTCTTCACCAGTCTGCTGTTCGCCAGCTAACCGGAGAAGCACTCTACTGTGACGATCTCGACGTACCGGGTGATGAAATATTCGTTATTGTATGAAAAAAGATTGTTGAGGAAGCGCAGAGAGCTTTATTAGGAACGTATACAACGAAGTCATTAGTATGCAAAGCTGACTATGTATGTTTGGAGCGTAAATCACCGAATACTATCAAAATCCTGTCTTCTTTCTCTTTCTCTCTCTACTTCTGTATTTCCTTTTATCCACTTATAACGAGAAAAGGTTGAGGATTATTTGAAAATGATGCTGCTTTGATGGCATCGCAACAAACACACTTAGTTTGCTTGTGAATAAATATGCCTTCATATTGCATCCGCCTCCGATTAACAGATATTGTAAGGTCGCCTGGAGGTCGGTGCTTGGGGTCATCTCTTTCCTATATTCGAAAAAATTTATATGGCTCGTCAAAGATTTCTTTTAAGGTGCATTACATCTGGCGTTCGTGCTGTCATCGATTGCCTGTGGCGAACTGGTGGGTACAGACACGAGCGCTGCATTAAATGTTCCAGGTGTCGTCGCGTACATCGACAGTCGTGACGTGCGTGATGGATTCCTCGTTGAAGGAGATACCCCAGTGTTTGTGGAACGAAAGGTTTCATCTTCTTTGCATACGTGAAGCAGTATTCGAGATTTTTGTGCTAATTTTTAACGGAGGTGCTGTGTGCTATCAGCTTAGCAAAAACGCCGAATGCCTTATGTGGTTTTTTCCATTATTTTCAATTATTCGTGCGTCCGGCAGACAAATTGAAGAGCCGCAAAAACACGTCACGTCACCGCCTTCCTAACAGTTAAAGATCCAGATATTGAACATGAAAATAGTGAGGCTGTATTTTCTACGCATGCAGATAAGCTATTATGGACAACCGATTGGTGCGATAGTGGCACGTGATCATGAGACAGCACGAAGAGCCGCACATCTGGTCAAGATCACCTGCAAACCGCTAAAAGCGATCGTTACTATGGAGGTATGACTTTATTCGCTTCAACTCAACGACTCGATGAGTGAGTCTGACAGAATGTTCCCTGATTAGCAGTTTCGGTAAAGTGTGAATACTTGCAACAGAAATTGCACTTTCTTCATTTGTTTTTTGTTCAGACAAAGTCAAACTCCGTCTCAACGTTGCATTGCCATCATTCGATATATTTTCAGCTTATGAACTATTCATTGCAGTAAAATTTAGCTTGCGAGTGGCGAAACGCATTGTTGATCTAGGGCCAAGTTTGATTTCAGCCCATCAAACCCTTCGTTTTATGGCTGCTCGAAATTTTGCTTCTTTTCGAAGTTCCTTGGGACGCTAAATTTCTTCAAAATATTTGTGTTTCGTTTCTTATGAATCCACTTGACTGTCGATAATGTTGCACTGTTGCCATCAAAGTTCTTCCTAAGGCTAGAAGGCTATTCCAGAAATCCCAAAGGCGCCCAAGATTTGGGAACTTGCAGTTTTGAGTGCGGTGAAGTGATGCCTGCCATTTGATCCTCGAAATAGCTCAAGAACTCACAGGTGACTCTTAACGTAATTTTTTACAGTCACCGAACTATCATGCAAAGAGGACGCATTATTGTCTTTTGTGTGTGGCACCTGTCATATGAGAACGTTGAATGGTTCCACTTATGTGCGAACAATGTCGCTCCTCGTTTATTGATGTGAATGCGTTGTAAATTTTTGATTTTGCGAGCGAAGTCATCGAAAGTTGCCTTCTTGTCGATATTTCTTTGTAAGTAAAGCACTCTGTGCTTTCTGTGCGACGACTGTTGGGCATTTTCTATTAATATATGCGCTTCACCTGAAAATATAGGAGGTTTAACCAATTGCAGTACAAGGACCCTAACCTAGTTCCAGTTTTTTGATGTTAAATATAAATCCCACCGTTCGTTATAAATTTGATTTGGAGCCATTAAGCCCCATCCGTAAACTGCGCCTCGAATTGCAGGAAGCAGAAAATGAGGGATCTTTTCTCACTCACCATTTGTTGCAAGTACACAGTTCGCTTCTTAATGGGGATACCGTCGCTGAGTTCGACTGGTCGAAATACGATAATGTGGTGCGTGGAGGCATTCGAAGCGGTGCTCAGGAACACTTCTACCTGGAGACGCATCAGTGTCTCGTCATTCCAGGGGAATGTGATGAAATTTCGGTTGTTTCTTCCACACAAGATGTCAACGAAGTGCAGGTTGGTGGCTGACCTTTGACTTTGCTTTCTCTGAATATGGAGTGCTGTTGCTAGTTGCCATCGCAGTCTGATGATTTATTCGAAATTCGTCAATTCACTTTTCAACATAAATCAAATTGTTCCATTTTGATATCCGAATGGATCCGTATTAACTTACTTAGACAAATGATAAAACGAGTCCTTAGATACTCAATTTCTTCTTTTGCGGCGTAGCTTCAAAGGAACGAGAATCCTCTCACTCTGACTTTTTCTGCCTAATAAGCGATTACTTCGTTGTTCAAGCACTCATGTATTTCTGCTTGTTTGTCATTGCGGATTGCGCCGATCATTTTCAGCTCCTAAAATCATTGCCGTCCTTTGTTGAGATTGTATAGATCAGTTGTAGAATCTATGCTGAAGTCTATAAAAATTCCCAGGAAAAAAAGTGTATTCTATTTTCAGACGTCGATTTCTAAAGCCCTCGGAGTGCCACAACATAAAGTCAACGTTCGTGTACGTCGTATTGGTGGCGGATTTGGTGGAAAAGGGCACTGTTGTTCATTGTTTGCAGTACCGACAGCAATCGCCGCTGTCAAGTATGCTTCATAGTTGATTTGTCTCCCCATCCGACCAGAGGCGAACTCTCGTAAACTCTGAAGCCATGAAATTATTTTCTAAACTTCTTATTTCGTGACGAATATACGCTTCAGAGCACAGAGCATAAATTTTTGCATGTTCGCAGAGATCGGCAATAAATGGAGCTCTTAGAAGGTGTATACTTTAGTAAGAGTAAGCTTAATCGAGTATCCTTCGTTTTATTAACAATCGCATCGTCACTACCAACAGAAGTTTACAGACTGCGAAAACCTGTGAAATGTTCTATGGAACGTTATGATGATATGGTGATGTCTGGAACGAGGCATCCTTTCAAATGCGAATATAAAATGGCGATTCGTAGCGATGGAATGTTCGAAAATGTGGAATGGAAATTAACAAGCAATTGTGGCCATACAATGGATATGTCCGTTGGAGTGATGAGTTCGTTTTTGAAGTAATATTTGCATTTAAAGACGAACATTTTCAAAATGACGATTTCTTGTGACAGAAATTGCCCTCATCACTTCAAAAACCAATAACGTTTGAGAAGTCACACACTGTACTGCAAAAAATTATTCATAGAATGTGAAGATGCTCATACGATAATTCAGTGAATTAACCAACCTATGAAACAGCTTTGAGGTTTCTTTGTGGAAAACCTGCGGAATAGACAACAGCTGAAATGCACATATAAGTAACTCATATATGAACATTACTGAGATCAAAAATTGTATATAGTTAGCCTGCTGTCTTTCGCTCAGTGAAGACTGAACGTCAGCATACAATACCTCTGAAAGACAGATATTTTCTAGGTCGTGCAATGGTTCATGCAGACAGTGTGTATCGATGGCCGAACGCAGACATATATGGGCGAGTTTGTAAGACAAACCTTGCTTCTAATACCGCGTTCAGGGGGTTCGGTGCACCGCAGGCAATGTTCGCCACCGAAAGCATGCTGAAGCAGGTCGCTGAAGAGTATGGATTCGACGTCAATGAGGTTTTCGTTTTTGATGCTCATCATTTGCCTAAGAGGAAGTCTTCCCCATTCTTTTTCGATGATTCTCGTTGTGGGCAATTTACAAAACGTTTCACAAGTAAGATTGATGCGAAGATTTTTGAGAAATAAATTTCCCATCGTTGTTGAGATGTAATAATTTCGAAAATTCTACAGAGATTTTTGTCTCCTATATTGTTTCGGCATATTATCGCTGAGAGTGTTGCGAATATTCGATGTTGTAACTTTCATCTTATAATAGGGATATTCAGTAAAATGACTTCAAAGCTCCTTTACTTTCCTGAACTGGAAAATTCACATTCTCCAACAGGAAAGTGCTTAAAATTGCATTGCAAAGTGTTAATGCAATCGGTAATTTGCATAGAGCTTAACCGGTAAGACTGCAATGGCTACCTCTGAAACAAAACATAAATCAGGTTTATTGTTTCCTGAAAACGTGTCATTCAGAACTACTCCAAATGTAGCACCTCGTTAGGAGTATTACCACAGTCAGTGCAGTAATACTGCAACAAATCAAGCCTCTATATCGCTATTCACCTATATTCACTCGGTCGTTTCAGTATGTTCACGCACCATAGCGCAAATTGAAGTGGAAGTTTTATACTTCTGTTCATTTTCCAGGCATTAAATACTAATAGAGTTGAATCTATGTGGATCTGAATGTTATCAATGTTACAGAAATTTAATTGTTGGCTGAACGCATTCAAACTTTTGGTTTCTGCTCTGAGATGCCAACACTTAACGATATCAATGTTTCAAGAAGCTTTTACTTTAAAGATTCGAGAAAAGAATATGTACAACGAAGAAGGCGATTGTACACCATTTGGTACAACACTTCATCAGTGCAATATTCGTCGATGCTGGAATGAATGTCTTCTTCTCAGCGATTACAATAAAAGGCTTGAGGCAATTAACGAATTCAACAGGTTTATCTTAGTGCAATTTTCTTTCGATAATAATTTCTCTTGCCGGATATTTGATATTCGTGATCATGCAAAAATAGAAGAAGCCAAACATCTGCATGCAGCAGTGAAAACCAATGTACTGAATTTGCATTTCATCAAAACGCAGTGTGTTGATTTTTTAAGGATATTTCCGGTTTATTGTACTTCATCAAATCGATTTCCAAAGTGAATTGCTTCCTTAGTCATTGGTTTTTCGTCTTTGAGAATTTTTTATCTGAACGTTTGAATTGCTCATTTAGTGAATTTTTTCATCGTTTTCAGGATCAACGAATACAGAAAGCGTGGAATCTATGTCGTCCCCACAAAATTTGGCGTTGGTTTCGGTTTGAAGCATTGCAATCAGGTTAACTATTTGCGCTTATATGTTATAAGCTTAATGCAACGCATTGCTTTTCTCCTACTGCTATATATAGGATAGCTATAGGAGGGTGGATGATTTCAAATGACCTCCAACGTGATGTTTAAATTTTAGTTCACCTGAACGCCTCTTTTTTGCTCTTCTTTTGGTGGTTCCCTATCGAATTGCTCATATTTGCATCAGCTCGTGCTAATTTATTCGATAGAAGTTGTTAGTGTGTAAATTTCAGACGAGGCCTTAAAAAGCAATCCATTTCAGGTAACTTTTAAACTCATCCAAACTGATCAAAAACCATAGACTATTTTTTCAATAAACAGTAGAAAAGCACTCCGAGCCTCTATGGTAATTTTGATATTGAATATTTTTTCTAGCAGTGGCTTATTATGTGAACTTTTTATCCTCAGTTCATGATGAGTGCATATATAACACAGCTGAAGTGATTTCTCGAGTTATCGTTTGAGCGTTTTGTACATTTGGAAAATAATATTCCATCAAATGAACGTCAAGATATATTTATTTTCCACTGGTCGACGATAATGCTTCCACTTCCCGCGATAAAACCACTGCACTGAAATAAAACCACTGTTGTGATCTTTCAACGCTAATGATACTTCTTCTCATCTGTAAAAATAGGTTCTTTTTTAGCCCTCATCTCTCTAGGGTACAGTTTCATAAGTGAATGTCTTTGAGCCCAGCATTGATTCTTGCAGACCGCAGCGCTGGTAATAACATCAGTCATTTAATCATTTTAATACGAGACGATGCGCCTTTTCGCTTTAGTTTTTGTCATTCGTACAGTGTAAAGGGCCGGTCAGTCGTTAACGTAGTTCTTTTAGGCCGCAGCCTTAGTAAATATTTATACGGACGGATCGGTGTTGATCGCTCATGGTGGCATGGAAATGGGACAAGGCTTGTATACTAAGATGATGCAGGTATGATTGGGTAGTTCTGTTCTCGCTTGTGCTGTGCAGTTGAGAATTACATTGCAAAATATAAAGAAGTAACCACTTTGCGTCATTTCGTTTTTTTTTTTGTGGCAAAAACCGCCTTAAAGGCTTTGCGAATCAACTTTCTTTGTATCCAGTTATGTTTAATAGAGCTCTTTTATTTTAACCATATGATAAATTTCGATATTGACTGCATATACAAACTGCAGCGAAGATCGAATAATTCAAACATTTTTACTTGTGTTACGCGTTTCATCTCATGTTCAGAATTTAAGTATGCTATCTTTTATTGATTCCTTGATGTTGTCTTAGTTGGGCCCATTACTATCATACTTCTCGAATGATTCGCTCACAACTTATAGCTAATCAATTTTCTTTTTGTGTCGAATGAAGGGAAATATTTACAGTCCACTCGTTCAAGAACAAAACTACGTTTGACAGCAGACCTATATGATTGTCCCAAATTGATGATATGCAACTGCTAAAATGTAGGTAACGGCTCGCTGCCTTGGTATAGACGTGTCCTTGGTTCACATAGACGATACCGCAACATCGACGATCCCGAATGCTAGCACGACGGCCGCCAGCTCTGGAAGTGATCTTAATGGTCGTGCCATCATTGTTAGTCCTTCTTCTAAATCTTTTGTTTTACATACATTCCGGGGGTTGATGACCAGGGAGAAAGAAGTTAGTGAAATTAATGAATTCGGGTGTTTATAGATGTCTGGAATGCTTTCATGTCTTTCACTAAGGAGTACTAGTCTTACAAGCATCACGAAAGTCATAATTGCGGTTGAAATCAGTGCATCCTCTTGGTCATTTTCAAATTCTCTATTCATCAAATATGCTTCTTTGGAAGATGTTCATTCAGCGATGACAAATTTCGTCTATTCACTGGTCGCCACTTCCTACTTAACAATTAGCACAGTCATGTCAAAACGTCAACAAGTTATTGAAAGCTTCAGAGCTCAATGAAATATCAGTGATATTATCATTGTGTTCTTGAAGGACGCTTGTAACAAATTAAACGAGCGGCTGCAACCGATAAAAGATTCGAATCCTAATGCGACTTGGAAGGATTGGATTGAGAAAGCGTATATGGAACGAATCCCACTTTCAGCTTCTGGATTTGCAATGTTAGCTATGAATCTTCGATGAAGGAGCGAAAATTTTGAATGGCGTTTCCAAATGTGTGAAGTTTCATTCTCGGCAAATATCGAAACTCGTCGCAATAAGGAGCCTTTCTAGCCTTAAATTCGTTAAATACATCCGTTATACATCTCATTCTTGATCACTTAAGCATCCAATAAGTTCGTATTTTCCTTATGAATCAATATTTCATTTGTTTTTTTCATGTTATCCCTCTTTTCCTATCACATTTATAGTAACTCCCATTATCATTATCGAATATTCTAATACCATTCAGTCTTTCTTATCAGATTTATTTGCAACGTTTTTTTTACTCTACCTCATCATATAGAAGCTGAATTTTTTGTTATCCTAACTGGTTTTAGAAACTGAAATTGTTTCACTTCAGAGCCGATTTCATTATTCATGACATCGATTAGCCTTGAAAGTTTATCTCATAGTAATGAACCTATGTAATTATAGACTTCGACATGATGCGGTTGATTTTATCAGAGGTAAAGGTGCCGAATTATTCGAATATTTCGTTTACGGAGTGGCCTGCAGTGAAGTGGAAATTGATTGTCTCACCGGAGATCATCATGTAAGAACGTCGCCCACTTCGGCATTTGATAGGGAGAAGGAAGAACAAGCGCAATATATAAAACAACTGAGCAGCAACAGAGAGAAATTAACGCAAATCTTTTTCGTCACTGAAGATTCTCACAAGTTAATTTAGAGGTTTGTGGACCAAAAAACCACAAATTTTTTGCAATTACTAAACTTAACGATTCCCGATATTTCATGTAAGTCTGAAACAGTTTCGCTGTTGTAGTGGGACGCTTGGAAAGAAAGAGGAATTTAACAAACAGAATGTTTTTCTGTGCACTCAAAGAAGCGAGTGAGGATTTGAAACATTTTAATGTGGGATTGTAATGCAGCGAATGCAAAGCAATGAAGAATCAATACTGCGTTGATGATCCGTTCATAGTTTGAGAGTTGCAGTTTTTACGTGCTGATATTGTGATGGATGTTGGCGAATCGCTGAATCCGGCTCTCGATATCGGCCAGATTGAAGGTGCCTTCTTACAGGTGATTATCAAAGGTATTCGCTGCAATTTCGTTGACTGCGTAATAACGCGAACACCTCATATCTAAATAGTGGGCTTCTTTACTTTTCTATCTCTTCTTCTTCGCATTTTCTACTCATGACCTACTCACATGTCTGGAATTATTCATAGAGTTGGAGACACTTTTTCTGGCATTTTGAGGTTTTAAGGCTCTTTGAATGGCGGCCGAATTTTATTCACGAGTCGATTATTTCACCGACTTTTATTTTTCGTACAGGTGTGATAGTTCATATATATTCTGAGACTTGATTAAATATTATTTCTTCTCATCTTCGCAGTATATAAAAATACAAAATTTCTCAGCATCAACTGAGATTTTTCATGTAGGGTTATGGTCTCTTTACGATGGAGGAAGTGAAAATTGGTGCGGATGGGACGCGTCGAACTCGTGGACCTGGAACATATAAAATTCCGGCACCTGATGATTCTCCGCGCATCTTCAACGTGAAATTCCTGAAAGGATCCGCGAATAAAGTTGGAGTGTTCTCCTCGAAGGTAAGAGCGTTAAGTTAGAGCGCACTGCCTTTAGAGTACCCATTTAAAGAGAAAATCTTAACACAAAGTGAGAGTAAAATTTAACTTTATCTACGTGTGCATTCACGCGATTAATTTCATTCAATGTATACACTATCCTAGAAGCTGCAGCAATATACACTTCTGCAACCCCTTCGCCGGACCAACGATGTTGCAGACTGCGAACAAATAATAAAGTTTGCATGATAGTGAAGTCTCGTATTCCTAAGGAACCGAACTTTTGTGAAGTCTCTTGGAAGATTTGTTGTTTCTGTGACTGTTTGTGTTGGTTCCCGAGGAAGTTTCGTAAAGGTCGCAAATCTGCTCATTTGCCTTTCATTTTTGAGACTTTTTAAAAGGGGGACGTTCTGAGAGCATCCGATTGTGTGTCGCTGAAATCGATGATTTGTTCACATCGGTGTTTACACGATAAAATCTCATCCGCTCATTTATGATCGTTGGAGGACTGATGAGGCGGCCGCTTATTGCTCGCTTATATATAGTCTGGTGGAAGGCCTCACATGAAAAATTGCATGCGGTCATCGCTTCGACTTTAATGATGCTCAAAAGTGGCGGTTTGATGCGCACAAACATTAAGTATTGAGATAGCACCTTGATGTTTTCGAAGCATCCATCACGAAAAATGACTATCCTCTAGCAGCTCATAGAGAAGATCGGGGAAATTTACCAATTTTCCAAGCGATAACCCTGCGGTCCAATGCGAACAATGTGACTTGTGATAGAGTTTGCACATGAAGGACATAGCACATCTCGCTGCTAAGTACTTTCTGCTTAATGAGCCTTCTTTTGTGCTCAGATTTCTAGACCCGTTTTGGTGCGAATAGTTTCTTGCAGGCTTGTTTTTTGGTGCGAAAGACCCGTTATTCTTACTATTTCAAAAAATGCCCGAGTTGTGAGTGAGAAATGCGCTTCGGCGGAAAGCGAGTACGCCAAAGCTCATTAAATATAATCATCAACCTTAGCAGCAAACGACATGTTTATCAACGCATCTAAAAACGCACACAACAACTAAATGATTTCCGCCTTTTTCGTGTTGTTTGGATACAGGAGTGCCATAAGCTGTAGGGCGCATTCTCTGGAAGTGCTACATCTTTCAATGATACGAAATAGGGTCTTGGTGAGCCGCCGCTGTTTCTTGGATCGAGCGCATTTTTCGCTATTCGGGAAGCGATACGTGCATTTCGCATTGAACATGGCAAAGCCGATTATTTCCGTATGGACAGTCCGGCAACCGCCGAAAATATTCGACTGCTCTGTGAGGATGCGATTCTCGAAAAGGTTAACTGATTTTTATGAGAGCCGGCGAAAAGTGACGAAACGTGTGGATAACTGACCTCTAAGTTTTATAAGAGCTTCTAATTTAATTCTTCGTTTGGAAATTACTGAGTCCACATTGTGAAATGATTCATGCATAAGCGAATGGTTGTCCAGTTTATCGTTCTCGATTCTCTAATTTCCTTTCTCATTATTCGGTTGCGATACACCTGGATTCGATGAATGAAGTGCTCTTTTTTGCAGATCGCTCCGCTTCCTGATCGCTCAACATTCGAGCCATGGACCGTTGTTATGTGATTGCAAGAAATCATTTTTGCTCTATGCAAAACCTTGAAGATCATTGTGCAGCATGCAACTTATAGCTTGGAATGTTCATATCCTACATCACGTCCGCAACTTGAAATCATTAAAATTTATCGCTCGTAAAGTGGAATATTGAGGATATATAACAGACAAATAGAGGTGGAGTCAACACGTTCGCATGTCCACTTTCTTGCATCGGCCGATTTCCACCTGTCGTTGTCCTGACTGTGTAGACTCAACAGAGTTGACTGTTTCTAAGCAGAAGAGCATTGTGAAGGCTGAAGTATCTATTATACGATCAATATCAGTAACAACTAACATGTGTGCATTAAATAATGAGCTAAGGCTCCATAGGAGTAGCAGGAATACTACTTGCACAATATGAAAAGGGTCAGAAGGAGGGAGTGAGAGAGCCCGAACATTGCCACTCCTTAGCAATATCGCGGCAATCGTTCTCACTTATATCGCAGATGCAAAGGCACTCCCTTCTACCATAGTAGAAACTTTCACAGCGGCGAAATGCTGTCAGTACAACATACATGTACACCTCTCATTTTGCAACAAACGTGTGGAGACGACGGCACTTTCACGAAGCAAGAAATCTGATACAGACGGACTCCTTCGTACTCAACAGCCGACATGCGATCATGGCTCTCCGTCTGTTAGCAGTGCTATTTAACGATCAGAAACGCCTCCTCCGTACAATCCGTCCCTTTCCTCACCCATCCCGCTAGATGTTCCCTACGGAGCACCGCTCCCTCGGATATCTTGATTTATGATAATTCATTCAAGATTACACTTCCTACAGTTTACTGTCTTCGACGGTCCCGTTACTAATTTCACTAAGGAGGGGATATCCCGTGAGCCAAAAAACCTCACTCGCAGTGGGGTTTGCTGAGGCCAAGCTCCTCATGCAAATGCTACAAAGACTTCCGTGAAATTTTAAACACTGCGAAAGAGATTAGGAAAGCGATGAGCTGAAAAAAGAAACCTCCACTAAGTAGCAAGAAAACGCGGAAACTATCGGACGTAGTGTGTCCAAACTGAAGGGAAATGTTATGCGCAGGTAATAGCAGAGAATCAAGAAATTACTGCAAAAGAGCATATCTGCAAATAATGGGCATAGTCTTGGAGCATAGAGGAATCCATGAAACGAGCTCAATATTAATATTTTGTGAACATATTCCTCCATATGCAGTCAGATGAAGTGAGGACAACGGTGGTACAAAGAATATGAGCAGTTATCCTGAAAGCACTGACGGATAGATATCGCGGGCGCGTTACGTGTTTTGCAATCCTTGAAGTTTGTGTTTAAGTGAAATTTTATGCGGCAATGCAGCCAACCTTTTCAGGATACCTTTGGCAAAATGTCCCAATGCAGACGCATTCAATTAATATCATAGACGAAATGAACCTCGTGAAGCAAAAAAAAACATCGTTGAAGCGGATGCTCACTCATCTGGTGATTAGAAAACAGGTTTCCGATGAACGAAACCACCCCCCAACTTGATAAAAAACGGTTTGATAAGGCACAGAACTGAAATATTCATAAGCCGCATAATATCAACAGGAAAATCGGTGATGTGAATGACGTAGGCACTTCGTAGATCCGATGAAATATGTCGAGCTACCACAACTTGAGGTTTGCGTCCTGCACATGCCGTCTCGTATTCATCGTGTTCTTAGTGCCACTACAAATTGAGCTCCACGCTTACATCACTCTCTGCACGTCTGTTTCCCATGACCACAGCTTATTTATTCGAAAACAATGCAGCACTACCATGTTCATTTCCCGGATCATCCTTGAGGCGAATTCTCGTCATTCGCAAACAATCGTTAAGAACCCCATGACAGAGGTGTTGAGTCATGCCCATCAGCTTGTCTGCTTTAAAAGCCCCTCGACTGCAGCCACTGCCGCTGCTTGGACGAATGGCGTTCCAGCGCAAGTACGTCAAGACCGCAGTCTCTCGAACTTTCCTGTTCCACCGCAGTTTCCAACGAACACTATCTGGCGCAACATCAGGAAGTCTATAAAAACGGTCTTGTAGTGAAGTCAAACGTTTTCCAGTTTCCACGAGTGCCCCTTTACTTCGAACATCTCCGTCCTCAAAAGAGATTTCCAGAGCGCAAAAACCCTCTTCCCCGTATAAGGGAACGGAATTGTTACGGTTTCCCTGTACCCGTGGGAGTGTGATTTATCTGACCACGCAGGGAGGAATTCCCCGGGTGCATTCCCCGAGAGTGCCACATGTACCGTTGCCTACGGGGCTCCTTCCATACGCTAGCATGATGCGTTGTTGCAGAAAAATGTTTCAGATGGTCTTGGGGATAGTGTTCCGAAATGTGATTGAGAATGAAGATACGAAATTGAACGACTTTTGATGTGAGACTTCATTTCGGTCAATATCGAACCTCTTCGGAGAGGAGGCAATTATAATTTTTTGAGGTATATTTCCCATCACTCAATGATACAGTTTCACATAAAAAGTTCTACGAACACTGCATAAAAGCCTTTTCGATGAATATTCTTCTAGCGTTCCTCTGAGCTTTTTGGCTACCGAGCGAACTAAGACGCTTGAAAGAAGGTTATCATGACAAGTAAGCAAGTTGTTATCTTCCGGGGTAATGCTGGATTGTTGGGATACCGACGGCCGGCGACTCCATCCTCCTCCCTCCGAAACCAACCGTCCCTAGAATGCTCAGGCAAATCAACATTCTCTCGAGCCGAAACTTTCTGCCAGTACAGTTGGCATATTGCAGGGAAAACCTGATGCTCCCAATATTCAAAGGTTTCCGAAGATTGAGCGGTGCAGAAAATTAATTCGAAGCATCAAAATTCCGGAGCCAGCTGTACTCACAAGTTCGCGAATCTGTTAGATGAACGCTGTTTGAGCGATTCAAGAGCCGCAGAATGTCGGAAGCCACTAGCGATCAGGGGCTTGTGAAATCCAGGATATCGCTCGAAATTGGGACGTCGAAGTATGACGCTCATTAGAAAGCGTCAATAGATTTTTCAACCAATATCAGTCGAACCTCTGTGGACGTATCTTGGAAGACACATATTGTCCTCCATGCATCCCATGAACTCTGTTTCGTGTTGCTGAACTTCACTTTACGGGCAGGTAATTCAACATTCGACTTCCTGAAATTAGTGTTGCATGAGAGTAGATCCTTGGAATCGTTGACCTCTCGATGAAATTATTTCAGGGCCGACTTCTTTTTGAGACTCGACTGGGTATTTTGTAAGCCGATACCGACAGAATGGCATGCTTTTATTACTCCTCAGTACAACAAAAGAGACAGCAGGGACCGAACACAGGTCGACGGACAGACAATGGGAAACCAATAGTCAATGTGTTTGAATTTGTTTCTGCTCCCTAACAGCCTTCCCCTATGGTCGTTGATTTTTCGCCCCACTCGAAAGCAACTATTCGCGGAAGACCACTTTCACATTTGCCTGTTTTCGCACTAGGGAGCAGAAACAAATTCAAACGTATTGCCTATGAAAATCCTTCGTTTATGAGCTGTTGATACTTGAAAGTGCTGCTCAACTTTGTGATCACAACTCGGTCTATGGTCGAATAAATGCCTAGGGGGCTTATAGGCGCATTTCTGCATATGCTGGGGGCTTCCGGTCGAGCGACCCAACGGCGGTACTTCGAGGATGTCCGTATCCGTGCAGTCACCCTCATACACCACTCCCCACCTCTTATTTCTCTCCAATCCTGTCCGATAGCCGAACGGATCCGACTCATTTGTGTTGTTGCAGTGCGGTGTTAACTTTTGAATATGATTGTGTTTTTCGACAGCGCTCTTTGCTTGATGAATTCTCCGAGTGCGGTCAAGGCTGAATTGTTGTGGGGGATTGGGCGTGACAGCTGGGAGCACACTTCCTCTTTCGATTGTTGTTGACTTGTGGTGCCGTTAGTGGTTGTCGAAGGGACGGAAGGGAAACGAGGGAGGGTGGACTGGCAATTCTTCGATTCTTCAGCGGTCTCCTGAGAGCAAGAGGCTCTATGCTTCCTTAGAGTTTTATTTCCAGCCTCGGAAATCGCTGCATTTTATTTCTTCGCTTTACATCTCTCTATGGAAACTCTCAAGATGCATTCGATATATGAGTCTCTTTCTTCTTATTGACTTAAGGGTTTCTTGCCGAATTCTATTTGTTTTTATCGTGCATTTATTCGCCCGGTCCATTTTCACTGTATTTCAGGCATTTCCCAGTTACCTAACGAATGGAAGTAGTCGAATCGAGATTCGCCTAATTTAGGGAAAGTTGGGATATGTAGGTTTGAGAAGGCGGAAATGTGGCCATGACCATACGCTTGGCTTCGGTTCAACTCGGTTATAACAAGGCCTGTTTAAACGGGGCTATCAGATGACAGACAAGTGCAGGATCTAGCCCATAAATGCAAGCCGCATATGTGCAAGTGTTCCATTCCTCTCGTTACTTTTTTCCGCCTGCCGTCAAGGATGGAAAAACGTAAAGAGTGGTTCGGATGCTGGCAGTTGGAGGTGCAGTCGGAGTCGGCATCTGGCGTGGACATGTTTCAGTGCTATGGGAGAGAGGAGGGGAAGGGAAGAGGAAGGGGGAATGGCATCCTGAGACAGCTGTGTCGATTGCATTTGTTTGTCAGTTTTGGTAACGGAGGAAGTAGTTCTTATTAGTGATAAATTGATAACCACTTAAAAAGGGAGGGGCGCAGCTGTAGCGCTGTTTGACGCACACTGCGGCATCCTACTTTAAAGCCTTTTCTCAGGTGTATTTGGGAAAGCATCTGCCCGCAACCCTGCTCCCTGTTGGATATGGAGAAAGCTTCTAGACCTTCCAAGGCTTTCCCGGAATGTATGGTATATCTATCTGCTCTTTATTTTTCAAAAATGCACCTTCTGATATGAGGCTTAAGTTAAATAAAGTGTCCCTCTCTCGAGCATAATCGGATTTACCCACAAATAGCGTCACTGCTTCCTCAGAGCCATTGAACTCTTTCGAACGCCAAGAGAATTTTCTATGTTTCCATATACCGCCTCATTAATATCCTGAAAGCTCTGTTTCCGCCTAATTTTGTCAACGAATGAGTTCATTCTCAAAGCCACTCATAATCCTATTATTGATGCAAAGCGATAGTTGATTCTTCAAATTATTCATTGCGTTTCGTTAGTTTCTGATCCGTTTAATGAGTGTTGTAGTTGTAGTTCTTCCTCGCGATCTCATTTTCACTCTCTGCGAGGGAAGTTCGCCCTCCATTTCCTCTCTTTGCATTGTCGCCAGCCGACGTGTCGTCTCTCTCAATGAATCGAGTGATCGTTGAGTGCCATCAGTTCGTTGCATATGCAGCATTGCCAGCATATGGTGAGCTTCACGCTGCCACTTAACTGCTACTCACTGCGTCGTTCAATGAATACAACGCCAATGAAGTCGTTCTCAGTGCGCTTCAGCTAACATTATTTCTGCGCTTCCAGAAGACTCGAATTTCTATAGAATATTTTTCGGCCAACTGTAATCGAGCCTTAAGAAGTGCTAAAATTGCCGCTCACCTCCCTTCTCACCTATTCATCGCCTCTCTTCCTTCCGTCCACTGATCGAAAGACTCAGTGGGTGTGAACTCGGCGAATGCATTAGACGAGATTAGCCGCGCTTAGATTGGGAAGAGAAAAGTGAGGTGTAGATGACTTGTGGCATCTAAATGAATGTGAAGTTTAAAGCGAGCATTGCTGATCGCGAGTGTGGGCGTGTGAATGCCTCAAAGAGCCATCAGACATATGCGCGTCGTCCCATTGAATTCGACGGCGGATGAGTCAGAAGACTTTGAGAGCGCTGCTGGGCGTCAAGAAAGTGAGTCATTCGTTGCACACAACTTCATATCACACTCACATTTTTGCATTAGTTTTTCTGCTTTCATTCAATAAAGATATTGTCGAGCACGTGCATTTGTTGGCCGTCACGTCGGTCCCCATGCCAAATCGAACTCGCATTGCCAATTGCGTCGACTGCTCGATCGCTGTGCTCTCTCAACCTGTGCAGTTGGCGGAAATCTCTTATTCGCTCTTCATCCATTTATTTATTTACTTATCTGACTCTTCATTATACAGTTTTATAATGGTTGGTCTTCCCTTTAAGAGGAATAATCGAGTCCCTTAAACGATTGTAAATTCATTTACCGAAGCTGATGCCAAACTATAGAATGTATTAGTAGAGAGGAGTTGAAGTAGGGAACGTTTTGGCTGCTTGCTACATGAAGCATAATTGTGAAATACTCATTTAAAGAATTATATGAAGTTATTAAGTGCAATGTCCGGACAGGTTGACGTTGACGACTAGCCACTTATTTCATATTTGGTGCTTATTCTGCAATGGGCAGGAAATTGGAAGTCAGAATCAGCAGTGACAAGCGTCGTCGACTGTGACAGCGACATTGATCACCATTGAGCCATGACCGATGATCACTGCCCGACTAGTATCCACTATGTTGCTGCCGGTTCATTCTAACCTTCCGCTTTTTTCTATTAGTAACGTGCTATGGATAACGCTCTATATCTCTATTCGGCGTACTTATCGTCTAAAAAGCCGTATTAATTACCTCAAGTTGATAGGCTTGCTCTCCTCCATTATCTGAGTTCGTTAACGACGGAGGTGGAGGAGGTTATCAGACAGATGAGATCATTTCCTTGCGGAGGGTTGAGCTCATCTATGTCGGTGAGGAAACGAATCCCTTTGATGGGAGTTTCGTCTATTTCGTACCGTCTATAATTCGTTATTTTCATGAATGACCTTTTCAGCGATATATTTTCTGAGTTTGCAGTAAGTGATCGAAACGAATCCTTATCTAGTTTGACAACTTCATTGAGCGTTTCGTGAGCTCGATTTGGTGTTGATGCAGACGAGCAGTTCAGAAGGACGATAAGAGGTGCGAGTTCACAGGAAAATGAGATGAGTGAGCACGGCTACACTCTGAGTGATTTATTGGCGGACGCCGATTTGCTCTGGTAACCAACTACTCAGTGTTATTTGTCGTTAGATGTTATACTAGTGCTCTATTGGAATTTGTTGTGTTCCATGGTGTCTACATTACTGCTATTTTGATATACAAATCTTGTGATGCTCCACATGAGTGAGGTCATCCTTATATCGGAGTACGTTTTGTGTTTGAAGACTCATTTTCGAGTGCTTAATTAATGACCATATGGTCTCTGTTAGGTAGAAGTTAAGTTAACATACGAAAGACATTCGTAGATCTTTCGAGTATTTTCAGCTCACTCTGAACACCTCAGAAATTCGAATCAATTCTCGAAATGTGAACGGATCCTTTTTAACGAATGTTCTTGAATATATTTCGAATGAGAGAGTTTTCAGCTATGAGCATTCGATGCGTACCGTTTTGAGGCTACGTGATGCAATGGATGTGATCTATGCTGACGAGAAGGATCTGAGCGGAATAGGAATGAGCAGACCCGAGCAGAAACGTCTCAGGGCTGCATATCAGAAGCTTTTTCCGAAGGCATCTATTATGGGTAAATTGAAGAAGAAGATCCTTGGAAAAGGTTGCTGTTTGAAATTTGTCTATCACTAGCACAAAGCATTTGGCTTGAATTACGATATGGCTGGGTAGAGATATATGAGTTGTGATCGCGGCGGGAGACGGCGTCACACCTTCCCCAGTATCGGTTTCCCTCTTCCTACGAACTTTACCTTGTCAGGAATAGAAACCATTCCATCTGCACTTATTGCCCGACAAAATGTGATTGTCTGTGTAAAATATTGTACAAATTTTTTTTGAGATTGGAATTCTCGAAGAATAAACGTCTTGTTTCGATTTCCCCTCTCCTCTCTTCTCGATTGGTTAATTTCAGATTTCTGTAATATTTTAGTCTTTTTTATAATCTATCAATATTTTTTATATAATTTAGTCTCTATAATATATTTTAGTCAAGTAAGCATTTTATATAATTTTCATATTCGTTTAGAATTTTCAGTAAAATGCCACCATCTTGTAGAATTGTCGTTCTTTAGCAGATATTCGCAGAGATGGAACGATATCCAAAGCATTTGAGTAATTTACGAACAATTGTAGGTGAAACGAAACGAATAGAAGTACCACAGCCGGATCATGATCAGCATGTGATCCCAATCGAAAGGATAATTCTTTGTCGCGAATTAGGTAAAGGAGAGTTCGGATCGGTCTTTCAAGCAGCTTGGAACACAGTCGGAATCGCTAGCGGAGAGCGGATTCAGGTTTTGCTTCATACAATTCTTTCCTTCAGTTTTTTTTAGCATTTCCTCTTAGCAAATTTTATGAATCCGCAGAATTGCTATGCAGTAATCAACCACCTCGTCTAAATTATCCAAGTTTGAGGCGTTGGAGTCGGTGTTCTCAAGCCGAAACGCTTCTTCCGTTCGGCGTATGGAACATTATGGATAATTGTTGACGTTACGCAAAATCTACTGCATTACATTGTTCATTTTTTCACTATATTAGTGTAACGAGAGGACGGTTGAAAGCTGAGGAGTCTTATAGTGCTCAGAGCTTTTGCTTGTGCTAGTGACATGCAAATTTCGGTTCTTTGCAGTGAGCCTGCGAGGTTTTTCTCTTTCCTAACTCAGACGAATAACGACATTCACACTCCACTGTGACGAGGGTGACATAGCATAAGTACGGGAAGACGCAGTTGAGTTAGGCACATAGAAGTGCTAGTTAAGCACTCTGTTAGGCAATTAAATTAATTCATTGCTTTTGAGAAGAATTCTGATATGAGAGATGAATTCGTTGCGTATTTGAGGTGGCTGTGAAATGTATATCGTCGGATAAATTGTTAGCAAACCCGAGCAATTTCTTGCAAGAGGCTGCTATAATGCACAAAATGCGGCACGATTGTGTTGTGAGGTTGCACGGAGTGGTACTCGACACGAAGGCCGTTATGCTGGTTAGCGCTCATCGTTCCTCCTTACTTCTGTCATCCGTAATTCTCGTTTCGCTGCAGTTCTCCATTTCTCATATTGTTACTCTTTATCAATTCGTTGATAGTTTAGGAATGTATTCTATTGTTTTCCATCAAAATGTTCTGCAAGGTGGCTAGTTTTTTTTGTTGCTGTGAACAGAATGAGAAAATGTAGATTGAAATCGTCTAACATGGTCAGCTTCCTTCATTACGGGAGATATTAAACTATGTCTCACAAATTCTGTTCCCTTGAAGACATCGTCTTGATGAAGTCTTATCGCCTCCCTACTCTCCCTTTGTGCATTTTTTCCTTAATTACCCTTCTTTCTTACCGATCAGGAACGCTGACAAATGGGGGAGATGACGACTTACGGCCTTTAATGTTCTCAGTTTGCCAGTTTTGTGTTTTCTAGGTATCCGAGTTGGCGCCGTGTGGCTCATTGCTGGAATGTCTTCAGAAACCCGCTCTACGCGACTCATTTTTCGTTGATACTTTATGCGACTTTGCTAGCCAGATTGCTTCAGGGATGGAGTATCTATCAAATGAGAGATTGATACATCGTGATCTTGCCGCTAGAAATGTGCTCGTGTTCTCTGCCGACAAAGTAAGGATACTAGGCGGTTATCCTATGTAGGATGTTTTTATATACGCATCTGTTGCATTTCTCTGGATTGGTCTCTTGTAAGGCTTGATGTAGGAGTGTATGGTAGCCAGTCTCGTTCATTACCCTCATATAACCTCTGTTAAGGACATTTCCGGTCAGCTTTCCTTGATTGTTTTAGGAGGCCGAAGTTCAGCTTTTGGATGCTTTCTCATCTTCTCTGTGTCCGTAACCTTGAACAAATCTGGGTTCCTTATGTTCATTTGGTTCAGTATTTCAGGTGAAAATCTCTGATTTTGGGTTAAGCAGGTCGTTAGGAATGGGTGAGGACTATTATCGGAGTGAATTCACTGATGGCCTCAAATTGCCGATAGCGTGGTGTGCACCAGAAGCAATCAACTTCCTTAAATTCACATCTGCTAGCGATGTTTGGTCATATGGAGTAACATTATTCGAGATGTTCTCCTACGGACAGATGCCTTGGGCAGGCTTTACTGGTGCTCAGGTGAGCATTTTTTTCTATGGGGTTTTTGATATTGCGACATTTGCATCTGACAGCGGCTTCAGTGAGAGTGTGGTTATATTTTAATTGAAAGCATACGAGCATAATGTTAACTGAGGGAGGGGAACATTAGTCACTAGTTGCAAACGACCAATGAGGTCTCCCACAAAGTCCACAGTGATGAGTGAGGCATATGGGCAGTTTCGGTTGAATACGTTGAAAAAGCCTTTGAGGGTATTCAGGCTCTATAAAGAATATGATCCGCTCATGTCGTTGGGATCGGCTTAGTTAACCTTTTTGAAATTTCATTCTCTCATATTTCGCATTCCCCCTCCCCTCTCCCCTCTGCTTTAGTTTCCAAAATTGGCCGCCGCATTGGTCATCGAGCAGTTATTTTCTTTCTTCTGATCTCGTTACCTTAAATCGAGGAGGAATTTGTAAAATTCAAGGCGTTGTTGTGAAAATGGATTAAGTCTGAGGTAAATCTAGGTGAGCGGCAGCCATCGGACTCTCCTGCATATAATTATGTAAGCCGAGAAATGACAACTTCTTTTTGAAGTTCTCGATGGGGCTCGTGTTCAAAGAATCTAAAAAATAGGAGAGAAGAAAGCAGCTTGAAGGGTTTTTGTCGATTGCGCATATGCAGAGGCGGACGATTGTTCTCACAGCAACGAAGTTTTAATGTGTTTGATGCAGAGAAGTTGATGGCATAGTCGAGTATTTCATTGCTGCATTGAAAATTTTCCAACTCTGCGATGCGAACCCTTCATTCCCGAAGGTGATCGATTGCAGCTAAATCGGCATCGTTGTGAAATGAATTCTGGGAGGTTAGCAGAGTACTGGGGAGATTTTAGTTCACTTCACGTCACCCCACTCCTCCTATCATCTTTCCCTCGACCTCCTCTCCCTCTCCGACCTTTCCTTCTACCTTCACCGTTTTCATATGTTATTGAGGAATTTTTCTTTTGTTTATTATAGATGTGAACAGCATAACGTGGGCATCAATGAAAGGAGCCAATTTTGTAGCAAAACGAATTTGCAGTGGAAATAAAATGGCAAATTTATTGTTTTCACGCACGAATGTTATCGATTTGTGATGCAATCACATTAGCACTTCAACTCGAAGAAACTCGTTTCTGCAATGTTTATGTTTCTCGGGCCGTCTTCTAATTCTCTATACATTTCACATTCGGCGGACACAGTTCCATTTCATCGGAGGGATTGAAAACACCTTCATCTTCTTTTCTTTAATTCTTGGTTCACCTTCAATTCAGAAGTCCCGAAATTCGTCTTGCCACTAAGCTTATTGCAGTCGTGACCTACAGAGGCGGCAAGTCCGGAGAGAAGAGAGGGAGGAGAGAGTTCTTCAGAGGCCATTTTAAGCCAAATATTTCCTAATATGTTCATTGAATTTGTTCGCGAGATTCATAGCTTGAGAGCAGTAGTCAGTACCCATATAGCTTGAGAGCAGTAGTCAGTTCCCATATAGCTTGAGAGCAGTAGTCAGTTCCCACTGATATTCGGTGACGATCCTTAGGCGTTTTTTTCATTTCCCGTTGATTTTTTAAAGTACTCTAGTCTAATTGAGCTATCAGTGAGCTTTACAACGAACTGCTTGAAAGCTTCAATTTGGTTGCAGTTGACAGATTATATAGTTTTAACGAAAGTAAAGACAAAGTGCAAGAAAAAGAAAGGACCGTTAATGGAAAAGAACATCGGCCGAGAATCGGATACATGCGGCGTTTCGTTCGTTTGTGAGGTTATATCGATGAGTTTTTATTTCGTTTCTGAGACAGTGGGGAACTCGAAAAAAGAGTTCATTGCCATTCTGAGTGCTGAAGTTATTTTGTCAGAAGAAATGAATTATGGGAATGGCGAGACGCGATCCCCACAGCAGCAGAATTTATGATTGTGAGCGAGGGGAATGTTCTTTGTACGCCGCACTTTTGCACTGCAAAGGATAGTCGGCGTGTGTATATTTGGAATTCATAATCTTATATTGGGATTATTCGTTGCTTCTATCTGTTGAATGGAGTTTTATCTGGCAGCTATTTCTTCCCTTTTTTGATATCTTCGAGATGGAAATGAGTTCTATGCTGATACCGATTCGCTACGTTTATCGTTTTCTCTACAACAATTCGTCGATCGAAACAGAAGGAGAAGTAAACGTAGTCTTAAGTGGAGATGCATCGAACTGCAAACTCGTGCTTTAGAATGAGCAAACGGCGCCGTTGAATGAGAGAACTAATTAAGACGACTCATTAGGGGATGAAGAAGTAGCATCGCAGCGGTAAAATAACGAGCCTCTCGAGATTCTTGTTTCAGAGGAACTCTGCTGCCTTTTTCAGCTTAAACGGCTAATACCGTTATCGACTTTTTTCAGATCCTATCAGCTATAGATTATCCTCGCATGCAAAGGTTGGAGTGTCCGGACGCATGCCCTGCCGATATCTATAAACTGATGCTGCAGTGTTGGGCCCATAAACCGGAGGAGAGGCCGTCATTCGCGGACATCGTCCGTCAACTTCCCGACATATTTCCGCAGGCAGTGATTACTGTATGCACATGTCAGGATGCAGTTCTCGACCATTTGCAGTTCGCGAAAAACGAATTAATCGTCGTTCTTGACAAATGGTATACGTCTGTTTTACATCTTGATTACGAGAAAAAGAACTGGACAGTACTTTCAGAATTGTGGGTTCGTTGATTCCATTGCACGTCTTGCAGTTGTGTTCTCTTTGATAAAGAGTAGCAAATTTTCAATGAAGGCCAGCTTGAAGGCCGTTCATCGCTTACAAGGCCAGCTTCCTAAAGAGAATTCTGAGGTCTGTGGTTGTGGCAGCACCTGAATTTGTTCATCGAAACAGTTAAGGAATTCGAGTTAGATGCGCTTCCGCATATTAGACAGGATTCAGATCCTATCAGCTATAGGTTATCCTCGCATTGTGATGATAGATCTCTTTGTGATTTGAGAATTGCTGTGATGAGTCCGTATCATCGCTTAATGCAACTCTCCGCCCGCATATGACGTACCCCACTGACATAACCGTTATGTTCGAAATTAGCGGTAATGCCAGTATAAGTTCCTAACATGAAGGTTGATTCTCTTAGAGTATATTATTTTAATACAACCAGCAGGTATCGTGACAAAGGTCGTTGATGTTTACAGTCCGTCGGCATATCCTGATGGTTATTACTGGCGTGGTTGTTTGCGAAATGGACGAACTGGCCTTTTCCGGCCTGCAGAAACAGTCGCAAGGCTTGGAGCTGAAAATCCTGGAGGGAAGATGGATCATTGTGCATCACTGCTTGCGGCATTCGCCAATGAAAAGCAAGCAGGCAGTACTGAGAAGGAAAAAGAAAAGGACAAGTCGAAGAAAAAAAAGCTGTTGATTAGTGAACCACAAGGCGAATTAAGACATACCTGTCACGTTGGCATTGATGGGACTTCGTTCGGGTTATTGCAGGTAAGAGATTGTCTTTAAATCAATTTATTAAACTTGACAACGTCCTCGTTTAATTATCCCAACGGTAGTGATTTCGTCGTCGAAGTTGGTCACTTTTGATCACTAATGCATAAGGGTGCATCATTGGTGACGTCTAAGTTTGACCCAACACGAATTAGGGAATTGTTTTTGGTTTTTGATTGAATTCATGATATCACTGTGTGACTTCCCATTTCTGCATGTCACACACAGCTATCTCTCCTCGATTTGTCGCTATATGCGGCTACATGCAGTAAGAAACGGAGGGCATCAGAGTTCATGCAGTATGACTTACGTCCGATACTTCTTTTTCCCAATTTCACTGTCTCAGATGCGGTATCGTGAAAATGCCACCCAAATTGCATTGGATTCCTGAATTTTAGTAGTGTTCATATTCGAGGTTTTTGTGGCATCGGTTGCGGTCACAGAACAGATTTTCGGTGCAGATCTGGTGAAGATCACACTTAGATCATGTAATAAAACCTTAGGGGAAACAAAACATATGGCTATATAATAGTATGAAGGGGAACTCAGTTTCTCGTAATATCCATCATATCACTTCAAACATTGCGAGGAAACAATTTTCCTTCCCTCCTCAGAAGGTCAAATATTTTCATCGATAGAAAATTGAATTACTCGCTGCAGGTTGACAAGAACGAATTGGCTCGTGCGCTGCCTCCTTCTATTATTGCATCACCTAATAACCAAAGGCGATCGCCATCAGTACCACTAGCTACCGCACCAACGTTGCCGTCGCCTCCCGCACAATCGGCTTCCACCATTTCACCGGAGAGTCCGAAACCTGAAGTAGTTCCTAGGGTGAGCTTCCAAGGACTTCCTTAGCAAATGTCGACCTCGCATTTTCTGTACATGAACGTCGAAGATTACACGATTTTCCTCCTTTAATATTGTCGCCGATCGAGTATATTCACATATGGAGAGTGGTTTTTTCCTGTTTTGCATGCCAAGGAGAAATTGTGGAAGGCGTTCGTTTCGAAGTTTTCAGTCGGTGATTACTGCAACTTTTAAGGCGCCGCATTTGTGTTGTTGTCGGAAAGTTATTGCGGCATGCGAGCTTCCCTCGTTGATGCAGAAAGCTGCCTCTTGCAGCATTTGAGCTTCTTGTCTCGATGGTCGATGGCTCCTGATATCCGCATAGAGTCGAGGGAGGTAAATGCTCTCAAAAAACCTATTCGATGGCAACCTTTATAGCCACACGACTCTTCGCCTTTATTTCATATTTGGGAAGATCGCCATCTGATCTATCAGTGAACACGTGTGATAGGACTTTAGTGAAATGCGCATAGGTAGAGGATTTCGAGTAAGCATTCCCGCGGCGAACCAGTCTGACGAATAAAATAATGTAATTGACAACCTGGCTGGAATTTAAAAAGGTTAGGAGCGCCGTCCATCTCCGGGAAAGCAGGTCGCTGCAGACTCACTCTCCGTTGATCAGTAGTGTCCGTTTACTCCATCTGTTGTACTCCTTACTGCTTAATGAGCACCGACCTTAATTAGTGTTCGTAGATGTCGTGAGCATTCGCAGTGCCTTTGTACGAAGGACTGCTGAAAATTCTAAACGTTCGATCTCATTGTGGGATTTTTTTTTGAGTTTTAAATGAGTGCTTGGCGGACATTCTCAAAAACTCGTGATGCTGCCTAAAGATCAGATTATAATTATACTGCTGAAGGTTCATCTTCCTACGTGAAATCACAATTTATATTGCATTATTGCGAATTTTCCTTTCAACTGATCTTTTCTTCAGGATAGAAACTCTCCAACAGCTGCTCAGAGATCATCAGTACCTCCTCCTTTGCCTTGTGCACCGAAACCTGTGCGAACAGCCGCAACGCCGAGCGCGCCGCCACTGGTTGGTTTTGCTGATTCGGAGTATGCTTACCAGTGGTTGATGGTCCATTCATCCGGTCCAGTAATGCGTTTTTTCTTCCGCTCAGTGCCTGCAGTTGTTTTTTCTTAGATGAATCGAAGATTGTTTCTGAGGTTTATTGTGTTATTCGATTTGGAGTGCGCAGTTTCGTTTCTGTACTGACCGGCGAAAGCGCAGTTCGCCACCAATTTCCAACTGAGTTATGCTAACCAGTCGATCGAATTTCGGCTGCAGCAAAAACTTCCCACCAGTTGCCTGTTGTTTGGAATGTGATACTTGAAAGGGTTGTTCTGTTTTAGAGCGAACCGAATTCCACGTGTAATACATTGTTGACCTCGCTAACGGATCTTAATTCCACGGGGGATTCACTGTTGACGGAAGAGCAGATTCTGCTCGGTGTACCGAGAACACACTTCGCCCGTCCAGCGTTTAGTGTGGTCAAGTATGTGGGCGCAGATGGAAGCGCCAGTAATCAAGGGTGTGTTTCTCACTTCTTCGTTCGATTATTCGTGAAGGCGATAACTTTAACCTGTGAGTTTAACTGATGCTTCCAGGTGGCGTGTTGTAAGATAGCGCGGCATTTGGAAGCAGTGAAGTGTAATTGGCAGTAGTTTAATTCAGTAGAGGATGGTCACAGAGGGAATCGTTTTAGGAGATTGTTAGATTGTGAATGCTGTGGTGAATGAGTTGTGTGATGGCAGATCGGGTCTACTGTTTAGCAAATCAATATGATACTGCGTAGAGTGTGATCTACCAGCGTCACTGCTTGAATATAATGGATCTTTACATCAAGAAATCACTTTAACCAAGTTGTGAATGCCCTTTATTAATCCCATCTTATCGGAGTGTTTCTTCTAACTGGTCGTTAGAATATATATCTGTGGGAGTTTTTCATCATCTATGATTAATTTCGCAGTTGTGTATTATCGTTGTTTTTGCTGACATTTGCTTGTTACTGCTAAGATTTGATTTGTTGGGGCGGATCGGCTTGATATAATACAGTGAGATGTTTTAGTCGCTCCTGGTAGGATCCTCACTGAACGGAGGATCCTCAATTTGCACTGAAATTTGAACTGAAGCAATTATTGGCAATGATAGGGTGTATGATTTTAGGAGACGATCGCACTCTCCATTCAATTTCTCAATTTGGCGTTTGATCCGAAGCCTTTTTCGTTTTTCTTATCCTTCGTATTCATATCCGATCGCAGAGAAGTGTTCACTGCTTTGAGGATTGTTGTTCGTATTTCCATCGTTAATGCTGCCTGTAGGGATTCCATGAATGTTTTTATTAAATAAATGATGGTGTGATATGACGTGAAATCAGCTTGAGAAAGAAATTCATTGAAGGGTTTCGTGGAGTGTCGAAAATAGCGATGGTCTGATAGAGGAGATTCTCAACGAGATGAACGCCGATATGACGAACTTTTCACTTTCGACCGCGTCAACTCTGGATGATTGTGTCGAAAGTAGGCCATTATTGGGCGATGCGAAAAAAGCGTCGCCTTCCAGGTATGATTTATCCCTCCTTTGGTTACTCTGTCTAACAGAATTACTTTTAGGAATAAAGGTTAGTTAGTGCACGTTTTCATTCAATTTGGCTTCATTTCCCGGTCATAGTCTGCTCACTGGATATACAGTTGTACTTGAAAAGGTAGCAGTAATGACCACTTGAACCTACTATTCAGTTTAATGGAGTTCGTCCGTTTTGGTTTTTTATCGTACTGTCATTTTCCGCTCTTTTGATCGTTTATCTAGCTCTTTCGTTTGTGTTTTTGTGAAGGGCGTTGCTAAGGAAGGAGGAAATATTGGCGATGAGTGATACATGCTGTAGACTGGTTCACTTTAAGAGCGGCATGGAAACCTGGTCGCTGTCTTGAATGAAATATGAAACTTACTAATAACTCTAGATAATTGCATAGTATATTCACGGCACAATTTATGATCGAAGGCTGCGATTGACTGCTAATACCCGAATAGCGGCTGTCTTAAGCGAGACATATGTGTGCATCATTGTAAGGCTAAACGTAGCTCTTTTCAATGAATCCTCTTCATTGGCGATATTGCAGGTCGCCAAATAACGCTTCACAATCCATCTGCAGGGTAATGTCTGAAGCGGAGCTGGAGAAGTGGGAAGGCAAGGTGAGTATTCCACTGTTATCCAGTACATATTCTGTCCAATATTACGTTCCAACTTTCTCCACTGAGAGGCTGATTCATGGATTAACATCGGAACAGTCTTCGAATTGAAGATTTTTGTCACAGCAGAGAGTGAATGAGGGTGATGTGCAGTGTTCTTCAATCATAATATATTGTTTCACTTCTTTTACCTCATTTTGCATGTCGCACGATTCGCTTGCTTATATTTAGATTGCCGTTTTAAGTGAAATCCGGATTTGTTTCGCTGTTTCCTCTCCCTTTCGGTCTCTGCGAATAATTTGATCCGAGTTTCTAAGGAGGTACGTTTCTCATCTGTTGTAGTTTATTCAAAAAAAGGAGAAATAAAGGTGCATCGTCCGCTTCAAGTTATGCTGAGTCCATATTCCGCAGTCGTTTTCATCAAGTGATTCGAGGTTGATCAGTTTGCAAGATACGCTTTCAGAGTGTAAGACTTCATTTTAGGTGGATCGTGAACATCGAAAGGCGGATAAGAGGCTTGATGATGAGCGCAAGAAAGAAATCAGTTCTTGGCGGAATGCTGCTCGAAAAGACGACGAGGAGGTCGATGTTGAAGTCGGCAGTAAGAGTTTCAGGTTAGATTTATGCGTCTTTGATGTTGAGACAACTGAGAATTACTCCATTAAAAACAGCCAACCCGTATTCATCTTCGGTTTTGCATATTCTCAGGGAGTTCCCACCTTCAGTTATTCATCACAACACAAATGGCGATGTGGATATTTCAAGTAAAATACAAGCCGATCCCCACGTGTTTCATTTCTACTGTATAGATGGAAAAGAAGCACTGAAGACGCTTTAGAAATAAAAGGTGCTTTATGAACGTAAAACCGTTATTTGATTGTTCGATTGCAGCAGTGCGTTGACATCGACAAAAGCGCCGCCGGACTGGACCGAAGATGCGCAGAACGCCTACAAACTGTTAGTGCAATGTGGGGACGAGTTAAAATCTTCAACGCCGTGCTCGGCGCTGTCGAATGCTAAGCACAGTGGAACAGCTGGCACCTGTAGTCCTGTTCCGATGAGAAGACAAATGGGCTCGCCATCAACTCCTCGACCCTCAGTGTATGTTGTGTTTTGTTTTTCTAGCTAGTCGTTTGGTAAGTCTAATTGCTGATATGAATGTAAAACGGATGGAGAAGATTGTGTGTTCACCGTCTTTTCCATGATCTCTTGTTCGGCCGCAGATTTCTTTGCTCCGGCTCCGGTTCTCTGTGGACGTATTTTGACTGGAGGAAATGAGCTGTTGTTATTTGTCGCAAATGATAATGTATGTGAAATACTACACGTTTACGTTTTCACTTTGTCGCGGCCCCACATTGGCCAATAATTACATCGAACATTTTAAAGGAAATCCGCACTTTCGTTTCCGCCAACGAAATCGAAAGAAGGGAAGAAGTGAAGTGGGATATTGTTGTCGCATCATATAGAACTTACATATTTCGCCTATAAGCAGCTGAAAAAGCACTATGACACCCCGTTTCTTTTAGATAATCCACCCTCCCGAACAACATTCACTAGGTGGATCTCACTTGTGTATAACACATTCAAGTTTTATCGCCTCTCAAGATCTGATGAGATGCATTTGAATTTGATGGAAACGGAAAAATGGTAGAAATGATGGTGATAGGCGTTAGGTAAACCTGCATAGATAACCCATATGCTGTTGTATGGTCCACCACGAGTCAACTCTGACTTCAGCTTCTCTCCAGTTGAAACCACGATCAAACAGATATACTTGCATAAGCAGTGGCACGACTTCACATCTGGTAATGACTTGTTTTCCTACGTTCGGAATATATAAGAAGCCTTAAGCGGAAGTTTAGTTTCGGATACTAAAGCGAATATTTGCGAAAGGTGTCATTTTTGGAGTGGATATTGAAGTGTTTTCACCGATGAGGTGACACTTCTACGATAATAGCACTAGGATAGTGGCTGGTGGTTGGGGAAAGAGTTGCTCACTTGAGGGGGAGTATATGTTAAGTTGGTGTTCAGTGTTGCGCAAAGGTGGTGAAGCTGTTTGGTGTCGTTAGCCGCCGAAAACACCGAGACGGGTTTTGAGAAGCCACCAAAGATTCATAGGGAGTCGCCTTTTCACTGGAGTCTACTGATTTTTCCTCATTTAGATGATTTCAGAAGAGACAGCAAGAACTCATGCTAGTGTGCTATGTAAGTTGTATTCGAGATGAAGCATGGCAAGCGTGATTGTGTCTATAGTCGGTCGCTGTGTTCTTTCAAACATATTTGCGCAGTCTGCATGCAAAAATAGGCACTTTGCGAACGCCAACACATTGAAATTTCATTGTGTTTATTCCATAATGGTATTCCAGAAGATGCATTTGAATAAAGTGATAATCCTCATCCTCAGTCAGGTCTGTGGAACACTTAACACCACTTTTTGGATTGACAGTATGAAGGGGTGGAGGAGATCGAGCATCTTAATTGACCTTCAATTAATAGACCTTAATAGTCCTTCAAACTGCCTTAAGTAATCAGAGCATTATTTCATTTGGGACACGAATATGTCCACTTTGACGTTTTGTGGGTATCCTCTTCTCATCTTTTATTTTCATATTTACTTCATTCTCAACTTTTATGAATTCGTCACGCGAAGTTGGGTATTTATAATCACCGAAGAAGTACACCGGGAGTCAAACAAGTAAGCTAGTGGTGGGCTGCACTCAGTTGCAAAGAAGTGCGTTTATCTGACACCGCTTTTGGGTTTTCTGGATAGGATCGGTTCCCCGGATTTGCTGCTAATTTCCCGTTTCCGTTTCTTGCCACACTCTCGAAAATGGAAAGTGGAGGAGGTTAGTGAATAGTGATGCATGGCCCGGTCCGTTCTCTGGATTTTGGCGACTCGAATGTTTGTCACATTGCGTTGCATGCTAAATTTAGGTACATTGTGGGAATGAGTTGTACATCGAAGCACAATTTCTTTTTTTATTGCTTTACTGCACCGTTTGTTTGATTAGGTTTAATTTTCACATGCCTTTCTTCACGCACCTTTTACTCTTGGCTCGTCGTGATGCTTGAAAATGCCATTGTATCGTCTGCGACTTTTAGAGACATTTCCGGAGGAAGAGGTAATGTTTTTGTGGGAATATTTTGCTGTGGTGTGTAGCTTAAGAGGGCGATGATAGATAACTGATCTTTGGAAGTAGGCTAGGCTTGCCTCAGTCTATCTTTTAAATCATATATTCTTTATGTTTTAGATTTTTCGAAAAACACTCCAATGATCGTATCATGAGATTCGAGCAGAAAGAATAGCTTAAGCATGAACATTCCTTGACTTCGTTGCCTAGAAGTTCGGCATTTAATTCGAATGGAAATTAGGGACCGTTTAGTGGGTAATCCGATCTGATGTGACAGCTGCAGTTGATTATGATTAGCCTTATAGTTTGTATGTTCAGATCACCGCCGCCATTGCCTGTAGGCAGTAGTGCAATATGTACTAACAGCTCGTCAAACAAGGCGCCTCAGAGTGGAGTCTCATCGTCGGGCACCGGCAAGTACACCACACGGCCTCATTCCCCGACTCATGCCGCCTTGCCTCCCGCACCACCGAAGTCAAATCCAACGTTGGTTGTTTTCCTCATTGTTGTGATAAAGCGGAACGCCCTCATTTTGCAGTCACATTATACTAATGTCGTCACCTATCTCATTGCCCCTCATTCCCTCGCACTTTTTCGCCATGCGAAGAAGTCCAACAGAATGGAGGAAACATCTATTACGCATAAGCGTATATAGGGTAATGAAGCACGTGCAGGTGCAAGATTTGCACATTTGAGACACTTGTCAACGGGAATGCAAACATGAATCTTCTCACCAGATAGTGCAAGCTTTCTTTACTTCCAGATATGTTGGCGGTTCTTTGATTATTCGATAGTTATGGCCGTACACCCGTCCGCTCTTCGGATAAGGCCATGCAATGTCCATTCATCCGAGGCTTTAAATCAGATGCCCTTTCAACGCCTAGTTGCATATTAATAGTTCCCTGCTCGTCCTCTTGTTTAGCTGAACAGCTTCTCTAATCGGTTTTGCGACACCCTCCTTGTCCCCCCTCCTTCCATTGTATCTACTTTCTTTCGTTTTTTTCGGTCTTGTTGGAAGAGCATGAAAGCTTACACTTGGATTATTGCCACAAAGAGATAAATAAGTCCTAAAAGATCGAGCTGTTTTATCACCTCAGGTCAGGTGAACGATCCGAGGAGTCGTTTTTTAAGGTGCGGCTGAGAAAAGCAGCAAGGCAAGGTGATGTTGTGTGCTCGTGAAACTTTCGTGAGATTTCGTTCGTGTAATCTTTTAAATAGAAAGTCTTCTATGTTGGTTCGCACTAAAACTATTTGTGATTACACTGAAAGGAAAATATAAAGGGCGTTTTTTTGCACGATAGTTTGACTGGAAGTTTGAAAATTATTCGCATTGAGATCTCTCGACTATTGTCCACTTCATTTAGTAGATTGTGTTCCGAAATGTGTGGCAATGTTTTTCTTTTTCTACTTCCCCACGGGCTCCCACTTCGTTTTTGTGCCCGATGTTGAGGTAATTCGTTCATAGAGTAGAGACACTGCTCTCCTCTCCCTCTTCCTCGTTTTCGTGACGAATTGGATGGCGTTTCAGTGTGTCAACGGATGACTCATCGTTAAGTCCGCTACGTCAGTTGCGTACTGCGTCGGGATCTGTGGCACATAACTTTCGTGCTCGCTCCATACAGCCGATGGAGGAACGCAACGGCCGATTGCCGCCACCCGTTCCGCCCAAACCCAAAAACAAGTATTGCTTTTACACTTTCACGTTACTCATATGGCAGTTAAAATTCGATGTTTTTTGATTAACTCTTTTTGCTTATCTCCTCACGTATGTTTCTCCTCGTCGAGCGTTTAGTTTGCAAGATCAGTTCACTCATTCCTCTATTCCGTTATTTTACTGTATGGCGCCACTTTGTTTCACATCTGTTTCAGGTTTTTTTTGCTTCCATGAAGCTCTCTCGAAAAGGCACTGATAGTTGTTAGTTCACGATAACATCATTGTTTTGTATACTGAGGTTTTCAAGTATTTCCAGGGTTATTCGAAACGTCGTTGGAGAATATCCATCATCGGTGGGTGGATTCGCGTCGGCGGTTGCAAAATCGGCGCTCTTTTCGGGTATCGCCACCGAGGATGTGATGAAGTTTTAACGTGAAGCAATACAGCGATCCGTTTATCGGCCGTCCCTCAGTTTGTGTTAACATGGCGAGCTTCAACGGTCAGCCGGTGTGCCATCTCGTATTTTCCACGTATTATTTCACCCTAATCGTTAATATTTCATTTTTAAATGACATTGTTCGATTAGCAAAGATTCGTACTACTTTATAATATTAAGGGCGATCTGTGATATGAACTAAATTGGGATGAGCGCTAAAATGCGTTCATTGCAGCAGTTTTCCCGTTTTGATTGCGTTCTCATTGATCCCACAAGAAACCCATTGTTGAGGGAATATTTCTCTTGAGGCTTAATTGTGGCGAATTCAAAGGAATCTATGAAATTATAAGATTACTTATCACTCGGCATATTACCAAATGCGCTTTTTATTTATCGGTCTCTTCAGTGAGCGATAAATCACGTAACTGTTTGAAATGTCTGTGCTGTCCACTTTCAGAGCAGTATTTGTGTCTCTATCGATGCTGATTTCTTCGTTTTGATGAGACTTCGCTATCGTTTCATTGGTGCTTTTTGTTTATCTCTTCGAATGAGTCGTTAAATTTTGCAATTCAGATGTGACCCCATATCTTTAGTTGTTTTCGTTTCTTTTCTTTCGTTGTCTCGGTGATATCACCGATTCGGTAAGCGAAATGGAAGCCCTTAATAAGTTTAATAAGTGCTAATCTTCATAAAACACGCCCACTTGTCTTTTCTTCGTGAAAGATCGTTGAACGAGACTAATCTGCTGATTGGATGTGTGAAAATGAACACGATAAGTGCAGCTGGAGACCAAAAAAGATAGAGATAGTGGCAGCTGTAAAAATTGTCGGCATCGATTTGATGAGCTGCAGATTGTGGGTGAGTTGGCGATGAGGTTGTATCGTCGACTGTGAATATATTGTGTAGGAGAGGGGAGATATCAAATTTTCCCAGTGAAAGTACCTCTGAATGAAAATTCCCCTATTTACAAGGAGAGGTGGCCATTGTTGTTGTCATTATGCGGCATTGTGGTGATTGATGATGGCTCCATTGCTGATATTGATATCAGCCAGCAACTGCACTGAATAAAATATGTCTTTATGGATGATATTTCTCGTAGTTCCCTCGGGAAAATTCGTTTTTTTTTTTACCAGTCACCATTCCAAATAGATATTATTGGGAAGTAGCTGGGATAGGTTTAAGTTGTGCTCGTTTCTTTTCTTTCTCGCCAACCTTTCTCTCTCCTCCGCGTCAGTTCTGCTTTCCTTTCTCCTCCTACGATTCTCTCCCTTCAATTTGTTTATCTGCTACTGTCACAGAGATGTAATTCCGTCGCTAACGGCATTGTGGAAATTATTTGTTAAAATATCTTAGCGGCTGTATATTGTATTTCGATTAATTGTGCACTTTCACTCCTAATTTAGGCGGTGTTCAAAGTTTGTATGTTATTGTTCTAATTTGTTGAGGTGGTGCCGTCTGGCTTCGTGGTGCTCGTATCATTGAATCGTATCGCTTCGTGGAGTGTTCTTCAGCAGTGGGTCAGCACTAAAGTGAAGTAAAGGCAACGGGCTCAACGAATTTGAAATTCGCTTTTAATTTCACATCGAGCATTCTCCCGCTCACTATAGTATGTAAGGTTGCTTATGTTTCGTTAAAGGTGCTAAGCGTTTGGCCGCAGGTTATTCCACTGAATGCACTTATATGGGCATTATGTTGCAGAAATTCAGTTGCCGATTTTAGAGTAGCGATTTGTGGATTCAGATCATAGGAAAGATGGTATGAATGTTCGGGAATAGTCTCTTGTTCGATGCGGTCGCCGTTTGTTTCATCTCGTTCTCGATGCTTAATGGAGGGAGCTGCATGTTCGGAGGCATTTCCTCGGCTGAAGTTGCTAAATTTACTTCACTTCGGGCGATTTATCTTTCAAGAGACGTCTTCATTAAGCCGCACTTTTGATTCAATATCTTCTCAGTATTCTCTCAGCTCTTTCCTCTGGTCAATTGTAGTCTTCTCTTAAAGAGACTATGAGAAATTGCACTCGTTCTTGTTAAATTCGGACGAATTTTGATGGTATAATGGGAAGTCTATGTTACTGATTCAATTAGCATAAAGGACGATAAAATAGATGTTTCCATGTTTGCGTTTTCTGTTTTATATGTACCGAAGGAATGTCTCATTATCGATGAAGTCAGTTTGTATTGCTTTTTAGTATTCTCGAATTATTAGTATTCCATTTATGTGTTTTGATTTGCGATCATTGAGATGTTTTTTGTATCATATATATGTCTGCCTGCATTATACTGATGAAAATATTATGTTGGGAAGGAATCAAACGAGAGCAGAGAGTCGGTATTGGCAATGAGCAACGAACGAATTCTGGGAGAGAATGGGGGGAGACAAGGAAGGAGTAGAAGGGGATTTAATCGGAAGATATGCTGAAACCATTCGACTTCTTTTTGCGATCTTATCGGCGATCGCTGAGCCGATGCTTTCGCTTTAGATGCTCGGAAAAAAGTTATTTCCACGTAATTTGATTCGCTTTTAGTCGACGGAAATTTTTATACTCTCATATTTTGATTTCTCTATAAAATCTCCAATACTTCAAACAATGCTCGTTGAGATTTTCAACTAAGAGAACGAAATTAAATTACTCTTCTCACTACTTTGAATTGTGCATTGAATCCGCCTTTTGATCGTTGTGTTGAATTTTGTATAGAAAAGTTATAAATGGATGAAAATTTGTCGTTTGCCATAATTAATGAGACCTCTTCACGTCGTTTTTTCTTTATTCCTCTCTCCCTCTCTCTCTTTCTGTTTTTCATTGAAAGAACCAACTCTTCGAAGCACTGCTATTACTTTGATGTTGGCGGATATCGTTATTGCTTTGTATGGCGTCGTTGTTGCGAGAAGATTTCCGCGTTCGGTTACGCTGAATCAAAAAATAATCTAAGGAGAGATTGCTGGAAAAGAGAAGTATTCACGTTGGCTTCATCATTTATAGAACGAAGTCGACATTCGATGGTTTCTAGTTGATGGAAATGTGAAAATCGAGCAATTCGGGGATGCTGCTAACTCGATACGATTAGATTCTCTTTCTGGATTAGAGGAAGACGTGGAATTGCTAGATTCTCTTTCTGGATTAGAGGAAAGCGTGGAATTGCTTCACAATCCGAGATCTCGGGTGCCTTTTTTCCGGCTCTTGCATATTGCTATTGCGATGCATTCTTACTTCCTCTATTACAAATATGAATTGATTTTCGCGTCGTCAAACGTTAATTTCGATTTTTATCGTTATTGTTTTTGTTTTGCTTAGTGAATTTCGCTTCAAATAATTTGTTAAGTTAAATATACGTAATGTGCTGAATTGCAGCTCTCCTATTATTACGTTTATGTTGGTTTCATAAGATGCAATAATCAGAAATCGAGTGCACAATATTCATCATTAAAGTTTCACTTTCTCGCAACTAAATTCAACTGTGGTGATGATTCCGTCCACTTATTATTGCTCACTTCATTGTCCGTTGCTCGTTATTGCTAATCGCCAGTTATCGTTGATGCTGGCCATCGTCACCATATGGCGTACTACAAAGCGATCTTTTTCACTGAATTGAGTAGTTTAGAGGTGAAACCAATATGAGAATGACTCATTCAACGAATCTTTAAGGTTAGAATTATCGTTATGTGATTCGATGAATGTTGATTGGTAAATACAAAATTGAGTGCTAATACAACGGGATTAGGAAATGATTTTTCCGGCGAAGAAACTGCTGGAATTCATCGTTGAGCAGTTCGCGAATGGTTTTTTTCTTCTCTAGTTCGACTTGATACACCATTTGCGCCGTGTCGTTCATGCGCCACTCACATAGAACACTTTAGAACGGCTTCCCAATTGCCTCTGAGGTTTCATCTGGAGCAGCACCTTCATTATTTTCGTTCACTCATCTCTGAGATGTTTGCAAGGTTTCCTGCAAGTTGGGCCGTTAGCATGAATTCTTCAGTACAGATAAAGACCGTCATTTGGTCAACCGTAGATTTTTCTGTCGGATGTGAAAATGGGACGAGCAGAGCAATAGGGGAGCAGGGCGATCGATTTGCCGAAGTGCAAGGTGTTACGAATCGACGGTGAACTCTAGAAGTTTAGAAATTCCGAGAAAATTCAGGATAGGTAATGGAAAGGATAAATGGGAAATTGCATTCTTCAGCGAAAACCCGACAAGTAATTTCAGGGAATATTCATAGGTAGTGGGAATGCTTACGAGGATCGAATGGGTGCGGTCGGGAGGTGTGCGACGATTGATAAATGCCTGTTCGCAGCTATGTTTGTCAGGAGACGTAGCATTAGCATAAAATGGCGGCGCTGAAGGGTGTGGAGGGCGTTAACGCTCACTTTCATCATCAAACCATGCATTGGCGTCAGTTGGACGTCTCGTAGCGCTTTATCGGCACCTATGAATAATGAGAAGCACCCAAACAATTTAGGGTTCAAGTTGTTTCAGTGTTTTGATTAGTCATAGGAGTCCGAGTTTAAAAAGGTTTTGATATGAAAGGAATGAGAATTACTCTCACGTTCAAAGTAGATAAAATTACATTTGCGGGTAGAGTGGGACGGGTGGGAAAGGGGAGAGGGCAAGAAGGGGCACTACGGGTATCCTTGTGGGATAAGTCTGTCCGATGTTTTTTGTTGGAGCGCGTTTTATAATTTGAAGCATCTCAGTCGGAAGTTTTTCCTAAATAGTTGTGTGACCAAATATGTAAGATGTCTGTGAAGATATACGTTCATATGAACGGAATGCAGGCAGGCACTGGAAAGCAGAAGCGTCACGTCTTATCACTTTGGTTATAATGTAGAAAAAGTGGTCGTAATATGAAGAATGTTGAGGTGCAGTTGTATTCTGGAGAGGTTTCGATCAAGACGTGCAAAGCATTTCGATATGATTGCAGTGTGAAGGGAACTCGGACTCGGTTGTAGAACTAAGAGAACCGCATCCGATTGTTTTGATTAATCACCAAAAGGGCGTTTGGATTCCCTGATGAGGTGGAGAGGATAGTACGAAATGAAAAAGGTACGGGTTCAGTGGTAGAACGAATGGCGTTTGTATTCGGTGCTGAAATGGCGAATCGCCGAACTCAGTGGAGGATATGAATCGGGTACTAATATTTCGCTTTTCATGGGGATCGCATAGGGAAATGCTGCTTCAGCAAAAACTCGGACCATTCGGACATATTTCTCCTCTCGTCGTGTAAATTAGTGAAGTAATCACTGAGGTATACGGCTATCATTATAGTAGCATTATCGTAAAAAACAGCTCTCTTGCCATAAATATCGTTGATTCTACAAAGCATTCGGTTTTCATTTTCATTTTTTGAGAGAGAGAGAGTGCAAAGTATGTCATAAAATTAAGTGCATGTGAAGTGAACGTCACATCGAGACGAGATGTTCGAAACAAGAAACGGGTCGCTCTAATCTATTTATTATTGTGCTATTGCGGTTTATGAGGAATTACGTCGGTCGAAGTGTATAGATTATTTATTTAGTTAATGAGAAAATGAGCTAAAATGAGAGGGAGAGAAGATTTTGAATTGATGATATGGAAGTGGAGTATCCAGAAATTATATTGCTGGAAATGCAGAAATGGAACAATCCTGAAGAGGTGTTGGCGTTGTATCAGTTCGCCTCAATAGACTTTAAATGCATTTCGCCATTTGTGTTCATAGAGAGTACAGCATTTGAATTGGAGCGATTATAAGCCGACTTTCAGTCATTTCAATGGCACCCCAACTGCTTCCGCTCTCAGTTTTCATCTCACATCTAACTCTTCTCTCAGAAGTGCTCACGGCTAGAATATTGCCACACCTACAGAGCCAGTTGACGAGAACGGAACGAGGTGTTGATTGAATGGTTGAATGCATGCTCAATGTCATTGATCCGATCTTCCACATATACGGACTTTTTACTGTAATACACTCAGAGCCACCCAGACGCTTTCTTAAATCGTATAATTGTGGCAATTTTGACGAGTCCTTCTATAGTTAGGAGGACGGTTCTCTTCATGAAGCAAATTTGCTTGCACCTACCAAATTGTACTGGCGATAAGACCATTCGCCGAGAATTTTATGAGCTAACCGATGAGGGAGGATCGGATCGGATCGATGATGTTTCAGTGGAATGCAGCCCGCAATAAGTCAGCGCTTCTGTGCTGAAGAAAAGAGCGTAATGTGCTGTGGAGCGAGTTTGTGGTTGTGCAGAAGACATCTTTTGTGTGCTTTGCGCTGACGGTGTGCAGTCCACCACAAACATTGTGGGAACATGTCCGCACAGCGCGGTCCCTCTTTTGGAATGCGTCCTTCTAATGACCATTCTTTCCGCTTAATTTTCATAGTATCCTTCGCAATCTTAAATGTTTCTTTTCATGTGCTTGGTTATCAGCTCCCCCTCTTTGTGTCGATGGATGGAGGCATTAATTAATTAATTAATGCGAATGAAGCGCTCGCCTAAGATGGAATGCATAGTATTTGAGGCTAGCGGTTATCCATATTCGAAACACTAGGCAAGATTGCTGTATGGTTCCTGCTTGCTGGGCATTTTGAAAACATACCGCATAAGCTAATGAGAGATTTAGTAGAGTTTTCGGCGTTCATTGCCAGCTCTATCAAAATTACGTTAATGGCTGAACGACTTTTAATGGGAAATGCACCAAATTGATTATGAATTCGACCAAATTTCGCTTTTTGTGGTTAGTTTTTCTTGGTGGTAATTCGATACTCGAAGTGTCTGTGATATTGTTAAGCTACTGATAGAATTATCAGTAGTTATTTATCATCTTATCACTATATGCTGGTGGGTAGGACTGTTTTGAACAGAAATAGTTCACGCGTTTCACATTATTCGTTCCTTTCGATCCTCTCATTGTTATCGCCCATTTCATTCTGCTATAGTGGAGAGAAATAGGCAATAATTAGCGTTTTTTTTTTCATTTACGTCATTTTAACTTACTTAAAAAAGTGCTGAAGGTCATTTCAGTGGGGTCAAACTTTGAGGCGATTCAATGAGATCGAGCTTTTTTGCTCATTCCTACTCGATGCTCTCTTAAATGTCTATAATTCTATTGATTGTTCATCTGAAGAATCTGAAGCATTGTCATTTGGGCATTGAGAACTTAGGACTGATAGACGAACAATATATTCGCAACTATGCTCTACCTTCATTCCAACGAAAATATAAGAAACGGAATATATTACTTCCACATCTCGTAAGTCGCTTAATGATTTTTGACGCCAACGAGATTCCCTATTATACTTCGAGGTTCCCATCGAGAGGAGACAATGTTTGATTCTCTCTGGAAGCCAAAAAATGGAATATTCCCATTATTGATTGCAGTATTATTCATATGTTTTTTCCACTCACAAATGTTTTTATTTTCATTTTCTTGTGTTTAAAAGATTTGTTATGTGTCATCGTCGATTCGATTCGAAGCGTCCAATTGCTCGCTCATTCGTGCAAAATATGAAATGCTATAGCGTCGCATTAAAATATCGCATTTAAAGTACATCTAACGGACGAATAAGCTGATCATATACCGTATATCCTCCGTTATAATCCCCCAGGGCTAGTAATATTTGAACAGCCGTATATTTAAACTAGATGAAATGAGAGTACTTTCGTTGCAAAATTCCAAACTGGCACATATTCGAGAGGTGTACGGGACAACTGATGGAGGAGACCTATCTTTGAAAGACAGTCGAAGATGAGGAAGAAATACATTCGAGGAAGGATTTGCTTTCTTGATGTCGGCTTATTCTTTCTTGCTCATGATGTTTGCTGGCGATTTTCTAGAGCCGATGCATTGATGAGAGGCGATAGATCGAACAAGGTGTTTGCCTGTTCGGGTGAACATATTGATATTTTAATGTTATCAGAATAAAAGGAGAAAACTCAGTGATGTTGCCGCGATCTTTCAGCTCGTGAAAAATATGCATTTAAGAGGAGTAAAATTCCCACTGCAAATTAGAGGAAGATTGGAAAAATATACGTCCAATTTTAGGGATTTTTCAGTGTTTTCAGCGATTTCTTTCCATTTAGCGAATAATTTAAAGGATTCTTTTATTGAGTGGAATGCTATAAAATGAGTTCCCCACCGAATCTGCAAATTCCATATTGCTCTAGAATCAATGTTCAAATTTGAGGTGGAGTATCTGATAGCCGATTGTCGATTGGTGTCACTCGTTTTGCAGGCTGAAGTTGCTCGCCAATGCCGAACAGTACGCGCGCTCACACAACTAACCAACCGCCCTCTTTGTTTGCCATACTGTTTCGCTTTTGTTGTCCAATTCACCGTTCCTTTAGATTCATCTTTCACCTATCGCTATGCAGTCTCGTTGAACTGTCATTACGCTCTCTGCGTGTATTTATTGCACTCTGTCTTTAATCTCTTTTATTCCGTACTCTTAGAATGTTTATGAGCTGTGCGATGATGGTACGGGCGTGATGTTTATGCGTAGCGCTTTTATTTTTATGATTTCCCATTTCCCCTAATATTCGTTCCGTTCATTTTATGATTGCTTAAAATATATTCGGATGAAGCCTATTAGAGGATGAGTTGCGCAACAATCCTTAAGTGATTTACGCTAACTCAAGGCATTTAGGTTAAGACGTTTTTCAATTCGATTAGTTTCCCTTTCGTCGGGAATTTCCAATTTGAGGCTTTTTAGTATTCACCAAGAATGTTTGTTCACTTCTGCGATCGTCGCTGTATGTCGCCGATTGCCCTCCATTGTTACTTCCTCGCTGCACTAGTTATTCATCGTCCCCCATTTCAAAATAAGAATAGTTATTTTTTGGAAGTGAATGATCGACGATTTCATCAAATTTCGGCCGATATTCGTCCATCGCGATCTATGAAACGATTTGAGAGAATTATCTCGCGATAAGCTATTCACATCGTTTAACTGCCTATTCTCAGTCGATCGTCGTTTCCTCGCAGATACGGGAGACAATGTGATGATCGAGTTCCTTTACTTTCACTAATAACCTCTGACTTATATCATCTAAATAGACGATTGCGTCTTCGGCCAAGTAGCAGTCCTGTGATCGTAGTTTACTTATGTGGACGTGGTGGTTGATGGCCATAGTGGAGCCGTCGACGAGTCTTAATCTGCACTGAAATAGCTAACTAGTCACGAGCTTTTGATTTGTTTTTGAAGGCACATATATCGCGTATCAGTCGGGTTTTTTTCTTGCAGTAGTGACGTACAGCGTTGTTTTAACTATTCCGTAATTCTATTACTTGTACGTCATCAGAGTTAGGTTCGTTTGGAAAGATAAGAGGATTTGTCTGCAGTCGTGTGGAAGGATTGAGGGAAATCGGCTGCTGAGAGAACAGAGCAATGAATGATTTGGTTGCAGTGTCATCTCGGAATTGTTCAGTAACCTTCCCTCGAAATTTTTGAGGGATAAATCAGATCATCGACAATATTGTTTAGTTTTTAAACGTGCAAAGGGGTTTATTAAACAGTTGTGTAATGAGGAGGCTTCATTATTGTATTTTTTTCACGAGCATATTTTGTTTCCCGGAAACTCTTAGAGACGAAATCTCCCAATCGTTCTTCAAAATCGCGTCGCCGAAGACACCGACACCGACTCACCAGAGTTGATCGGTGAAGCTCCGTCCATTGTGCGAAGTGAAACAGCAAAGCGTTGAACATGTGAGGTGAGCAAATCTGCGAATATTATGTGCGCTCATGCGAGACTGTACAGCATTGTGTGCATCACATCCAACGGCCGTCTGTTGGCATGAGTCGACCAGATGCGAACATGTCGATAACTGTGGCGACGATTTGCTGAACCACTCTTCAGTGGCTGCTGCCAGCTCCACTGTCTATATTAGTTAATTTAATTATCGTTTTATTTATTCGATTGCTTCCGATATGTTGAGGTTTTCTGCAATTGCCCCATCCAAGTCGCTTCATCTGTCATTACAGAAACAGAAAATTTAATGATTATCGGAATGGTATATTTAGTGATATAATACATCTGTGATTCACTAGAAATTCACAAGGCTAACGCTTCCGCCGTAGTATTCCTCCATCCATTTGTCTTATGAACGAGTGAATAGTTGGATCTGCTTTTGGGGTTTTTCTTTTCGGATTAATGAGGTTATTTTGGGCAGATATTCATTTTTTAGAGTTTATTAACGACAGCGAACCAGATGAGTTTCACTCACAATGAGCAACAATCCCACACGACCGGTTTCGCTAAACGAAAATTCCCCACTCAAGGAGCAGTGTGCTCATGTTCATACTTTTCGAACAGGTTATATTACCTGCTGCTGAGAGGTTTTTTAGGCTAAAGGTCTGTTAACGTGTGTGAGCACCTCTTCTGAAAGTGTGTTTGCAAGTGACGAAAGCTGCCTGCCCACTCTTGAAGCTTATAGTTATGAATATTCTCCTGTCAGTTGAATGTTGCATTCATTTTTCGTAGATTGCTTGCTGATCATGGCATATATTGTATTTCAGATAAAAATGAGTGCAATTTCTCTTATGATGTATTGAGAGCAAGTAGAATACAGAATTGTCAGGGGGACCTGAGAGGTGGATGATATCCTGATAGTTGCAGGCTTGTGTCATTTGACTAGTTTTCTCCACTCCGAACCACATATTTAGGAGGTTGTTGTACCTCTGATGCGATTCATATCATAATTGACGAAATGACGATATGACTTCGATTTTAGACTTATAGGCTTCTCAGCTTATTTGGTGGAAAGGGTGGAAGGAAAGTTTCATGAAGGAAAGCTCGAATAAGAAGATGGCACGTCTTGGTAATCCTCAAAAAGAGCGTCTAAAGCCCTGTAATCGAGAATTAGGATGTCTAAAGAAGCGTTAATGGTGCACTAATTCACAACGTCGCAGTGCACAAGAATATCAAGTTCCCCAATGTAAAAATATGAATAGTTTGCTGAGACGAATGAGTCATTTGTGATGTCCTGAATTGAGCGATCACATCACCTTAAGTCAATGTTCAATATCACGAGCTCATTGCCTCATAATTAACCGGTTTTTCTTTAGAGCTGAATTGCATTGTTGCGGTCAGGTATTACAGTCGGTTAAATTACTCAGAAGCACTGCGTGTTTCTAGACCTCACTCTTCTCATCGATTCGAGACCTCACTCATTTCTCATCGTCGGGAGAATATCAGGCGTCGGACTTTTTTTATCTCTATAAATAGAAAAGGGAACAACTCATTGTAGAATTATTCATCTCTATTGCTTATTATGATTAGAAGAAAGAGGCGAACAGAAGTCGTTGTTTTGCTTTCAATTTTGGCAAATATATGCATCTCTTGCCCCTCTCCGACTTCCCCTCACCCCACCCGATTCTTTCAGGTGAGAATATGGAGCGGGATTTCCCGCACAGATATTGTCGTTAGGAAAATGCATCACATCACATGTCGGCCTTGACTTTTTGTAATTGTGAATGTGTGCATTGTGTTGTTTGACTTCTTTATTCGCAGTTCACAGTGAAGTCAGCATTTAATACTTCGTTCACAGTTCACAGTTTTTTGTCAAATATTCATTTCAAAGAGCCGATAAGTTCCGATCTTTTTCTCCTTTTTTTGATGAGTATTCCAGAAACGAGTTCTATTCAAGCAAGTGAATAGGAATTTCGTCTATCGAATACTGCGATCTTTTCCTCATCTCCTCGAATTTCGAGTGATTATGATATCACCAAGGCTTGTTTCCTTCCTCTTTTTGCTTAATGATTTATCGAGAGTCGCCTTCCAACCTCCCACTTTTATCAGAATTTTTGTTGCTTCGGGAATTTCTCTGCTTTTTTCTTTCTTTAAAAAAATCGGCGTTCAAATATCTATGGATGATAAATGGCCGAACACGACTGTCAATCGCTCGATCCCGGTGCCATCGGCTGCTATGATCATGGCGATACAATCGTGTTTAAATACCAGTAAAAGTAGATTGCTGAAGAAGCAAGATCTTAAATAGGGTATTTTGTGTGGGATTTGCCATAACGTATTAATTCGTGCTGTGCTCGCATCCCAGTGATTCGGAGAGTATGGATCGTTGCGAGTTGTTACGGTCTCGCGGTCCTCTCCATTTAGTGTCCCACTATTCCTCGGTAATACCACTTCGGAATCTAGATACATAATAAAATGAGTTCATTTACTCTGTCGTATCTCAGGGAAGGCTTAGTTTGTTGATTGGAGCAGCGACATGTCGCTGGATTGTAGTGTAGAATGATGAGAGCTCGATACCATCAGGATGTCAGCACATATAAATGCGGGATGGGATGAAGATGCCTTCGCGCTTGATGATGTGTGCGATAGTGATGGATCAACTTGAGCCTACCAAGTGGTTGTTTGGAAGGTGACAACGAACCGAACAGTAAGGTGTTGCTGTACGCTAGTTGCGAGTTTCAAAGACTTTTCTGCTCAACCTCCCTTCCATTCTCCCCTCCTCCCACTCTTGTCCTCTCAAGGAGCACGATGACTTTTCTCAACAGAAAATAAGGATTGCATTCGCTCCTCCTCTCTGTTGCAAAGGAATTATTCCACTGTTGTCTTCGTCGATATACATCCGATATTGAAGTTGTTCTATTTCGGGTTTTGCAACAATGTATTTGATTGAGATGAGATCGCTATCCTCTTTCGAGTCAGAATTCATTTATTCATCAGTAAGTTTTATCGTTGTTGTGTATGTTAAGAAAATTTGCGCTCGAGCTTGAGAACGCAAAATGTCAATGATCGTCGCCGCATTAGGTCTCGAATTCTTCCTTGCCATTCCCTGTGCATTTCAGCGTTTTTGCAATTAACCTTCGTTACTGCAAGGCTCATCCACAAAGGATATTATTAGCAATATCTTGATTGTCATGCGGACTTATTAATTCACTCTTGTGATTTCTTTGTATCGCCAAATTGCAGAAGTAGGCTATGGCTCTGTTGCGTCTATGCAAGTTTGTGTGTGTGTGTTTAACTAGTTGCTGCTTCAAGTGTGGCAGCAGCTGCGGCTAACATTACGATTTGGTATATATAAAGTGCCTCACTGAATGACTTAAATTATATTATCTCGATCATTCGGCTTCGGAAAGAGCCAATTGAAGAGTTATGAATGCTTTGAAGGTGTCAATTAATTTACATCCATATTTGCGTCGGTCGATTTATCATTTCATCTCTCTTGGAAGACAGAAAATTCATAAGAAATGTAGAGTCAGTTAAAACATCGAGGTGTTTTTTTGCACATTTCATAGCTCGTAGATGACTTACGAGTTTGAACTATTAAGAGGACGGAATGCAAAAGCACATTTTGTGTCGGCCATCTAGTTTTTCAGATTTCAACTGCCCAAACCGGTCTGCCTTATCATTTTAGGCCACTTACTGAAAATCTTAGGATTTACGGCTAATCTCCTCGCTCGGACGAAATAATTCATGGTTTCTACTTTAAATAATATTCCACTCCAAAAATGCAATTTCATCGCAACTTAGGGCAGCAGATGGGCTCAATTGATCATATTCTACTCTATTTTTGTATTTGTCTAACACGTATTTTATTCGATTGGCCAAATCTGTGGCAAATACCCACCACTAGCGATTAGTTGGCGAGTTCTGCAGAGATCAAGGGGAATCCTTTCGAGGGTTTCGTTGAGATATGTATATCGACTATCATTGACGTTCGGTTGATTCGAGGAGGGCTCGAGGACGGGAAGGACGATTCCTTCGTTACTTTTGCTCGAATTGCATATTTCTTCCTGATTCCTCGTTGAATATTCGAACTCAATCGTCTTTCTCGTTCCTTCTCTCCATCCCTCGCTCACTGCTCGGTAGACATAACACTTCACGCGTTTCACTTATTCGCCTCATCACCTTCATTGAAGCCACCAAGAGTGATTGTTGCTTGCGCCTTCACTCAATAAATGTTTTATCTTATATCTCTTATGTGAAGGTCGTTTTTGACTTCCGTTTATTACGGATTTCATAGAATAAAAAACAATTATCGCGAAATATTCTCCTTTTGGAGTTTCCATCTCTAATTTTGCTCCAACATAATACTTCTGAGATTCTCATTTATATCAGCTAAACTCTTTGGATTTTCTTGATTTTAGAGGAAGTAAGTTCGATGAATTATCGTAGATTATCGGAATAATTATTGTAACTTCTCCGCTCCTCTCAGTATCATCGAATTTCGGGCGTGGATTTCCTCATTTCCTTGCCTCTTTTTGTCGATTCTTCCACCTCAATAGTCTGAAAGCATTCATCTGAGTGACGCACATTCCATTCTATTGTATTTGCAGCGACTCTGCTTTCAGAAACTCCTCGAATATTTTATTATTTGAGCATTTCGAGCTTGAATTTGACAAAAATACCTCCTACGAGAAGTATTTGTGTTTTTGATCTCTCTTGCGAAGCCAATAGATTTATCTGTTGCGAAGGTGAAGATCGTTGGCCTATTAACATCGAATATGTCTGAGCGTGAGAGTGTAGTCACCGCTGGCAATAATCCAACCTCGCGACGTCCGATCGGAAGTTCGAAGGGGATTTGAGATCGTTTGCTGAATTCATACCTGCATACGGATCCCAGCAAGCGAGGTCGAATTCAGGATCGTATATCTTTATGGGAGACTGCTGACTTGAGTGAACGAACATATCAATTCCGGTAGCCCTCTGAAAACTTCAGCATATTTGAAAATTCCAATTGCAGAAGTTGGATCATTTCAATCAGTTCGACTATTTATTTCGGGCGAACGTGTGGTAATCTTATTTTATGTCCTATTAGCTCTACTTGTTTTATTCTTCGATCTGTTCCATACGCCTATCTGCTTCTTCCGGTTTTGTATCTCATGGGTGCATTTCGCGATATAACTTCAAAGCAACACGTATGTGGAAGTTGGCCAATACCGGTGATGAGGAGGGAGCTTCGTTTAAGTAATAGTAGTATTACTTCAGATGGCTTGAGTGCTAAGTGGAGTAGAAGTTGATTGCTATTGACAGCTAGCTGTTGTTTAAACATTATATCATTGATGTTTATATGTGAGGGAATTCCACGAAAGGTCGATTTCGAGGTGTTTCACTCGACATAAAGACGCGATTCGGTGATAAGACTCATTATCTTCGAATGTTTTTTTCAATATCAGAAAATCTTGCTGAGTTACTTATTGTGAAAATCGACTCATCCAATATGTTACTGCTTCCTTTATAGTAATAATATTGAAGAAATACCCTCTTGGCCACTAAAAAAACAATAAAGGCATCCTAATTTTTGCGCCACTATGGAGGAGCGACCTGGAACGGATAGTGGATTCGAATGAGAGGAGGATTTTCTTATATATAACGAGATGAAGGCATCGTTGAGTATATTATGCGAATGAATCTGAATTCTAGATATTGATGAGTTTGATATTTGTATTCGATTTGCACTATCGATATTATTTGATAAGAGAGGCGCAACACTAGAAAGATGTACTTTAGGGAAGAGTGCTGTGTGTAACGTATCGTCGGTGATTCGTCCGATCGATGCATTTCTCTCTCAATCTTTTACGTTCGATGGCGAATCGTAATTTCGATTCCGCAAATCTGCTAACCTCGATCGCCGATCGAGAATCGCAAAAGAGAACGTAGAAGCAGCGTTGTTGATTCTAGATAATGCTTTGAGATTTGTTAATGTTTCCTGTCGATTATTCAGCAATAATACTCTATGTTTCGATGAAACTTTCTTGGATATTCTATGGGATGCAATTGATGGATATCATCGAAATGGATACTTACGAGCGTCTTTAACATTTTATTTTGGAAGAGCGTTAGTGGAGAGTGAATTAACTCAACGTCAATATTGCTTAGATTGTTCTATGATAGGAATTGTTTTCTCCATATTGCAATGTGAAATTAAACTTCTTCTGAAAGGTTTTCGACGAAAGAAATTTATCGCATCGATGAGAGATTACACTATTGACATCACTATTGTAACATACAATCAACGATGCAATTCTCGAAGAGTTTCATTCACTTGTAACCCATTTTTCTCTCTTTTCGCCTACATATTTCAAGAGGTCAAATTCGTAGGAAACGATGAAGAGATGAGAGAGGTAATTGTAGTCTTTCATTTCTTCTTATCTTTAATCAAAGTCCATGTGGAAATTACCCCTCTCTCCCATCTCCTTTGACTGCGTTCACCAGTATGCACCTGGCCTATTCGCAACGAATCTATCTAGCAGTTAATTGAATAAATATTTTGCTTTGGGAATTAATAATTCGACGATATTATAACTCTTCATATTGTTTGCATAATCTTATCAGTTAATTGCCGTCATCGGAAAGTTGAAAGCAGCTGCGCGATTGCAATGTGAAATCGGTTGAACACTCTTCATATTTGGACCGATTTATCGTTGTCGTCGCCTCACAGCAATTGTCTCTTCTAAACTACACTCTCTAAGCATTGTTCATGTCATTTGCGCTCTTTATTGTGATCATGCTCATGTGATACGTAAGGCTACTTCTTTATTATACGTGGGCCATTAAGATGGAAGTTGTCTTTAATTAAGAAGAAGTAGTAGGATCAAAGGACTCATTCTTCGGGCTGTTCATTTGGTCCATTTTTCTACTCCTTCGCTCCCCCTTGCGCCTTCTCCTCATCTCCCTCTGCTTAGCAATAAGGCTGTTCTTAGTCTATCCGTTCCTCATAATCACTATATTGCATCGCATGAAGGTGTTGGGAAATTATGCCATCCTAAGTGATTCGGAAATTCCCTCACATCTCATTAATTCACTCGTCAAAAAGCAAATGACTATCGCGTCAAAGAACCTCATAGACCTCGGTAGTAATCGACAATAGTAAAGGTTTCGAAAGATGAAGTGGAAAGAATTGAAACAGCATGATTGCATTGGTGAGGTGGATAGGGTGTGAAGAGGTGAGAAGCAAAAGAAACAAGCAAAGAATGGGGGAAGTAGAGTTATTATCAGCCTCTGCTACTTACTTGGCGAAGTTGTTGTCGTGGAGCTCGACGGAAGAACCCCTAATAGTGACTGAGCCACCTGAGGTGCAGTGTGGCGCTTGTGACCACAATATGGTTTTTGATTCCTTTATTCATTCTCTTAAGATATTTTTGAATATCTTATATTTATCATGCGTTAGTCGTGAAACATGACGTTCAGATATCTTTCAAACAATGATCCACCCTCTCTGAGAACATTCTACTAAACTGTTGCATTCATGGTTTTATACGCTCACCTTATCGTTACCTGGATCCCCTATCCAGAAATTTCTGGATTCTCTGAAATGCCTAGAAATTTCTCATCGATGTAAAACTCATTCACCTCCGCTGAATTAATCTCTCCGAATTGGTCAGCGATGAGCGTCTTCTATATTTGAATCATCGGTTTTCGTCTTATTTCTACTGATCACAAAAATACCTCTAATGTTTCGAGTATCAGCAACGATCACAATGGATGCCGGTTGGAGCTCCTTTCATTATCGACTCCGATTTATGCTCTCCTTCTTTGGAATAACGCGTCCATAAATGGCTTTTAAATGTTCCCCTAATAGCGCTATAAACGACGCCAATTAAAATTTATATGTGCGAGTTGGTTATAGTGGGCTTAAAATACTCAGTTCTAGTTATAGCACAGGACTCGTTCTTAATTCACACACGATTCCTCCTTTCACACATCGAGCCCTCAGGTCTCTTTCTTACTTCAGAGACGATTCCTCCTTTCACTCATCGAGCCCTCAGGTCTCGTTCTTAATCCAAATACGATTCCTGCTTTCACTCATCGAGCCCTCAGGTCTCGTCCTTAATTCAGATGCGATTCCTCCTTTCACTCATCGAGCCCTCAGGTCTCGTTCTTAATCCAGATACGATTCCTGCTTTCACTCATCGAGCCCTCAGGTCTCTATCTTAATTCAGAGACGATTCCTCCTTTCACTCATCGAGCCCTCAGGTCTCGTCCTTGATACAGATACGATTCCTGCTTTCACTCATCGAGCCCTCAGGTCTCGTCCTTAATTCAGAGACGATTCCTCCTTTCACTCATCGAGCCCTCAGGTCTCGTCCTTGATACAGATACGATTCCTGCTTTCACTCATCGAGCCCTCAGGTCTCGTCCTTAATTCAGATGCGATTCCTCCTTTCACTCATCGAGCCCTCAGGTCTCGTCCTTAATTCAGATACGATTCCTGCTTTCACTCATCGAGCCATCAGGTCTCTTTCTTAATTCAGAGAAGATTCCTGCTTTCACTCATCGAGCCCTCAGGTCTCGTTCTTAATCCAGATACGATTCCTCCTTTCACTCATCGAGCCCTCAGGTCTCGTTCTTAATTCAGATACGATTCCTCCTTTCACACATCGACCCCTCAGGTCTCGTTCTCAATTCAGATGCGATTCCTCCTTTCACTCATCGAGCCCTCAGGTCTCGTTCTTAATTCAGATGCGATTATTCCTTTCACATGTCGAGTCCTCAGGTCTCGTTCTTAATTCAGATGCGATTCCTCCTTTCACTCATCGAGCCCTCAGGTCTCGTTCTTAATTCAGATGCGATTCCTCCTTTCACACATCGAGTCCTCAGGTCTCGTTCTTAATTCAGATACGATTCCTCCTTTCACTCATCGAACCCTCAGGTCTCGTTCTTAATTCAGATGCGATTCCTCCTTTCACTCATCGAGCCCTCAGGTCTCGTTCTTAATTCAGATGCGATTCCTCCTTTCACTCATTGAGCCCTCAGGTCTCGTTCTTAATTCAGATGCGATTCCTCCTTTCACACATGGAGTCCTCAGGTCTCGTTCTTAATTCAGATGCGATTCCTCCTTTCACACATCGAGTCCTCAGGTCTCGTTCTTAATTCAGATACGATTCCTCCTTTCACTCATCGAACCCTCAGGTCTCGTTCTTAATTCAGATGCGATTCCTCCTTTCACTCATCGAGCCCTCAGGTCTCGTTCTTAATTCAGATGCGATTCCTCCTTTCACACATCGAGTTCTCAGGTCTCGTTCTTAATTCAAATACGATTCCTCCTTTCACTCATCGAACCCTCAGCTCTCGTTCTTAATTCAGATGCGATTCCTCCTTTCACTCATCGAGCCCTCAGGTCTCGTCCTTAATTCAGAGACGATTCCTCCTTTCACTCATCGAGCCCTCAGGTCTCGTCCTTGATACAGATACGATTCCTGCTTTCACTCATCGAGCCCTCAGGTCTCGTCCTTAATTCAGATGCGATTCCTCCTTTCACTCATCGAGCCCTCAGGTCTCGTCCTTAATTCAGATACGATTCCTGCTTTCACTCATCGAGCCATCAGGTCTCTTTCTTAATTCAGAGAAGATTCCTGCTTTCACTCATCGAGCCCTCAGGTCTCGTTCTTAATTCAGATGCGATACCTCATTTCACTCATCGAGCCCTCAGGTCTCGTTCTTAATCCAGATACGATTCCTCCTTTCACTCATCGAGCCCTCAGGTCTCGTTCTTAATTCAGATACGATTCCTCCTTTCACACATCGACCCCTCAGGTCTCGTTCTCAATTCAGATGCGATTCCTCCTTTCACTCATCGAGCCCGTTCATTTCCATTTCATTCGAGGGAGAAGGACGTTCATTTCCATTTCATTCGAGGGAGAAGGACGTTCATTTCCATTTCATTCGAGGGAGAAGGACGTTCATTTCCATTTCATTCGAGGGAGAAGGACGTTCATTTCTATTTCATTCGAGAGAGAAGGACGTTCATTTCCATTTCATTAAGCTTCTTCCCGACTTTAGACTAATTAAGTGAGTCTTAATTAAGCATTTAATATGAGATATTTCGCCGTCTATAGATTTGACGCTTATCACCGCTTTGTTTTCAGTGGTTTTTCTCGTTTTTCGGCCACTTAAACGATGATGATGTCACTGTCCATGATCGCATTGTTGTTTGCCGATATATGGGAGTGCCCAGTGGCCGAATCGCTCCCATTTGATTAGAGAATATTTCCGATCGAATGGAATGATCTCATGAGTGGGATTGATTATTTCTTCGTGCAAATATGGAATCATTGCATAGATCGATTAAATGTGACATGAGTCGCGGTATCGCCGCTTATCGATGATATTTCAGGGGGTATAATGGGGGATGTGAGTGTATCGATCGCTGAGGTGATCGAGGTACGTGGATGTCGTCTCGGTGATGACGAATTACTTGCATTAATAATCATCGCATGTGAGCAATTGGCGAAAACACCTGCAGGAGTCTTCACCCCCGATCATGTCTTTGTGCGTTTATTTGGCGATTTAGAGGTTGGAATTTTCTTCAAATCAATTCCATAAGGTTATTTTTCTATTGCGTTTTGATGTAATATCATCCTTTTAGTTCTGATCGTCCGAGAATAACGAGAATAATTACCACTGAGGTATGTAGGCAACCTTCCATCCATCAACAACGCTTACAGGCAGAAAATAAAGTACCACAACGCTGAAAGGAACAGTTGAGAGAGGGTGGCGGTGGCTTAAAATAGCGTAAAAATCCTTTAATTTCCTTTTTTTCTTGATTATCTTTAAGCGACATATTGGAGTCCGATCGCGATAGCATCGGGGGATTGCTCAATCTATTGGGAAAACCAACATGGTGATTTTGATGTGATACCCGGATCATATCTGCTGCTCGTTCGTTCTGCAGAATCTCTTCGTGAAATGAAGCCTTAAAAGAAGGAAGGGAGTGAAATAGTGGAGCAGAGAAAGACGCGAGTGATGTATTTGCTTCGTCTGTGTGGGTGATTTTTTCCCCTCCACTAGTGAAAAGGCTCTAGTCACTTCTTCACAATTGTTATTTTCGTCTTTTAGGACTAACTTAACTCGAATTCGGTGTTGCAGATAAAGGTGGTCTCTCCAGATCAAGTAAGCCCCGAGTATGTGCCGCCGGAGATACGCGATGGAAACACGAATCCTGATGCTGGTTTGTCATGATTGCTCCCTCTTTTATGATGTACTTCAGGTTTTATTTAATTCTCTTTCCACCTTTAATCAAGAAGGTTACCTATTTGGAAGCCGTCTACGAACGATATTTTCCTTTCTAATTAGGCTTGTCAGAAGAGTCGAGACTTCATGAATTTGTGTTATTGGTTTTCAATTAGCTGCTCGAACCCTTTCACTTGACCTCTCATATCATCATCGGAAACTATGCATGTAAACGTAAGTGATAGCTGAATTTCATCGTAGATGAATGAGTGCTTAATTAATCCTGTCCTTGGGGGACCGCTTACGGTTTGATATACTCTCGCCGTGTTTGTTGTACTTCTCGGAGATCCTTTGATATTTCCTGAGAAGGCGGTCGTTGTTCTCTTCAGTGAAGAAGAACCCTTCCCACGCATTCTGAAAGGATTCATGGATAAAGAGAAAATGAGTTGGAATCTACTGGGTCGGTTTTAAGGTGCCGTGCATGTGTTCTGCTTGGGAGAAGTAATTCGCTCGGCTGGTGCCGCCGAATCGTCGAATGCCGACATATTCTCGCTGCTTAACGTCATGACTGTCGCGCATGTTGCCACACGACCATCTATCGTCAGGTACTACTATACATGTTGAGGCCCTAGACACCGGTGAAAGATGGATAGCTATGAGCCCTGAAATCTGATCTCTAGGTCTCTTTGTTGGGGGTTGCAGACGTTATAAGTTTTGGTTTGAACACTGCAGAGCTTGATACCACTACTGCAGTTGTAATGAATTATCGAACATCGCTCATGCATCCAGTGGTAGCGTACCTCATCGTTGCAGAATGCCGGGGTTTCAGTTTTGCTGGTTATTGGAATATATTTGTGGCGAAATTTCCCCTCGTGGGAGGAGGGAACAGATTGGAGTGCAGTGCCCTTCCCTGCAGGGACCAATGAAGTTTGATGTGGGAAAACAGTCGCAAGTGCATCGCTATAACCCCTTCGGACTAAGCACATGCTGGAGCGCTTGAAAGAGGGTGTACTGCGGGTTACGGAAGCGAAGTAATCGAGCAATCGAAAAAATACCCTTTGCAGCGTTCCATGGTTCAATATCCTCTAGCAGTATTTAGCGAGGATTAAGTAATGCTTGGGGAATGTCGGACTGGGAAGGCGAAGCGGGAAGTTAGTAACACGCATTCCGTGCTGCAGTGTACATTTGCTGAATTAGGGGACGAGAAGACCCCGTTGTGCTATGCGAAGGGCAGTTCTCAGAGGCAGCAGTCTTCCGAATCGCAGGCTTCCATCGGATCATGAAAGGGGCAAATTCTCCACAAGGGGACATGCATCTACTTCCAGGGAATTTAGGGTATTAGCATATGGAAGTAGACCAAAGAATTCGTTTGAGGTTCTGATGATCCGTCGTCTTTCCTCCCAAATTGCATTTTAAACGATGCTGCAATGAAAAGCTTGTGAACAGCAATCGTCATTAAGTTATATCACCAGATCGCTGCGTCGTTCGCTCTGAGAAGCCAATTCCATGTCTTCGCTGAGAGTTCCATCTTTAGGGCGATATGGTTCCCTTAGTTTTCAGCATAGTGTTAGCTTACGGGGCAGATAACTCATTCGAAGATAGCAAATAGGGGAAGTCCCCTATCCTCTAGGCATACTCGGTTCTCTTTATTCGTCTATCCTCACGCCAATTGCAGAGATAACGACATTCGTTAAGAGATATCTCTCGTGCTCTTTGTGGAGCCCCGTTTCCCCTATGCTGTACACCTTCCCCTCCTCTCCTCGAGCCTCTTGATTTAATGCTGGGAAGCGATTGTAGTGGATTCCTGATATATTATGTGTTATTCTCAGTAAGCGACCTCATTTTTGGTAGTTCACTGCTGGGGAACAGTGTGTTGCTGTCTCACATTTATCGATATAATCACAAATGAGTACTTTGCTTTGTAGTGTGTTCGTGTGGAGGGTAAAGCATTGATGGTGTGATCCTCATATAGGAGAGGCGATGATTTGCCTTTCTGATTTGTTTAGATTGGCTCAGATGGCGAAGAACAAGTTGAGTATCCAGAACCCGAAAGCACTTCTCGCCGAAATGTACGTTCTTGTGATGGGCGATGAGGCGGATGATGTTGAAGATGTAAGCCTACTCTTTCCATCTTTGAAACTTCCACCCGCTGAAATTATAGAAAGGAGTCGAATTCATGATTTATATTCCTATAGGTTACCGATCGGAGTCGAGAAAAGAGAAGGGAGGGGAAAAGAACTTCTCAAGAGCTTCCTTACTATTGCAGTGTGGTTGTGGTTTAGAATGTGATGATGAAGCGAGCGATTTTGTTGTTTTATTGCAGTTCCTTGGTTGAGGCTGTGATCCGAAAGTCGTTGGCTACTTGAGGATAGGCGAAAGGTGTATCGGGATTGTTGTATTTTAGAATGAGTTCCCTTAGAATTTAGTTAGACCCAAATAGAGATGATACGGACGATGAGATCGAGGAAATGTCACTCGTCGTCCGATCGTTTTCTTTTTATGCTTAAAATGGTTTTTCTTTGAGTTTATTTAGGCATTTAGCAGTATTTTATGAAAGTATATATATCGATGAGTTAATTGCCCGCAAAATAGATAATTGTCGATTCGGCGGCTCTTAATATACGGATTTCGGACCCCTTACAAGTGCAGTTGTGTAGATGGAAGGAGCGGTTTCTTTGAGAGAAAAGGAAGCACGTTTTATCGACTGACCGCAGAGCCGAGTGTTGCCTCACGCATATTTATTCGATCTTTCGATTAACGTTCTTTTTTCCACTCATTTCATCTTTCGCCCTTCATCCACTTCCCTCTTTTCTGCCTCGAATAAGGTAGTTCGCCTTTGAAACGTCGATCCTTCATGAAGAAAGTGCTGAATTCCGAGAGGTGGAAGGTTTGCAGCGTTACATCGAAGGGGATTTTTCGCTCTTTCGCTGTATATTCTTTCGAATAAGTGAAAATTATACATTGCAAAGTAATAGCCAATTATGGAAGGTTTGTGTTTAGTTCGATGCCTCGTCAGGAGAGTATGTACTCGCCGCTTTGGGAGAAGATGGTGAATTGAAAGAAACGCGCTGGTCTCGCGAGGAAATTGGCCCACCAGCTCTTAGTAGTACAAAGATTAAGGAAGAGGATAGCGAGGCGGCAATCGAACAGGTTTGTGCGAACTTCTTTCCTCTCGTCATAGATTTATACGGCCTGATCTCTAACCTAGTTCGTGTGATGCAGAACAAGCCTCATCACTCCCTCGTCGAAGAATAATAATCCTCGCAACAAATCTGCGATTTCAACTTCTCTTCGCTATAGATTGAAAGAGTCCGAAATTGAATAGCCAGCAGACACATTGGAGAGAGCGGGTCGCAGTAGCACTGAGGAGATGTGCATTAAGACGGCGGATTCGTCGTTTACTTGACGCTTAAAGGTAGAAACGGGTTTGCCAGTTTGGCGTCGTCGAGTAAGTATATACGCAGGTTCTCTTGTACCAGCGATCGAAGGGTTTACTCGTTTGAGAAGATAATTGCTCTTTTGTTCTATTGAAGATGGATGCGGACAAGAAGTGGTTAAGCACATCAATGGCTGATGAAGACGAAATCGATCCTTTTGAAAATACGGACGCGGGGAATTTGGCCACTCTGTCAGGACGCGATCCATTCAACTCAGATTTCCTCGTGAACTCGAGCACCAAAATTGCCTCCGTGGAACAGCACGAGGCTCCTGTGAGTATGCACCCTTCTTTCGTTTTTGTTTAATTACGGAATTGAAGTGGCCGCTTTTCTGATTTAGGAGTTGCATATATCAGATTTGTACCGCCGACATCGCCACATCGTTTAGTTCAAAGTAACAGGGCACGTCGACGACGTTTAGGCCGACGAGCAGGTATGTTATTCACTAAATTGACTTTGATGTTTGCAGAGAGGAGATGAGCCGCGGAAAGAAAAGCAGAGGAAGCTTCTGATTGATGCGAGTGATATGCTGATGGGTTCATCGATGAACGAAGCATTTGATAAGCCACCTGAGAGGGAGTCGAAAAAAAAGCCTCTCTCATGGCCTGAACCAGGCAGCAGACATGAATTCGATTACGATGACGACATCGTTGAATATAAGGGAGAAGAGCCCGAGGAAGATGAGACTAGCGAATTGCCGGTTGATGATGTGCACAAAGTGAAGGTATCACTCAAATATTCGGGCTTATTTTACCTGCTGGTTATCGAATTTTATGTTGCAAGCATTAATGACATGTCCTCATCATGAACTCAATATCATTTTCCTTGCCCTGTTCGTAGGTATTATATCGTCCGTTCATTTTGCATGATTCGAGTGTGATTAAGGAAACGTGGGTGCACAATTTGTGGGTACTTATAGGTACCTTGTAGGTACCTTGGTACCTACAGGGTACCTATAAGTACCTTGTAGGTACCCAAGGTAGGTACCTTTGCATATATTTGAGCCCTAAAGTTGTTTTAAGAGTTGATAGAACCTTTGAATTCTCTTTAGGCGTCATCATATTTTGTTATGAGATTCTTTAAAGAATCAGAAATGATCGTTTCCGTTTTTTTTTGGCTTTTTCTACTGAATCGCCACCTTAGCTGTGCTCTTTTTATTTTCCTTTCCTCAAAGGTGCACATCAATATAGACGACTATCGCTGAGTTAACGATTTCACACTAGATTTTCTCTTTGTATCGGAGAATCATTTCACGTAGTTATGTGCTGGATTGGCTGGAATTAAGTTATACAGCTTGTATTCGGTGATTCTCTCTATGTTCTTTCGCATTCATTGCGATAGGAGTTCTGACCCCCGTTTTGCAGCCTCAAGACATGTGATTTGAATTATTTTTGCGCCTTCACTCTTCGGAGAAGATAGTCGGATACGTCATTTCAAGTAATTGAAAGAGCCAACAGATCGACTCATACTTTTTCCTCTTCGAAACGGAAGATCCTGTGCACTCAATCCCGCCGATTTTCCCTTCATTTATTAGGCGACAATAGTTAAATCGCGTTTCCGGAGCATAGCTATTGCTAATAGCTCATTGATTATTCAGATATCATTTTTAGCACAATGGCTATGTGCTGATCGTGATGAATATGCTTTTATTTCAAGTTTATTATGTGTTAAGGAGTCAGCATCGACCTCCGAATTGTTCGGTCGACCGCCAACCGACTACTCGCAGACCGTTCGTGTAACGCCGATTATTGAAAGGATCGAGACACCGACGTCTCTTTCGCCGATTTCTGAGGCCAGCGAAAACATCGAGAAGGTATGTCTCTGTTTTTAATGTGATTTTAGCCGTCGAATTGCCCACCTGCTCAGATCATCAATTCAGATCTCAGCTCCGTTTCGGAGTTCTCCGCCTTCTTGTGCAAATTTTCCACCATGAGCTTATATTTATGTAAATCTTACTTTATTTATTATATTCAAACTATTTTTAGAAATAATCTTTAATAGTTGAATGTGTTTATATTGCATAATGCCCATGTGTAGGTGGAATTTCATTGCCTTCTTATCAAAGATCATTGTCCTATAGGTGAGCTGACGAAGAGAAGCATTTTGTGGCTAAGCAGTTGACGACTATAATGAAACTACAAAGAATCGTAATGTCGATGAGATCCGGCAAAGTGAAACGACCGCAGGTGGGAAGTGGTTATAGCATTGAAGGATAATTTGACATTCGCTGAACTATTGGAAGTGATCAGCTTCTATAGAATATTATAGGACTCAACGAGACAGACGAATGAGTCGAGGAGCATCAGTGTGAGTTCCACTCCTCGGTCGAGTCCCGAGAAAGTGTTGCCAGTTACGAATGTTCCACCTCCACGTTTCATTAAAAATAACGAGTATAACAAAGTGTCTCAAGTTATACCTGAGGTAATAGTCGATTCACTTGTATTATTATAACTTCCATTGCTTCCCTTTTGTGTATAATATGGTTTCCTCAACGCTTATCTATATTGCATATATAATATCTATCATAGCATCATCTTTCGATCGTCTCAAATTCATTGGTTAAAATTTGAGGGTGAGGAATTGTCAGCGCTGCCCAATGAAAACGAGGGAACCCGAAGACGGTGGTGTGAAGAGGAGGAGAACGAGGTAGCGCCAACGCACATCGACGCCATCGTTCTCGAGAAGGTATCTTCCACACACTCCGTATTCAAACGTTTAGCTTGTTTGAGCCTAGAAACTAAGGGGTTGTTGTGGCGACGATTTGCTTTCCTCTGTGCATATTCAGATTCCACGAAGAGATCTCGGATACTTTCTTTCATATTCATCGAACCTCCTTTGTGACTGTAAATGCGGTTGTCTCTCGTTTATGATTCGATGCCTCTTGTCAGATGGCTCACACTGCGTATCGCCGTTTGAAGTTTGAGCGATAATAGAGTAATGTTTCTGTTGATGCGCGAATTTTCATCACCCGAGAATGATCCTCTTTCTACTTGTTGTTGGAAATTGACATCTGCAAAGCATATTGTGATAGCGCTCTGCATGTGGACATGCAATCCTCGCCTTTTGGCCTTTCTGTTTAGTCACCGAAATTGCAGTTACCAGATCCGATCGACGCCCTTTGTCCTTTCTGTTTAGTCGCCGAAGTTGCAGTTACCAGATCCGATCGACCCCTTTGTCCTTTCTGTTTAGTCGCCGAAGTTGCAGTTACCAGATCCGATCGACGCCCTTTGTCCTTTCTGTTTAGTCACCGAAGTTGCAGTTATCAGATCCGATCGACGCCCTTTGTCCTTTCTGTTTAGTCGCCGAAGTTGCAGTTACCAGATCCGATCGACCCCTTTGTCCTTTCTGTTTAGTTACCGAAGTTGCAGTTACCAGATCCGATCGACGCCCTTTGTACTTTATGTTTAGTTACCGAAGTTGCAGTTACCAGATCCGATCGACGCCCTTTGTCCTTTCTGTTTAGTCAACGAAGTTGCAGTTACCAGATCCGATCGACCCCCTTGGTCCTTTCTGTTTAGTCAACGAAGTTGCAGTTACCAGATCCGATCGACCCCCTTGGTCCTTTCTGTTTAGTCGCCGAAGTTGCAGTTACCAGATCCGATCGACCCCCTTGGTCCTTTCTGTTTAGCCGCCGAAGTTGCAGTTACCAGATCCGATCGACGCCCTTTGTCCTTTCTGTTTAGTCACCGAAGTTGCAGTTACCAGATCCGATCGACGCCCTTTGTACTTTATGTTTAGTTACCGAAGTTGCAGTTACCAGATCCGATCGACGCCCTTTGTCCTTTCTGTTTAGTCAACGAAGTTGCAGTTACCAGATCCGATCGACCCCCTTGGTCCTTTCTGTTTAGTCGCCGAAGTTGCAGTTACCAGATCCGATCGACCCCTTTGTCCTTTCTGTTTAGTTACCGAAGTTGCAGTTACCAGATCCGATCGACGCCCTTTGTACTTTATGTTTAGTTACCGAAGTTGCAGTTACCAGATCCGATCGACGCCCTTTGTCCTTTCTGTTTAGTCAACGAAGTTGCAGTTACCAGATCCGATCGACCCCCTTGGTCCTTTCTGTTTAGTCGCCGAAGTTGCAGTTACCAGATCCGATCGACCCCCTTGGTCCTTTCTGTTTAGCCGCCGAAGTTGCAGTTACCAGATCCGATCGACGCCCTTTGTCCTTTCTGTTTAGTCACCGAAGTTGCAGTTACCAGATCCGATCGACGCCCTTTGTACTTTATGTTTAGTTACCGAAGTTGCAGTTACCAGATCCGATCGACGCCCTTTGTCCTTTCTGTTTAGTCAACGAAGTTGCAGTTACCAGATCCGATCGACCCCCTTGGTCCTTTCTGTTTAGTCGCCGAAGTTGCAGTTACCAGATCCGATCGACCCCCTTGGTCCTTTCTGTTTAGCCGCCGAAGTTGCAGTTACCAGATCCGATCGACGCCCTTTGTCCTTTCTGTTTAGTCACCGAAGTTGCAGTTACCAGATCCGATCGACGCCCTTTGTACTTTATGTTTAGTTACCGAAGTTGCAGTTACCAGATCCGATCGACGCCCTTTGTCCTTTCTGTTTAGTCAACGAAGTTGCAGTTACCAGATCCGATCGACCCCCTTGGTCCTTTCTCTTTAGTCGCCGAAGTTGCAGTTACCAGATCCGATCGACCCCTTGGTCCTTTCTGTTTAGCCGCCGAAGTTGCAGTTACCAGATCCGATCGACGCCCTTTGTCCTTTCTGTTTAGTCGCCGAAGTTGCAGTTACCAGATCCGATCGACGCCCTTTGTCCTTTCTGTTTAGTCACCGAAGTTGCAGTTACCAGATCCGATCGACGCCCTTTGTCCTTTCTGTTTAGTCGCCGAAGTTGCAGTTACCAGATCCGATCGACCCTTTGTCCTTTCTGTTTAGTCACCGAAGTTGCAGTTACCAGATCCGATCGACCCCTTTGTCCTTTCTGTTTAGTCACCGAAGTTGCAGTTACCAGATCCGATCGACCCCCTTTGTCCTTTCTGTTTAGTCGCCGAAGTTGCAGTTACCAGATCCGATCGACCCCTTTGTCCTTTCTGTTTAGTCACCGAAGTTGCAGTTACCAGATCCGATCGACCCCTTTGTCCTTTCTGTTTAGTCGCCGAGGTTGCAGTTACCAGATCCGATCGACGCCCTTTGTCCTTTCTGTTTAGTCACCGAAGTTGCAGTTACCAGATCCGATCGACCCCTTTGTTCTTTCTGTTTAGTCACCGAAGTTGCAGTTACCAGATCCGATCGACCCCTTTGTCCTTTCTGTTTAGTCACCGAAGTTGCAGTTACCAGATCCGATCGACGCCCTTTGTCCTTTCTGTTTAGTCACCGAAGTTGCAGTTACCAGATCCGATCGACCCCTTGGTCCTTCTGTTTAGTCGCCGAAGTTGCAGTTACCAGATCCGATCGACGCCCTTTGTCCTTTCTGTTTAGTCACCGAAGTTGCAGTTATCAGATCCGATCGACCCCCTTGGTCCTTTCTGTTTAGTCACCGAAGTTGCAGTTACCAGATCCGATCGACGCCCTTTGTACTTTATGTTTAGTTACCGAAGTTGCAGTTACCAGATCCGATCGACGCCTTTGTCCTTTCTGTTTAGTCGCCGAAGTTGCAGTTACCAGATCCGATCGACCCCTTTGTCCTTTCTGTTTAGTCACCGAAGTTGCAGTTACCAGATCCGATCGACGCCCTTTGTCCTTTCTGTTTAGTCGCCGAAGTTGCAGTTACCAGATCCGATCGACCCCTTTGTCCTTTCTGTTTAGTCGCCGAAGTTGCAGTTACCAGATCCGATCGACGCCCTTGTCCTTTCTGTTAGTTACCGAAGTTGCAGTTACCAGATCCGATCGACGCCCTTTGTACTTCATGTTTAATTACCGAAGTTGCAGTTACCAGATCCGATCGACGCCCTTTGTCCTTTCTGTTTAGTCAACGAAGTTGCAGTTACCAGATCCGATCGACCCCTTGGTCCTTTCTGTTTAGTCGCCGAAGTTGCAGTTACCAGATCCGATCGACCCCCTTGGTCCTTTCTGTTTAGTCGCCGAAGTTGCAGTTACCAGATCCGATCGACGCCCGTTGTCCTTTCTGTTTAGTCACCGAAGTTGCAGTTACCAGATCCGATCGACGCCCGTTGTCCTTTCTGTTTAGTCACCGAAGTTGCAGTTACCAGATCCGATCGACGCCCATTGTCCTTTATGTTTAGTCACCGAAGTTGCAGTTACCAGATCCGATCGACGCCCTTGTCCTTTCTGTTTAGTCACCGAAGTTGCAGTTACCAGATCCGATCGACGCCCGTTGTCCTTTCTGTTTAGTCACCGAAGTTGCAGTTACCGGATCCGATCGACGCCCTTTGTCCTTTATGTTTAGTCACCGAAGTTGCAGTTACCAGATCCGATCGACGCATGATAACCTCAAATGTTACGTTTCACGTTGAATTCTTCGAAAGCAATCGCGGAAAGATAATTTGGAAAGGAGTTCCTTGAAGGGGCAATTAGAAAAAGGGCATTGTTGCACATTTTCCATCTTTATTGATAGTTTGTAGAGGTGATGATGGTTTATGCAGAAAGTTGCTGCCGACGTCCTTTAATTGATATTGTCAGTCTTATGATACTAAGAGATGAATAGAAATAATAGTGGTGAATGTGATAGTGGCGATTTCATTTCCTTTTTTAAAATCAGTTCCCCTCCTTTCTCAGTTAATATTAAATAGGTATTCCTTTTTTATTTGATGCTCCTACTTACAAGCTTTCCTTTAAATTTGCGTTTTCTTAGTTAATAGGAAGGGACCAGCAGAGGATTCGTTGAGTTTTCTATGATTGAGCAGCAGTTCATTGTTTTTTTGCGGCAACCAGAGGAATCTCTCATCAAATCATCGCGATCGTTCATCTCAGTTACTGTTTTCGCTCTCGTTATCTGTGTTCCCATCAAATTTCAGTTTGCTCTTATGGTGTATTTTAAGCCGAAACCGAGCTATACAGAGAACGCTGAGTCGTCGATTTGCGTATTGAGACGAGATATCGAGGCGCGTACTACGGAAATTACCCGAAATGAACCCAAAGTATCGTCACAAGGCGACGAACCTAATGAGTCAGGTGATTTTGCATTTCCAGCTTTTCTTAGTCCAAAGACGAATCTGTGTGGGAGATTGTTCTCGATAGCGATCGTATGCTGTCGAAATTCCTTATCTTTCTTCTGTTTTTCTTTCTCAATATCTGTCCTCTCGTTTTGGAAGATAAACGATAGGACTGATCGCTGATAGGAAAAGTGTAAACGCTGGCAGCTTCGACCATTTTGCAGTGATTGTGAGATGGTCAGGTGTACTTCTAGAAAACGAGGAAGGTAGGTGCTGAGGGTCAGATGACGACTAAGCTGAATGAGGCGTTGAACGATTCAAGTGATACAACTTGAGTATGATAGATATTCGTTATTCGATCTTCATATCGCCGTTATGAGGAATCTGATGAATTAAATGCCATTAAGGATTATTGAAATGCGAAGCGTTGCTGTATTGTTTCATTCAACTTCTGATGTCCGCGTTTGTTGTTGTTTGCATTGTTCATTCTTCTTAAGTTCCCCTTTCTGACGTTCTGTGTTGATATCCCATCTCAAATTCGCACATAGAGAGCTTCTTTGCCTCGAAACCCTTCACTTCCCAATGGTGAAGTCTCTTTCCTCTCATGTTATGGACTTCATCGCGGTGGTGATAATGTTTGGTGATCGTCGTCAACCTAGTGAGAATATTTTCTCCCCGTTTCTTCGTTATCCTCATCCTTTGATTCGCATTATCAATTCGGCAGTTATGCACACTGCAATGGCTGTCTGCTTTTCGTCGGGTACTATTAATTCGACGATTGCTTAGGATTGGATTTTCGGTGATATCGCATCGACTGTTGCATTGGTTAGGTGATGTTTCAATGTATCTCTGACTCTATCTGCAATCTTCGTTCTAATGGGTTTATTAATAGCGTAATCGTTGTAAGCTTCGAATGTCAATGTCTATTTGTTACAACTGATATAACCGTTATAGTTTAATAATTCAATGCTACTACCTAGTTCTCTCTATATAATCCGTCAGCAATATTCTCAGATGTTCAGTGGACTCTCAAAGAGCCGTTCATCGAGGTTTATTACCTCCTTGCAGTGACTTGAGTTATTTCCGGTACATCATTCATACCATCGAACCTTTAAGCAGTATTGTTTCATGTTTATTTTCTAATTCTTTGAGTTGGCCATGACAACAGTTGGTGGTTAAATCATTTGAGGAGGTGTGAGGGTTAATCAAGAGACATGAGATGAGCAGTTGAGAGGCTATATTCTACTGATCACCGCAGGTCTACTGAGTTTTCATCGGGGGGTTTGAGAATTCATCGGAGATACTTCAAATTCCAATAGATTTCTGCAAATTATTTCGAATTCAAAGGGTTTTCTATGGCACACTTCGAAATTTCAGTTCAACACTTCTCGAGGCGTAATTCATTGGTACCAAGCCGTATCAGTGGACGGAAGCCATCGTTAAGACACGCCAAACGCAAGGTTTACTTCATTTCGTTCCTTATTCCGTTGGAATTTCCAAGTGGGACGTTTCGGGAACGGATCCATGAGAAAATGCGTAGAGGTTATTTTTCGATAAGAATGAGAGTGATAACTTCGAAAAGGTTCGAATACTTAAATTTCCGTTCAGATTTTATGAGTGTGAAGTTAGTGAGGGTTTATTGAGCAGTATGGTTTTCTGCTATCATCCTCAATAAACGGATCGAGAAGGGGAATTCCCGATCATCGTTGAAATATCAGCGAATATTAGTCGAAGGAAGGAATTGCTTCCAAAGAACACTCGATCTCTCTAAGCGTTTCATATAAAGATGCAAAAAATGTATTACTACAGGTGCGTGCAGAGCCAGAATTTGCGACGAACATCGACGCTCCGTCAATATGCCTAAAAGCTCCAGCTATGCGCAAGGTATCTATCTATCTATCGGTGGCGCATTTTTCATTGTCATTTGCAGGGAATGTTTCCACTATTGGCGTCAATTTGTTTTCAATATTATACGGGTATATCGTAATGCAATTTTTGAAAGCGGTTAGCGAAAATCCTCTATAAGATTTCACTAAAATTTTCGATCTCTTGAACTCCAAAAATAAAAGTTCCCTTCTCATTTTTTAGAATATCCGGTTGATGTAAGCTGCGGACCGAGAGATGAAAGGAAAGGGAGAGAAATTGTAGAAGGTAAGAGATGGCTCCTGATGATAAGCATTGGAAGTTTTGTTCGGTTGGTGACAGATCGGAAACCTTAGCTCTCAACCATGAGTCGGTTGAAACCGAATGAAATTCAAAAACTATGGGTTGCTTATCGACCTGAAGCATTCGGTGGAACTTGTTTTTCGCGTAGAGTCAAGTGCTTCTAGAAAATCTCGGCGAGTTGCCGACCAAAGGCGCCTAGTAAAGTTGAGTTCTGGCTGCAGTCGTTAAGGCCAACGGGTCCGTATTTTCTGGCGATGATAGCTGAGCGAATATTTTCGATGCAACAGAAAAGCAGTCGAACAGAAATATCGCAGCAGATATTGGAAGGTCTCTGTAACAAGGATAACGCACAACCTTCTCTAATCATTAGAGCCATACTCGTATATTTCAATTTAATTCCGAATACTTGTCACGACCGTAAGTCAAACAAAATGGATCACACCATCGAGACCCCTAAACGAATAGGATATTGGCAGAGTTGTTGCGAAGTAAGCGAGGAGAATCCTTCAGTGAAACAGATTAAAAGATGCGCAGAAACGAAAGTTGGAGATGGAGAACGCATACGATGGTTATACATCGATTCACTTATATAAGTTTTTCGTTGTTGAGTGGAACACAATTGTAGAGGCAAAGCAAGATATTGGCAAAAAAAGCCTCAAAGTGCAGTCTCTTTAACAGCTGCCACAAACCCTCAAGTGCACAACAGTTGTGCCTAAGAGAAATCATTGGAAGAAGGGGAATAAGATGCATTATCTCGTAATGGATTGAGGTATTTTCGCATTCCCTCAGAGTAGGATGGGAGGTGAACAGGAAGGTGCTGTTTGGCAGCCTCCTTATTTTGTCAATATTCCTCAAGAAGTCCTCGATAATTGTGTCACATAGTTATTGGTAGTCGGCAGAGATCTCACCGTACAGCCGAGGTCATCGACAAGTACAAGTGGGATGAAGTCAGCAAGTGAGAGTAGTCGGGTTTTTTGAATTGATAGTCGTATGAAGTTTCGGTACTTCTTCGCTAGGTTATTGAAAACCTCAGGTATAACATCCTGAAGGCTCCTCAATGTGAGATAGCCGTAGAAAATGGATTGTCATGATCGCGTTAGATGTGTGCTGAACTCGACCATGTTAATAGTAGCCGATTATATGTTGCGATTTCGCTATTCTTCGATCGCTGAAAGCTGCATCTCGTGTATGAGCTATAGAGGATGTTCATAATTCCTCGTTATGATGCTTTTTATGTCCTCATGAACGCTTCCTCCGTTGCTGCTTCGCTGGACAGCGTCTTGTCCTTCCGTTGTCCCCTGAGCTTTCCACTAGTCCGATGTTTTCCTTCTAACGCACAGAGCTCATTTAATTAGCCTACACAGTTGCAGCCAGTGGTTTTGCCTTTTATCCAATTTTTGTGTGCAGCCGCCCGTCTTGCGTTCTCTAGGCATTTTTCTCGTCGCTTACTGAAGTCGTCCCCATGGAAGTGATTTAACGTCGAGAATCGAATTTGGCTGCGATTGTGGCCGCCCATGCGGAGATCGTTCGTTACCCAAAGTTTCAAGTTCATTCACTTTTCACTGGTTCGCCGTTTTTACTTCGCTGCATTCTTTATGATATTCCCTTCACGTAGCCGTAATGGGGTTCCTGACGTTTTCAGTATTTAGACGTCAAGTGTTGTTTCAGTTGACTATTTTGCCTTCGGGTTGTCAAAAGGGAAAGGGATAGGCATGTTGGGAGCGAAGATGTTAAAAGCTTTCACGCCCACCTAACAGATATTATAGTTATCCACAGGGTTCTAAGAGTGATGAGAAAAAGGAGTTTTTACCTGGTAAAGGTAGCCTTCTGATTTCTGTATTCTTATCATTAAGGTCCTCAAAACAATTCAAAAATCCATCCATTATTATCCGCATATGTGGAACGGCGTTTTTATTGGATCACTTTTCACCGTCTCCGAAGACTTTTCACTATGAGATGCTTCATTTCGCAAGCAAACAGCTCGAGTTTTTGCCTTTCTCATGTTCATCCCCAGTGAACGGTCGTTTCTATTCTATCGGTTCTTTCGTCTAGTATTCTCGAGAGCACTATTTTGCATCCCATTTGTTCCTCTTTGTGATAGTTGATGCCCTTGTCGAAGTTCTCGTTGCGTATGATTCGAACAGATTCTTGCATATAGAGGAGTCGTCTCCTATATGAGGATGCTTGGGATTTGATGTTCTCGGGATGCTCGGGAAAAGATAGATTGACCGATCTGAGGTACTCTGCGTCGGCGAAGTTGTAATGAAACATATTCTCTCAGTGTTTGGGACATCAATTGCTGTGCATAGATGAGGTTGCAGATTGTTCTCCACGATCCACATTGTGGAGAGTTTCGTCCTTTCTTGTAGGCGACATTTTCCACTGTGTGAATATCATTTTTCTTGGTGCGGACTGTTCGGAGGTTAACTTAGCCACTTGTTTGTCGGTCTTTGAAAGTTTATGGCAACCTTCAAACCTTCAAATGACAACCCTCAAATCGAGGAGCCATTGGAATTTGATTGGAAACCGAATTGCTGGAGAATTTTTGCTTATTTACGGATCAAAGCTATTCGATAGAAGCCGAGTTTCGCTTATAACGAAAAGGAGTCAGAATCGAATTCAGTTGGTGAAGAATAATCGAAATCGATGTTTTATATGAGAATGTGATTGGATTCTTTTTTTGTAAGGCTTTAACGATGCGTCTCCTCATATCTGTTAGGATTCGGCGTTAAGCACGAGCTGTGCAAGTGCTTGGTCATGTAGTATTAGTAGACGTGATTAATCCTATCGGGCGGCATATCCGGTCGATATCTGCTGCAAATTAGAGATATCTTTGACCCCGATTCGCTTCCTGTACGAATCGTCTGCCTGCAAGGAGATAGATAGGATGAACTGGAAAGGTTTCTCGTCATCGTTGAATCGGCCACCTAAGCGCTACTAGTTTGTTGAGTTTGCAGTTTGTGTCGACTAAATATGTAAGCAATTGGTGTATGCAGTACGAAAGATCTTACTTACATAAGTAATCGCTTCTCCACATGCATTCGTTTCAATTATCATTGATATCACGTTGCCTATTAGATGAACTTAACAATAAGCCTTTTAAAGAAGAAAATGTCTCTGCATCGAATCGAACAGACGGGTGTCACAGTGGAATTGCTGAACGGGAAGCGCATCGAGGTGAGCTGTCGTTCGGATGCGGTTGCCTCTGAAGTGGCTGACGTCGTTATGCGACATATCAATTTCAACGAGAACTCATTCTTTGGGCTCACTGTTCTTAGAGGTTCATATTCATTAATTTCTTTTGTTTAATGGTTATTTGTGACTTTTTTTGCTTGAAAACGTTTCTTAACTACTGTTTTTCCTATGTCAACAAATGTTCTTTCAATGTGAGACCCACCCTTTGTGGCAATCCGGAAACTACGGGATATCTGGTCTCCTATTGAAAAGATTGCAATATCTTTTTCTATAAATATAAGCATGGAAAAATAAGTCTTCTATCCTCAGGTTTGGTGGCGAGACTCGTTTCACCGCGCTCTCCTGTTAGATTGATTTGCCGTTTGTGGGAAGACATCAAGTTCTGCAGCCATTTCCGCCATCGGTTGAGAAAGAAATCATGAGTAGAAACGATAATTGGGATTATTAATAAATTTTTCATCGCTCGTGCAAGTTTGCGATCGTATTTCGGTTTTCGCCGGGTGGAAATTGTTTGCTATGCCTTCTTAGCCATTGCACTAACGGTTGATGACCACAATCTTTAAGAATATTATATCGTCGAGGGTGTGAGAAGAAACAACCAAATCTGAGCATTTATTCGCGCCGCACCTGGAAAAATTGAATTTTCTATATGTTCACCTCTTAGATCGGAATGTTTTACATTTTTATCTCCCATATTGTTTGCTTTTTCTTTCATTTTACATCCCTCGTAACGTGAAGAAATGGTCGTTGTTTTGAGATGGAGAGCACTTTTTCTTGGAGGATCACCAACGATTGGAAAAGTTCGCACCAGCCGGCTGGAAGAATGCACATCAATATGGATCAATACGGCATCCCTATGTGTTGCATTTGCGTTTCCGCTACTATCCAGCAACAATCGATTTCATAAAGTTAGTGCATTCAATCGATAACTCGTTATCGATTGTGCTTCTTCCTCCTAAAACTGTTGCTTAATATGAGATATCGTTGTTGTTAATGGCAATATCATTTAGCATTTAAACCGATCGATTAATCAAACGATTTCATCCAACACTATGTTGATGAATAATAGCAATATGCAAGTCAGTTTTTTCAATTTAGAAAGGAACTGTGTTAGCAGTAGTATTGTTGAAAATGTTTGGGGAATGTAAGACCACTTAAGAAAGGGATTTTTCCCAGAGGGGAATGGTGAAATGGTCTGAAATGTGCAGGATGAGACTTGCTGGAGATATTTCTCCCACTTGTTTAAGGAGTTATTGTCTTGAATGCCGTGGAAACCCATTGAGCATTTTATCCATTGTTGTGGGTCAGCCATCGACATTTCACATTGCAGTTTGTATAATGAAAGACACGATGGATGCTTTGTAACGAATGAGGTTGATTTTCAGAACAGACGTCGTCTTGCATGAGCTATATTTGCAACTACGACGTGATGTTTTGGAGGATAGGTTGCAGCCGCCGAGAGATACGGTGTTCGAGTTGGCAGCACTCGCTCTGCAAGCCGAATTTTCCGATCGCCCTAATCCGGCCGTTGTTGATTACTTTCAGCTCGAGCATTATTTACCCCGGGTACTAGTCTATTGAATTATTCACCAAAATTACTTGTTGCTGGAAGTACAGGAATCGAAAAGGTTTCTCACTGGGATTACAGTGGTCGTGTTTCCCTGCTCAATCGGGTAAAATGTTTCGTTTTCATAAAGCGAATAGAACGATGTTTCCTATGACCTGGAACAGTGTTGTTAGTTGTTAAGCGAGTGAATATATTCGTATTTGCAGATAGTATGTATCGGAATGGGAGTAGGATTGGAGAGAATAAATTATTTCTTGCTTGTCTTTTAATTTTACAATCTCATATATTTTTTGAATTGCAGCGATCGCGTGGCAGTAACGATGAACGACGCATAATGACTGTTTTATCGGAATTACATAGCCATTATAGTGGCTTGAAGAGTCGAGAAGCCGAAATGCAGTATATTATGGTATGAGTATATTTTTTAATGTTGCTTCTGCAGTTGTAGAGGCACGAAAATATTGAATGCGCGAGAACGAGTCATTTTTGATACCGTTGGTGGAGAGTCATATCGGTGGAGACGGGATGTGGGCCATTTCTCAGTAGATGCTTAATCGTTCGTTGTAGATAATTGGTTCTTCTTTTTTCTTTATGTAATGCTGCTGAATGTTGTCATCGAACGTCCCTTGTTGTTGAATTTGCCATGCCACATCCAGTTTTGCTGAATAAGGCTTTTTTATGTCGCCGCTTCGGATCGATTTATTATCGAAATCTGCTTTTCCGTTGAAACTTCATCCTGCGATGTTATATTTTTCAATTGCTCTTTACCAGTAATAAAGTGTTCCCCCGCTGGCGATGGTTATTCGAGTAACAAGACGTTTTTTGAAGAATAAACGTATTTTAGCCCCGAACACCTCTTGGTCTTTTGCGATAACTGTAGCCAAACTGGCGATCTTCTGCAGCATGGAAATAAATAGACTGATTTTCAGAGATGTCAGAGGTTGGCTGACTATGGAGGTCACTTTCATCGAATCTACAAGTCAAAGCCATCTTCTAATCTCGGCAACACTCCCCTCGGCGATCCACAGACGGGCACTGCCCAGTGGATTGGCATCTTGCCTCGAGGCATTGGCCAGTATGAGGAACACAGGTTTCATTTCTTCTCTCTTGTTTGAACTGAGCAGTTGAGGCAGCGTACTGAGTTTCGCTCAGAGCAAGAGATGGACTTGAATTCCTTTTTCAAAAAAAAAAAATTCATTCGAGGTTCCCCTTCCTTTGCCTATTTATCTCTCTAACGCGCTCAATGTGTTGTTGTAGCTAGCTTATTGGTGCATGAGAAATATGGAGGGTTGCACATTGTATACCAGTGTAACTGAAGCTGGAATATTGCGGTGGCGGTAGATCGTCTAGATAAAGGCCGGCATACGTATCGGAGTTCGGCATTTCAATTAAGCCACCGAAGAAGCTTCGCAGGTTTAATTGAGAAAGCAAGTCGACGATTATGATAATATGTTTAGCATATTTCTCCACTTTATTCCATTCGGTGGTATCATTGCCCCAAAGTGGTCATTTACAGTCGTTATGAGCAGGATTGCAGCTAAAAAAGGAGTTATATACTGCGGCAGCGATCATTTCGAAGTTTTAAGCTTGAAGTCGCTAGAAGCGAATGTTTCTACTGATAGAAGAGAAAACATTTCAGAAACGTTATGGAACCGTTATGATGGTTTTCGCTTTGAGCAGATACAGGTGCATGCTCTTTAAGGCTGCGTGCTGTGCGTGATAAGAACCGTTTCGGAATTTACTCAACGAAGGTGATCTTGGTGGCGCATACCTCTCGTATTGGTTAAATTTCGAAAAATGAGACGGAAAGGGAAATGTGTTAGTCGTATGGTTTTGTCGCCTTAGCAATGAATCGTTGGGAGATTGTTTTAGAGGAATGCGACAGCCAGTTGCCGAGCATTTATGGCAAAATACACAAACGTTGCAATTCGACAAGAAACGATTCGTTATTGTTTCTGAGGTGCATCAACCTCCGCAGAGTGTCTTCTATACCGATCACTATACAAAGTATGTTTGCAATTCAGTGAAATGTCAGTGGAAATGATTTTTGTTTTATTCACATTGTGTCACCGGCCATTCTGTCGATAATATGCGGCGGCTGCATTTTGCTTCTGACTACCGTTTCTTTCATCGATACACGCTATAACTGTTAGATGTAAGGAAGTGAGGCGTCAAAGCACACTTCAAACAGCTTTCATCGTTTGACGTTCCCGCAGCTTTCTTCGGAGAATGGAAACCAAGATGAATGCCTGCAAGGCAGTCATTTTGCCAGCATCCACGGATAGTATCTTTTCTCTTAGAGAAGATTCAAGGAAAAGGCGTGATAAAGAATGTGTGATTATCTCTGTTTTCAGAAGTGCTTATTTCGTTCGCTTCGCAGCATCTCAGCATCGCTTTATGATAAAGATGAGACATTGGAATCAGACGTTGCAAAACGAAAGTACGATGAGGAATATGAAAGCGCCAGATGTGGGAGCCGATGTCGAATATCAGCAAGCCAGTTCTCCTCCCGTCCAGGTGAATACTTCCTGTTTTTGTTCAAAAGTATCATTTGCTTAAGTTAATGAAGAAGAGAGGGTTTAAAATATGCGATGACCGCAATTTGAATGATCGCACGAACCGTTCTAACAAGAGAGTCAGCGGAGCTCTCCTTTGGAAAGGCGTTATCACTTCGTCAGTATCCTCTCCTATGAAAGTTTTGAATCGACCTTTACAAGGTTTAAATTTCCAACATTCGACATTATGCAGTTTGATATCAAGAAAAGGTCCACCACTGTTCTGATGAATTCAGTCGGTGGTTTTGGATTTTTCGGGGATTCTCTGTAAATTACGACCTCGATGAAGTGAACGACTGTCTTCCTTAGTTGTGGTGAATGTACGGAACTTCTATAAGGGTTGTGCATTGATTCGTGCGTGGGGAATGTAACTTTTCTGATCACTTCTTCTGCAGAACACATGTGCATTCTCCAGATTGAATGCTACTAGCTCCGATATCAAAGCAACGAGCGGTTTAAATGCTCAGTGGCGTAGTGCCTCTGTTAGATGAACGCAGAAGAGGAGCGTTGATGAAAACGCGTTAATCTTCGGTTTGTGGCGTTTCGAGTAGTTAAAACATCTGTTTCTCAGCATTTCAATCTTCACTTGTTTGGAGCTTTAGAGCGAACAATTTCGCTTTTTAAGTGGAGGTCGAAAGGTCCAGTTACATTGATTAAACTTCAAGAAGAACTTGAAAAGATGTGGTGTCTAAAGGTATGAGGTATAATTAAGGTTGCCAATACGTCCAAAGTAAAGAAGTTTCAGTTGTTTCAATATTGAAGTTAAAAAGAGTCTTTAATCTAGTGATGCCTAATGGAAAATAAAAAGGCTGAAATACAGCATTTGGCAAGCGACAAGGGCAAAAGAACACCACAGAGCGAAATAAGTGCCTCGGAGTTTGACCTCGAAAAGGCATCCGACATGTTCTCTAAAGTGTCGACAGATAAACGACCATCTGTGCAAATGAACGAAACCTTCAACACGAATCGAAGGCTATCAGCAGAAGTTGCGTGTAGCATTTCTTCGAGAGGTTGGTTGCTTTGTTCTCTTGGCATTGATTTGAAATGCTCACCAACCAAATTAAACTAATTTTTCCATTGTTCCTGAGGTGCTAGGCTGTTAAGTCGATGTTGGCCCTATTTGCGGGCAGTCGTTTCCGCTTGAAAAGAGACTTCAGTTTCATGGAACTATGGAAAGCGGAATCTGTTATTTAGGAAATCCTTTTGTTATAATTCTCTTTTCGTTTTAATGCTTGAAGTAACTGCGAACGCACGAAAGTATTTTCACTTCTTTGCTCTTTTAGTCTAAAACGATACTTGTAATAGTCCCTTGATCCCTAAAAGCGGATTTGACAATAAAGGTCACTAGTGACTTTCTTTTGAAGCTGTCTTTCATGAATCGTAGCTGAATCATTTCTTTTATAGAAAGTCCAAGTGAGCGTCTACGAGAGGCGAGCCTGGAGGACGATATCTCGGAGTGTGGTGAAGGGTCGAGGTTCGAGGTGATACTGAAGAAGGATCCTAAAATAGGCCTCGGCTTGACACTGGTTGATGGCAATCTGAACGGCATCAAAGGGGTTTACGTCAAATCGGTCACAGAAGGAGGTTCAGGAAAGAGAAATGTACTCATTAAATATTGGTCCAGGTTCTATTCGTGTTTAGGTGGATTCATATAAACGAAGCTATATCTTACTTTAGGGATAGGCTGATTTTTCCCTTGCGCAGGTAGGGCGTCGAAGAAGAATTTCATAGTTCGGAACGAGTGTTTACAAGCGATTACTTCAGCTGTTGGTTTATTTAAAAGAGGCTGATGGAAACAATAATATATGCGAATAGTGCTGATGCATTATTGTTTTTCTGTTTATTCACCATTTTTGGTTAAGTGGATGTTTTTAAGGGTAATCTGTTTTCATCAGTATCATCAAGGTAAAGGTTGAATGCGATTGCGGTGGGTAGTGATCGTTGCACCAACTCTAACTACATTATTCTCAGTGATGGAGAAGAAGAATTTGCATACGCGGTGAGGCAGTTTCACGTAAATTTGAAGGGTGTGATGGTTGGCGATCGACTGATGAGTGTAAATGATGTATCGCTGATCGGCAAAGATCGACACGCGACCGTGGATCTCGTAAGACAAAGTGGCGACGTTGTGCGATTAAGCATCTTCAGGTACTTGGAGTTAATACCTTGATAAAGACTTCGACCTAATCTTTTCATTTGTTTTGAACGCATTAGGTAAGCTCATAGCGAAACAATATCAGTTGTTGACGTTAATGCGTCCACTTATTGGTCAGGTGACGTCTCTAGGAACTTGGCTTATTCTTTGGATCCTCTTGATGGTAAACTCACATCACTGGTTTTCTATTTAAGTATAGTTTATAGATAATGTTTTCTGCGTTGAGTTTGAAGTGCCGTTTTGTTGATCTGCCTTTGACCGTCGAAATTATCGTTAGTTGATTTGCCCATTTCCGAATTTCTGATTCTTCGCTTTCAACCGACTTTCATTTTTTGCTTTTGTTTCGAGGTGCTGCTGTTTGTAAAATTGCGAATAAGCTTCACTGTTGTCTCTACCAGGAAAGTGGTCCGTTGGATTTGTCGAAGTGTTTGTGTGGGTGCACTAAGTATTTGTATGAACGCCCCTAACAAGGAACGCTTTATGTTTTCGGATGCTCGACAAGATAGCGCAATCTTGAATTGAGATCCTCTGTTTAGGTTAGATGCGGTTTCAACGGCATTGACGAGTACAAAGAAGAAAGAGGAGAACGGCGTTTCCAGGCTAAACAACACCGAAATTGCTTTCAAAAGTCCAGCTGCTCGTAAGTCTGATTTGCATCATTTGTGACTGATTTCTACTTGTTGAAAAATCTCACTTTTGTGTTTATTCGCTGAATTTCCGAAGCCGTATTTTTATTCGGATAATTGAACCCCTCGACCTCTTGTCATCATTTAACGGATTGGAATTCCAATTTCTCATATTGCCGCGTTTATTCGATCAGTTCTTAGTGAAAGTCGATCTCGATGAATTCAGAATTGGGTAATAAATTAATATGGAATTAATTTGATTAAATGGGTATATCCACTTATTTTTTCTTTCTTTTTTCTCTTCTGAGTTGTGTTGCTTTTGAGGTGTGCCGGCTTTTTGGTTGGAAGGAATATCTTGGATGGAATTAACCGTAGAGTTTTGAATTACTGAACCCTCATTCGTTGTAAATGTAGATTTTCTATTGCTTATGGATAGTTCCTCTTTTATGTTTTATCCATGTTTTATTTGTGCCATTGAACGTTGAGAAAATGTTGAATCATTGGACGTTAAAAATGCCTCTGAAGCTTCCTCTTGTATGGTGCTCTTTTATAGCTGCAACAACGCGCTCTCGAACTCCACCGCCTCCAAGAAAGGTGAATGCACCGAAGAAACGTCAAAGAGCAGTGAGTGATTTCGGTGCCGTTGGCGATGCGTTACCGGAACTGAATAGTGAGGACCTGCTGGCCAATATCAGGAAGGAGTCTAGGTGAGTATGTTGCGCTTGCATATAGTGTATTTTCTTTTCTCATTCTCTATAAAACATAGTGCAGCGCTTAGAATGAAAGCATCCTTTGATTTGATGGGGAAGGTTGTTGGCTGAAGACTGATTAAAGCATGTTATTTACGCCAGTTTCTTTAATTATATGCCTTGGGAGTAAGATCTACAAGAAGAAGCAAAGAAAGAAGGATTTGAGAGATTGATAAGAGCGCTTTTTAAGGGGAGGAGAGGGTTCTTCTCCCCTCCCTCCCTCACTCTCATTTGCCTCTTTGGATGAGAAGGAGGGCTGGAAGTCTTCATGATTCGATGAGTCCTTCCTTGCTTCGTCTTCATGCAGACTCTACTGTTCTTCCGAAGGCGAACTGAAAATTCTGTTTTTCATGCCAAGAAGGATACTTAAAACGTCTTTGATAGTCTGTTAGTGCAGGGGCGATAACAACGCCTAAATTTCCCATCTGTAGAACAATCAAACTAATGAATGTAGTGGGAAAGAGATCATCCATCACTTTGCAGATTGAAAGCGTCTCCGCGGCGTGCAAATCGAGGGGATGGGAAAGAAGGTGCCGACCTTAAACTGCCCGCCAGTTCCATGTATAGATTCGAAGGGGTTGAGGACGATGAAAGCACAAATGGCAACGTCGATCCTACCTCTCTCGCCACGAGTAATAGTTACCGCAACGAAAATCGAGTGCAAAATGGTTGGTCCAGTTCGAATGGTGGCGTAACGACGCTTCAAGCATCCTCAGATGATGCGTGGACGAATGGTCGTTCCAAGTGCGTGCGATTTTTTAACCTCATTTCTCCATCTTCCACCTTCAAACTCCTCTCCCCGTTTTTTTAATTATTTACTTTAAACGTGCCATAGAAATATTGCGTTTTTTTATCATTTCCCAGTGCTGTGGACTTTGTAGACGATCTGCAGAAATTTACAGGACTTCGAATCTTGACTGGACTGACGATTTGGAAGAATTGTCAGACGATCGACCTAGAGACATTGTCGCTGTGAGATTGGAACGCAACGAGAGCGGTAGTCTGGGTGTGCAAATTGCGTCAAGTGGTGGAGCAGTGTACATAAAGCAGCTTACCGCTGAGCCTGCCATCTCAAATCCGGATATACACGTCGGCGATCGGCTTGTTTCAGTTGGTCTTCCTGACGTTTTTACCAGTCAAAAGATGATGCTCTAACATGCTCGAACATACTCGTTGAAACTGTATACAGTTGTCGTAGCAGAATCCGCTGCCGACGTTCTTCTTTTGTGCGTTGATGAGCGCGGTATTTTCGATGAAATATTTTGTGGCTGTGTATGGATCCTAAAAACAAAGCGTCAATTTTTTTAGCTGCTTACTTGATGGATCTGATAAGTGGTAGGTAGTGTAGAATATAGATACGCTTGGTTGGGGACGAGGGGTGATTCATTTCATTTCTGCTTCTCTATAACCATTAAATGTGTCTTCTGAGGGAATAACTGGAAGCCAAAGGGGTAACAGTTTTTCTCTTGTTTCGTTCATCTCTCCTTCTGTAAGGTTTCATTGCTGTTCGTGGCAGACCTGTATTAATATGTGCTGAATTTGTGTTTTTTAAGGTAAATGGACAGCGATTAGATAATTTGACACATCAGCAAGTCGTGGCGTTGCTAAGGAACGGAGGCAATTCGGTAGTACTTGGTTTACAGCGCTCAACGCGAGAAACTGCTGACCCTGTGGAGGAAAGTAATGAACACACTATCACCGTTATCCTTGAAAAATCACCAACCGGTTCGTTGGGTCTCAGCTTAGCAAAGAAGACAGGATATGATGGTTGGTTTTTTTTTTTCGGGACGTGTGTTGAGCCGAGAGCGCTTTTCATTTTTCACCTTTCTATCTCAAAATTTTCCTCTCTGTAGATGGAAAATCGGTTCCATACTTTCACCATTTTTATCGTTATTTCTAACCACGTTTTAACGAAGAAACGATAAAAATAAGAAGAAAGCGTTCCTTCCAATGGAAAAGAAGGTTTTTCTTTATATCTCATTTTATGCAGTATATTTATAAATCAGGAACGCATTAATGTTTTCAGGAATATTCATTAGGATGATCGGTCCAGGTAGTGCTGCTGATGTGGATGGTACCCTACGTGTTGGTGATAAGATTTGGCAGGTGAATGGGCAACTTGTCAACAACTCCACACCTGGGGCGATTGTCGACTTATTGAAAAGTGCCAACAATCCAGTTGAAATTATTGTTAAACGAACTTTCTTTTGATGAGTCTGTTGAGCGTAGTCGTTGTTTTGCTAACTTATGTTTCTTTTAACTTAAACACTTCGCGACCGGTTCGATTTGTAAACATATTTGCTTTATGTAGAGAGGAGAAAAGAGAGGAAAAGAACAGCGCGTTGAAAGAAAAACAAACGGAATTACGAGGGATTTCCATATTTGGAGCATGTGATTAAATGGAAAACGCGTGGCCATAATGTACAAGGTGGACCTCGTTTCTCCTCCCTCATATCAGTTTTCTAATGCAGAATATTTTTTTCAACTAACGGATTACCTAACAGAGCTGGAATAGTGGGATAGTAGGTGAGAAAAATGGTTCTTAAGATTTCAACTGGACGTAGTTTTTCCTATAGGTAAGTGTAAAATCAGTTTACATCGTCGCTTGACGATAGCCCAGTCATTGAGCGTTCATATCGCTTGTTTGAATTTGAGTTGCGCCGTTTCTCGTAGACATTTAGAGGCGTTTTCTTGATGACTTCACCCTGCGATGCTTTTAAAATGTGTGGGAAATGGCCGTGAATTGTTACTCCTCTAAAAAGTAACGCATTGTCGACATCATCATCATGAACCGGCATCAAGTCTGACTCATAGTTTTTAACGCCATTATCGTTCAATAAATAGTCGTCGGAAGCCATCATTTGTTCACTAAAGTCATCAGTCATTATTATCGAACAAACGCGAAAATTTCTCCCACATCTCCTTCCGATTCTGTTAAAAATTGCTTCAATGACCGTGCAAATTTGCGCTTCTGGATTTTGTTGTTGCGTCGGAGCTCAAACGAGAGGAACAATGAAATGTTTATTTTATTGCTATGAAGTTTAGTCCAGTCGCAGGTAGTTTATTTCTCTTGCGAGACCTAATGTGTGCAATTCGCCTGGTCATAACGGTTTTGTCTGTGTGCGTTCGTCGATCTTTGAATGATATCGCATGTCTTCAGTGCCCTTCTCGGGAAGCAAAAATTGGTGCGTCCATTTTAATGTGCTCATTGAATACTTTGTTTTGCTCGAATGCGTCTTCACTTCATTGATGAATTTGTTATGAAATTTTATCGTTGCCATAGGGGAGCCCTCTCTTACATGTTTCGTTAATTCTTTCGCAGTAGAGATCTCTTCAGAATCGAAGTATTAACGACTCACCACTGGACGCTTTTTTGAGAACTTATATTGCTAACAACTGCTGTGATTGCTTTAAATGAGGAAGATTCATAGACACAAAAAACTTTGTGGCATAGAATTTCTCTCAATTTATTGAAGGAAATGTTCTCCTTCGGCAACATTACGTAAAGAACTTGCTTCTTATTAGATGTGTACAGAAATATTTTTATTTTTATATAATAAATATTTTGTAAAATCTATTCTGCTTATTTTTGTGAGTCCTCTCTATTGCTCGGGTTTTGCTTCTATCCGTTCGAATGGAGTGGAATTAAATGAAACCTATTCTTGTGCATGGTTTATTATATTGAATGCGGAGTGCGTTGCTGAAAGCTCAAAATATTTCCGTTTGTGTTTCAGGTGTATGATAATGTAGGTTTAACATTCAGTCACTTGCTGGTTTATCCTCCTTTGTGCATCTCTCAGCTGGATGGAGGGTATTGAAATGAAGTCAATGCGAACATGCAGTCCGGGCTTAGCAATCGCTGTCTTTATAAGTGTAGTTGGTGGTGGGATTATGCATATTAGGAAATAAGCGTTGCTTTGACTAGAAATGTGCGTCGACAGGTTATCGGGCTCGTGACGACGAAAATTTATTGTCCACATATGGTAACTAACGATCGTGGATAATATAGTAACTGAAGCCGATCACTGGGTCATTATTTCTCCAGTGCCTTACTTCACCGATGGCGCCTTCATCTAAACGGCTGGTAGCCGTTTATTGTTATGCTCTCTGTGTTGTTAATCTCATGGAGTGATGTCTTGCAAATGCTTATTAAAGACTTTATTATTCCTCAAGTTTGTCTCCTATATTGTTGAGTGCAGAAGTGGACATGTGCACAGCTTCAGACGAGAAAATGATGATTTGTTTTGCTCGAGGTAATGCCTATACATTTTCCAGAGGTAGGCATCACCAGTTTTACGTGAATATATAAAATATACCGCAAAATAAAAATGCGAATTTAGATGATATCGCAAGTTTCTTTCTTATAGATGTAGAAGTGTGAGGCGTTCCGATGTCATTCTGTTAGAACAACGCAGCAACTAACGCGCAATTTGGGCGCGTTAATGCATTTTCGGCAGCGATCGGACTTGAATTGCACATTTGCGAGCTGCAATTGGACGAGAAGGCACCGGCTAATAGTGTGTTTGACAACGGAAAGAAGATAGCTCAATGGAAGCACTTGCAATACGTCGTAGAAGCGGGCATTGGTGCACCGTCGGATTGACTCCGTCGTGGGAGCAATTCGGAAAGCATTCCAAGTTAGGAACTTGGTGGAATAGAAATCCTGCAACCAATCAGACGGAAGCACATCGAACTTGGTGTCAGATTGCAGTCCACTTGACGGTCATCATATTGCGGTTTGAGACATACTCCCATGAATACTACCGGAATCTGTGCGCTTATATTATTGGTCAAGGTCCACCGCAAGATTGAATTGGCGATTCCGTAAAAGCTTGAGTCTTTTTGTCACGTAGCTGTAGTCTTGATACACCTGGTGGCTTGACACGTCTAATGAATCGAGGAAAGGAAAGATGAGACAAGCCGTCAATATGGAACGAGAGACCCAACTAAAAAATGGCCTGGAGATATTTTTGACTCCTGCTGGACCGCTTTGTCCAATTATGTGGTGCCTTAAGGTCACATAAAATTAAAAAGCCCGCTTCAAATTTGCAAGCATCGATGCTAAATCCCAAATATACAGGCCCTGCTCAATGTAAAGCAACCGTTTTCAGTCTTCGCACTGATATAAGTGCGGAAAGGCGACCAATTTACCTTCAAATCGATGCGGCCAGCCGCTGATATGAAAACAACAAGTAGGTGTTTATTTTTCATTTTTTCACCGCGACATCCATAAAAGAATTATTGTCAGTTTTTTCCTCAAGACTGCAAGCAGTTTCAGGAAGCTTGGGCTCTCGTAGCTCCTGCTGACTTTGAGGTGTTGCATCAGGTAACTTATTTCCCATTACGTTTCTTATGGTTTGTTCCTATGGAGCAATGCTCTTTTTTTCTAACCGATGGGTGTTTTCCCACATATATTGCATGCGAACTTACTTTGCGAAATAAAACGGTTATGGTGACGACCACTGAGTCAAATACTAACCATCAGAGTTCTGTAAAAGCCACCTTGGTTCCCATGAAAGGTTTCATTCCTTTTCTAGTAGGAAGAGAATTCAAATGACAAGGAGCAGATGTAACCTACAACCTCAAGCTGGTGTAGTTCATTCGTATCTCTCTATCCTGCGCCATTTTCACCCCACAGAATTGCAAAAAGCTGCGAAAAACGTGATATTTCCGGATTTCCTACCGGCTTCAGCAATCGTTGAAGGTCTGAGAATTCCCTTTATTTCGCGACTTGGCAAAGCAAGTAACCCATTCAATCGCCTCCTCCCTCGTGCCCATTCATGCCCTCCTGCCGCTGCTCGTCGTTCGTTCTCACAGAGTGAAGAACAAAGAAGTGGCTAGCAGCTATGAAGTTGGGAATTACGCATATTAAATAAGACATGAAATGCACTCTAGATTTCTCTTTTCGTTTTCTATGGCTATAATCTTCATTTCTCTACAGGTGCGCTATTTGTATATCCAAAAAAAAACTGCATAATTCACGAACTAGACGGGAATATTTTGCATGGTGAGCGATTGATGTGATCTGACAACAACCAACAATACCATATTGTTTAGTCTGTTCTCGCAGCAAACGGTCGCGTTGCTGCTTTTCTTGTGGGATCTAAGAGGACGCTGCGAGCGAAACGATCGTGAGTTCCCATTGGATATTGGATTGTAAAGGCTTGCAACCAGTGTTAACGGCCGTTCAGTCAACGCCTGTATCTGTCGTGGATGGGCGATCCGAATACCAGATTCGGAAATAATATTCTCAACTTGGAATAATACTGCTTGTTTGTTTTGCGTGCACCTCAGCGCGGTCTATGAGGGCGAGACCCAGTGTAAGGCTGCAGCGGGCAAGAAGCGACCTGTCGATGCGATGCGATAGATCACAAGCTAGACAGAAGTTACGGTTTATGGAGGAGCGCTACAGCTCGCGGACTGGAGTAGAACGACACAAGTCAGTATAGGCCGAAGCCCGACATATATAGAACCCACATATTGCCTGAGGCTCCATAAGGGCTCATAATCCCACAGTATTTGATCTTAGATTGCATCATAGGTGCCGTGCTCAACAACAGGTGTTTGCATCAATAAGTAACGTCAGAATTCACTACGTGAGAATATACTAATCAAAAATAAAATATCGGGAAGAGTCCGTTTTTGAAAGAGACCCGTCATCAAACGTATTACTCTCTTGGCTCGAAAGCCACTTTAATGTTCGAATCGAGCGGGAGAGGAACTAGAAACTCTCGTACGTTGAAATCATTTTCCTAAGTGCCTTGAGTTTCACAGTTACCGTCAATATCCGCCACCACGGCATTTATTTGCACTTTGAGTAACGTCAGGAAGTAATAGCAACACACGTAGATCCGTTCGCAGACCGACCAGTGATGTGGTTCCATATTTTTATTTGCAAACATTCGAGAGTGATGAGAGGCATGAATGCAGTCAATGATCGCGAATAAATCTGCTAAATTCATCCACTCAGTGGCAGAGTTTTGCTCATCACATAAAGAACACAAGTGAGGAAAACGCTTCGAATTATCTGCGAAGATCGGATTAATTGATGCTTTAGCTGGTTGAGAAGTTGTCGGAATGATTACTGAAGCGACCATCGAAGCTGATCCAGCAAAGAACTGCGATTTCAAAATCGGCAGAAGGTGAGTGAGTACCGTGCTTCAGTTTAGACATTAAATTGCTCTGTTATGTGAGCGAAACAATACATGAGGATGGTGCAATTCCTATGTTTACTTCATGATATGATAGTTTCGTTGTTGTTTTAGTTATTTCCGACCTACTTAACATAAAGAATTATTCCCAAGAATTAATCACGCATGGGGGTCGTGTGTTGCTAGCTTCAAGAAGAAAGAAAGCATAATGCAGCCTTACATTCTTTAAAAGCACTTTATGCTGATCGAAGACATAGTATTCTAACTGAATAAGGATAATATCAATGAACATAAACCGTCAAATCGTCGATATTTTCTTGGTGCAATGAGTGGGAAATATTTGCTTGTTTTGTTATGTATGATCTACATCACTTATATTCGTAAATTTTCAGTTGTGGCGTTTGCAGTTATAGTCGGAATGAAACCGACAACGACCGAATCTGATTGAGGAGGTGATATTTTGGGAATGGATACCGGCTGAAAATAAGTGACCAAATGCGGCATTCCATTGTACTAGAAACTAAACTAATTTATTGGAGACGATTTCTCGTTCAGATTTGGTAAATGGAGGGTAACAAATAAACTTGATGAAGGTGGATTCGGACAGGTCTATCGCGTCGAGAACATTTACAGAAAAGGTGAATTCGCAGCACTCAAAGCTGAACCAAACGACGTCGAAGGTGGTTCGGCAATTAAGCTTGAGGTATTACTGCCAACGATAATAATAAAAACGGTGTTAGTGATTTGAAAACATTGAATGAGATTCGCCAAGATTTGAGAGATTTTGCTCATTCTTCTTAGCAGTAATTTCCCAGCTCTAAAGTTTTCATTTAAGAAACGTCTCCAACAATTATTTTCAGAGGCGACTTTGTCACCAGTTGATGCATCTAAGCGAAATTATTCCATCAGAAGAATATTAGGGCACTAGTTTCTTGCTAGAAGCGATTTTCTTTCCTGATCGGGTATTTTTAAGCTTGGCTAGAGCGAAGATGTGAAGTGGTCACCTCTATCCCTCGTCCTAACCCCTCCCACCAGTAAAATTTCCAGCTATTATTAGTGCACTAAACAATATTACCACAAACTCGTGAAAGTTTCAGCTCATATTTATAATCTTTTGAGAGTTCGCATTGTGCAAAAAGAACTGAAAGTTAGCCTAAATTGAGTCCAAATTTGCTGACAAATACGTTGTTGGCTTCAACATTCGGAGAGTTCGCTTGTTCAAGAAGTGTAGCTCAACGATACCTTAGAGGCTAATTAGTTGTATCATAAGCAACTAACAAAGCATCTTCAAAAAATGTCCTAACTATACTGGTTATGACTTGATGATAAATAAAGGGAGTGGGTCTAGCAAAAGTTGTTGCCCACCGATGAATACTTTTTAGATCATGATACTGCAATTTTTAAACAAAGGTGGAGATAAGCCGCACGTTATGAAAGTCTATCACGCGGCAAAGCATCGACGATTCTGTTATATGATCGTTACTTTGCTCGGAGAGAACCTTAGAACGCTCAAAGTGAGTGCCAAGAGTCTTTTTTCATTGCTCCTATAACCCCCACATTGTGAACAGTGAAGAAGAGATCAAGCGTTGTTGAGGAAATGTGAATCCTCCGTCGAAATGAAACAACGAGAGAAATATCTTAGAGTTTCTTGATTTTTCATCCTTATAATTCTTATGTTCTTTGCCGCAAATGTGTCCTTCGTTCTTGTTGTGCCTTTTTGAGTCTCATGCTGCTTGCACTGAAATGCAAATCCAGACGTCCTCAGACCTCAACATTTTTTCTTTTTAGTTAACCTTTTATGAGTAAATTTTCTGGATAAAGCATTTTGTCGTTTTCGTATAGGACCATGGATGAATTAAGGGTCAAGTCGTATGAATCATTCGCGTGGCCTCAATTCTAGTTTTAAATGTTTTTCATTTGAAATGAATATTTCGTAAAGTTTTCAGTAGTTATAAACGAATAGGAAATAATTGCAGTTGAACTGCCCGGATGAGCGAATGAGCATATCGACGTGGTCGCGAATAGGAATCCAATGTCTTTATAGCATCAAACTACTTCACGACGTTGGATTCGTTCATCGGGACATCAAGCCGGCTAATTTCGTGATGGGCGACGAGCACGACGTGGATCGAGCCAGATGCGTTCACATTCTTGACTTTGGTCTAGCTCGGTGAGCATTCTTGTTTACCTCACTCCTCCTGCACGAAAGCATTTTCACTCTGTAATATCTGCTGTACTATCATCAAGGAAATAAACATAAAAAGACTAATTTTTATGATGCTGTAACACTACATCTGTCATCGTGAAACCTTGACAACGTAGTATTTGAACATCCCCCTGGTGGCAAATGTTACTGCGAGAAATCACGACGCAGTCGGCGGCGCGATGCATGTTGCAGTGCTCCGGCTTTCGAGAAATATATCACAAGCACATGTTTCGCTGAAAAGTGCATTACGGAAACGGGTTTTACTATTGGATCAACATTCGCTTGGAGGTTTAACACCCCATAAAAAAGTCGATCCGCCTTAATAATGCGTCGAAGTTTAGATCCAATAACGATAATGAGTATCATATTCCCAGCCTACGAGTAAACAATCACCACCATCATAAAGCACTTTGTGAGTGGCTGTACTGCATGCAGTCGCCATGAATTATGATACTCTCACAACAACCAGTAACTGTACATGACAGTATTCGGCACTGTTCATCAAAACGGCTCTTTAGGAACTTCGCTTTCGAGAGGAAGAAAGGTTTATGGGCAGCACGGAGAGCACGTGGATCAGCCGAATTTAGAGGCACTATGCGTTATTGCTCACCAACTGTACATGATAAGAAGGAACAGGTTGGTGCACTCGAAAGCTGCAATAATTCTTTGGAGAATTCTGGCATCGATCGTCATTTCGTAAGCAGTAAAAATCGCTGCTGCACTTCGAAAGCGTGATGCGCGATGTAAAATGAAACAGATCGAATTGGCGCCTGGGTTTCCAAGTGCATGAAAATTTAAGGACACCAGACCAACATTTCCTCGTCATCAGTGTTGCAAAACATCAGTCGGTTTCCGTTGCGATCTCCATTAGAGTGCTTCATTTTGAGAGGATTTGATGAGTTGAAAGCGCTAGGCGCAACAAATAATAAATCACTCCTCTAGCGACTGCTTCAGGATGTTCGATCAGTATGAAAATATTAGACGGTAAAGGTCGAAATTTTAAGGTCGCTGCCTCGAATTTTTCTGGTACCTATCTCTAAAAAAATTTGTTGAAGGGACGTAAGGATGATGTGTGGTCATTAATGTACATGCTCATCGAGTTGCACTGTGGACTACCGTGGCAGAAGGAAAAAGACAAGAAACGGCTTGAGATGATGAAAATGAATATGAGTGACAAAGATCTTCTGAAGAATTTTCCCGGTTTGTTATTGCTTCAACTTACTGTCAAAATCTGATCAAAACTGATGCAAAGTGACTTAAAGAATTGTTTCGAAGGATGTGCATGTGGATCGAAACTCATACTTTGAACTGCCATAATTGAACATTAGTGAGCTTTCTTCAAATGCTCAAATCCATCCTTCTCTTTGAATATGATTCCTCCATCTTGGGTCATTGTTTCACATGTCTCCTACTTCATGCATCCTCCAAACTCTCTGAAAAGACGAGCTAGCAGGCTATATAAAGAGACTAAAGCCAGTCAGTTTTGTTTGTGACGGTGGTGGATAGCAGAGCCTCGTTGAAGTTCTCTAGGTGACATTAATGGTTAGAATCGAAGTTCTACGCTTCAACTGCTTAGATATTCAGCGTCAGCATTGAACACAGTCTGTTTGAAACAAAGCAGTAATGATGCGCATGTGAATAAATGTTTATATTCGCTCGCGTGAAATGGACAACGCGGACAAAATTAACCATCGCGAAACAACGATTGCACCAGGTGTCTTTGAAAGTGATTTAGCAAGTCTCCCTGAACATCGCTGCTTACATCGTGGACGAAGGAAACTTCGCACTTATATGCAATTCTTGTATGCCTTGACTGGTCGGATTTAGCTCTCTCTTATAGAGATATGATTTGGCGGAATCAGTTTCTATTGCAACATCACTTTCATTGCCCATTGGAAACACAGTGTCATCCGAACCGAACTTCAGGAATAAGCGGGTGGGATGTTGCTGTAAGAAATGTGTCAACTACTCTCAGTAATATCGTGGGTGTAGAAAAAATAAAATGTAATCGAGAATATACATTCGGATGGTGAAGAGCACACTTCGGCCTTAAATGCTAAGAAAATTTCATCATAAACCATTCGCTATTCGTCACATACTTGCAAACGGCTCATTTTGTTCCGGCGAAAAACTAAAGAAAGCAATTTTTAAGCGGAGATGCATCCAGTTCTACCTCATTTACGCACTTTAAACTGCTATAGTCGACCCAACTATACGATGATTCATAAATGCTTTCTACGTCTCATGAAGCGCTTGGATATTAAATACAACGATAAATATGACTGGGAAACCGACGCACAGGTTGAAGAATTGGTGCGTTGGTTCGATGTTCTCACGGAAAATTATTTTTGCGGAATTCCACATTGGTGGCGTATGTCTACGTTCATTTTCGATTTTATTCTCTTGTTACGAACAACTTCGCGTTATTAAATAAGGTGGGCGTACTTTGTATCTCTTTTCTATAGTTCACTGATGCAGCGAACAGTGAAAACTTTTGATGCGCAAGAGGGGATGGATGGTTTACAAGTCGAAATCCTCCTATGAAGAACTCGAGAAGCATTATCAAGAAACAAGAGCAACTGCTTACCACCAGTAATGTCGTTACAACTTCAGAGATGAACCTTACGTTCAAAAAGACTCGGACGCATTGACGAATATTTTGAGGCATCAACTCTTGCTGGCTTGTGGGCTTTCAAATCCAGTACTCATCCATTTTCTCATGGCACAACCAATGACAGCGCAGTGCGTTCTAAGAGTTTTTTTTTTGTGAAGCTATGCTCCAGTTCGTTCTGCAGATAAAACGCCGCACTAAGGTGCCAGAATATGAGCACTCCGAAGAGTTTTTTGCCTCGGATCCAATAAAGGTTCATGGAGCACCGCCTAAATGGTTGGATACCAAAGGAGGTTAGTCCATCTTCCTAACTATACGTCGATATTATGCACCCTTCGAACGCAGCTTGTTAGAGGGCAGAGAAAAAGAATTAATGCTTTTTTTCCCATTTCTCCGTAGGTATGTTAAAAACTCGAAATGCACATAGTCAGCAGGCTATAGTAATAGAATATATCTGCTGCAATTCTACTGAAAGCAGCAGTGAGTGGAGTGCTTTATGTGAAGATGAACATTAAAACCTTAAAGTAATGATTTGTGCTGATGGTAATTTATATTGTATCTTAAGAAACGGTAATTCAAGCAGATCTGTAAGGCGTTTTCAGACCAATTTTATTCTCAGCTTTAAGTAATGTACAGTTGATTGCATACGGGTTTTTCGACATTCTTCAATGGTTGTACACAACAGTCTCATAAATGTTATGAAATATTCAATAACCAGCCTTTTCGAGTCATTAATGAGTTTTTAAATTAACAAGTACTTACCAGTAATGTCCTTAATGGACTGTCATCGAAGAGAAATGTCATTTTTTGCACGTTACTTAGCCGATGAAGCTGTCCATTTAAGCCACTCGTCACTGAATAAGTAACCGCCTTTGGATGGAACTTTTGTGGTCTTGTTGGTACTAATTGCAAATGGACAAGAAAGTATTGCTGCTGTGTTGCTCAACATAGAACTATCCTCGAACATTAGGATGGTAGAGAGCCAAAGTTTAAAAGTGAGGCGTTCTTCCGAGAGTGAATCTGAGTGTAACTGCATTTTTTGACTCTGCGATCACCGCGTTTATACATATAATGCTAGCAAGCAAGACTGACTAAATGACAACTGCAAAGGGGTGAAGAATATACACGATAGTCCTAGTATGCTCGACACCACTTCAAATCTGATAAGTCTTGTTGCTAAGGGTGTATTTATTGCACACTTCATTGACAAAGTTGAATTATTTTACCTACGACAGCTGTCATCTCATGATACCTCTTTCGTCACTCCTTTTCTGTACCTCATTCTTGGGGTTTACGACCGTTGCAGATTTATCGGCTGAGTGCTCTTACGCCTCAACCGTTCACGAACTCCACTGAGTTCTTTTTTAACAAGATCATCTTCGTTGTTTGTGATTTCTTCTGTCTCTCTCCAAAGTGCGAAATAGATCTTATTTGTGAAGTTCGGCTGTTTTATTTTCCTGCCTCTCTTATTCGTATATCTCTCTTCTGCCTAAGGTGCTTTTCAGTATTCACCTAGTCGACGCTTTTTAAACCATTATCAACGTTTGGGCTGAGTATTTTTCTTGATAAAAACGACAACTTTTCCTTCTTCTCTGGGGCTCTCTCTCTCTCTCAGAAATGTATTCCTTTTCTCTAGGAGTTCAGAATTTCCGACCACCTTTTTGCTTTTGTCAGTGACTTCCTCTTCCTTTTACAGTTTCCTTCTAACTGCCTTTCAATTAGTCACAAAAAACATATCTCACTAGTGGTGTTGTTTTCCCAATTTTCTATCGTTCTCTTCTGCTGTTCGCACATTATTCGATAAAGTCAGCAGAAGTGCAGATGTCGGTTGAATGATGTTATTGTTTTCTAGGACTTTTCAATAAACAGTCCTTTAAGGAAGAACTGTGGAGGATCTCGAGGAGATGATGAGCAAGCCGATGGAGGTAGACAGGACACGAAGCAGCTCGAAGAATTCTCGACGAAAAACTGTGACCAAGAAATAGCCTGATATTCTTTTCTCTCTTCATCTCACACTACTCAATCTTTGCGTTAAACATGGACAATCTCTCAAATTGCAGTAGTTGATGCGAGATGACGATAAGTTCTATTATTCTTGAAAACGCCTCTAATTCAAATATTTCTGGTAGATAAATGGGGAAATTACTCACCTACCACAATTCGACGGTGTTTGTTGTTGCTTTCTAATGGAAGGCTCTAGAAAGCCATTGACCTCAAAAAAATAGAGGCTTGGGAATATTAATAGATTTTTTTTTTGAACAGAGGTATTGCACGTCCGTATGGCTTATGTTCAAGTGGACTTCGCAATCGCAAATGTGCTGTGAATCCTGCAGGAAGCTTTAAGGATAAAAAATTGTGCGATAATTTCGTCTTACATGAACCACTGGCGCCACGTCGCATCACTGCAAGTTTTGTTACAAACATTAGTCTCATTAGTCTCGAAGCTCATAAGCCACAAAACAACGGCTTCAAGGAGAGAAAGAGTATTTGTCCATATTTCGGGTGTGCAGAAAACACTTCAACGATACATTGTTACCCGTGCTCGCAAACAACAGTATGGTCCAAGGCGCTGTGTTCGATAGCCAAATGAATATTTGCAATATCAGTAGACTGCGTTTCAATGTATTTCCTTACGTGACGTTTCTCTTATGCTGTAAGGTACTGGAGTTATTACTAGTTAAAGCTGTTCTGTATGTGCATCTGCTGTGTGCAAATTTCATTTCTCTGGCAAGTGAGAACTTAGTCTAAGTGCGCATACCTTTTATGTCGCTTTACTTTAGTTTGCTTGAGGAGAGGGATCCTACCTGCTGTATGAATTTCGCACTATAAGAGAGTGATGCAGCTTTATAAAGGTGCGTTTCCTAAAGTGACGGTAAGTCTGCCAACATTGTATAAGTGCGCAATCTGTGAAGGAAAACAAAAGATTTTTTTTTTTTCAGCAGGTAATGACTTCTTTTCTTCCTCATCGTTCTTCCGACATATCATGTTCTTTCTCACATTTCCAGTCTTCTCGTCTGCCCGCTCGCCGCTCCCTCGAGCCCTTCCCCTTCACTTCCGCTCTCAAATGCGAGGTAGTGCAGGTGAGCTTCAACCTAACGACTTTGCTAATGAGGAACGTATGATTTTACACATCGTTCGACTTCGATAGTGCGCAGTTCGTTTCAATGCGACGTTGTGTCCTTTGCAAATTTGCTTTCTTTTTTCACTCTCATCCGTTTTACTCTATGCTATGAGCTAAAATGCTAAATAAAAATTATTCGCGTCCTGTTATGCAATACGCTGTATGTGTTTAACACATCCGATACGCACATCTTTATTACTAACGAAGTACTCAAGTGGTCTTTTTCTCTATTAAGAAACAATTTTGTGGCGGTGAACTGCTTTCTTTACTCACCTAAGAGGACTTTCTTGATAGTGCGCTGATAAATATGATTTCTAATCATAATCAAATGCGGCCTCTATTTCTCTTGTTGCGACCCTTTTAAAAGGCCCATTTTGCACGTGCTTTCACTCGTTTATATAGCAGCACGATAGTAAACAGCAGTGACTCGGGCCCTCTTCTCATGGCCTTTTATGAATTGTGATTTACCTATAAATAATGGGTGACTGCGCTTTTGCAAACATACTACGCTAGCGAACGAAGCTTGCACACTCTCCAAATACTTTTATGGTTTCTTCAAGTGACTAAGCGTTTTACTGCCTTTCTCTGTTTAATCTCTCCTCAGACTTAAGGCTCATGATGTGACTGTAACTTATACTCTAAGATGTTGAAATTGCTAAAACAATTCCTCAAGGTAATAAGGCGTTTCGCCATAGCGCCTTGAGTATATCTAATTATCCTCGTTAGGGCATTTATTTTCCCGACTAGCATCGGCTAAGTCGGCGCATAAAAATTCCATATATAATTCGCTGCACTTGCAATATGAAAATCCCTGCAGAAAGATGCCATTTCTTATGGGAATACGAACTAATATAAGGATTGAACGAGAGAAGAAGGGCTTAAGACGTGCTTTAAGATCTACTTAAGTGAAGGAAGCGTTTTTCTGGTTGTATGTGAGGCAGAAATTGTTCGAACGCAAAATAAAAACGTTGAACATTCCCTCACTTACTGTTTGTATCGAAAGCATTAAACACATCACGATTTCTGATTTTATTCAGTTTTGCTCTCATATTTCTTCCGTTGGCCGCGCTGACTCTAATTTAATACTCATTGTCGGTTAGGAATGAAAAACCTTTTATGATTTATTCGTTACCGAAAAGTCATGATTAGAAGAGAGTAATCGAATTTCTGAGGCAACTTTATCGTCAATTCAAGCTCATTAATGGAAAGTGGTGGCCCAACTGTAACGAAATGGCACGAATGGCAATAAGTAACGTACACTAGCAACGAGCAACGCATATGGGATGGAATCACTACCTCTCTCAATGGCTGCTTTATATGGCTGTCAAGACATCATAGGAATTTCTATTGTCGACCGTCGGTTGCTAGAGAATAGTTATATTGGTTGAGCTTTTATCTTGGTGTCGGATGCGCACAAGAAATTCGAACAAGTCGCCAACCAAGACGAATGTTTAGTTTGGCGGCTCAACAGTTGTGTAAAACCTTTTTCGTACTTGATCTGTGGAATAAATTCTCTTCTACAGTGGAATAATTTAACGAAGTTAAGTCATTTTTGTTGCTTTTTTTCGCGATATCAACTCTCTCCACTTATGGATCGGTAGTAGAATCATAAAGTAGTAAAAGTTATCTACATCTCTAGCAGAAAATGGTCTATTTAGGCTTTTGCAGCTATACAAAGCACCTTGATAATGCCATACTTTCCTCATATACGCATAAAGTCCATTTGTGAGATAGTTTCAGTTGAGGAAATAGTAAAGTTGGAGTAGAGAGATTTGTTGAACGCATATATTTGGATAAAAACTACCTATATCAAGAAGAACTCCAACGCGCATAAACGAACATAAAGAACCCTTTGCAAGCCGTATAGTCCTACTTCTATTACTAGCAATTTAGGCATCCAATACCAGATTTATAATAAACCGAGCATTTCACTTCGCATTGTTAGCAGATTTTGCCAAGTGATTAGCAAAGTCCTAACTTACACTCACAGATACATAATAGATTATCAGTGTCGCGGAAGCGATTTAGGAAGCTGTTCAGCTAAACAAGAGGACGAGCAGGGAACTATTAACGTGCAACTAGGCGTTGAAAGGGCATCTGATTCAAAGCCTCGGATGAATGGACATTGCATGGCCTTATCCGAAGAGTGGACGGGTGTACGGCTATAACTATCGAATAGTCAAAGAACCACTAAAATATCTGGAAGCATAGAAAGTTTGCACTATCTGGTGAGAAGATTCATCTTTGCATTCCCGTTGACAAGTGTCTCAAATGTGCAAATCTTGCACCTGCATGTGCTTCACTACCCTATATAAGCGTATGCGCACTGACTGTTGCACTCATGTATACGTAGATACATTCTTTGTCGCATGCTTCTTCCATCATGTTAGCTTCTTTCGAAGAAGCGACCAGGTGACCTTTAATCGACGACGCTTCCGCCAATGCCTTGATGGGTTAAATATGGCAGTGAAGCACATGCAGGTGCAAGATTTTACATTTGAGACTCTTGTCAACGGGGATGCAAAAGAGAATCTTATCACCAGAAAGTGCAAGCTTTCTGGATATGTTGACGGTTTTTTGACTATTCGATGATAGTAGCCGTACACCCGTCCATTCTTCGGATAAGGCCATGCAATGTCCATTCATCCGAGGCTTTGAATCAGATGCCCTTTCAACGCTTAGTTGCCCTTTAACGTTCGATGCCCTCCACAATGTGTAGCGGATTATCTCCGTTCATCGCCTTTCCGACAGTCTCATCAATATTATCGCTATACACGATGTGTGGAAAAACCTATCATCTCTTAATAATAAGTGAGTCTGTTGCAACTACTTTTAAAAGATGTCCTTATCGAAGTGCATCTATCCCAAATGTGTGATGAGTTGGATGGCATTTTTCAATCTCCATTGTTCTCGATTGTTTGCGACAGCGGCGAACTGTTATCCCACATGAGCAATGAGTAGATTTAATTTCAGCAACAAGCATCTCAATCCTTTCCACTTCTTGTCGTAATAATGCTGCATTTAGTGCACATGTATAATAATGTTACATTCTCATTGTTCTCATATCCTGTGTTATGGCAACTATATCATACTTCTTCCCAGAATTGCAAGTCCCTTCGCAGCACTAGATTTGCTCATAGAATCAAAAGCTTTACCTGACAGCTCAGGCAGTTCTGCTCAGCAATTCTAGAATTATTGAAATGTCCTAGTGAAATTCCAAGATTTACAAAAGTTGGTAGATTCGGAGGGCTTCATTAGAGGTTTGCTGAGATTCTGAGGCTTCAAATGTCAACGATATTGTTACCGTCCTTATCATTGTCTGCGCACCTCATACAATCAAAAATGTTGCCAGGAAACGAAATTTTGACATATCATGATATAAATTATGATATTCGCTTCACATAACTGGTGCTAGAAGTGAATCAGCTAGCTCGTTTAACCCGACAGAGGTTCAGCATATCAACAGCTCCAGCTTCCTTCTTCCTCTCCCTATTACGCTGGATAAAAACTTAGCCGCCTTTCTTCAGTTCGTGCGCTACATTATCCAAAGGGAACATTCACCCTTAGCTCGTTGCTTCCTCCTCCACTCTTCCGATCAGAAAAACTCAACCACGGCTCAAAATCAGAAGCGAAAATGTACCCCTGGAAAACGGCATATCACTTCAACTAAAATCTTTCTCGCATCCAGGGTTTCTGGAAGCATTCAAACGTTACGTGTTCATCTCATCAACAAGCACCCATGATGTTATTATCATGATCGTCCACTCGTTGCAGTGCGGAATACAAGGTTGTCTTTCGACGGCAACTGCGACTTTCAACAGCAGCTGTGACCGAAGTCGCCAAAGTAAAAACGAGTTGCAACCCCTCTCGTAAACAAAACTCATCTCGTGGATAAACAGGAAGATCAACACCTGCATCCAGTTTTCATCGGCGATGGATTTCTCAAGGAACTATAATATGATTGAACCATGATTACAGGATCGGAGACTTCCATATCTTTTCTGTAGAGAGGGGTGTCGAGTGGAATATAACTCATCGTCTCAGTTTGACTGTAATAACATATATGATTCATTAAAATTTTTCCACTTGCCAACAAAGGTTCCGTGCTCACTGAGTTCGTTCCTTTGTATGTGATATTTACTATCAAAAATACGACTTTGCACCCTTCCCTCCGACTGATTGCAGACAGAGGATGGAAATGTTATCATACGAAGAGTTTCGGTCGTCAGTTTCTTAAGATGGACTTGGAATAATATATGGACGAATGATATTGCAGCAACTCTACCGGCTTTGCAGCATTCATCTTGCACCCATGAATAAGTCTTTTTTGCTTAAAACAATGTAGCAATGGGCAATGGTGGTGACGAATAAAATTTCTAAGAGTTTATTTTTCTGATAACTTATCATGGAATATTCGTTTATTTGGATAATATCTGGTTTTCTTTTAGCTGGTTTCCAGTGATCGTCCGCTACTGCCTTTTCGTGAACTATTTACTGTAGCGGTTATTTTCTTTACCGCGAAATGTCCTTGAAATTGTTTTTCCACTAATTGATCCTTTATGGGCGTTTTTTATCGTTGCAAATATTTTGGCTTCTTTTATTTGGCTTTATTTGTTCATATTTAGACTTTTGGCCTTATTTATTTTAGACATTCTTCATATTCATACTGCTTTTGTTATGTTTATTTATTTTGCAGTTGTACTATTACCGTTTACATTTCTGACGACTTGCGAGCTCATTGTTTCATATGACAGGCGAATGCTTGAATTCCATCACTTCGAGCTTTTCAAAACAAATCAGCCACTGACGGTCCTACACCCGACTTTTTATGCTCTTTTGTTGGGGCATTCGCATATCTGGTACGGTCCTTACCCTGTTGTTGTACGGAAGAAAAGTTTGAAGTGGTCGACCCTTAGCAGATGCCATTCGTACATGAAACAACTCGAATGTTAACTATCTTTGCTTGTTTCCACTAAATTGCAATCGTTAAAGATTCATGGGTAGCGATGCCAAATGAAATCTTTTCGAAGACGGGATTACGATAGAGAACTTTTCACTATAAAGTAGGAATTTCCATTCCTTTTTATCCTTCTGACCTAATTTAATGACTGTACTTAATTTCAATTTTGTTTGCTTCAGGGACGAATCAGTCCGCCATATGAAACATTGATACAAAGCGCGTTCAATCATAAACCAACAGTTAATTGCATTTTTAAAGTAGCATTTGATCATAAGCTGTTGTTCACAGCTAATTATTAACCGAATTACTGCCTAACGTTATTAACCTAATGGCAGCCTAACGTTTAGTATGAGCGCATGTCCTTATGGTGAGCCCTTACTATCGACAGCGATCGCTATTCGTTGAGAGCAGTCGCTCTTCTACAGACATGAATTCGTCATCTCGGATTTATTCATCGTCCATATAGCACATCCTTATTGTTTTAACATTAGATAAGCTCACTTAGGTCTTACTTTAAACAACAGTCAGTAACTGATGCAACGGGTGGTAGTGATCGTAGATTTAATGTGCAGTTGCCTTGTTCTCTTTTGATAATCTCTAGTGATTTAATCAATATAGAAAGAGACTGATTCCGTATGCATTCGAATGTAGAATCAACTAAATTTAAGATATACTCATGCGAGTGAATTATTCGCTACGCTTAAGCGGCTTTACACTGCAACGATCCACTGTGAATGCTGACGACTGACATAGAAATTTTCGTCGGCGAGGAGCGTGAGCGTATTGAGATAGATGGGGCGTTAGATTTGTTGCTTTAAGAGCAGTCCTGCAAATTTTTTTGTAAATTGTAATTCTGTGTAAAAACCTAAGGTGGGTGTGCTTCACGTACGTGCATATATACACTGGCATTTGCTTATGGCTGTCTCAGTCGATCATTCGGAAGAGATCGGAGAAACAAAATATATCTTGAAAATTACAGTTTATATCCTCAGTCCCTGACCTTTTGAAATTCGATCTGAAATGAAAGCATTATTTGAGCGTTTCCAAAATACATCCAATCTCCAGATCTTTGGAAATCTCAGTCTAAAGGTTAAGAGAGTCTCAACGTAAGATCACATGACTTTGCACCGAGTGTTTCTGTTACTGTTTTTCTATATTTAATCCTCAGTCATATGAGAGATGTCACCTGAGAGGCGCCTATTATGCCACAGTCAGCAAGGCTTTAATGCATTTCCTCAAAAATTTGCTTTGAAGTGTCAGTAATGCCAGCGCAGCAGTTACGCTGTCATCGAATTGGGAGCAACGAAAAAAAGGCGACAGTTAGCTCTTTGCAAGCCATAAGGCTGCCCTGTGGCGCCTGCGAAACCATTCACGTCCCCGATCGTTTTCCGTTGCTGCCCACTTCTGTCCTTCCAATTTTCTACGATTTTTCAGAGGCAACAATCTTGCCTTCTTGTAGGCAAAATGAGTCTTGCCACCGACGTATTGGGGCCAATAAAAAAACTCGAAACCTCGTGCGCCATAAATGAGCAAGCTCGAACTTCGGGAAGCACTTGCAACATTAATGTGTTGGAAGCCGCGTTTAGTTGAAACAAAGCAGAAAACAGCAGCAGAGGTTGTAGTTTAAAGTCATTGTTTTGCTTTATGCTTTACATTATCGGATTTGAATGAGTGCATTAAGGTGTCGCTGCAAACTCTCTGTTCCGGCTAAAGTGGACTGCTTCAAAATCACAGCTTGTGAACACTTACTGCTGATCTTATGGAAAACAATACCGACGGTGCGCCTCATTTCGATTCACGAATTGCAACAGCAGTTATTTCTGCTTATGTGGTGGTTACGTTCATTGGGTGGTTTGGAAATGTCAATGTCGTAATTGCGACAGTGTATAACAGGTATACATTCGCTCACTTATGTCTTCCCCATAGGATGCGCAACATTGAAGAGGAGTATTCTCTCCTCTTATAATTGGTGATGGAGGTGATTAACTCCATGATTAAAATGGTGGATGTGAAATACTGGAACGTAGCAGTGAAGTACTGAAATGGTGGACTGGAATGCTTGCTGACGATAGTTCTACGAGTGCCTGCGTTGCGGCCATAAAGAAAGCTGCCAGGTGTTTGCAATGATACCGTGAAGCTCAAATGTATTGAAGTGAATTCTTAGTCTTTTTCTCATTGCGATGCTTTTCGCCTAGTTTGGCCAATTTGTATAAACGGTCACCTTCAGCTTCCCCAATATCTGCAGAAAAGTTGGAGACATGCAATTGAGGACCTATTATCCTCACCTCAGGGCACAATATTATCATCATATTATGTGATCAGTGATGTGTACATATTTTGAGGTTGAGGTCAGTGTGCGAGGAAAGGTAGAGTGCCGCTTTTAGGTTCTGACGGTGGCGAGAGCCGAGGGTGAAGTAGATATGATGTGCGCAGATCGGTCTTTTTTCCAATCTCCTCGTGCAATACCTCCTCCATAATTCCTAAAGCCGTCCAGTTTTCCACTATTCCGAGCTTGATTTTCCTCACAAACGTGTCTTGGCCGTGGACGTTTAACATTAGCATCAGGAGGCGATCTCATGCATTTTTGTCTACGAGGTCCCGGCTGACTTTAAAGATCACCGCATTTGATCTTCATGGCATTTAGGGAACCTCTATTTTCTATAGTATGCAGTATTCGATAATTTAACCTCCTGTATGTGGCCTAGATGTATGAACTCAAATGTATATACTCACACCATCTTCAGAAAATGAGGACGGTAGCATACTTATGTGCATAGCTCATGCTGGATGTTAAAGCTCTTTTGGTCTGGATCCGACCTGGATTGGAAAATTTTTTTTGGACAGGAAGAAACGACAATGCGTGCAGATGGGATGAAATCTGGGACAGTTTTTTCCTTTTCTGGGCATGACACTCAGTTTGTTTTCGAAGACACTTTATTAAATAAATGAAGTACGGAATGATTTTTGGAACTCCACGGAAGGTTCATTAATTTGCGGTCATTAAGGTTAGACTAGTTTTATTAATGAGTTTATGAAATACGTTTTTTGACGTTTAATGCCGATTTCATTGACTTTCAATCATTGTTGAATCACGAACTTGCGTATATTGGCTATGATGATGCAATTAAATATGAGGGTTTGAATGGGGACGCAGAATCGAAGGATAATAACGTTTCAATAAATGGAGTAAGCTGAAAGAACTAACGAAGAGAGCGAGCATATGAGACTACTGTTCACTTCAGAAGTGTTAGAGGAAGCGAAATGCAACCATGTATCCCAGCTAATATGAAACGATGCGAAAATTTATCAGCGCATTTTGGCAGGGAGTGACCCTATCAAGCAGGTCACAGCGATGCCGATCTTCCTTCTTTCTCGTTCATATCGGGCGAAGGAAGTTGGATGCGGAACGGTTCTTTTGATGGCTGCAAGGATTTTGCTCTGTCGGTCGCCGAAAGGTGGACTCTGCTGATGAGGTGCCGCTGCAAAAGTCAGCAGTATTCTCACCCGCCGTGAAGAAGTGCACTCCTTCAAAGCGACACATCCTCTATTCTGCCTCCCGAAAGGGAACTGCAACCCTGCTAGTTTTTACTGAATGACTGCCTGAAATATAAATATATTTTGCACTGTGAATATTTGTGCTAAATTGCAGACTTCTTATTGCGTTAATCTATTTGTTATATATGTTCATTTTCTACTTCTATATGTAAAGAGTACTGTCGCTTGTTTCGCCGCTAACGGTAACCGCTGAGTGGGGCGGATTCGATGACAGCTTGCCGAAGCTACTCGAGTGGATGCTGGCATCGATCAGTAAATTCGATGACCATCAGCCATTTTCAATAATGAGCATGTAATCATAAATTGTCGTCGGAGATTGGCGACAACGGAGCATTGAGGACGACTACTCAGTAGTGAAGGAAGGAATGTTTTGAAGGGCGCTTTCAACATCACCTATTGGACTTCGGGACCGTTTTCCTGGTGCTTCTTCTCCAAAATAAGTACCACTGTATATTAAACAAGTCTACAAATTTGACCGGTGTTTCAGGTCACTCCAACAGCCATGCCACATTTTGATAGCAATACAGTCGTTCTTTGAAATCTTTCATCAAGCAGCTCACCCTATCACAGCATACTTTATATATACTGGCAATTATTTTATAGCAGTTCGTGAATGTCTCTATCTGCAGTTCGTCTCAAATATTTCTATGCAATTGGCCGCATTTCTGATCCTTTCGATTGGAGTCGACAGGATTTTTTGTGTCTGTTTCAGCATTTGGTCAGTCATTTGGTTGTTTTTTCTTTTACCGGGAGTTACTTTTGTGGAGAAAATATTCACAATTCAGCAAGAGGAATTCATTTGACCACACGACCATATGAGGCGATAATTGATCGAGCTGATCGTGCAATGGACTGCTTTCGCCAGGAATGTCGCATGAGTGTACTGAATAGCAAAATTGCACTGTTTTTGTCTGAACTAACGCACTGTGAGTTTTGGTGGGACAAAGTGATAATGATTTTGTCTCAATATGCTTGTAAGGCGTACTGCCAGAAGTGATTTTGTTGTAAACTTCTGGTGGTGAATAAACCATCGGAAAACAATTTCTGATTTCTTTATGTGCTATATGCGCGGAAATCGCATTCAGAATGCACTCCCTCCTAACTGCTACGCTGCCTCTTTTGTTCTCCCTAACCGATTTTGAGGTTATGGAGGCAAAAAAGACACGCGAGGCTTCAAGGATAAGTTGATGAGTAAGCAGTTAATTGTTGGAGCAACGAAGCTCGAAGCTAAAATTTGACTGCAGCTTAAGAAGCTCCAGTCAAAATTTTCGTCGTTCTTACAGAATCTTCGCTGATGGAAAGCAGGGTATGTTTTCGACGTCACAGCACCGTCGACTTTTACGTAGAGATAGATGTAGGTGTGGAAGAAGTAGCTTGCTAAATCAACATGTAGCAAGCATTGTAGCGACTAGACTTCTCGAACAGATGTCCTCTCCGAGGAGTTCTGATACCGCATGTCAATGTTGTCTCTATGTCGAATGAACTTCCACGCCTAGCTACTATAACCTTTTTCAAGTGCAGTTTCTCAAATAAGCATCTCTGCTTTTGCATCGACGAAACTTGATCTCTTAATAGCGTATTTTTGTTGCGAATTGCGGAACATTCGAAACTTTCGTTACTGCTGATAGTTCTTCAGGAATCCTTCCGAATATATTTATCTCGCAGGCGAGTGCAAGCAGTATGTGCGTCTTTAGAATTGCGAAATACTTGAGAGGATGTTACTAGTTAATAATATTTTGAACTTCAGAAATGTAACTGAACACTCAGCAAGTAATCACTGTGATGGTGGGATGCGCATAATTCGAGAGCGAGAGGTTCGTTAAGGGTGGCATGAAATCTTTGAAGAATTTTCTTCTTTCTCATCCGCGTAGTGCATAAGCAACTCTTTATCGTTATTCCCATTTCTACAAACGCTGACCATCGACGGATCCATTGTGCTTGTGTTCGAACGAATTTTTCTTTGAACTGACAGAGGAGTCAAAATTTCATAGTCATTTTTCTTAACGGTGAGGTATTGCTATGAACGTAGAGCCTCAATATACCGGATATCATCACTCCACCGGATAGCGTAAAATAAAAATATTCCCCATTAACGTAACATTTAGAGTTCTGCTGATAATGTCGCGACGTAGAACACCGTTGGCAAACGGCGATCCGTCGCATCACCGTCATATCGCACTCCTTATTAATTTCGAAGAACTTTTATTGCAGCACCTTTCGTCTCAGGTGTTCTGCTCTCGAATTGTGCAAATTTGCCTATATGAACGTCTTCCCCTAATCTCTCCTGCGGTTTGGCGGACATTTGCGCTGCTGCCTATATCTGAACACCACGCAACAAAGTAGAATTCCTTTGCGGCGATATTTTGTCAACTCATCACTTTAAGCTCCCACTTTTGCATCTACTCATTCTGCATCTCGTATGAATTCTTTCCCTTGCTTCCTTTTCCCAGATACAAAATGCACCCTTCAATATCCGATAATAAAAGCTCCTCGTATTGCAAGGACTCCGTTTTATATATCTCGACAAATTTATCCGACAAATGGGCAACATCGCCTGTCATGTCCGATTGTTTATCCAAATATTCAACTCGGCTACTCTGATTAGAAATGCGAAATCGGATGCGCATAACCGATAACATAACGACAGCCTCTTATATGTAGCCGCCAACTCAGAGGTGCGAAGGCACTTACGTACTCTATATCTCTATGGGACTTCCCTTTTAAGTTGGTTGTTGGTGACGGAGACAGGAACATTTCTTGGAAGATTAGTGGAAGCAGTCGAAAGCTTGATTACGCATATTTCTTCACCTCTCAGAAATCTGTGAAACGGATTCACAGACCAAACAAGGTGAAAGGACAAGTTTAATATCAAGCTCGATGGCATGGGTCTGAGTCTGTTCTCTTAGAGTTCTTTAACCGTACGCTAAAATCATCGCTGAAACTCGTGAAAATGTTCTGCATGAAGAGAAAGGCCTCATTTTTGACACTCCGCAAAAAACGTCTCTCAACAACTCTATTTGAACTAGTAATTTATTTGGCTTCGAACGGCAGTACAACGGTAATTTCACTCGTTCTCAAGGCACCAATTTTCTAAATCAAAAATGTGGACTGCGGTAACTGCGGCGACCGCAGATTTTGATCCTCGCACGATATCGGATAGCCTGCGTAGGATCGCGACGCTTCGTGATATTTGTTATAAACAGAGCACGAACATAACAAAACAGAAGGAGCGAATAAACAGTGCAGATGGGGCATTGCAGTGGGTTGCTAGAACTACCGTCGGAGTCGGTTACCAAAAGCGGGGAGCAATCGGCTGCCCAAATTGGCTTCGAATTGGTAGCTTCCAAAAATTCCCCGGAGTTTGTCCGCCTTAGTCTTTTGTAGCTGCTTCATGAATGGAAAATCGGCTTTTATCTTCGCACTATTACTTGTGAATCGCTGCAAATGGAGAATCGTCAGCTGCCGCCGTGTTGATCCAGCAGCATCCTGTTGCTGTTTGATTTGAGGGCGTGCATCTTCGGTGCGCCATGAATCGGGTGGGTGCATCTTGGGTGCCACTTCATACAAGTCGTTGAACGAAAATGCCGTTTGATTGGTGAAGTTACTTGAAACTCTTTTATAGGAGATTCCAAAAATAACAAATATGGGAAAAAGCGATGCTGCCGTGGGTTGAATGGTGTAGAGAAAAAGATTATAGCATTCATGAGTTTCTTATAAGGCAGATATTCACTTTATGATGTGTTTTGCAGCTACAATAACATGAACAAGACGCACTACATTATTGCTATGATGATTCCCGCTGCTTTATACAGTATAATGCAACTCGTTGTTGCCTACATCAGTGATCAAACAGATCTGTAAGTTATACAGTTGCCACATTTCGACGTTGATCGACGATGAGGTGACGATGTCTAGAGCAAAAAATGGGGGAAATACGCCCTTTTGTTCCCTGTTTTTCGTTCGAACTCGAAATTGGCATCTGCACACTATCCTTTCGGCTTCGAAAAGCCATGCTCGTGGATTCTTCATGATAGCTCTTTCTTTCTTCCTTTCCCGCTTCAATTCGCCTTTCATTTGCTCCCTCAGGTTAGTCGTGAAAGTGTGACATTGTGAAATAAGATGGGGAGATCGAATGATGGAGCGTGGAGAAAGGGGTATCCATCAGCATGGAAGTAAGGTTTGTGGAAGCAATGTGATACATATTCTCACGCTTATAAGAACAATGCTTCAGAGAGGTGGTTTGTACAGTGGCCGCCATCTATACAAACGATTCTCAATTGGTTTTCGCAGTCGGCGGCTGTCTGCTCAATATGATCGTTATTGTTGTATACGTTTTAATGTGGATTATTGTGCGGAAAAAAGCAAGTCAGCTTTTCTGTTAATAACAAACGAACGCTTGCCTCGTCCTATTCCGTTCGCCATTGCGTTTTTCGCCTATTTCTGTAACGTGATTCGACAGGAACTATAAATGGATTTGTTAGGTGTAGTCGAATTTGGGCTCAGTTCACTTTGAATGGGTATCCGTGGGCAGAAAAAACCGTATTGCCAACGCCCTGCACACCTAACGATAAAACCGGCTGGCTCCCCAGAGTGCATCAGAAACAAAGAAATATAGCAGCCCAACTCGGCGTCGTGTCAGCAGGATGTTTTTTCGTCTGTGGGATCTTTCAGAAACATGACTTGCGATCGAGGGAAGGAAATCTGGGAAGCGTTAAAAACTAGGATGCAGACGAGGTAAAGGTGGACTAGAGGGAAATGCTATGATAGACTAAAGCTTTCCCAACGCAGTTTAGTTATTTTACCAGAAATGGAAATCTACAGTTAGTAGTATGCGAAACGTGACTGTTGGCAGCTCGTTCTATACGCTTCCGGACGTCCTCTGTAATATGTTACTATTTTTAAATCATGATAACTATACAACGCGGGATGGAGTAGTACCTAAACGTGCCATTCTTCCTTAATCCTTTGTGATCACTACCATGTATCCGTAAACTCCCTTCTCAGCCTCATAATCCTGCAGGTTCACGCACCTACGTAATTCAATTATTTAGGTGCGTCGAGTGCGAAGAAATTAATCAAAACATTGATTATAATCGTTACATGTGTCGTGTTTGGTTATTACGCCACAATGCTCGTATTTTTGGTGATTGTTGTTCTCGATTTGGATCCGGTGAGCTCATTTTATGCGATTATGGGCGGCGGCATGTTTGTGAATGCGAGTGTTTCCTGCAATTTCTTCGTCTTATACTGGCTTTGGTGAGAATTTTTCGCTTTTACTTCTTTTGCAGACGTTAATGAATCAGAAAACGTGGAGAGAGAGTCTCCGCAAACGGAGAGTGCGAACACGAATACTTGGACCCAAAGAGCAGCAGCAATTTTGAAGTTCGGAAGCACTAGCTAGATTCCTTGATATTTCTAAGCACATATATGAATTTTATAGAATACCTATGTATCCTTTTCTCTGCGCTACTCACTCTCTCCTACTCGAAACATTATAGGCATCAGAATTTCGTGACAATTTAGAGCCATAAAATTCTGTGCAAAATTTGTGGAAAGAGGTGAACTAAGTGGAAGCGCTTCGCATCTGAGAGTTGTCTGGAAGCATTCGAGTGTTTCATGTTCACCTCATCAACAAGCACCCATGATGTTATTAGCATGATCATCCACTCGTTGCAGTGCGGAATACAAGGTTGTCTTTCGACGGCAACTGCGACTTTCAACAGCAACTGTGACCGAAGTCGCCAAAGTAAAAACGAGTTGCAACCCCTCTCGTAGACAAAACTCATCTCGTGGATAAACAGGAAGATCAACACCTGCATCCAGTTTTCATCGGCGATGGATTTCTCAAAGAACTATAATATGATTGAACCATGATTACAGGATCGGAGACTTCCATATCTTTTCTGTAGAGAGGGTGTCGAGTGGAATATAACTCATCGTCTCAGTTTGACTGTGATAACATATATGATTCATTTAAATTTTTCCACTTGCCAACAAAGGTTCCGTGCTCACTGAGTTCGTTCCTTTGTATCTGATATTTACTATCAAAAATACGACTTTGCACCCTTCCCTCCGACTGATTGCAGACAGAGGATGGAAATGTTATCATACGAAGAGTTTCGGTCGTCAGTTTCTTAAGATGGACTTGGAATAATATGGACGAATGATATTGCAATAACTCTACCGGCTTTGCAGCATTCGTCTTGCACCCATGAATAAGTCTTTTTTGCTTAAAACAATGTAGCAGTGGGCAATGGTGGTGACGAATAAAATTTCAGAGAGTTTATCTTTCTGACGGCATATCACCGAGTAACAGTCATCGTTCGTACATACCATTCCCGAGCTTCCATCCGACTATTCATAGGTAATCTCAACCCATCATGTGAGAAGGCTGCTACGATAAAATTTAGACAGAAGTGCATTTTGAAAATGGCTGGGCTAGGCTTTCAATCTCATAGATAGCAAGATCGGCGAATTTAGTGGAGTTGGCCCCCAGCAAGTCAGTGCTGAAATTGGGCGGACGTCTGTCAACGCTGGTGCTGAAAGCCTTCGTAATATGCAAGCAGATAATAAAATAGCATAATAATATATTCATGTATCAACTCAGCGTGGCACATCTGTCATTCTTCCTCTTCGCTATGATTCGATACGTCGCCAACAAGAGCTAGGTTAGCGCAAATACCTATGAATTTCTTTGGCTCCTCCGAATGTTTATACACGCTCCGCATTCGGCGAATTAGTGTGAAGCACGATATATGAAGCCATTTTATGGCACTGAAGAAGTCATTGGATACTGCAACTCTCGAGCGCTTTAAAGTGCCACATAACACGAAAACACACATAACACAAACGATACGTTGCCATGGTGCGTTTATTGGACTATTTAAAGACATTTGATGTTACAAATTGCAAGAAGGAGATGAGAAGGCGTGCCGAATCGGTTAGTGTGGTACACGGCCTTGCATTCTGCCCCCCTCAGCAACTGCACTCCAGCACACAGAATATGCTTCCACCTCGTATGGAGCTCGCGAACCATTCAGATCTTCCGCAAACGTTGAATTCTCAATAGCTGATCGCTGCAAAATGAAAAACCAGTCAATATAAAGTTCATGTGTACTTTTGCGCACTATCAGATGACTTAAGCTTTTCTGTAAGTTGATGAGTCCACACGAACTATGATATCAGAGATCTTGCTGGAATATATTACTTCACCAGAATAAGTGAATACTGCTTCAGTGAGTCCTAATCAAAATATATTGACACTGAGGCAGACATAGAAACACAACCGCATAGATACAACGTCATTACGGCGTCCATCTACAAGGGAAAATGACAGAAAAGCGGCTGTCGCTTTAACTACGAAGATGCTTGCTGGTGAGCTTAACACCTTATTGAAAAGGATATATTCATCGCTGTCAAAGAAGCGGAAAACCTTGAAAACGTCATCGAATCCAACTTGCATTTTAATGCTCTTTGGGAAAGCGACCAATTTCTCAAGCCCGATACTCCGATGACTTCCAACTCCCAATGTTACTCTCAGTAGAATGTACAATACCTTCATACTCCTCACCTCAGTTATTCATTACTTAGGCATTATTACTGCGCAGTGAAGTTTTGTAGAATTGTGAGGCCATCGAACATAAACTGAGAGAAGCACTGCCACTAATTAAACATCTCACTTCAATTACTGTTAATTGCTAAAATGGATTAGGAGAGTGCTCGTGATCCTCCCTAATCTCGATACCGGTTGCCAGTACTCGTTCCCACTAAGAAAAAGCTCTACAGTGAAAAAGAGCAGTTGAGATGGGAAAGTTGTGCATGGAATTGTTCGAAAGCGGGCATTTCTTGCAGCGAAAGCTGAACGACGGCTGTAACTTTCATCTCAGAGCGAGTACGAAGTGTACCGTTCCTCTGAGGTGACAAGCACCTGCCGTTCAAATAGGAGAGGTTGCTGGGTTTTAACGTCATATAAGCTGCCGATAATGGGTGCTTTGCAAGGTGATGTTTTGTGAAGCAGCAATGAACCGTTTGCTCTTTTTCTAGCCACATTGCCTTAAATGTGACAGCCTTCATATGTCATCAGTTACATTCTGCCTATTCTACCCGTCTCTCTTTCAGTGCAACGTCGTTGCATATGTCTTGTGCACGCATTGCTCAAGTCGGAGTATGTGCGGCACGTTGCATGTGCACATCGGGGACACGTATTGGCATTGCAGCCGATTCACTGCAGTGGGATATATTTGCTGGAGTGGCACTTTTGAGGGAGCCGATCATCGCGCCGATGATGACCGATACCGAACGCCGATACAGCGAAGTGTTGAGACGTATCGAGGAGGAAGGCTCATTGCTATCTGACTTTGAACTTAAACATATCAAAGACACCAAGTGAGTCCCTTGTTACTTCCATTCAAATTAATCCCCTTGCAAAATGGGGCAGAGAGTTCACACATTTGTAGGTCGATCTTATTCTTCATGAAATCCATGCATCGTTTTTTCTACGTTATTGTATAAAAGAGGAGAGGCAGCTTGGTTAAATGGTAGTGAGCAGCTAAAGCTCGGGGTCCTATGTTATCAAGTGTCTATAAGTGGTGATGATAGCCGTTTATTTTTTCGTTGCAACGGAACACTAAGAATGGTAATGTTAACCACAAATTTAAATTCCTCCACTTACACTTCTTATTATGCCATTTAGAGTAAGTAACACACAACGCGAAGCCAGAATGCGAAGGTAGCTTGCAGGCCGATGAAGGTGATAGGAGAAGAAGGCGGGGAATGAGATCTCAATGAAATGGCAAGTTTACTCTATGCAAACCTACGAAACACCGTTTCATTCTAGAGTGCAGTCAGTGGCCTTCTTGAGGCGAAAATAGAACATAGAGAGGAATCTGGTTTGTGCAAAATGAGCACAGCTTGATCCGCATTCAGAAATATTCTGCAAAGGAATATATAGTGTCCGATCTGTGTTGAAAGTGCACACGTTAGGTTCCGATTTCCATTTTTCTCTATTTTTGCAGAATTTCTTGCGGATCAAGCTCCGTTTTGACATTTTTGCAGTCTTGTTGGTTGCAACCCCAAGATCGTTTCTATCAAATGCTCATCCTTAATAAGTGGCCAACGTTTTTGAGGTGCATTCGCGTTCAGCGACCGACTTTCGGCTATCAGTTAACATCTTTGGTCGATTGTTATCATTAGTTGCTATATGAAGTTTATTCCATCCCTGCTCCTGGCGGCAACATCCGTGGGTACCGAAAACAAGGAATGGAGAGGATGGATGAAAGACTAAATTTAGATAATCATTTATTGTTGAATTTTTGTGCAACCACACAGGAAAGAGCTAAATTAAGAATAAATAAGTCTGCATCAGCAACGAGGGAGAGCTGTCTGCTCATCGAAATTTCTATTCACCGGTAGTTTCACAGATGCGCGCAACATTATCGATATACGATGCCAACGAGTGATCCGAGGACCACACTCGTCTGATGTCTTATGAGATACAAAAGTTCTGCACAGGTACCTGGGTTACTCAAAAATCTCCTGCCTAAAGTGAAATTGCGGCGAGGAGGTCAAATTCCTTTGATAACTTCTATATCCCCATGTGAGCATAATTGGAAATTTGAATCACATAGTGGTAGGATCGACCGATCCACTAATGCTGATTAAAGAGTTGTGTTTTTCATTCAAATACGCGCATATAAGCACTCATTGGCAACTTAAAATACACTCTGAAAACTGCCAAAAGAGGAGAAGCCTGAAGCGTTGCCTTCTTCTTCAGATGGATTTCCCGTATTGACGGATTAGATGAATAAGTTGGATAATCAAAAAATGCTTCCTAATCGCACAGTTTATGCAGAGGCGAGCTTTCATCGCTTGCCTTGCAGAATGATGTCGACGATACAGTTGTTGTATTTTCCTGAGCGAGAGATTAAGTTTACAGTACAGATTTGGTCACTTCGCTTAGTTAAACAAATAGATAGGTATGCTATCTGTTGGCAAATAGACGGGCTTACTGTCAGTTGAGTATTACTAAGCAAACAAAATTGCATGTCGTGGCATCGAAGTAAGCGATGGTGAAATCCAAATTAGCATTATGGGAATAAGATATGGAAATTTTTGTGTTAATGGCCGATGTTGCTCTTTTTTAAACTTGTCATGTCGGAGAATTATATTTTGTAGTGCTGGATTCATCCTTGAGGCTCATTTGGAATTGCGTTTTCATTAGCTGTTCATTGCCAGGTTGTTAGCTAAGCGAGCACAGCTCGAAGCGGAAGGGAGGGAGCTAAGCGCTCTGGATGAAGAGATTGGCGTGACCGCTGAAGCACAGAAAGATGATTGGATAAAGAAAGGGGAAATGTCGAGAAAACAATTCGCCATTGGTGACCTAAGTAAAGTAAGTTCTTGTTATAGTAAATATGAACTTTGTTTTATAGGTACTTTATTATCGAGCAGGAGAAGGGACTTTTGTACCTATACCAGGCGGAAAGAGGAACATCTTTTCTGTGTCCACATGTCTACACGATATTTCCTTGCTGCATCTCGCATATCCTATACCTTTCTGTCTTTTTCTCTTTATCTAACTATAAGGAAATATTTTAAGTTTGTCGGTGAATGTTTGAAGTATTCGCTTTCGTTAGCCAAGCACATTAGGTGTTTTCATCTTCACTCTCATCAAGGTAAATGATGGCATAGTTTTTGCTCATTTTTTAGTATGCTGTGAGCACGAAACCTTTTGGAACGTCCATCTCTGAAAACGCACTGACATTTGCATTAAACGATTCGGGAAAACTGCTTCTTGCAAATTTGCTCCAATAACTGATTTTGCACATCAGTCTAACTAACGTTTGTTATGGGACAGAGACATCAGTGTTTTAGTCATAAGCTGCACTAACGGCGTCCAAGTATGCGCTAGTATTGTGATTGAAATAGAATTTCAACTGTTAAGCTCCACTACACTCATCCTCCAGCCGCGCCGTAATTATTCGTTTGTTCATTGCTTTCCTTAGAATATCACACAAATGTCATGTTATTCGGTGCAATTCGCTTTACTGCTCTTACAAGAACTGAGGGAAGATCAGTAGGGTTAGTTGGGCCCAATAAAAAGGCAGTCAGAAAACATTTTGGTGCTTGCTCTTTTTCGAGCAGATCTTTTCATTTTCAACGAAACTTTCTTCGAATTTCGTTATCTCTCCGAATCAAAAAATGTCACTGCTGAGAATTTTGAAGATGGTGTTGGATGAACGTTGAATCTAGGTGGTAAATAGCTACTCGAAAATTGGGAGACTTAGCTAAAAAGATATCTCAGTAATCGAAGAATCTATCGGATGTCCGGATCGAATAACTTTCTTCCAGTGGATAGTTTTATGAAATAATAAGCGCAACGATCATAACCAAGAAGAAAAAACTCCGTGAGCAATCGATTTCATGTAGGGAAACATTCTATAGAAGAAGTCATTAGATTTCATTCCTCTCTTGTGACAATCCAGCTACAAAAACCGAAGAGGAAATAGTATTTGCAGAAGATAATTTATTCGTATTGTGAACTATCCAAGCGATTTCATAGATTTTTCGTGTTTACACATAACGGTAGGTCTTTCATATGATTATGTGGATTCGGGATATCAGATGGACGCGCGTATTATGGATGCTGAAATACAGCCACTCCTATGGAGAGTACTGAAGCAGCTGGTTTGATTTATATGTGATAAAGTTTTACTGTTAATTCGCGACTATCGGTGCTGCTTGATGTGGGAAAGGTCCTCATCTCGCTAGTTCTTTTGGTACACTTTGTTATTTTCTGGCCTAAATAGTGTCCATAAATGTATTTAAAGTTTCTTGGTTTTTGCTATTAGTTTGCTCTCCCAACTAAAATAAACGGGTTTATATCAAAGTATGTAAACTTAATATGTACAACTCATCTCAGTATTGATGGAGCAGTTTAAAATCTTGTAGATTATACTTAACAAATAATCGTACTCTATCTGCAGTGGTTCCTGAGGCCCATCCATTGAATCGGAAAACATACAGTCATGTAAGGCGGTTTGAGAGGGCATAGGATTCCATTTGCGCCATGAGAAGGTTCCCGAAATGAGTTCATATTGTCAGCAGATCACACAAATAACCACTAATAAGTGGACAAGAGGTAATAATGCGCTTCTGTTAATGGCAGGTAAGCTGTTCAAATACCTTACAAAAAACAGTTTTCTGCAGGCATTCGATTGTTCTTTGAGGAAATTTGGAATTGGAGTTTGAATTATGGAACGCTGAAAAAAAAAATCCTGAACAAATTCCTCGTAAATTTCTCTTGATCCAATACGATAGACCTTAAATTATTTTTAATATAATTTTGTATTAATTTTCGCTAGATATTTTCAGGTGGAAGAGAATAAGGATACTTCTTTGAGACGAAAGTTGGATGAAAAGTTGATACTCATCGTAAAGCAGAGGTTCAGCCGCAATGATGGTTATTCTTCACCATGGATACTTCCGCAAACTGCGAATCGCTGCGATGAAAATCTGAGGGAAGTAAGTGAAGATATACGGAAACATCTATTTTTCGTTATTTCTTCACTGTCTTACTCTGGGTCTGTATTCAAGTTTGCGTCTAGCACTATTTTATGAATCATATACTGCTTGAAAGCCGAAATCAGCAAACTATCAGGCGGATTAATTTGCAGTCATTTCTTGAATTTAATAATTCGGTTATTTATTACATCTGTGCGATATCGAATATTTTTGCCCCTCCTAATGAAGCATTGATGTAATCAAAATTTTACAGAGTTGGACAATTTTTGCATTCGTTTCCTTAGAAATTCTTAGTATCAGATGAAGAACCAGTCTGGCTTGTTTAGTAAATAAGTGGAGAATTGCGCCGTAGGATTTGGAACTAAAGCGCTTTTGCAGCCCGTGCATGTTACCAGTCACTTTCGGAAGTCATCATAAGAGAAACAAACAAACAACGCGCAGTAATGTTTTCGTATTTTAATTTTCGTCGCTATTGAACGGAGTGCACATCGCGAGTTAAGGGAAAAGAGGTCATCATATAATATATTCTTTACTTATTAATGTGCTGATGTTACATCTGTATAGATGTAGTGAAATTAACAGGAGTGAACACAGGTATATGCACAGATATACAGACATACAAAGATAAGACATCGCCGTAATGCGCTTCTGCAGTAAGGCGCAAGTGCGCATGATAAAGAATGAAAGTCTGCATCCAAACAATTTTTGCAAAGGTAATCGAAATTTGAAATGCCGAATTTAGAACCTTCTGAAAGCTTGTTGGGGATCCGTATTCTGTGCTTCCCCCATCAATCCTTGTCTCCTTGCAGTGTAGCCATTCGGGAATCTGCGAGGAGGATCTTCTCATATAAAGTCATTTTTGGAAACATCCTTCAATTAAAAGTTTTTTATGCCATCATCTTGGGTATAAGCTAACTCTCATTTGTAAAGTAAGTTTTTCTATGCTCTTTGCTGTCGCACGTTTGCCGCTGATTTCTGCGCTAAAGGACAGCTTTCTGTGTGCAATTTTCTTCTTGCTCATCATCGTTATGGATAGAGGTTTAAATTCGCATATGCGTATTTGTTGCTCAAATGGTTTCATAAGGTCCGAAAGTCGTTGCAACGATCGCGTAAAAACGCGAAGATTAAGCATTTCTGTAAACTCGGTGTTGGATAATTAAATAAGTATTACTTTCTTGCTTTTCATGTGCTGATGCAAGCTTCCGTAAATTGTTGTTATGATAGTGCCATCTCTTTCTACGTTGTGAAACTTTCTATTTCCAAGTAATTGCGATTATGGGATTTGCTGTGTACGACTGGTAGATAATGATAACGTTCAGTGCAGTTCAATCCCAACTCATAATTTTTTGGTATTATCGTACAGTGACCCTTTATTTGAGGATTGACAGCATAAGGGAGTTGTGCTTTTGCGTTTTATGGACTGTTTTTGAATATTCGGGCGTTTGATGTCCCTGTTGGTTGTTGTAGAGGAACCTTCATCATGTAATACGCCTTTTTATACAAGTTGGGTCATGTTTTTCTATTGCATGCTGTTGGGGCCAAAAATAATCATGCGAAGGGCGCTGACGTTACCTGCGACTCGTGAACCTCGAAGAAAGGAGGTTGGGGAAATTTGAGATTTTTGGAGATGAACCGACGGTTTTATCGGCCCATCTTAAATTTTGCTCTGTTTGGAAAGTGGCATTAAGAAGGATTACCTTTCTGTTAGAAACTTCCTGCTCCGTTCCATTTTGCTTCTTTTTTTCCTCGGTGGGTCTAACCTCAGATTTGGAATCATCCTCAAAGCTTCCATCAAGTTTGGTAAGTTCATCTGTGCTTAGGGTGGAAATAACTATTTGGTCATTATTACATTCTGAAATATTTGAACGGTGATTGCTACTGGTATTTAGGCCATAAATTGATATAACGTTTTATTTATTTGTAGACGGCGGAACGATGCCTAAACACTATCTCTGAAGGTGTGCTTCATGCTAGCGTTTCCGGCAATGCACCGTTTTCGGTATATTCGTATCGATATCCATCAGGTCTGAAGAGGAGTGAGAGAAATAATTCTGTTGGCGCAAAGGTTGGTGAGCCGTTAGCTGATTTCACGTCTGCGACATGTAAACCATGACTGGGAAGAGAGATACCTCGAGGAGCCAACGTTTAAAACAGATCGGAAAATGCCTTCCAGAGCAGAAAACAGTTGTATTTTACAGATGGGCGTAGTAAGAAAAGTAGCCTGCGCCTTATTGGTTGTGTAAAGAACATGAAAGCGTGGCTCTCCGCAGCAGCAGTGTCCTACAACGCAGGTGTCCACATGGGTAACATTCTGAGACGTCGCATGTCGTGTTGCCAGTGAACGAGGACAGGTTTTCTCTTGTCTTACAGTACAAGCTCAGAGGCGCTAATGACCAGAAAAAAGTTCTCGTGATGGAGCGTCCCATACTTGAAATGGTATCGGGAGCTTTGTTTTAAGAAAACCTGAAACTGCGTCCTAAGCTATTTTGTGGTTTTGCTGATGAGGCGCCTGAGGTGGCCTGAGATATACAAGTCTTGAATTGGTGACTAAACTGGCCGTTTATTTCTTCATATATTCCAAATTGCTCCTCCAGCTTATGAGGCTTCATCGTAGCTAGTTTCTTATGTTGCAATGGCAGCGATTGGATTGCAAAGACGGAGCATAATGATCCAGTATTGTTATAAAAGCGTATTTATGATCCATATCCTTAAGCATTAGCTACCAATGCATTCTGCCGATAACAAAAGAAGCATAACGGATAAGTGAATTTGGACTCACGTCCTTTTGAGAACAGTACGCTTTTGTAACTTTCAGACTTGTGAATTTTCTGAAAGCTGAGAAAGACAACGCATAAGCTGCGCGTTAGATCCATATTCTCTTATCCGGAATTAAAGAGTTTAAAATGCCTCTTCTCAATGTAAGCGAACAGGTCTAATTAAGTTTTTCAGGTTTTCTTCTTCACCGCATTGATATCTCCGTTTCACGACCTCAAGGTGAATGTGAAAGAGATAAGTGATTATAAATGGGTGACGGTGGATGAATTCTCGAAGGCCGTTCGTTCAAAGCCCTATAGGAATTCCGTTTCGACGTTATTTCTGCGTTAACTTGTTCTCTTTGTGTAGAAAATGTGATGCTCATTTTTTATGTTACTTGATTAGATGAAGTGGATTAGTTCTGGAGCGCTGTTGAGCGGTCATTTTGCTCTTAAATTGTGGAATGTGATTTCATAGTGGCCACATCTGTTTGATTCAGGTATATCTTGTGGTTCCTCGATTCTCACTCAGTTGGATGCCATGGTGATTTAAACAACTTCCAGCTTTCAAGTTCGTAAAGATTGGATAATAGACGCTCATCCCTTATTTCCTGAAATTGTTGGACTTTCTTAGAAGATGTTTTAAGTTGGAAAATGTGTTGTTATTATGATTGTTTGGATCTCGCCGATCATCAAGACAAGGAAATTATTGTGTGCCAAGTTGTGCCGTCATTGTATTAGGACAACAATTCTTTTCCGATAGCGGCGAACTCGACACGCAGTGCATACGTGTCATTTGTTGTTACTTTGAAGCCCACTGAAGTGCAACGCAATAAATCCTTTCACAGACCCTTCTTGCATAATAAATAAATCTCTCTTCCGTCTATATAGGCAGCTGTGCCATCCGTACACGTTGAAGGTGTGTTTTAATATTCGCTCTCTCGCAAGTGATAAAATTCGATTTTTCCCTGAGAGATACTCACTCTGCAGCATCACTTTAGCTTCCGAAATTAACGTGAACTCACTGTTTTCCTGTTTATTGGAACGCCACATAGTTGCTCGACATCTGCTAATTCCTTTCGTCCTTTATTGTCCGTAATTTAGAACCAGTTTCCCTTCCTTGTTTTGTCGGCTACGCAGATATAGATATCATTCGTTAGTTTATCACAAACCTTTTACATTGTTCTCTATGGTTTATTGTCTGTTTTGGATAAGGTATATTTGACTTATTACATTTGTTACATTATGGCTGTCAGCCCCAGTAATTGTGTCTTCATTTCCGAAAGTTTGAATTTATCAAAGAATTTGCATTACGGTGAATACGAATTTTAATTTATAATGAGTGGAAAGGCTGCGCACGGATTCAACTGCCCTTTATTATTCTCTATAAGAGGCCACGATTGCTGCAAATATAAGAGCAATGCAAATTCGGAAAAAAGAAGTCGTAGATGAAGCATCAGAGGATCGCTTCGGTTGCGAGATGAGCAATATTGATCGGCAATGCACACACTTCACCATTACTGCACAAGAAGTCCATAATAGGCCCAATAAACAATCTGCAACAATGCTTGTTTGTGTGACTGGTCATGGTGGTGAATGGAAGGCATCATGCTTCATCCATATTCTTTTCCACAAGATTCGAAATCGGGCACTGATTAAACATTAAGTAGTTTTGGAACAGACTACAACCATCAGCAGGATCTTAGATCCCGCACCACCATTTAGAAAAACGTCTTGAGTTGGATTTTCAAAGGAGCCTCAATTGACCTCTGTACCCGAGAGTGGCAGCATCCTCAGTCCGAATCATGCGAAAAGCTATGTCTTCATTATTGTACGAGGTCCTTCATACACTCATATTTTCCGTCTCCAAAATTCAGCTACTATAAAATTCATTCGTTAACAAAGAACTTGGTTGATTTGAAAAAGATGAGTCTTGCGAAATTTCCACAGGGCAGTCCAGAGGAACAACACCTGTTATTAACACAAAGAGAAAGTCAATATTGGTGGTTGAAATTTCTTTGGGACTACGTGGATTGTGGTGAGATTTGGAAGCGCATCCATGGTTCATACTTCCCCCTTAGGGTCGCTTATATCAAATGTTACGTCCGTCGTCTGAAAATGAAGTGTGACGCCTCAAATAGACACCTAATTGATCCCTTCGGATCTGTTCAACTGCACTTCACATTCATGGAAACATGCAACGCGAAGATGTAATCGTGCAGTAAAGGGACCAGATTTTCTTAATCCATATAAATATCCACTTTTAAGACCCCGTCATTCAACGGCGCATTAAATATGGACGGTGTGAAGAGTCATATAACTGTAAATGCAACGTGAACCCTTCATTATCAACGAGGCTAGCGTAGCACATTAACCCTACCACATTTCAGAATCAGCTGACATCATTCTTTGAAAAAACGGAAGGCTTATTGGTGATGATGTGAAAGACTCTTGGAGGGATAATTTTCATTAGAAAGAACAGAATACAGCACAGCAGATCTCCGCCTTGCCACCTATCTTGCGCAAGGCACATGCTCATGGAAATCAATTGTTTGCTTTATGCGACTGCGAACGAAAAGTAGGAACACGGGGCCAGTTGTTAGATTCTCTTTTTTATCGACTTGCGCTGAGTCACTGTATGAATCTGTTTAATCTCAGCTTGGGGCTTTCGATGTTATAACACAATTTTCCGCAACCATTTCACTACTATTTTTAATTTTCATGAATTGGGATATTAAAAAAGAACGTCTCTCATTGCTTCTCGGTGATACAGCAATCTAAATCTGCGAGTTGAACCAGGTCGGACACGTGAAGAACAGATATTACTCATTTTTCTACCGAATTGCCGGTGACTTCTATTCATTATGGCAATAGACGCGCTTTAACGCTCATTCTTCGCTGCTTTCTAATCTCCTTCATATACTTTCCTTCGACGCTTTATTGCTTTTCTCCCCGTTTCGAAAATTTTCTCACAAACTGCTTCAAAAAGGTTGAGACATACATTAAACACACTGTAGACGGCTGGAAATATTATCTTCGCACAGCTATCGATCCGATGTACCGTGCGTATAGGATCACTCGTTTTCGAACAACAACAGTCAGTTGACGAGCTCGGAGGCTTCACTTCACCTCTCATCTTCAGTCCAACAATTGCCAGTTCCACCAGACTCAAAAAGATAAATGTCATCGAGCCCAGTAGCCACACATCTGAACACGGCAATCGATTAGTTCATTCAGCAAACTTAAACCGAAGTCTTAAAATGCGTTTGCGCTTTCTTTTTAACATCGACGACGTTGTGTGTGTGTGTGGATGTTCATGAGCACGGAAACGCGCTCGCGTCTGTGTATATCCACCTGTCTATCTGCCTATCCACCTACTGCATTTTATTCTGCAGAGGTTCAAATTGGGATTGAGAAATTCACCACAGTATGACTCTTTTTTTTTCATTTCGATGCTTCGCTTTCGAAGACGGTTGAGAATACTTGAAGAAAACAAGAAACGGGACATCCGCGCCCTTTTCAAGCCAGTTGTAGTCCTTTTTCTGTTCTGGCCGAGCGAACCTTTTGTGAAATGCGTCGGAGCGTTTGGTTTAATCAAGAGATGAAGGCATTATTTCGTGTGCCTCTTTGTTATGCTGGTAGAAGTTGGTCAAATGGGGCAGCAAACATAAAAACGCATAATGATCCAACTCTGGCACGTTTGCCTGCTTCCTGAAGGCGTCAGTATTTGTCTTGAAATCTTCTTCCTATTTTATTTATTTATTTATCTATTTATTTACTTTTTTATACCCTTGTACAAATATAGAACAAATGTGGATCTTTTGCAAGATATTGTTATAACAGCGACGTCTTCTTTATGCTGATGCAGGTGCATTCGTCTGCGCGTTCGGTAATTCGAATCGCCTAATCACATAGCTTGGAGTTGTGAAATTTGGTGGATATGATGTTAATTCATCGCAGAGGATGACCAGCGTATTAGGAAAGAGCTGAGGGCATTTAAGGGTACAAAGATTTTTATTTCACACCGATTAGATTCCTATTTTACGCCCTTCCAGTCATCCATTTTACAGCGGTTAGATTCTCACCTTATAAGGGTCGGTTCGGTTCACAAAAACAAACTTTTTGGCATGCAGTATTTTGAAACCACTAAAATAAGCTGCACTGTTCGGCAATATTCTGCCACTTATTGCGCTAAGAGAGATATGGCGGCTCTTATCTCACACTACATTTTTTCCTCATCTTTAAATTCCCCGTTGTAAATGATGCAGAGGCTTTATTACCTATCACCTGTGAGATATTCGGATTTGCTTTATATGCAAATATCCTCGATAGCTAACGATAATGGAAAATAAATGAAAGCTACTGATCAACAACAACGCAACAGAGCTCTTCATCACTTCGCATATTTATCGGACTCCATCCATGAAGATATTCGTTTTCTGGCGTTTATCAGATTCGAAGAATTTGCTTCGTATTTCAAATATGAAAGAATATTTGTTTTTGAAGGAAATCGGCTTATCAGTCTTTGATGCTAAAATTACCAGAATTTTTGATAAAAGGACGTCCGTTTGTTTGAAAAAGTATATTCCTGGAGATCGCCTTTACTCGAAAGTATATTCGTGAGAATTTCTCTGCTGCATTTAAGAAATAGCTACGCTCACATCGTTGTAACGCATAACCCACCTCATTCTTAAAATCGAACGCGAGCTTTTCGAATGAACAATGAAATTGGAATTCCGTAAGTGAATCGATCCCTTTAAACACAACCAACCTACTGCCATCGAAAACAATACTCAAAGCAACAAAGAGGACAAAGAGGACATTATCATAAACGTCCATATGGAAGATGCTTATTATGACCGAAATGCTCTTCATCGATTCTTGTGGGGATTGAGAGAGCTTACCGATCGCTTTAACATATGATACCCTAGGCAGTTTTCTCAGTGTACTGCCGAACTGCATAATTATCGCAAGCAAGGCATTGACGCCAAGCATCGTCCTGGCTTGCACCGCTTTAGGACTTGGTCCCAGCGAGAACGCAATCCAGCTGAAAGCAATAGCATGCATTAGATAGTGCCTTAGGAGCTAACTCATAATTCATCTTGTCTCATTTATATTTCACCTGGTACGCATTCGTTCGTTTTCTTTCCCAACATCAACGTAATCAAGCATTTCGAAATGTTTTGAAAATCATCACGGCCGCTTGGCAACTGACTTAGAGCGTAGGCGTGAAGTGTGTTGGAAAGAGGCCACTTTGACGTGAGTGATTTCTTGAAGCATGCATCGAGCTTGATGTTTGGAGCAAGTTTAGTCTTTGTTTATACATTTTTTCCAATCCGAAAAGCAGCATGAAGTAGACCTTGATCACACGTGTCATTCTTCTTCTGTACACCGAACTTTGGGCATTTCAGTGCTCACTTTGACATAATCACCACTCATGTTCTCTTTTGGATTTCAAGAGTGGCTGAGTGATCAATTTTAACTGCCCTTCGAAAACCTTAAAATATTGTCGAATGAATAAGAATTTGCTCAATTTCACTGGTTGGTGGTCTGACCTATTAGAAATATTGGTGCAGTGGATCAACACCTGGATGCGATTTCCTGATTGTGGTGCTGCCATGATAATTACAGTTGGATGAATTCCCTCCCAAGAGAAAAAGGACCTTGAGAGAAAAGTGCGAACTTGCTTCCAATTTCCGGCTTAGGTGGATTTTTCTGTTTCGTGTCAGGATGTTCGATTTTTTGCCAAAACACGCTGAAACTTCGAGATTTTTCATCCCACTCAGAACGAAGTTTGATGGGAAGAAAGATTAAACGAGGAGAATACCAAACCTTATGAAAATTGTTAGATAGGTAGGCACGTAAGATTGTAAAAAATACCATGCACATCTTCTTTTGAAAGTGAACCGCACATGGAGTTCATCCCACAGGCCAGCTGGATATACCTGCAAAGAAGCGGAATCCAGTGCGGTCTACTCGTACGAGCAGCCACTCTTCGTACATGAAACGAAATAATGGGTCAGAGTAAAACGCATTAAAGGATAAGAGTGCAAACGCACAAATCTGCGAGCCTCTTCTAATAAGAGCCTCTTCGAGATCTCTATGAAATTGCATTTTATGCACGTTTTGTTGGAGTTTGTAAGAGAGTTGAAGACAAACGAACCACTCTGACGAGGACTGGATCAATCTTCTCAATATCAAAGTCAGGCAGATTGATTGGACGAAGCATATAGACTGGATCGGGTCGGTCCGCATTCCACCTCATTCGAACTTCTTGACTATTATAGACGAAGCTGAAATAGTATCAGTTCATTGTAAAGTCAAGTGCTGAAAAAGGAGGAGGGAATGTAGCGAAGAATTAAGTGATGACAGAACTTCACGACCGCATTCTTTTCGAAATGTGGCAAAAAAGTCCGTTCAATTTTTTGGCAGGAGGTATGCGATTCAGTTTAGTTTCTTGCATTTCCTATGTTCTTTTATTACGAAATAACCGTCAATATGCTTAAACAGCACATAGTCCTAAATTGTGAGGTTAACGGTGAAACTGTTTTTCGACGGAACATGTAAAATGAAACTCTCTGAAAGGAGTTCTCACTTTCCGAAGAACTCCATAGATTAGACCAGCAAGCAGCTCGAATTGCATTGTTGGATGCGATATGAGGATCAGTGTGGTGCAGATATGTTCGAGGCTATTGTGTATAAAATTCAGTGTCAGCTGTATTCGCCTACAGAATCCCACTGTTCATGTTCATAGTCTTCTGCCCTGGCTCATAGTTTCCTTCAGTTCGCATGAAAAAATAAATCCTTCATGTATACTTTTCACACAATCGCTTTTCAAGAGGACACACACTTTAGAGCTTCATAGTGTCATCTAACAGCGCATTGTAACGGAGTAACACTCGCATATACATCACGTTTTCACCTCTGATGAAATCTTGAGTTCATTAAATGGTATTTTAGTAGCGAATATTCATATGACATTCTCTTTCGATACGATGGCCGCCTATAACGAATTCAACCATACGGCGGATGAATTTAAGAAGAGAATGCGTTCATTTGTATATCTCATAAAAGAGGGCAGGTTTTTAATTGCCCTATCGTCGATCTGTTGCTTAGAACGTAGAAGAAACGACGTAAAACCATTGGAATAGATTCCTTTCCCCATCGCATTTGCCCGCACAATAAGCGACCTATGATATAAATTAACGCGAGGAAGCAGCTGCAACGTTTTTCATCGTTTAAAATGCATTATTCATTCTAAACAAAGTTTTAAACTGCTGTTGGAGCAATATCTCGAACGCTAGAGTCAATAATTCCCTCCACTCCTAGTGGATGCACACTCGGCTCTTCAACTGCTTTCGAGAGAGGAACTTCTTCAGTTTTTAAATCGCGACGCTTGTTTGCTGCAGATATATAAAGTATCTATAATAAACAATACGAAAATGTAGTTTTTTCATCGGAACGTTAGCTATACACACAAACCTTTCATAAATAAGAAGACATGTTTGTGTATCCATTGGGAAGTTCGACAAGTCCATAGAGCAAGGTCCCTTTACACGAACTCTCTGAAAGTGCTTTTTTTTGAGGGAATACGCGCAAGTGAGTGTGGATAGCGGTGATTATAGGCATGAGTTGGAAACACGATGCTCGAATAACGGCCATCATTGACTTTATGCGTCAGTGCTCGAAAGTGCAAAAACATGTTCGTCGAAGACATAAAATCGATCGGCTAAGGCCTGAAGCTGACTTGCTATGTGCGTTAAATTTTGCTGCGTCTCGTTCTTTTTCCTTATTTCGGTAGCTTATTTGGGATACTCATTTGAGCACTTAGAGAGAATTCCAATCTCCTATCTGAATGGGTGTGCAGGTGGCTTCACATTTACTGGTACTCAGTTGAAACTATTCCACAGACGTCTATAGCCTTGGATGCACGTGGCATCGCAATGTGTATTTCTATAATTTCCGATGAAAATAAAAATGACTTTTTGGCCTAAGACATCCTTCATCTTTATTTATCTCTCAAGCACATGAACTCCCTTTCGCCATTTAATTTAATCGAGCTCCTTAAAATACTGATTTTTGAAAATTTAGCTCTTCGATTAGTTTTGCTCAATCAACCTTTGCTCTAAATATGCATATTATGAATAAGTGAAACTACGATTAATTAACTCGTTACACCTCCATAGATTTATTTTCCCAACGTTGCATAATTTTTTAACACTTTAGGCACATGAACCATAAAGCTTCTAAGTCATTTTCCTAACGTGGCATATCCACATTCTCAAATTATTTCATCACTCACATAATTGACCCATACAGTTCCATTAGAGAAGAGTGTGAGGTAAATATTGCGTGAGGGAGAATCATGAATATCCGCAACTTTCGAATTCACGAAACAGGTATTCGGCGTCCACAGTCTCGATAGAACTGCTTCATTGAGCGTCAAGTTACCCTTACAAGGTGATAAGTGACCGAAGGCGAGCTTCGAATCATGCCAGATCTCGTTCACATATAAATCCATATGAAATTAATTCAATTGATTTAAACATTTAATTGAATATCTGAATAACAGAATAGTACTAAGGCGGAAAGAGATTTTTTAAGAAGATCAGAGAGCCAGGACTGGTGGGAAAAATTCGGAAAAGGTCCAAAAAACGAGCGTTATGCTGAGGCTGTTTCACCCACTCTCAGAATTTGTCTAATATGTGATAACTAGTCGGAATTTGTAGTACCCTCAGTTGAGATTCACCACAAGCGTGTATTCCCCATTCAAGCAGTGGGCATCCATTTGCTCGCTTCCGCAGTTTGTGGACAGCAGCATTTTGCGCTTTTGCGCCAAGAGGCTTTTTTTCAGAACTGGCACTTCTGATTGTTCCTATCGATCGCAATGAGGCCGCATCCGAAGTTATCCACCAAAAAGACTGCTATGTTTCTGCTCTGTCTATCAAAACCGTTGCATCCCATAAAATTTATGTGCTGCTATGGGAACCTAATATGAGTATCATCAATCTTATTTGAAGTAACCGTTCATTTCAAACAATTCGTTGGTATTTCTCCTTCTTTCAATAGGTTATCTGTGAAAAGAATTTGGAAAAAAAGGGACTCAGCGGAGAGGTGAGGCAGAAGGTAAAGATAGCGCATGTATGGACCTGGTGTTGTAATTGTTGATAGCTCTGTTATGTTCGTCGAGACGTAAGTCGACCCTGATGTGAAGTTTCTTTCCTAATATGTCCATTGGCGGCATATAGCAAGCCGCGATGTCTGAGCAGTTAAACAAAGCGAAGCAATGTTTGATGCATCGATATTTTTAATTATTCACTACCACTGATTATTTCAGAAACATCGAACATAAGGCCCAGCCTTCAAAAAAGTGAACGATAAAATATGACCATTGCTTATCGACGTTACTGCAATGATAACAGCCACGGGGCAAAGCGCGTTGTGCTGAGGTGTGGAAAGCACGCCACCAGTTATCTCGAACTGCTCTAAAGCTCCTCTTCTATCCTCTGAATTAAATTATTTAATTAAATTTTCGCATATAAAATTCGCATTTATGCTTCTTATCCTCTTCAAGGACAGAACAGAAAAACCTCTATGCTAGCTGACTAACTTGATAATTACCACAAAATCGTTTGTCCTTTCAGAAATCGAGGAAATATCTTGAATCCAAAACTCCACATTGACTGGTACTCCTCCTTTGGCACCTGAAATTCCGTGATGATTGGTACTTCTCATTTGTAATTTGAAAAATTCTAATTCCTACTCACTTAAAAAATCTTTGATATATATTTACATTATAATCGACACTCATTAGACCACAAACAATCGTCCGGCGGTCTTTTTCCTCACTACCAATTCCTCATATACTAATTAACAAAAGCTAAGAATTTGATGCTTCAATTAAACCTTTCAATTAAAAATCGAGAGGATGCCTGGGAAACCTCTCGCTACTTCCCTTGCGCTTATTAATCCGAAATGGCAACTTCATCACTGCGGCCCTTTTTCTTAATCCGATTCCAGCATCGCACCATTTCACGTAGTTCATGCCGTTTCGTCATTAGTTTAACAGCGTCTCAGTCGAAAAGGAACTCATCTTTTTAAGAATGAATTTACGCTAGGGTTCGAAGTTCACCGTTACACGCATGGGTCTCATCCCGAGCCTCGCGATCAAAAAATCCCACATTGAGTGGTAAGGACGGGTAAGGAGAGAACGATGCAGTACTCCAAGAATATGAACAGATGACAAGAACTTGAAATAGATAAATAGATAAAAAATCCAGCAGGGCACATCCTTGACTGTTTCAAAAATAAGTAGCAATTCCACTGCAATTCTTACTGCTCCTCGCACACAAAGCTCCGTGAATTGTTTATTCGAAACCGTTGTTCTCAATTTTTCATTGCAGAGAAATTCGGAAACACTCAGCCTGTCTTCTATTCATAAAGTTGAACTGTCGATCGTTCAGTTTTTTAACGCTTCATTTACTAGCTCCTCCGACAACGCGCTTGTACCGTGCGACACTGAATTTAGCTCCAGCCATATATTCTGCTTTCGTCTTGCTTACAACAAAATGTCCCGGAAAAATGCTTCTGGCTTCCGGTTTCTTGGCCTTCATGTGAACGATGAATAGTTTTCACGATTGCACAATTTGCAGAGGTATGAACTGAGTGATTTCTGTTCCCTGTGTGACGTAATATAAATCACTTTAACGAATTCGACAAGACATCGCAAGCATTCTTCAAATTGGGAAGAGCAAAAAGGGAATTTCCTCACATTTTCGTTCACGTATTTAACATTTTCGACTTCTCAGATCTGATGATATCTTTCCTTCCGAAAATCCCGACAGGAATTGCAATTTAATGGACGAATAAAGTTCCTCCCACACATTGGCATCTTCGTCGGCGCTGTTACGTTGCGTTCGATAATTTATAATCGGATGGGACAGCATGCAAAAATATTTCTCCATCGATTTATAAAAGATATCTCAGAACCTGACTTCAATCGGTGATTTTTGACCAGTTCGATAATCTTTGGACCCATTCATCTCACTCTTGAAATAATTGACGACAAAAGTGGACAAATTACCTGGGATGCGATGCTTGTTATAAGCTGGTCCATCGATGAGTTTCGCGAGCAGTGATGCATCAGATGTACAGTTGTTCCGATTGTATTTAGCACTGCTGTATTTAAGCTGATTTGGCGGAGAATAGTCAAAATGAATACTCTGTGAGTCGACGAGTCGGTACTGGACGAGAACTGCAGCAAAAATACTCAAACAAGAGCGACCAATCCACATACTCATTGCTTTTTGATAGGACAATTATGGTGAATTACGGTTGTAGAATGCACCAATTCCTATACAGTATCAGCAGTTGCCGGATCATACTTGCTGACGACGACTGACATGGTCGATGCAGCCGTGGTGGCTGCGTTCATCGCGATCTTTTTTCACGAACGTCATGTGTTGATTTATGTGGATTTAAATATAACCAGCATTCTCTGGATCGCTTCCCATAAGCCTAAATTAACTTGCAGTAGGCTGTTAGCATAAATTATTGTGGCTTCCACTTCTTCCATGATTCACACTTGCTCAATGAAAACCGTCGCTCTAAAGCAATTAATGAGTCATATCCACATCGGTGTATGAGAATAAAAAACCACCTGCAAGTTGGTGTCAGCTGCTCGGTGAAATAATTTGCTCGATGGATGGTTATGAATGTGTTATGAAATGAGCGTTCATTTTACTTTTCAATACATTAAAATCAGAATGCGCTGACCTGACTACATTAGAGGTGTTGATGTTGAAAAGACTCTCAATTCAACGAAGCCGTTTATGAATTTCCCAGCAGAAATTCATTATTTCTCTCTGGCAGGATGTAACTTACCACGCCATCTCAATTTTTTACTCAAATAGCACCACATTAAGCACCCCTGAGAGGATGTAGTATCTCTTTGTGAAACAGAATCAGCAGCTATATAGAATGAGTTAACTGATATACCCAAAACTTCTTCCTCAATTTCAATTTGGTATGCACCTTACAAATTTGAAAGGAATTGGAACTACTGTGCTCTGGTGAATATAAATTCATAAATAATTGAGTTTACGACCGATGGAGTGAACAGTCTAAAGATTTAAGTTATACGTTTGATAAATACGGAGGAATACATGACGGCAAAGCAAAAAGCGCAAATGAAAGAACTTCAAAACAACGGCAGCAAGAATGTTCCCATAGGAACATTCAACGCATTACGTCTGCAGATCAAAAGGGCCCGTTGTATACTGAAACTCATCGAAGGCTATTTGACGGATTATTTCACGTAAGGTAACAACTTATTGCAGTCATAAGAAAATGCACTGATCTCTACTAGCACACCCCCTTCTGAGGCTGAACATTCCCCATAAGCCAACGTAAGTTTGAATGCGGGCATCACAATTTGCTCTACTTCACACATAGAGTCGTAAGGAATTTGAATTATTGAGTTCATTTCATCGTCAGTGCTTACTCTTGAAAACTTGCAAGTAAATGGCATTCTGTGAACGATGCCTCATAAGCAATGAAATCAAAATTGAAATACTCGAAGACAGGGAAGTTACTAATTTTTGACTCATTGATGGGAAAGGTGCAAAAATAATTTTCAGCCCTCATTCACACCGAATTTAACATTTCAGCTCGTTTCAGCTTAAGAAAGCAACTCCTACTGAGAACATCTTTCGTTATGGCAAACACAGCACTTTGTCTAATTACGCACAGTAACAGTAACCAACAATTCAAACGCGCAAACTTATTTTCGAGACTGAAGTTAAAGGTCACTGCGAATGGAAGACAACTAATCGTTCACTTTCAATCTTTTCAGAGATGAAGCAACATCGTTTCGATTTATGCGCACTGGCACTAAAGCTTCGAAATACTTTCAAAGTCCTTCTTCTTTTTCCAAATTTCTAGCAAGAAACCACGAGAAATTATTCTGAAAGAGGCATTAAAACTCAGCCGTTTCAGCTGCTTCAGCGAAATGTTTCACCACTTTTTATGCAACTTCTATCAAACCTAGTTCATAAAGGCGGTCGCTATGGCAGTATTCGTTTAACTCATATGAATAATCACGTACAGCATCGGAACTTCATGCCAGCCTTTTGAAAAAAGGGTGAAATAAAAACATCTCAGAGCAGCTTGTTTGACAAGCATTTCTGCGAACTGTTCACTACAAGAAACCAATACTGTAAATTGACTGCACGGCATATGCCTCAAGAGTGATGTGACGCCCTGTTGACCTATGAGCAATGTGCATGCACCCATCTCCTAATTTCTCCATATGGTAGTTGCAGCAAGAAAGTTAATGGAGCAAACGGGTCATCCAATGGTGCAATAAACATCCATGTTGCAAAATTAAACTAGCATAATCTGCACCACAGGACAGCCTTCTAACACCAGATTTGAAAATCATGCATGGACACACATAGAGGCGTGATGTGCACTTAAATGAGCCGAAGTATTTCAATTGTTTTTGAGCGATCGGTTCACTCCTTACATCCGCAGAGATACAAAAATGCGCACTCATGCAGTACATATGCCGAAAGAGCAAATGATCGGTTCGGTTAAGAAGTGAATCAGCATATTACTGCACGTGTTTTATAATATAATGGACAAACTATAAAAATGGGTACTTTGATGAGAGCAATTGCAGCACTCGTCGCAATAGCATCGCTTACAGAAGCATCGGCTTCTTATTTATATCTTGTACTTGCAAAATGAGATGTAACCAGATCTAACATACATGGAAAATATGACTCCCTTCAAATGTGCGTTGCTTCTTCGGAAATTGGCCGATCAAACTGGAAGTGGGTAAAGAAAATAAAATTATCACAGAAACTATGCCCGTCAATTCTATTACTTCAAAAGTTTAAAATGAAAGATTATCTGACGGCTGGATAAACGCGGATATACATAAGGTGACAATGCACTTCGCAGACGCTTGGTGAAATTACCTATCCGCTTAATGACAGGAAAACGATGTCAGAATATTAGCTGAGAGGAAAGTTTGACGCATACAGCGCTGCCAAATTTGAAGTGCCATTCTCTCAGCTCATTCATCTCCTCGACATTTAGCGCTGGAGACTACGAGATATGTGAATGAATTTATTTAGCAACAATGGATAGCACTTGCCATTGTGAGAGAAAACTATATTTAGTCTTTATGAAATTGTTGGAACACTCCTGTCTCATTCAACCCAATCAGCATCGAGCAAAACTTAGATGGAGACGAACTGGGAAAAGGAAAAGTGATGGTAAACAGGCTCAATTAGTCCTATGTAGAAAGAGTTCTAGTATAGGAGAAGAGGAATTCATTAGCAGCAAAAACGATAAGATTACAAAAAAAAAATGCTCAAACTAAAGATAAGAGAAAATTTCCATGACCATTCCAAGGCGTTTTCCTGGGAGTGCGCGAACGCTGTATTGACCTCCAGAAAAAAAGCACAATAGACTCGTTCGAATATGTAATTAAGTAAGTTAATAAAAGTATATACATATTTATTCATTTATCAAGAAAGCAGGTCCATTATTATTGTGTACGGGCGACATCGATCGGCTACGAATATATGAGTGCGACGCGGACGATAACGACAGCGCAACTGCTGTAATGATGTCGAGGCCAAAAAACCTCAAAAAAAGATCATAAGGCCAACCAGTTAAAAGGGATTTCAGGCCTAAAAGGGATCCGTTAAAAACGTCGGCATTGTTATTATGAGCAAATACCTTTCTAAATAAGTTCAGTAATAATAAGTATTGCTGAAGACAGTCGATGATCTATAACGAGCAGTTTAAAGCTAAAATATTTTTCCCTTATGGGAAGTCATTTGCTGACTAAGAAAATTCTCTTCTCTCATTGCAATATATATACTCAGAAGAGAGAAAGAAAGACTCGAATAAAACCAAACAATATTTTTTAGATATCTTACAGCAAAAACATTCCACTAAGAAGTTTCATGATAAAGCGCTTTTGAGATCGACACTTCGCAAATAAACGAATCGGAAACCCTTCGGCTGGCAAAAAATGTCGGCACTTACAACAAGTGCAATCCACCGTTGTTATGACTCTCTTCGAGTCCGATTTGCTCAGTGCTCAACTTTCGGCGATCTACTCGTTTCGTGTGCGCACTGACCAGATGCCACAGCTAGCTTTGAGCACAAACCTTGCATCAATAGCACTCTCAAAGTAAGCGCTATAAAGCAACGTTGTGAATGTAACTCCCTCTGCATAAATGCTGAAGTTTTATGACTGAGATTTTTGTTTCCTACAAATTCTTCGTGATTAGAAGAAAGTAAGGGAGAAATTGGTTTAGAGGCTTTAACGATCAATTTCACCTAGGTTACTGATACAACAAGTAAGCAAATCTCAACAGAACCGATCATTTATATAAATCTTTCGAATCTTAAGGTTATAAAATTAAAATTCAAGCAATGCAAAATACAATTTATCAAGTGCTAATCTGAGTGCAACTCACAGGTACACTCTGTGTTTTCTGTAATTCCTTCAGAAGATGAAAGAACAATTCGAAAGACGCTGCTTGCAACCACTCTTTGGCTGCATCCAACAAATTTTGCAAAAACAGCTTGCATAGTCATCAGTTGAAAATAACGAACAAAAGCAATGAAACGCTCCTATGAGTACGCACCTATGCGTAACGAACGCTTTATGATGCTCCAAGCGATGATATCAAGCATAAATTGGTTTCATAATCAAACGAATCGTTTATAAGCGTGGAACCCTTATGTCTTGTCAACCTGGATAAAAATACTGGGAGTTATGATTTTTCTCTAAGAATTCAGAAGAAACGGCTTCTTGTAGGAACGTTTTACTAAAGCTAAGGTTATATTGTCTTTTCAAAAGCCCCAACAAACTGAGGAAGTCGCATATTTATTTATATACTGCAAAAGCAGCACATATAATGTAACAAGACATTTGTGGTCGCTAAATCAAAAAGAGATTTATTCGACGTAAAATCATGCATCATCAGCGTTCGGTTCGGCTCACACAGAGCACTGTTTGCCCTCTCTCCATCTCTTCATTTCTTATGACTAATTAAACGGCTTTTTTCATTACGAAGCAAAAACGACTTTCATGAATGAACAAAATTATTAGGAAGCTTTTGAGACATTCCCATGACCATTAATTTCGTAGAAGCTAAAATCGATAATATATTCCTCAATAATCCTCGTAATCAACGATATTCAGCTAACGGAGGAAGACAATTAGGGCATTCATCAAAATGGATACTATTTTTGGCGACAAACGGCGACAAAACGATCACAAAGAACCATTTTTTATAGCTTTGGTGCCCCCACAAGATTCGATATTTTAAGAATCGCCAAAATAGAGACAGCAGACGAAGGAAAGGCAAATGGAACTGGAACAGCACACTTCTTTGCTTTGTATCCCACCACGACGCATCTCCAAGGCATCACCGCTAACTGTGAGCTAGTCCACTGGGTACATAAAAACGGAAATAACTGAGGATGAGATATGTACAGAGGAAAGAGGAAATACATCATATTCAAATGACTGAAAAAATAACACACAATACGCAACTTGATTCGTGGGATAATAATAGTTCGACCATCAAAATAGGCCAAAGAAAGGCGTAAAATGGGGTCATGCAACAGAAGAGCTATTGGTCCTATTTCAGTTCAAGAAAACAAATAGAGCTTAATGTGATCGGCGAGATGCGATGAGTATTTTTTGATTATCAGAATGTAGCAAAGAATCTCAAGCATGTAACTGCATTGAAAAGAAATCATAGTTAGCTCATTTACATTGTTGTATGCATTATCTTAAAATGTGGATTGCGATTCGCATCCTTCCTCTCCCTCCATCCCCTGTGGCCTTACGCCGCCTATTTCCTCTTGAATCTCTCTCAACAACGCGTTCCTACGCATTTCGCAAATTGAATTAACTTCGGTGCCGCAACAAAATCGTTTCTGTCAGCTACACCACAGCAAAGTGCTCCAGATGAATGTCGTTCCCTCTGCTCCTCTTCCTCCTCCTCTCAACCCTGCGAAGGAGAATTCTGTTCTGTGATGAGCGAAAAAGCAGAGCAAAGTGAGTGGAATGGTCGGGAAATATGCCGGTCAAAAAAACCTTCAAACAGCGATAGAGAGCATGCATCAGCTGAAGCGTAAATCAAGACGACAGAGGAAACGATTCGAAGGTGGACTCTCCAATTAGACTTTATTTTCAAAAATGTAAATACTTCATTCAACTGCCACACAATCAACTATCTCACATTGCTTTAAGCATAAAAGAAGGTAAATAAATTAAATAAATTTTAATGCATCGAAAGATTATCGCTAGGATTAATGAAATTCCGACCGCTGAGAGGAGACGCCGAGATAAATGAACAGAAGAATGAAAAAAATATTGACGGTCTAAGCACGACAAGATCATCTATCTATACATATGGTGAATGCACTTCTCGGCGCGCGATTATGATAATGGGGAATAGTGACATTAATAGTGTAATATTAGGTTACAACTGATGCTGCATCAAAACCAAATATATCTTAAACATAGCCGTCGATTATGAACCATAGACAATCCGTTCATGATCAAACTTCGGCACCACAGAAGAATGGCGTTCGCCCGCTAACCGACGGCATCTCGTGAAAGGTGAGTTTCAACTGTAGGTTAAAGAACAAAAGACGAAAAATTCGAAATTAGTCCTCAGTCGGTAAAAAAGAGATAATGGGATTGGATCATTTGATTCTATAGCTGCTTTACTAGGCGACTTTATACTCACTTTTGCTCGAGATAGCTTACGTGGATTTTTGAAAATGACAAGTAAATGAAGAAGTATATAATTAGAGACATACCACGATGTAACTTGGCATATACTGAAAAGTATGAATTATGGGGTTACAACAAACTGCAAGAGTAATGAGAAGTCGAAGAAAATGTGACATGTAATTAAATATTTGGGCTTTGAAGACCTCCAATAAGTAGTTAGTTCACCTACGGCAAACGTTTATAACTTCAAAGATGCTGCGGAGAGAGTTGTCAGCATTCGGAGATCGTAAATTATCGAGCATCACCGCAGGCAGTCGACTGCCCACTAACGTTTTCGTCGAACAGATTTTTTCTCTTTTGTGACTTCCACAATCCTTTTCTTGATTTGTTGCAAATCTCAAATGATTTTCTGAATAAATATTTCCCTTCAATTCTTACAATCACGCTCGCACGCATAACTTATTTCATTATATATAGTTCTTTACTTACCACTATATTTATTTTGGGCTTTTAGTAGTTTAAATACTGCATCAAAGACGATGTGAAAACTTTTTCATTGACTTTTTTGAAAAAGCATTTAAGCGTTAATGCAGCTATGAGAAGCGATCTATTAAAACAGTTATCGTCGATCGGAAACTTCGTGCAAAGCTTTTCCGTCCTCAAGCAACAACTCAAGCAATTCAAGCGTTTCTTCGATCATACTATCGAAAGGATCATTTGTAAGCGAACTTCTTATAGACGGCAACTGAATAAAATAATTTGCTCGACTGCGACAACGTAGATGTTGATGAAACTAATTTGAGCGAAAAAACCGCATGCAATGAGCAACACAAATTTACTCGAATTTGTGTGCTGCAATATTACATAAATTATGAATAACAAAAAGTAGGGAAGCTTTTGATGAGTAATTTGAGGGCAAATAGATAGGGTGGAATTGGAATATTGCAGCTGAATAATCGTATCTGAATATCCCACTTGAAAATCGATCCAAATATCTTGCGTGGTTAGAAAGATATGATGCAGATCGGCTAAGTTGACGTGAATGTCATTCTTCTCAGCGCGCTTGAAAGTTCGCATCTGCTTCACCGTTAGCTGTTACTCATTTTGTGGTATATTGTTAATGAATGCTTCTTCACTGTCAGACCCACTATAGCTGATTCTAGTGGACATTTCAAATGTTTACCGATAGACTGTTCGAAACCTATAGGCTTCTATTCGGAGCATGCTTCAAGTATCATTCTCATAAGCATAGTGCACATATCTATGCTTTCGAAAGCCAGAACTCTTCAGATCTTTGGATTGATAGATAGTGCTATGGAAATTTCTTTCACACAAACATTAAGGTTTGATTGTGTGGCAGATAAGGCCGAGCAGTCAGTTTAGTTGAAGTGATCCAACTTGCAGCTTTATGAGATTTATTATGAGAGATACTTTCCGGATAGTCATATCGGGGACAGCATAAGTGGGATGGCTGTTCCAGTGTAACAGAAAAAAGAGGATTGAGTACGACAGCGTCTTAAAACGAGAACTGCAGTGCAGAATATGACTAAATATCGTCTGATGTCTGTTCTGAAAGCAATAATCGTGCGTCATCGAGAGCGATATCTTCAAAAGTGCAAAATCTAAAAAACTTATTCCTTTCAAATATTGTTTAATGTAACTGTAATAATAAACGGTGAGAATTCCTTCTATGATAGAAAAGTAAAGAAGCAAATAAAATAAATTTAGCAACAAAACATAGTTAGTAACAACGCCCTGGAAAATCTCATTAAGTTTAACTGTTTAGTTTGAAGATTGGAGAAAAGTCAGTATGGAAATTCGCTTTGAACCGTGGTTTTCCAACTCTAATCCAATATGCGTGTTTGAGAGTGCAATGACAAAACTGCGAAGCGCTGAAATGAATCATAAAACATTCAAGGGCCGCTTGCTCATGCCTACAATATTTTATTATGACATGCACAGGGAGGCATAATATCAAACAGAAAGAGAACGAATGACATGTGAAATCTCTCTAAAGGTTAAGCACAGTGAAACATGAGGCCAATGTCATCTATGATTTCATTAAATCCTCTGAATTGTGGCAAATGTTTTCGAATAGGCGGCAAAAATAGGCCGCTCAATATTATTCTAATGTGAAGGCCAGTATCAGAATATTATAAGGTTCCACTGTAGAATTAACTGCTTTCAACTGCATTCATCATTTACGATTTGCAATTAATTTTAAGAGGCGATCGACGCGACTTTGTCGCAGTTGCAGAGATGACATAAAAGCGTCTATAGAAAGGCAGCTGTGCTCATTTTCACAACCACTATTACAAAATTTTGGTTCTAAAAAACGGTTCATATTTAATGTTTGCAACTCCCCATGCGAAATTACGTAAATCCGTTAGTACATAATATTTTGTTTATTTGATTCAAAGCTGTCATGATAAATATGTGCGTCTCTATCCGAAAGAACTAACGAGTGGCAAAAATCTTCCATTATAAGAAAGAAAAATTGAACATTACTATGCATTTTCACCGTAATTCTTGTTTTTCTTCTTTCAGTAGGATTCCCTAATGAGTATGATGGGATCATAGCATTTTCAGAGGCTACCATCAGTGATTAATGAACAGAAATTTTCCAGCTTTTGCGTTTAGTGAACCAAAGAAGAAGGAATACTTTGAACGAAACATTTCAAAGGAAGCTGACGAACGACTGTGGGGAGCTCGAGGCAAATGCGCAGAGACAACCGACCACATGCCATTAGCGGTTCTGTGCGGATTGTGCACTTTTTAAAGCGAAATCAGTCTGTATCGGACTCAATGAAAGTGGCTCGCCTAGGAATCAACATCCGGTTGCTCTAGATTTTACAAGGGCAAAGTTTCATAAGCTGCAATGCATAATATTTGCTGTTTATGAAAGAAACAGTCAAGATTTGTGGCATTTTTTAAGCAAGTTTGCAATTTAGTCATAAGGGCATCGAGCCGTCTAGGCGTTCGCATTTGTAATCTGCCGATTTTGATGAATCACAACGAAGAAAATGTGTGACCGCTAAAAGACGAGTTTCCACGACTATTTTCACTGGATTGCACTCTTCACTTCGCGTCCCTATGGTGACCAAACATGCAACCAATTTATCCTGAAAGCTTTTCTAGCAAAGTTTTGCCGAAAAACGAGCCAAAAAAACAGCCTGCAGGACAATGCCAGCCGCTTTCGCGTTGATGCTTCTGCAGATGCGTAATTATACTTGTGAAACATTTTTAACTGATGAATCGAACTGGCTGTGGCAGTGAAAATTCATGAATATAATCCCAGCGGCAATACATTTTGTGCACTGGTTTGCCTGCTAGTTCGGCCACTTCCAGGACAGCGATATAAATCCACACTTTGGTTAGAAATATAAATTTCGGAACGAACGTCGGAGAAGACACCGATAAGGTGGGAGCAAACTGCAATATTAACAGGCTTTTGGTGCCTTTGGATGCACCGCTGTGAATAGCCTTAATGGATGAGGCAGAGAAAGGCGTCCTAATGCAGACCTTCTGCTACTTTTCTCATTGATATTTTGCTCCTTTCACCTACCACAAGAATGTGAACCGCGTCAGGGTGAGATGTTACGATTAATTTGCTTTATGCATAAAAAACATAGTTGTTGATGTATGTCCAATATATGTAGCCAATGTATAGTCAAAAATGTTATCCCTACAACATGGCAAAATCTTCGGGAAAATTAGCATGAAGTATTTGGTGACTTCTTGACGGCAATACATTTTTCCGCCTACCATAAGACTCACCTTTGGAATCATGAAAGCGCGCAAATCCGCCAACGGGTACTGCATATTTCCCGTATACCGCACTACCTATCATTCCGTCTTTCTGTGGGCAGATCAATCCAGTTCATCAATCGAGGTTATCCATCAGACTTATGCATTCATCTGTTTGTTGAGGAATAAATCGACTGACTTTTCCTTGCCATGTGGTCATGAAATTCCTATTTGCAAAGCCCCAGCATTGTGTTTGCGAGCATTTATTTATATGCTCGCATAAGTGGGCATGTCAGTCTGCCCGATATTTTGAGTTAGGCGATCATTGAAGATACATGGCACGCACGGGGTAGACCGCACGATTAAAAGCAATGCCATCTTTCCCGTTGATTGATTTGTCTCAAGTAGAGTTTTATAAGCTTAGAAGCGAAAAAAACTTCATTTTATATCAGTCAGTTTTTTCCTTTACATGGAATTCACAGTGCAAATAAACGAAAAGTTGCGGGTAAATGAGCTTTTTCGATTCGTTCTTTTATTTTCTTCGCGTCCAAGAAATTACTTTCGTACTTTACCGACCAAAGAGTTGCGAGTTGGCAGATATGTGCAGAAAATTCGTTTTTCCTGACTTGACAGCTGTGAAGTACATTCAGAATTTCTTCCACCTTCAAACGCTAAATTTGGGCGTTACTTTGCACCGAATAGGAAAGCGTTAGTCGCACTTTTGCTATCATACGTTGAGGAAGTGATTGGGCACGTTGAAAGTTTGCAAAAAGTATAGTTTCTTATGGTATGTTCCTCCATCAAAGAATATTGCTGATGATACTTCATCTCTCTGGATTCGTTTATTTGGTACTAGTTGGTTAAGTGTGACGATAAAATGTGAAATTTACAAAAGTCGTCTTGGAGAGGTATGTTGAAGGTATAAGGAAATGGATGGATGCAGTGCACACTGTCCAACGGGTGACATTCGTGATCTAATAGGCCGAGTTCGTGCAAATTTAATTCAGTTGCTGTTTATTTTGCTATGTATGTGAGATTTTCTCATTTACCTACTACAAGTTCAAGCAGTTTGCACTGAAAAAATCTCAAGAGCAATTTTCTAATAAAATCTTTGGCAATAAGCATTTTCTTCGTTGATAAAATAATTTTGCTGAACAAATTTGAACGAAAAACTTTAACGTGAGCTCAACTTCATTCATTTCACTAACACCTCAACAACGCCGCCTACTTGTAATCGTAAAAGTTTCACATTCGAGTACCAATGAAGAGCTTTCTCTATAATAATGAATGCGTATAAATCCATAAGATACAATGACGCGAGGCGGGCAGTCATCTCTTGGTTGATAACTGCCCAATGCGTTCAACACTCCTAGGGTTCAGAGTTGTGCTGTGAGGTATTCTTCCATTAATATAGGGGCCTAATATTTCCAAATAGAATATAAGCCTATTTTTCAAATGCTCTCATGCTTGCCCAATTTTTGAACCATGGAAACATACCTATTAGGCCAAAATAAGCTGGAAGCACATTAGAGAGATTTCTATTTGAGCTATGAGAAAAAGATAGGAGCACTTTTCTTTCAGAGCATTTTTCTTTTCAGATGCAGTCCATTATGCCACATGCAAACAAATTGAAGAGGGCTTTGAGGGGATAGCTGAAACGTTATGCATGTTTGTGTTCCGCTCAAGTGAGCACCCTTTTTCACACATTCAAAGGAAATAACAAATATGCGAAATAGTGCCTTCATAGTTCAAGTGATCCGACCAAGCATTCAGTTCCCTTAAAACAGCTTGTTTTTGTCGGCTGAGAGGGACAAAATACACAGAATTTTTTTTTCCGTCTTTGGAACTCAGCAACTCAGCAGTACAGGGGGCTACGTGATCGCATATATTATGACTATCAAATTGCACAACTTTAACTTCAGTGGGGTGATTACTGCTGCAAAAATTGAAGACACCCGTCATATGTACGTGCACACTTCGCATATGCAGATTCGCTGAAGTAGATAACTGAATTCATGTCGAGTATTAATGCTTTCACCATTATACTTCATTTGCAGATTACTCCCGATTTGAAGCTGATTGATTGACTAACTAATTGGTATGTATTATGCTAACAGTGTTATCAACGTATTTGATTCTAGCTTTGCAGTCACTCTCGTTTGCGGCCATCCGTTCTAGTTGAGCTGTTGAATCTATCTGCTGCTAAATACCGCATGATCCTGCCCGATCGCTCCTCCATGTTCAGTCCTTAGGAGATTAGAATTTATTCTGACGATTTGACGTTGATGCCGGCAGTCAGTAGGTTCTGTTCATTTTGAAATGGTGCTTTGTAACATAAAGTGCTTACGTTACGTCGTGTTGCTTCTTGAGTTAGTGAAAGAAGCACAGACGTCTATGGACGAATTCGTAATAACCGCCGCACACGAACATTGTTGTTCTGCTGAAATCCGTCACTGAGCTTCCTTAATCGATCTTCAGTATTAGCTGTTACCACGCTAAATTTTAGACGATTCTACGGCGTTCTCTGATCATTTCAAAAACCTCCACATGATTTATTACAGCTCGCGGCAAAGGAACTAGGTGGATAAATATCGTGATCAATAATAGTTTAGTGATTTGCAATCTTTCTGATTTCACTTGCAGTGGGTGATTGTGGAACACAGTGTAGACGCCTTCGTATTCTTGATATGGTAGTCGATGTTTTTCACTCATCGACCCCGCGTCGCATTTTGAAAATTGTGATTGGAAAGAGTCAATGAGCAGGCAACCCTTCAATGAGCAGGCAACCCTCCGCTATCAGGGAATTTATAGCCATCGACGACTGCGTTGTAACGACATAAATACACTTGATAGGGTTGAAAAATTAGCGATGGGCGATTAAGCACAATTACCAAATATCTTCTTCACGCTGCCACTAATTTCATCCAATTAGAAAAGATTCACTGTTCTTCGCAAATGATTTAATGAAGTAGTGCATTTTCCCCGTGCGTCTCATGAATAAGAACATCCATAGCATTCGAGACGCTCCGGAATACAAGAATTCTCATCTTTCATTTTTTCGTTTCGAAAACGCAGTGTCTCCCCTTCTGATACACATATCTTGTCAGTAGTGATTTTCTGGATTTCTTCATGTAATTCGAGTGCAGCATTAAGTTTTATTCAAGACGGTCAATATCCTGTGCATTGAAGCGCAGCTTGGGCGAAGTCACATGCTTTAGGCATTCAGAAATTCGACGAAGCGGACCCAGTAACGGTGAGCTTTCAACAAATTTTCATTCTATAAAGGTCGATCATTTCAAATCAACCGGCCTAGATTCGGCATCTGGCTATCTGTCATGACGCTGCTGAGATCAATAAGACGTCGCCATCACCACTAACTCGCCTTTGGTCAAGACTATCGATAAACATTTCTTCCATTATCGAAATGAGGGAGAAGCATTTTGAAGTTTTTTCGGCACAAATTTGTTGCAACTTTCGTGGCTCAATTATATACTTCCTTCGAGAGAGCAAAAGTTGCAAAAATTTCGTGCTAAATTTGTGAAGTTTTCCATGAAACGCATCAAACTAATCACAGATTCAGAAAACATCCAATGGAGGGAAATTCGGCTGGCTGACTCCAGTGCGTAGCCGAAGTCGACAGCAAGATTCAGAGAACTTCTTGTTGGTGGAAAGATGCATCGTTGTTGCTTGCGCACTGCATCGATGAACGGTTGCATATTTTCTTTAAAAGTGGTGCAGATGTCGTTGTCACATATAGGCTCTGAACAATGTGAGCAATTTCGCACTGAATTAGGAGCGTCCCATGAGCCGAATTGACAATATTTGCCATATGTGAAGCAACATGAAGCAGCACCACAAGTGGGCATCTTCGGCCAGTCGTGTGCTTGACATCTATGACTCAGTTATATTGCTTCTTTAAAAAGTGCTGATGTCAATTTTAAGTTTTCGAGTGAGCTTCTGAGTCATTATATGAGATAAACCTAGCGGCATTCTGCATGAGTGACGACAAGGACACTCCATCGGTTTTTATGCCCTTTGACTCCATAAATATATTTTCTTTCATCTTTTAAACCATATTTTCCGCCCGTAAAACCTATAAGAACGAAGAAAGAACACTTAATCGATTCACTGGTCAACATAAGATGAATAATGTAGGAGTGAAGAGAGATATTAGTTCTACTAGTAAACCAGATCCGTTTCACAAGTAAGATACACTAGCGATATAGGATGTAATAATACGACTGGCAGCAAGCGGTTCCAATTTCATTAACTTGAGCAACAAAGGTCCATATTATACACTCATATTTCCACAGCAGCAGTAATAAGGACATCAACGAACTCAAATCCTTCTCATAAATATTTATTTTTGCCTCGTAATCTTCACGTAAAAAATTAGATGTATCAATGGGAGTAAAACTATTGAAGGTACCACTAATGTCTACTGAGCGATGGTAAAGAGAATTTGCCTCAATTTCTTGTCTAGATGATTTGTATTATGAGAAAAGCGTTACGTGCTTCAATGTCATCGTTAGGGTTATCCGGTTACGCTATCACATTTCACCTAGCAATGCCTCATGTGGCACACATCACACACATCCTCTCTATACACTCAGATGAGCTCGTCCAACAAACGTTGTCAACGATGCCTTACGGTATTTCATTTTAACTCTCTTTGTTATTCGCAATTTGAGTTTCCTTTATTGCACTGTAGCATAAAGCCTTTTGTTACATTTCTCATTCACATATAATTGTAACTTTATCTTATCATCAAAGCCATAATAATGGCTGGAACTTCTAATGCAGAAAAAACGACAAGATAACGATGTGAATAATTTTATGAAAACTGCGACCAAGTTGTAGGCACTTTTTCCACTTTCTGGGCAAGAAATCGCCCGACCCGGCTACTTGAATGCACAAAAAACATCAGAGTCATCAGCGAGCGTAGTTCCTAGAAAACTGTCACGTTCAAAAAATTGTTGAACTAGACGACTCATATTAACTTTGCTTAGGAGTTGGAACGGTTGGCTCCACTGAAAGAGGGAATTAATCAACAGCTAAATTACTGCATAATATGCTGAATAAATAAATGGGTACTATCATGCGAGCTAATCGACGCCATTTCCTATGGTTTGCAATTCCATGCGTTTCTCGACAGCTGCCGCTGCGTTCTTATGACAAAAGCGCCGATTGCTATATTTGCTGCCCTTGGGAGCGTTTCAGTTTCTAGTTGTCTTTTTTTTTTCTGAAAATACATTTGTCCTGAATGCCCAAAGGACTAAACCACCCTCTTCCGCTTAATGCTAACTTTGAAGAAAAACATGCGCAATGCTTTCCAAATGATTACATCTTTAAATAATGTGGCCGGAGAAGGTGAAAAACTCTTGGAATCGAGTACTTCCCAAACAAACCTCACGTAAAATCAAATGCACCAACTACATTCCTCCTAGTTTCTATGCTTTATTTCCAAGGCATATCTTAATGAACATTTTGCAGCCTCTTTGGATATATAGAAACACCTCAGGATGCCGTTGCGCAATGCATTATATGAGCGCTCTCTAAGAGATCACTCAAAACGATAAGATGTCATTGAAAAAATTACGTCCACAAAAATATCACGAATTATGATGGATGGGTCACGTGAATTGGTGTCTGCGATGGTTCTGTGAATGCATGTGTTGCTAAGTTTTTGCACTGTTCTACTGAGGAGATTCCAGCTATTGCGTAGTTGCCGAAGTATGCTGAAATATGCTATAATTTTTTCTGAGAGAAAGCAACCTTGTTTAAAAATCGGCAATCGACGCATTGGACGAGCAACGTCAGGTAGACTAAGCAACCTATGGCGATCATTGTGGAGTATTATTACACTGCTAGCTATGCTTGTTTGCGCAAACTGCTGCACTTTTGGTAGGATCTACTTGACAATCAGCGGCTCACTGGAACAAAATTTGAAGAATCTAACCTCCCTCAAAATAAATGACTACGATCTCTCCATTTTATTCCCTTCTTTGCTGCTTAATGAGCATAAGCGGTTTAAAATTCCACAGCGGTTTTATTTCGGACTTACTAAATCACCGCTAAACAAAACTTCCCAATTTGCAATTTGCGCAGAAGAAAAGAAGCGTATAGAACATTTTGCAGTAGTTTCGAATAGCTGTGCAGTGTGGTGTGCAGTTAACAGCCTTGAACGAAGTTTCCATCTCATACAGAAAATACTCTCAGTGATTTAAAATTATCAACGCTGAAGCATGTTTCCTTTCACAGAAGAGAGTTGAAGTTGTGAGAATCCTTTCATGGCAGGAAAAGTGCGGTTCTGTTATTCGATCTGTTTTTGCTCTAATATCATTTATGCGGTGGAGAATTTGCGACTCAGTGTTCGTAAGGAGGAAAGAAAATGGCGATGAAATGCTTGATGTAATATTTCCAAAAAATATCTTTGGGGATCTAGAAATAGATCCAGAAAAAAATTTACATTCTTCTAATAGCCTCTTCTGCATCTAACAGGCTAATAGAAGGGCGTAAGTCAATGTTCGGCTGCGCAAAATAGATATTACGAGGATCGAGTAGAAGATAAATCTGAGAACTTTGAAAGCCTCATTAACTACTAGCGCAAACAAATGGAATAAAAATTATTTGGCTTGTCGATGTTCGAAAGATATGATTAGCCTATTGATGAGTCGATTTTCATACTTCAAAAGTTTTTGCGTTCCACATCTAGAATTGCATCAAATGTTTTTAGGTATTCATGCTGCCTGTAAATATCCATGCATTTAAGCAAATGGCCGTGTAAAAAAATATATGAACAGAATGAAGGTTTTTGTGTGTTTTCAATAGATATATACGCTGATATTACTTTTGGTGATTCTGCGATTTTTCTCCTCAGACTAGTCAATCATAAATTACTGCCTCTCGATGTGCCCATCCTGGTCGGACATGACTTTCGCAAACACCGCTGTGCGTTGATGGTGTCAGTGTCACATTTCCTATGACGTCGGCTTCGTCCGCATGCGGTCGTATCATTTTACTGATCGATCTGACATTTCCTGTGTTCTTTCTCAATATCTTCTCGTCGTTCTGTATAAGAGACATTTTTTTGTCCCCTAACTGTAAATATTCTCGCATAATACGATCGTTGATGATCGTTTTGGCACGCTATACTGATGTGCACGACCATCGGTATCGGATCGCATTTCGCCTGATGTTCCACTCGATCTTCTTACCTTACGCATGTATAGCATTGCAGAAATTTAAAACCTCCTAAAGCATAGTCAACTCTTTTCAGCAGCAGTCATAATGATCTTTCGAATGAATACTGAGGGGACACGCAGCCTACTGCATCCTTCAATAATAAACATATTTTCCTATGTAGATTTTCAGAGTGCCCTCTGGCGAATATATTTATATGTGTCTGTCTCAGATTAGGAACGAACCACTGAAGAGGTTATGAAATTTGGTAACTGTAACGTCGTACGCCGACCCCCTATCTCGTAATTTTTGTTGATGCATCGGCTCTGGGAGAGGGTTTTAAGGGGTTCAAGGATGAAAAAATTTGCTTGTATGTACATTGATAATTTTTACAGTTTATAGCGTTTATATTGTCATACTTTTCGGAAAGATTCGTTTGAGTGGGCTGAATAATCACAACAAGAAGATATCACCTGCCATAACAATTATTCTTGAGGGATTGAGAAACGGTCGACAAAGAGAGTGGAATGTAAAGTTGTACGTCTTACCAGGTGCTTCTGTACGTGCACATCACTAGATATTCCATAAGATCAGTGCACAATGAAAAACCAACCGGTGGGACATAGATTCATATCTTCGCCACCTTTAAATGTGCATAAGTTCTCTTAAATTGACGACGTATTAGTGTGGAAAGTGACGTCGGTGATTGGCCATCTCTCAAATACATCTTACCCTTCAACTGCCCAATCCAAACTTTAGTCACTGTCGAGATGAAAATGATGAATTGCCACAAGCACGAATTTCAATACCTTGGCCAATACGATTTTGCACGGCATCACATTGTCGACCCGTTGTTTTTAAATCTAGCGAGTTTTCAAGTGAACCGACCACCTATTTTAACGTTTGAAAGAGTTTCACTTTTGGGAAAGAGTTCGTTTTAAAAGGCACTCGACGATGGCTTCGACCACATTTAATCTGAGAGCGCAATCACAGAAAATGTAAAATATGGAAACATATTGAGTGAAAAGTCAGTGATGAGCTCCATATTGAAGAAACATAGGAAGATTCAGTTCATATTTGCAAGAACAATCTGCGCTAGGAAACCGTTTTGTGCTGATTCTTCTTTGATCTACTCAATAATGAAATCTGGGTTCAAACTCTAAAGTTTGAAGTATAAACCTTTAATTTTTCAGCAAGCAACAGAAGTGATAGAAAAGTGGCCAGGAGAAAGCAGCGCATTGCGGTTTTGTTCACGAAAATGCCTCGATGAATATAAGCTGGAAATTCTCAGGAAGGAGACCGTATTTTGCATATCGGTTAGTGATTATTTTTGTTAACTTAAAGTTTTCTGCTTTTTTCCAATTTCTCAGGCAATATTGCTTTCGTTATGTGTACCCTTCTGTAGGCATACTTGATATTTAAGCTTGTGAATTCGATTTCACCCATGATCATTTGGAGAAATTACGCTTTAAATGTCTGAAAATTGGATGGGCACTTAGGCGACCTTGCCATTTTCACGTCCCGCATCATGGCAATGCCGCTTTTTCCTCTCACTTCTGCATTTTCAACTGCGCGGTCATTGAAGCTGAAACTCCGAGATTTGCTTGGTATAACATATGCATTAGTACACCTTTCAACGTTTTTCACGTCCACTCATTCGCTAGAGGGCGAGCTAAGGAGATTTTAAGCGTTAGAAATGTCTACATATATATATATATATATATATATATATATATATATATATATATCTCAGAGCTATTGATATTTACCCCCGTTGAGCCACAAAAGACGATTCATCTGCTGAACATTTATGACTAGCAAGGTCACTCGAATTATGAAGATGGTATATTTCATTATTCGCAAGCCTTCTGTAGAAATGGTCGTTCGATGAGTGGAATGCAAAAGCCCGAACCGTGTTGGCAACTCCGTCATGCTTCTGCACTCGTTTAAATAGACATCAAATGGTTGATGTAGGGAAGTGAGCAACGAAAAGCGTATGTCGAGCAAATAACTCTTAGACGTCAGAAAAACAGCATTCTTTATTAAGATGTCATATGTATATGTGTTTGTGAGGAAGGTGACAGCTCGGTTCTACGCCTGAAAAAATTTTGCCATTCCAGAAATCCGTTGCTGACAGCTGCCTCAGAAGTGCAGTTGAAGGCAACATGACGAAGCGTCGTGTGTGTGAGAATAATGAAAAACGACGTAAGAGACGCAAAGAGCCCCGACCCCATCCATCCTATCGCCTCAACAAGCGCTACTGGGACGACATTCGTGCTGGTCGTCGTGTCCACGACGGGCCTTCTTTTCAACCCCAACAACGGTCAGCTCCTGTTAACCGTGGAAATACAGTCAGTCTTCCCACATTCACTAATCCAATCGCTCACCTATCGTTTCCTCAAATAAACACGGCACCACCCTTAATGGCACCGTGCATTCCATATCCCTTCTCATCAGTCAGTTCGAGCAGTTTTTTCGCAGACTCGTTTGCCGGCACTTTGATGCCAAAAACAGAGCCCGAAGATATTATTGACGTAACGTCGTTCGATGATGAAAATATCAAGGCGTTCGTCAATCCTATCGAAAAACAAGAGTGTGAAATTCAGACCGCTCAGGTTAGACCACGGGAGAGTGATTTCGTTGTTGACGAAATAGCTGACGAAATGTTCAAAGAGTTGATCGGGTCCAAGAGGAGCAAAGGACGCGAAAAGGTGGATTCCCCTCACAACAATGCCGCCGGTGTATTTATGCCGATCCCTGTGCCCATACCAATGCCAATATTGATACCGCTTAGTGAATCGTTTATTTTGAAACACTTCAGTCGTGTATGATGATTGTCGCTGCTTTGCACATAGGTGCATAATGGTTAATTCATATGTTCACAGATTGTTTCTTCTCATCTACAGAAAAGCGAACATTGCCATCTGCCAACATGTGACTTGTTCGCTAAGTGGAACCTCTGAGACAGAATGAGGAAGCAAACTCGTGCGTCTTTTTCGTTTTGTTTCGAGGGATGGCATTACCATCCCACCATAGTTGTCATCTAATTAAACGATCTTTCATACCACAGCGGTCTCTTAAACGTGACAAAAGCAATGCTGTATCTGTCCTATTTCCCCAGTGCTACAGCTAATGCATTCATATCTGTATTAAAATAATGGCAATAGCTGATATTCAGTTATTTCTGGCAGTCATGAACCTTGCACTCAAAGAAGTACGCTGCATTGTGCGCTTCATGTCTTGCCTTGAGTGGGATGCTGCAGCACCATTCACACCACATATCCTCAAATTCCCTCATTTACCGTATTTATACTAAATACATAAACAAAGGCGACTTCGACATCGTAACTGAGAGGAACAAAATTTTCGCCTCCGAAATTCAGCTTAATATTTTTTAAAGGGCTTTCTTTGCTTAACAGTCGCACGCCTTATCCGTCAGCACATTTGGCAAACCATCTGCGGCTTTCGAATATGTTTGAAACACTCGAATCGTGTCTGCTGCACTTGCAAAACAGAATTGCTTTCATTCACTGAAATATGCTCGGAATGACTGCAAATGCCGAAATCCCCTCTCTATTTATTGCTAATCCAAGCAAGTTCTTACATTTCTTTCATTTCCCGACAATCTCAAACGTTAATCAATGAATTTTTTCAACAAATAGCAATATGACATTAAATCTTACCGGTTCAAATGTATTCACATAAAGGCGAAATCATACGCATACGCAGTCAATTCAACACACGCTCTGATGTTTGAGTGATTGCAATCTTGCTTACCTCCTTTCCATAAGCACGTAAGGAGAAGGAGAACGAAACCATAAACACGTTTTGAGACACATAGAGTATCCAAGGACTACGATGAATCGTCCAAAGCACATTGTCTAAGCTCGTCGCAAATTCCGCACAAAGAGTCAGTCACGTTTAAAAAACTGTGAGAACGTTGAAAAGGTCAGTTTTTGCGCATATCCGACAGTATCCTTGCATGACTGTTGTTTACAAGACTAGATTCTAAGTTGTCTTCATTAAAAGAAACCTTCTAAAACATGGTACCAGAGCTTTGGAACCATGCACCAGAATTATTCAAAGACGTTGAAAAATTAGTTCGATAAATGCTTTTTTAATCTCGCGGGTTCTTCGGCTTCCCAAGCCGGCCGGTGTTGCTTTGTCGGCATCTTCTCAAGAACACCGATATGATGTTTGCATATGCTATCCACCTGTTGCTCTATTTGTTGAAAGGTGGATGGTCTAGAATTACACTTGTGGAGTTTCGTAAGGCTCAGAAGAGGAGATGTAACGAATGCTGACGGCGAAAGCGGAAAACATGGAGCGGTCATGTGACCATGTTTTCCAGAGTGTTCGATGTGATAAAAAATGAGGAGAGTGAGGTAGAATTTTCGTGCATTTTTTGCTGCTGTATGCGTGGAACGATTTTTTGCTTTATAGCCGCGTTCACCTCTGCGCACATTATGACAACAAAAGCGCTGCTGTCAACCAGAGAGGATCACTTTACATCTGTATGCGGTAACGCAATCCGCTATTAACGTATAGATGCCCGCGAGATTTTACAAAAATGTGTTGCTTTGCTCATTTGGTTCGTTTGCAGCTATGGAAAAAGGGAGTCGATTAAACTCATAGAAACGCACCCATCAGACAGAGCATCATCAGAAAGCTAGCACCAATGTTTCTTTGTGCTCATTTAGCACAAAGAAATGATCGGTACAGCGATCCGGAAAATGTCTTTCTAGCATCCTTAAACGATGGATATAAAACTTTTTTGTATGCGCGAAGGCCCTTCTTTGGAACGCATCATTGGAGAGAACTGCATGAAAACAATAGGATGACAGAGATAGAAAGAAGTGAAAATGCATATTTTGCCAAATTGCGAAAACAGACGCCAGAATTTTAGTTCAGTTGGCTTCTTGCATCATTTGGTACAGCTAAATGAGCCGCATGTTGTTTTGAATTTTACCGCAAGTAATAGAACATATCCTCACATAAGTCGAACATATTTCCACCATACTTTACTGCGCTTAATTCGATGCTTCATCTTACGGAAGGTGTGCACCTAACAAGAGTCAAAAACGTTTTAATTGTATTATTCTATATGCCTTACAAGAATTATGTGGAATTATGCATTCCACGATGGTGACTGAAGATGTCTTCTTGAAGAATTTCAAATTATCAATCATCCTCGTCTTTAACACTGTGGATTCTTTCCGTAGCAACAAAAACATTCGACGACTGTCGATGTTGTGTGCTCAATGAGGCAACGATATGGATCAGCTTCAAATGAGATCTGCTGCAAAGCTAATAAACGCGATTGTAGCTAAGTTTATATTATCACATCCTTATAGTAATTACTGTGCGTTCGCATTTGAGCCTTTTTGTTTGTTCGATGCTGCACTCTCGACCTTCCCCTTATTCGCATAGAACATGTCCATCTTCTTTGGTGGCACCGCCTTCATCAGAATAGGATTGTACGGATCACAAGTGATTGGAGTGAATATTGATAGTTCTGCCATTTTCACATGCCTACGCCTATAAGAGTCATTCATTGCTGGCAAACAATGGCGAATATAAACGAAGGAGGTCAATACACAATCCGCTTTTTGTAACTCAACCGACTGAGCGAATCGACTGCCGGAAGATTTAGTCAATAACACAGTAATCCCTCCTCCTACTACCATTCGATGATCTAACTACTTAAAGCAAATGTAAGCATAGCGGACCTTAAATTTTACTGATAAAAACTTGAGAAGGTTGATGGGTCAAAGATCTTTTGTTGCTGCGATATGACAATCACTTTAAATATAAAGGATAATTCTGTATGTATATTTTCGTGCTAATTTCAAATGGTTACATTGGTGGTTTCAATAGAGCAACTCACTCGTTCGGTTTTTTCGGCTGTTTTCGATATATGCTTCTTTGTTTCCTTTCATTTCTTCTACACCTTATTTTTTCTGCCTCACGTAATCCAATTTCCGTCGTATCAGCTGCCATGCTGAAAATTCCATCATAATGGGGACGACGACTTGTTTTTGCAAAATGTATGCATCAGAACTATTTGCTTGCATTTTAGGAGACTATCGCAGCTGCAACAGATTCCTTTGCTAGGAGGATATTCTCCAAAAATAAGTTTCATTGAAGGGAAATCAGAATTCATCGATTCTGCATTGAAACTGGATCATCGACCATGATTGTTCGAATGTGACGAAGGTGTGTATCTCCAATTTATACAAAGTGGATATATTCTCATTTCTTCACATCAGCTAAACTACATATGTGAAGGGATGCGATGCCACCAGTGTCATATCGGTCCGATAGACATATAGCTAGTAAGTTTTGACTAGCTACAATTCTTGTCTACTTCATGCTATCCATCCAACACAAAGGTACTCGCTGCTTTTCGCATGAAGTGAGCAATAATCGCCCTATGATCTGCTTATGACGCACACTGACTTCTGAAAACTACGTGGTTGTACTGCCTCATTCCATTGCTCGATGTTCCACATTAAAGTCAAACTGCAGCAAATTCGTTGGTATATTAGCCCTTGAAATGCCAAAAAAAGTTCTTCCTTTACGAGCAACTATAGACGTCTTTCACTGATTTTCATAACAGCGAAAACGTACCGCGCATTTATCTCTGGTTTCTTCTCAGCTAATAGTGCACACCGCACAACACGAACAGCTTGCTCATCAATTGGTCTTTCCAGAGTCATAACTGCCTTAACAACAAAGAAAATTAAAGCAAAACTGCTCCCTGTGAGAGTGCAGTTGACGAATTGCAACAATATCCATTGCCTTGAAACTTCCACCCCACAACTAAATTTATCACTCTCATTTTTTTTCAGCTGTCGCAGACTAACGAACTTTAAGAAATCATCGAAAATTCTTGATGAAAGAATCAGGAAGTTGGTAAGCTTGAGCACCATCTGATCGTAAGGAGAATCAACAACAGAATGCAGATGAACATGACAGACATAATGATGATGTGTGAGTGGCATTTAAAAAACGATTATCAATGGTGGTCGTATAGTTGTAGAATTTGCATGACCAACATTTCAGCTTCCTCTTTATCGCCCCATAGGTAGCATAATTTTCTGCAGTTTTGTGTTCATAATGTCGCGGTTGCTACTTCTCAAAGAACCCACATTCGTGATTTACTCGTATAGGTATGAATAAAAGTCAGGATGACATGTTTTAGTATGTTCAGTGAAAAAATCGCCTACATATTTCTTCACTGAAAGGTAGGAGATGATGAGTGCGTTACACGATGCAACCGTTGTTACCGGAGTTCCTTGCACATCAACGATGCAATCACCCATAAGACACGATTGCACCGAAATGCTCAATTGATCTGTGTGCGTTATATACACCTAAAATGTCCATATGATTTTCAGTAACAGTTAGCGTAGTGCAAATTCGATTGAAACGCATCGAATTAATTGAGTTCAATGAATAATATTAACGCTCTTAAGAGATTGAGTAAATATTGTTGAGTTTTTTCGCGACGTCTTCATTGTTGCGATCATTTTTAAGCTTGATATAAGTCTCGAGTTGCTGCGGCGATCGTTCGTTGATAATGGAAAACTTAGCACGTCCTATCGCCAACTGCTCTCTTGCTCTCATCCGCTATCACCAGGGAAGTTTCTTCCCGCACACATCAGCGCATTTCTCCACGTTTCTCCGCCGCTCCTTGATTTGTATAATTTATATTCCAATTAAAAGATTTTTTTCGCTCTTTTTGTTTTATGCTCCTTTCTCAGAATATCCGATTTTTAATAATGTGTCGACTGAACAGTGAATCCGCAACGTGATCTGCATATGATGATATTTGGCTGCTGCACATAAGTAACTTCTACAAAATAAACTGAACAGCTAATGAATGCAACAACTGCATTTTACAAATTTTGGATGAAATGAAATGTCGTCGACGTGGTCGATTTCAACACAAGCGATAGCTCAATTCGTTTCAGAAACCTCTATTACTGAGTGGAAAATGCAGTGCAGTAAAATATGTGAAATGTGAAAGACGTTGTGATAAACATAACTGACAGAACTAAATGGACGTAGCGCAATCTTCCTAGTAGGGGAGTTTTCATCGACTGCAACACCCATCAGCCAAAGGAGGCAGATCATTGTAATGACATTTCACGAATGCAGCCAAATGTGCCTACTGATTCCTTTCACGAAATGAATGGAAAACATCAGCGTGATGCAACGTGCAATTGCATCGTTGATAGTGAAGTTGTCCTTCAACTCAGTTGCTGCGCGACATTTGATTCGTTCTCACCGTACTATTTTGCAGTTTTTGGCTGAAGGGTGCATTATGGTTCTGTCAATCTGGGCAGAGGAGCAGGCCTAATGTTGCTACTCTATATGCGGTATAAAACCTATAAGGTTTACACCTGTTGTAGACATCACACAAAAATTGCTAGCGTTCTTCTCACCTTGCTGTTGTAAGATTTAATGTTCATTCCAAGTGCCGCACCAGGATACTGCAGTAACAAGGCAGTGATGTAGGAATAACCAGGCACTCTATCGTAGCCTTCAGGTAAATATTCAGCGGGCTCATTCCATCGAGGCCTTCGAACAGTAAGTATGAACTAAAACTTTTAAAGGATGCGACATACTGTGCTCATATCGTTATTTCAAACGTTACTACAATGACATAGTAGTCGGGAAACAAATAGAAAAATATAACTCCGCAGTGCTTCTCATGGCGTGAACAGTGAAAAGATTTAATGAATAATTAAAGTGGTGAAAATATCTATGAAAAAATACATTTTGCTACCATTACTGATTAACGCTTCTAGTTTTTGCACTAACTATTTGCAGAGGGATGATGCGAGTGCTCGTTGTTAGCGAAATTCCTTAGTTCGCCTTCGATAAGCGATCTTTTTTAAATCAACATCATCCTCAACTTTGAGATTTTCAGATAGCACTCTTACTCATATTTCCTAGAAACGACACACGTTCACGTTGACCAAAAGTTCCTACAGCAACATTCCCGATAGCATAAATCGCAGTGAAAAGAGAAACGAATTTCTAGGAATGACAGTGAAACGCAGTGAATATGGAGATGTTAAACAATCATCAAGATTTAGAGAGAGTCAATTGGTGCTCATATGAGCTTAATTTTTCTCACTTCAGTCATCCTATTTCTTCTCACGTATATATCTCACTTCGTTCGAGAAGGAACACAGCATCAGAGAGACCTCCTCTTCAGATCGCCTCATATTTCGCATATGAACGTAGAATTCCGCTTTGCTCATAATACGCTGATTATCGATCTTCACAATAAAATCACAAAGTTTTAAATGCCCTTGCAGAAATGAATCGTCATCGATCTTCACCACCAACAGTGATTTTGAGACTATGACACCGAACTGCAATGAAGTTGCTAATTCTGAAATCAGAATGTCTATCGTCCGAATTAACATTCATACTAACTCCTTCGCCATAAATTACGTGAGAGCCCCATAAATAGCCTCTTTCTTGGTCCAAATGTTCACTTAGTTTCTCAATTATTTAACTTTTAGCTATTGAAGCGTATCAAGAAAACGCTCGTTGACCGTTTAGCCTTATTGCATTCTGTTCCTGATAAGTTCACTTATTATCTTTCCCTGCTAACAGCCTATTTGCTTCCACCGCTTCACTGCGGTTTTGCGAAATTTCTTTGACATATAATCGTCGGCATCGTAATTGACGTCAGCTAAGCATTCGTTGCATTAGTAAAGGCGTTTAGAGAACGATGGCACTATGATGCAACTGAGAAGTGATACTCTCCATAAACTTTACGATGTCATTTATATATTCATTAATATTACCGAAATCTCTTCAAGTACAAACGTCACCGATCCCTTACCGATTACTTTGAATCTCTAGCCCAATTCACTATGATTTGTTGACGCGTTTCCTGCCTCTGATCGGTTTAAACTCGATTCATTTAAAAATGCGGTTGCCCACATATATTTGTACCTACGAATAATTCCATGTCCATGTTACATAATACATTTATCGCTCATTTAGATGAACTTTTGAATATTTGCAACTGCAAGCCGACTTTTCTGCACACATACATCTATCCAATGTCTGTCTTTCAGGTGTTTTCAGCGAAGGATCACTGAACCTAGCGTTATGCAGCTTAGTGGGGACAATGTGCAGCATGGAAGAGAATCGTTTATGAATATTTAATGTAGCCTATTAAATGCGAAATGACTTTCGGATTATAAAGGTACCCACTAGCGTTATTAATACGTATTCCGAAGGCGTCAGGGAAGGATGGAGAAGCTCTGAATTTATCTGCCTCTAAGCCTGATCAGCATTTCAATGAGCTTGCAAAAGATGATAAGTTGATAACCAGCACGTTATAAATATTTCACAGACCCCACTTCAATATGTCAGCACATCATCTCCACCTACAAAAAAAGAAAATGACGTGAGGAGCTGGAATAATCGCATCTTGATATGCATTTACGATGCCTTTGGAATATACGCTTGCAGCATATGCTAGATTATCGATGCATCCAGGTGCAGATAATGAAGTAAGACTAGAGCTAAACCTTCGAGTGTCTTTTGAAGACGGCTGCTATCGGAACTTCCTTCGTGAAACTCGCCGGCAGATTCCCAGCAAAGCCAAGTTTCGTTGGCCCTTCAGACGATCTGAACTTGAGACCATATTTATATCAAAAATGAAAAGCAAACGTCTTATCAAAGAATTTTGAGCGACGAGCAATACGTGCAGTCTTGACGACGCAAAAGAATGCTTCATTAATGGGAGAGGAGCCGCAGTTGTTATGAATCTCAAACATAAGTGCCTCTATAATCCGAAGGAGGTGGGTGAGGAATCTACCTGTGACGGAAGTGGAGTGGAGCAAGAAGCGACAAAATTAAATTGAAAGAGTACAAAATTCCAATCAATTCACAACGCCATTGATAATATTCGCAATGAGTTCGCCTTAAAAAGCAAAAAACTTATAAACTACGAGTTGAAATAACAAATCCAATTCCTTCTATGAGAAACTGCAGAATCGCTCAGGCAGCGTCCAACTGTAACCGTCAGAAGTCAACACTGTCGGGGCAGATCCGTTGTCACTCATTTACTCCCCCTCAATTAAGTTTCAGTTACTGCAGATTTTTTCATAATTCTATTTTTGATATCTTTGAATCTTTTTGTTGTTTTGCGCTCATCGTATTTTCGTTTCCACGCTTCCCGGTACCCGTTTATACTGTGCCGCAGTTAATTTATCTCTTAAGAGTTTCAAAAGCGTTCATGACTGATCTCGTGTATCGCATCACCTCATACGAACATGAAACACGCATAAATCAAAATACGCAACGTATTTGTTCATTCATTTTCGTTTAATTCAGAAGCGAGACTTAAGTTGGTAATGGACACAGTGACTTATATGGATGCCTCAAAAATCGATCAGAGTAGTTAGACTTCGCGTAGTTCGTCATGAAATTGATTGCATGAATAAAGATTCCTGAAATCTATGAATTAGTCTTTTAGTGCCGCACTAATGCATAGCATCCAACTCAGACACACTTTCAAACATCCCATAATTTCGCGTTCATTTTCTTTTTCTCACTGACCCGCATTGCTTACTTACGCATTTTTTTCTCGTCCACAACGAAGGATGACATTACGCAATATTAGCGGTCTCCTCGTTAATTGTTTGCGAAGTCACACATGGAAATGTAAAGATTTGAAGACGGGCTGAATGATGTGGCGTGAAAAATCGAGAAAACACGCTGTATATAGTACCGATGAGTTTGCAATCCTTCGACGAGATCTAACCACACATTATTGAGGTGAATAGCAGTCACGAATTGCTTTCCAAGTATTAGTGAACAATACATCCTTCAACTTATAGCGATCTTGTGAGCAACAGAAACGCATTCTTTATTCGCACAATATGGCGTGGTCCCCGGTAGGCCTCGTTGATGTTGAGTTCATGCAGTACACTGCAGTGATGAAGCCAACGAGAACTGTTCTTTCTTGTTACTTATTCCTAATCGTATCCATATTTTTTCCCTAACTTAATGTTTTCTGCTTTTATTTTCACAAGAATCATTTGAGGTTATGCTTCACCAGAAAATGACCTTCATGAAACCGTCACTTCAGTGCCTTCTAAAACTTCTCATATCATTGTTCCATGGTGCGTCCAATAATCACTGCAACCGCCTTACTTTGGTGTCTTCATTTTGCTTTTTCTCTCATGAGCATCTACTATCAGTCGTCCATTACTTGGAGTGGCTTTCGCCTTCACGACCGTTTCACGCAATTTTCGTTTCGACGCCGCGCTAGGTAATGGACCCTTTCGTCTCCGTGCCTTCGTAACAACTTCATTTAGTTCACCTTCGACCGTGAGTGTTTTCTCAGTATGTACTGATGCTTCCGACCACGAATGCTCTGTTGGTGATTTAAAGCTATCAGAGCCTTAAAAAACCAGTTCTTATTCTGTTGAATGATCCACGCATATGCAGCCTCATTACAAATATCTCCCGTGTTTTTAATTTGCGAAGCACCTTACGAATTTTCTTTGCGCACTACGCTTTCATCAACCACCGATATTCTTACCACTTCCTTTTTATACGTTCAGTTGCCTATCCTATCTGTCCCATTGCCTCAAAAGTTCCTCTTTTTAAAGAACACAGAGTAGCAATTTCCGAAACGTTCCCATCCAGGTCTTATGCGACAGGATGTCATGATGAATTAGAATCATTTCATGTTGCATAATGGACTCCCAAAGATGCGTTATCTGAGGCCCAGAAAGTGCAATCGCTACCATGGAATTGGGATATCTGGAAGCCACTCATGAAATCTTTAAGCTGAGGGTGCTCCGAGGATTTTCAAGACGGCTCCGAACCTCACGATGCCTCTAAGTTATACAATCTTGATTTTAACGTCAGCAGGGGAGGGGTACTCTGAGGTGGATTCCTGCCCCATCTAATCTAGCTGGGCATCTTGTATGGCTCACCTCAAGTTGGTGATTCGAGCAGAGAAAGAATTTTGGAACGCAACCCCTAGAGGAACATTTGAGTAGCTGTAAAGAAATCCCCGATAGCTTGCCGTTCACCATTTCTGCTCTGAGCTCAGCAACTGCAATGACTGCGTTAGTATGATTCTGGGTCAGAAATGCCTGAACAGAGGTGCCAACAAGGACCGTGAAACTCGCAGACCTATTGCCCATTTGTGCACCAGCTACCCTGCTGTTCCCATAAAACAGCAAGGATCATAAGCCTTGACCATCACTCATGCGACATACTTTTTACAACTCTTAATTTATTCTCAGTTTACTTATGTTCAGACTCTCAATTTACTTTTGCATGCGTTTTCCTATTTTAGAGCATAAAATTATATTGATGCTGACGAGGCATTTATTGCAAAAAGTGCTGCTTATAAAGAGACATTTTCTGAAGATCCTTCCCTGTAACTTCAATACTTCAACTTCAGCAACCCCTCGAGATTTCTATTTCTGCTATCATCTGCTTCTGCAATACGTCCCATTTTTAGCAGTATTCCATTAGACCATGTACGTGAGAAAAAGGCTGCGAGAACGCAAAACGAAATAACGTGAGGTATCCTGTAAAGATTGGATGACCGGGTTACTAGTCCTGTTAGAATTGTAACAGTACAACGGAGGGAAGCTTTCAAATATATAAAGCTTGAGAAAGGAGCACTAGAGCGATCAACATTTCAATATTCCTGGAGCATATATGGAACACTTTAAAGATATCTAGAATATAAATGGAAAACATTTTACCACACAATAAAATTCCACTTAATTGCACAGAATTGTTATGTCACAAGACTGCTTCATGTCTTCCGAAATGCGACACCACAGTTCAGAGTAAACCACTATAAAAGTTCCAAAAACATATCTTCTCCCGTTCGGTCGTGAGAAGGAATCATTTTGGCCCGTTGCATTGACCGCAACCAAATTTCGTATAGATAAAACTGAATCGAGTCTTCTTTAATGTTTTTCATTTCATCTTCTTGTGAAAACTGGTTCGCAACAATGTCCATGATTGAATGTAAACTCTCATGCACTTACCGGCCAACCAATCAGCTTGTTTGAACTCATGAGTTTGAACATATCCTGTTTGAACATAGCTTGTTTGAACATATCCTCATTTTTACTATGGCTAGTTCTATTCTCACCATGCCGTTAACACTAGAAACCACTGCAGTATTGAGTATGACCATTTTATTCTATTTACAGATCCGAGTACGTATTGTTCATCGATGAAACCAGCTGCTTCGCTGGACGAATTATGGAAAGCGCTCGCCGTGCCAATTCACTCGCCTCATTTATTTAAAACAATATAGAGAGCAAATGCGAAGTTTCTGAAGCGTGAACTTCATCATCGAATTTGACAGTTGGCTTGCGACACATGTCTAAATCAACAAACCTGGACCCTTCATCGCCGCCGCTCACTACAAACTCAAACTAGAAAATAACCATAACTAACGGCTAAACTGTTCAGCAAGAATTTCACCATTTCTCAATACATTTACGCTAAATGAAAATTTAAATTGTCGGCAATAACCAAAACGCAAATTGACTAGAACATTTTCATTGACTATTACGCTTTTAAACGGTGAAAAATGAGGGAAAGAAGCGATAATGCTCGACGAATTTAACAAGAGACATTCCCAGTATCGCTGAAATGATCTGCGATAACCTCATATGAACAATTCCCCAACGAATCTCCCAACTCCGGCCTCTGGCCACACCTGAGGTTTGCAGCTCGCTGCAATCCACCATACGAGAACGTTCGATCCGTTCAATTCATGCACTCTCTCGTTAATTCGAATAACGCTATCCCATATATAAAACTGCCTGAACATTGCAGCTGATGCTCCCTTTCAAACATAAAAAAGAAATCCTGGACAAAGATATTCTTCGTGATGTGTGGAACTAATTTCATGGAAAAGTTGAAAGCATCGCACCATTCGAAAGGTCGGCGATATTATCCTGGTGAAGGTAAGGAGAAAATAAATGACCACTGCATTTAACCACCAATCACTTGATCATACTACCCTCTCATACGCCTCAGTTACATAATTTAATGCTAAAGTGGCACCTCATTTGTGCTGTCTCCTCAAACTGTCCTTTTTTTGCTGCTTGAGGAACTGATAGTGGTGAGACCTTTGAAGGTTGAGAATGCTTTAATTGGTCCAAACGAAAAGATGAAGTAAAACATCAAAAGATACAAAAGAAACACTGCAAGATAAACATAAAACGAAAGCAGACGGGTAAGCAGACTTAAAAGATTAAAACAGCCATTCTAAGGTATTCCAACGTATTTACAGGAAATCATGGCAAAAAGGATGCGACATGAAAAATCGACGATATTTAACTATCGCCGGGCAGAACTTGAAAAGAAAAGTGAACGTCCCCTTCATCCACCGCACCAATTACTTCACTCATATAAGAATGGAATGAAATCTGCAAATGAAAATATACATGTGCTTAAGGCAGAAAATCAACTGAGAACGACGAGATCGTGAGCAGTCCGCACTATAGATATTCGGTGTTATTCGAATTTCTTATAATCCTCTCGTGAAAAGCGAGCACCAGCTGAAATCTTCGAATGAATTTAGAAATGCGAGCGTTGAATGCTTGCGAACCACCTTTCCTCCGTTAACCTTAGTTGAATTTCACAAGAATGGAATTTTATTTAGATAAAAATGAGCTTTTAGAACCGATGTATGTTAATAAAAAAACTGAGATAATCTCCTTCATTTTGCGGAAAAAATCGTCATCACCATCGGGTCTGCGGTGTCATAGTAAAAGAAAAAGAGAAAGCTTTTACGCTGGTCTCATATGGTAACAACTGGAAGAACAAAAAATACTTCAGCTATGTTAAATGCTAACTATATAGAAAACATCAGTCTGATCGCTTTGATATGCAAGCTTCCAACAATAATACTCAGTATTTGCCATACTAAGTTTTCCTTAGAAATGTTCGAAGTTAAGATTCCACTATTACAAAGGGTCTCTTTTGTTGACCCAAGCTCTTTAAGGTCCATTTTTCTAGATGAAAAAACATCAGCAAAGAAGCAGACTCTGGGACGCATAGATACGAACGCGCACAAAACGATTTTTTACCAAAACCACAGAGAAGGCTTCACATCCGAACACATGAATAAAGAAAATTTCGCTCCTCTTAATACTCATACAATAATATGAACGTCCGTACTTGATCAGAAACTCATCCAACACTCCGTTCGGCGCCGACTGAACATGAAGAGTCTAGATTCGGTTGATCACTCAAAAAATATTTGATTCATTCGACGGCGTATGGAAGCAAAATAAACCACCGGATCATATCATTAACTGTCTTCTAGTATAAGCAATGAAAAAGAATGTGACTGTCCCATCTAATAATTCACCCACAAGTATATTTAATCACCACTAAGTGTGAAGAAAATGGGAAGTTATAATTAGGAACGTGCTCACTTGTGGCCACATCTTTTTGCAAACATCCTGCGGAACGCGCTCGAATTTCTTCTTATGTTGATACTTGACGACGAATGATGCTGGGAATTTGCTCTCTGCTGGCTACAAAGAAATTTAGTTAGTCATATTGTTACACTCGTCCATTAGTGAGTTCCTTACTTCGAATTATTTAACTCGATCGACATTCAGTTCCCGTTCACAACTTCAAATACTGCGATAAACATTTGAAGGAAATGTTCCGTGATTAAGGACTTTTCGAAATGCGCAAATTTTGTGTAAGTAACGAATCGATAATAATCAGTAAACGGCTGAAGGAATTTCTATTTAAGATTTAGAGCAAATTTTGCAAATGTTAACGAGTCAAGCAGATCACTCATTGATTTGTTTGTGTGGAAACAGCTATAAGCAATACGGCGTTCAAGCGTTACCTACTGCAAGCTGATTAAACATACGGTTCTAATAATATCCGAGCAGTTAAGTATTTTTATGCTCATTCCTTCTAAAGTTAGGAGGGGGTGGGGAAGGAGGAACAACTAAAAACGTGGCGTGTTGCTTCATCAAGAGATCTAAACGCAAGCAGCATCACGCTGCAATAACTACGACGAAGACATGCTGGCGAATTTGCCGAATGCAATGACGAAAGATGTTGCCGTTGTGAAGAATTCGAATGAAAACTGCGCATATATATAGATAGAATGAAAATGGCGTTATAGCATTGGTTCGGTTTCACAACAAAATGCAATCTCTTGCACGAAGACTTAGACGAATCGACAGAACTTTCGACAGCACTGTTGCCTACGGCGAGTCAGTGCACTCGAAACAATCACTGCTCCCTCATCAGCCTATCATATAACCTTCAATCGAATCATCCAAAGGGATTTTTGATGCAGACAGGCCAAGAACACAACGGGAGAGAATGCAGACTCGCATGATTACTATTTTATTAATGCATTACTCAATTTGAAAACGGCGATAGATGTTTGTTTCATAAGCGGGCAGCGAACGTGTGTATCATAGGAAAATTGCATGCAATGAACTGCGTCAGCCCAGTGACAACTGTATTAATCATCGGAGATGGTTTGAATATTACATCAAAATGGCTGGACCCGACTCTCTTCACAAAATAGCCACATAATTAAGTGCCGCTTACTTAACGTTACTTCGGAGATCTGAGAATCTCATACATCAATGATCTAAAAGAAATTTTTTATTACAGTTGCAAACTGACGTAAGAAAAAACTTACACAAAAAGTGACGATAACTTCTGGCATCCATCCTTTTTCCATGCCAGTCTCACCAGGTGCCGGATAAACTACAAAAAACTATTAAGTGACGCCTATTGATAGGCAAAAGAGCGCTATCAGAAAGCTCATGGTGTCTTTAATATTCCAAACGAGGGAAAGGCGAAAACGGTAAAGAGCCGCAGCAAGAAGCGCATAATGGATGAGAGATACCACGAACCAATTATCAACGTTTCTCTTAAACTCCTAAGTTGCACCTGAACTCCATTTATGAATTCATGCCGTTTCCGATTTTTCGCGAACACACAGTGGCGAACGACGGAAACACTAAATGTCATCGACTGCATACGCATAAAGAGCACTAAAATAACGATTACTCCACAGATAGAGAACTGCCTACTTGATCATCACACCTAATCGCAGCCACATAACACTTCGAGCTCTCCAAAGTGACATAAATACACCACGATGATGTAAAGCATATGGGACTAATAAAATTCAACCTGCTTAGAAAACTTCCGAAATATTGGGTAAATGAAGATTTCATTAAATTAAGCGGCTCGTCTGTACGTTCATGAAAAGAAGAAAATCGCTCCCATGAAAATCCGTTGATTTTCTTTTAATTGAGCGAACGATGCTTTCCTTCGAATATCCAACGTTTTCTTGAAAGCATTTTACACAAATCAGCGATAAACCTTCACCGAATTACTTTCGGAAGCTATCTTCGACTTCGTGACAGTTATCGATGTGAAAAGTTAGACGAAAATTGCAAATCTAATAGTTGTAGTGGAGCCTTCTTGCTGAACTAGCTACCTTTCTTCTGATTGTCTGCTACTACAATAACCTATATAGAGGAATGACGACAACCGAATCTTGTACAGTTTTCAACAGGACTTTCACACATCGCAAATATGGGTAAGGATTCGCAGCACCAACTTACGCCGCTTCATCCTCCCTCCTCGTCATCTTCACTTTCACTTGAAGTCGATTCGATATCGGAATACTCAGAAAAGTTTGACGAAGGTGCCGGTGACACGGACAGCCGATTCGACTGATTCTGTGGTGTTGAATCCCTTTCAAGAATGCCAGCCACACTTGGAGACTTCTTTGACGCTTCCACGGTCACCTTAGATCTATAAACCGAGTTGGAAAAAACACAACAGAATTACGCCACACGCCGAAATATATCTAGATTTTTTCGGGGAACGATAGTCGTCATTTGCATTATTTCTGGAGGACATTGCGCGCAAGGAATTCTCTCACATTCTTATCTTTGATGAATTTTCGTGTGTGATGGCCGACAAATCCCACAACCCTCATCGAGGTCCCAAATCACCACCCGCACCAGTCACTAAATTACATATCACTGTGTGAACATGTTAAAAACACTGCACGGTTCAAATACCACACCTTATAATGCATAAATCATCGACTGGAATTTTTCCTCCAGAGTCTGATCGGATACACCCCCCCCCCCTCCCCCCACATAGAAAGTTCGTAGTACGTCCAGATACCGATCAAAATTGCGGTCGGAAGCTTACACAAGGGCGAGGCCTATACTCATCGAATCCACTTCCACCTTGCAAGGTCCATATATGGAAACCACGGGACTGGCGGATAAATAGAAACGTGTAGGTTTGACAATATTACTGCAAGAACCGAACGCAAAAGAAGTTTCATCAAAGTTGATAACACGTCGAAAAAAGAACGAAAATTCGATGAGGAGCTCACCGTCCAACATTGGCACTTGTACCTGCAGTAGTGGCATCAGCTTCAGCACCAGCAGTAGTATTGACAGCAGCAACACCTCCAGCCGAAACTAAATTACTCACACCCTTCTGAAGGCGTTGGTGGAATTCCTCAATGAGTGCGGCGCAGTCCTGAACAAACCTGAATTACGCCATATTTTAATGTTACTCTAAGCAAAAAACATCAAGAAAAGATCTGGTTCCAGCTTTCCCACAGCGTGTTAGCACTGTAATACCTAACTCACTTTGTTCCGTTTTCGAATGACGCCTCTCTGAAGTCATTCGAAGGAATATTACCTCCCCTCCCCTCCCTTTTTTGCAGTTAACGAGCTGCAATTTTAACAATCGTGCTATCGTTTTCTAGAAAATCTGTGGCAGAGTTCAGAAGTGGAAATTACAAATCGATTTCGCTTCGAAAGGGCAGCCTACCTGCCCATTTCGAAGCGAATGATAATAAGACGATGATGATGAATGATGTGAGAATGATAATAAGACGAATGCTTGAAAAAAAAAACCCAACTAATCGCTTCTTCCGCCGAAGTTTAAACAATTACCAAATTATTCTCCGGTTCCCAAGTATTGTCTTCGTTGCCGTATCCTTGCCATTTGAGAAGATATTCCTTACATTTCTTCTTTGGATTGAAACGCTCTCCTAGAACTCGTTCAACGACGAATTCCTCATCGCTTCCGCCATTTTCGTCACTTCTCCCACCTTCATCCATCTCAAATAGCGAAAACAATAACCAATATAAAAGAGCAGTATTAAACATGAGAAAAAGGGCTATTGGCTCGATGCAAAACAATTACGTCAATTCGGTAATTACTCTGCACCAAAAGCGGAAATTTCATCCGGAAAATATCTGAGCCAAATGGACGAACTCTCTCCTATTCTTTTTATTTTCTCATCACTGAATATATTTACAAATATCTGAACTGAAACCGATACAATAATCGCCCTACGCGTTACACTTTTAAACTATAAGCTCTCATTGAAATTACAAACGGTTTAATGAGAGACCTCTTCCAACGTTCACTTAATGAGAAGCGACTCACTGTGTTGCTCGTCGAGCTCTGCTTTTAACTGAATTCAATACAAACGTTTCGGAATATTTTGGGAAAAAAAAGAGAATATCAACACAGAACTTCACTCAACGATGTGAGTGAAAGAGTAGGTGGATGGACGATTCATTTGAATTACGCCGATGAATTAACTTCGGGGAACGTTAACGTTTCTGTGAACAATATGGAAGCAGCTACCTTTATCGCTTCAAACTATTCGATAAAATCGATCATCCGCTTTTTCAAACTCTGATCAATCGATCAAGAGCAGATCACTTTACTATTAAATGCTGTATTGTGAAGTAACCCTGAAGTGTGGCGGTAGAGATTCTTATGCAGAGCTTTTTCTCGCCTATGAACGGCAACACATTCCCCAACTATTCAATCATCGGATCCACCACAATAATGTTCACACCAACGAGCTTTCGGATTCTCCAATTATTAGAGGTCAAACAAATCGGCTCATTGGAAACGTGTGAGGAATCGACGAACAAATTCCTAAGGAGAAACCGAACCTCTGGATTAAAGAAGACTTGTTCTATCGAAACATGTAAACTGTCCAGAAACTGGCACGTCCGGATTTTGAGTAAAAAGATTCTATTCTATTCTAAACGTGACTTAACGATTCTTATTCCACCTTTAAGTTCATTTCGAGATGCAGTACATCTTACGATTTTGAATGTGTAAGTCCCTCCTCAACTCAACAAAAATAGGTCTTTCTTATGGAATGCCGGACTTTTAAAGTGTATCTTCGAATCTACGTGCTCTCTTTTCTGAGAATACGACTATGGCAACAAAAAGACGAACTCAAAGATTCACTATGACGCATCTCCTGAAAGGATTACTGCAACTTATAACTCCTTTGTATCAAGATTGCTTCCGAGATCTGGGAATATAACTTCTGATGCTTATTTTTAAAGCCTTATGGTGCTTTTACGACTGTTTCATGGCAGTGTGCTAGGTTCACTCAGCTGACTTTCAAACCCAGCTGAATGATAAGTGTCTCGATATGAAATAAAGGGGAAACGACTACAGGCTAATAATTAACAGATCTAAAACATTCGGCTAAGGCCGTAGATTCCATGAGTCGGCTTACTTGCATCTAAGATTCTTTCAGAGAGGAATTCTGTTGCAGAGAGAACTGATGGGTTTTCCTGAGAGAAAAAATTACTTAACGATACAAAATAATTATAAAATAAAGAAAAAGATATTAATTAAAAAGGGGAGGAAAATAAAGAGTGTCGTTACGTCGACATCCAATATGATTGGCAGCTGATGGAAGACTCACATAAATGGACAACAATACACTCATATTTCACACTAATTGAAGGATCAATAAAAAAAATGCAAACCTTGTCATCTTTCGATAAATCATTAGTCGATGAGGCGGAAATAGCTGAATCCAATGGAGCAGACATTGAAGCCTTAACGAAGGCACAATATGTGCTTTTCTATCTTCATTCACAAGCCTATTTCAGAAATTGTCAGTAAATTACAAACCACCTGCAATGAGGTGCGAGAATTTTAAGTAATCGTTGAAATCAGCCTACAGAAGGTCCTCTCAATCGAAACTTCCATAGAGCATCATGCTTACATAAGAGGAATGAGAGATATAACCTAGCCGGATCTGCTACAGCAACACTTGTATGAAGTGAAGAGGAAACTAAAAGGGAAGGGAAGAGGAAGGAGGAGGTAAAGTCGGAACGGAGCCTCGCGTAGCCATGATGTTTAGGCACAAACACAGATTAGTGAAGCGATAGATACACGTTCGGGAAAATGCAAAATGAGATGTGTGGTGGGAGAGAGGAATTCATCGAGTGGGACGTGAACCTATCTGCTAAAGGCTTAAACATCGGACGGCAACTAGAAAAATGATGCGAATTTTGAAAAAGCTGAAGGTAAATGTCTTCGAGGATCCACGGATATTTGCCGATTTGTCGAGATTAAGGAAACCGTCCACATCACAATAGCTGATTGGGGAACGATCCGAACAAGCAATCCGGTTACAAGATGAATTAGGATTACCGCCAGAGCATACATCCATACAACCTCTCATCGCATTCACTATTTAACGCCACGAATCTTGCATGAGGCGAATCAACGCAACAAACGTGGGAGAACCTCGAAATACCCCTAAAATAGCGGAAAATTGAAATAATGCCACTCTTGAGACGAAGCACTAGGAGGCAAATTCAAACGAAGTAGGAATAGACTCGACGAACCTCAACTTAGGCTGAAGTCGACGATATTTGTACGTGGTAAGTGTTGCTCCCACTTTGCCAGCTGGAACGATTGGGTTCGAGCAGCTCGTGCTTGATGCCACGTCCGTGACGCTTTACTTCAAGTTGGCGGACTTCGCAACACTCCACTACTGCCGAGAGCCTAGGACGCTTTTCTGGAAGAGCAAGGTCGGCGAGGTACGGATGAGGGAGTTGCGGGAACAGGTTAATCAGTGCCAATTCGGATATGATAACGATGCTGGGGTTTAGTTGTGCTATGGGCTTTCACTGTAATTATCCGAAGATGAGAAAATTGGGAGAGAGGTTCGATTTTCTGGATTTGTCCGGAAATGTGATTATGATTTTCGAGAAATATATGTGTAGACGTTACGTTTTCAATTTTCGCACAGTAATTCTATTTCATTTCAGATTTTAAACGTCCATTACAATTGCAAGACCTCACATCACCTTTCGTGCGACTATGTACGAAAGTCCAACTTTTGTGACCTTCTATAGGCAGTAAATTTCGATGCTTCCATGTGTAACTTGAAGGCGATATTATACTCAACGATTAGGACTCTCGCGAGAGTTGATGTGAAGCGCTCAAGAGAGACACGATGAGCATGAAGCAGCAACGTGATTCGTCTACATATGCGGCGGACATGTCACCGAACAAACCCGTACCATCTGGTGTTTCGATGACCTCAAGCATGACCTCATCATCCTCTCGTGTTGTTGTGGCTAAAGAGAATTTTATATTAGCTTTAATCATTGAAATCATTCATTGTGAATATCTCCTCAATTCGAATATCACATCCGCTTAGCAGAACGAATTCTAAGCTGACTTTAAGACAAATTTTTACCAGTAAAAATTGCACCCACAATGGAATATTGCTTGGGATGTGAGTACTAATAATGTCGTTTAATTGTTGCGATGCTACTACTAAAAGGGTGCATATCGCTCATCTATATAGTTCAAAGGTTTATTCGAGACGACTTCAGCTATGTGAAGCGAAACAATTCTGGATGAGGTGCACATTAATGAACAATTGTTCCTGAACGATGTTCCCGACCACAAGGATAAAGGTAAGTGAACTATTTAAGCAAGGAAAACAACTACAATATACCATCGTACTACGAGAGGCGACAGTATCAAATAAGCTAACTGGAAAAAAAAGGGCAAATCATCCAATAGCTGAGAAAAAGATCGATTTTAAGCATGCTATCAAATCAACTCCCTCCTCACTCCTCTCATTCTCTTAGTAATTCTCGATAGAGAACAACACCGAACACTTTATTGATTGATCGATCGGATGAGAGTTCAAATCAGTCAGCTGAAAGAGAACATTTCACTTATAAAATAAACGAGTTATGCAAATATTTCCCATCATTCGCATCAAATAATATAATAGCGGCGAATCAAATAGTGCATTAATCCTATCTTCAATAAATGCTAATAGTCGAAATACGTTTGAACAATTTACGAGACGAATCACAACTTTATAGTGGGATGATATCATACGGCACGACGTCTTCAAGCAGAACTTCATCGGCGATCCATCAACGGTAACGATGAACGATGATTTGAGAGCGCCTCTGAGATTGAAGAGATTCAAAACAATACATCATCTGCATTATATTTCAATTCACGCTTCAATGTTCGAAGTGAAATGAGTCACATCTGACGTATTTTTAGAAGTAGAGGAGTACAACTCGTGCATGTTCTTCTTTATTTCAACAACGGTGAATTTCATCCAATAAAGCACCTAAGTGGATCTCATGTCGAATCTGCGAAGACATCTTTAGCAATCTATGAAACTTCGGTGGCTGTCAACTTCACTAGTGAGATATGTGAACGGAACTCGAAATACGAGAGAACTCGATCTCAGCTGAATTTATCCCTCGTTCTTGCCACACGAAGTGCTCACAGGGAAAGCAATGAGAGCCCCTGGACAAAAATATCTTTACAAGTGACCTCTGTAGTCTCATCATAGCATCAGTTGAATTCCTTTCCTCCTTCTTGCCCTCAATGATCCATTTTATACGGGTTCGGCACAGCGATTTCTTTGTGGAACATATCTACCATCTGCAAAATGAGAAATTCAGCGCCTCACTGTTTATATGAAGTTGTTTCAAAAAATACTGCTATGTTAACTGAACTAAATGTCAACAGAGAATGAAAACTGACAAAGCAAGACGTTCATTAACATATTGGAGTAACCTTTTCCCATCCGAGAATAGGTAGACGTGGGCGCAACATCTAGATGACACCTTACTGGCCGAAAAATCCCAATTTCTTTATCCTTCAGTTTCGCATCTTCTTAATTCCACATCACGTTACTGAAGCCCTGTTCTTCAGCCTTACGCATTTTTGCATAATCTCTAAGCACCGTGACAATCTGCTGGCTGTTTGGCCTTTCTCGACTCTATTCATATGATCACCATATAGAAGCACCTTGCCCTTCAAGGATAAACACTACTTTCAAAGAGCAAAAATTACTTCAATAAGTGAATCAAATCGGAACAATGTCAATAAAGAAGATGTGATGCTTAACAGAGTCATTGCAAAAGAGACTCTCTACTAGAGATCAAGTTTCGATGACGATTTTTTGCGTTTTCAGCAACTGCAAATGCAAATAAGCAAAAAAGGAAGAAAAAATCTCTTGGTTGCATTGCAAAGAATGTCACTAATTAAGATTAGCCAATAAGACTTGATCAACGAACTATGAACGAGAGAAAATTTAACAAAATACTGAATTACTTACTATTCTACGGGAAATAAATCACTCACTCACTCGGGAAAGAGTTTATAATTGCAGGTAACCTCGGGAATTTACTACTAGTAAATTCCAGAGGTTACCTGTAGCTAGAAAATTTGGTATGCAGCAACAGTCTCTCATAACAACTTAAACAACAGTGACGGTGGTGGAAATGCAAATATACAACGAACTGTTCCACTTCTCACGTATTTTCCACTCTCATTACCCTGGAAACAGATCCATAACGCATTTGTTGTCGAGATTTCGGATCTACTAGGCAATTGTTTTCAAGATTCGTAGCCGATACGAGTGCAGCGATCTCCAAAAAGTGTGAAGAATTTATTTGTTCCATTCTCTCTCTCCCTCCCTCTCTCTCTTAGTTATCCTGGAATCTTTTCTATGAGCCTTTTTTCTAGACTGATGACTGCAATCTCAGATGACGAGTGATTTCAGGACGAGAAACAATACGACCTTATTCACAAGGGGATGATATCTTCTTCCACGAAATCAATGTACTATGTCTGAGGTACATTTTTGCAAAGACGATCATAACGAATACAATCATTGCAATAAAAACGCTCTAAGCGAGAATGTATATAGGTGCCTCAAAGGCAGCAAATTTCGACTCTCATCATTGCTTCTTCATTTGAAGTATTCTCGTAATGAAAACAGATGCAACTAAGAAATACCTTTGGACAATTTGTGTACATAAACTTCCCATTGACGTGCTCTTTGCATATTTTGCCCTCATATTCGACATAATAAGTGTAAGGTTCCTTTTTGAGCTGCAAATGAGCAATTATCTTTTTGATTTCTTTTACTCGATAGTTATACGACTAATATAGAACTCTCTAATTCTACCATTCGGGATGATCTCAAATATCAACTCTTTATAGAGATTATAGATTCAAAGTTTCGAAGGGCGAAAAACTTTAGAAGAAAGAAGAAAACCGCAAATCACAGTGATACGATAATCAAATTCACAATCATTTTATCACATAACAATGCAAAAGAAGAAATTTTGCACAATTCAGCACAATAAACATTAAACTTTAATCAAATACGACTTATTTTCTATAGTATTTTATTCGAATGAGTCAAAGTATGAAGAGATTTGCATATGACGGTTGAGTAATTTGTAGAAAAGATGGATAAATACCGATAGAGATGATCGAAATATACCTGAGCACCAATAATACGCAACGGTTTCCATCCCTTGGCAATTCCGCATTGCTCGTCGCTCGGAAATACTGCAATGATGAATGGTTCATTTGTCGTCAGAAATGGTCATCACTTTATGCTTATCGAATCGTCATTTCTGGAAAGAATTATTCGTCTATGTTAAATCCACGAGTGCATCCTTTTGGCATAACACTTCAAAATTATAAAAAACTAAAGGGTCATACTTGCTGATAGAATAGCTGCTTTCGACGAACGACGGAAACAGAAAGAACAGGCGATTCCTCCTTTCTCTCTCTTCCCCCAAGATATCCAACTCTACAAAGCAACAAACATCCACAGTGGCAGCGTTCAAGCACCACTAATTAAGTGCGTCGATGTTTATTACAATTGATTCAACGATAATGAGGAATAAAAGACTCATAAAGAATATCAAATTTAAAACTATTCCACCTCTGGTAATTCACTACTCCCGTCGATAATAGAGACATGAGTCTTAACTGAGAAGAAAAAAAAAAAATGAAGAGGAGAAAATAACCGCGCTTAAATTGAGCTTCTTTGGTATCCTCATCCGGGAATGGAAGATCGATCAATTCAGACTCGCTATCAGAATCTGGTATCGGCAAATTTCTAGAAAACCTTCATCAAAGTGAAAATATTTCCCGATAGCGCAACTGCAACATTTATACTTTTTCTGATGACATTTTGAAGGATAAATATATTTTTATTTGAAGTGAGAACCAAATTATTCGTACAACAACTTGACAATTATCTATGTGAATATATCCAAAGAAAAGATGATAATGTGATCGTTTCACTCGCACAAACATAAAAATTCATCTCCCTAAATACTTAACGAAGCAACAATAATTTATTATTGAATTCTTCATCCAAGCGAACTAAATGTTTCAACAAATCCTTGTTTTGCTACGATTTTTGCCGCTTTCCTGACGATTCCAGCACTAAGCTATATAGCACCAATCACATAGAACCTCCCTCCCTCTACCTCTTTACTTCATCGCAACGGCCGACTACTGACTAGCCATAGAGATTATATGAATGCCTTTTCACCTCAGAAACTTCATTTATCGTATACGTTTCTGAAGAGATCTGAAGAAGAACGAGATTTATGTTACTAAAAGAGCGAAAATAAAATGAAAGGGGGAAGCATTTGAGTATAATGATAGCTACTAGCATGTTGAAACCTCACGCCTTTTATGAATATTACATTTAGCACTACAAATTTCAGCAATTTTAGCAATCCGCTCATTCCTCTTTCCCGTGTAGACCAACATTGTTTCTAAATGACCAATACACTTTAAGCCTATCAAGAAACCTCTTTATGAGAAAACAAATTCAAGCTGCATTTGCTATTAGATGAATGCTACTTCACAAGAAGATTGAATAAAATGGAAACAAATATAAACGAAAAGAAAGCTTACGGATCATCAGCTCTAGGTCGAATCTCATCCCTCAAAAAATTCTTCAGCGAGCGTCGACAATAATTCTGCAATCGGAGATTTGTTCAAGAAACTAGCCAGATTAAGGAATTTATCCGTGAGGAAAGATTGTGTCTGTGATATCAGCTATCACAGCCGTCGAGACAATCTATTTCCGAAGCTGTGTTTATTTAGGCATTACTGCGACTATGGTAATCAAAGTAGACGCAATATTTCTTGAGTTTCTTTATCATCAGGTGGTTAAGAAATGCCTCAGCATCCTCCTGTTTTCGCGGTATATTTACTTTGCGATACTTACCCTTCAATTTCCCTCTGCAAGTGAACACCACTTTGACAAAGTTATTAGAGATGGCAACAAATGGTCAAATGAGAGAATTAAGCTGCAAAATATGCAGTGAGAAGTACTGATTTCATGCAGACCAGCTTGTCCCGAAATGATTGAATTCGTCCATCTGAAAAGGGTCGGTCAACGCACAACTGAAGAAACGGCCATGGGAGTCAATGCAAAGGACTGTGGCATATCATGACAATGAACAGGACGTTTCCTCACTTCGTGGAACCCCTTGTTAAGAAATGGATGGCTGAATTCAATCAGCAGCATCATTCAAGTTAAAAAGCTGCGTAAAGACGAGGATTTACAGGTAGTTCTGGCAGCTAGCACGATACTTCAGCAACGTATCACGGATACTGCATAAGCAGGAATTTATCTAAGCATCTATTAGTCGCAATAGCATCTGAGTGACGCACAACTGCTCGAGGTAGGTGATGGTGGCCGTCAGTTCACAGGAACGGACACTTTCGAGGAATGAAATTATTCAATCATATTTTATATGCACTCGAAAACTAAGATTCTTTTACCACTCCGGTCACACTCGGAAACGCGCACTATTCGACTAATCTCAAGACATGCTGGCAATTCAACGACTAACGAGTGGAGTTCCTTTTTAGGAACATCTGGTCGATGATGATAAGATTTGGAATGCCGTCAGCATTACCACTGAAGAAGGCGGCAACCTCGTTAAAAAATATCACAAAACAATGATCGCTTTAAGAAATGGGAATGACATATCTCTTATAATCTATTGATAAAACGCTACAAAACGGCCACTTCGAAACAGCGAGTATAATGAAGTATGCAGTGAAAGGGAATCCAGGTGGCGATCGTCAATAAATAGTTACCAATATTTTAGGGGGAAAACGATTTAATAATATGACAATTTCGCCTATAATATAGGGGCGTTTTACAAATTGCAAACGACGCTGATCAAATACTTATTCGAGCAAACACTTCAGAGTGTCACCATACAAAATTTCCCACTCTCTGTTTTCTTTCGGAAGGAGGAAGCCGGAGAGGTGCACCAATAAGAAATTAATAGATATCCTAAAAATGACACTCAGCGTTCCGGACAAGCATTTTTCTCCAGCAGTGTTCCCTCAACGGATTCAAATTCAGCAAACAATAATCTCATTCATATGTAAGTGATTTGAAGACTTTTGCATATAAAACTTCACTTTACCGCACATGAGGAATACGAAACTAAAAGCATTGAACAGAATAGTTCAACGACAAGTACATACATTGGCAATCCATTCAGAATTATACCTTTAAGCATTCCTACTCTTTGAATTCTCGATAACTAAACATCTCCCAGAAGGTACGAACACTCTAAACATTGAGAACAACAACTTCTGAGTCTTTAATATGAAACCTCAATCTTCACGCGATTATGTTAAACTTATATGCATATGATGCGAGCGAGAATGCTGCCATCGACTGTAGAAATTGGAAGAAGAAGCGTCAAAGACCAAATTCGATATGGTCGACTAAGAATGAAATGCAAAGCGAACGTCGACAGCCAAAAAGTAGATGCTTACGCCATCGGAGAAAAGATCGCACATCAGTGGTGGGGTTGGATTTTAGATTTCGAGAGAATAGAAGACTGATAATTTCATTCTCCTCTCATCTGTGAGTGACAATTTTATGGCGACAGTTGGAGCGCGTGCGCTACTTGATAGGAACTAGAAAACCGGAACAGCTGGTTGATTCTCGTGAGAATAATAGGATGAAATTTATCGTCTATTTGAGGAAAAACAGAGCGCAATAAAGATCTGTTGAAGTCAAAGTACGGACCAATGTGAGGAAAGAAGGAGAAGCACTAGTGAATCGCTCTGAACGGATTTCTATTGATAACCATTACAACAACCTCATTACTACAGACACTGGAATGATCTACGCAAATTATGATAGAGAAAAGAGCCAAGCAACGTTAGCCGCTATATTAACCAAGCAAAGCCGATCGCATTCCAAGGAACAAAAATTGCTTGAGATAAGAATAAAGAACAAACGAGATGTAAATTTTCCGACAAATATGGGATTCAGAAGATGATGAAAGATGATATCCAACAACAATTCCGTAAATACAACGAAGCAAGCTGCAGCCATCTGGAAACAAAGTGAGCAAGGCGCTCGCCACGTGAGAACAACAAAGGATAATTGAGATAAGGAAAATCAATGGATCACTCATAGCAGAACACACGAGGAAATGACCACCTCCTTCAGAAGTCGTACAGCAACGGGCTCACCACGCATTTGTTGTACGGGAAAGCGATCCAAACTGGGAAAAATGAGATGGCGGTAGGTGTCGGCGGATTACCCGAAACAATGTTGAAACGTGGAAAGGAACTGTCAGTGAGACCACTGAAAAACCTCTTCAACAATACAGTCGAACGTCAACAGATCCTTAAAGATTTCCTCCCTTCGTAAAAACTGCTACTGTCAGCGGATGGATCCAACGGTAACCAAGGTAGACGAGGGGCAGCAGAATGCAGGATGAGAGAATTCAGTCAGGTGACACAAATAACCGCATTGAAAAATGACGATTCGGTGTCAGAATAACAGTATGGGCACCACGGACTGACGAAAGGAGTAGCGATCAACCTATAATTAGATGGAGTGATTTTCATTAAAACAACGCAGGAACCATTCCACCAACTGCATCAGAGAGGCAATAAACTAGAAAAAACGAAAGCAATGCGAGGTGACATTTAATGACAATAAATGCTGCGTTGCTTCAAATAAAATAAATGAAATGCGATCTTCTCAAAGTGGTTCGGACCCAAGTGACTGTCGTCGTTTTTCAACCCCATAAAAAAGCCGAACTATAAAGGAATGACCAACAAGATCCTCGATCGGTTGCCAAGTGCACTCCTCATCCGGGTAGCCGTCCCATTTGATGAGATATTCGTCGCGAGCGAAAGTGATGTTATAACGATAACCGACAATGCGTTCCACATCATAAAATTCCGCTTCATTGGTATTCCCTGTTGCCGACGACATTTCAGCCTATCACTTCACTACAAAAACAATATACACAAAATAAAACATAACGAAAATGCCTCCTTTATTAACGCAATGTGAAAAGTGGATTGGAAAAATTCCTTCGACGAACTTTCGAGACAACAAATTATTACTGCTGTTTTCCTTTGAAAAAAAGCTTATACTTCAAATTCCAACATATAAGGAGTGATTAGATTAGAGGTGGCAGAATTATTGCATAAATACTGCTAAAAAGAGTAGATTATCCCTAATTACAACCGATCGGATGAATGCCGCCGGAATGATCGATGAAGAGAAGAAATGCTCCGAGCCGGTGACTCTCTACAACTTTCACCATTCGACGGTTCCCATCAATATCACACTGCAAGTGATCACTCACTACTGGTAACTTCTTCAACTATCTGATTCGAAAAATATCGGAACTGTTGCTTGCCCCATTAGCGAATAGAAAGTCGAAAGTGACGGCAGCACGATGTGAGTTTCTTTGCAAACCGGCCAATTCACTTCATAGATCGTATCTGCAGTCATGCGAAAATATGAGAATTTTCATAGACTTGGTGGAATTTAAAGATATCCTTTCAGTTCGTGCGTTCAACCACTTCAAGGCGAACGCAAAGAATTTAATAAAGCGACCATTTTCATAAGACAACTTAATCAAACACGCATTACAGTTCGCTCCATCACATATATACTCGAGATGGTTTTCATATCTCCTCCGAAAACTACCAATCGCTTTCGTGGAACTCAAGAAATCATTTCCAGTTCGAACCTCACCGACCCCGAATTTTGCACGGATATTAGATCGCTCTTTTTATAATCCGACCATAACATGTTAGGCCAGCCACCACAACGTCAGCCAATATATTCTTGGTTAATTGGCAGAGGCAAGACAAGGTGATCACTGACGAGTGGAGGTCGTCAATATTTGGAGCGGTGTGACATCTAGGCTGGTCGCAGTAGACGGAAGCTCAATGATCGGGATCGGCGACTCCAGTGGTGGTTGTAGTTGGATCGAGACCGTTGGATAAAGGGAGACAGGTCGACGATGGACCGGGAACTTCACGCGTCAACTCAAAGTTGACTGCGACAGACAGCTGATAACGAGCGGCCACTCAGTCGACAACGAGCAACAACAGAGACGTAGGCCTTACTTTCAATAATGATAATTCTTCTCGTTTTTTCTTTTTTTTCTGTTTGTACCGTTTGTTGGCGAACTTTTCGGAACAAACTATTAAATAGGCAAAATGCTGACCATCGATAGACCTTCATTAACACAACAACCACCCGAAAGGAGGAGGGACAAAGTGCGAACGGTTAATACACCACCACTGACTTCTTACCATCATTCCTTTCATGGCGGATGCCCACGTGAACGGCACCACCACAATGAGAAATTGCCAACGACACATCCGCGGGGACGGGAGCGCTTTTCGCCCTCAAGGGAATTCGATATCGGTAATCCTCTACGGGGATCGTTTTCCCGATCGACAACCGCATTTTACCTTCTGCGTCGGACTTCTATTTAGCTGAATGCGAATCTGCTGCTTAAGCAAGTCGTGCAGCGGAGAGATGTAACGGAGGCGAACATCCACTATTGCCAATCCCATCGCCCTCTCCCCTACGACATCCCCAGAGCCGGAACCAGTGATCTGTGCTTTGAAGGAATCTGGATCGATAGGGGAGCAGAAAGATGGGAGAAACGCGGGGTGAAACTTGTTCTTAGTAGAAGGCAGCAAAAGAAGAAAGCATTTGCAGAATGATGAAGTCCAGCTCTTCACTGATCCACGGCAACAACAGGCCATTCGAAAGCCATCCGCGATGGCTGTCAGGAAGTTTGACGGGACATGTGTTCTGTGGTTTAATTAAGAGTCATTTTGGCTTGCGACCGCAAAGTTCGCGCTTGGAACGTAAACCGACCCTGCACAGTTCCCCCGCCAGCGAGAGATTGGTTATAGCAGGTTTCACGCGATAGTGGAGGGGTTTTTTGATGCGAGGATCCAGTGGTCCAGAATTAACGATTCACCTTGATGTGGGAGAGATGAGGATGGCGTAAAACACTGAGGCACATATATGAAGTGAACTAAACTCTATGATATCGTAGAGGCTTTGCATCAAGAACTAGAAATGACTCCTTAATTAAGCTCCATGGAACGTTCGTTCTTTAAAAGCCACCGCGGTGAAGTGATTTTGAAGTCTAATGAATCGGTGATGAGTGTCAAAGCGAATCATTTGTTACCACATGCTGGGTAGAGAGAGGACGAGAAGAGGCACACAAGGGTCGTCCATATTTTTCTGAAGTCACCTTTCAGATAAGGATATTAAAATGTTGCTTGCGAGCATATGGCTTCTATGAAAGGTCGTTGATCGATTGCGGCCGAAGGAAGTGGATCGCAACAAAAAATGCAACGTTTAGAAGTCCCTTATGTGAATTTCATTCTAGAATCTATGAAATAGAAAAGATTATAAAGTGAAATTCCCCCGAAAAGGATCTCTTAGAAGAAAATACATTGGCAATAGACCCGAAGAAAATGCGATCGTCGATCGTTTTTCTATGAATGAAAACGAGAATGACAAGAAACCTTTGGTGACGACTTTTGCCGTTAAGAACGAATCCTTAGCAATTAGTTGGTCGTGGAGTAACCCGGATTGTTTCCAATCCCATTTTGATGCTCAAATAATTCACTCAACTCGAAACATAAGCCTTTCTTTGAAGATATTGTTTCCTCAGTGAGACGGTTATTGGGGAGGGACGAAAAGTAGAAGCTCGCTGTGCTTAGGAGAGAATGCACGTTTGTGGGCTTGACACAGAGCGCAATCTATGGAGGAGATTAGAGCCAATGCTCATTACTTCGCACTGCCTCTGATCGGTTATCCGTTGTGGTTACCTTTACTTCCCATTTAACGCAGTTACGATATTACGAACTGTTATGCCCACAATGGTCACTTCCCTCAGTTCCCAATATATTGAGTATGCAATTACGACAATAAGTTGGATGATCGCAAAGATGCGATCCGAAATGGTCGTTGCCATCCCTCGTTATTTCGCCGCTTTCCTCTCACGTCTTGTGGGGAATTGCCACTCATACAGACATATATAAAAAAAATACGTTTTCAACATATGCAGATGGCACATAAAAGTGAATCATTGATGCGAACACACAATACTTGACGATGTGAATGTGCTTCTGCATTTGAAGAAAATAGATAGTTGGATGCCCGAAATATAGCCATCTCATTTTTCCGGCCAAACGTTGCACAAACCCACAAAATAATAACCGTTTCAGGTGGAATGTAGATTTTCTCGCGACCTTTAATATTAGCCTCTAATTCATGTAGTCCATAAGAAGTGGAAATAAAATGAAACGGAGAGAGAATCTTATAGCGAAGCGAATATGACAATCTCACCCCATGATACAGGCTATATGGATCGAATTAAGTTGTCGTGACTTTCAATAAATGATGGCCTGAAACCATCAGATAGGTGATCAGGGGATATTGATGTCTACGATAAGCGCCTTATAGTTATAACATGCGCCTATGGAAATATACTATAAAAAAGCAGAAAAAATAGAAGGTAAGCGTATCACTGTCGTCCGAGTGGATAAATATAACGGCGTGATCATCTCACTCAACAAATAAATGCACTCGAAACGAACGAGGAAAGAGAACGTAACTTTTATCTTGCAATATACAACAAAAGTGAGGCATTTCGCAGCGCTAACAACATGCGTTCAAGCATATACATTTGTTGGGAGGGGAGGCCATCAATGAGACTTCCGCTGGAATGCAGAGGTAGGAGTTGAAAAACTGAAGAATATCTACGCATTTTCCCCACAAAGAAGTTAAATTCCTCAAGAAAACCCCCTCATTTATCGGTAACGATGAAAAGGATGGAAGACGATAAGAGATGATTGATGGTTTCGACTTCGCCATCGTGTCCACAGTCCTCATCTCCATTACTTGGGTGCTGTGCATGTAACCACCACGACTGCATAAAACCCCTAAAATAACAACAGAATAAACGATGAAACAATTAGCTGCGGCCATCATTGCGGGAGGAACCTTGGCCCATATTCACTCATTGGTTTATCGGTTCCTCGGTAGTCTTTCTCTAAGTTAACCTAAAAGAATCACCAGCTAGCTGCTCACTCACCATTTAGAGGCTATAGAGTGATGTTTTGAGAAATCTTCAGACTATCTGAATGATCTTTACTATGAACAGCCGTGAAAAAATAAATCATGCCATCCAAACTGCGGAACAACTGACGACGAAAATACTCAGGTCGGTGTGCACAAACGTTTTTTCCCCACCAATCTCGCTTCACATCTACCATCAAACACCCATTCATTCACGGGTTCCAAAGCTGCGACTATCCTTCTTCTCTGTCCTCTATACGAGGATCGGATGCACTGATGGATTTGTCATCCACTTACAGTTCCACTTCGGGAACCTTAGAAGAAGCTGAGCTCATCCGCGGTTCCAATGACAAAATGTGGAACGAAAAGAATCATTGACACAAGGATAAAGAAATACGAAAAGCAATGAGAGACACAACAAACCTTATTCGTCGTCCAACGTCATGATTCTACTTCCCGCGAACACTACCAACGATTCGTAATAATCAAATAGCTTCTGGAAAAAAAAGAAGACATGGCTGCACTTCGACTCCTTCTACATTATCCACAAAGACATTGACATCTGTGGTGTAAGGCGTCTCATCTATTCATTAAACTCCCGAACACAGGTATGTTTACATTCTCAATGAGGATCATTGACGGATAGAAAATGAAGCGGCGGCCGGAATAAAAAGCCTTTTTGGTTGTTATCTCCCTCTCCCTTCCTTTCTCTCATTTCATCTTTCTGTTAGTTGTTTGGAACAGGGTGCAATCCGAATGACTATTCTGCTGCCCACAGCGACTATAATGCTTCATTTGAAAAACGATGGAGGAGACTAGGCTCACCTATGCCTTCAACTAGTGGAGTGAAGAAAAGTGAGGAGAAAATGATCGAATGGAATTTAATATAACTCAAAAAAGTTCATCGCGCAATATTTCATAGTAAATGTGCGAGAGAAAAGTTTAAAAATGACGCAAAATTATGAGAGAAATTAGTTTAACGAAAAGAATCGACAAACCTGAGGACATGTCTTTTGTAGAACACTCGTACGTTCGAGTCTGTATGTGTCATTTTCGTCGCAAACAAGAGCCAACAACTCGCCGTCACAATGTCTCCTCTTCAGGGCGATAATCCTTTTCACTTCTCTCTTTTCACCCATCGAACATCCCGTGTCCGCATCACCTACAATAAAAAGCATCTAGCCCCGGCTATTCAAACAAAAACCACATGAACATCTTCCATAAAAACTACATTACTAGTTCAACAATACAGAAAATAAGGGCTTATGCCACTCGACCTTTCCCCTAATCGAACCATGCACGATAGGCATCCATTCTCCTTCGCTCTTGGCCATCTTTAGAGCTGGTTTGTTAACAACTAGATCATTTGTTCGCATGCGCTTTTTCACAGTGTGGAGAGGATATCCTGTTTGGCGTAACACTATGAAGGGTCGATTCGATAGCTGTTCTACGTCACACTTTGAACCCGTGAAATGGAACATGACAGAGAAGCATTAAGGTTCCTTCAGCAGGCACCGTCTATCGACACCTCTCACCTTCCCCAAGTGAGTTCGCGCATCAACTTTCAGGCAACAGAGAATACAAAATGTTACAAGCTGAAAAGAGAGAAGCACACTGCAATTTTCCGATAAAATCAGCAATCAGCGAGTTCATCTACGTGATAAAATGAGGGAATTTTTCAGGATATCCTCACGCTCTCAAGTGAAATTATTTCAGCATCTCGTACTGATCGCATCGCACACCACAAATGGCAATTCGTTTATTTTGTTCTCATAAGAGACTAATGAAAATTTATCAAAATTAGACGGATGTGAATGTAATCAAACATACTAAAAAGAGTTTAACCCTCTACGAGTATAGGCCAGGGGTTGTGTAGTCCCAAACCTTCTCAGCCGTCGTTCCAAGCTCTCGGGGCGCTATGAACTTAGAGGTTTCCCCGAAAGTTTTCATATGCCCAAAAATCAACAGTTCAGACTCATGTGCTCATGGTGTTCCAAGCACTGATGTGCATCAGCATTAACGGTAGCTATTTTCCATACCATCAGGTGAATTTTGTAGCCATAACCCATATCTATCAGCCACGCCCTATAAACCAACTGGATGACTGCAACCGCCTCTGACAACTGCTTTCGAATGACGCCATAGCTCACCGTTCTTTCGTTTCACAAAAGCCTATAGCAAGTGCAAATCAATCCTCATTCTCTCGCAAAATTAGCTGAGGCAGCTGCCCAAAGAGGCAAGACTTTCTGATCAGCCACTCTCTGATTATGATGGGAAAGCGATAAGGTGAGCAAAGGGGAACCGAAAATAGCGTGCCCCACCTAAACCTGTGACTACGATTCATAGGTGAGAAAAATGGACGAACTAAGAACGCCATAGTTTCAGAACTAGGTACCTTGCAGAAAAAAAACGAAGACAAAGGACTTTCCTGTATTAGCCGCAAGAGTATCGACCACCTAACGTTCATAATAAAAGCCAAGAAGAAATACTAATGGAGAACTTTCCACTATTCCCACGGAAGATATGAGAAAGTGAACAGAAGGATGTAAACATATAAACACGTACATAACTATACACTACAGCCTCATAAGCAATCTATACTGCATTCAAAACAGCTAACTGCCATCTCAATAGGAATGGATTACACCGCCTTCGTACCGATTTCCCTCAATGTACTCTCTCAAATTCGCTAAAATGAAATATTATGTAGAGGATCGGATGTGGATTTCTATACGTGAAAATGAAGGTACGCTTATGAGTGGCGGTGATCGGAAACGGGATACCGCTGTGGAAATGCAAAACTGCTTCCTCTTTTTGCCTTTGAAGCCTCAACGGAATCTTCCAAATAAACTCGTGTACCTTCAGTGACAACTGCTTCAATCAATTCCTCTTAGATAGTCGATCGAATATGAATACGCCGTCATCTTTTGAAAAAAGAACAGCACAGTTTATGTCTGCATTTCATGCAAAATTCAGTCATCGGTTGAAGCCCTGCCAACTGAATTTTCTTCATAAATTTCAAGTAATTGCAATACCTATCAACAAGGGAGAGCTCGAGCCTTGCTTCTGAAGCGGAGAAGGCTTCTCCCTACTAACTTTTCCCCCTCTTTTTCCCTACTAAAGCTTTCCCCTCAATGGTCGTGAAAATGAAAAAGATGATCGTGGAAAATTGTAGTGATCGAACCATCTCACATCACCGTTTCTTTCTTTCACTCCTGACAAAAAGTCTGCGAGTTGCAATCGAGAATTTGTTCTCACACAGGCAACTGTTCCAGAACTGACCCCCATGTCTTCTCAGATTACGCTCATACTGACTTGACTTCATGGCTTGCCGAAATTCCGCTGACCAAAGTACGCTTGACTTCAACAGAAGTAAAAGTGAGAAGAACTGAAGGCATATGAACGCATGTATAGATAAGCTCACCTTGAAAAAAGTTGCTGCAACTCGCTAGCGGCAATTCATTTCCTGATGATGCGGAGGAGGACGGGAAAGGGACGGGAAAGGGTCAACGGGAGAGGGAGGGGAGAGATGCTGGAAAGGGAAGTGATGATGAGAGGAAACAGTCTCATTTAGTACTTGGCAAGGAGCTCATCTAGCTAGCGTGCTGCACCATCAAAAATCAAACCTGCTCTTCTGCGTCCTCTGGTACTTGAGGATACCTCGTCGTCTGAACCCTTTTCGACGTTACTTTTGCCGTTTGCGTCTTCTTCCATAGCCGATATACGACTCTTCTTCACCGAAGTTGTTCCCTGAGATACATTCAGATTCACTTGCACATAAACATCACTGCAAAACGTATAGCCTGCACTGTCTCGAAAATGCAAACAGTCATAAGCATGAATGCAGTCAAATAAAGTAAGGTATCGCAAAATTCTTTGATACGCAAATATTACGTCGACGAATGCCATCAACAGCAAAGCATAAAAGGATAGGCAGAATACATTCTCTAATCACTACACATACAAAGAAATAAACCAGCGAACAAGCGGAATCATCGCCCCTTTCTCGCTTTATCCACACGCTTTCTAGGTGAACAGCCTCGTGCACGATGACTGATTCTTCTATCGATGAAAGGAAAGCTAACGGTTACCAACTATCGGCGAAATCTGCGACTATGAAACTGAAGGGGTTAGTCTTGAAAGCAACTAATAGGGTGCTGATGCATCTTCATGAGATGCAAAACTGCAAGAAAATCATTGATGAATTTCGGGCCATACATCAGTTGCTTTGCACATCTATTTCCTGAACAAAATAAACTAATGTATCAGAAATACTCATCTCCGAACTTTCAAACCGACATTTACTTTGAGGTATTCTCTACTAAGTTAGCGAGACTTAAGAGAAACATTGCGTGATATAGAAGGAAATCAGAGATTAAGATTCCCACACTCAATATGTTGTACGTGAAAATAACAAAGAACTAAAGAAAAAAGCGGCCGAAGGGAACTCTGAGTAAACTGCAAAATCTGCGACCTCCTAGTCGTAGCGATGAAAAGAAATGTGCCTAAAAATGACCTCACTGTAGCGTTGAAGCAAACGTCTCCTCCTCTTGCCACCACGTTCACTTGCCGCTCTTTTCTTTCTCATTACTCGCTCTTCGAACTCTTTTATCGCTTCTGGAGCCGAAACCTATAGATAAAACAACTTCAACAACAAATTATACCCGTACTATCGATGAATATAAACATTCCTATCTCATCATTCGTTCTTTAAACGAACTTTTCCCAGCATCACTAGACTTTCTCAATAAACGAAGACTATAAAAAATCGACAACTGAGAAGAGGGTTGACGCCGTTTGTCGAATGATACTATCACAGAATTCCAGGGAGGGATGAAGTAACATCGGGAACTCGAAAGATTGAGTTGGAGAAAACGCTCGAAATATGCGAAAAAAAAGTGAGCGAGGAGAGATGCGGAGATCGGTAGATCGTGGGCTTTTGCTCCTTTGCTATGTACAGTGAGTATTTCGAGCCCTATAACGTTTATGGCGTAATGATTCTGTGGAAATAGATCCTCAAAGACTCTACCTACTGCACGATTTGTACGTAAATTCAAAGAATGAGCATGAACACAGTCTTCAGGAAAAAAGTCGACTCTCAAAAAAGCCGATATGATATGGGCTCAAGCAAATCCGGTCACCGCACTGATCACGTTCATAAATTGCTAAGAGGCAAGATTAATCAATCTATCGTGCAAGCTTTCAATTTTCAGCAATCATTGCGCAAACACGAGAAGAGTTTAACCTTCCTCAACTCGACCTCTCAGTTAGGGGCTAAACTCGAAGGTTGACGATAGGCGATTACTTTCTATCGCACAGATTCTCTAAGTTATTTCTTTAATAGTCTCAAAGAGGAAATTGCCGTAATGAAGACACGCAAAAGAGAGTTTATCACCTTAACGCCAACTTAAAGATGCATCTTCAAGAAAACAACGAAGTAAAGAAAACATTCAATGCGATTATTTCTCCGTTTATTTGCAATAAAGAGGAAATTTCTAACATTTGAGACGTTCTAATTTAACCGAAGAGTAATCGAAGTGCATCGAGAATTTCCTCCTTTCAGAAAAGTTCACTTCTTCTGACGATTTACTTATAACTGAATTATATTTCAATCGAAGATCGGGGGTCTTATACGATGTCTCCACATCCAACTAAGAATAAGTACGCCTTATGTTAACTCAAAAAGAAAACTTAAAGCAAACAAGTCCAACTATATGCCAAAACAGTTCTGCAATGATATCCTCAACCTTCGGTATGATGTCTCCACACTACTTCGAGAACTTCAACTACCTTGTTGATAAATAAACGTCTCCAAATATAAAAATAAGCTATCGTTATCAAAAAAATCGACCAAAATTGCATAAAGAGGAGACTTACACAGTTTTCCGCCGGCTCCCAAGTGTTATCCTCCTTTCTGTCGTAACCCTTCCACTTTATGAGGTATTGTACAGCTCCGGTTTTATAGTGAGTGCGTTTTTTGAGAATTTTCTCTACCACATAGACACCAGTCGCACCACTCTCACTATCGGATTCTTGAGTCTCTTCTCCTTCAGTTTCTTTTCCACTTTTTCTATCAACTTTTTTCACTTCTTCAATAATCCTCGCATCCTGAAACTGCACTGCTTTCTTCTATTTATTTCATTCTATATATCTGAGGGATTGCTATATTCGAATGGTTAATACATTCGGTTTACCCCACAAAATTAGAGTCTCACCTTCCCTCGGGAAGAGGGGGAAAAACGCTTCGAAGAGTTGGTGATGCCAACATGAATCCCCTCTTCGTTGAGTTCTTTACGAGAAACAATCTCAGCATTCATGAAGAGTGAAATAAGGAGCAGCTTTGTGCAAATCCACCAATGAACCTCGGAGCTGCACCGACATGCACATGCAGTGACTTCGACGTCGAGATTCCAAACGTTTCGGCACCTTTCTCAAATCTGCAGCTATAATAACTGATTCTCCTCCTCTCTTCTTCTCGTCTTTTATCATAGCCAGCAGCGTGTGATTGAGTCAAATGTTGTCTATTCAACTGTCTACGATAATAAAATTAGTCGAATTAAGCGGAAAATAAAAACCGCTAACCTCAGGCGAATCAGAGCTAGTAGATATTGCAGTTGAAAGGCTGACCCCATCATGCATTCCATCCTTAGGTGGCTTCTCGTCATATCCTGAACTCCCCGTTTCCATTCGCTGAATAAGTCGCCTGAAAAAAATCCAGTTGACGAGTAGTTCTCCACACCGACGTCATCGTCAGTCGTCTAGCGTGCTATTAACGGCTTATCAACGAGCTCTTTCCCACTCATCGGACTCTTTCAAAGCAGTCAAGTTAACCCACTTAGTGACCGCAAAGGTTCGTTGTTGGAAGTGGAGAGCACCTCAATAATGCGAACTTCATTTCCGGATGCAGTAATTCATCAGAAGCGAACAATCGATAAGAACAAACGCCCTCGCACTCCTTTAAAGTCACATTATCTCATCGGGTCGATAAACACTACAAAGTTTCGTCCTCAAACCTCCTTAACAATAACCTCGGCGTCTCATCGTTCCCTTCTCTCCACTATCACTATCGCTTTCGCATTGATGAGGTGCTTCAGAGAATTCAATCGTTCATTATGATATGAGCACGAAAATTAGAGTTGTTTCGCAGTGAACGGTAACCGTCGATTTTGGCTGCCACAGAGGAGTCTAGTGCGGGTTTTGCCATAGAGGAGTCTAGTGCGGGTTTTGCCACAGAGGAGTCTAGTGCGGGTTTTGCCACAGAGGAGTCTAGTGCGGGTTTTGCCACAGAGGAGTCTAGTGCGGGTTTTGCCACAGAGGAGTCTAGTGCGGGTTTTGCCACAGAGGAGTCTAGTGCGGGTTTTGCCACAGAGGAGTCTAGTGCGGGTTTTGCCACAGAGGAGTCTAGTGCGGGTTTTGCCACAGAGGAGTCTAGTGCGGGTTTTGCCACAGAGGAGTCTAGTGCGGGTTTTGCCACAGAGGAGTCTAGTGCGGGTTTTGCCACAGAGGAGTCTAGTGCGGGTTTTGCCATAGAGGAGTCTAGTGCGGGTTTTGACAGAGGAGTCTAGTGCGGGTTTTGCCACAGAGGAGTCTAGTGCGGGTTTTGCCATAGAGGAGTCTAGTGCGGGTTTTGCCACAGAGGAGTCTAGTGCGGGTTTTGCCACAGAGGAGTCTAGTGCGGGTTTTGCCACAGAGGAGTCTAGTGCGGGTTTTGCCATAGAGGAGTCTAGTGCGGGTTTTGCCACAGAGGAGTCTAGTGCGGGTTTTGCCACAGAGGAGTCTAGTGCGGGTTTTGCCAAGAGGAGTCTAGTGCGGGTTTTGTCTAGTGCGGGTTTTGCCATAGAGGAGTCTAGTGCGGGTTTTGCCACAGAGGAGTCTAGTGCGGGTTTTGCCACAGAGGAGTCTAGTGCGGGTTTTGCCATAGAGGAGTCTAGTGCGGGTTTTGCCACAGAGGAGTCTAGTGCGGGTTTTGCGAGGAGTCTAGTGCGGGTTTTGCCACAGAGGAGTCTAGTGCGGGTTTTGCCACAGAGGAGTCTAGTGCGGGTTTTGCCACAGAGGAGTCTAGTGCGGGTTTTGCCATAGAGGAGTCTAGTGCGGGTTTTGCCACAGAGGAGTCTAGTGCTTTTGCCATAGAGGAGTCTAGTGCGGGTTTTGCCACAGAGGAGTCTAGTGCGGGTTTTGCCACAGAGGAGTCTAGTGCGGGTTTTGCCATAGAGGAGTCTAGTGCGGGTTTTGCCACAGAGGAGTCTAGTGCGGGTTTTGCCACAGAGGAGTCTAGTGCGGGTTTTGCCATAGAGGAGTCTAGTGCGGGTTTTGCCACAGAGGAGTCTAGTGCGGGTTTTGCCATCAGAGGAGTCTAGTGCGGGTTTTGCCACAGAGGAGTCTAGTGCGGGTTTTGCCACAGAGGAGTCTAGTGCGGGTTTTGCCATAGAGGAGTCTAGTGCGGGTTTTGCGAGGAGTCTAGTGCGGGTTTTGCCACAGAGGAGTCTAGTTTTTGCCACAGAGGAGTCTAGTGCGGGTTTTGCCATAGAGGAGTCTAGTGCGGGTTTTGCCACTAGACTCTAGTGCGGGTTTTGCCATAGAGGAGTCTAGTGCGGGTTTTGCCACTAGAGAGAGTGCTAGTCCGGGTTTTGCACAGAGGAGTCTAGTGCGGGTTTTGCCACAGAGGAGTCTAGTGCGGGTTTTGCCATAGAGGAGTCTAGTGCGGGTTTTGCCACAGAGGAGTCTAGTGCGGGTTTAGTGCCACAGAGGAGTCTAGTGCGGGTTCTAGTGCCATAGAGGAGTCTAGTGCGGGTTTTGCCACAGAGGAGTCTAGTGCGGGTTTTGCCACAGAGGAGTCTAGTGCGGGTTTTGCCACTAGTGCGGGTTTTGCCAGAGGAGTCTAGTGCGGGTTTTGCCACAGAGGAGTCTAGTGCGGGTTTTGCCACAGAGGAGTCTAGTGCGGGTTTTGCCACTAGACAGTCTAGCGGGTTTTGCCACAGAGGAGTCTAGTGCGGGTTCTAACTAGTGCCACAGTCTAGTGCGGGTTTTGCCATAGAGGAGTCTAGTGCGGGTTTTGCCACAGAGGAGTCTAGTGCGGGTTTTGCCACAGAGGGAGTCTAGTGCGGGTTTTGCCATAGAGGAGTCTAGTGCGGGTTTTGCCACAGAGGAGTCTAGTGCGGGTTTTGCCACAGAGGAGTCTAGTGCGGGTTTTGCCACAGAGGAGTCTAGTGCGGGTTTTGCCACTAGAGAGGAGTCTAGTGCGGGTTTTGCCACAGAGGAGTCTAGCGGGTTTTGCCACAGAGGAGTCTAGTGCGGGTTTTGCCACTAGATGGAGTCTAGTGCGGGTTTGCCACAGAGGAGTCTAGTGCGGGTTTTGCCACAGAGGAGTCTAGTGCGGAGTCTAGTGCGGTTTTGCCATAGAGGAGTCTAGTGCGGGTTTTGCCACAGAGGAGTCTAGTGCGGGTTTTGCCACTAGAGAGAGTCTAGTGCGGGTTTTGCCACTAGAGGAGTCTAGTGCGGGTTTTGCCACAGAGGAGTCTAGTGCGGGTCTTTGCCCAAGAGGAGTCTAGTGCGGGTTTTGCCAGAGGAGTCTAGTGCGGGTTTTGCCACAGAGTCCGGGTTTTGCCAGTCTAGTGCGGGTTTTGCCATAGAGGAGTCTAGTGCGGGTTTTGCCACAGAGGAGTCTAGTGCGGGTTTTGCCACAGAGGAGTCTAGTGCGGGTTTTGCCACAGGAGGAGTCTAGTGCGGGTTTTGCCACAGAGGAGTCTAGTGCGGGTTTTGCCACAGAGGAGTCTAGTGCGGGTTTTGCCACAGAGGAGTCTAGTGCGGGCCCTAGTGCCCACTAGTGCGGGTTTTAGAGGAGTCTAGTGCGGGTTTTGCCATAGAGGAGTCTAGTGCGGGTTTTGCCACTAGTGCGGGTTTTGCCATGGAGTCTAGTGCGGGTTTTGCCACAGAGGAGTCTAGTGCGGGTTTTGCCAGAGGAGTCTAGACTAGTGCGGGTTTTGCCACAGAGGAGTCTAGTGCGGGTTTTGCCACAGAGAGAGTCTAGTGCGGGTTTTGCCACAGAGGAGTCTAGTGCGGGTTTTGCCACAGAGGAGTCTAGTGCGGGTTTTGCCACAGAGGAGTCTAGTGCGGGTTTTGCCACTAGAGAGGAGTCTAGTGCGGGTTTTGCCACAGAGGAGTCTAGTGCGGGTTTTGCCACAGAGAGGAGTCTAGTGCGGGTTTTGCCACAGAGGAGTCTAGTGCGGGTTTTGCCACAGAGGAGTCTAGTGCGGGTTTTGCCACTAGAGAGGAGTCTAGTGCGGGTTCTTGCGGACAGAGGAGTCCCTAGCGGGTTTTGCCACAGAGGAGTCTAGTGCGGGTTTTGCCACAGAGGAGTCTAGTGCGGGTTTTGCCACAGAGGAGTCGTATCTAGTGCCATGAGGAGTCTAGTGCGGGTTTTGCCACAGAGGAGTCTAGTGCGGGCCATTTTGCCACAGAGGAGTCTAGTGCGGGTTTTGCCACAGAGGAGTCTAGTGCGGGTTTTGCCATAGAGGAGTCTAGTGCGGGTTTTGCCACAGAGGAGTCTAGTGCGGGTTTTGCCACAGAGGAGTCTAGTGCGGGTTTTGCCACAGAGGAGTCTAGTGCGGGTTTTGCCAAGGAGTCTAGTGCGGGTTTTGCTCTAGTGCGGGTTTTGCCACAGAGTCTAGTGCGGGTTTTGCCATTCTAGTGCGGGTTTTGCCACAGAGGAGTCTAGTGCGGGTTTTGCCACAGAGGAGTCTACTAGTGCGGGTTTTGCCACAGAGGAGTCTAGTGCGGGTTTTGCCACAGAGGAGTCTAGTGCACAGTCTAGTGCGGCCATAGAGGAGTTGCGGTTTCTTGCTGACGTATTATCAAGTCGGCTTCACCTTCAGAACAATCTAGTTCACGTTGTGCTAAAAGAAACAAAGAGATGGTTTCAGTTGATAGCGGCCCGATTGTTGGAGGAATTTTCGTGCTCATCCGGAATCTTTCAGGAGCCCCACGGTGACGTCGACAGCTTACATCTATGTCCGCTTGTCTCTTTATTGGCCCGACAATTAAAGTGTTGCAAGCACGAAGATTATAGCTAAGAAGTTGGTGAGTATACTTTAGACGATAAAGATCATTTCCAGTTTGATCCGTGGAATTCAAAAAAAACCTAAATACACGCAAAAAGTTGAGGAAATTTTGCAAGACTCCCGGATATATTGCATCTCCCTCCCCTCCACTATGATCAAGTCATACCGTCATAGTAAAATCGTATTCTCCTAATCCTGATTTGTTGCATTAAAGACTACCAGAGCACTAGTCTTCAATGGCGAAAGCATTAACGACTGCATCAATTCTGCAATGGGTTAATTTAACGACTAACCATCCAACAGGAACTAACGATAGTAGGGAACGAGATTTTGCCAAGCTGACCGTTGTTATGGGACTTGCCCTAACTGAGGAGCTCTTTTCAAAGGCTCTCGACGTATCTATGCATCAGCACATCTACACCAATAGGAATCAGATTGGAATGTTTTCCTGCAAATTGCTGACTCTCGCAATTCCACTTTCTACGTGATTGAGGTCAGTCATTTGCATTTATTAACCGCAACGGTACTCGGCAGTAAGGTTCACTTTGAGATATTTTCTCTGCTAAAATTCACAGGTTAAAACGACCATTGAAAACGAGTCCAACATTACTTCCCCTAAGGAAGAGGCACTATTTGGGAGAGTGCCATACTTTATTCTCGATGATAAACGACACCTAAGATTGCTTCATTGGCTAAACTTCCACAGCGTTCACTAACTGAAACGAAGCGGAAATGGAGACGTTTGAAGAAACGACACACTCGATTTTCCGTACTCCTAATTGCTCACATATGGCAGTGGTGCAATAGGCATATTTAATTTCATTTTCATGAGATAAACGGATTTATGAGATATTTTTTCGAGAAAGAGAATATTCATTCATTTATTCAATGATTAGCTGAGAACGTCGAGAACCTCGATTGGGTAGCGACATTCCGAGACGATATGAGAATTTCATCTTCTCGACAACGTATGTGAGAAAAAGATCTACTATCGAATATTCGATCAAATGCCCTATATTTGAGTAAACTGTTTCTTATCACTCGTATCGTTGATCACAGTAACTCCTTATCACTTATCACATATCAGGTGCTCCAGGTTTGTTTATTAAAGTGATTAGAAGAGCGACAAACAACGGAGATTGTTGTTTGATGCTCTTTTAGAACAGAAATATTAGTGTTTTACCTCAAGTTAAGTTCATCTTTGTGTAATCATTTCTAGTGCTTTTTGTTTTCCTCGCCGAACAGGAGAAACATATCTCCGTCAGTTCGATTTACGTTATTCGATAACACTGCTCACAGAGGTTCAGTGGCATGCAATATGACAGAAGTACCGCTGAGTCTGAAAATGAAACATTTCGAAAAACATTGATGCCAACAGTGCTTTGCCATTCTAAGACATAGTCGACATGAAGAAAGCGCACACGCTAATAGCAATATGGAGGAGAGGATGGGAAAAATTCACAGGAGGAGCCAAGCAGGTTGACAGGAAGACCAACGAATAGATAGGAGAGTAAAAGACTAGGTGGTAGAAGATGGGATAAGAAAATTCGAATGGGCTTCGAAGATATCCGCATTAAAAAATGATGACTGAATGAGAAAGATAACAGAATGCACATCATGGATTGGCAAAAGAAATAGAGATCGACCTGGAATTACATGGAGCGACTCTTTGGAAAGACAGGAACCAACTTGATCAGACAAGCGTTGAATCGGCGAAAGAGGGATGATAAGAGGGGACATTTACTGCTAATAAATGCTATGTTGTTGTTGAATCAAATAAAATAAATAAAATATTGAGGTGTGATCCAAGACTATAGAAGTACTCGAGTCTGCATCTTCATATTTCTCATTGATATTAATCGCATGTTCCATATAACACTTTATCATTGAGCTCTGATTAGATCCTCGGAACATGGAATAGATAGATTTCTCAGACAATTTTGTTGCGCGGCAGACTAAAGTGATTCTGAACCTGCAACAAACTGAATGAAGAATTTGCTTCTTCTTCATCTTGAAGTAGCGCATTCCAAATTCCAATCGACTGATGCAATCAATCGATCTCGCGATGAAATCACTCGGCTTTTTTTGCCTACTGCCATACTTTTTTTTGTTAAGCGGAAAATGCTTAGAAAAAACCATCCGGAGGCAAAGGTTCCCTAGGGGAGCAAAGAACCGCAGATTTTAAAGTGTTCGAGAGAAGAGTTCGTATCATACTACACTATTGCTTCGATATTCTCGTTTCAGCTGTGTTACGTCTCGCGACATCTAACAAACGATATCGCTTCATTGCACGTTCATATACTTATTCATTTACTTCGATGATTTATATGAATTCAGCAGTGTTTTTGTTTTCGATGTGAATTACCATCTTTTAGTTAATCTAAAGAGCGATGCAATTGTGAAGTAAGCAAAACGGAGGCAGACGACTCTTTTCTCATATTCCAACATTTTTCTAATCTCAATAACGTTGCTGTTGATTATAGTGTTACTATTAATAAACAGTAAGTGTAAAGTTATGATGCAGCTGCTAAACAAGCACTGAGCTCTTCGTCCACTATATCAATGCCCTCTGGTACTTCTATTGTATTCGAATTCTTCAGTCAACAAATTCTGACGTGTTTCTCGCACAGCATAGCGTAGAAATAATTGCCTGAGATAGCTTATCCGAATAAATTCTCTATGCTTTTTCCTTTTATTGTTGTCTTCGCTTTTATTGCTATCTTGGTGGAAATCATTTTCCTACTCATAGCACAGATCAGCGGCTTTTTCGACTTCCCCCTGAAAATGTTGTGATTTTATTCTTATTGCCACCAAAATGGAGACCAACAAATTTCATGAGGCAATAGGCCTCACTGTTCATTGAGCAAGAGGTGACCGACCAGCAGAACCCCGACAAAGTAATTGAATAAACCATAGGAACCATTTTCGATGTGTGTTGCTGTATTTCATCCCACATAATGAATCGACGCTCATTGAAACAGTCTGCAATTTTGCATGAAAGAACAACTATACCACTAACGATGACTTGTGTTTAAAAAAAGTCTTATCGATAGAACAACGAGCTTGAAACGCAACTTTCGCGACAAATTTCATGGACTAACTGAGTACCGATAGTGATATGCTGGTTATTTTGCAACAGGGTCGTGAATTGAGTAACTTGTCAACGCGTTTCTCAGTTTTTAAATACGCCTATTGAACTTCACGTTGTTATCTTGTGTGGTTCGAAAATTAAATCCACAAAAGATGCAGATAGATTTAACGAAAGCATATGGGAAGCTGCATTTTTGAGGATGGAAAATGGCTAAAAATTCGATGCATCAGTGCCGTCGGTGCTGTGGACGTCGAACGATAGCCCACCGAAGTGGTCCTGTCGGTCATTCTACCGCCCTGAAGTTGATTCGATCGCCAGAGATGTATGGTTAAACGCTTGGAGCCTTTCAGTCGGTAACTGACAGACGATCTGATGATGAAAAGCTGGCATTAAGGGGATGAGGAATGAAGCGGTGCTGCCAGTTCAACTAGCACATGCAGCCATAACAATTAGCGTTAAGCTGCCGTGGCATGTAATTTTGACACTTAACGAAATCCACCTTGCAAGTGCCTTGCAACAATATCATCAGATGAAGATTCATTCGGCTCACCAATGGCACAAACCTCCTGCGTAATGTGGGAAAAGTGAACTGAAAAAAAGGATATATCACGGCAACCGTTTGGCAATGAAACGGAATGCTCGCCACTTTCACACTTCTCGTTCAGTAGAACGTCACATATTCGCACAGTATTTTTGCATATTTCCTTATGGCGTAATATTTCGCCGTAGAATCAAGTGAGTACCGAGGATGACCAAGAATGAAGCTTATTACAATAGGCTTAAGATGAACCCGCTGGAACTGCAGATATAAAGGGTCGAGTTGAGTTGCCACTGCGCGCAAAATTCGCACAAAAAGGTGGCAATTTGCGAAGGCTTTCAGGAATAAGGGCAGCAGGAGAAAAACCCAACCATTTTCTCGTACAGTTTTTGCAACTTACCTTGTAGTTTACTTAGTAGGTGGCAAAAAAAAACGAGCAGAAGGAATCGAGGAGCCGATGAATGTTTTATGATTGGCAAGGATTTCGTGCAGAATCAATTTTTCCACACCGCTTCCTATTTTCGTTTGGGAATGAATTCTCACATTTGTGCGTTGTTCTGCAACAGACTGCCTAATAGACCTGTCTCGGTAACTGACACCATTGCAAGTGAGTCTGAAGAAGGCAAAGCTGTTTACGGCGAACGTCTTCTATGCCAGGAGAGAGCAAACATCTCTCAAGCTCTCCCACTACGAGCCCTCAACGTGCAGTAATTTTTGAGACAAGCTGGGACCTGGGACAGAGCTTAAGCGAATCACTTTTTCCAACCTCCACGTATTGCGCGAACAACTGACACCATCATCTAACGGCCCTGTGTGCACTCATGATTGATTGCGTTTTTTTAACAACAAGTTTGTATAGTTGATGAGCCACACCATAGCTCTATCATATCACCCCGATGCTTCCCATTGTTAAAATATTCTCTCAGCATAAGCTGCGAGGTTATTTTCGCAAGAGATCTCCCATTTGTTTTTATTTTATATGATCCTAAGAAAATTGAACAAACGGTTTTCGCTCCCATCGAGCTGTCTATATCGACTGGAGCTATTTCATTGAAATGCTGCAGGAATGAGGAGGAATTACGAGCGTTTGTGCACGTATAGGTGCGTTGGCTTTTTGTTTTTCATTCACTGAATTGTTTCTCAAAATAGCCACATTTCCATTTATGATCAGTTTAATGTACTCATGGCGCTCCACTTAATAGTAAACGATCTCAAAGAATGAGTTAGTCATGCAATGATTTTGTATTAAGCGATTATTCATATACAATTTGATCAGTGAATGCAAATGCGCTATTAAAACTTCCTCGAGATATATTAAACTTCAAACGAATCAATAACGTTTATTGCACCCAAACTGCTCTATTTTCTTCATATTTATTTATATATGTTTGTTCACTTTATTCGCTTTGCTTATCATTTTATTTGCATAACGAAATCAGTGAAATCTATCGTTAATTTATATATGACCGAATAGAGTAGGATGCTCGGAGAAACTCTTTCATCTAAAATGAGTGAGAAATACTCGAGAATTAAATCCAGAAAACAAGTATTCCGTATATCTTCGTTCCTCAATTCATCAATCCACCGAGTAGCTATCGTTGTGATCATATAATTTGAGCACAAAAAATCCGATTGTCGGGAACGAACAATTATATACAGCTCTTCTTTAGATTAGGAAATACTTTTACTTTCAACATTCTGGTAGTACATTCCACCGGATCTGTCAGCTGCAAGTTTATGCTTCATTTTTCACAAAAAGTCATAGCAATGCGAGGAAAGAAAATTTTTCTCTGCTCCAAATACATCGGACGTACAGTGAGTGCTAAATGGTGCGTTCACTTCAAGTCAGCAGCTTTCTCTTTATGAGCAACTTGCTAATTGAAGCTATCCTAGACGATGCTTTTCAAAGAAATAATTGCGCACAGATGGTTGCAAATTTTATACCGCTCGAAATGAGTAAATACGAGCTCTAAATGTAAATACAGTGTAATTTACTGACTTCGTTACTGCTATAGGTCTATGCATATACTCTTATCGCGCTGTTCTACATTTCAACCAGAGCATTTGTGAAAAAAGAGTTGTGAAAACCAATCAATATAGCTCATATTTAATGCGACTTTATTTCGTCATCCATCGGTGATACAAGGAGTATTGCAAATTCTCTCGATCTGTCGAGCACGTGAGGAGTCACCTAAATTTAGAAACATTAAAAGACGCACGCACAATGGCCAGCTTTCTGTATATCATCCTATGCAACACAAAAACACGATTCTAGTGCGGGTCGTTTATCTATAGTGGTGGAAAAAATTGAACGATAAAAGAATTATTTTCAGCAATTTGTTACCACCAATAGGTGTTTGTTCAAGTGAGCGACATGTAAAAACTAATTCCTTCCAAAACGCTTCTGCAGTTATATAGAGCCATCCTAGTATCATCAGTCAGTGAAGACGGCCAAACATAAAAAAAACTTCTTCCGAGCTGCAGATCTCTCCACATTTTACTTCTTTACGTGTTCATTTACACGCGCAAAAGCCTTTAGAAGAATTTGTTCCCATTCAGTCCTAAACGCTACATAACTCAGTTGTTCATTTCACCACAAATGCGACAATTTTTTAGTCAACGATCTGTTCTCTCAATGAATTTCAACGCGTTTTTCATCGCCGAGTTATCTCCATGAGCGGCTGGATTTTCCCCTGTGTGTGGGCGCATAAGTGCTTTGAAATATAGGTGCATATACATGTGCATTTACAACTTTGAATGTTCATTTTGTTTCAATTTCGCTTTTGGGGAGCTAAATTGTCTTCTGAGCTCAGTTCAAAATACGCGTACCATTGCAGAATTTTTGATAGACTTCTGTTTCACTCGCCTTCAGCAGTCCTCTTATCCTTCTCCAGTGCGCTCGACTGCTAGCCTCGCCGTTTAGGCGTCGTTTGGCATATTTTCTGCTGTCTTCTGGCAGTCCCTCAGCCTTGGAACATAAATGAGTAATTGTGAGTTGAAATAGATATTCTCCACTAAATAGTTCGAAGTGCGGCGTATTTCTTTGCCTTTGAGAAGCGGCGAATAAGAGTTAAAGACAGAAAAAGACCGCAGCCGTTTAAAATATTCCCACCTCGTAAAGCTGCTTCCTTTCTTGCTTTGTTTTCTCGGGCCATTATTCAGGCTATTTTATTTATCTATGTATTCTTGAAATCCCTCGTGAATTACGTGTGAAATTACGTTTGTGGAACTTGTTGTTCAATTGTGGTTGTGCATTTCGAAGCAAATGCCTACGTCGATCAGCTGTCAATAACAGACGGCTGTTTTTTTCAACGCCACGCGTATTCAGCACAAAACGCAAAAGACAGCCACCTTCTGTATCCAATGTAATGTTTTAAGCGGCTCGCATATCGCAAAATATGCGCACAGAAATTAAAATGAAGACATACATCGGCTTATTGCTGATTCTCTTTTCGTAGTGCGTTCGCGTCTTCTCACGATATTCGAATTTCGCAGATCCCAACTGAGAAGAAATCGGTAATGGTGAATTTAGAATTTCATAGTTGAACACATTAAAAATCACTCGGAAATGTCTCCGAGTGCAGCAGCTTCTTCGAGTGGTCAAGAAATCTCGATATATTCTTCTAAGCAATTATTCGTTTCATTGTTCCCTCGAAAGAAATCTTACATCTTTTTACAAACTTATGGATACTCTCAAAGAGTTTTGTGCAAATTCCATCATTTGATGAGCATGGGTTGGATGCAGAGTTGGTTTAGGCTGTTCGATTTCCTTTTCCCACTGTAATTATTATGCTAATTAGCAGTGGATTCTTCAGTGATGTTTGCTTATACATTTTGCGTGATTAAAATCTATGAATCGGCAGATGCAGTCTAACTATTTCATGAAGCCAGTTTTTAAATTATCTCTTGAGACGGTTTTTGTGCCGTTACGAAATTCTATTGATTTAATGCTTTGGGTCATTCGATTTCGCGAAGGATTGCTTGCATATCAGAAGGTCACATGATGATTTCGATGGATTCATTATCCCTCTTAAAGACTTCCTCGGTTGCCGAAAATTCGAGCGTTGAATATTAGTGCTTTCTGCAGTTCCGAGGAAAGCAATGTTCGGTTCATCCCATCATGACTGCATCACCATTTCCTTTAGTCAAGTTTTCACGATGGCTACGGTTACGATGTTTGCTTTCCTCCAACGTCGTTTTCTCAGGAATTGATATGAAAACTTCGAGGAACTAGCTCAGAACTAGTTTATTAAACAGAGTTCATGATTGTTTATAATTTTTTGTTTTCTCATCGGAAAGTTCAACACACAGTGATACATTGAGTTGATCACTTAACTAGTGATAAGCATAGGTGATAACTTAAACATGAACGTTTCCAAGAAATTTTCAAAGGCATATAGACTCTAGCCTTTTATCTGGATGAATGAAATCTACAAAGATTTTCTAGTGAGATAATCGCCACATCTGATTCATTACGGAACTATCGTCTCGGCAGCAATTTTCGACAACTGAAACAATCTGCTAAAAGCAGTGATTTTTCGTATTTAATTTATCGAATGAATGAACTTTTCCGAGCTCTTTTTGGAGCTTTTAGGGAAAAGCTTTTAGGGAGTTGCTGGACGTAAGGCAGTAAGGCAAAATCTATGCAGGAAATATGCGTGGAAACTTTTTGATTAAGCTTTCATGATATGAATCGAGGCGTGCTTTGCTTAAGCATGCCAAGTGATGTGAATTTTCAACACTTTGTCGAAGAAGTATTTTTGCACTTTCAAATGCTAAATTTGCCGTTTATTTCACTAAACTGGTAGTGGACACATTCGGTGAGCTTCTAGATTTCAGCACCTCTCATTACTCGATTTGGAACTGATAGATAATTACCTGAACTTTTTCATTTCACGGAAAATGACATCAAAGAAGGGGATTACATTTTCGAATTCAGTTCATCATTTCAAAAAAATGCTTTTTCTGGATAATTACCTTTCTGGATAATTGAATGAATGTTTCATTCAGTGGAATCGTTAAAAATTTCCCTTCTTTGGATTCCATTCTGTGAGTCATTTGAAACGTACGATTTCCTTTAGGCGACAGATCTGCTGCGTGTTTCTGCTTGCGTGTTTGTCGTCATCTTCTACTGTGAGACATTTATTTATTAGACCAAAAACAGCATTCTCATGAAGTAATTGAACATTGGGAAGACGTTTCTTCAAGCGGTTTGCGTGACTGCTTTCTGTGAATTGAGGAAGTTAGCTATGCGCACACAGTATGAGGTGATCTTTGGATATACTCTCCTTTTTAAAATAACCATGTTGGTGACTGCTTTCTGTGAATTGAGGAAGTTAGATATGCGCACACAGTATGAAGTGATCTTTGGATATACTCTCCTTTTTAAAATAACCATGTTGTTTTATATGAAGATAACGAATGCACTACTTTGCACTAACCAATAGTTTTTCAGAATCCTACCTTTTTTCGGTCAGACCATCCAGTGTCTCCCTTCCGGTGTCATTGTGTGTTACATAATGAGGCTTAGAGTAAAATACCTCAAAAACAAAGAGTGAAGTTGCCGTTGTTTATATCGACTTTCCTTCGTGTCATTATAGCTTCTCGAGTTTCGATATTATTTGCATCAAATTACTCGATATTACGAATGCATCAAATTCTTCTTGGAAAATATGGAAGTCGCAGGGAGGACAATTCAATAGACGACGCATTTTGAGATTTTCAACAAAGAGTTTGATACTGCTGAAAATTCTATCGGAAACATCGTCACTGGATACAAGAACAAAGCGGAACCAGGACATTTTCATTTTACAACACATTACAAGTTGCATGTGGAGCGGATAGCTAGCTCCGTTTCTTATCTGAAAACTTCATTCACGTGAATGCTCTGATCCCCTTTAGGAAAAAGCTGACGATGCATTTTCGCAGTTTCAAGAGTAGATTTTCCTGCCAGGCCAGATTAAAAGCTTTAGCGTGATCAGTCCACATATTTTCAGTCTGGACGTCACATTTAACGACGAATCCAATCCCCTCGGCATAAAATGAGTCGCGACGTCATGAACCAGCCAGGGACGAGGTCAAACTGGATGAGGAAAAGAGGGCTGTTTTTGCCTAAAATGATCCATTAATGCATTTTCGACGACTATTTCGAAAGCCAGGAAAACCGAGTATTTGGGTATGGTGTCAATGAGTCAACCAAAATATTACTTCTGAGCTAACAGTGCAGTGATCATATTTACTCAGTTCTCGTCTATTCTCTTTCGCAGGATGTCGCTGATCGATTATACGCTCTTATGTCACCGCAGGGGATATTTGGGGCATATACAGGTCGGACTTCGCCCCATTCTAGTCGTGTTTGAGGGTCGCGACTTTTGTCTAGCCCGCTCTCTTGATTATCAGCAAGGACAAAAGGTTATTGACTCCCGCACTCTGCAAACACGTCTCTCATTCCCCCTCGCCAGTTCGCTATGGAGAAGGTCAGACTAATGCTTCCTAGGCAGATGGTTACTTCGGTTAAATTAAAATGAAAGTAACCATAAACTTCGAAGCAGGGAAAAAATATATACAAAAAGGAGACGTCAAAAAACTCATACTGCGTGGGGACGAAATTGTTTATTCAAGGAGCTTTAGCAACGGTATTGGAATGCCGTCTGGTATTCGTGAAGCCTTGTACTCGCATTTAAAATAGCTTTCAAAAATGAACCGATGTTATATCAACGAAATGAAAATGCTTGTTGCAGTGTCCAGAAAAAAAGGACTGGTGGTTTCCATGATTCGAGGATCGTCATGACCATTTTTAGTACATATCGTATAGCGCGTCTCCTCAGTTTGCCACTGATGTATTTACAAAATGCATTAGTATTTTTTCAATATAACATGCGTCTACCATTGTTTCTAGGAAACTTTAGGCACTGAGCTCTGTAGCGCTGTGAACATGATGAAATGCTGATAACCAAAAGCTCGGCGCTCGAGCCATAGGAAATGAATTGCCGCAAAGAGCTGAAATAGGATTGTTTTGGGTTGTTTTCTTGATCTTCGTGCATAAATGTCACTAACATCGTGCACTAAATCTGAGTAGCGTGTTACTGACTTCGTGAATCTCGAATGAACTTTCAAAATATTAACTCAAATTGTGCTGAGTTAACATAGCGTTAGCCTCCTTGCAGTTGCACGCTTCCACCGTTCCTTCGCCGCTTCGTGCGTTCTTTGTAATGTATGCTTCGATGATCCCTAGGTGAGGAATTCTCTAGCTGAAACACATAGTGCCGTCGGTGTTTGTTCATACCTGAGAGGACCTAAGCACTGATCCAAAATGAACTCTGTAAAAGAAGCTGACGTCATACAACTAGACGATTCAAAGATGCAAGAGAAAGCAATTTCGTGCTCTCAGGATTGCTTCCGTTTCAGCTTGTGATGCCTGACGTTGCACTATTTACCAAAAAGTGGGAATGTATTTTTCGGCACGGAATTTGTCATTTGCATGATGAATGGTTAATTTCTTGTGGAAACTTTTACGATCCGTAAAAGCCTCTATCACCAACATTTGTCATTTGTATGATTTCCAGAAATTATTCCCCACGGTCACGGGAAAATAATTCTTTCCTCGCTTTCATTTCGGCTTTTCATCGCTAGTGCTAGTGTGAGATTAAAGCAAACCACCATTTGGTGGGAAGCATTTTTCCAAGCGCCGCTCGAGAATTGTTCAGTTTACGAGCACTGCACTAGGCAGCCTATTCGTGACATATCTCATTTTAAATCGTTATATCCACCTGCGAAGAGACGAAACGTTAAATCATCGGAATATAAGCATTTTTTTGCTCACATTTCTTGAGTGGGTGCAAATTTTCACTTCATTTCCGCATATTTCCTGCCGGCGAATGCTCCTTTGCACGATACAAAAAGGTAAGGTTAACTGCGAGAAATGAGTGCTAAAAATGCATCGTTGCCGTACTGGATCTCAAAATGTTCGATTTGTGGGAATATTTGGCGCTGTGTGTCGATCGAGAATCCGTTCTATTTTCGGTGCCTGCATAACATTTGTTTTTCGTCATAGAAATAGAATATCATTTTATCACTATTACAGTTGAACTGCTAAAAGCTTTGTTTAGAAATCGTCGTTTAACACATTTGTTAGCAACTCATTTCAACAGCGTGCCTAATGCATTCTCAATAAACGAATATTTGCCATTCTAAACAAAGCTCATTTGATGTGCAGTCGGTTCCTTCTTCGAACAGCTGCTCCGATTGGAAATTCTTTCACATTTGGCATGTCCTGTGACGAATGCAAATCAGTGTTATAAAAGAGAGGGAGTAAATATATGGGCCTTTCGGACTTCAATTTGATCATCGACGCACTCCTACCTTCCCTCATTCGTTTACATGCCTACCTTTGCTTTTTTTATCATTCCTTCCTCATCCACGGATTATCCTGAGTAAGCATCTGGGCACTATTCATGTGATTTTATGATTTCCAGAAATGCGATATTCTTAGTGGCCAATTTCGACTATGGAACTTCATCTTTTCCTTTGCTTACCTCTGTAGAGGTGGCATATGTTGACATCTGGGTGGGAAACTTACTCAAATAACTTCATAAGCCTGAACAGGCGTCTTATTCTGCACAGTTTCAAGAGAAACAGTAAAGGTAGGAGGCGGTTCACGACGATTTGATGCGCCTCGAAAACTCCGCTTTTCATCATTGGGTCGTTTTGATTTTGGCGAAGCAGTGGTATGGAATAGTTTTGAACGACGGATAGGATGCAATGCGAAACAATTGTTGCATCCAGTTTCAATAGGTATTTTATGTCCTCCAAATTATTCGACCTCTATGACTGCTGGTTTTATTTATTATATTTTAACTATGGGGAAGAAACTGTTATATGTTGATTGGAGATGAACGAAGAACTCGAATTCACTTGAAATAGAGAGACTTGAAGTACTTGAACGACCTGCTCTTTAGTTGTGACTTGAAATTCATTGCAAATTCTGCGAAGAATTTATGCTCCTTCATCTCTTTTGTTCCCTTTGCAATCACTCTACAAACGCACTTTTTGTTGCCCTCAGAATGTACTTCGCACTTTGGATGTTTCTGAATTTCTCTTCCTAATTATCACATTATTTCACTCAGAAGAAAGATCGAAAACGAAAGTCCACTCACCTCAAGTTTGAGTCCCTTAATACGGCGCAGCTGCCTTATGAGCTCCTCACTGCTCGCGTTCTTTCAACGAAACTGCAACAATCGCCGCAATTAGGACCCCAACACTACAGGGAATTTCATTTATTGGAAAAAGAAGCATAAGAATCAACCGCATAAGACGTAATAAAAGCGCGTTCCCTACAACATGCACGACCACGATCTGTTTACATCTTCGATTACGAAATTCAAAATGGATCATAAATCACTCAGCAAGTGCAAAAACCAGGCAGAACCCGTTTGCAGCTAAGTGAGAACGAAAGAGAGAGCAAGAAACTAATTTGTTCACCAGATTCCATTAAGTCACTATTCAAAACCTCCCCTGGTTCTTCAGCTACGAAGTGGTTTGGAGATTGAGCCAAGCGATTTCAAGAACAAAGTTTCGAAGGAGTTTCGTAGCCGTTATGCTGTCTGTCCGGATTCACTGCTTCAGCCATTGGCGCTGATTCCGCCATGCCGCTACGGTCGACTGTTGTTTGCGGCATGAAACGAAAAATCCGTATCGCCACTGAGCGACGACCACCCACTGCGTTGTAATATAGACTGTCCGAACCTAAACCGTCTACAAACCTCCCCCCATCTTCTCTCATGAGAAGGATGCCGTTTATTAGGGAATCTTAGCACTTTATCTCATCAGCTTGAGGGATGTATTTAGTTGATGTGACATCCTTATACCACTTTATCAGTTTTGGCGAACCATATGGTGTTACCCCATCTTTAAGCTATCGTCCCTCTTCTTTACGATTTAATTTGACTTATATGGTGCAGACTGTCGCATAACCACTGATCTTAAGTTCTCTATACTCTCGATCTCTCATTTTCATCTCCATCCTGCAATTTCTTCCCTTTCCTACATTCTTTCTGCTCCGTTCGGAGACATTAAGTCAGATATAGTTTTCATTCTGCGCTTCATTACCAGCCCATAATGAAATGAGGCCTCACTCTATAGCTCACAAAAAGGTCACCTAAGCGATTAGTCGAGTCCCTTTCTGGATTCCGATTCTTTTAGTGAGTGTTTGGTACATCCACTAAACACTACTGCACCTTCATGTTTCGATGCGAGTGAAAGGCCGCCGAAAACACACCTCCAATACCGGACCCTATATCTTTGGCGCAGAATATGCTATCTTGAGCCATGCTTCGTTGCCGGAAATAAGGACTCCGGGGAGTGAAATCTACAAAAAGCATTTTCCAGCTCTTAAGTGGTTTGTTCTCTTGTGACAGGAAGTGTATAAACGACTCTTGACACTTTAAATGAACGTCCACAGTCACAAAAAACGTTTCATCAGTGGCTCAGGAAAATTGTGTGTTCTCTTCCTGGACGCGCCAACCATTTTATATAGCCTGATTCTATCTTCGACGCTTCTTTATGCCGTAGCAGAGTCATCGCACTATGAACAGTCTTCTTACTATCCATGTCCAAACCTAGTCATTATAAAATTACTGGGCTGTCTAAACCGTCGACTATCTCAAAATCCGGACGAATTCCGTTGAGTTGTGCAAAAAAAAACCGTTTGCACGCTGCTCAAAATACGTGCTCCTAATGTTTCAGTTAGAGTAGCCGTGACTCGACGACATTCGTGAAGAATACTTTACATTCTTCATTTGAGCGTCTTCCTGAGCAACTAGCCAACATGTAAGACCTCTTAATCGGCTATAAAAGCTGTGTTCAGCGAAATCTCAGCTGCCATTGGGACTTCGCTATGAACGATCTCTTCATTCTTCAAGCTCTTTTCCTCATCCCTATTAAGAAAACTTTTGTTCGAGAAGGTTATTCCGCTCCTTCGAAATGCAGTCCTTCTGGGCAAATTGTTCAGTATAGTGGGTATTCGAAAGCGTGATTCATGTGTGCAACAACCTATCACTCTAGTCTTCACCGCCTCGTCTGAGGTCTTCCATTATTCGAGCCAAAGATGTCAAATTTCACGTCTTCTCGATCTCAGCCACCCCACTCTATGGGAGCTTTAACCGCAACTGTCAAAAACTAGTAAAAAATGATTTACTATCGGGATACGGTACCCACCGAGCTCTTGCAGAGCGTCAGCTGGGTTCATGATCTTCAAACGTACCCACAAATATCAATGAAGGAAGCTAGAAGCGATCACGCAACGTACCCACAAATCGGCTGGCAATCACGCAATAAGTTGCTGTCAACCTTTCCCGCATTCGGCTTATCACCCCTGTTACTCACAACCTCTTCCTGTCCTCTCATGCGTAGATAGCGTCGCGGGATCTGCTCTGTCTATCCAACGCAACACACCCTGCAAATGTTGCGAGTTATACTAATTCGATTTATCTGAAGTTACTGACTCCACAGATGTCTACAATTCTATTGACTTCAGCCAGCTGAGACTAAAGTTCATGTGTTCGTTGTCTTTTCCAGCCAGCCACGCAATTAAATCTTCGGCGATGAACGGAAATTTCGGAGATCTGTTTCAGATTTCAGATTTGATCTGTTTTAGAAATAACGAGTCTATTTAATGATCATTTTTGTTCTGTTATTTGTAATGAGGTAACTAATTATCAGGACGTGGTATTTAGCAGTAATAAGCGATTTCGCCAGGACGACAAAGCATTTTTTAAATTTTAATTGTTCATCCGTTACGACGCAGACCTCTTCTTTCATTTTCGAGCTGGTAATTTCTCAGTGTCGTACCCTTTTCTCATTTGATTTCAAAGTGTCTTTCGGGATGGATCGTTCTCAGTTACATTTCCATCCTATATCTTTCGGGATGGATCTTCTCTGTTCGAGTTATACTAGTTCGATTTATCTGAAGTTATTGACTCCACAGATGTCTACAATTCGATTGACTTCAGCCACGTCCTATGTCCTCATAGACAAATCTTTGAACCAAACATCCCTGTCCTCTTCATTCCATCTTCTTCTTCTTCTGGCTTTGATTATCATGTCTCCAACTTTTCTGTTCCACTAGGGGTACTTGCGCAGTAATAAACATCCCCATTTCACCTTTCAACAACGCATTCGGCTGCTGCGGTGAATTTAGCTCTCCTACTTCGACTGCTGCCACGTTGTTATTTTAAATTCCTTCATCAATTTGCTGTTATTGTTTCAATGAAACTTACGTCAAAGACAACTCCGCTGATGGAATACGATTACTTATTACGTTCTTTGTCGGTCGGTTCTTGCTACTCACATATACGAACACATTGGATAGACGAGTATAGCTTTTTGACTATTAGAGCATTTCTCTTCACTTCGAATGACTCGGATGTAATGTGAGCAGTAACGAATGCTCCAATGGACGTTCTTGTGAACGCTCCGACGTTTGATCTCGATTGCAGTCTGTGCACTTAATGCACTTGGAAAAAGGAAAATGAAAGTGCACTTTATACTTTCATTCGTCAGATATTTCACTCACTAATTGTTTCATTGTGAAACGCTTCTGATTCAATCACAATAATTATATTCTTTTCGATTTGCAGAATAGATCATTCATTTTGAAGCTGAAGAATTATGAAAACGCTTGAAATATTTCACTCAGTCATCGAACACAGCTAAGGGTTTATTGATTTTACTGACCGCTCATCATCGATAACCAACTCCACTGAACTGTTTGATCCTCATTTGCGATATTTTAACAATAAACCTCGTCGAGCAACCATGTTCTTCATGCTGACCTCCTTCATGCGAAAGTGTTGCAGATTGCTCGTTGGTTTCTCTCCGTAACAGCCGTCAACATCAGGGATGAACTTTTTGCTCAACGGATCTATGCGACTGTGGGTTTTTGATCACTTTTTCTGTGATCCTAATGAATCACTCAGCAGTGGCGCCATTGTGCGCCAGCAAATCTTTCTAGATGATGATAGATTTCGATAGTTCAAAGCCTTTTCAATATTTTCGCAATTGATGGGAATATAAGCAACTCATTTTAATGTCTCGAGGCACAATAACAATATAGGATGATCACATTCTGGAGCAGAAAGTCATATTGGAGAATTGTTGTGTTCTGCTTCGCTTTAGGTTTTAATAATTGAGATATTTAAAACTGCTGAGATCCTATTTCGTCACGAATATTTCAAAGTCACTCTTGAAAGCACTTGGTAAGCCGAAATGAAACCACTGGATTGCAACAATCGAATGGTGAGATTACTGATAGGAATGTGAAGGAAGATTGAAACTGTTATCGAGCGAAGCGATTTTCACTAGAACTGATTTGGCAAAGAGTGAGGGTGAGTGATCTGTGGGGTCACCTCGTTAAATAACAGTTTTGTGAAACATGCGGTAACCACGAGCTGTAGGCGACCCGATTAGTAAAAGTTGGCAGGTGGATAGGACAGAAGTGCGACTACAGGCGTACCCATTTTTGAGCCCTATTTTGAATGAAAGCTGATAATCAAAATTGAAACTGTTACAATGGTGCTGTTGGTCACGTCGCCACACTGCAATCGCAGCATCATTCATTTTCTATAAGTGATTTTCAGATTAGGAAAGCATCTGTTATTCCTCTAGAGCATGATGTTCGGATAATGCACTGATGCATTCAGCTAAACGAGGGATAGGTATCATCGAGAATTTGACAGCTACATTGCTTTTGTGATGAATATGACTTTTAGATGTTCGACCTATTCAGTGAGGACCAAACAGTGGGAACGTTGTGGATCTTTGTTTCCAACAGCGAGCAATTTGGTGACGACACAACCGGTGAGATGGATATCTTTTATTGGGGTAAATCTGTGGGCACAGTTTATTGTCGAGAATGACAACAATTCACTCCATTAAGTATTTTAAGGCTATAAAGCATTTTTTCCATATATATGCTCTTCGCATGCTAACGATGCAAAGCATAGCGGTAGGGCGCCGCGCAATTGAACTAATAAGCAGAAATAAATTTTAGCGGATGTCTGAGGTTAGATGCGCTCAGCGCAGGTTTCGGTAAGTGCACTCTAGAAACGAATAAACTGCGCTATATAAGAGAAATGCTGTTTGAAGAGAAACCGTCGGAAGAAGACCGTTTAAATGGTCAAGAAATAAGTTAATAATTCTTTGGATAACTGCAGGAAAATGATTTAACTACACAATTTTCACTGCAAAAACCAAGTGAAGGATGGCTTCATGTGATATATTATTGTGGGACGTTTAAAGAGTAGTTCTTGGAGTCAACAGAAATGTAGAAAAAATTAACCTATGAACCACAAGGATCAAAGCCCAAACAGGTTTTTATTATATTTTCAGCATCGTGTCCGTTCCCACCGCCTCCTTTCAAGGAAGATTCCGCGAACCCAAAAAATTTCCTCATTTGAGCAACGATTAGGTTTTTAGCTTCATTATTTACTGCGTCCCAGTTTCCAATAGCTTTTTTCATTATCGTAATTCATTTCGCCATTTTATTTCGAATATTTCAGTGAATTTTCTGCTTATTTTTTTCTCTGTGCCTTGCCTATTCTATGCCACTACTCTTTTCCCTTCTCTGATTTCAGAAGTTGCTCTAATGGCTTCGACATTTGTTTCATTCGTCTCCGTCCCTCTTCTAAGTAAATTGAAGGCTACTGACCTGTGCATCACTATCGAGTTGGTCCACGCACGCAAATGTGAATTGCCACTGGTCGAAACCCAACGATCGCATCCTTTGCATACCGCCTTAGTACCTTTTGTTGTTACACGGTTATTCGTGTCTAGGGAGTTCGTCGTATCAGTTCTTTCATCACTTCTGCTAATCTACTGAAACCTCCGTCCATAATTTTTTTTAGCTTATGTAACAAATAGCACTTCATCCTCAGATTTCAAGTCCTTCACATACTTCATCTTCTCCTCAAATTCTCCTCATCGCAGTCAAACTTCATTTTTACTTATACATTGCCCCATGTCGTATGAATATAGGGGTATGGAATGAATGCATTGATGCAGTTATTGATAATATCGTTTACAAGATTCGCCCTGTTTAATCAGTCAAAAAACATTGGAGGAAGAGCAGTATCAGCCATTATAGCTGCAAAAGAAACCACGAATATATTGAGAAGCACTAAACAGACAGAGATTGACATGTAGTATTTAACATATTATAGGATTGGCGCATTATTTGAGCACAACATAGGAACTGTTATATGACATTTCCAGCATTCGTTCAGTATTCAGTGTTTAATTATGTACTCTGAGTAACGAAGCAGTCTCGACCATATATTATTTATCGGCACAGTCATTTATGTTCGGGATTGCACATCATTAGGCACTCGTTTATGTCCTGGGCGAGTGAGTTGACACATCTCCTAATGAGAACAGTGTATCTCCTTGCAAGTTCAATATTTCAACGTCAGCGTTTTGTCTCTTCTCACTAACCATGGTTGAGACGTAACTTTTCTCCGAGCTTCGCCGGCAGTTCAATGATCCCTGAGCACATACTGATTTGCACTCGTGACCTATTATATGATCGGAGGGATGCTGGGATAGTTGTGGGATAGGGGCAGGCTAGCTAATTTGGTGCGATTTTGCAAGACTTGCGTGAATACATCCTGATGATCTCAGATCTTTCGGAAACTTTGTATGTGTTACGCCCATGTTGGAGGCGATCAAAAGGCAGAATGACCACGGCTAAACTTTTTGATCACAACAACGGATGATTCGTACGATGAAATGTCCTGCCAATCTCAATTTATCCTCAATCGTTCACGTATAAACGAGTTGCTGATGCTGATTACAGACGTCGGCAAATTTCGTAGTTGAACTTAGTTCATAGGAAAGCCTCCAAATAGTGCTAATTTTTAGGCATTGCTGCTTAAGCTACAACTATGTCGATTACACTGACGTATATTCTGTGGAAATGTGTAAATTAATTTGAATTTCTCGTTTTGTCGGCGCAGTGCCCCATGCCTTTTCAAGGAAAAAAAACTCTCAAGAGCAGTCTTAGCTAGATTACACGCAATCTCTTGCATCATTACAAAATTTCTTTCATTTTTTGATGGGAACAAAATCGTAACGAAGTCTTTCATCTCGAAAAGCCAATAAATACTTCGTTATTGTGTTATGTGTTGGTTTTTTGTTGGGTTTCGTTGAGCATTCGTGAAAGATTTTGTCATACACATATCTAAATCAGAATCCCAATGGAAATATGAATAAGCAAAACTCATTTGTTGTGCAAAACTGCAAAATATAATTCGAAGTTAGTCGCAGTGCACACTAAGATACTCCTAGTGGTGCAAAGTCGCTGGAGAAAGTTCCGCCAAGAAATGCGACCTTCAAACGAAATGGCTGTACCGGACGTCGTTACAGATGTAAGGCAAACGTTTAAATGCCTCAGTAGGTCAGTGGTCGATGGAAATACGCCATCCGTGCAGGTGATTTCGATATATTGTTTTCAGGAAATTACGCTGAGGGTTTTTTCCTCACGAAGAAGGTCCCAACTTATTCACTCAAATTTTGAGCATGAGTTCTTTGAAATTATTTAGTGCTCTACGACCACATGGGATTTTTTCACGATTGCAGACGATTGCGCTTAACAATGTCTATTATTGAAACGTTCCTAGGCGTTCCATTTCTATTAATATCCTTTTCGACTCCCACCGAACTATATTGCTTACGCAATCTTCTTCAAAAGTGCTAGTGGAATTTTGTACAATCCTTCCCCAACGAAGTAGCTTTTGAAACAATGCAGAAGTTGTTCGCCGCTTAAAAATATAAATTCACGAAATTTCCACCTCCTCTTCATTAGCGCTTCTTATACTAATTGGGATTTCCTCCTTCTTTTAAGTCCCTTGAGCTTCCATTCTTCTTCTTTTATCGAATGTTCTGCAAGTAAAGAGTGAATTAGTCGTGTTCATCACTGAGTAGTGATAAAGCTCACAAATGATGGTATAAGTCAATAAGAGTACCCGATTTGTTCGATCGTCGTGAGCCTCCAAACAGTTCAGACGTAAATTTGTTTGAAAAGTATCATATGAGTGGGACTTAAACATTTTTTTCTTGGGCGATCCGCAGGTTCAATGCATTCAACGAATGTCGAAGTTTAAGCGGCGACAGTTTTGTGCATTGGCTTCTTAATTCAAAAAATAACCGTTTCGACATTCATCACAATCGTTTTCACTCAAACAAAGCGAGGATTCGGCATTTCGCCCTGTCTGCTTGCAAAAAAAAAACGCAGGAAAATATCACAAATAATCATCGAGACCGAAAATAGTCTGTTTTCCAGCTCTAAATAACGAATCGTTTTTGTTTTATTAGCCTGAAGAAACGGTTCAATCCTACCTTTCCGCGTCTCTTGAATTGATACTTTTCCTATGATATTGCCAGTTGGGCAAGATTTTTTAGAGATGCTTCAGGACCGAAGGGATCTACAGGTTAACAAATGCCAGTGTAGATGGTGAACTGATGTTGTACGTGTTTCCCTACTTTTCCGCAGTTTTCAGATTGGAAACCTTTGACCTCATTTAGTGCTGTGGAATATTGCATTACTTATTCAGTGATGTCAGTAGATGAATTGATAAAGATCAGCCTAATAATCGCATTCCACTCTTTTTCTTTTCCTTTTTTGGCCTCGTGAGTGGGAATTCTGTTCTGTTCTCACAGATGCTGTTTCGCTTTGGTTTCGAAATCTCTCTCAAAACCAGCACCGATCAAAGCTTATTATGACCAGCTGATCACAAATATCGTGAAGCACAGTCATAAAGAAAGAAAAAGGTAGGAATTGTTTTTTCTTCCAAATTTTTCTTAACTTCCATGGCCTTAGGAGGGCACCCATGATATTTCTTCTTCTGTTCGACCTTGATTCTGGGAAAAATAAACTTCAAGCCTAGAAGATACCGAATGCTTTAATCATTAATCATGCTTTTGCAGTAAAACTCCTTGCAGAGTCTTCGTTTATGTTTCTTGAGATGTCTAAAGTTCGCAGAAATAAAGCACGTCTTCATTTGTTACGCCATGTTTTAATCCAATTTGGCATTGCCACCGCTGCAAATGTCTTTCTTTGCTTATCGCACGCTCACTCCTCAGCAGTTGCGCGAATGATACTTCGATTCATTTCTCTTCACAAGATAAGACCTATGAAACAGTGGGATTAAGTGCCTTTAGAGGTGAAGAATACAGGATGCAATGAATACCCCGTTACTGTTAGGCTTGAATAAATCTCCCCGTGACGTATCGCCTTTGTGGGGTAATGCGATGAATCACCGTACGTTAGAAATCACTGATTTCGTCGATCATGTTGTGCATTTCATAATCCCATAAAGGTCAGTGACAAGCATTACCACTGGGTAATTCATATAATTAGCAGATAAAATTGCTCATAATTAGATATAGTTGGAAGTGATCTTTTGAAATAATCATACGGCAATTAAACACTGCTATCGCCTGTGAAGCTGAGACTACTGCCACTGAATGCACTGAGATATTACAGACAGAGCAATCGCTGTTTTTTTTAAATAGCCGAAAGTAATTCAAATTTCTCATGCGTAGTAGGTCTTAGAAATCATTCGAGAAGAGCTGCGATGTAAACGTACAAGTTTTCATTCTTTCTGTGGGTGGAAGTTCTCTCGTCATCTTACCCAAGTAAAAGTCTTCAACGAAGCCGTAGTGTGTTCGATTTATGTTTCAGTTGTCTCTTTCTGAAATCATAAAGCTTAGCAGGTTATACCCTCTATCGAGTAAGTAAAAGTGGCCTCAAATCTGCAAGTGTTATTAGTTTTACCACCGGTGCTATGCGGCTCAGAAATGAAATTTGGTCAGAGGTTCGTGTAGCCGCTTGGCTTCATCGGAAAGCTCATCGTTGAGCGCTATATCAGTGCTTGAGTAAAAGTACGCAATGGTCGCCTATGGAGACTGAAAAGAGAAAGCCATTTTCCGTGTATCGGCTGGCTCTCCATTTATTTCGCCAGCATCCGACGAATTAAAATTTAGCACATACAAGTTCAGTACCGTTTCAAATTTTATTCAGTTTATGGAGTACACTAGAGGAGATAACATCATGCTATTGCTGAACGCCTTAGGTTTACATAAGGTCGACTAAATTTGTTTCATAAGTTACTGAGCTGCGTCTTGCGTGTTTAGCGACTACGTAGGATGACAACATATTTCATTTTTATTTCTTTTTAAGAAGTAAGTGAAGAGTGTGCCTTATTTAAACACTAGACCATAAATGCCCGCTGGTTTTGCAGTCGTAGAGCGTTCCAAATTTCTCGAGGCCTCGAGAGATTGAGGCAACCCATTACCTTTGAATCCTATGAAACTCAGCTGTGTCTGAAATACTATGAAGTCGGAGGTACTGGAATGTGTTCCTATCTTTGCAATTTCCATTTTTAATGATCTATGTGCATATTTCGAAATCAGGAGAAATTTTGAGGCGGGGGAGGCAAGTCTTACGAGTCGGCGCTATTTGCATCTTTGCTCGTATGCAGGCGGACGCATTCCACCCAATTAACTGTCTCAACTGTCACCAGATAATAAATAAGGTGCGAGCAATAGTGCACACATTCTTTTACTCCGAACGTTCCGTCTGGATTTGCTTCATGGAGCAATTTTCTTGCGCTCGACTGCTGCAAAATAAAAATCTCATGAGCCGAAAGTGGTCGCATTTTCAGTTCATTTCTAGGCTTTTATACTCGACAGCGTAGTTGCTGCAAACTAAAGCATTGATATTACAAACCAGCTAGTTTACGCAGCAAGTTTCCTGACGTTAGTGGTTTTTATCGATCGGACGGCTGGGCGAAGTGTGCACACCATCCAAATAAAAAAGGCCATCCATGACGAGGTGTGCGGACACAGATTTTAAAAAGCGCATGAAAGGACGGAGAAAATTTTACGACTAGAGATAAGCTTCTTCGCATGCCTAAGACCATATTATTACTTCCCCTCGTGTGTCATCATTTCTCAGCATCCACTTAGCCGACATGAGGCGTCCACAAATATCACCTGCTTTTGTCATCCTGTTGACTGCTCCCTCAAATAGTTTGAAGTGAAGCTGCTGTGCGTTCTCTTTCCCTCCTGAATGATGATGCCCAAAACGAGGTAGTGATGGTTGATCAGCGTGAAACGTCTGTGGATTGCATTCTGCAATTTTGCCGACAGTGTGCTGGTTGTCGCGTTTGGTTTCGCATTTCCGAAAGGACAAAAGCCGTATCAGTTGTAAGATAACTGAAGAGGAACTGAAGAGGATCAAGATAAGGAATCATCTATTTTTTAAGGGCTAAAGAAGTCATATCGATAAAAGTTTAATAGTGTGAACTGTCCTTTTTTTAGCGGAAAGAAGTGCATGTTATATGAAATGTCATGGAGAGATCACAGATGAACTCTCAATTCTTCATAGGATCATCGTGAAAAACGTCTGAAGCAGTCAATATAAAAAAGCAGTAGCATTAAATAATTTAGAGGAAGTAAAGGTGGTCATGACAGTGACTAATATTCTCGGTGGCTTGCAGTTATCGAAAAACGTTTTGCATCACATTATCGCAAACCGCTCAGCATCAGCTGTATACGCCGCCTGCAAAGAATTCAATAGAGCGTAGTTGGATTTGTAAGTGATAGCCTGTAAAGTGCAATGAGTGCTTTCGTCTTTTCCATCAGACAAGTTACTGGATGTGATTGAGAGTAATTGAAAGTAGTTCACCATAGTACTAACGGAAAGGCTGTTCTCGAGCAGTTAAGGTAATTTTGATGATATCGGTAATTTATGATTTAGGAGGAAGTTGTTCTCATTGCTTGCTACCTCAGGATGCATCAACATCGGTCGGTGAAACCATATATGCTCATATAGTTTCGGAAAAGATTATCAGATTATCATCCGCCCTCATTTAATAAATATTTGAGTCCAATACAATGAAGTTTATTATTTAAGCTGTTTTGTTTCAATCTTCCGGCAAGTTATGACTTCAGAGGAGGCCGTTTTCATTTCGAGTAAAATCCGAGGTATATCGTACCACGTTTGTTGATTCTTCTTTCCAAATCCATATTGGCCTCATCCTTGATAATTAAAAGACTTGCTCTTCCGAATTTACTGCTACCGGTTCCCATAAACCGAAGGTAATGATTGACTGGAATTTCTCAAACGTGTTTACATTTGCAAGAAATCTTGGCGTTTTGATCAACAGTATCCCACTTTTCTTCGTACTTAAATTACCACATTTCAACTCCCCAGTTCGATTACAACACTTTCTTAGAGCACCATGACTAAATTATCTACTATTCTTGAGCCATTTCACCTCCGTTTTGTCTAATTGTATATTTTCTAAGTCATTTTAATAGAATTTGTGTTTTGCCGACTTTTCATGTAATGTTGGCAAAAGTTTTCAAGCGACCTTTGAATTCCTGCATGTTGCCTTTCTTCAACCTTTACAGTTGACAAACAAGCTTTCTCGGTGCACCTAAAGGAGGTGCCCTTTATTCCTGGGAATAATTGCTTGGCGATAAATGTCGTAATTTCAGGATTGAACCATGTCCACGCTCCGTTCTCTTGCCAGAAGGATTCATTATTGCAGATATTGTAGAAAAAATTAACCTACTAGAATTCCTTGGAATACGCCTCTCTCTTAGTGACTGCTTCACTTCCGACAATAGTAGCTGTTGCAGGCACTTGCGGGCACAGATGATTGCGTACCCATTTTTTTCCGGGTAGATTCATTTTTTCATTTGTTTGCTTCAACTTCGTTTTGAGTTACTGCAACTTACCCTTCACCGCATGCTTTCTGAATAACATAACGCGGTTATTGGTTGAACCTGATGTTATGTATTCGTTATCGATTCATAAGACGTCATCTGGGTTTGAGTCATTGAAGATGGCTTCTAGAGCAGCTATCTTTAAGGAGAGTGGATGTTTTTGCCGATTCCTCTTTTGCATGTAGACCTTCACAGTTGTTCGAGTAACCGAGTCTCCGTGATATAATTGCCACTCCTTTATCCCAGCAGCCCCATTTACCTTACATTTGTTCCATATCTCTTAAACGCAGTTCACATATCAGCAGTGTTTCCATGCGACGAAACGCTTTAGTGCAATCAGAGACTTCAAGTCACAAGTGCAATGTGCAGTCGGAGCTCTTCGATATTCCTTAAATGTCTTGGCACCTTTCGCATTCTTTGAAACCTCTTCTATAATTATGGACTTAGAAAAGTAGGAAATCTTGGTCGATGAATACATGTTGAATTGGAAATGAATAATCCATTCTCAACCAGCCACAGTTTGCCAGCAGCCTCTCTTCCATTGCCTCCATTGCGGCTGCTTATCAGGTATTATCACCGAGGAAGTGTGATATGTCTATAGCAGAAAGGGAGATCTGCAGTTGTTTGCCGAGGAATGTGCAGAATTTCGTTCGCAGATGGGATGTTGTTTTCCTTCTGTATGTCAGTGCAAGGCTCCATAACCTCAGTTTCTTCTCATCACTCTTTTCTAGAAGTCTAAGTGCATCCTTCCTTTATCTAGGCAGAATTTGACTTTTCCAGATTATTGTGTTTTGGGGCCTTTTAGCAACTGCTTGTTGAAAGAAAAAATTGACAGTTATGAGAACATGAAAAACGACTGCACTTTTTCTTCTTATCACAGCAGTTCGGCTTCTTAGAAATAGTTTATTATCGCTGGAAAAACAATCAACGGTATCGAATCTGACATAAAAACTGTTTCATCTGGATAGAAAGTTGTCTCAATACTTTTCGGGAACGTCCACTACTTCCTTCGCAAAGCAGAATTACCAAAATCAAACAAACACATAAGGACTAGAGAGTCCTACGGCAAATTCACGTGGTAGGTTGTGCCAACGCTAAGTCGACGTGACCTGCCAAGAAATGTTGCCATTTTTTCAACCTTCGTAGCTGCGTTGGAATGATCAAAGATTAGGTGAATAAAAACAGGAAACGCTCGTGATCCACGGAAGTGGTCATAGAAAGTGTTTTCCGTGATTGGTGGAAAACCCAGGAAGTTGGTATGGGAGCAGAGAATGGTAACTCGCAAGGAGTTGCGGAAAGTGACACGATGGAAATGTTCAAGGAATTGAATTTTTTGCAATAATTGCAGTATTTGTGCAATAATTTATTTTTTTGTGATATTCGTATAGTTTGTGCAATAACTGCAATAATTACTAATATTACAATTTAAGAGGCGTTCTGCTCAGAGTAACTCACGTGAGTTGCGCAGAGTTTAGGCCATCATATGTAATTTTTTGGATACAATCGGATATTCATTTCGTTTCTTTTGAAGAGAATGCGTTTCTTACCTGAACTCTCCATATCGTGACTGGCAAGCATTCTTTTCTCGTAACAACGAGTCGCCGCCGCCCAGTGGCCGTCTACAGCGGTCATGCTCTCAAATGCGATTCCATAGTGCTCAACTTGCCTGTGTGATTAACTGTTGAAATATGTCATCTATTCAGTGGTTTCGTCCGGAGTTTATCAAAAATCAGAAATAATACCGGATCAAAAATACCGGAGAAATCTTTTCCGGGAAAGAAATTTAACGGTTAGATGGTCCTAATTTCAAGCTATCTTTGAAACTTGATTATGCCACCATTGCAGCAATGCTCTATTGATACGATAAAATCGAAGGATGGAAAAGATGAATAATGCATTTAAATCCGACAAATGATGCAGTCATTTCCCATTACTTATTTCACAATGCACTTGCGACGAGCGCATTCATTGACGTGGGCGGTTTCAAAGTTACGCTGTTTAGCTCGTTTAGCCTAGACAGCCGCTTGACTAATGTTGAACAGTCTGATAGTTTAGGGAAACAGCTTCCAAAAGAAAACTGAAAAGGTCTTTCTTGAAAGTGAGTAGGGCACTTACATCATAGCGAATGGGAATACCCGTCTTTTATTCGGAATAGACTAGTTTGCATTCATTTCATCAGTGTTCGCTCGTTCGGCATTCCGACCGGAAGTTTTCTACTTGCGGGTAACAGTGTATTTTCGTGTTCAACTCATAAAATGATTTCCTGTGTCTCTTTTCACACGATTTCTTGTGTCTGTTCAATCCATTGTTGTCGCATGCGTAACGTTCGTTGAGAGCATAAATGGATCCTCAAAGACCTTTCATCATCCATAATGTCCGACTGCATTATATCTTTTTCCATTTTCAGGAATGAAGGTGAGGAGCTTTGAATCGGTTGCAGTTTGCTAATTAATACTGCCTTCAGTCTTTTATTTTTCACTTTAATTGTATGCAAGCTTCTGCGCTCAAGCAGTTCGATTCATTACGGAGTGGAAGAAAAGAGTTCCTTGTTTCGCAGATATGTCTTCAAGCCACATTCCATTATTCTTTTCTAATCGAAAACTATCCTATCTTCTCCAAATTTTGTTGTTCTCCCGAAAGGTCGCCGCAACACTAATATCTTATCTTATGAAGCCACCGCTCTCAAAAGTATAGAAAGAAATCAGCACAGCCCCTTATTAACACCCAGACGTCCACGATGCATTTTGACAAGTGTTTTTTCCAGCACGCAGAAAAGTACGCGGTCCACGAAATTCATGAACTGTTGATGACTTAACGTACACAGCTGGTATACTAATAAACATGCTGGAAATCGGAGGAAAACTGAATTCGTGAATATCAGAAATGTAGAAAATACAGAAGCGACATAGAAATGTTGATTGATTATCAGCTGCACATCAGTTTGTCTCAAAATCATTAGCTGGAAACGGATATATGCGTTCACATATTTATTGAAATTTGGTCATTCAGTGATTTTGCGAGGAAGCGGTTATTGGTAATGGAACAGGAAACCTAGGATCCTTTGGCACTCTTTGTGAAAGTTAGAAGCGAACAGAACTTATGCTGACCGCGTGAGTTCATATCGTTCAAGTCGTCAATATAATAGGTGGGAAAAAATTCCAAGTGTTCCTTTGCACTGTCCGTTTTTCTTTACTGAATGGTAGAAAATTTTCGGAATCGGAGGAGTTGAGACCGAGTGACTGTACTATTCGGGTGAAGAAAGAAGAACGTGGAACTCTTATCACAAGTAACAGGCTTGACCTTTACACTGCATTTTTCACTCTGGTCACTACTACCTAATTTCTTGAGTTTTATTATGTTATCTGAAGAATTTGATAGCTACATTTGGAACATCAAGTTGAAAACAAACAAGCAAAACATTCGTTTAAACCTCGTAGAATACAATGCGTAATGTGTGGGAATACGAGAAGATAAATAGCATATATACCACCCAAAAAAATGTGTAGCGAGAAGTAGCAAAGCGCAGTTTGAATGCAGACTCAGTAAATCAAAAGAGTAATATGAGAGATTAACTGAGGCGAGAAAGTAAAGCAGAAATGAAGTCGAATTTCGAATCGAACGCACTGAACGTTGATTGAGTAATTCAACTTATGCACTCTGCAAAGCTTTGTAGAAGCAATTTTTCAGCGATATCGTCGAACGCCAAGCACATAGTCTTTGCTCGCGCAATCATCTTCCCATAAAAGAGACTCCTAAAATGATGATAACACTCTCATGAATATCCATTGCACTACTAACAATGTGGAACATGCTCATCCTAGCGTGAGTATATATGCATATGAGAAATTTGGAGAGAAATATTGGAAAAAAAGCGACGAGTTGAAGTAACGTATGGATAATAGGGTCGCTAAGCGTGGGATTGCTCTTCGATTGGACACTTTCGGTAGCACTCGCGACGAGCTGTTTCTTCCACCAGCTTTCGAAGGAATTTGTCTCGCGCTTACACTTATGGCAAGAGTATTCGATTAATATTTCCTTTGTTTGTGTCGAATGGTTGCAAAGACGGCCGCATTTTTTTATTTCGGTAAAGAGTGGAATAGGCGACCACCTTGCTTGTATTTTCAAGTCAAAGGTGGTTGTCGTTTCTATAGATTCCAGAGGCCGAGAGCACCACGACAGACAAACTTTAGACGTGGAAGTTCTCTTGACATTAAATTACTGTAGTCTAAATCCCCGTACTTACCAATCGCATTGCAAAGGAATCCTCGATCTCATCATGAACTTCGCACATCACACTTTATTGCTCTATTATAAAGAGCGATATGTGAGCTATAAGCGTTTAGTTGAAGAGATCGATCGGACGCATCCTATGAAGATCAAGAATAATTACATCTCCCAGCGGTTCCGCTAATCTTTTTACAAATCCCACGTATTTCTCGGTTGTTCCAGGATTGTTTCATACCTCAATTATTTCAGCGCCCACCTAGTACGCTTCCCTGGAAGTCTTTCCCGATGTTCAAGATCATTATTTCATTATTTATGGGAATTCATGCCTCACTCAATGCCTTTAATATACCGTAATTCCAACTATAGCATTTCAGTCGCGCACAGTGAACCCATTCCTTCGCCTGTGCTTGAATCAATCATCATTTTCAGATGAGCTCGTCGGAAGCAACGTTCCTCGGTGTTGTCAACTGCGTTCTTATACTCATACCCATCATTCCATATGTCATCATCCTTATCGTAAGCGATGTTTAATGTTGCAAAGTGGCCAGGATATGTAGGTCCATATCACCTATAGAATGTCATGTAAATATAATGATTTCAGAGGAATGCATGTTCTCTTGCGGTATATGAGTTCACCAAAATGTTGTTAGCATTATTTACTCGTATTATTAACCGATTTCTATTAAGCTTCCTTTGAAAGCAGACGTCATAAACGTTGTGAAAGTTAATTTGACTTCATGCAAATGTTTTAAAAAATAGTTTCACCATAAGCCAGAGAAAGAGTGAAATGCAAATGATAGCGTTCACAAATGTTTAAAATTGCAAGAGATCAGTGCTAATCCGTTTTCCTGCTTTATTTCGTTCATGTTGAAGAGAGGCTGAGAGCGATGATAATAGTGCATGCAGCCGGTTGGAGCGAGAAAATTTCGTTTCCCATGAATTTTTGCTGTAAATTCGGCGAAGTTGATGATTTTAGTAATATTTAAAAGCTTCATTTCAGATTATTCTATTCTTCTTCGTTTTATGCATAGTTTTTCTGGACACATATAATTTGGATAGCCATTTAAGGATTGAAATTCACATTGTACGCAGCAATTGGACTGCATGTGCATTGAAGAGATATCATTGACTCTCTTTTCTTTCTTATCATCGAATAGTTTTCGGCCCGCCAAGGGACGGTCGACTCCTTGAATTCTTTCTTTGACTTTTGGAATCATGTAGTCTGCATTATCCAGTACACAGAAGATGCCTCTGTTGGGTGCCTAATTTTAACGCATTAACCGATTCCTTGCTATTTTTCATTGATCTTCTAAGCGTGAGATACAGTCCTCCTTTTACGTCCGTTGCAATAGAGGAATTAAGAAAAGTTTCTGTTCAGATAACGGATTCAGAGATAGATATGGAACATATTTCGAGCCACGAGGCATTAAGGTTCACCTTTCCTTGACTGAAAGTCATCATTTGCAAAATATTCGTCCGTCCACTTTGAGATTCACTCTAGTTCCATATGACTAGAATGACATTTTGGCCTGACATATAATATATTGTGCATATCATTTTACGTAGTGTGTGCGTACATGCATAAAATAAACTGTACACATATCACTGCTGTTTACTCCTTTCACTCTGCTCAGTCCCTTAAGAGCTCACTTATGCTCTCTAAGGAAATTGCTGAACTGCTGTCGAAAAAAACCTGGAAAGAAGGAAAAAAGAACTTGAATAGAAGAAAAAGGCAGCCTTTTTAAACTGATAAAGGTAATCGATAGAAGCAAACAAAAAACTCGCAGTCTCTCTTTATTTCAGTTTCATTACATTTTCAACTTCTGATGACGTGATAACGAATTGGTGGCTAGGAAAAGAAGATGAGAAGATGCTGTATGAGATGTGAAGGTCATAAAATTCGTATGATGATTGGTGGTAATTTTGTTTAAGATTCTGTCTCGTGGGAAGGAGTATTCATCAGATTCATATCGGATAATGTTCCACCTGGGCGTTGCTGATTGTATTCAATTGATTATGCAGTTTCCTCCATCATTATGGCATGTCGTCGGTGGAAGTGACTTTGGTTTTGTTGGAAATAAGGTCAGTTACTTTTCTGAATCAATTTCGTACATGAAAATGACTAATAACGGACCCCTGCCACTGTTCTGAATTGGCATTGAGGCTCTTCGTCTGCTACAGCAATTGCAGCAATGGGACGAGTTTGGTTATATTAGCGACCGGCCAAGATGGCGATGCAGCAGTTAAGTTTCGCGGCTGTAGCTGCAAAGAGGCAAGGTAGCTGAACATATCGACTTACCACGCTCAGGTGCCATTAATGTTTTGAACGTGTGAAATTCGCGTCTCCTAATTTCACTTCCTTCAGCAGATGTTTATGTCATATTCTCTCTCAGCAGCAAGTCTGAGAAGAATCTTAAATATATTTCTTCTATAGAATTCTCCTATCATTGTACGTAAAGAGTGAGGTTGGATGCATACGTGTAAATATATTAGCGACTTGACAATAGCACTAAATAAGTTAAACATCCCTTACCAACGTCTGTCCACTTAACACTAGGGTAAATGCAAAAGCTTTGTACTTAAAACACATCGAAACCTTTCTCGATGAAAATATATTTGGCGATATTTTAGTCCCAATCACTGAACAAAATAGCTATCAAACGAGAGCAAAACGCGGAGTATTGGGCCACTTTGTTTAAGATATCGTTGAGAATGAAGAATAAAAGTTTTGCCTAACAAAGTACCTGCTAAGCACTAATAAAATTGAAATTGAAATTAGTGGAAAGAAAAGAATTTGTTAGCGGAAGAGAGATCCTTTCGATTCGACTGCTCAGTGCATTATGCTGAGATTAGGATGTGCGCATATTCTTCTGCCGCCATTACGCTTTATATAGAACATAATGCTGAAACCTTGGACGTGGTCATATTTAACGCAATAAACAAAGTGACACGTCGTCTGGGCAAGAAACGTAAAATGGAAAGAGGATCAGTGTATGCAGTGTTCTTGGCGAAACTCGACGAGTTGAAATATTTATTGGTCACGAGAGACGCAACTTGAACATTTTGGGAATATCTCCATTGCACTGCTCAAAACATGACACAAGAGAGGAAGCGCTAAGATTTCCTCGACGGAGGGGATGAAATGTAAGGAGACTTACGAAGGGAACACATCCTTCATCATCTTCTTCCCCCCCCCCCCCCCCCCCCCTTTCCTTTGCCTTATCATTTTGCTGTGACGGTCGTCCATAACATTTTGGGCGTTCCCTTCTGCCTAATGAATGTTGCTGCCGAAACTATGTGACAAAAATGGCAATCATTCACAGAAAGCACAGGAAATAAGCAGTTTGTGCTTCAGCAGGAAATATTGCAACGATGAGGCAGCTATTCGTTGTTGAATTCTGAAAAAATATATTGTCCACGTTCGCATTTCACATTTTGAGCGTTGATAATTTTCGCATTTCACGTTCACACTTATATAGAGTGATTTTGATACCCCCCATCTAATGATCGCCAAAAACAGACCATTACATCAATGGCAATACGCAAAATAAACATCCATGTGGTTCGAAATTTTTACGTGACTTCAGCAGGAATATTTGAAGGTAAAATCAATCAGAGTGTTATGTTGCATCTTAAACGCTCACTGCAACAAAGGATTCAGTACAGGAAGTGAGCATATAGCCTAATTTTAAAGGTATGGGAAATATGCATACATTGATCTTAGGGGTCCTTTTGCAGCAAAATTAGCTTTCGCCAATTTGCCATCATAGCGGATCAAGATGCTATGATGAATGAGAAATTTATATGTGCAAGATATTCCATAATGACTGTTGAAATTTCCACGAATACAAACGAGTTGGATTTCCGATAGTCTTTTCATGACTTCCTCAAGTTTATAATATCAAACTAACCTTCTCACTAGCTGAACACTATTTCAGTAAAAAAATAGGCAGAACCAAAGAATAAAGAAGTTTTGATTATCTTATTCGCAACTATTATGGTTGTTGCTCCACATAAGAGTTGAAGCGTTTCTTCCGCTATTCGTCCGACTGCCTGTTCCCGATTGGATGGTCGCCTGGCTTTCATAGGGTCGCTCCATTCCGTCGTTCCCATCCACATTTGCTCCTAATCTTGCTGGGAATGTTGTTGGTTAACGCGTTGTGAGAGTGTTCGAAGTCTAAGTCATGTTGTTTTGACTGGCGGTTTTCTTGAAAGTGAACATAAAAGGTTGTGTGGACGATGGAGTTATAAGGTCTGCGTCTCGCTTCTTTATCCTTGATTTGTTCACGAAAGATGCGCAAATCCCTCCCTTTCCGAAGAATGACCAGATGCTGCACGATATGATAACAAGAGGAGAGCTTGAATTTAAATTAGGCCTCACTAAAATCAACAGCAGTAACAGCTGAGGGATTAGCGCGACCGCAGGGAGAGGGAGGAGGAAGGAGGGGACGAGTCTAGTGAGGTCTAACTAGCTGATGAAATAGGAAAAGATGTATGAGTTGTAGTTTCTTTCTAGGTAAATGTTTGCAGCAGTTGATGCTGAATTTCAGCCACACATAAGATTCCATTACTCACAAGCATCGAGATTTCGGTGACAACTATGTCTGCAACCTCAACAGTCGTTCTTTCCTGTTAGGTGGAGACCGTTCATGTGACGGTCACCTCTTGTCGCGCAAGAGAGCAGTGCAGGGATAGATAAGGAAGATGCCTCTAATTTGTCCTCTTCTAATTTAAGGAAGCCCTGTTACTGAAGCAGCAACACTCTATTACTTTGTTTGGCATATATTCAGTGAAGAAGAACTGCACTTGAGGGTGCTCGCAATGCAATGACTGTGCATGACAGCTTACTTCGATTCAATGTTGGTGTGAGAAAGTAAAAATTTCAGGTATTCGGCTCCTTTTTGAACGCCGGCTGGGTATCATATGTGATTTTAACGTTGCTCTTAGCGGTCAACAGATTATTTACGATGGTTGGTGGAACGAAAGCAGAAAATTTCCTTATTGGTCGTTTTCTGGGGGTAATATTTCTGTCATTTCAGATTTCTGGGACAGAAATAGGCCAAAAGAAATGAAAAAAAGTAAGGGATATTATCCATTCATGGTCTGAAAATCTTATTTTTAGTCGAAGCGACGATGCAAATCTCGAGCCAAATATAGACAAATAAATCTCCGAATGCAAGTGTTCTATGTTTCCTTCAAATATTGCTGGCATCTATAAAAACCACGTTAGTTTTGCTGATGAGCTTATCGGAGGCTGAAGACATGGAGGAAGTAGTGTTTACCATTTTAAGGAGATGTGGGTAATTAGTTTCCTGGAGCTCGTGCCTTCCAGCGTCGTCTAGTTATAGCTGGACAGTCAGGGTTGTCGGATCATTCCCCTGGTGCCTATGTATTTCTATTACATATGGTCACAAAAACCTTTGGATTCGCACATTTCAAATTCTGTCCTGGACTACATATATGAGTGATGCTGAATAGATGAGAGCAGTTGTGTGCACAAATGCGTTCAATGCAGGCGTTCATTGCAATTTGCTGGATTTGGGGCCTCATCTTCTTTGTTGCCTACCTCACGCCGCATCTTCAGTTCACATATAATGCGCCGTCGATGATTTGGGTTTATGCTGGTGATGAGCGCATTCATAGTATCACTCGGTAGGTGAATTAAATTAAATTTCCCTTACTCCTTCGTTGAACGATGTTAATTATATCAATATATGGTTGCTGTTAAGCGTAGTTGCGACAACGATTGTGTTAAGCGTAGTTACAAAAACCGATCAGTTGCTCAAAGACATTCAAAAACGCCCAAGTATCGAAGAACGTCGATCTGAATTTCGGATAGTCTGAGTCATAGTGACAGCAAATGAATCCCGTTCAAGCTCACTTTGGTCATCGCACATATTCATGAATTATTCTTAAGTTCACTGCAATGCTTGAATTTGAAGCAAAGCTCGGAAATGAGGAAAAAAAACTGCTCTTGAGCAACTAAACACTTTTTCCACAGTTGTCGATACGCTTGCACGTGCATATGGACACCAACGTTGCCCATCTCCTTAATAGCACTCACAAATTCATTAATCGTACCTCCGCATATGAAATTGGAAGGTGTAGCGAATCGAGTGCAACAGCACGTAGCGTGTCTTCTTTTTCAATAGACGTCGCACTCGTTTTATGAGAAGAAATTCACAAATCACCAATTTTTCAATGAAATCAACATCTCTTTTACACACTTGGTGCGTGCACCTGCACACCTACTTCTGTCATGATATTCAAGCTGAACTGCATCCACAAGCTAACTTCTTGCTGCCAGAATGCACTCACTTCCGGCTTTCCATGAGATCGAACAAACCACACTCGGCTTTAAAACCATCTTCGTTTAAATGTGGTGATCTCGAGAAATTTCGAGATTGTTATTGCATAGTAAACTGCTGTAGTTCACGGAATGCTGTTTTAAAGATGTTTTTCTGCAGCGCAGATCATACTACAAGATACCAAGCTACCAGATTCAGAGATACACACATGGAGCATGAGCCGACACGGTGTTCCCAGCATTGTTTCCATGGAGTCATTATTTATTTATACGTTCGAGTTTACCTGATTGTTTCATCCCAATATTTCTGGCATATGCATATCCTCTCCTTAAACAAGGGCTCTATGAGGGATGCGTTTTTGAGTGCTTAATTTGCTAAGGTATTTCCCACGCCTCATCACAAGCACTTCCAAATGAATGATGATAGCATTAACTTGCAGCAAAATCGCCATTTATTCGGCGCTCGCCGAAATTATCCTCACCGCAATTGCCTACATCGTAATTTGTTGCTACCTCTGTTATGGCTCTCACTGTGATCGTAGACGTCTTTTAAAGAATCAGTCAAAGAGGGTAAAGTTTTCTTCAGTTTTACGAGCAATTTTTTGTTTTCCTGATCATAACTCTTTCGTAGGCAGCTGCGCGTTGAAAATTGCTACCCTGAATGTAAAAAATGCACAGATTACATTACTAAAATTGTACTGTATGATAGCGTATCGAAGATTCCAAAGAACTTTCGTCCATTAGTGTCACTTTTGCTATATTCGTATGCAGATATTATTACTTCAACACTTGTAACATAGACCGTTGACTGTTTCGATGAACTTGATGAATAATTCCGGTATATGTTTCCCAACATTTGAGGCGTCCTTAGAATCCCTCTGAGGAGCTGTACTTGTGCTAGGCGGGTATCTGGGAAGGAGGGCAAATCTCGTTTTGACTGTTTTATTAATCTAGTTCATTACAGTTCTAAAAAAAAGTGCTTCGAAATATAAAAGAAGAGTTAGGCGTCACATTAAGATTCAACGGACTTCTCTGTAATTCTCCGATTCATACAAGAATCGCTGCAATAATTCCCACCACTGCAAGTATGTGTAGTCAGTTTCTAGCTCTTTTCAACTGAAATGCAAGCGGAAATATAAACTGTTTATTTTAAAGGTCGTTTAAATAGAGAACCCTCTCACTCAGAACCTGCAAAGTAAAATGTAGTGATGTTGACTGCTAATGAAAAGGATGATCATTCGTGGTGTAATTTTGAAAAACATTTTAAGGCAGGACGTATCCGTAAGCGAGAATTTCGGATTCTGCTTCAGGTTAGCTTAAATTTTTCTCCTCATTTGCTGTTGAGATTTCGGAAATACAAGCTCCAGCATGGTTTTATGACAGCCTTTCTGCTTTCTGCTCTACTGCTAAAAGCACAGGCTGTGGAAGAGCGCTCACCATGCAACATAATCGCTGTTCATTATGTCCTAGGAAAGTGAAAAAGCATGCATAAGTGAGGGCTTACTAATAGCAACCAAATTTCATTAAAGGGTAAACGAGATTCTGCATAAGCTTCTAATATTCCAGAATAGGAAAAGTTTTGACACTGAGGGAATGAAGAATTGCAAGACTGCTAAATAATCTATCATTCCGCACGATCGGATCATCAAGAAGGGTCCGGAAAGAATGTCACAAGCATGTTAAACTAATCTACTTATTAGATTTACGTTTGCAAGAAGCCTCCGAATCTGAAAATTATGGAGGTTTTTTAACCGGCAAAAATCATCTGAAAGAATGCTAAATTTGATTTTTTCTTAAGTCAGCCTTTCTTTGCAACATTCAGAATCACCCAAGGTCATGATATAAAGTGTTTGCGGGTGTGTTATCTCTGAGATCATCGGCTTTCGGTCTTGGCCATGCGCGTTGTGCAAAAAAGTCTCCATAGTAACTGCAAATAGCGGATTTCAACATCACTGTGAAATTTTACGCAAATGTTCCTTTGGTTTCTGCAAACGAAATATTCTCAGAAAACTGAGGTCATACGAGCACTGAAGAACGCAGCTAGATGATGATGAATAAAGTGCAGTTTCTTGTCTTAGAAATTTTAATTCGCATACAGACAGAGTCACCTTTGTAGGCGATCCTTATCGCCGGTTTCGCAATGCTGGTTCTAATGTACTGGAATTATTATTGGCTACTGTTTTCTGACACTAAATGGATATTCTACGTGGCGAATCTGCTATGGATTATAAACGGTGGCGTTAATCCTGCCATATACCTAGCCTTGAACAGGTATTTTTGAATTCCAGGTCCTTACCATATTCACGACAATTTGTTCTTTCCAGAGATTAAATGCGTTGAGAGAATGCTACACTTTTGAAGTTGTCGAACAGCTCTTAACATTATTTGCAGAACATACGCAGCTATTTGTGCATCAGTGTATTCATGTTTTCTGTCGTTTTCATATAGCTAGTTCCAGTTTGCTCTTTGAGATATTCGAATGCGACAATGACAGAATGAGAGTCATGTGGGACTTTTGCAGCTCAATAAGGAAAAAGATGTTCGGGTTTATTTCTTCACTGCCTTGTAAGAATACTGCAACTGTGTCGGGTGTGCAACCGGTTATAGTCAATTCCACTAACAGGTAAGGACTAACATTCGAAATCCTCGCTTGTGAAGTGAAGAATCTGAGCCTCGGGTAGGCGGAGAGCTTTTCGTCCTCACGAGGGCTCACGTAGAGAAGAGGTCGACCATTCAGATTCCTCCGCTGGGACGGAAGTTTAAAAAAGCGCAGTTGTGTTACGACACTTTCCACATGTTCTTGTGCTGTTTCGTTATGACTGGACCGTGCATAATTTTCGCAAAAATGCAGTTTTCGTGTATGTCAGAAACCGCGGCTGAATCCCAATATGCATGTTTCTGCGAAACGCACTTGTGTGCATTGTTAAATGCAGTGGCAGCAAAATTCAGGAACTGCATGAGGAGGAGGGTGTTCGCTTCGTGGCTAGTGAAAGGAGAGAGTGGTAATTTCAGGTCATGTTTGAATTAGGAAGGCTCATGCTGCAGAAATGGTAGGAAATAAAAGGAGGAGCAGTGTGCGCTTTTGACGTTGTGTGCTCCGTAATGAGGTTGTTGGGATTTGTGTGTCTTAGTTTTTGGCAGTTCATTCATTCCTGTTTTACTCCTTATTTTTTTAAATATTGCATATTCGATTTGGGTACTTCGGCGCGCGAATCTTGACGATGATAGTGTGAGAAAGTGCACACAACCCCGTGACGTTTTGAGTTTATTCACTTCCTACTGTGCAATGCCGAGATTAGTATTGAAACGGAGTACGCGAGCGGAATCTGAGAAGATTTGTCTTCAAGATTTCGGATTCAGACAGCTTCTCGAGAAGATTTGTCTTCAGCGTCTAAATATCACCTATTAATGATTACTGCTGAAAAAACTGCCACTGTTGAGCAGGTAGGACGGTCAGTGCTTAAGTAAATTTGGTGTGTTGATATGCTTTTCATGATAATTCCTGTTGTCTCTGCGTTGATTTAATGCTCACTTCAATCGATTCTCGAATTCCTGCTTTCAGGCTTGCAGGGAGCCTTTGCTGCGTTGAAGTCCCTGCAAATACATCGACGTGAGGAAAACATGCGACCAATGAACTTTCGAGGAACAAATTTCTTTCGTAGTTCCCACTCCATATCTGATATAGGTCGAGAAGTATGACCTTTTAAAGACCAGAGCCTCCTGTACGCCTTCACTTTCGACAACCTCAGACAATATTGCCCACAGCGACGTATCCAGGACTGTGGTGGCAGCTGTCGATAAAGAGAAGATCGTTTAACGAAGCAGGGTTCAACTGTGTTCGTAGAGCATACCTTGTTAGTGATGTGAGCGCAACACGAGATGTTCCGTGTTCGTGAAGGAGGGTGCTGTGAAAACGCCCTCTAGTTCGAATAAATCACATCAACTGATCTCGTAGAACAGTTTTCTTTGGAATATATTTAACTAAAGATTTGAGCATAGTACGTGCAATTTGAGCAATCTGAGCATAACTGTAGTCATTTTCTCACATTCATATTAAAATTTAATAGGCAGAACTCTGCCGAGTAATCTTAAATAAACGCCTCGCTGATGCAGACTTAACGCTCGCTCACCGTGATTCGGACACCTTTGGAACGCGACGAAAATTTTCTATTTCTAATCAGGTTTTTGTGTTCACATGACTACTGCTCACTCAGTGAAAATATCCGAATTTGATCCAGTCGAGACGTTATGGTGAAGGGAGGAATAATCCCAGCGTGTCGTCTCAACCCAGTGATACTTGGTGTTTACGGAAAATTTCATTCGTTCACTTTGATTTATATTTCAGTGATGTTTTCTTTCGATTTTGCCACCATCAGTTCTCATCTGTGTAATTATAATAAAACGTTGCATATATTAAACCAACACCGATGAAAAGCTAGCTGGTTTTTTAAGTGATAGATGTGATCGTCAGAATTCCCGGTTGCTTCATCAACCCTTACAACCTGTGTTTACCACTAATTTGGATATAATTCCAATCGGAGAACCCAGGAATATCTTTAAAAAGGGAACTTAGTTTAGACCGATCAATAATCAGCATCCTTTCCACATTACAGAGAATGATTAATTCTGCAAATTGCTCGAACCGAACGCATTAATGTGGGCAATTTCAAAACATTTTATATGTTGGCTACACGGCGCATTAAGGATGTTTTACATAACGAATTTTATGAAAGAGATATCGAAATATCATATGGTCTTGTTCACCATACTTAACAATATGCAATCTGAACTTATTATTACATTTCTGGATAAAGCTGATAATAACTGTGCTTTTATATCCAAGAACTTTAAATGCGAGACTTGTGTAAAGAACTTGGAATAATCAGCGGTAGGATTATTGGCAACGACACTTACAGATATGCTGAAAATAAACAGGAATTAGATATTACTGGTATGTGCCGCGTTTCCGGAACGGTATTTTATTAATGTTAATGACGAAGATGCCACATCACCGGAAATGCCTGCGATTGCCTAAATTGCATAAAAAACCTTACAATTGCAGCATATAGCCGCGGCGAATAGAAGTTCATCGAAACCATTGTCTTGCTTGTTACATAGCATTTGGAAACTTTTAAAGGTCACTTATGCAATTATTGTAAGATGGCTAATCAAAGGATTGGGGTTGATTATTATTTTGTAGTGTTAAGAATTCTTATGGCATTTCCGGCATGGTTTAAAAAGCATGATAAACATGTTAAAACGATTCTTACAGCTGTCGATTTATTCCATGATCAATTGGAAGTGAATAAGTGATCGTCTTTTGACGTCAAATTTGATCTGAGATAGCAAAAGCAAGCCATCGAGGTAATCCATAACGATTTTCAGGGTTAAAGCAGCCTCCCGGGAACCGTCTCAACTAAAAGCAGATGAAAAACAATTAGTTTCTAGACTGAAGTCAGAACAAGAAACTTTAAGTACAAAAAACTTAAGCAGTAATGCCTTGATGTGACTCGAGCTCAACTGTAAGCTTATCCAACTATACCCTAGTGTAAGAATCATTACGATTTTCCGGTTAAAGCAGCCTCACGGGAACCGTCTCAACTAAAAGCAGGTGACCTGTCACCTACGAGGTATGCCCAAGACCAATCAACATTGGGACACTAATATTCCCTACGCTGTTTGCCTCCCTCTCGCACAGGAACTATTTCCATGAAGCATACTCGGACACTAACATTCCTTCAGGAGCGATTTTTCCACCTCCTCATTTACCGCCCTGCCACACGGAGGTGTTATTAAAACAATGGAACTTTTAACGTATCTGTATTGTGAAAATTTAAAAAAGGGATGTTTAAAAGTTTCGCAGCGCACGTTCTTGCTTCCGATAAGACGCAAATTATGGAAATGATTAAGTTTATTGTTAACGAAAGCGATGTTATCTTCGGCTATTCTATTTCTAGGTAAATTAAAGCGGTGCCTAAGGGTGACAATAGCACTCCCGCTATCGTCGATCTCACTTCGTCTCTTATAGAATATCAGTATGCCGCAATTTCTCGCTCTAATGCTATTTATTGCAACTACGTTAATGATCTGATAATACTCAATACAGAAAATTTTTGTAACGTTACTAAAGTAATTTAAGGAGATTCTTTAAAAATTCAAATTGCATACAACGATAACAAGACTAATTTCTTGGATTTAAACTTAACTGTTACCTGCCAAAGTGTTACTTCAGACGCTACTATAAAACGGTAGATTTTCAATTCCCTGTGAATAAATACATCCAATTGCATAGCAATATTCCAATGTGCGAAGACCTCAGTGAAAATTATGGAAAGGGATTACATTAATGGAAAAATACCTAGTCAAGGCTTTGTTAGTAGACTGGAATTAGTCCATAAGTTCGCCTATCCCAGTAGGCAGCATATTAAAAGTTTTATCGAAGAAACGCTTCAAATACATCTATAAGTTTCGATTCATGCCCTACTAACTGACGGAATGTCCTTTCCCACCTTACTTACACAATGTCGTATTTCTGAATTATTTTGTTCACCAGATTTTCTTATTCATAGTGTGCACGCATATACATATATATATATATATATATATATATATATATATATATATATATATATATATATATATATGTTTATATAACTGGGAACTGAGTCGTGAAGATAAGGAAGACATTTTTTGGGGAAAGAATTCAACCAGTCAAACTCTGCGCTCTTAGTCATGACGGCGGGGAGAAGAGGAAGGCGTGAACCGAACTGTTGTTTTTTTTTATTGATAGAGAATCTGTTGTACTCGAGAGGTATTCAGTGCAATGATGTCACAAATGTTGGGAAAGGAGATTTCATTCCGTTGCGTTGCACTTGGAGATTGTCGCACCTTAGATGCTGTGTGAATTGCCGACCGTGGAATATTACGAGTTATAGGTTGTGAATCCCAACAAAACATTGTATATAAATATATGATTGTTGCAAGTGAGTTATTGCATGAATGTGAAAATAGAGGCGAGGTGACGAACATGTAGACGACCCTCGTATGGTAGCTAAATTTCTGATAACTTCATCACATACTGCCTACCTCACCTGCATCGTTTCGACCCCAACTTTGTCTTTTCCAAGCGGATTTTAAATCCTCCTAAAGTTTAGGGAATCGGTAGCCAGACTCAAACTGTCTCAGCATTTGATGTAGCTCTAGTAGAGCTGCACTGCAAGAGAAGAAAAACTTTCAGCGCATAGTGACAGTTAGTCCCATGCTGATTATAGACATTGATTTATGCAGTCAAATTGCTTCGCCATCGATGTCTTTGTGGATGAGTCAATGACACTGTGTGATCTGGTCGAAACACAGTTCTGCATAAATTCTACTTCTTTTTTGAGATGGCAGATAGTAGATGAAGCTGAAGCTCTCACCAAAAGAGGAAATGATATATGCGATTCCATTAGCACAATCACATTCATGATTCTGCAGTCATATTTGATTAGTTTCTGCAGGAGGAACGAGTGAACACAGACTCCTGTTCAACTAAATGTGTTCATAATTCCTGTGATAATGGCACTGTCGCGGTCTGTGCCGAGAGTTTTCGGGAGGTGCATTCAAGTTAATACTTCAATTGTGCATGACACAATTATAAGTGGGTAATGTTTCAGGTGCATGAAGTAAAGCTCCTCTACGATATGTCACTGTGTTCTTTAAAAAAACTTGAAAAAGCTGCACACCTTCATGATATTTGCTACTGTCAAGTCGTTATTTTCCCTATTCTGCTACGTTCTGAAAAAGCGTCAGGGCTGGGGAAGGAGTTTATGCATCGCTCAAATCGGATACGAAAGAGATACTGTAGGTTGATATATCTATAATGGAAATATCCAATACCTTTTAGTGTGCATCCTTTAAAAAATTGTGGGAAACTCGTTCCAGGATAGTTTCAGTAATAAGCCGCTTTCCGCGCAGCAATTGGAGCATATCATAATTTCGTCGTCGATCCGCTGCAATAGCCACTGGCTAGCGACGACATTCCTCACGGTCCGACTGGTTGGCGTAGTCCGTCCATTCTAGCGCGTTCGTTACTGAAATCCCTACCGGCTCTCATCGTGCTCACTGACCATCGTGTGATTGTGTGTGCGCTGTGTTTGGTTGACAGAGCTCCGAGCTACAGTTCGTCCCCACTTGCGATGTGGGAATATGCGCTCGGTATAATTTTTCAATTTTTTTCTTGAATTGCAAAAAAACAAGAATAACCTTCACCTTGTTTGCAAAAAATGTTAATAAAGATCGGCATCTAAAGGAATCTCACCTTTGAAGATTAGTAGAAGCTTATTGGTAAAGGTGGAATCGCGATGAACGTTCAAATATACTTTATGTGATCATTATTTTATGGATCGGCTATGTGAGTTATCCACTATGGATGAGAGGGATGAGAAAGTCCTCTTTGCTCATAGGTGGGTGAGTGATATTGAACACCTTTCGAGCACAATGTTGTGAATTCTTTGGTTCGCTAGCGTGGAGATTTTCTTCTTAATTCATAGCAAGAAATTGTCAGTGGCGATTTGCATTGCTCAACATTTACGATTCATCTTTAGCACCAACGTTTCAACCAAAACGGAAAACCGTCCTGAGAAGAATATGCAAACTATAAGTTTAGTGCGTATATTTCCAGAACGCTTTGTACTGCTGTGTTGTCAGACTCATTCGACAGCTTGCTGTCAGTCGTGTTGGTTGTTGGTTAACCGCCTTGCAGTGCAACTGTTCAAGGTGCTCGGCCACTGGTCAACTACTCATACATATTCAAGTCAAGTCAAAAACTGTGCTAGCAAAATTCCTCGTCGCGATGCGTCTTTCAGCCCACACGTGTTCACGGTGATTGTGGAATTTTGAATGCAATGTAATCTTCTCATGGTCATATATGACCTCAGCCACTTTCAGCTGTGCTCTTGCATTCGATTATCTGCTTTGCTCAAATCAGCCCAATCGTTCCGGTGAATCAACCGTATTCCTCATATTATCACCGTTATGGTCTTGGCTCAGGCGTTGGATATGGATCATCGGATTTAACCTACGGTGCTTCGCTTTATGGTGGACCATATGGTTGGCAATTATTGCTCTCAGCTGACATAGAAGAGAAAAGACAACAGCCCTAAATTCGATAAATTAAATGATTTTGTCAAAATTTCTGATCCGTCTGACAAATGGATCGCCTCATTTCCTTGATCTTATTCTGTTTGGTTTTAAGCAACATGGCTTTTGATTAACAAATCGAAATGGTCCATGAAGTGCAGGATACGCGGCTACATCATAATGCTCAATGTTTGAAAACTGTTGCATAGCAAATTCGCAATGCCGTTACTGCGAGGCCTGTTCTCACAAAACTAGACAGTGACCAAAAGGTAGGCGGAATCCGTGATGTGTGATCGGCGCTGTGTGATCGGTATCCGGATGATCTCCGCGTTATTTTGCACTGCGGTTCCAGATCTGGTTTAAGTTTTTACCGGCTTGTGCACGGCTTAATCATAAAATCTGGGAATGTGTATGGTGCAGTGGAGCGTTTCCGAAACGACGATCAAACAAACATAGAAATTTGAGATTTCATGTACCTACCGTTTCCTTTTATTATATCTGCACGTTCACCGGTCCTTCGGCCCCAATCAGAGTCGTCCTTAGAAGCTCCGTCCTGCCCCCTAAAATGCACTTTGGTGGCGGATGCAACCTTCAGCTCAGTAGTTGCCTATTCAATTTCAAAAAATATTCCATCGGTTACTTTGACAAGCTTCTAGGGTCAGCCGCCAGAGTGTATCATGCTTTATCCTCTTCGTCATGAGTAGGCAACGGTAAAACGAGGACCAGTGTGAAATTCCCGTTCTTTATTTCTCTCTCGAGAAAAATTACTGCTATGATGAGTTGGAGAAGGAATCACATTAATTTATGATGGGATTCGGGTTGCTGGATTCATGCGGAAAAGAAGCATGGAACTGAGCTGCAACTAGTGCTCCACGAGTGCTGCCACTCCGTTCCTCAGAAATTCTGATTTTTTTAGTGCTCCGACCCTGTTCCAGGGCTTCAACGAAAAATAGGAGCGAAGCACCTGCAGTTGGCGAATGCAGCCAATGTTTCGCTATTTTGAGCGTTGGTAAACTTTCATGCTCGTAAGCTTCGCGCTGTTATTGTCTCTTCGCACCACTTTGGTGGCATAAGTGACGAATATTTACGCTTTCTTCCATATCTATATGCGAGTTTTAATATCATTGTCCATGGTTTAAAAACTGAGGATGCAGTCTAATAGGATGATGGCGACAGCATGCTTACTTCAACGCCGTCACTGCGCCAGCAAACAACACCTTTGATAGGCACACCTGGTGGGCGTTAGGAATTTAGTTGGCAGTAAACTATAGATTTTTGGTCTGTAGATTTTTTTTTAATGTGTCTACAGCATCGACAAATTCGTAGCTAATGCGAAGTGGGTTTGAGGAGCGAAATTGAAGTCGCCTAATTTGACTTGCAGAAGATTTGAGCTGGCATTTCATCAAAGCCGAAAAGTCCTTGCGATAACCAGCTATCATAGAATGGCGGCAGTTTGCAGCGAGGTAATGATTTCGGGATGACTTAGGCTCCGATTCCAAGCCGTTGATGTCTTAAATTTTCACTGATAATACTCAGCCACTATGCGGTATATATATATATATATATATATATATATATATGTTTCGCAATTATTTTAGCTGCCATAAAACAGTCAGATGTTAACCTACTCGAAGTATTCGTGACGAGGTACTACTCGCTTAGAATGCATGGGTCAAAGTTGGCGACATTCGTCTATCAGAAGGTATTATAGGAGATGAATGAAAAAACATGCAACTCATGGGTACCCAAGAATCATGGGTAATAGATATTTTGGGCTTTCGATTTCGTCTGCTATGCATTTTATGAATGGGAGAAAAGCAGATCACATGAATTTTTGAGAACGATAGTGGTCGGTTGTCCATTTTATTGCGTACGGAGCTTTCTTCCTCATTTATTGGAATTAAGTTTCGGATACCTCAACTCGTATTACAGTTGTTAATTTTGAGAGAGACAGATGAGCTGAGTTACTTGAACACAAATTTACCAAACCGTTTAAGAGACGGGACAACTATGCTTACTACACTTTATGATAGTCTCATTTCGACAAGGAATTATAGGACAATAGGTGCTCGATTCCTCCTTCGCACGATGAGCGAGAGGCATCTGCGCGTTTTCACTTATTTCTTTGAATTATCTGTGAATGCGGTTATCCATAGTGGTGGCTAGAGAAGACTCCTGTAAGGACAATTTCGTTACACGTCACTGTCATGTCGATCTAAAATGATCTTTCACGTGACGTCGTCAACTGCAACGATGTTGATGACTTCAGAGTATCTCAAAAGTTAGCAGAAGTCACGAATGCTCCAGCTGAACACTTGAAATGCAACTATGACATATCAAATTTAACTTCTCAAATTGATATTTGTGTGCACATTTTGCATCAGTGAGGTTTTTGTTTCCATTTCCGCCTGCCTAGTTAATTTCGCGTGGCGCGAGTGTACTCACTTCACTTTTTGAAGTAGACCTTTTCTTTCGGACCTCGTTAAAGGGAAATTGCTATGAAGGATGATGCAGAGTGATTAATTGGGCATTTTCCAGCCTTAGAAATCGCTGCCTTTCCTGTATCATTTTCTGGATCCGTCCACACTTATTTCATTGGGACTTAAATACGTCCTGCCTACTCTTGGTGCCAATATGATTATTTTATTCATATGCCATTTCGCTCAGACGCTATTTGGCTCAGACCATAAATGACCTGCTCTCGCAGTGATATGACTTTGCATCTGAGAACACGGCTTCACGCTGCATTCGGCCACGTTTTTATTTTGGAATCGGTAGGTCTACGTTATGCCGTATAAAGCAAATGCGTTTATTAAAACGATGCGATTTGCAGTCTCACTCCATTAACCTTCGAACACTAAATGCATCCACTTTTAAGCCTTTTTTCCGGTGCCCATGCGTGACTCTATTTTCTATCGTCTATTTTGGTCATTGAGCTCATCTTGCTTCTTCGCACTATTCTATGTCTCATTTTTTGCTATCACTAAGTTGGACTCATTTTTAGCTTTCCTCTCGTTATGAACGCCACCTGCCCCTGTGATGTGAAATTCCCATTTTCTTGCGTATCTTTGAGGCAGCCGTGAAAACTAATTGAACTATTTTACTACATATATGCTCACATAGTTCATTTGCTTCGCTCCTTTTATTATTCTACAGATGAACGAATAAATGGAAATTTGTTCGTTCTTAAGTACTTTTTAGGATATCATTCATATTGCATAAATAGATACATCGCAAAGAAATTCGGCTATGGTGCAGTGCAATATAAGTGGAAGGAAATAAAGTAAAGCGTACGCATGTTGAGTTGGATGACGAAAGTAGAACGTTGTAATTGTCACCGATAACATGAGAGATGGCATCCTTCGGGATATTCGCTTCAAACCTGCCCTCACGTTGAAACTTCCTGAACCAACTGATGAAGCTATCCACGCACTAAATCTTTTGCAACTTTCCTCCTCAAAGAGCTCTTTGTTCTTGAAGGTGAATGTCGTCCGTGCTGCCCATCAAGTTGTTCAAGGCTGGGTGGAATACCGGGGGGAAGCTACTATGGCATGCTCCTTGGATCACCATACAACAAATATGGTAATATAATTTCTGCTTCGAATTAAACAGCAGAAAAATTTCTTCGACATGAACAGATTATTTTATATACTGGACGTAGCTGTTCAAGGTCTCCTGGATCCCAGTTATGCAGTTCAATGAAAAATCGGTCGTCCTGAGAGCAGAACATTTGCCAATTCGAGCTCATTTGTGAGAAAATCTATCCGAAATTGCGCTCTTTCACATTAAAATTCGAAACATCTTTCAAAAACAATGTATTATGATCAAATCACGCTCTACTTTTGCCTATGAGGTGGTAAGGTCACACAAACGAGAACTGCAATAGCTATTGAAAGAAATGGAGAATCTGTAAAGTCATGGTAAGGCTTTGCTTTGGGGAAATAATGGCTGCGAGTTGTTATCCTGATGCCATTTTCTAGTGATCTGAAACAGAAATTGTTCCGCACATTAACTCCAAAGATATTGGGAGAAGAGAGTGATGAGGAGGGGAGAGACAATAATAGCGATGACGCAGCGGTTGAGGAAGTTCGTTACGTAATGAAGAGTAAATGTTCGCTGCACCAATTAATTGCCGGTGCGGAATCTCCCGGCCATTTATGTATCGTTGGAGGCCAAAATTTTATATAATGTTCATGACTTACGTAAAAGTTAGCATTCGCGCAAACCGTTCATGGGTCAGAAGAAAGTTCGCACGCGCAGTTCAGTTGGCGACAGCAAAATGTCCACTAATAACCCTCTCTGGCTCACAGTGACTCTGCTGATCTCTCCCCACTGTCTTCGCTCTATAGTGGAACGGAAATATGTATAATCGGAAGCAGACCATTTGATTCCAAAAGTGGCTTGGCTAAGATTTCCGCTCAGCAGTGCAGCCTTGCAACTTTGAAGCAGTAAGCAGTTGATGACTTCAGGGTATAGAACGACTGGAAGCATCGGATACGATTGGCCTATCAGAGGATATTCGAACTACTGGCAGTCTCTAGCCGGTTATCCATCAGCCGAAATCCGTTCAAGGTAGGCGCGAATACATTCAATGAGTGTGTTTGAAAGTGTGCAAATCGTATTATGCCATAAAGCAAATAGGAGAGCGAATTGTTAGCAGAGTTTATGGAAGCGAGAGATTGAGTTATTTAAGCGGTGCTGTTCCTATATCATATTTTCGCACTCAGCGGCTCGACGCCAATATCGACAGAACGACCGCATGTTTTTTACGAGATGACTGATTTGTTACTGTGTCCGGTCACAATTTGTGCCCAGTCAGATGTGATTGACTTCAAGTTTGATGCAAACAACGGTTAAATGTTACGAGAAATTGTTAATCTCAGTTTTTCAAAAACGGGCAGTGATGAGACTGCAGCAATGTTAGTCGACGTATGCATTGCCGCGTCGTCCACATGCGTGTTCCCTACGTGACATGTGATGTCAACAGTTAAACAAAGTGGCTGTTGCAACTGGAACTAGGTAGGATTTATACCACTCGATACTTTTCGAAATCTTCTTATTCCCATCTGTCACCATCGGCAAAGTTTCTAGCTGTTGGAGGTGTCCTGAAACTAGCAAACCAAATAACGTCAAAAATTTTACCTTCAGAAATTCGGCGACGAACAGAGGTGCACGGGAAATAGCACAAATGCATCTAGGCGCGCTTACAAGGGACAGTGCAGTCCGTTCTGGCCGTCATTCCCATTAGCTTCCGGTTGTTAGGCATATCAGTAACGTACATAATTCGATATAAATCTCGAGAGTACTTCATATCCACTCGAATACAACATCGTTCGGCGGTCTTTTTTGCTCAATTCCAAATTCTTGAACCGCGAGATTGTGATATTCGTGTTTTTTATTCTGCTTGTCACATCATATACTCTATCTTTTTGAAGTTTTTGAAACGGACGACATCAAATGAGGAATGAATTAGATGCTATCCACGTTTTCATAGGCACTTATGATGAAAATGGGAATTTAGCGAGTTGCTAGGAAGTGCACCACTATTGACGCCGGATGATTGCCAAGACCGAAGTGCACAGTGTGCGTTGTGGGCAAGCACTGGACAATGTGCAAGTAATGCTGCCTACATGCATCGCGTTTGCCCACAGTCGTGCGGAATTCCTTGCTTGAGCAGTGCGACTGGAAACTACGGAACTTCACCGTCTGGCTATGGTCTCACGTCGAGTTATGACCCGTATGGGTTGATCTCAAAATATGGTGTTGGTATCGGCTCACCGCTGTTGGGACCCACAGCATATACTTTGGGCACCGGATATGGCATCGACTCCATCACGAATCCCATATACAGAACTCACGGAGGTTCGTTGAGACTAGCCTTTTAACTAATCGAGAATTTCTCTCATGAACGAAACAACAAAGTTGAAGACTAACGGCGAGATTCGCGTGGCCAATTTCTCTGCGTTATGAATTCTTAATTCAATCTCCAGCTGCCCATAAATTTCCTCATACCCTATGATAAGCAAACGTTATGGTCGTTTATAAGGGTACACTAAAGCGGTGACTACAGAGTTCTCAAATGTGCCTTCAGCAAGAATTAATATATCACAAACATTATAGTCACCGACTATGTGTGCGGATCTTAAGTGCACCACTGTTTGCCTTTCTTTAATGAATGAAATATGCAGGCGCAAATTCCCTCCCTTCTCGTTCAGTTCAGTTAGAGATGAGAGAGATGTCAGCTATAAATGTTGCATCATAAGTGGATGATCGAAGAAATATCGGATGAAATTGAAAATTTCGTTAACCTTTGTGGAAAATCGCATTAAGATGTGAAATTTTCCGAGTCTTGACCGTCTCTCGTGTGAATCAAATCTTTCACTTCGGAACTGCTCAAAAAGGACTGGCTACCTGTGAGGAATTAGCTCAAGTGAGCTCAAATCTCTTTACTGGATTTGCACTAAAGATAATTTGTTAATAGTTTCATTGGGGGCTTTTGTTGTCTGCGCTAACACAGCCGGAAATAACGAAGCCGATCAATGTGAAAGGACGTAGAGAAAGGAAGGAAAAAGTAAGTTAATCCGTATAGCGTCAAATAAGATAAAGTTGATTTGTGTCTTTGTCGGAAAATTCTTGCAGTCTACTGCGAAAGGTAACTTGTGAAACGCTGCATTCTATCACAAAAATGGTCACCCATGTAAATCTATGTAAATCATGCAGGAAGGCGAAAGAATGCCTATATTTCACCGAAGTGGCTGTTTCCGGTGGGTTCTAGTCACATCTGAGGAGGTGCCAACAAAATGCATAGTCACTCTAACTAAATGAGCTACTATCCGCGGCGGCCATCCAGAAATTAGCATTTGGAGAGCGTATTATAGAGACGCCATTCATGCATACGTATATTGTTTGTTTATTTTTGCGTATGTCCATTGATTTCTATACAGTTTCATCTACTCAACTGTTGAAGCATCAGTTACACTAGGCACAAGAATCGTGTGAAGCAAATGTCGATTAACGTTCACGACAGAATTACGAGTGCTTTTAAACTGATTTCACGCATTTAACGCCTGGTCCTTCCCTTAATCATATTAAACAGGAGAGAGCGAAATAACGGCATTGTTGTAGCAACATTCTTTGATGCAATGTCAGTTGATTTTCATCCATGCTTCTGCATTGCTGCAACGGCAAAAGGCAAATAGAAGGAATTCTTATTTCATGTTCCAAAACTGAAGAAAATGGAGAGAGAAAAATAAATAAAAACACTAAAAACAGGAGTGAGAATTCTAAAAGGACGGAAGAAAGGAAAGAATATGAAGTGCCATTTCGAAGAAATATAAAGCAAACAATGGAAAAATGAAAGGCGTCAAGACAAGCTGAAAAATGGTGTGATGAATGGGTGGTTGCATTACCATCATTGCTTGGCAACGCCTTGCACGGTTTGAAGCATCGAGAATTATAGTGTTTCATTAGTGCATGCAAGTGGTGAAGTCTCCTCATTTACAGCGCGTCCTATGGAAATGCATTTACTGTTGATGAATATTGGGAGCGGACCTTCAGCGAGGCAACTAACTGATTGGTATATGCAGAAGGTATATGCATATCCCACTTGGTTAAGCTGAAATGTGGAAGATGAGAACAAAAATACCATTCCGTATCAATTTAACATACAACAACACAAAAAGTTACAGCTTCCTGTTCAACGTGCATCAAGTTGACAGTAAATTTCCTCCAGGGAGAAGACTTCAACGCGAGCGTAATATTCATTTAGGACACAAAAAAATATGTACATCTGTGAGTATGAGGAGCAACTGTTCGATGTAGCGATACATGTTATACGACTGACTCCTTCTATGAGGTTAAGCCAAGATCCGACCAATATAAAAAATTATTGAAGCTCATTTGCCGCACATGATTTCAAAAGATGTTTATGGCCTCATTTCAGGATATGGACTAGAGAGTCTTGCTGGATCCGGCTATGGACTGGATTCGGCACTTGGCTCTTTCGACCTTGGATTAAGTGGGCTTGGACCGCAATATGGTCTTAGTTACGATTCGAGATCCGGCTTTAATAACTACGGATTAGGAATGATGGACGGTCTCGCGAACAGTTATGGAATTGACTTTGGATATGGTGGTGACTCCACTGCAGCGCTTCTTTCCCAATATGCAATGCTTTCGGGAGGTACTCCGGGATTAAGATCCGTTTCGAGTCCGTTTTACGGGCACAGCTCACAGTACGGCATAGGCTTGGGCTCTGTTTTGGATCCCTACGAATTGCGGAATGGATATGGATCTTACGGAAATTACAACAATAGAGGAATGGGTGTATATCAGTCAGGAATCTATCCATATTCGCAGAAAGAGAAAAAATTGCCATCTGTCCACTCGAGCGGTCGGGAAGCAAAGCGAACATTTACTCGCTTATTTGGCAGTCGTGAACACTAATATCTACGCTAATACGCATGACTAGGAAATGTAATTCGCCGTTAGTGAAATGGAGGAGGAGGAGGAGGAGGAGGAGGAGCGGATTTAAAGAATGTAAAGCTAGTTACGATTGTCATTGAAGTGAGTGTGCTGAGAGCAACGTTTCAGGACGAAAAGGTGGCGCTTACAAATCGGGAAGTGACTCAGTGCATTTGCATAACTGTGTTGATTTTTATCTCTTCATTCCCCTAGCTTCGTTATGATGTATATTCAGAATTTAAAGCAGTGAATGATATAATATAAAATTTCTTTGAACGCAATTAAAAATATTGTTTAGTTTATGCGTTTTTAAATTAAAGTAAGTGATAACGCAAAATGTGCTGGTGCTAATGATGAGCAGAAAAATCCACTGAAAAGAATATTTGAAAAATATCCGACGAATAGAATGACGAAGGTCGACAGGAGGGAAAATATTGGATGGTAATGACGCGTTACTTGTCGTGAAGATGAAACAATCGCCTACCCATATTGCTTCTTTACGTTCTCCTGCTTCTATGCAAAAGATGACAATGCGGGGTGGACAAGCGTGGGAAGCAACATCACTAACAGAAAACATCTTAAACACTAACCGGAAGTTGTGACAATACGCGTTTTGATACGCTGTTCGAGACTGCACGAAAAGCGGAAAGGCGAATGCGAACACAAGTGCAATGATAATATCTTGATGCCGATGCCGAACAGAGGTTTCGTCGAGGTCGATGAGCTTGATCGGTCCGAGATGGAGATCATTAAAGTATGTGGAACATTAAAGTAAGTAAAACAATTTTTCAGCCGAGTAAATTCATGTCATATTGCGAAAAGCCGTTCAGTATATATCGACATGACTTAAGGCATACTGACTTCGCTACACATATTGCACAACGTACAGATGCAAACGCTAAGATCGAATAATATTTGTCAATAGTCGAAAGATTCATAGTCACGTGCGAGCCGTGATAGTTCCATGAAATGTTTCTAACAATATCTCCACCTTTACTAGTGTCAATGCTGCCAGAAGGATTTTCGAGACTCATTCCGCTGAAAAAAAGACGCTCAACGCGCATGAGGATGGTAATAAACACTCTTCCGCGTCTATATGTGTGATAGTATTTAAAAATCCAGAAGGTGTGAGCATCAGAAAGTTCCAAAAATCAGCAGCATCTTAATGCGGAAAGCTTCCGCTCATACACCTTCATTTCCGATGCAGCCTAAATGACCAGCATTTTTATACGTTGTTCCCGTGCAAATTTGCATTGGCAGTTGGAAAGTTCGGTGAGATTAGTTTGATATCACAAACACAGTGCCCGTCGCCAGCGTCACCACGCTTCGACAGTCTCTGTCCGCTAATGTGTAATTAAAGCAGTCCAATGGATAAGGAGGATCAAGTTTAATAGCAGGTGGGCCGAATCCCAAACTCGTAGTTGGAGGAATATGGGAATTTTGCTAACGATTGTTAGAAGAAATTAAGCGTGCAAGAGTTAATGGAGACAAATCAGGTCACTGAATTTTATGACAACCCTGAGACTTCCTGCACCCAAGATCCAAGCTCATAATATATATGCTTCCTGAGCTGTTAAAATATATGTTACGAGTTTTCAGGAAGTTGCTACCACAATTTCAATTTCAGCGCTTCAATAGGTTCTCTGTCGTCTTGCAAGAAATTCTTTTCTTGGAGAAGTAGATTTGAACTGGTTGTGTCGAATGAATTTCACGTCCTGTCGGTTTGAGTGAATAACTTAGTGGAATTTAGCAACCTCATAAGGATGAAGTATCGGTGATGGTCCGTCTCGCGACATGAGTTCTTGGGACCAATTAGAGCTATCGAAGATAGCTCGTCGCAGGTGTCGCGAAATCAACAAATTTATTTACCATGTTTCGATGAATTGCAAGGTGATCGTGAACGGTTCGAAGATGGCCACTGAGTGATTTTTAGAAGCAACGATATGAACCAACATCGTGCCTGAGACACGAATGTGGATTGAAAGTCGTCTTCGCATTTGCACCAAGCTGATTTCTATAAAGCGTGAATGTCGTTTGCATAAGTTGCCTTTTCTGGACCAGCTGTATCGAAGGATTTTAATAGTAAGCGGGATGAAGAAGAGCTGAGAAGATGATGTGAATTTGCGGAAAACGGCGCACGCATAGATATGAATGCATGAAAAGGAATCTCAGGTCGAACGGCAATCGAATGTGCAAACAACGCAATGCACACTTACTTTCATTCATGTCACGACAACAGTTTTCTTGCTTTGCAATGGAGATTTCCGCCTTTCCATACAGCGTTGTGAAATGCATTCGACACAACAAACATCACTGCAATCTTTTAGAAACGGATAGGTGACTACAAATGAGAGAAAACTTCGCTATAGTTTAGCAAAAAGTATTTTATAACAGCGGAAACCGCCATCAAGAAACTTCATAGCATGAGAAATTTATAAGTTTGCTCGTGGAATTGTTCTACTAAATTATCAGATTTACCACCTCAAAGTGAAGGAAGCACTATAGAGGTAACGAGCCGCTCTGTTTTGTGTGAATCCAATGATCGTTTGCATGATGCCGACGTTTCCCACAAAACGAAAGAAACCCCGATTTGCGCTTTCGTTTGCACATATCCGGCAATATGCTCGATTACGTAGAGAATAGTCGCAAATGCACTCGCAAAGAAAAAACTGTGGATTGAAGAATCATCCCATCATCAGATGGCATATCCTGACTGGCGTTGATAGTTATGTAGCAGGAAGGAATACATGAGAGCAAAACGTTCGCGTGAGGGATGTGTAATTGCTCTAAGCAAAAACTACGTCGGAAAAAAGACATCAACGTCGATATAGGAAAGGTTAACAAACAAAGTCATTTGTGGGAAACAATGTTTGGGCCAAGCAAGTAATCAATCAATCAGATCGGCTGCACGTTAAGGAGTAACAAATGGAGGCGAAAAAAAACAGGACTGCTTTACGGAAGGATGAACTAATTCGCAAATTAATTAATGAATTAACTAAAGATGTAAAGGCAACAGCAGTGAAGCTAGAGCATGTGAATCTCTTAGCAGTGGAGGGCTTTCGAAGAAACAGAAAACATGGACTCGACAAGAGACGTTGCATTGTAGAGAGGAATGTGAGTTTGGGGAATGAAAAAGAAATTCAGCGGGATAGGATAAGGATGAAAACGATGTAGGAGACGGAATTCGAGAAGAGGCATCAGTAATAGGATGGCTAACAATTAAAGGTTTAGAGGATGTGAAAATGTGAGCATTAGAGATAGAAGACAAAACATGGCTAAGGAAACAGAAAGCTAAAATGAGGAATGATTTTTGTGCAAGATTTCCAATGCTTCAAGATTTTTCTATTTTTGATAGATTGATGATGTATCTGCGAGTTCAAATAATTCGCTCCCGACAACTCGTCTATTCAGCGAGCCATCGGCCCCTCCTTTCCTGTCGGGCAGTGCATTCGAGCTTCAGTTATCTGACGGTGAACTTTGGGGGCTCGAGTAACCAGCATTCCTAGTTTTTGAGATCTTAGGTGCTCGCGAATGCATAGAATATCCAGTAAGTGCAAGAACCGTGAAAATGAGGCGTTCGAGTCGGTTGATAAGTGTGAAGTCTTTATTAAAAAAAAGAATACCATGAGTAGAGAGCAACAAAAGATTACCAAAGGAAGGGCGACATAATTCATGGAGCAAAACAGCAAGGATCTCGAAACGAAGTTGAGATCACTGAGTTCATCAAAAATCATATGCTATCCACTTGCGAGTGGAAACTGAGAGATTTTGGGCGAAGACAGTATGGGATATTATGTGCATAAATGATAGAAAACGATAAAGCAGTGTATTGAATGAAGTAGAATTAGCTTCAATGTGAAAACGTTGCGCAGTAATGAACGATATGAGGGGACGATTGAGGGGAATATGCGGGCGAATGTCAAAGATACTCTCGTCGAGAATGTTGCAAAAACCACTGAGGATTCTTTTGGAGAAAATAAAAAGAACTCGATAACTGCGTTATTCGAGCGACTTTCAAGATTACTGCCTCCCTTCATTCCTATTCGCCTTCCTTTCTGTCCGAGAATCTTTTCCGTAGTCAGCTTCGACAAATGTCTCAACTTCACCCGTCCACACAAGAACTCAACATGAACACACCTAAGCGACACGGTTCCCTTCAGCATGTCTTGTTCTAGCACGTTCAATGAAGTTACTTTATGTTCTTGCGAGCCTACCAAGAACTTGCTCACCTTGTAGAGGCACGCCGAATTTTCTAACATTCCCCCTGGAAATAGGGAAACCTAAGTGCGCGTCCACGAGCGTAAAGAATTGTGCCCGAGGACGAACGACATGCTGCATCCTCCCCAACCCCCAGGGTGTCCAAAACATGAATTACCTCTAGCGAGGTCGTGTGGAAGACATGGAATGGCAATGAACTCTGACCATTCATGTGGACATCGTTCGTTGCGTCTTCCGCTCACCTCTCCCGAATGTTTACCTCTGATGTCGCTTAATTGCTGATAAGATTATCTTTATCAGTAGTCGAATTCCCTCTAGCCAGTTCAAATTATTTGATCCTTTGCCTCTATGGATTTCAAGGCTCGCGACGGGTTTGTGTTCAGAGGAGTTACCGCTAGCTGAGAAGTCTTCAGGACACGTTCCACTTGCGCTCCGTGGTCACAAGCAATTCTTCAAGTACCCTTACTGATTCCAAGCTTTCGTTCACGAATTCTGCATTATACGTACAACCACATTCTGTGCAAATAGATACCACTCATTGAATCATCGCCAGGCTTCCCGCACCCGCGCTACACATGCGGTGCACAATCGTGCCACACTCGCTCACATGTCCGAGCCGATTGATCTCGTGGGTTCTGTTATTTCAGAATGCTGCAGTTATTGCTCGTGCCAATGGGTGAATAAGTGCACGACGCTATCGATCGCGGATTTGTGGATGTCCGCTTTCCATCCTTGTGGGATAGAGAAGAATAAGGTCCCTTGCGAAAGTATCTTATAGAGGGTGCAGGTTGAAGGGAACGAGTGAGAGTGTGACCTCCCATCGACAACCATTCTGCAAGATAGGGATGGCTACTAGGAGCTCAACACGGTGCATAGTGTGCAGCAGGTTTCTCTTCGAAACTCTCCACGCTGCTCTCACGGATGGGAATTGCTGAACATTGAAAGAATCGAAGTGTTTAGCATGAACGCATCATAAGCAGCTGGTCAATGAGTGGTGAATGTGAAGTGCTGTTCAAAGTCACCCTCGCTGCCCAGGAATTTTGCAAGGCAATCACCTAATTTTTATCCCACATAATCAACTCCAAAACGTCACTGCATGTCACGAACTGCCGCGCTTCAGCGTTATGCTTAGGTGCACTAGTATATAGGAGTCTTATCAATGTTTGAGGAGCTCCAAATGAATGGACTGCTCCTCTACTAGCAGCATCGGTGCCTATTAGAGTGCGTTTTTTCACTTTCCTGGGATCTGCGAAGGAAGATGCCAAGACGGGCATATGAAACCGAAATAAGGGTACATTCTGCTGTGCGATGCAAATGCGCAAAAATAGACCAGCATCGGGTTTTGGTAATCTCGAGTTGGTTATTAAAGGCTCACCGGAATGAGTGAATGTGGATAACATTTTCATTCCAATGAAGATTCGCGCATGTTAACCACAATATGCATATTATGATGTACGAAGATATTGTATCGCAGTTGGAACATTCTGAGGGCCAATGTAAGCACGAAGCAAGATTGCGGGTCAGATTCATGGATTTTCGACTGGCCATGAGTCAAGTCGAGTCCGACACCCGATAATTCCATTTAGGTCGCGAACTGGTTCTCCTTGGATTTGGTTGGACATTGTTTTTGGCGAAATGTGCAGTGAGTATGTCGGCAGCGAATGACTCACTAAGGTTGAATAAGTTTCAGGCAAATTATGCTGACAGCTGCGCCCTTCTGGCTTCACTGCAATCGGTGCGGTTGTCTAGCGTGCGAGAAAGCCGGTGACGTGTCTAAATTCTCGATCACGTCCTGTGGACATGTGTTCTGCCACGGATGTCTCAGTGAACGAAGTACGTATCATCTTCACATTTCCCTCTCCTTATCACTTTTTTCTTTTCTCTGACCGATCTATGCATAATTTCGAATGAACTGGAATCCTTACTGGTTTTAATGATCTTTGGTGTGAAGAGAGGTGCTTTCCCTTTGAATTGTTCATCATAGATAGCGAACTTGAGGCATTCGCCTTCTCATGGCTTCCATTTGCGCGTTTGAAGCATCCTCTTCGCATTAGAACAGAATCTTCGAACACGGAGTCCTCGATGAGGAACGATTTTTTCGCACAGGGAGCCATGACGGGGAAGTCGGGGAATTGCCGCCTAATGTCCCTCTCCCTGTCTGGACCAGGGCTTTCCACACGCATTGCGCTCGACTAACAACGTCTTGAAACGGTTGGTTCAAAGTTGTGAGCAGAAGCGTTTAGGGGGTCAGTTTCGAGTCGAGCGGGTCCATAGCTGAGCAGGGGCGCGATTCCGTTGTTCGAAGAAAATAGGTTAGATGGAATGCGTCATCGAGCGATGGGAGGAAAGCGGGAGGTTTCAGTTCTCATCCGAAAATATCCTTCATTTCCAACGTTGTTGTAATCGGTGGCGAATCTTGAAAAGCAGTAATGTGATGGCGGATGGATTCACATAGGTTGCATTCGGTGCCCCGCGGATTTCGGAAAGTTTACGTTGAATGATTTCGAAATTGTTCTGAAGCCTGTCAGCAGAAGGCTTTCATAGTTGTCACTACTCTGGTGGTTTACAACTTCCGCGCAGATAACAACTCATTTATTATTATTCGTTGTTTTGTACGTTTACAAGAAATGGAGGGGAGGGGATGGCGAGCTAGAAGGCGGTAAAATTCCACCCCAAATGTGAGTTCTTGCTTCCTCAACCAGAATATACTTGCTCGGTCTCTGATAAAACTCTTAGCCCAATATTGAGTGGAGGATGCAACACAGCGTTGCCCTTTCAATAAATTAAATACCGGCGGTTTATACGATGCGACAAGCCCGCGAACTCTCTGTACCACTCAGCTGAAGGTCATGAATTTAGTGGAATCTTGTTTCGTATGTCATCGCAGTCCATTTCGCAGACAGGCGATCGACTCAGCAATGGGCTCACAGTTACAACGAGTTTTTATGGTGAGGGTTTCTTAAATGTGCCTCTCGGTTACTATTTTATGTACATTCCTTTGTAATCTCGTTGGCTGCAAATCGCTTCGAGGTTTTTGTTCCTCTTTTTCTTCAAGGCGCTGTTGATGAACTCGTTTGTGGCTCATATCTGACTCCTTGCATTCTACATCATCGATGTTTCATTCAGTCAGCCACTTTTCCGCTTCGATTCCTTCATCTTCGATAAGTAGGATAGAAGTTAAAAATTATGAATTATCGCATGCGGGTTTGACAATGCTGAAAGGCTGTTGAGCGAAAGGCAAGGCATGCTTATTGCTTTCGAGTGGATGAATGTTGATGCTGGAGCAATTTTCAAGGAAATTTTCGCATAAGTTGATTCATTTCAAAAGTTTTTCTCATCAGTAGATGGATCGAATTCTGTGGATCTGTTGATATTGTTAGTTGTGTGGAGAAATTCATTGGTGCGGTGGTATTCGTGTGGAGAAATACATTGATTAGAACTGAATTCCTCGACCATAGCCAGGAACAGTGAGAGGTTCCTCTTTTAATCACCCTTTTCCGTCCCCCACTTCTCCGGATGTCGTCTTTCCGTCCCGAAGCTGTGGTCATGCGACTTTCGCCCTTTGCTTATTTGATAAACTTTTCGTCAGAAATTTTCATTTTCGATTGAGCTCACATTGGAGAGCTTTACATGCAGCACGAAAAGAGCCCGGCTGGGACGAAGCCTCTGGCTTTTTCGTTTATATCTTCATTCTGGATACATATCTGTTGGTAGGTATCCATATTTCTTAAACGAACTAATATTTTCTTGAAAAATCTTTTTTTCCTACTCATACTCACTCTGGATTTTGTTTCCATTGGTTTTGTTTTGGATCCACATTGCCAATATGCTCCACCATTCGTTACAAAATAGAGACATGGAATTTGGTGCATTTAAAATAGAAAGCCTATTGCTTCCGCACCTAAACTCATCATTTGTCAACGAAAGTTTGTATGGGTCCCGTATAATGAATGGGCTTCATGGGATGCTGTACTGGATCAGCCCGCAACTAAAACATGGATGAAATTACGTGCTATCTATCAGTGAAGCAGAGGAATGTAGATTGCTGAGGATTAAGCGATAATGACGGGAGCTGAAGCAAAAGTAGTGTATTTGGTTGAGTAAATGAGCGCAAATGTTTGATGATGATATATACAAAAAATAAGAAAAACTTAAAAGCTTATCGGTTACTAAGTTGGTGTAAATTGCCTGACAAAGGCGGAAGCTCAGAAATATGTGGTTTTTTCTTAAATAAAAACTATACGGAAACGTTAGGAAGCAATTCCTTGCGACTCCTAGCAATATTTACCTCTTAGAGTGGGACATAAATTGAAGCTTGCCCACTTGAAAGTAGAATAATCTACATGAAGTGGCAGGATAGTGAAGAAAATTTGCTGTTTGCCAAGCCCTTAGTTGTTTCCTCCCTCATATCACGCATTTTCTTTGCTATTACGTCTATGGCATTGCAATAGTAATTCTATCATTGCAACATCTTGTCATTTATGCGGATATTTGTTGAATCACAGTTGTGTTTTAAGCCACCGATGGTGCTATTGGACGATGCATATAAGAAAACGCTAAGTGTCATGGCGTTTCAACGGATGCATTTCCTCCTTTCTACTGAACTTCTTCAGAAAAAGGTGTTCACTGTTTTTTCATCGTTTGTTGTCTTCTGCATCTCTTATATTTGTAGAATTGGCCATCTGTAAAAAGTGGATTGCATGGTCCAGGTTGTTAATCACTCACTTTGAGAGTTAAGTGAGACTGGTCGATGACATAATCAACTTTATCATTTTTTAAGCACTCTAGAGCATACGGTCCTCTATAGGGAGTTTGCTCTGGAGTCCTTAAAAAGGATATGCTCTAGAGTCGCTCGGAGCATCTTTCATTCCTCAGATTATGGTGAGAATTTTCAGATCTCTGCATCGAACAACCACCTCAGAAGTCAATCCGAAATAGCGATGAATGCAAATGAATTACGCAAGTAGGCGATAAGTTTCGCTTTTTGTCTTTTTTTCTACACCTGTTTCTCACATTCTGTTGGTTTGTTAGCATTATTCGAGATTGCTCGTCCGAACAGCGAAGAATAGAGTTCTAGTTCTTCAATAACACCAACATTGCTTATTGAAGACAGCATTAGATGTGAGAAATCTTATCGTTTTCAGACGCAAAAGTAGCTTTATTCGATGCTATCACATGGGGGTGCAATAAAAGCGAAGAGTTCTCATGGAAAGCAACTCTAGAACGAATCATTTTGAGGCGTTTGACGGCTTGCTTCAAATAATATATGATCAGCTAGTGCAAGCAGTGAAACTGATCTCGATAAGAGGCACATCGATAGATTCTCCGCCACATGGGTTTAGGAGTTGGGAGCAGGCAGTTCCGTATTGTTCATTTCGGATGAATGGTATGCTGATCGAATTAAAGTTATTAATCGAATATTGCGATTACCTTTTTCTCTGGCACGCCGTGAAGTGCTCTTAAAGTCAAGAAAGTTCTCGCCCATTGCCTTATATTCACTCAAAAAGCGATAAGACTTTATGATAAGAAGAGTTTTGCGTTCCTTACAAATATTTCTAAGTTTTCATAGTCGTCCTTCATTATCACTTCAGAAGCGGCAAGTTTGCTGCTGTCGTTTTGCTTAAACGTTATCGCTTACTAAGTGATTTTCATTAATACTTGTCGTCGCAATTCAGATAAGCCTGATATGTTTGCAGGGAGATGGACTATTTGAAATCCTCAATAGCCGACATTCAACAGTCATTAAGCCGAACTGCTGACATTGATTTTGGTTCGTTTCCGTCATCGACAATTGCAAGTTACCTTCACCGCCGACTTACGGCTCATACCTTTGTGTGTATATCGCTCTAATTATCCTATGATTTCAACTGCAGAATCATCGAGTGAAAGTGTCAGTGCCTAACTCTCAGCTATATGTTTGTCGAAATTTTTAGACTTCGGAATATATTCGAAATGTAGACACACCCCTTTCGCTAGGGTCTCGATCGGAGAGAGACAGGAGAGGTTATTATGAAAGAGCGCAGATGTGAAAGTGCTTTTCGTGACGTTTTTTATGGTGCGGTTTGGTGGATGTTTTTGCTCGCTCTCTTTTCAGATTTTGTTTTGTTCCTTGTTTCACTAATCTCATGAGGTCTTTTTTCTTTTCATTCATCCACATATCGCTCCTCAAGTTCGATCTTTCCAAGCCAAGTGAACCATTGTGGTAAGTAAGCATTGAGAGTAATTCAGAATTAAAAATTTACACTACCCGCTAATGTTCCGGTCATATGTCATTTCAAACGTCTCATTCTAGCTGAAATTATTGCTAGAGCTAACGTTTTGTACTAAAGATTCTGTACTAGTCTAATGATATTTGCGAATAAGGTCCGCTGCTCCCATTACGAGCTGTGCTCCCCAGCAGTCAGTAGTGTAACTACCGACGTTGTGATATTAATGGACCCTGACGGATCAAATCATGTGTGTATATGTGTATGTGGGAGAAGAGGGGGGGGGGGGGGGGGGAGGGAAGTGGCATGAAGGGTGAGAGGGCGATACTTAATTCCAAAAAATCTATCGAGGTCAGTGTATATACTACCCTACTACTGTTTCCACCACATTTATAGATCATCTGTGGGCACAGCAACAACAAAAATATTAAGGAGAAATTTATAGCTCATTCACGTCGTTGAGTTCGGCTATTCACTTCCTCTGCGAAGGCACACTGCGAAAGATGGCATGTGAATGTTCACAGCAACATTCTCTCCCTCGCCTTCTCGATCCCCCACCTCCCAACTCAGCGTTCTTTATTAACACAAAAGACTAGCAGACTCCTGGTTCTGCACATTAGCTACCATTTTCTCCAAGTTTAGATGATTGCCTAGTTTATTTTTACGATCGCTTAGCAAGCGTCCCTCATTCTACTGTTCAACCAGATTTGATGTTTTCATGACGAGAGTTTCTACAAAATTTGAGAAACATTGTCTTACTGTTTCTACGCAGTAATTTGTCTGCTTACGGAGTTTGCTAGGAAGGTGAGCCTTTGCATCGAGGTTCGCATTATTCTCTTTAAGCTTCCTTCAAAGCGTTAGTTCATTGGTGTCCTTCTATCAGTAAAAAGGGTTTTGTACAAAAATGTTATTAAAGTCCTTGTTGTTTTTGTAGAGACGTTTGCAGAAACACTATAATCGCTGACGGTTGACAACGTTTTCCTCGAAGCCACTCATTGTGGGATATCTGTAGCTGCCACAACGAGAGCTAAGGGAAATGGCGAGGAGTTTGCATTGAAGGGACTTGTGAAAATGTTGCTATTGTGGAGAATTCTTGTTAATCGAGTTCCCGGACAATTTCAACTTCTTCATTCGCATCCGATTTTATAATTTGAATTTAGGCACTATATAAAAAGCTGAGGACTACTCTTCCGGAGTCTTACTTCTCAGAAAAACATCTTTGGACGACTGCTCTGGAAGGGTGTTATTTTCCAGAGTAGCGTTCAGCTAAACTGTTTGGCGTTTTGTTTTGTAATCGGCTGACTTTGTTTTTGTTTGAAGTGCATTCATGAAGTTGAGAATATGCACAAGACGTCAGGCTTCTAGGGACTCTCTTATAGTGAAGAAGCGGCTACGCTTCTTGTATTCCTTACGAGGCTGCATGCATGGAAAAATCGAGTATTGTCATTTCTTGTAAATTTTCTCCCCATAGAATTAAATGTCTCAGTGCGTTCTTTGAAGTACTCTGCCTCAGGCGGTTTACTAAACATTTTCAGATGGGGTCGGGTCTCAGAATGTACGCTCTGGATCTACCGATGAAGACGTTTGTAGCATTGTCGAAATGGTAGATTTTGAAGTTACTTTTTTCTGTCAGCCATTGTAATACTGTGCTTTTCCGTCGCATGAGAGTAGATATACACATTGAATAGGTAGGTATTCGAGATCTGCAATCCGACCCCGGCGACAGTGCAGACGTTTATGTCGTTTCCAAAATGAGGGCAGATTATTTCTCCCCGTATGATATGCTGAATAATGAGCTGCATAGGAACCGTGCTTAGAATCATTCATTTTCGATCAACTGTCCACTGCAAAGCATTTCCCATCTCATGGATGGGCCACATACGTTATATTGCTCCTCCAGCTACGTTAAGAAAGAATTCGTACCAGAAGGTTTAGTTGCTATGCTCAGCTACCTATCACATATCGTTTTTATTATATGTTCGAATCATCGAAGAAATTGTGGAATGTATCGCTTACCTTTTGCCCTTACCTGTGATTAGGCAACATCTTGCTATATATATATATATATATATATATATATATATAGCTATTAAATGTACATTATAAATGTCTTTGTTGCTTCGGGGGATTATCGGCTTCCAGTGCATAATTTGTATATAAGAGGTTCATTTATAGGGCAATATATCGTCGCTGAACTTCTCTTTTGCAACGGACGCCAATGTTACTACACGTTCAAATGGTGACGATTCAACGGTTAGTTCGTTCTTATGGTGCGTTTGTTGTTGTGCTCTGTGACCGTCTGAGAAAAGATTTCATTTGTTGTCTGCGAAGTGTTTTCAGGTTGCGTTGAGGTGAACTTTGCAGCCGTCGAAAAAAAGCTGATGGCAAGATGTCGGGCTTATCGCTCGTCATTAATTACTATATGTTTCACTAATGCGTCGATCATATCGGTCATTCTCCGCAGTTTTTGTTCATGAATTCCTACTTGATTTGTGGCAGAAATTTCGAGATGTGGAGGATTTAATGTTGCGGGGGGATGGAATTCTATTGGTCATTGGAAGTGGTTCCACTCATACTAATAGAAATTTGTGTTGAACGGAGCGCTGGCTTCTTAATGCAACCATTAGCATGACTCAGATTCGATAGTGGAGGAAAGAGAACTATTGATCTTCACACCTTAATCGAAGGGGATTATTGGAACGACGAGGGGAAACAAAGCCAACGCCAGCAGCTGGTATCAATTGCTGCATTTTCTCAGTGCTGAACACGCAAACAGACGTGGAGTTATTCTCATCGCGCAACGATCTCTCCTCTGTCATAATGTCATTCAGTTGGCTTCACGTTGTGTGCTTTCGCTGGTACTTGTAATTCACCGATTTCTATGCGCAAATTGAGTGCTAATAACGATTTTTTTAGTGTTGCTTGATTTCAGTTTGATGTCTCAGCGACGAGAGATGTTTTCAATGTGCAGAATGGCAACAGCCAAAGCGTCCCATCTGTCAGCCCGATGGCTGTACTAACAGCAAAAGATCGTAAGTCGACGGTGGATGAAGCTGCTGTCCTCATTAAAAATGGCACCCATCCAAATATTGCGGTTGAGGGCCATAGGCAGAGTGGACCCACTAACATGTTTCAAAAATTAAGCACGAATTCCAACAAGGGCACAGCAAAGGGTCCGAGGTTCGTTCAGCCAGCGGATAAGAAGACCGTTTCTTCAATGAAAGGCGCGTTGGCCGTGCTCGGTCAACATGATATATCAGTTCTGCCGAAAAAAAACCGTTCAGGTTTTCCCACATCGATATTGAATGCAGCTCTCTCCGAGGTCGCATTTCCAAATCCCAATGCCGACAGTACGATGAGGAGAAACGCTAACACAAAAGCAATCCCGCAGAGTGCTAATGTTTCGTCTGCTGCAGATTTCCATCCCCTGAATGCTGCCCGCACGCGGGTGGATTGCTTGCGTTCACTGAATTCTATTTGCGAACGGAAGAGTGGGAAATATAATGCCACTTGTGCAACTGTTGAGCGTGAGCCCACAGGTGGAACGTCAGACATGTCGTCTTCTCACAAATTTGAAAATTCTTCCAAAGCTGTTCCCATGAGCGTTCCCTTTGAAAGTGTCGCCGCTTCAAAACTTCTCGATGATTTCGCTCTCCGCTATTTTAACGATCTTCCGGGAAAAAGTTCTGGCAACATACAGCTGGGTGCTTCCTCGATAAAGGAACGTTATCCCAACATCTCCAATGACAAGAAGGAGGCAGTCGTTCATGAGGGGCTTACTATGCAGCCAATTCATAATAGAAATGATTTGATGTCAGCTTCCGAACCGCAGTGTACACACGAACATGCTCCACAAGCGCAGCATAATGCTAAGCGCAGTTGTGCAGACAGGTGAGATTTCACTTTTTGCTTTAATAAAGTGCACCATTTATTTATGTGAAAGTGATCGGAAAAAAAGAGTTGCTTTAATAATTTGCAAACGTCTTTTGGTGAACGCTCATCCCCACAAGTGCGACAAGTGTAGGTGCGAACACTCCCATGGCCGAGAAGTTCTTATTTTCCGACATTTTAGGACGGATAATTGCTAGAAGTTTTTTAGACTGGATGAAAGTGGATGATTTCCTATCCATTATTTCTTCTCTAAGCAGACGTTTTCTGAGATCTTTAGGTAAATTGAAGAAGTTGATGGTTGTCGGATACAAAATGTATGCGGTTTCGACGGTGGATGGAAGGTTGCTGTAACTTGCTCATATTTCATATATAACTTCCGCTTTCCTCAGTTCTTTTCAGTTTTCAAAGGCGATTGTGATGTGAGATTGCCAACGTTTATTTGGAACATGTCATGGTGTAGGCTTCTACCCAGTGCTTTTCCTCGTTCGGTCACTGGGCGAAGCGCGACAATTGTCACTTGTAATCGGAATGCAGTAACTCAGCAACTGTTGTTAGATGCACTGTTGAAGAACGGTGCTTTGAGGCATGTTGTGGGCTCAGTTCGCTGCATTGTACAAGTAGCGACGATGTGCACGCACATGTGATCTATTTCCACATGTAATTGCTATCACATTTCGGCTGCATTCCTGCGTTTTTTTAGAATAGAAACTGCTCAATCGGCGAAGTTTCCGAGATTTCTGATGGCATCCTTGAACTCTTTTTTTCTCTTGCTCACTTTATGGGTAATAGAAAGCGGCAGCAACATAACGGGAGGATTCCAAATCCTGGAGTCAACTTATTCGCCTCGCACTTTGTCCCACCAAACCTATGAAGGTATGTACCTTTATGGTTTTAAATGACATTCATAGTCATTGATAACGTCGATTTATCTGCTTGCAGAGCAGCGTATAAACGCCATATGCATTCACTCAATATGTCGTTTGCGTGCGCGGATTCGAATGCGTCAACGCCAGCAGACGCAAGCAGAGAGCGGATCAAAGCAAACAACTACAAGGCACCCGCAAAGGCGATAGTTCCTGCCTCGGATCAACCACCACAAGCGAGGGCTCGACGGCTATTATGGCTGGTGCTTTAACGGTTGATTGCAACAGAAATGTAGGTGTGAGGAGCATCAAATCGGAATTCATACCAAAACCCAGGAAGGTTGTAAAGTTCTATGATGAGTTGAATATCGCTTCTGAGCAGAAATGTTAGTCAAGGAAAATGCTGAGTTACTTTCCATCGTCGTCGAATTGCCCTAAAACACGCATCGCATTCATATATTCTGCTGCCTAGTCATATTCTTTCTTTAATCCCTCTTTTCTGTTGCCTCTCAGATTCGGCGTTAAGTGGCAGTGTAATGCCGTAAAGTCCATGGTGGCGTAGCATTTTTGCATGCTTTTGCTGCAGTCTGTTTATTGTCTTTCTTTGCCTTTCTGTATGAGCTCATTTACGTAATTCTTCCACAGCTCCGTTGTATTGCTGTTCTGTAGTTTTCTTGTGTGGTTTTTCACGGCGGATTCTCTTCCTATTAGTCGTTCTAAGTCATATCGCTTCTATATTTCAAATATGAATATCTCGATTATCTGTTGCTCATAGACACACATCGCATCTCGCATCCCACTCGCCTTGTCACCGATTGTGTTCGATCTCTTGAAAGTTGTAACATTCAGTGTTGAGGCAGCAAGGTGTGACGCTAACTCAACGAGCAGGCGGCTGTCCCTCAATCTCTGATGCTCATATAATTGAATATTTTTTTAAAGTATAGTTTTAGTAGATGAGTTACTAAACTTGTCCAGTTGTTGGGCTTGAAATTAACTTCTGTTGTTATTTTTACCAACATCTGGTCGAAATTAGTCCACAGTTGAGCATTTTGTTCCGCAGATGTTTTTTTGCTATAAGAATGCCTGAAAACGATCATCATTGTGATGGGTTCCGTACATTGGTTACTGCTTTCGCTTCTGATAACTGAAGGTAAAATAAATTTACTGTGTTTCCCACTTGCGTTTATGTTTTATGAAGAGATCGCATACTGTGAACTGTGAATTTTGAAGAGAGAATTTGCGAAGATGCCGAACCACTTTAGGTCCAGGCACGTATTTGGGAAGGAAAGAACCTACCCGTCATCTTGGTGAAAGAAAATACCTAAGAAGTCTAGCCCCGAATATGGACTTCTGTGAAACGATGACTTTCTGCTTCAGTTCCCTTCATGGATTCATTTTAAACAGCTATTGTCATAACGCATTCATATGCCATTATCAATTGTCAGAGATTGAGAAAACGAGTGTCGTCATATAAAAAAAATATAATGAGGAGAACCAAAGTGGTAACTTCTGAACCGTACAACTTAATGCGATTATTCACGAATCGCTGGGTGTTCGTTTCCTGCGAGTGCATTTTCTTTGCGCAGCACGAGGTGGATGGTCGACCAAAGTAACCATGAGATGTTCTCCCACGTCGCAGTTCCCACGATATCTGTTTACATGGTTATTATGCTTATCGGATGGTTTGGAAATATAAATATCGTCATTGCGACCATTAGGGACAGGTGTATTTTATCATAGGGATTTTTATAACATATTCATCGAATCGCAGAAGAAAAGCTTGAGCGTAAGAAAGAAGATTTCAGACAAACTGTAAAAAACGATAAGCATATCAGTTGAAGGTAGGGCACGTTGTTGAGTTTCCACCAGAACGAAAGGAATTTTAGAGCTGTGCATGGGTCGTGGATGACGTTTATATGTTGTATTCATCAAGTTACCTCAAATGCCCATATATTAACACGTTATCAAGCACAGTAATCGATAATCCGCAATTCTGTTCACGCTGAAGGCCGTTCAGTCTAGCCTCGTTGACCTGGGTTACTGAACACGAATACGCCTAACGCGTTTCAATTAGTGCCCAGAATTTGAGCAGTATAAACCCTCAAAATTCCTGTGTGCTTTCTACGTTCATTTTGTTTAGCGAGCGCTTTTTTTTCAGGAATTTGCGGAATCCGTGTAACATCCTCATTGCGGTGCGCTCAGTATGTGACGTTTTCGCTAGAGGTGCTAATCTTGTCACAGCTTATTTCATATACACTGGCGAATACTTCACATCCTTGCGTAATTGCATGCGCCTACTATTTGTGCCGAATATATTTATGCAGTTCTCTGTATGCCATACTCTCATTATCGGAATCGACCGAGTTTTCGGTGTTTCCTGCACGTCGAGGTTCGGAAGATTATTCTCATGTGTTTGTTGAATAGAAAGTTGTCTATGTTTGGGCAGTGATACTCTGGTTCACCGCCCTAAATTACCGAAGCAGGAAATATGTCATCAATTCACTGAATTCAGCTGCTATCTAACAATGTTCATCGTTGAGATGGAAACACATTTGAATATATTCCTCGCGTAATATATTTTTTATTTCTTCAAGATTCCTTATTTATTCGAAGTTCCATCATTTCAGGAAGCAGCTTCAACCATTGTTGAGCAAGTACGATGAGATAATAGAATGTCAGAATGAGTGAACAATCCCCTCCTTTTTTCGTAGTAACAAAAAAGTGCGAAGGTTACAGCATCGGAGTAATATCTCTTCATTTTGGCGATAAGGAATTACGAATCTCCAGCTCACGTAGACAATTTCATCGCTTTATATGTAATCTTTGCTCGGTTGCATATTCCAAGCTAAAATCCGCTTCTTCGGGTTCTTTGTATTTACTCCTTCTTTGTTGTTTTCCGTTTTTCTCCTCCGTTTGCCACAGGTCTGTGACCTTCGTCGAAAGTCGTACATACTAAAAATGAAAAATTATGCAATCAGAATGTGGAAGTTATTAAGCGAAATCGCGAGTGCGTGTGGAGTGAAAACGGTGCTTATTTAAGCGTTCTTTCTTGTAATCACTGAATAATTCATTGTTGGTTTACTAATTAAACAAATCTGTGCAGATGAATAATTTCATTAGGGAGGTATAATGAAGCAACAGAAAAGAAGAGACGAGCAATCGCGTCAAAAGTCTGTCTTCACTGTTCAGAAGACAAATTATAAAGAAGGTGCGGACGAACATTCTTGCCTGGATAACTTTGCACATTTCATAGACCTAGATCGTGCGAAATTTTATAGTGTTAGACGTCGAAATTGTGTAATTAGCCGTGTACGTTGGAAATAACCGTCAAAGTAATTAGGACATCTCGTTTGGATGCAGCAGCTTCTAGGCTTTCTGCTACTTCCGTCGTCCATCTAGAATGGAAAGGAATGAGGAAGTCCGTAAATTACAAAATACAAATTTGCGAACATCTGTGCTAGCGACATGTACATTTCAAAAACAAGGTGGACCCCGAAAGCATATTCGGTAAATTGCTACGTCGGAAGTTTAAAGATTCACTGCAAGTTGGCAAGATATTAGCAGTTCACGGTTCCTTACTTACATTCTTTTTTGCCGCTTTCCCTTTTCTTTGCTTTTAATCGCAACCTACAGCATTAAATCTCTTTGAGGTCATCAAGCACTTTCTGCATCGGACTCAGTGCTTTTGGTATCGTTCCTACCTACAGGTAAATGCCTTCGGCACTTCAGCAGTTGAGGTGCTAATGCTGTTTGAAGAAAGTATAAAGCTATTCGAAGTAAACCATGGCCTAAGCACAAAGTGAACGTGAAAAACCTGAAAAGGATTTCATGTTCGTGCAATTTGACGCCATAAATGTTCTCATATCGCAGTGAATGAAATAAAGCCGAGAGAGTTTCTCGCTTCGTTAGCACGTTTCGTTTTCATTTGCAGGTACAGAGGAATGCACAAAACGGTGTTCCACCGCTGCCCAAATGTCGTCGAAAATTGCAAATAACATTCTCCACGCCTCAGAGCACAAACGTTTTGAGCATTACCGATAAATCTCAGTGACATACGGCGACCCATTCCAGAATGTCGGATGCTGTACGTTTTTATTTGGTTTGTGATATAAGATTGCTAGAGAACGTTCAGAAATGTCTTGTATCTGTTGCTTTTTCCTGTAATTCATCGCCATTCGTAGCATCGCTATTTGGGAAAATAGTACTTCTGGGCTAAAGATGTTTAATCTAAAATCACATCTGAGATGAGCACAGTATGGCAGGCTTAGGTTTGACTTGATTCCTTTGAGAAACATGTGTTCGATTTTTTCGACATCAGTTGCAGCTAGCGAAAATTGTCGCAACGAGGATAATTTTTTGCACAGGTTGCAATTTCATTTCGTGGAAGTCACTTCGTACTTCTCATTGACACCGTTAACGGTGTCCACTCAATCTTCAAGTACGAATGCAAACAGCTAAATAGTTTTCGCATGAGCGGAAGATGCATCCACGGACTTTAAAAAGAAAACGATGTAATTAAAGATGCGCCCGAGTTGTTTCCATCTGCAGATAATTGCTATTTTTACCTATTAAATTCGCTTAAATTATGGCCTGCTTTGAGAGTATGCTGCTCCTTTGTTTTCTTGCTCCTCTGCTTTGTTCCACTTTGAGGCTTCGGAATAAAATAAAATAAATTGGAAAAAACAGTGTATTTCTATGTCGATAAAAGTTGACTTTTAATTGACCTTTAAAACCCGCATTAGACGAGCAGAAAGAAACTCTCAATGGTGTGTGATAAAGTCGATAAGCGGATGATTCTCGTCCACAAACTACGAAAGAAACTCGGATAATTCCCACCGTGCTATAATTAGAGAATTCTTTAATCGCAGATTTGCTTCATAGAAAACTCCAGAAAAATCAAGGATTCGGGAAGTTTGGCAGAAATTTTTCAAGTGTAATTTTTTAAGCTGTTAGATTTTATTCTAGAAGCTAATTTAGCTATGAAATGATTGCCCTTGCCTCGTGAAATGTCAAAGATGGGAGCTGCTTTTTAGACTTTTATTACTATCTATTTATCTAAGTGCCACAAATTATCAACAGCTACTCCTCAGCCATACGCAGTAAGAAACGAGGATGGCAAGCTTTCGGAAACCAACTAAATCAGGCAGAAGCGCACTGGCCCAGAATAGAAAAAAACGTTGTAAGCAGCCAATCGCCCATATTAAATAAGTGTGACTTTTTCCATCGTACTGTTTAGTAACTTCACCCTTAAGTGGAGTATTCTGTTCTATGCTGCATAGTGAACGTTAACTCTAAACCGAATTATTAGCTTAATTTTAAGGTATTCAGTGGAGACGCACACTGAGAAAAATGAAATTGCTAAAGTTGCTAAAGTTCGTTGCTAAAAGATATTTCGAGGGGATATACATTGTAATCTTTGAATCAGTCTATGTTATGAGGGTACTCTAATTTCAGTTTTGACATGCATGAGTGCTTACAATGAAGCTGATGTTGCGTTTGATGAAGGTGTTGAATAATCGTCGACCAGCCACACTTTTTAGCCATATGTTCACCAACTCGAAATTAACCATTCATCTCACAAATATAAATATTCTTTTCAACGCTATTGCTATCCTACAGTTAAAACAAATCCCTTGGATTTTTTTGCTGAAGCGACAACCACATCCTTCAAGACTTCCAATATTTCGAGAAAAGATGCACTTCTTTTCGGAAAGACTCCCACTCGCAAAGAGGCTTTTAAATTCTCTAGCTTCTCTTCTGATTTATACTCAATTTCGAAAATATTCGTATTCCGGAGAATTTATGGCACTTTAACCTTCGAAAATTTGCTACTTTTCCAACAAAACATGCATCCACTCATTGATCCGTGCTCACTTCTTAACTCGATGAAATGTCTGCTCCATTTGGCGCTCTCATGCGCACCACTGGAGTTACCACTAATAATTGCATTTGTATATGGTTATAACTATTTAGGTAATATCGGAGATATATGTGCTCTTGCAAGTTTACCTTGCCACGTCGCATTATGGTAGCGTTATGCCTATGTGCATGCATAAGTGCTGTTGTCTCTATGCAGCAGGCTCAGTTGAAGAAGATTCGCCGTCTCAAAAGGATCCATGCATGTTTATAGGTGAACCAAAATTTGTATGAAGCTTGCATCCGTCGATGCTAGAGTTTAATTCCACCTAGTTCAAAAAAGCGGATCTTCTGTAGAATTTTTCTGCAAGCGGTCTGATGGACTAAAATCTGGCTGAGGTAAAGAAACACAAAAACGCATACAGTGCCAGTTTCCTCTAAATATCATAGTGCTTAAAAAGGGGCTTGCTTGTTCGCCTCACAAAGTGTCTTTAAAATCGCCGTTTCGAATATTTCAGTTGATATGGTTGTGACGCAAACCTCATTCAACACAATACATGTAATGGCTTTACTTTGTGCTGATGGATTATCGTTGGAATGAATATCAGCTGCTGTAAGTTTTACATTTATCGAAAATCTTTACAGCGTCCTTAAGTCAGTTAATTAAGTCCTTAAGTCAGTTAATTTTCACGGATTTGCGCATCCGTGAAAAAACATTTATTCGAAAACTATATAAATAAAACTTGAACATCATTAAACCAGCTTCTCGTATCAAAGAGCTTTCCTGGTTTCATATTTCAAGTTAACGAAGTCTTTAATAGGATATCTGGAAAGATTGTTTCTTTCTTTTCTTCCATTTATCGGCCGCCTAATAAACTGCAGTTGCTGCAATTAGTCCATTGCAACCACTTAATATGTTGAGTTCACTATCGAATTTAATTTTTTTCTCCTTTGGATTCGCGCATTGCTTATATGAGCCGTGTTTGTTATATTGTATTTTCATGTTTTTATTTCATTCTGATAGCCTGAGCTGTGTTTCACGATGTTTCGGTGACTTCTCATTTATGAAATATAGTGCACTGCATGGTTGTTATGATCCAGATGCTCTATTAGAAAACTGCAGGCTTGCTGTTTGTATCGTTGAAGCGCTAATCATAATGGAGACTCTTAACCTTTAGTAGAATCTCACAGAGTTATCAGTTTATCCATTATCTTATTGCAAGCTTCCAGTTTTTTTCACGCAAACTTAAACTGCAAGAATGGTTAATCTTCTCGTAGAATCTTTTAAATTTGTGTTGCGATAAAATGTCCCAAATAAAGTGCAGTATGTTTTGTTATTTGATTCTGCGTATCATAATGTAACGTATCATGGTAAAAGAAAATATCTGCGAGTACAAAACTTCATTGAGGCTTCATCATGGCAATAAGGACCTAGTTAGTGCGAGGTTGTTTGATGCAGAGGACCGTCCAGTGGAAAAGATTTTTAGAGTTGATTGTTCTTATGTTTAATGAATTGTATACGCGTATTCTCGTTAGCTTGCATCGAGAACGGTGGACTGCGGTGAATGTGAAGTTGCAAAAGTTGGCAATGCTGCGAACCTGCACGTCTTATTAGAGCAGTTACCACGTCACATGCATATTAGCTATCTTTCCCACAAAGTATTTACGAACACCGTACTGTTTAATGCTCTTTTTTCACCGTTTCTACGAATAAAGCTTTCGCCAAGTAGACGTTGTGTTTTGGTGCAAGATGGATTTTAGCTATCGTATACAAAGAAACTCCAGCTTGTGACAGGTGAGAGCAGCAATATTTTTATGCTCCATGTTTGCGTCAGTTTGATGTCTGCGTCATTTGAAATAGTATCTTAATTCACTACAGCATATATCCGATCAGCTGTGCCACCTGTATCAGATGCATTCGTTAGCCATATCACCATTGTCATCTCTCTTCAATCGTGTGTGAAGTGAAGTGTGTGCTCTTTCATAGCCAAAGACTAGTGTCCCACCGTGAGTTTTTTGCACTGCAAAGAAAGAAGGAAAGTGAGAACGAAAGTTGACGTGAAAAGCGTTTAAGGGGCGATTATAAGAAGTGAAAAAGTAGAACTTGAATGCCGTGGTATTTGTTTATCTATGGAGACGGAGAAATGTCGAGCAATGTTGAGCAATCCAAAATTCTTAGTCATTTTTACAGAGGACGATTTTTCATAAATGAATGGAGAGTAGATTTTCCATGCCGGAACAAATATTACTAATTAAAGATATGAGCGGCTCGGCGTAAAAGTGACCATCATAACTAACGGACCGTTTACCCTACTCTCAAAAAACTACCCTAGATAGTGGCATTTTGAAGATAGCAAGCTCATGCCTATGCCATCAGAATTTTTGAGGTTATCGTTTATAATGTAACCTAATTCGGATGGCAATTTTTTCCCACCGTTTTGAGGCATACCACACAAAAATTTTTTACAAAGTTTTTGTTCAGATAGCAATTTCAGCATAGTTTTTTACAAGCATCAGCATTATATAAATAACAAGAAGTTTAAGCGAATGAAAGTGTATTATTCACAAGATACTGCACTTATATCGGAACCGATAATGTTGTATCTTGAGTGAACTACATGAAACAGTGCGATTGGGTTGGCACTTGAAGTTGTAGTTCACGGCACATTTCAGCTAATGCATAGCCACCGCAGCAGTTGGCTAAAAGTCATATTAGCCACTGGAATTGTAAATATTTCCAATGCGTTCGTATCGTTCACATTCCGTTGAGTGACCGAGAATAACTTCAGCAAGAGTTGGCATATTAAATTAAAAGAGAGGTTGAAGTAAGCATTTCGTGTGACAGCCTAATCTTTGAATTAACACAACACTTCACTCTGCAACAGAAAATTTCGAAGTTGCAGTACATCTACTGCAAATGCAATGAGAATCACGACGAATCATGTAAAATGTTCACTATTGACAAGATTCATAAAGGTGAATAAATGATCGAATAACTGACTTGAGCGAAAAAAGAACTATTAATGAAGGCGAATTTACCAGCGAACTTTTGCAAGCAGGTTGAGCCGTGTCGAAAGATGAGAGGAGAAGTGAGCAGGAAGAGGGAAAAGGAATGAAAACACACTTTCGCAGAGTATAATGTGGAACAGAGGAAAGATGAGAACTCTTCTGATAATATTAACGGCAATATGTTGCAAGAAATAGATGCACGTATATTGTCGTAGAGAAATTTTAAAAACGATCGTTTGTTTGCACCCGACAAGCACCTCAGCTGTTGAATTCTTAGCTTTATTCGCAAGCGAATGGGCGCCGTCGTATTTCGAGACTTTTTTGCTGCTTAAATCATCGAATGTGCATAGCTCTTTAAGGACTGCGTCGTTAGTGGTGTCCGGTGTGTTCTCCTCGGAAAGTGGTCACTCTTCGTTGGTTTTCTTGCAGTACCGGTTTTAATGTACTGAGATGAAATCCCTTGATTGCTCGATGTAAATAACGCTCTCTTGCTTCATCTCATACAAAACACCAGTCTAGTTTATCATTCGACTACTCTCAATGCCTATATAAATATTTTCTTCAAATGATGAGCCTCATATTCTCAGTCTACATTCTTCCAGAAAATTTCGTTTCTTTATTGCAAATTCAGTCCACATTCGCATATTTTGTTCCTTTAATAGCGCTGTTTTAATGTGCTCACAATCTGAGCTAAATGTAGTGGCTGACTTGCAGAGAATTAAATTTTGCTGAAGAACCCCTCTCACTTTTCATGTCACAAAAGAAGCATTTCATGAAATACATATTTGTTCATTTGCGCGGATGAGTGCCTCAACACCAAATGTTCCCATCAGATCGCTCAGGTCATCTGAGATTTCGGCCGGTAACTTCATTTGGAAACCATTCGTTGCTTAAAGTCAAACGTGTTTTATGAATTCTTTTTCTTATTCAAGAAATCATTGGCGACTAGCAGATTGCACCCTAGAATCGGAGAATTCAAATCAGAAAAGTCATAATATCAGTGCTGTATTTCGACAACATATAACTGCTGTTGTTATCGAAGATTCCACCAAAGTGTGGGAAGAAAGAAACTGAGGGAAATTTTGGGTAATTCTCCATAGATTTGTCCGCCAAAACACTCGCTACAGTTGTTCTTCGTCAGGGAGAATGCCACTTGTTCCGGCTATCTTGTTATCATATCACCTTTGTTATCATAGTCGATATGTTTTCTTCAGAAACTTTTAATGATTGGCTATTTTTTGAATACATTAAAAGAAAATAAAACAAACTTCTTAGTTCACTCGTCAAAGCAGCGCTGATAAATTATTTACGTTTCCTTCGATGAGCATTCACTTGTGACGTGGCAACGAATATTTCATAAAGAAAACAGCAGAGAAGGGCAGAATAGAAAGCCTCTTTCACCAATCGATTTAACTTAAATTTACTCTCCTTATGAAGGGAATTTCTCAGAAAATTTCAGAATTTATTTGATCGTTTTACGTTGCTGAGAATATTTTCACGAAACTAACACTAATTTAAGGCAGTAAATGCGTTTCGTTTAACTCATCATTAGAAAGGATTCTTCAAAGAAAAACATTTCTTGCTTATTTCAGCTTTGCCATGCACCTGCAACTAGTGATGCTCATATTCTTTGCCGGAGCAGTCTCTGCTCAGTTGAGCTGTGGCATGTTTGGTTTTGGTTGCTCACCTTGTGCTCAATCTGGCATACTACCAAACGTCGCCTTGAACAAAAGAGTTGCTGCGGCCTTAAGCGAATTCGGTTGCTATCCTGGAATACCGTATTGGTTGGGAGGAGCGTCAACAGTTGGCAATGTACCGATCGTTGGCAACGAACTATCAAATTACTATAATGTACCAGTAATTGGTAGTGGGATTACCAGCTACAATAACGTGCCAGTCATTGGAGGTACCTATTATGGTGTACCTGTCGTTGGCTGAAGAGCGTCATCCTGCAACAGTTTCATATTCTTTATTGACGCTTCATCGTCATCCTCTATTCATCCGTTCGTAATTCATCCGAGGTAATCCAACACTTTTATTCGTCAATAGCTAAGCAAACTACAAATCACTGGAAGTTTCCTTTAGGGATAAATTGATGGAACACAAAAAGTAAAAGTTGGACGCCTTCATGCAAGAGTTTGATTTTTACTACCTCAAAAGGACGAATTAATTCGTTTTGAAATAAATGTTAAAGAAACACTTTAAGATTGTTTTCGTGTTTTTGGTTCAGAATATCTCTTCGTTTGTTTTTTTATCATTGCTTGCGCGAAAAAGCAATAAATAATTAATTAAATATAAAATAATTGAAGTAGAAAACTTTCTAAAAGTCTAAATGATTGACCAAACACGTTAAGGAATTGAATGGGTAACAAGAGCAGCAACGAATGTTAAAAAACGAGTGGTATTGAGAAGGCGAGTTTCAGGATATTATGTATCGGTTGATCAACTTTTTCTGGATACAAGAAGCGACCAACGTGTGCTCACATATGTGAAACTGAGGAATGAGGATAACGTAGTGCCATTACTGCCGGATATGTTTTGAAACGCTCACACACCGAACGAAATTTGACTGCTTATTGTCTCATATCATAACTGTCATTGTTTATTCATAATGTCTGTAAAGAGGATGTGCGAAATGTCTGTAAGACTGTGATTTATAACTTTATTATGCGAAAGTAATAAAAATACAATCGGAGAATATTACCACTTTTATATTGTTTATGCATAACGTTCGAAATCGACGCAAATTTTAACCACATTTGAACAAAACAATGAAAATTTTCGCAATCGATAAATGAATAAATCTTTCATATTGAATATGTGAGCCAAAATTACGACCAACGATACAGTGCCACGTTGGACCCGCGATCGCGTCGAATTTATTCTTCATATAACTCGCAATTTCATTCTCAATTCCACACTTTTGAAGAGCTTCTTTCGTTACCTTTAAATTTCAGTGAAGAAAATACATCGTAGGAGCCTTCTGCGATCATCTCGATATCTGCTTATTCTCAGGATTTATCCCTGCTAGAATATCTATGTCTGAGAAGGAACTGCCCTTCTTCAACAAAATGCATTCATCAGCTTACCGTTATTAACAAAAGCCTATTCAACATAGAACCTCACAACTGTTCTCTTAGTTCAAAAGAACATGTGCTTTCTTTGTAATAATCATTCAGATTTCAAAGTACAGTGTGATATATGCAAAGAAGTAAAGAAAGGAATGTCTTCTATTAATGCATTGTGATACATATAATGAAATGATGAAACATCTGTTGCAGTCTGCTCCAATGGCCTCTAAAAAGTGCATTAAAGCATGTAGTTGTGTGCTTGGAAAATCTCATAATATGAATCTGATCGCTGGGATATTTTCATCAAAGAGAGTTAACAAAAGAAGAATAACCTTAATCGCTTGCTCTTCAAGAGTTTTGTTGAAGTCGGTGGCTTCAACGTGAACAATCGGCTCGAAGTATGGAGAATGCACAGAAGGACCAGAGGAAATGCTTCGACGTGGCACCGAATTCGTTAACACTCTACGAATAAACTTTGAGAGAAAAAAATTCATCGTGTGACCTCAAATATAGACCCCTTTAAAGAAATATAGTGGAAATTTACTTAATCGCAAACTGACAGAAGGAACTTTTTCATTGCCATTGAAGAATCTTCTTGCAAAAGTTGCGATATTGCGATCGGTGATGACTATTTGGATGAGGGTTGCTTTCCACAGTAGTAATCTATGAAACTGTAAATTGCTGCGACTGATGAAACTATACGAACTGAAAATAAATACCTATTATGAACGTTCTCAGTGCGGAAAACAAAGAAGCACTAACATAAGTCATGGGGTTGATGCATGCTGACTGTTATTTCATCCACATGCTACTACCAATAATGAGAATGTCAGCTTTTTATTGACCATTGCAACGCCATTCAAGGACTGATCGTTCTCATCCGTGAAAAACTCATGGAAAAATCATTAAATTGCTTATTTGCGGTTGGAAAAGATGATAATACGTAATTGTGAAATATGAGAAATCTTCCCGAAAACTGATAGACTGCGCTAACTAGATGTGAAATGCGTTTACTGAACAAATTAAATTAACGTGCTGTCGGGTCCTGCGAACTTATGTGGGTAGAACCGAACCTATGTCATCATGCTCCTCTGTGAAATACCCAAAAACATAAGCAAATAATAAAGGTTTGCGTGATAAAGGATAGTTATTGCTGTGTTATTGGTGTATACATTGCGGATGTATACTTCCTAATGCGGAAACGTATTGGAATAGCTGATAACGAACAGTTCACTAGAGCAAAATCTATGAATTTTGCATGATTTCAAGAAGATCCCATGAAATTACTCGACAGCTTTGAAAGATGCACTCAACGTTTCAACAAAACCCAAACCAACTTGTTCGCTCTCCACTTCGAACCAAATTCACTTCTGATTGTTTATACTGCAAAATCAAAGTTGAAAGAGAGAGAAAGAAATTGGAAAATTCGGTATTACTTGTAAGTTACCGCGACGACCAAGGAGCGATTCACTCAAAAATTTCGAACAGCAACTAAAATATGAGAAAAGAATTGCGTGCGAAAAGAATCAGCATGACTGCGCGTTTGCATCACAATCACCTAAGCAATCGCTTTCATAGCTTGCAAAAAATTAATAAACAAAATATGTATAAAAATGATTGCATATTTTGAGTAGATCGATCATATGTACTATTTGCAATCCATCCGTTGGTGGATGTATTTGGAGGAGGATGTTGATTATGAGGTTGAAGCAGTAAAATCCTCTTCTCTCCCCTTCCCGTCCCACAAAAAATTCATTTTCTATCAACTGAATTGAAGCGAAATGTGAACGTAACTGGCATAAAATGTGGGTGATTTATCAACACAGAATATGTAGAGCTTCTCTTCAAGTGAATCAATCAACGTAAAATACACTACAAGTGGTCGTAATCACGTTTGTGCATTGTATCCACGAAATCGTATAATTTCAGCAATCTTCGAGTTGAAACTTTTGTATATGTTAGATTACCCGGAAGGCAAGTGGATAGCCAGAAAGGTCGGGATGTGTAAACACAGATCTGAAAAACTCGGAATTTTTTACGCCTCACGAAAGAACACAAAAATCGGAAATTCTCAGGTTTATAACGGTGGAAGATAACCGACGTACTTTCTCAACGTGGATGACATTGAGAGAAGAGCGCATCCCAATGGATTGAATCAAAAACTGCACAAGCATATGTGCATAGGACGATGCGAGTGGAACATGAATCGCGCAATAAATGCCACATCAACCTTCTCCAATACACTACTATTCTAGTGCTCCTTTCGTGTTCCGAAGAACATCCAATAATCAACAGCGAGCAAGATTTAGTTCAGAAAGAAAGAGAGAGAAAGAGGAGGACTAAGATGAACAAGCTTATTTGTAGGCGGGGAATCACTTCCCTTGATGGATGTGTTTGAAGGAAGATATCGAATCATCACGTTAAACCAGTTAAATGTGAAACATCTCGGTAACTGCGCCGCCTCTGTTATTTCATACGTGTAAATGTTGTATGCACGGCTTGCAAGGGAATTTCAACATATAGAAATTATTGTAGGGTACATTCGTCACAAGTCTATTGCTGTAAAAAATGATAAGCAACAACAGTAATTAGTGGGACGAGTAATTGTAAATTATCATTAACCTCAACAGGTTGTAATACCTCAACGATTTCCCTTAAAGTTCGCTCGAATGAATGGCTCAGCGCTGGAGTGAAGACAGTCTGACAGAGCTGAACGACCTCATATCGTTGCGATGATCTATATTGGGCCTTATATTAGAGATAATTCACTCCAACAGTTCATCCCGACTTTTACTGATTAAACGTTCGTCTTTCACCATCAATATTTAAATCTAACACTCTTAGCGAAACGGTCAAGAACATATATTTATTTATATTTTTAAATAGCAATTTTAAGCTCGAGACGTCATGTCAAACTTTATGGACCCGACTGTTAAAGCTGGAAATTTTGGCCAAATTTTTAAGCATCAAATTCAAAAGTTGGTGGCGGTACAACTAGCATTGCTCTTCCCAAAGGCGTTTCGAAGGGATGGCAGGAGATCGAAATCGCTGATATGCCAACGAGTGTTGCGCCTGAACCAAACAGTTATTTTAAACGACTAAGTGGAGAAGGAGAAGCACGCCACAAAAGCTGACACTATATGAGCGCCATCGCGCTGCACTCATCAGCGGTCAACTTCACAAGTTAACGAAGCAGAATAGAATAGTCGCAAGGACGCTCACATATTCTAACTCACCTGGCCGTCAGCATAAAATCTTACGGAAGGTTCCTTTTCATCCCTAACCGCAACAGTAAAATGACCCAGCCGAATTGTGAAAAAAAGCCTAAGATTTTGAACTCTTTGGTTGGTTAGTAGCTCTTTTAGAAGTTGAGAGATGACGGTTAAGAGCAGGATGTAGGGGAATTCCTGCATCAACCAAAGGTTAATGGTCAGGAACTTGCAACTATTGGAGTGATGGACACACATTATATGCCCACAGACATGATGCACTATGATGCAACGTTATGCGCCTATTGAAAATCACAAAACATCTTGCAAAGCGCGTTAATATAATTCAAGTAGGGGAATATACTAGATGCGCATTTCGTTTTACATACCAATATTTCAGTCTCTTATGCTTAAGAGGCGACCCGACTCACTTTGGCTCCAGCCTTTTAATCACAATGTGCCAATATCCTGTCCCTTTCTCGTATTAGCACATCGCAACTAAGGAATGAAACTAGGGAATCCCTCGAGACTATTAAGACAATTGCCGTTATCCCAGAATTGCCAAAACGACTTGGAATTTTAACGAATTGCCCTGGTGGTGCAAGAAATTCACACAAATCATGGATGTATGTTGGCCGAAAACAATACATTCGGCGCTCGCAAATCTCCAGAAACAGAACGAGATTCCGCTCCAGAAATAAAACTGAGCGGAATCTGTTTTTTAAAGCGCTCAGAAGGCACAGTGTCGACTGCGTTCGGTCTCTCCTTTTATCGTTTTTTATAGTGGAGGTAATTAATTTTTTGAATGCGAAAAAGAAAACACAGAAGAGTTTACTTTACTTCTGAAACAAAACGCACTGCGAAATAGAGCGGAATACATTCGACGGACGCTTGAATGATGTGCGGGAACGCACTGATCGCGACGCATATTATAGTCGGCTCTGCAACAAAATTACCAACTCTCGGATGGTGCAAACACTGGAAAGGTTCGAAGTACAGAGGTACGGAGTCTTGCAAACAAGAAATACGAAAACATCTGAAAATGCTGCAAATAACAAAAACACTTCAGTCTGGTCGTCACTATGTGTCATTGCTGCCAACGACAACAGTGGATCGATGACATCAGCAGCGCTCACAAAAATATTTACATCAGCTCGGCTAGCATGGCAATAAACCGACAAATGAAATATTGAGGAGAAGAAAAACAAGAAATACTTTTAGGTGCTGACGTGAATTAAAGTTAGATCGTTCATCAATATCGGAACTCGTAACATCAATGCAAAGCAACCATAAACTGAGATCCCCTTGACAGAGAAGATTTAAATTTGAGAAGTTACAAAAAATACGGATGCAGATACTAGAGAAACTGGCACGTTGCACGGCTTGTGCATCCAGCACGGCTGACCGGGCATTTACATAAATTATCAATAAAAGTGAAAAATGCACTATGACGTATTAAAATCTTTGTTGATCGGGTCATCTGTGTAAATTTCGCCAAATGCATTCATCTTTGTTCTTTCTGAAAGAAGTGATGTAGAACCATCTTCTTATGTCGAAAACTTCTCCCAAATTTGATCAATTAGCGTATGCAGGATGCCATCTAATACTGTTTGTAATGCTACTCAAATTTCACAATCCACTCTATTCATTCTCAAGTTGAAAGCAGAAGGCACGTAGATCAACACATACTGCATATATATGCACAGGCAGAACGCAAGACATAGTTTGCTAAATCCTCTTTGGGCTTATTGTTGTTGGAGAAAACTAAGCTTCTAATTTCACATGAGATAGCTATGCCAGTTCATCGCAAAGAAAATGCTCTTCTAGATCGACTTCATGTAAGGACAAGAAAGCGCAAAAGCTTTAATTCACTGATGAATGAAGTGCCCTCAATTCGTATCCCAAAACATAACGAGTGCAGCTGAAACGCTAGCAAATGAAAAAAGACCTCTTTGTTTTCTCAGAATCATTTGCCATTATGTCCGCCTTTCCCTTAGGAGCAAGAGAAAGAATTCCTTTCCAAGTGCTTCAAGCAACGCAAATTCAGAAATCGTCACACGTTCGCTTTATTTGCTTTCCACCATGCTTTCACCATATCGTGCCCTTCTTCAGTTACTACGACCAACCGTTGCACGTCATCGAACCATAGGAGTATATCTGAAGACATTTTTCATAATCACTTGCAAGCATCAGTAATCACTGAAGGCAGCCAAGATAACGTGTAGAAGAAAACTCAAATCACTTCAGTGTAACAACAGTTTAAGCAAGAGTACAATATCTGGAACATTTATTGTGCAAAACCCCTCCACAATCAACGCTTGACGGAAAGATGCGGTTGGAGCTGAAGATCGAGAACTGTAGAGATGATCTAACGGTCGACCAAGCAAGAAATCTTTTAGCGAAACGTGATGAGGGTAGGAAGAGGTAGGAGGCAGTTGAGAAATAGCACGAGAAGAAGACGCTTTAAGCTTAGCTCGCCGATATCACCTTTCAGTGGAAATCCGCTTCGCAGAGTATTGTGTTGCTATTTTCGAGGACATTAAGAAATAACCTTGAGATCGCGTGTACTCCTTCACACCGATATACTCCCTCTCAGATTCAAAAGTAGAGTACAGAGCCGAATCAAAGAAGACGAGCCGGTGCCTTTCGTCCTCCCAAAGTCGAATCTGATCTGCGACTGTCACCGGGACACAGTGAATCACGCCTGGTGACGCATTCGCCGCGACCACCGTCTCAGGATGCGCATTGGCACGTAAGAAAGAGATTATTTGCGAAGCTGTTATGCCCACCTAGATTATTGTTATTATTATTGGAAGCTTGCCATTTGGCGCTTCATTTACATGAAATCATCAAGTTATTCAAACATGAGCATCAACCACGAAGCCGGGTAGACGAAGAAACCTTACCATTCCCGGGATAACACAGTATTACAGAATCGATTAAATTTCTCAAATTATTTGGCAATGCATACAGAAACGATAAAATTATGAGGTATCCTATGCAGCCAACACAGATGTCCGCATCAAATCACCACTACATCTCCTACAGCTCAGTCAATCCTTCTAAAGCAATTCACGAGTGCCATGTCACCTCAGGCCGTACTTATGGACACAAGTGTTATGCATGAATTATTTTGGAGTGGAGCATACTTCACCTTCAACATCGTGCAGTCAATCCTGCACAGAAAGTTTCCTGACCAGCTCTCGAGCTATAAATGGAGTTATGATTAGCCTCGCATCTTTCACATTATGTTGTTTGAAACAAACTGTTGAACAGAGTGCCTAAATTTGTTATTAATGAACTGAAAATTTTTATACGTCAGCAAATCACTCGAGATGGCAGTCCGCAAAAGACGAAGGCAATGCAGTGAACAATGAAAATAAAAGCAGGTCAACTTGTTGCAAAGAGGAATGGAAGAACGACAAAAAAGCCTACTTAAGCACCGACTATTCAAATTTTCTATCTCCCTTCGAAGCGAGAGACTGAACACCAGCTGAACGGAAAAGTGATAGCTGCTCTGAAATGTTTCGGAAAAACTAGACTTATGAAGTGTTTTAGAAGCATGCGACTTTCTCAAATATTTATCAAAATCACACCTCGCAAATCTCATTTCTTCGATTTTGTGATACGCATAAAAATTTCATGCAATGGTCAGAGCGTAATGAAGTTCTCGAAGGACAAACCTGTAACGCCCTCCTTACAGAATCGCGGGTTAACATCCCTACAGACATGTCGTTGAACCTTAAAAAATAACATCTTCGAAAAACAACCAAACTAAGCAGAGAATGGAAAAGCAGGCAATTACAACATCAAAACAAGCAAAATGAAAGCAATAAAGAACGCTGACGAAAAAATGCGAATAAATAGCACGGCTGAAGAAACACACTATCCGCAGTCTAATGTTGAGCGAATGATAGTTATTTGCTTAATTTATACACCTGTTCAAAGCTGTCTTCTTTTAAAGCATATAAATATAAAACGGTCATTTCAAACTCATCTGGAACTTAATGGAATGAATCGAAGCTGTATATTATATGCTACTATGAATTATGCATCAAGTAACATGAAGGTTGAAAATGAATATGCCAGGCAGTGAGTTGAGATGAGGTGGACAGGTAGCACAGTGTAGAGATAGCTCGCTATCAAAATCCACTCGTTAATAAGGTTTATATATCCGCAGTATGCATTATCTTTTCAGCTACGAGCACCTTTAGCAGTAGTAGTTTGCATGTAGCAATTACAACGCTCGCTTCTCAGAAAGCTGTGAAAATCATCACTTCAGCTATATAACAAATGTGATATCATTTGCAAATAGGGGAAGAGAACAGTCAAATGGGAGCAAGTTCCAGGTGAGAGAGATCCCAGAATAGCACGTTCATCAGCTAAACTATAAAACTTATTGTAATTTTATGATTTCATGTCCAGCAGGAAACCAATGCCTCAACAACAGAAGTGCTCAACTTATTTTCAATTGTATTGCCTGCAATACGAAAAGTTGCCACTTCCCGCTGCATTAATGGTCACACGTTCAAATTCCCCATCCTGTATACTTCTCATCTCTCAACAATTTCTAGGAGGACCATTAACCCGCTTAATTTTAAGTATACGTCGAAGAAAAAACAAAACACAACACCTGTAAAGCATTTCAGTGAATGTGGAGAGGATGGCAAGCTGTAAGCTGGAATCGGTGTATGCGTAAACCCGATAGTTGGTTTCGACGATGATATAACCGCTATGAGTGCGCTTCTCAGCGATTGCCGTTTCGGATGATGATGATACAGTTAGATGAGCGAATAACGGCGTTATAAAAAAATACCTAGAAATGACTCGCTCTTGCTTTTTTTTCATCAACCCAAAACGCCTTCGTGATTTCCTTCTAATTATGATTATTAACCGCGTTGTAATAATCACTTAAATATGACATAAAAATCACCTGAGGAGTAATTCAAAAAGGGAAGTGACGACTTTCGAAAAGACTTCTTACAGCGAGAGTATGCTGAATAAAGAACACCGCTTCAAACAGAAGAACAACTAAGAACGTGAAACAGACCATTTTAATAGGCACTTTCGATACTACAGATTTCAATAAATCCCTTGAACAGAAACGACCACCACGTTCCTCTTACTTCAATATCAAAACCAATAATACATAATAAGCCCATACTGATAGCATAGATCACTGACCACGGTAACCTATGTTATGCGCTGAGGGTGATAAGCATGCAGCCAACTTCTAAAAGAGACATGCTGTAGGTCCTCCTCAGTGTAACGGTTGACTTTTCTCTCTTTTATTGTCTCCGTAGGATATGGGAAATGCTTAAAAGAGGTGTCATACATCGACAGACAAAATCAGCAACAACTAACCCGTCCTTTCGTTTACGTATGAAAACAAGTCCGAGTTCACGCAGATGCATGAGAAAATTAGTGATGGTTTCTGACCACGACTCATCGATAAAAAACGCTCGCCAAGTCGCCTTCTTCTCCCTATCACCATCCACCACCCTAAGGCGGCCATTCGTATGCGTATGATCCACACAAAGCGTTAATCTGTAATTACCTCATTTGTGACATGAAATAGAAAGTTTATATTGTTGTGGCACAATTTCTGTATTTTTACTCATTCTCAGCTAAAGAAACATTAGGAGATAGAGAAATTAGCTGATGTCATGAGAGAAAACAAAAGAGCACAAATTTTCTAATGGCAAAATGAAACGACCATTAGACATAACAATATAGAGAATTCAATTTTTCTGTACAACTGCTATTCGCGCAAATGAAAAATAAAGAGAAAAAACGAGCGTTTAGACGAATGTCAAAGCGATTGGCAAGCATATGTGCCGTAAAGATAAGAGGAGAAAAAAAGCGAATAATGGCGATGGTATGATGATGGGTGTTGTTCAAATATTAGCCGAAACCTGTCGTTAACTACGATTCAAAGTATATCCAAAAGCGCGACTGTTACGTTGAGACTAAATGGCAAAAAGACCATTAAAGAATCCTCCGTCATTACTGTTCAGTTCATAACAAATATCATCAACTTCACAAATAAAATTCGCAATACGACATTGGTACATCGCGCCGACTATTCTCTTCTCATAATAAAATAACTATCATTAATATTATTAACATCCATACAATTTATTCAGTTTTACCTAATATCGAGCAAACACTCAACTGATAAAAAGCATACTTGAGCAAAAAATCCAACTCAGCCATGACATTCTTCCCCATCGATTCCTCCAAACGGAGATAATGCAGAATATATATCCAAATTTGTTCAGTCTGATTGAGCAACAGAAATTGGAAGCCAGCTGATGTTATTTCCATATCCCCTTCACCTGCAGTAATCATCCTCATAATGCATCCTTATATAACTACGATTGCAAGAGAAGAACGCATAGCGTAGAATGGAGAACGACGAAGGTACAACGAGCAGTGAGGAAGGAACCTCAAGTGATAAGGATATGGTTAAACGAAAGGAATGCGACGAAAGCCGGAATCGGATTCGGATATTTCGACAATGAAGTAGCGTGGAACGACTTAGCACTTTTGTATTGAATATTCCCTCCAAATCATAATTTAATGCTAGCGTCAATGGACTGATCAGCGAACATGAAATATTGCATAAATTAATTAGTATATTTCATTAGAACTTACAGATCAATAAAAATGATAGGCGCACAAATGTATTCGACGATTATCCTCAAGTTTACATCAATATTCATCATTTTCGATGATTAGACACAAACCAACAACTTTAAATGTTATAACTCAATAATTCACATATCAATACATACCTTCACCGCCGCTGGTTAGACCGGCTGCTCTAAACAGTTGTTTCGTTGCACCACTTACTCCCTGCTCGCTCTTTTGTGATGGCAGGGCAAGATAGTGCAGGATGCATTCCCATCGTTCGGTTGCCTTCTTTCCAAGATCCTTGCTCGCTGACTTACGACTCTTCTCATCGAGGTCCGTCATTGCCTTCATCTGTGAAGCTCGATACAGACCCATTTGAACAGCACGAATATATGACTTGCGGAATATTGGCTGAAATTATTAAGGGAACCATAAATGAGGAAAAGTTTAAAAAGTCTCGCGCCATTCCTACATAAAATGAAGCAAAGCTCATCACAGCTTCATAACTACAACGAAGCACCCTGATGAAAACATCTGAAAGGGGAAGGAATTACTAGTATTCAACAGAGAATCAAAAGAGAATACACACATAAATGCACGCAATTCAAAATCAAATTTCCTGGACTTCAGATGTCATCACCAAGACATGAAGTCGTCATAATGCTCTTATTGCGAATAATCTAGAAGAAAATGAATATAAGGTTTTTTTCTAAGCGACAGCACGTAATCACAGAACAAAAAGAATTCAAAAAATGCACACTGGTATGCAAATGTTCCACGATGACGAATTTTCCACAACCTTATGATCTTTCAAGGAGGAGTCACCCTCACTGAACAGCTTTGAGCACTTCTCCTGCCTTGCAAAGAGCACTCCTGCCTTTCCCATAAGGCACATTACAAAACGATGCTACACCTCTTCAGTCAAGTCTTCTCTAATGATCTAGAGCCTCTTTACGGGAAGGTACGGGAACGACATAACACAGCAGCATGATTCGCAGTTTGTACAAGAAGCTTACATTTAGAGTAATCTGTTCTTTGCCTTCGATGATGCCAAGCCTTCGTAATAAATCGAAATGATTCTCAACGAGTGAGGAATGCTCGTGCTTCACCCAATACTGCCATATGCTAAAAACTACGGAAAATATCTGCGATTTAATGGATACTAAAAACGAATAAGTTACCTCCCATAAATGACTTGTACACACAATAAATGTGTATAAGTCATGAAGTCATGAATAAGTATAAGTCAGCAATATGAACACTATGTACACATATATATATATCACATATGTTGCCAGGAAAAGCTAGCGCTGATGATGCCTCACAGAATATAAAGCAAGCTAGTCATGGTGGCACAACGTTGTAACGAATATGAACTGAACGGATCGGTTCAAAATTAAAAGTGAAAGCCACACAGTGGAAAATGCGTTACACATTGATACACAACCATGACTAATGGACCCCTATGCGTCTCATTAATGAGGGATTACTGTTAGAATGCAACAACACAACGCTTGTAGAAGAAAAACGTTAAGCTACGGAAAGTGAACTAAACGAAAACATGAGCTGAGCTCAAGATTTCCCACTCGTCGCTGAAATCAGTGGACAATATAAAAAAAACATCTCGACAAATGAGCTACTCTCTCTTTAGGTCACCAAATCCCAACAAGGAAGTGCTCAATTTTCTTATCATAGAAGAAACCTTTTATTAACTTGTCACTAGCGTTAATCGCTGCCGCTTCTGTGGACAACTTCTGTTAGATTCTGCTAATAGCTTTAGAGAATTCAATAATGTTTTCCCTTTTCTTCTATTATTAGAATGCGTCTTTCTCAGATTCTAGAAAATATCCATAACGCAAGAAAAATAACGAGTATGAATAAAAATTCTCGGGCCAACTGAATATCAGATAGCTAAAATTCACTATATTAAGGCCTCTAAAAGTGAATATGTAGTGTAAGTCATTGAGCACAGAAACGCAGCCGTTGTCTGGCATTACAGATGACCTCCCGGTGGTACTGGTCAATCCAGAATTCTAATCGCTACTTTAAAGTCCAGCTGCCGTGGGACAAACGTTAATGTTCGAACATCCCTCCGAACGAGTTTAGCAACCACGACCACAAAACACAAGGCATACTTTGACGCTAAGTAGCTTCAAAAAGCGTTTTTTTTTCGTTCTTCTGAGAGAGGCAAGCTCTTTTCGTTTATCCAGGTTCTGTTGGCGATGAAGCAATAGCCCTCAACTTGCTAAACGTAATTTGCAGTAGTTAATACCCTACTGATCTAAGATTTTGTAGCCACAAAAATGAATGCTTGCTTTCGATTCGTACGTCCGTTTCATCCAGGATAAAAAAGAAGACGACACAAGTTCCATGGAGTAATTTTTCCATAAAAGAGGCAATGACCAACCTAGACTGGACGCCTTCTCGAAGCCATAAAACTTTCAAAACGCACTGCTGCGAGACGTCTGGTAGAGCGCGAAATATGGCGAATACGGCACCTGGCGATTCATAAAGAGTGTCGAGTTGTTCACGATTACGCTTCACCAAATAATCAAGCAGAGGACGATTATTCAAATTCATTTATTCGCTCCTTAATTCAACTTGCGTCAGCCAACAGTGAAGCAAATTTACTCATCACAAAACGCGATAGAGAATTGCTTCTTCCAAATCTCACATAACATATTGTGCGGATGGAATTTCCGGATTTTTTGCACAATTGAACTAATTCATCGTTAATATTCCTCATCACGATATCGTTTTTGCTAACAATCTATATAACTCTCGAAATCAATCGCAACACCCCAACAACTGCTGCCCCTAGCTTAATTATGAAACATATAAAAACGGAGGATAAAATGATTTCTAATTAATAGTGATTGCTGAAGAGAATATTCACTTAATGTCGATCGCTTTAACTGCTCAACTCTTATATTCTTATCAATAAACGCATTATCCTGTCGTATCTATATGTTCGAATATATTGGCAAAAAAACATTTTGTATGCCTTTTTTTTCAAATATTTCTTCGATATACTAAATATCTATCGTTCGAAATCATCGATTTGAGAAATTCTTTGAGAGATTTCCTTCCCTCTAACGAAATAATTCGCTCAAATCTCATTTACTTTCCCATAAATGCTATAAAGAAATACTTCTTTGGAGTGAAACTTTCAAAGGAGTAATATGAGCGATAGAACGCTTTGCTTTTCATTGTTGAGAGCACAAATAGGCGTCTAATTTTATGATAAAAAGAGTAGCGAATTGCGCAAAATTTGCGAATAACCATCGAACAATTCATCGATAATCCACAATAGTAATCCTCAAAATACTCAATCATCATTGCAAAATTCTTTCATATATCTTATTTCTTATTACAAAAAATAAACAACAAATCGAATTGCAACATTATATATATTATTCCGACTCAATGATTATAATTTTGGGTAGGGAAATTTGCAATTTCTTTGCAAAATAAACTTCATTTCAGCGAGAATTCTCACTCACTTCTGTCGATATTAAGAAATGCCAAAACTTCCTATATAAGGAGAAGTTCGAATATGAATTCGAAACACCGCGGAAGTGGAATATCGACTTGTTTTTGTTTCGATGCAAAAACGATTAGAACAATAGGCGATTGTGGGCAATAAATCAACGAGCTGCAGTAAGCTAAATTATATTCTTTCCCTAAGTAACATTACATTGTATCTGAAGAGGCCAAATCTCTCAAGATGGGATGCAATTTCCCATTTCCAGCAATTAGCTAAATATCTCTCGATATGGCATGACTAATGCCATTCAGCCGACACTAATCAAGAGTTTTGTATAAGCGAAATCGATCATAGTATTTGCACAAAAGTAGTAGTACCTTTAGTGAAAAAACGTTCGCGATCATACCGACTTGCTACATCATTCCCTCTTTCTTCAACTGTCTCCTTCGCGTAGTCATCCCAACGAATAGAAGAACCTCTCCAATATCAAATGGCAGCCCATAAATCAAAGAGTTTGCAACAGCAAAACGACATTAAGATGAGCAAAATTCATATAATAAAAATAGCGAAGATATATAACAAAAATCCATTGAATGACAATGCAATTCAATAAGTTGAGAAAGCAACAATCTCACCATGAAGGGAACTACGGGGGCAATGAAACACTTGAAATAATCTCAAAAATCTATGTAAAACATCGAAAATGCAGGGAATATATGAGAAAATAAGGCAATTCAATGCAAGAGGGGAACTAACGAGTCTCATCTATTGTCTCGAAACATATTTCGACATTATAATAACAACAATAACCAATGAATTCTTCCATTGTTTTGAGGGCAATCAAAAGAACTATCATCATTCAAAAATGGGCATTTATGAACTCATCGAAATCTTCAAAGAGCGAATATCATAGCGAATATCGTTCATAGAATGCATCACAACGAAGAATAACTTACTCAAATAGTCAATCAATGATCAACACTCTATTATTATCACCTAAATAATACGCTCCGAAGTACTTTTCAGATAATTCAACCGAGATGTTAACAATGAATCTATTAAACTCTTATTTATTATATCGTTGAGAACTCAAACAAAAATATATCCATCACAATCTCCGAAGAAAAAAACCATCGTATCCCCTTGTGAGGCATCACAAAAAAGCGACAGCACTTACATATTAGAGACGAAAAACCCACAGATGTGACATCACTGACGAATATTGAGGTGAACATCAGAGAAACTCCCGATCGATAGACTTCAGCAATCTCCAGTTGGGCAAATGATCTCATCAGATGGATGAAGAAGAAAGAAAGAAAGTCTCTTTAGAAAGCGATTCCCCTTTGAAGACTAAAAAGAAGCAGAAGCACTAAGTACTCTACGTTAAGCGAACATACTTAATGTCTCTTTTGTAGAATTCCGAGTTAATTAATCAATTATATGTAAACGTCCCCATATCTGTTCGGAGAATCGATACAAATTACTTCGATCAATGTGATATATTCGCAATTCCAACTAATATATTCCCATCCTATGCTTACTTTTCCAATGATAATATTCCAACAACGATGAACGAAAATATTCAAATTAGCAAATAAATATTCCATTCATGCTAACACATTCCTCAATCAAAAGTCGTGAATGCTGTATATTTCGCAAAACGTCTAATATGCTCGAGTGGAAGCTCTAGAAAATAAGAGACTAGGCTTTAAGGGTGATAATGTAGCCATAAATTCTGTCCCTTCCTTTACCTATGGAGACAGGTGGGACATCGGAAGTTGAATATCTCTGAAGTAGCTAGCAGAAGTGATAAGAACACGAATTCATAACATGATGAAGTAACTTGCCGAAGTGGAGAAATGCAATTTCTGTGATATTCTCTCACCCCCTATAGCTTTTGCCTTATTGCACCGCTTGCATAGATGAATTTATGATTTCCATCAAACAACACTGCCAAAATGTTCGAATATCATCATTTTTCTAAGCACAATAATAAACAAAACTAGCAAAATATGGGTAAATTTAGGAGGAAGGTAAGGGGATGACGGAAAGGGGAACGGTGGGAGAGGGTAGGGGAAAGGAATACCATATTTACTGTACTTACTAAATTTTAATTCCTCTGCCGGATAAAAGGGAACGGGAATCTGGCACTACGACAGGAATGCGCCCGAACCACTTGTGTTGGCTACTTGAAACCGCTTTTATTTTGATGCTAGATATGCCCATCGACAGCAAAACATCTCATAAACAGAATAAAATGCATCCACTTCACTTTAATTGAACAAATAAGCGCGGACGTACATGATTTTTGAGATTCTTAAGCCACCATCCTCTCCCACCCCGCTGATGATCTTAGATATGTCACCACCGACGATAGAGTGAAGTTCAGATGGATTTTTGGATGAAAGCAACCAAAAGTAAAAAGGGAAATCGGAGTGCGTAATTCATCTTTGCAAAACCAATGCTCAGCTTCCCGAAATTCCATTATGAACTGAATCAAAGGTGCCGGAAAACAGAACAATGTGAGGATAAAAAACAGCGACAACCATCAAAGCCTCAAAAACAGGGTGCGGAAAAGAAGAAAAAAAGATAAAATCAGCATGGACCTGCAATCCGTTGAACGGAAAAAATTTCCTTCTAAACCTTCTAAGATCCACAGCTCAGTTATCCTGAATCCAGACCTATTCAACGTGGAGGTATATGGCCTTGTAGAGAACTGCTGATGCGAGGTGTGTAAACGTCCTGATCCAATCCCATTCAACTACAAAACACCTCAAGGATGTTTCTGCTGATATACGACGAATTTCCGCACGCATCAATTCTTACGAGGGCTGACGCACCGCTAGTAGAACAGCGCACAAAGGATCGCCTTCAGAGGGAAACGCAATGGGGAATTTGATCTGACGTCAACATCACTACTTTAAGAAAATTTGCAACTTGAAAAAAGCACTAGAGCATTATAGGATACAGCAACTGCTATGATCATTTTTACAATAAAACCTTTTCACCCGTAACGAATAGCAACCCAGCAAGTAGACTGTGTAGGAAGCGATCATACGGCTGTACGATGAGCGTATCATGAAGTCGTCGATTCGCAGCTGGAGCTCGCAGCAGAATCGGGTGCAGTAGACGCACAACTTGTCACCGTGTTGTTGGCTGTTTCCGGTGGCTGCAGTGCGACCAGAATCGCCTGATAGAGCGATACTGCCTCACGGACGTGATTGAATTTCAATACGAAGCTTTGCAACTCAACTGACAACGGCTGGAATAGCGATCGTGAAGCAAGTCTTTTAAGTTCAACGGTCCGGCAATCAATTAAGTAGGAAACTGAGCAAGCAAACCACTGGGGCTGATATAAATGGGTTAGGTATACAAAGACAACTAGCTGAGTCTCTACAATCCCGTTCTCCCATACCCGTAGAATGCAGCTTGAAAAACCAATTGTCACTTCGAAATGTTAAACTAGAAAACATACCAGTTTTATTTCCCAACGGCACAACGTCTCCCCAACGGCTTGAAATTAAGAGCTACTTATATCTGCCCACTTCCGCTACCTTCACTCTCACCATCGCCCCATCCTTTCCTGAGCGACTAAAACTAATGCTCGGATGCAGCTCACCTCCCTCTTCATTAGCAGAAACCATGGCACCAACAAACATACAACTATTAGACAACTGCGCCTCCGTTGTTTACTTAAAAAATGCGATTTCATACTCTCTATGTGCGATATTTGAGTACACTGAGGGTCGTCAGCACTCAGCAATTTTTCAACTTTGCTATGAATTGATATGCGTTGTGGATTATTCACATGAACAGGATGAGTAATCAAAATAATTCTTATAGAAAATAAACGACTTCTTCAGATGTCATTAATTCCACAAACAAATATGCACATGCGATCGGATACTTCCGAGCCCTATCCGCTTGTCCGCACTCGCTACTCGCAGTATTCAAGAACGCCTATATCTGCTCTGCGTTTTGAAATAAACTGCAGAACTCAACCTCCCTTCCCCTCTCTCCCTTTGCCAGCGACAATCAAATCATATGAGGCATATAAATGAAACGATGCTCTGGCCCACACAATGCAATATGAACTATCAACACCATTAGCGATACTGTTTCGAGGTCTAATCTGGATCGGCCGCACATACGACAGACATAACAACATTTCATACTCCAATAAGAGCTAGACCAGCTCGGTTTGAACGTTTCGTAAGTTCGCGACCTTTTCCACAATTCCTCCAAGTAATCACAACCATCCTCCTCTCTCATCATCCGACAATTTCAACAACCTGCCGTTATATGACCCAAAGATATAAGCTGAGAGTACCACAAAAGCCTAAAAACTACATACTTATAAGGCGTTCTCACATCGATCTATCCGTGAAGAGAGAATGATGCGAAGACCTTTAAGGAATTAACAAACGATTGGTTTGTGTGCAATAAGAGCTAGAAATCATGACTAACGAAAATTTGAATTATCGCTACAGGTACACCGAAACGAGTTACGTATCCATACTTGACGCTTCGGAACGCACACAAAACACTTTTGCTCTAATAAGGCAAATAAAGAGAGATGGAGAACTGACATGAACATCCCAATTTCCGTTTCGAATGAGCGACGAGAGGAAGACACACACCATGCGGACCTGCCGGCACTGCGCAAACGTCGACTGCGTCGGGTCCTCGCAACGTTGCACACACATCAGGATGTAGGCGTTCAGGTAGTCTTGTGGAAAAGCAATCTGCTAGAAAATCACTCGTTAAACAAATTCCTATCAATGACATGGTGAGGAAGCCATTTCCTGAAATCAACTAGCTTTGAAGATTTCCAATGTTTAAAAATAAAATATATATATTCAAGAAGGTCCAGAGTTTTTCAAGAACTCAACAAAATACTACCTCAGGTATTATATGCGATAAAGGCCCCAAATATAGATAGTGTCCTCCACAACAAAAACTCTTCGACGATATACATCCGCAATAAGATCAGCGAAAGTCGGGACCTTTTTTCAATTAAGGTCTCATTTCAGTATTCCTTGGAGAGGCTGATTCTGCATCGAAAAGGTAGACTGTTGATGGCACGAATGGGGTCCCATGGAGGCTTAGTGACAGAAAGAAGTGAAAGTTGGACATACCTATTTGAGAAGCCCGGAAAAAACAGTTTTCTCCGCAAGCTACAAGCAATGGGTTCGAAAAATTAGACGACATCATCGAATTACATTCTCCCCTCCCCTCTCCCTCTTCTCCATTTTAAAATTGCGGAGTCTATAAACTACGGGTCTAAGAAAATCACTGGTAGCATTTCACGGATATCAGAAAGGAAACTGAAAAAGTGGCGAACATGAAGTGCTGGCCAGTCAAAATTTAATACACTGCTTCAATGAAATACGAGGAAGAGCTGCACACAATGAGGCGTAATGATATTTCACAGATGAATGACCGCTGACGGATATATGACGCCTCAGCCTACATGGGGAGGCCAACAATCACATAAAAATCGTGTACGGGTACCTTCAACGCCATTCCTGGGCCACTCATATATCTCATCACTCACAATATTTAATGCCTCCATTTTTAGCATATGTTCATACAGAAATAGTCATCAATCACAGGAATTGCAGGTGCAGTTTCGTTCAGGCCAGTATGAGTATCAAACTTGCTGTACCAAATAGATGAATACCTAGAAAGGGCCACAATGGGCCGTACCTTCCGTTCTATTATTGTCGTGAAATAAAAATTATTCCGAACAACCTGCTGAGCACCTTGACAAGATAGGCATTTTTCAATGGGATATATGGATGAAAAGGTAGCTCGATTTCGTGGATTCTCACCAAAAACACTGAAATGCCTAAATATGCTCAACTGTATGATATGACGGATAATCCCTTAATTAACACTATCACCTAATGAATAAATCGAAACTTCGCTAACTCTAATTAGGGACTTATTGAGTAGGAAATTAACACGTACCGTGCATAGTTTGTTGACAACTTCCATCCCTTGAACCGACAGATTCATACTGAGCAATAAGTCGAAAAATCTGAAAGAAACAACAACAACAGTATTGACCTCTCTCCCGTAATGACCCACCCACCCACATGATAGGTGTCACCCCTTCTCAAGTTGAATCCGTGAGATCTCAGCCGATGCTTAATTTGTCGCTTTTATTCAGCATTCCCTTCTCCTCATCAAGTTGCCACCACGCCCGCGAGAAGTGAATATCTCTTCAGCATGGTTACGTCAACAACGAAGTGATTCAAGCAACAATATCGACAACCTTTCCACTTGCAATTTCTTTCCGTAACATTCTCTCGCAAAAGTTTCCTTTCTCTTAGCCCCATTAACATTAAATTCTTACATATTTCTCTACCCGTTGCTTCCTCGCCATCCTAACTCCTTACATGAAGCTTCGTATATATGAGTAGTCGGGTCCTATCGACCGTGAGAGGTGCTCAAATGAGGCCGATGAGCAGCCTGTTATAAAAACTTGGATGCTCAAGACTGAAAGGTTTCTATACCTCTGTTAACTCATTTACTGCTTATATTCTAATCTGGACATTTCACCTTCTACCTCCTCCCTCACCTTTTGCATCGGCAAGCCTATATTTCAAGTATCACTGCATAATTAATAAAGTTATCAATTCAATATTCACTAACGATGCTCACAATTAACAGATCCAATCAGATCGCCATCGACGACTAATGCAAATCAACTATACTATTCTACACTGAAACAATTTATTAAGAGATATGAAGCTCTTGTGAGCGCATGGGTAAATTCAGAGAATGGGAGAAAGGAGATAGCCTAAGAAGTAATTTCGGGTACACAACTTCCCAAAAATAATCCATTCGAATAGAAAAAGACCCGTTAGACATCCAAATAGGCTAATGATCTTAGCCGTTTTTTGTTCTGCATTGACTCAAAAATAATCTCCAAGGGAATAGAATCCCCAGGACGTTTTGGTACTCCTTGAAAACAGGAAAAGAATAGCAGAAAAACTATGCAAATGCTCGGATATGAGGCTCACCCTTCAAGTTCACTTGCATTTTTGTTAACTCTCCGCACAATCACCGCTGCCGCCACTATTGGATTGTCGTCGATGAACTTCGGATACTGAAAGATCATACCGACTATTCCCTACTTCGATGATGAATGCCGCCAAGATCCGGAAACAAGAAAATATGGCACATGTCCATAATTTATATGCAACGAGACAAGAAAGGGGAGAAATACCTCTTCTAATTCCTCAAAAGCATAATGAGAAGGAACAAGAAAATGAGGGTGAGGGGAGGGGGAGACGGGAATACATGTACTTTCTCTCCTGCGAAGACTTGGGAAAAATTATAAACGACTCAAACAACTCAAGTGCAAGATTCAAGAAGTCTAGGGAAGAAAGAAAATGGATGTGACTGAGGCATCAGATGAAACTTCCAGGAATCTCTCAACGCCTTTTCGATCTTTTCTATATGTCAATGATGACCGCACCATGGATTTCAAAGAAACTTCTCTAAAATATAACTTTCTGCTATCACCTGGTAACTGCTTGCTTGCAGTCTCATAGAATTCAGCGTCTGTCGGGGAACGGATCCACAAAACATCGTCAAAGGTGATTCACGATGATATCCTCACAACATCATCCCCCCTCTGCAGATGAAGAGCGGATTCCACTTCAACAACTCTAATTACATAATTATTTTTCCCATCACAACCAATCGAAATGATACGTGAAAAGAAGGAATACATCAATCCTCCACTGTTACTTTTCACTGAATTCAACTGACGAGTACGATCTCTTCTTCAATTCTATGAATGCATTCTTCAAAGCCATCGGAACAGAACTTCCCACCACCCTTCACCATAACAAAGGTTTATATGAACGGCCGCTTTCTTTGGCTTACAACGAAACTCGCCAAAGTCGATAACGTTTTCAAGAAGTGCTCATCGATGTTCACGGACAACAATGAGCAAATTGTTCATCTAGGACAATAGAGAGATCGGAGATTACCTGACTGATAGGGATGTCCACGACCTCCGCAATACTGGCATCAGCGGCGATCGCCTCAGACAATCGCTGAGCCTCCGTTCTGGCAATCACCGAAACCAACGATTTTTTCATCAGTTCCACGGCCTCAGTGTGTGTCAGCGGTGGCTTCTTGTCTTTATCTTTTTCGGTGATAGAGGAGCTCACTGATAACGACTGAAACGGGGACATTTTATAGGAATAAACAGCTACCATAAAACAACACTAGTACACCAATGTGGAAGCAATGAGGTGAGCGAACACCTCAAGCGATTAGCTCATCTATCTCAACCTCCCCTTCCCCCCCCACAAAAACATGTTGTGCCTTTCCATCGTCGTCTTCAGATCTGTCAGAATAGCAGTCACAGCCGAGGAAGCCGTCATTATTCGATCAACGAAATGCTGTAGAGGTCTTCATACTTCATTCCTAACCTCGAATTAAACACGTGTACCACATTTATTCAATTGATGATTGACAATATACGCGGAGAACAACGACAGAGAAAGGAAGCTTACCTCACTAGTGAAAGATGTATCCTCGATGGTGCTCTTGTTCGTATCCGTGCTATTGTTGCTCAAGAACGATAAGGAGCTGAGTGAAACTGTTCGAAATGATCGGCAGACAGACGACTCATTGCTGCTCGCCGACATTGGTGCTCTTGGCGAGGGTGGCAGAGACGCTCCCCACTTTAAACAAACAGTGCTATTTATCTTAACTTAAAGTGCAACAGGTGCAGGCAGGTATGGGGGTTTAAAAGCGGAGATTTACTTCCTGAGAGATCATTTTTGACCAAGCTTTTCAGCGATGAGATCCCGGATATAACAGCACAATTACAACACGGACGATGCTGGTGCTACAATTTCCTAAGCAGGGTAGCTAGCACCCGATTACGATGCAAAGACGACGGTGGGAGGAACAACTGTGAAACGAAAATGCCAAAGGAAATGAACTATTATTTCAGTTGAAATCATTGGCCACGTCGCAGCAAACCTTTCAATAACGGGTTTGTTCAAAACTAAGCAAATGCAACTTGAAACTCCAGTAAGAGCGAATAATGCAACGTTGATCACAGAGCGAGATACCTTCCGTCGTGGTTCCGATGGTTGTGCGGTGATCGCCACGCCTGAAGGAGGGGTCCGTGACGAATTCCTTTCCGCGTGGCTATCACCGATGCTCTTTGATGCTGTTGGGGCTGTTTTCGATAGTGACCTTGTGGTGCTGTTCTCGTTGCTGTCACTCATTGAACGCTCGACGCTATTCGCCGTTTTGTGGTGATTACATGACGTCGATATATTCAGATCCGGCTTCAGCGTTTCCGCATCTAACCATAACGGTTCCAGCAGAAACGGATATAAAAACTGGAACTGAAACCATTCCAAGTGATCACTCATCAACTATGCTCATTCGTTTACTACACTTCGAAAGCGGGAATTGTGCTATATTACTGAATGACATGATGTAAGGGCACGGATCGACGGTCGATGTAGGTGCACTTAATTTCACTGAAGTGGAGTTCTTCTCATCCCATTCCGTATATAAATCCTCGCTGATTGCTATCTCTGTGAGTATATTGCAAATATGGATCACTGAGAAAATTATGAGGCTTTGTTGAGACAATATGAGCTTTCTCTTGATTTCCCTCAGTGTCTCATAAAATAAAATTCGAAGGCAAAACACCCTTTGTAAACGCTTGCGATCAAACGCCATGCAACTTTCCCAAGCAAAGCAGAGCGATTCAAGCAAAGAGAATACCTCATCGTCTGAGGGTGGCATAAGAGTTGGTGTGACTCTGTGGAATGAAGGTGGAAGCACATCTGCCATGTAAGGACTGCACGTTATATCGAGTAAAGAACGAGTGAACACCTCATCGCCGTCCTCTCTGAATAATTCACTCTGATATTCAGCATTTACAAGCAAAACAGTGAGATCTATGATCCAATCCCTGGAAGTGTTTGGTTGCAGAAGGAAGTGATCGGTGACACTCACTTTAAACGAAGAGGGAAAATGAAATCGACAGAAAGAGTGCTCACGGGAGAGAAGACAAAATAACGAGCGATTTGAGGTGGAGAAATTCTAAGAGACGTCTGCGGGATGTGATCACTGGTTTATTTAGTTTGAAGGAAGAATGAAAGGAAGAGGATCCATGAAAATTCGCTCCACATTGGAGGGATGATGTCTGGAATCGGCATGTAAGAGTGGATTCGTCGACCACTTCATCTAAATAATTCCATCTCCTCAGAAGATAAAGAACTCCTGTAAGAGCAAAATTTCCACAAGCCGCTGCCTCTCCCCCGAAACTGCTAACAAATGAACCAGTCTCTGGAATCAATAAAATGTCTGAAGTGTGCCAAATCTAGAAAAAATCTGCTGAAAAATCGTTGCTTATGAAGCACTAACGTTGAATGTGAAGATTAAGCGATCGCAAACGAACTCTTACTTTCATAATCGCCTTCGAAAATATATGCTAAGCGAACTGGACGGCTATGGATGGTTCATCATCACCGATCGCATAAAAACGATTTCAATAACTCATCCTCCATCGTTTTATTTAGTATAACAGCAATCAGAACCATTCGTAAAGAACTTCAGCTCACCTCGATTCACCGGCTAATTTGATAAGAGCAGGTATCGACGCATTCGCCAACGACGGGTACGTCGAGTGACGCTGCTTTAAAGCCGATTTATAACGCACCATGTCGATTTCTTTTACAGGACACTCTTCCGACATCTATAAATGCCATCCAATACACACCTATATGATCTGCACTGGCAGTAGATCGAGGGTTGTGCTTGAGAACTGGATTCCTTAACTTCCAATTGCAGTGTTTCGTAATTCTTCAAATACATCACACCAGAACAACCAGAGTAAGCTGGAAATATTCGAAAATTCTGTGGGCCTGATGGAACTGCTGCATCAAAAGAGGAGGAAGGAAGGAGGAAGTGGGAAACATGGGAGGTTGCATCCTCCCACATGGTCAAATGTATCCACCTTGATAGATATTTCTCCTTTCTCCACATCTCCTCCCCATCCCGCTATCTCCTTCCGTTACCTGCCCTGTTGGTAAAAACGACAGAGTGCTTTTGACAAAACGGGTACTGCAGAACTCAGCATACTTCAACGATAAAAGGAAATTACGGGAGGCAACCTCGTCGTTGCGATGAACCGATTGCACCAAGTCGTTGACCGTTCGAAGAGCCAGATCATTTTGCTTCCCAGTTAGGAGATAACCCAATAGATATCGTTCATAGATATTCGCCTTCGGTAGTGAGCCCAATGAATCCACCATCAATTCAGAACCATTCTCATTCTCCTCTTCCTTCAAAAAAAAAAAAAAAGCAATCATCGAAAGATCGGCAACAGTACCGCTTAAACATAGGGAAACCCGTCGTTCAACGGATATTTGCAATAAGGAAGGGCTCGATCAGAATTCGTTTCAAAGAACGCAAAAATATATTCTAATAAGAGTAGCATCCACTAGGAGATGAGTGACGTGATCACAAGAATGAGGAGCATAATATGATCCGAAGGAGGTGGAAAGAAGGCTTTCCGCTCCTCTTTCTTTCTCTCTTATAGAGAGAAGCGGCGTTTCCCCTTCCCTTTTTCATGGTACTTCCTCTAGAATTTTATGAAGTATTATTCTGCGCTAAGAACCGCACAACGAAATCTCGATAATAAAAATTTAGCCGATCGACTATGCACTAAATATATATTCGATAGATGATAGAAATGAAAGATAACAACGAATTGTTTCGGGTAGAGAAAGAGGAAAGAGCGGAGAGTTGTCCGATACACGGAGAGGACTTCTCTGCTACTACAAGCAAAGAATTGAGATGGCCACCCCCCTTTCCCAAAACCAAACCTTCATCCTCTCATAGTACCCCTAAAAATCCTAGATAAACATCCAGCCATAAAAGTCAAGAAATATATACCAATAAAGAGATGAAGAATGAAAGAAACGGATGCCATAAAGCATCTTCGATCAGTTCTTCATTGGATTGCTTCCGCTGATCGATCGATAAATCGAGATCACCAACTCTAAACCACATTTTCATATAGACACCAAGTGGCTTTCCATTCCTTTCAGATTGTACTGAATAAAAACCCACTCAATTTATGTCTCCGAAGATAGAGCTAAACATTATCCTATAGCAATATACTTGGGAGATATTTTTATCAATGAAACAGACAAATCTGAACGGAAATTGCTCTCAAATCTGAGACTACGAGACGAACACGTTCTTCTATACCTTATTACCAAATGAATCCACCATGTCATTCGCGTCGTCAGTTCGAAGTGATGTTCCCTTGAGGAAATATATGGAGAGAGTGAGGGTACGGGGAAGTGACGAGAGAAAGGAGAGGATAAGACGAAACTAAAAACGACCGGCACTTCCTATTGGAGCTTTCTTTTATGTCTTAAACTATCAAACCGAGATGTTCGGCCTATCCACGTCCAATTTTTTTCAGCGAGCATTCACCATCATCTACAGCCGCACTAATTATTGAACAAATTCGTGGACGGCGTTCACGGGCGGTGACTCAGGATCACGCTACTACCTCGGACCAACGAACGAACGCCCTCACACGGATCAGCTCGCAAAATATGTTGTAACTCATGAGGTCGGAAGATTGTCTCAACTGACGAGATTATACTTGCCTTAGTAGAAGCGGAAGAGCAATCGTCGGCATTTGCACTCATTAATGGTATCTGCCACCCAACATGTAATAAACCTATCGATGCGTTTCCGCTTAAAATACCCCAATGGAACTTATTAACTGCATCGAAGCGTTCAGCCATCATACAGATAGTATCTGCGATCAGTGGCGTCATATCGAGACAATAGCGAATGGGATAATGTGTTGCTTGAATATACTCAAAATCAATTCACTCTAAGAGAAACATACAACACTTGGGGGAGAAACGCTTAAAACATCCTTCACAATCCCATATAACTGACGGATCGATCGTTTCGCAAAAATGAGTCCTCGGATGTTGAAGAATCTCTCTAAGAGATACCGCATCGGTGCTTAAGATAGCTATTCCGGCATAATACAACTACTACATCAGCCAGTAGAAATTCCCACAACAACTTCATCCCAACCACATACAGGGAAATCTTTCCACTAGGCTGGAAATAAATAATTTTTGTTGCTGAAGAGAGCTGTACCCGACTAGCTCCTTTCAGATCAACTATACATCGTCGACGCGATACGAGCTAAAAATATCGGATATCGATCCTCGTCATTTGGAAATATATTCTGTTGAAGCATTGCTCGAGCACGGCGTTCTACGTACAACAGCCGTGTTGAAAGTGAGCCAACGCCGAAAGGACTGTGTGCCACCGAGGTTTTTCTCAAGGTCACGGCTCTACTTCTTCCCATCCTTCCTTGCTTCTCCGATCTTCAGCGGAATAAGCGGTTTCTCGAAGATTTAATTCTCGGGACGATGTATCATGATCGAGGGAAACTATCGTGACGAGAAAGAATTACCTGTATAAAAAATACAACAAAATAAGACGCTGTGGTATCTTCGTTTTCGCGTCGAATTCTTTGAAAATATGCATGAGAGCAGTCCCTACGGCTAGTGAATTCCGCCGTGCGGAGAAAGCCTGAAATTGCCAACTGTCTTCAATGCTACAATTAGATCTGAACAGAACGAGCCACTGAAAGAGGAAAATTGAGAACGTTCGGCAACACAATGGATGGGAGGACGGGTACAGTGGATCAACTGCGTGAGGACGGGTACAGTGGATCAACTGCGTGAGGACGGGTACAGTGGATCAACTGCGTGAGGAATGGAAAAAAAAAAAACATCGGATGGTGTACGTAATGCCTCCAACAAAACATTCAAAGGCCATCAAATAACTCTCAAATGAATTATCACTTCACCAACATTTCCCCCATCCTGAAAATCAAGGCGGTGCACATAAACCCATATCTCCATCGATCATTTGTATCTGCCGTGAGAAATGCAGTCTTCGCTCATTATATACCTCGACGGAAACGGACATGGAACAGAATCAAAGAAGCCAACTGCCTAAGGCATATGCATCTTCGGCAAATGGAGTGAACTCCTTTTAACTCCGAAAAACACAATATGGTCCTCACATAAAGGCATCAAGAGAGCATAACATCACATAAAAGTATAGGGCCGGTCCTATGCATAGACACGAGACGACTAACAGTCATACCTGAGAAGTTGTGGATTCGTGAAATTGCCGCAGTCAAACATAATTCCCACATTCACATTCAGCTCCAAGTGAAGATGGATTAAAGGGCCGAGAAGTTCCCCACCCCCCTCCCTCCAATGTGTTGAGGGGACGGGTCTAGGTGATGAGAGAGGCTGACTGTATCGGCACCCTAGTAGGTGAAACTCCTCCGCATGGAACAACTTTAATGCAAGAATTGTGGCCTATGATGTATATACGACCAACTCGAATGAAATATCTTTCGAATTGGAATAAAATATGAACGAAAGCGACTTACATTGATGAAAACATTAGCGAGGGTGTCGAAGGTCTCCGAGGAGCAATTGCAAAGTCTGCAAAATCGCTTCATTCTCAGAGGCGATACTGCCGAATCAACATCGAAAACTGAGAGTAATCTACGCATTCAGCTTTAACAAACAAACTGAGCCGCTATTGACGCGAATTGTTACACTTCCTCCGCACCTTTCAATATGTCAGACATCGTGGCAACTAATTGCAATTAGCCATAGAAAAGAGATAATGATAGCATCTCTCGTCGAAGTGAAAATCTCCGCAGCTATCCAATGCTCTTGCCCTCCTCTAAGCCTCTCTCATGCCCAAATCATCAACCGATAAGTTGGTCGTCGAATCGAAAATGAATCTCAAATCTACATCCTTCACCGACTATACAATCCGATATATGTTGCCATCATTGCCGTGCTTCTACTTACTTATATGGGAACGAGTGGTAAAGGTTTTCCATTTGGGGATCACTGCGATTTTCAACATAATTCCACCTATGTCGAGTCGGCTCTTCGATCCGAATACAACACTATTTCCGCCTACATCACATGCTTCTTCCCGAAATTCATTATGCCCATTAATCGCATTTTCTGAACGAAATCGATCATCTCCTCTCTGCCATCAACCGAGAGGGGGAAGAACCTGAATCGATGCCCTAACTTCGGGTATTTTACTCGAAATAGTCAAATAATGAGTAATTCTCGGAGAAATTCCCTCAGAAAGTATCTCTCAGGGCGCAGAGTGCAACTCAAAACGAACAACACCAATGCAAAACCGAAACTCTCATCAATAGAAAACAATTCCAACATGTTCATTGTGAATTCTTCGCTTAAACGGTGAAGGCAGTGCTAGATTATAAGGACGACTGATCGTTGATAGGTTATCTGTGATCGTTGATAGGTTATCTGTGATCGTTGATAGGTTATCTGTGATCGATAGCAACTCGTGCTCCCCACCGCAGACGCAGGATATTACCTATTTCAGGCTTCACCATGCTTATGCACTCGTATCACTCCGATCATAACTGTCGATATTAAAGCGAGGGTAATTCGACGTTCCATCACCACCTAGTATCCGATACGAAACTATAGAAAACCAACTAATCTCCGTATTTCACGAAACGTAAAAATATCATTCAGTTAATCCGTCACTATTGCTACGTTTCCATAAATTCGTTATATGTCATCCACGATAGGGGCATACCCTCTAATAGAGTGCAAAGTTCAATTTCAGCACTCCTTCCGCTCCTCCTCTTCCCCCAACTACCACCATCGTTTTGAGCAGCAAATTGCCCACGTATACATCAAATAGGGCATTCATAGTTGACCATCTGAGCACTTCTAGGTCAACGTGGATCTTGCGGAAATTAATTTCCGGATGTGTTGGCAATTGTGGCCACCTCACTAAACACAACGTCGGTGAAGCCTGAAATGAGAGAAGGAAGCAGAGCAATACCTACTTGTTGATGGCGTGAAAGTCTTCCGCCGATAATACCGTTCGAGGCGCAAACGGTGCAGCCATCGTCGTTTCAGCCGAAACTGCAACACAACGTGAGTACTTTCGGCGATTCAACGATAAACCCCATCGATGCGTATTATGCGAATCGAAATCACATAATGCACGAAGATCTAATTGTACGAATTCTTTTGCGATCCTACTGAAAGTTAGACCTATCTAGGATCGAGAAGAAAGAGGGACAAAGGTCGAAGTTACACATCCGAGTCGCTAGACGCCCGGTTCGATCTTGAGTCCACCACCGACCCGACCCTCCCATCGTGTGCCGTGAGGCAATCGCCGCTTTTGTACGTAGAACGCGGACTCGGCTGGAAATAAGTGAGAGCGAAGCAATATTTAGCCGAGCTTAAAGGTACCCCTATCGACTTTCTTACAGTCTATTCGACTAATTTGCTTAACGATGAGGAGAGAAGGCCAACAATGGAAAATGAGTAGAAATATGCCCATGAAAGGCACAAATCGGTTCGTTCAACGAACGTCGATGAGTAATTTGTGGCATGCAAAAGGAGGAGAAAGTCGATCTAACAATGCCGACTTGCTTATACCGCTAGCAGAGCCTCTTGCAAGCGGTGATCGCCTTCACTTCCCCCGACATATCTCCCTCTCTCTCTTCAAAACGAATCGCTGATGAACTCCCTCCATTGATTCGATAGCAATCGAGTGAATGAATTCTCAGCAAAGCTCATTCTTCGGCCAAGCGATTCGCCTCATAAAGTGGCGCAAATGACCGCAACGAATGCCGAAACTAACAATGATGCATAGTTTCGTGGGGAAATCCCATCAACAAGAGAGAAATTGAAGCGGAAACATATTCACAAAGGTAATTTTGTACTTCTTAGAGGGGGGTTGGGGGTGATGGAGGCAAAGAATGACGATAAGACGACTTGAGAATCATCGTGCAGAATTCCCCTCTGAGTGGGGAATTCGCTGAGATATATTCAATCAGCGATCCTCAAATTCGGTTTCTATTGATCTCGTAATTTCAATTGCTAAACGAGAAGCGATCGCACCTTAGGAACGCTAGTTTAGTGCATAAACGGCTCCACATCGGATACACACAAATAGACGCAGACACAGTGATTATGCTTAGGATCGTCGATGGACGAATATCGACTCCCCCAGTCAGCCCTATTGATTGTATCGGCAATGTCGACGGAAGTTCTCGATTAAGCCGATATGAAGGGTTCATCGTTTCTGAGAATTTTCGCCTTATTCACTTGTAAAATTACAACGGAACTTAGATAAACAGAGTGATTTTTGAGACTTTCGAAGTAGAGACGATTCAAAAAAATTGCCTCAGCATTAAGGAGGATCGACGAACGCACTCAGAGGAGGCAGGTATATGTATGTGTTTACCTCCAGCTATAGATAAACTACTTTAATTTATCTCGAGAGTGACTTAATTCGAAGTATTCCTCGTGAGTGTGATGCTTTGGAGGAGAGAGTAGACGATGAATTTTGTAACTTCTCGAAAACGGATCGACGATCGAGTCGAGTCGGCGCCACAAGATGCTCATTCGAGATGACGCTCTACGAATCTATCGAACGGGAACCCTCTCAATTCGAGTGCTAACAAACGGGTTGGAGGATAATATCACAAAATGCATCTCATCTACTTTTTACTGCCTACTCTTGTGTTTCATGAAGAAATGCACTCTTCTGCGTCGATGTAAATTGCAGCTAGTCTTCGAAGGTTCATCGTCCTCTCAATCCGTCATGATCAAAAGGTCGCCACGACCGCGGAGATTTGCAGTAAACAATCCCCTACCCACAGGGGTCTCACGATGTCCTGCCGCTATCGATGATGTCCGTGAGGGATATTAAAAGCGCGAATTCTGCGGCCATTAAAAAATTCCTATTAAACCTCAAAGGACGACGAAACTAGGTGATGCAGTGTGTTGGAACGATGAAAGCTGAAGGGCAACATGACGAACACGTGTCATCAGTGGAACAATATTTTATCCTGAAAGATGATATCGAGGTAATAATCCCCAATATGAAATCACTCTTGCGGCTATGTGGCGTCGATCCAGATAAGCGTAATCCATACGGCGCTCAAAGAAAAGCCAGTTGTTGTCGGTGTTCCACAGTCTGTCAGTCCGTCCCCACCTCCCCCCTTATCTATTTTCCCTTTCTGTTTCTCGTGTCGAGCGAATCTCGTCTGCCGGAAAAGTAGTCGGATACTTAGGCGATATGAGGCATTCAGAGAGTTAAGAGCAACAAGAAAGAAACAACATTTGATGATCACATGAAGTAATCGGCAACGATAGTTTAAACGTGTGGTACCATATGTTACGTTAGTATACTCCAGCTGCCGTTGGGCATAAATATACAAATGGGGCTTCAACCGCGAATTCTCTATCAAACGAGTTGCCAACGATAGGCCGAAATTACAGCTTTCCGAGAATTATTCCCGTCTCACCGTCTCTCGATATCGCACAGTAGCATGAATGGCAAGTCTCGTATTGTGGTCATTACTGGAACCGAGGAGACGCTCACCGGAGCTGTTGAGAGCCTCACTACAACGATGCGAGTAACCGTCAATATAATTGAGACGAGTGCAAAAAGACGAACGCAGTGAAGCCACAACGAACGTGAATTTCTTTATCCAACTGATTGGAGCAACAAATCGCATATTGGATATCATCAGATAGACGAGATATTGCTCATTGATCTCTAAGTTCAGCTGACCGTTTGGCTATGCGATGTGATCTCAGTTGTTCGATTTGAGGCCTTCTTTGAACTTCGTCACCTATGAGAGACATCATCTCTATGGGGAAGATCCACTATACTTTATTTGAATAGGAACAAAAGGTGCTTAGCATTCATTATCGGAAACTTAGAGAAAGAAGCCTATTGGAGGATGTCCTATTTATGGTGCCGCATCTAGAGTTAGCAATATTTTAAGGTGCTCATCATATCATCGAATAGTTTTGTGTGCTCTCGAGAGTACATTTGCGATAGGTGAAAGGTTAGGATTGCTCGCGAATAAAAGTCCTTTGAGGCAAACTTTCAGACTATTAGGCAGAATGTCTTCTTTATCTTTTATAGAACCCCTAAGAGAAGAGTAGCGATCAAGCTTGAATGTATTTTTGTTGCACCACAACTCTCTATGAGGCAAAATCGGCAGCAACTCGAACAAATATGCGAGAAAGAGATGGAAATGTTCCACTAAAGAATTATTCTGAGCAAATTCGTCTCACCTAGCTTTTTCGAGCATTCCGAAGTGATCAGCACAAAGTTTCCACGTGAAAATATGCTATTAGCGAAATTCTGCACCTATAGGAAGGTGGATATTTCATTTCCTCATTGAATTATTGGAATATTGGATGATGATATAACACATCAATAGCATTATCATTTTGGCTAATTGATGATCGCTGAGCATTAGAAATGATTTGTTCGAAGAATTACTCGTAAAATATGAAGAAAAACGCTCTTAATTGTCACTCGATTCTTTCATATTCTCAAGTATCATTCCATTTTTCGTCATTAAATTGCGATTTGAGTTTTCGAGAAAGAAAAATGGAAATTTTCATCGTTGGTTGAATATTAAAGCTTAACATATATGATCACAATTCAACAATGTTATTTTACCTTTTATTCAAGGTAAGTGATCATTGATGCATTGATATTGTATATTCTATTGTCATGGAAGTATATATCCGTCGAATTTCATCAAGAGAGCGGAAAAATTTTGCCCGAATAACACTGATGTGTTGAGAGATTTGTGCACACACGCAGTTACTGCTTACTTCCGAGTTCGTATATCTCGTTGAATAGCTCAATTTACATGCGTTATACTAATGGACCTAGTAAATTCAAAGGCTAATACGGAAGCGATCATCATATTCTACAATAGCATATAGCATGTTGATTTGAAGCGCACATATCGTAGTATATAAGATTAATTATATATAATATATAAGATTAATTATGTATAATTATATATAAATAAATATATAAGATTAATTATAAGATTAAGATTAAAAGATTAATTATGAATTGTTTTGATAGCGTGAAGCACAACCATATGTCATAAGCACAACCATTTAATTTCGGCCAAAACGGTGCAAGTTCGCACATTGCGAGTGCTATGATGTTATTCGTTTCCGGAATTGTCTATCCGTTTTGGTCGTCTATCTTCAATCGGTGTCTATGACAGTCGCAAAAGAGGGTCTGCAAACGCGCATCTCCCGTCGTTAGTCAATGAAAAGGTAGCCGCCTCTCAGGTTTTTTATGTCATCCATCCATTCGTATGTGTGAGAGTTGCCCCACTTTGCTTAGATATCTCGATGAAATAAGTCGATAAGATAAGACATATGCCGTTTTCTACAATATGGAATAATTATTTTCATTCTTCTGACCTATTTCCATATGTATCCGCATCATTTTACTTGTGTTCAGTTAGGATTTATTTGCCTCATGTCTATCACTACATCTGTGAGGAAAACCGAGCACCACATCATTAAAATATAGTTGCCATTAATGACTCGATTTTTTTTCCACCAAAAATATAGTCAACAGTGTTATCCTGATCATCGAAGCATCCACCAAGACGTGACATCGAACGATATGGATAGGAAAAGATACGAAGCTTTATAGACTTCCCGGAAATGTCGGATGACGAGGGATCGTGAGGGTAGGGTAGTGACAGTTACAGAGGATATCTATATTCGGGGTTTCAGAAAACCGGAAAAAGCTTCAGACCATGCTTTCATTGACTATCGTCGGTGAGCTGCGTAATGTTAGGTTCACTCTGATATATTATTTGGTTGTATTTTATTTGAAAATTCATGAATTCGAGGGCTTTCCAACGTTTACATGACATAATGAATGCTAATATTCTGCACTTGATGAATATGGACGCTATATAAATTCCCTTGAAGTGAGAAATAATTCAATGTATGTGACCTCCGAAATGCAAATCACTCCCCACCGATGACTCGATTGAGGGTTTCTGTATGCAAACCACAAGTAAGTCACTTATCGAAGTGCAAAATCAATGTTCTGGTGTTGAATGCTTAAAATCCAGTTCCATTTATATTTATTGTGAATAACTTCCACACGGCCTCTTAAGTAAATAAGTAACGTATCGTATAATGGAATTTATTAGAATGAAACATCAAAAAACATCGAAATTACAATGGTGAGAGATATCAAAAGGAAGTGCATTCAACGGGTTTTTATTGTGCAAAATAAAAGATTCTGTGCAAATAAAGCTGAAAACGCTGTACATCCTCTAGATCAGTTCGCCTTTCCTGTGAGACCATTATGGAAAGTATGCGATTCAGATCCTCCATGACCATATCCTTTAGGACCGAATAACGCACCATAGCACTGGTTGCAGTACGGCTTCCCTTGACGCTAAACAAATTCCCTTATAGGATAATTTGAAGAATGAATCTATAGTTATGAAAGAGAGATGCTATGAATAATGAAATCAAGAGAGGATAATATCGAATTTTCTCTGCTTTAGGGAGAATATTTCGACGATGATCTAAAGATAAACTTATAAAATTAGCGAATGAGTATTGCTTTTGTGCATCTAAATTCTCCTCTCTCGTCTATTTCATTTTGCTAACTGAATAACAATAGTTGTTAATATTAGGACATAAACCAAATAATATGTTAATGAATGAGAATGTCATATAGTGTTCCGTATTGATGCTCACACAGATCGAATGGGCTCTCTATTCAGCGTTTCGCGAATGTCACATTTGCATTTTATGCGATGAAAAAGAGGAACGCTTATAGATGAATTCAAATAGGAATGTCAAATCAACAATATTCGAACACGTTCTCTTCTTTTCTCAGTTCACCTCACCGATGCGATTTCTATTCGAGCAGAAACGACGCAACGACAAATATGATAAATGCTGGTGAGAGGAAGCAAAACACTGGCGTCAGCAAATAATCAGATTGCCCATTAACGAGTGGTTGTATTATAAGAGAAGTGCGCTCAGCAATGTTCTCCGAGAGGAGTGACAACAGTTCTCGAACATTTTCTCTATTGAGCTCTTCATTTCCTGACGAGTCTATTTTTGACATCCGCCTTTTGTTCACTTTGAGCGGAATTTTTTCCTTAATAATGGATGGCTATGCGTTGTAGTCACTAAATCCATTTGAAATAATGCAGTAAGCAAATGCATGAAAAAGCAATCAATGAAGAGCAAATTCTATGCATGAAGAATGTGGATGAATAGTTGAGTGGATAAGGCACTTGAGGTGCACACAACGGGTTCAAGTTCCTCCTCTGAGTTTATTTGAGAGCTAGTTGTTATGCTGTAATGTTAACTGGTCACTGTTTCATCTTCCCCTTCTCTTTCACAATGATTGATGAAGTGAAGAATAAGGTTGAGACTGGGTTGGTTGGCAATGACTGAGTAGGACAACGCAATGAATGCTTCTTTTGCAAGGCAATTGCACACTCCCTACGATTAAGTCGTCGAAGACGTGGGCTCTTTTTGGATTACAAGGCATAGAATGGCATTAATGAGGGATTCGGTGAGCGTACCTCGCAGTGTCCACCAGCCGTGAGCGTCTTCTTACAGTTTTCGTTTTCACATCGGAGACACGGTCTGTGCCAGTCTTTGCCAATCGACGTAACGCGTTCGGCTGTAAATGTGCTCATCGAATCACATATCATTCGAACAAATAACACTGACTCACTAATGCGTTCGCTTGAACAGAAAATATTTCTACGTCATAAACACCATAAACGAATAACGCTTATTTCTCCTCTTCGTTCATGCACCACATGAGAACGATTTAACCGAATGCCACTCTCAGACTGTTGACCTCTTTCAGCCTCACTTTTGCTTTCACTGCTTTTTTGATTTCACTTCCACCATTGCTGTTTATGAGTTCATGAACTCCTCTACCTTTGGATCGAATAAAGACGTACAATACACAGGACACTGCAGAAACAGAGCAACTCCTTAAGAAAACAACGAAGGTAAAACTTGCATGCTTTACTTTTTATGAAAGATTATCCATAATCAAAGCACGACAACGATTGCTTTCTACTAGACATCTCTATCAGAGAACGATTACCCGTCGATAACAGGTATAATCCTGCCCAGGAAATTACCTCTATTGATGAACAAACGAGCGAACAAGCACAACAAGAAAGCGCAGCGAAAAACACTTTCTGAGAAGCATTCTACCATATCAATTAGGCGTTGAAGCATTCGAAAATATTACGATAGCAGAGCTCTCTTTTCAGCAAAGAGCACATAGGCCTTATATGAAAACTTGATCATAAACATTCCATATGCCCAGAGTACAAATTGAGATAAATAAATTGAAATAAGATTCATGTGGTGGTAAAGTAATGAGTCTTATGCACTGATCTTCGCTGTATATACTGATTGAGATGTTGCGTTTGCAATTCCTGTAAAACATGGAAAACGCAAGCGGATAGTGAAATTTGTCTTACCGAAGTAGACAGGCTTATCGCAACGAGGACAATTCGGCATCGTGGTTCGCGTTTGCAAATTCTCGAATCTGAAATGCTCAAAATTCCCGCAACAATATAAAATACTTCTTTCACTCACAAATCGATTCGCAATTAACGTTTTGAGAACGCTTACATAGATGAGCGTAAAAGAATTCGATATTTGAGATTACTCTAAGCGCGGAAATTCTTTAGAGTGATTCGAAGAAAATAACAATGGAAATCACGCTATGAGTCGAATGGATCCTGATGAATTAACGATAATCCTATATAGAAATCTGAATCTTTTCAATTTCTGGTGGAAATTGAGCTTAAAGAAAACGCTAAATCACTTCAAGAATCTATTTCACACATTCAGTCGCATTTTTATATGATAAAACGTTAGTTAATCACAACAACTTCAAAAATCATAACGGGAATACTCTAAACGCTTTCACGCAACTAACATACAAACTCATTCGTAATAATATATATGCACAATGCCAACATATAATCATCGAAGCTATAGAAGAGCAACCGAAGGGAAATATCATTAAAGCTGCAGAAGTAGAACTGAAGAAACGATCATCGAAGCTCCATAAACACAACTGGTAATGAACGATAAAGTCACACCAATAAACTGTTTGATGCCGTTTACGGATAATAATTCCGAAACATAAATACATCAATATAGCCGTAAATTTTATTCCCTACATGTGAATTATGCATTAATATAGGAATTTATAGGCTTAACGACTGTCAGCAATCAACTGAGTCAATCGTCTTGCATTTGATGCGCATTGTACAAATCGTTTCACTCAGCAAATCGTTTTACTAACAACACAATCGTGCCGCACATTAGGTGTAAAACGGCGATTCTTGTCCCTATAAATCAGACGTGAAGCCTCATCACTCATCGTACCTGCAACCATGGACAATAATATAACAGTGGAGTAAGAAACTGAAGTTGTTCTCCTGTCACCTTGAAGCAAGCAATATAGGGAGATGGCTCCGAGATAGTCACACATCTGTTATAAGCAACTTAGCAACATTAAAAAGATATAAACGCACTTCATGAAACCGACTATATATATATCACTTTTGAGTGAGGTATATTCGCTTTGGCTTCAAAAGGGAAGAGAAGCATGCTGCACTGACTGGGACTACCAAAGCTGCTTTCTCAACAAAACCAGCATGGAAGTCTTCAGTTTCGTTAACATAAGATTCACCGCGAACTGCACCTCACTGAAAAGCCATATTTCATCGAATACATTAACAAACATCGACGAAACAATGCTTTCGCCTAGTCGAGTTTTTGTCAGCGAGGTTTGCTTTTGAAGCTTCTTGCCACTCAACTCTCCCCAAACTTCCTCTCTCGCTTTCCCTCCTTCTCTCTCTTCCTCTATCTCCACCTGTCTCTTTCCTCTCTCTCTCTCTCTATCCATCTATCTCCGAAGAATGAAAGAAGTATGTTGATAAAAAGGCTCATAAATACCGCCACCGAGGAGCTGTTTGCTTTCACTTACACCGCGAAAACATGATAGAAAATATGAACTTCGAGATACTAATCTCAAAGTGAAATATGCAGATATGGGTGCTATCATAAATCGTCTAAGGTGCACTTTCGCAATGGCGCTTATCACAAAAGGCAGCACCACAAATTATCAACAAATAATATGCACTCATTGACGCATTTATATATTCATCGAGTCGATCGATCGATCGACAAGTCGTAATTTGTCTATGCATGTTTCAAATCCATACATCCTTTATGAGATGATCGATGAGAGTGGAAATCTGTCTATGACCGGCACTATCCATCCAAATTTAGCAACTCGAGCTTTAACCGCCTCGGCAACAAAATTAGCCGAATAAGCGCAAAAGCGGACCTGCAGAAAGGGAAGCAGTCGATAAATTTCAACTCCGCTTGCAATAATGGCGAAAAAACAATAAGCGCGAATGCTGTCATCGGTTGTGAAGAATGAACGTAAAGCAAACAAGGAAATCAATAGAAAATTGCGCAGCTGTTTTAGGCATTCGACGGAATCCATACGCTCTGCTGAACGTAGCCGACATCACTTTTTCTCTCCAAATCTTCACAAATTGCCCACTAGGCAATGAACATCGAACAGCTCACCTCCTTGATTTCAAATGATCGGATTCGAATACATCAAATCATTAAGTGAGCTGAGTCAAGTCCAGGATCACTTTTAGTGACTGATGGTAGAAATTAACGATCTGGGTCGAGATCAGCCTTGTGGACGGGATATTTCCACACGTATCCAACTCAAATCTCTACATTCAGTATCCTTTGAGTATTTTGCTATGCATAGTGAGGCGCTTATATCGCATATTCATTTCTAGTTGATCATTGCAAAAGGCGAAGAAAGTAAATCCTCCTTAGATCTGTAGCACCGAATAAACGATACTATATAAGCGAGCATCGTGGAATGTGCGTATCTTCCATTAAGCATAGCCCTGTATCCCCAACACTGTCGGTGCAATCTCAACATGCATGAATAACTTAGTTCGCGAAGATATAACAGTACTCCGAACCATTCAAGTCACCTGGCTAGCTGATACTTTATCACAACTTCAGCTATTTCTAAATCTGAAGGTGCGATAAAGTATCGGCTAGCCAGAAATACTGAACATCAATGCCGCTTAAATCGAAAATAGATGATAAAAAAAAGTCACGGTAGATAAAATCTGGATAAAAGTCACATATCTGAGGGAATTCCGATTGAGCTTAAATATTAGCAATGAAAGTGAATCTCTTGCGACTTTTCGAGGACAGCCTTCAAAGAAATCCTCGCACATTAAGTGAAAAAACTTTCCGTCACACTCAATAAAGAACCTTCAAATTGTCATTTTAAATGAAAAACGTCGGCCATAAAATGCGTTGCTCACATATACGCAACAATGCGACGTTTTGGTTTGTGTGTCAATCGGCTGAAGTTAATCTTTCCGGATAAACGCCAATCTGAGCGGTGAACGCAAACGAGTCGCCGATTCTATCTTTACAATGTACGTGTCCTTGTAACTTTGTGCTCATCGCACAAATGTGTAAGCGGTGATCAATAAAGCCTAGAGCCACTGTTTTCGGCCACAGCAACGAAACGACGACCATAACGGGAGCAGGTTCTCCAGAAATGTACTAAGGTAGGATCGGTAGACATAAAAAGGAAAACGTATTTGCTTACTGAATTATTGCGTTTCCAGTTGTCTACGTAGATGAGACCTTAGCGTGGTTTGCTTCGAATCTTAGCTGTTAGTTACTGGAGCCCGAAATGGCTCAGACGCGTGGAGCGTCGGATTTTGGTGGCTGCGAAGGTGGCAGCACTCGTGCCAAGCTCTGTTGGGCGATGACCTCCCTTCCCTCTCCCTCTCCCCTTCTCCTCTGCCGTCGTATTATCCCTCCCGCCATTAGTGTTATTGATTTTTTCGAACTTAATAAAAACTTTAACCTTTTGTCTAGTTGCTAAGTTACAAAGCGTCTGCTCGAGCCTCCAAGGAGAAATGATCTGCGGATCCTTGAAGGATAAATCAAAGGCGGAGGGCCAAAAATGGAGCCAAACCATTACAGATGCACTTCTAAATAATATCTAAAAGTTCAGGCCAGCCTTATCACCTCCTATGATCCCATGCGGAGTGAGTGACATCACCATCTGCAATCTCGTTGTTTGTTACCTAGAGGCAAAGATTGAGGCTTTCTATCGTGAAAACAAACGGAATAAATACGACAGTAAGAGCTGATAGCTTCAATGTTGAATTTATCTGTTGGTGGAGGAACTTAAAAGATTTCGAGTTGATTAAAGTTGACGATCTTCAGTGACTGAAAGCAACTGAGAAAAAAATGCGAAGGTGGAATGCATCCATTCTTGGTCCAGCTTGAAATTCATATCATTCGTTCTACTCACGAAGCAATCATAAACGCCGGAAAGTGGACAGTTACCTGCAGTTTCTGATACATAGGATGTTAAAGTGCACCGATTAGGTTGCTATACAACGTCACCGGAATGAGGTGCTTACCGGAGGAAGTGGGCAACACCGGAAGTTACGTTCTTATTAGAGGTTTCAACGAATTTCTCTACGAAAACATTATGCACTTCTATACAACTACCTCGGTAATCATCTTTCATTGTAAAGATATATGAAAGAGTGATAACATTGAAAACTCAGTCAATGTGCATTAATCTATAAAAAATTTTGAGATTCGAAGTTCCTTTTGCTATGAATGGAAAAGCAATCGTCACTGATTCATAACTAATAGCAAGAGAATATAACAATTACTAGTAATTAATAGACGACCTTATAGAATATGCCTCAATTATAGTGCAAATGAAGTTATCTGTTGCATTAATGTCAAAGAAATTGGATGATAGGCACTTCGATGGGAACGAATCCACCAATTTCATCAGTATCTAGTGATGAGCACTCTTTCTGCAGAAGCAAATGAAACAAATTCTGCTTCGTTAGACGTTGACATGATCGATCGCTAACAGTGATTTATTTCGCCGCTGGAATGCACTCATTTCAATCCTCTATCATAGCGTCTCTTTACTTACTCTAATGTTATTTTTAGCACATATTCTTTTCGTTCAATGAATTATATTGCAGCAATATAAAAGAATTGGAAATGAAAAATTTCCAGCACGTTAGCAATCAACCTTTGGGTAAAACATCGCCTACTCACGCAGCATAACGCCAACATCGTCCACGCGATGCTCAGCATCTCTACATGCAAAATATCTATTTCAGTATATTCTCATTGAAGAGTCAATTTTAAATTTGATAGATTGGACTCTCATCGATTAAAATATCGCAATGCTTACTGTGAAAGCGCTCAAATAGAAATATATATCTTTCGAGAAATAACGATAAATGAAAATATACGACTGGTGATATTGGAGGCTCTGATCAAACGATATGGAAATGGTTTGATAAATAAATGTGGAAAAGAGTTTCGGAGAACTAAAATATTTCGAGGCTATAAGTAGCTGACATGCTGAATTGAGGAAAATTAACTCGGAATCGCATATAAAGTGACCACTTTCGACTATAAGTGACTACCAAGTCAGCGGTTTTTGAATTATTTAAAAATATTTTAAAAAAGGAACTGAAATTCACATTTTCTGATGGTGGTGGCGGAAGACGCTTAAAATATAGAGTGATGAAGTAATACTATACGAGAATGCATTCGACATATATGAAATAATTACGTCAAGCAGCGAGCATCTAGAGAGCAAAATCGTCACAGCAAAGAGAAAATCAGCGAACAGCGGCAGAATCTCTCAATCAGCGAACTGCGACGCCCATCGTAGAATGAAGAAAAACTTCATTAACTGTGAGAATGTGCAAATGTGACCAGAATGAACCGAGAGTGCAACGTGGCAACCCATATGTTCCTCGGGTGGCTAGAAGGATCTTCGCAATGAGCAAGTCGACTACGTTCTGGTGGACCTCTTGATTTTCCTTTTACAGGAGAATTTCATTAAGTGAGAGTGAGAGAAGCTTTGCTCCATCAAAGCTCTATTCCCATGGGAAAAATAAATTGGAGGCATAGTAGAATATTTGTGGGATTTATTCAGGCGCACTTTCGGGTATGATGCCACTCGTGATAAGACCGATAAACTGTTGCCTTCTTGAACCACTGCTAAAGAATGGTGGAGTCAGAGGCTGCTCACTGTGAAGTTCAGTATGCGAACGCTTTAGAGGAGAAAGTAATTTAAAATGCAAAGATCATTGGTGGATTGGAACAGTCCTGCGATCGTGTAAGTCGTGCAAGAAATCGCGTAAACGTGTTCTCATGAAAAACAATAAATAATCTGCTGCAGAAAGCAGTTCGGCTTAAGAGGCTGCAAAAATGCAGCGACGAAAGAGTTCTGCTCAGGGATCCCGGAATCGGCAACCATTGGAACAGCTCTCAAAATCGACCGAGGTACCCGAAGACCGTTTTAGAGGGTCAATTCTTCAAATGTTAGCACTACCTGTTACAGCAAATTCGAAGATAATAATCAATAATCTATTAAGCTTTATGAGGATAGGGTCAATTAAAGAGAGAAGTGAGTAGTGCTCATATCAGCTGCTTTTGCGCAACCAACGTGCATTTAATTTTCTACTTTCGCTGTAAAGGAGATAAAAGACTATTTAATGATTTCGATAAACACTCAAACTCATCCATAATTGAGCATCGATGAAAACGTCGAGTCGATAGTTCGGTTGCTTGTAAAGGGCTGCGCTTAAAATAAGTAAATCAGTGATGTTATTTATTAGACGGTTATGCGTCGTAGAATCGCTAAGTTATACTCTACAAACGCAAAGAAAGCAAATTGGCTGAATGTAACCGCCTCAATGAAGATATACGCATGTCAATGGTTGGATATGCCCATCAAGCAATAAAACTCAAAGAGAGGCAAGGAACTTACATTTCATCAAAAATTACAATAAAGCTGTGAGCACAACGAACATGTGTAATTCGGTTCGCACTGAAGCAACAAAAAAAGCGACATTAATAGCAAACGAAGGCAATAAGAGAATAGAACATAGCGTATGTGGACGGCAAGAGTCATTAATGAGAGAGAATGTCAGTGGTACTCGTTACTTTGTTCCCATCATACAACACGGACGCCATTAATCAATTTTTTGCTTCTCAACGGAACGACAACGTCGTAAGGGAGAGATTTTTTTGGGAGGAGGGGTAATAAGAGTTTGCTTTGGGATTTGCAAAAAATAGTTCACTCGAATGCTTTGATTGATTGTACAACGGACGTCGAGAATTACCTTTTCAAATGCTCTGAAATAAGCGATGCCATGTAAAATGATCTTGATTAGCGATTCATTAAGAAATTGCAAATTTGTATATTTGATGTACATTTTACAGCTAAGTATTTCACGTAGATATTTCACATAGAGACGTTTTCGTTGAATTTTTAATCAACTCACATTAAGCGGAAATGTCGAATGTGCAATTCCAAATAACCTGAAATTTCTAAAATCATTTACATGGAATCACTTAGCCGTCTAAAGGTTATCTAAGAGAGAAGTTATTCTGGAAAGTCTCGAGAACAAACACAAATATTTTTGCATCGCTTAATATTATTTCAGCTACCTAATGAAGTTGGGATTTCTCACCGGCTGTGAAATCAAACGTTTTGCAAGTATATCCGTCCTAGGCGCGCTTTGAATAGCAATCGTCATTGGCTGGAGCTCTCAATTATGGATAGCTTGATCGTTAAGACTCATCGTTGCTCCAAACGCTCATTTACCTCAAGTAAGAAAGTATTCTGTCATAGTTATTCATAATTCCCCTACTGAACTAAGCTAATAATGAGCATCGTCTCATGCCTTAGAGTGATATATCAAATGCCGCACTAAAGAACGTTTCAGTGCATTCAACTTGCGGTATTTGTTGATGAAATTTAGATTTTATTACAAACATCCGCAAGTTAATTTTCAATGATAATACTAAAATTAAGTGCCAATGTAATTTCTGAGAAGCAAAATCACTTCGATTTCTTCTTACTGATTTCATTGGGAAATACTTCTTGAACCTTGCGCAATCATGTTGTAATGAACGCGACAGCAAAAACCAGTCGGGTGGCACAGATAATCGAATCAAAGAAGAATTCCCTTCGACGCACTAAACGGCATTGAAAAGGCGTGAAAATGAGAACTTCACATGATAGGATGAAAAAAGTTCAACTGTGCGAATGAATGAATTTCTCATAAGTGGAACATCTATCTACATTTCAAAAGCCTAATAAAAAAAATTCATAGAGTTAGCCCAAAAAATTCCATTATGAAATGATAGTGAATTGAACAACAATGTGGAATGCAATATGGTACTGAAGTTTCCTACAGGCAATGAAAGAATTATGTAGCCAAAATCCTTGAAGAAATATCCGAATCAGAGTACACCGGAAGTGATTTGGAACGAGTACACATCCTCATATTCTACCTTACGCTTGGGAACTACACGCACAACGCCTTTGCCACTAAGCTATAAAAACGAAAAACATAAAAAGTGGTAGGATGCGAACGCTTGACTGTTACCTCCTTACTACCTTTCTTCCAACTTTTATTCATTTTTCTGTTCACTGCGGCGCATACTTCTATTCTGCATAGCAGCTGTTTACGCTTTAATTGTGATGGAAAGTATCGTTTCGACGAGATCTGCCCACGATCTTGTGCTAGAAGATTGGTGAAAAGTAGCAGAGATCAACATTCTCTTATAAACTCGCACAATCACTGGATACGATGCTTTCGTTATGGTCATGCTCAAGTCCAGAAAGCCTATGCATACAAGCATTCTGCATGCGCCTTTTGTTGTTTCGGCCGAAAAATTCATGAAATTTCGATTCATCATTAAGAAACATCAGGCTTCTTCGCGAGGATAGGAATGGTTTTAACTAAGGAACTTGCATCTTCCCTTATGCTTCCGAAGCTTCACTTCATATTCGGGTAGCAAGCAACAGTTCCATCAGTATCGCCGAAGATAATCTTGCCGACATTCGACCGAAAGCTCAAAGACACATTTGGGCCAAAATGAGTATATTCGATCTTCATTATTTCTATATCGTTATATAAAATGAAACTTCAAATGCAAGAAAAAGGCGATCCCAAAATATAAAACGAATGAATTATCTACGTGAATTCATAAAAACTCGGCAATTAAATAAGCAATCCTAAATTTTCGCTTTCTTAATCTTATCATAGAATTAAAAAACACATAATAAAAGTGGAATATCTGATTTATTACTTTTTTAAAGATATACGGAGAAATGAGCATAAAAAGCGGAAACTCATATATTTCTTAATGCAATTATGAAAAAAATATAACTATTATCGATAGATGCAAAACGTTCGCACACCATTCAAACCAACGGAGTTCGGCGAATTAGCGTTAGCTAGACGAGCCATTCGTTGACGAACGATGTGAAAGCAACAACAAAGAGCCGTTTCGAATAACAATCGTTTCGTTTTTATTCAATAATCGAATCCTCTACGCAAACGTCATTTTTTTATGCATTATCTCATTCGCAGAAACAGCGGCAGAAGCTTAGAAATTGGAATATATGAAGCAATAATATATCGTCAGGTAGGCTGTTGAATAGTGTGCATAATGGTGGCCAGGTAAGTTACTAAACTGGTCTTGGCCAGATAAGTTATTAAACTGATATTACTGATGTGATGAACTAAAATATTTCGATATTAATTTAAATGAACGACACCTTCTGTGATATTTTCTTTATGGACACAAGAAACATTCCGTTGCACTCTATGAATTCAAACGATCAAGTACCATGATTATTGATGCCAAGGGCAAATACGACCTGCTCAATGATCAACTGATCGAAACAGTATTTTAAAGCTGCGAAACTTGTATAGGAAAAATGTGATATGAGACAATATCGGTCAGATATGTTACAAAATAAACTTTGGAATTAAATCATATAGATTAAGTAGAATGAAGAGTGTTTGGCTCATTGCTGTGAGGTGATAAATGACTGACAGCTGCAATACATAAAGATTGGGGTACAAATGTATATCATTGATGGTAATAATGATAGAACTTCAGCAATTCCTATATAATTCCTTATATTAAAAAATTCTGCGATGCAACTGTTAGCAGTAACTATTTAGAAGGTTAAAGGTGAGAATGTGGGCACAAACGCAACAGAACTTATTCGAAAACATTTTGAATGCGGGCATATCCAACAATAAAGAATGGCGGTTGAGTTATGTCGGCTAATTTCATATGAAAATGAACAAATATGGAGAAATAACAGTTCGCTAAGATGAAATGCTGCAATCACTTATGATTGGGATGTGGATCGAATCCATAGCGAATCCATGAATCCCATTGTACAGCACGCTATGTCCACATTGAGAGTGCCGATAAATTAATGTTTAGTGGAAACTCATTCCTAGAAATGTAAAAGGTACTATAGCAGACGCCCATCTATAATTTGATACGTCCTTGAGTGCTAAACGATTGCATGGAGGAACTTGTTCTTTTTAGAATTATGCCGGAACAAACACACAGCTTTTAGAGAGAGCAAAAAGGTGGAGCAATTTTATTAGTATTTTTTAAACAGGATACTGCATTTTCAGTAATTTACAGTTAAGTATATTCGAGATTATCGGTTAAAACGTAAGAATGTTGTATACGAGGAGGAAAAATGTAGGAAACAAATACTCCTTTAGGATGTTGCCCAAAAATTGTGCTAATCAAATTCCCTTTTGTGATATTTTCTTTATGGACACAAGAAACATTCAATTGTACTCTATGAATCCAAACGATCAAGTACCATGAAATTGGCTACATTCACTCACATTTAATGAGGCGAATTAGGGCGCTTCACAGCGCCTCTTTGCCAGATACGAGAAACTAAATGCAGCAGCAATGTAACTGCTGCGATAGTAGGGCTGAATTTTAGAGCTCAACTTTAGAGTAGTTCAAGTAAACTGATAATAATGAGGGTTCATCGAAGAGGTGATAGAAAGCAATTTGCAAATTCGATCGATTCTATTTGACGAATTTCATATATTCATAAGGAAATTGAAGAAATTTTATAGAATGAAAAATGTGATCGTAAACCGATATAAAAAATATCGTATTGTTAGCTTTGCCTTTGAAGTGTTCGCAAACAATCAAACAAACATATAAACGAACAAACAAAAACACACACATACATATACACACATACACACACAAATGCACTGAACACACAAAATCACAGAAAAACATATAGATAACAAAGTCGCATCGCCATATTTGCATAATTCGCTCAGTACCATCGATGCTATTGCAAAAAGCACAGCAACTAGCCCATAACTTTCATATTCGAACGCCAATATATGTTTGCAATAAATTTCACTAATACATTCGATCGTTTTATTAACCATTTATGAAGACGGAATTGTGCTATTTTTCAGTTTCAGGGGCAGTTTCGGAGAAGTAAAGGCTCTACAGTCACCGAGGAGAGAGGAGGAGATGGGTAGGGAGCAGTTCCCTATCGAAGGGGCACGACCCACAAACGCCCATTACAAATCTATCACTTACTTCACATCAAAAGGCAAGGAAAAAATATATTTTCAGTGCTCACTCTTAAGAATCATAAATAAACTCATCTAAGGAACGTATCACAACAGCTATCATCGAATGCAGCAAATACGCCGTATGCAATTGAATGTATACATACACTGCAGCACGAAAAAAAGAGCAAAAAACAGAGGAACGAACTGAACGAGAAAGGGAGAGAGACCGCCGAGTATCCTCCACTACTGCCTCCGAGTGAGAGACGTTCTACGATGGGCTGCTTAAATTAGAGACAAAACCAGTAAGGGCCGAACGCATTCCTAGTGCATTGCACTTTCGGCTTTGTCGTCTTCCGATACATTCACATGACTCACGTTCTTTCGAAAGCGATTCGCTACTTTGCATTGAATTCCTATCGGACTGGATCCGTCCTTATGGGACGATGGTGCAAACGATATCAGGCATATAATACGAGACTGTGGGTATCTTAATTCGTACTTCTTAATTTGAAAGGTGGAATTCATTAAGATTCATTTGCGATAACAATTCATGCATGAAATCATCAAAATGCTAGCGTGATGCGTTATATGAAGGTTTATGAAATGCTAGAAAATTAAAGCCACCGTTTCCGGTAACTGGATCCCTTGAAGATTAAGGATCATTATGGTTAAAGGTTGAAGGGAGTGATTGACAGATGAAGTAGGAAAGCGAAAGTTTTCGAACCTCGCTTGGAAGTCTCTCAAATTACGGTTCATCTATACGACCTGAAGGCTTAGAAGCTTGGGGAACCACGAACGATTTCTTCTCAAGGTCAGCACCACTTGAGCGCCAAAGTATTTAGTATATTATCGTCACCTGAATTCGGACTATAATAGTTACTTTTCGACTGCCCTCTAGGCGTCAGTGCTTCGAAGAATTCAAAAGAAAGCGATCGAAACTGCGATAACTTTGAACTTTCCTTCATCGCTACGGCTCTCTTAAAGAAGGCAACTGGAAAATTTAAAATCGCGCAGACTTCATTCAAGCTTCAACGTTCACCTGATTCTCCAGTCGATATCAAGGGCATTTAACAATAAACCTATAAATTCCTCAAATATTCTTGTGACAATGAAATTTCAGAGTCACTCTCTATGTACTAATTAGAAAATTTTCTTAAAAAACAACTGTAAGACAAGAAGTAAATTCAAAGCGCAGACAAAGCGCATCATTAAGATCGATGGCCGGATGCGTAACAACTGAGTGAATGAGTGGCACGCGTATTTCTATCGGTGCTCATCGTATCGGAAGCGTTGTCCTCTCATTTTGGCGCCTTCTCTTTAAATCGCCTTTATTCGCCAAGCACATTCACTCCTCTGTTCACAATCCTCGAAGATTCGGTTAGCTGCATCGAAGTTTTGCGGAGTTCGATGAGAAAATATTTCTCACTCGTTCTATCGTGCATTATTGACTTCTCTACCTCTACGAGCAAGAAGTGCTTCTCCTTATAGAGGAAATTACCGTTTATTTTCATCCTACTCATAAATATAGGTTATTCTCATTGGCTATCCTCTGCACTACTTGTACCTTCCATCATCCTCTAGCACACATTTCAAACATTCGCCTATCGAGTTCTATTTAACGCAATATTTGTACAGTAATAATCTCGCTCAGTCATGAAATGTTACGACGGGAACACTCCCTCTTTGCATGAAGTGGTGTCTTTTGACGGGTTTAACATCGACGAAGAGCCAACAGAGACAACGGAGCCAAACAAAACTTTATTCGGAAATATGAGAGAAGCAGAAATCAATTGAAAAATATAGCAGCATAGTATGCGAATTCAATGATCACCCAAACAGCAAATCGATTTCGCACCAAACCGACAGCACTTGCTTCTACTTTTCACATCATTCAGCCATCCATTAGAAAATGTTCCACAAAAAATTCCTCTCATAGAAGGCGTAAAATGAAAGTTCCACCAACTATAAAAATATTTACGCTCGTTGTTTGAGCAAACATTCTCTCGAAATTTCTCTATTGATGTGAAATATTAAACTAATGCCGAGTTGAGATGGTAGTGAAACGAGTGACGAAAGAAGTGGACGGAAGGCTACCCGATCCTCTACGGAATATCCGCATCATATTTGCTAAACGCAGCATCGATGGTATCCAAAGTAAAAAACTAAGAGGGAGGGGGAAAGGGTGGGAGAGAGGGGATGGTGGTGGACATGCGAGACGAGAATCTAACATCCATAGTGCAGACGAAATTATTATTTGATTTTACAAGATAAAACTGCAATAATGCCTAAGAATAACGATGTTAAGCAGTGCATTGAATAAGCCTTATAAAACGATACATTAGGAGAATATACACTCAACCATAAGTGAATAAAGTGGTGAAAAATAAGACTGCTGAGGTATTATGCCATATAATGATCCCACAACACATCCGATGTCAACGACAAGTGACCAATCACTTCATCAGCTTCAGTTATCTTTCGTTTCTCATCGCTCATCGATAGCTTCTACCATTAGTGATAAAGGTCTTTTTATAAGTCCACTCGCATGGCTAAAGTATACTTCTCGATCGAAGCATTATATCAAATTTGGACGCACCGTTATACAACATTCAACTTTAAAATTTCTATTCGTAAGCAAATCAAACCATTTGGCCGATAATTACCATTGATTTCCTTTATAGCGGAAGTTCATTTGAATCCTTTTCTGATGACATTCTGTTAAAAATGACGAAAATTAAGCATTTCCTACAGGCATGCTGGACTTATGTATGGCTGTATTGCCGAAAAGCTTTAGTTGAGTTCAATTCGAACGAAATTTGCACAAAAAACTCATCGAAACTCGCATAATATTCCTTGAAGAGATCACGCTTCAATTAGCATGAATAAGTAGAGAACACACTGGCATTCGGCTTATAAATGCAGAAAATATAAGTGATCTCATGTGACTCTATAGTCTATTATGAGTTTCATGCATAGCGAAGTTTGACATGACGTAGTAAAGCAAGGAAGTTTATTTTCCGGCCTCTTTCTCGATGAAAGAGGTCTTTAGTGTGGGGGAATCCAGCAATATCTGAATCCAGTGATGCCCCAAATGAAAAGATCTCATAAAAAGTAAATAAAATCATTGCATTGTTGATAAAGTACTCGCGTGCTAGCAGATTTGTTCACCTTTGAGATTCATTCATCGAACTGTTGTCCTTGCAACCTCATTTAGAATATGACTCACTAAGCCTCATGTAATACTGCTCATATCGCATACGTTCATCTAATTCTCTCTTAACTTTCCGCGCATTCCATTCGATTTTCCTCCCAACACAATATGAGGCTTTAATTCTGTGATCGGAAAAATACCTGTCGAGTTTAAACCATCAAAGAACGAAAATAAGAGACAATAGAAAGGAGCATCGCATAGAAATTCAGTGAATTCACGCTCAACAAGTAATTAAAATCGCCGCTATAATAAACGCATCCAATAGAGTCTTTTCATTGGAATATTGCTTAAGAAAGGGAAAATATTGGCCTCAAATTTTACTCGGGGAGAATATTCTCTCAACTTTAGTTGCTTGACGTATTTGCTGAAAAGAGTTCTTCGTTTCAACGAGCGCGTTCCCGTTCGAATGCCCTCTTCTCTCTACACGCAACCGGTGTTTTTTTGTGGAGGATGGTTAGATGGTAAAATGTTTACTTAAGTGCTGACCTTAGGAAGTATACTCAGCGTCTTGTCAGCGAAGTGAAATATCGTTTTTCGATGAATACGGGATGAGGACATTTAAAGATGTATAAATAATTCGCAAAAGGCCACTCAAATTACAAACTCACCTTTTGTATCGTGGAATTACACTGAATAGAGAATTATCGCTGGATTTTTGTGGAGTAACCTAACGTTGTCCAATCTTCAGGTAGCATATGCAGGTTTAAACATCATTTGTGGAAAATTCTAGCGGGTGAAGTTTCATTGAAGGCAACTTTTCGAGGTTTCTACTGTGAAACAAAAACGCACAATGTTCAGCATGCTCCTACTCATTTTCAAGCATCATTTCATTGAAAAGTGGGCTTCGCTTCCGACAGTTTACTTCGTCACAAGTATTTCGTCTACACACCGCAACCCCAACAACCAACAATAATCAACGAAACAGCCCAATACACACTTATATAGGCCGCCGGAGTACATGCACTGTCATAGACACAATTTGGATTTCGACGTCTGTTATGAAATTGCCCGCCTTTGTTTATATAACTACATAGACTTCTGTAATCTGACACACAAGGGAGCTTTGTTTCCTCGTGGTATCACACCGGTGGCAACCTGCACCAAAAATCACGCTCGCCTTGAATGCGACATCAGATTTGTGGTTTCGAAGTGGAACTTGCTCTGACTGAATTTCATATATAACTCCCCTTTCCTCAGTTCTTTTCTGTTTTCAAAGGCGAGTGATGTGAGATTGCCAACGTTTGTTTGGAAATGTCATGGTGTAGGTTTCGACCCAGTGCCCTCGTCCGGTCACCGGACGAAGCGCGACAATTGTCACTTGTAATCGTTGCAGTAACTCAGCAATTGTTGCTGATGTACTGTTGAACAACGGTGCTTTGAGGCATGTTGTGGGCTCAGTGCTGCATTATACAAATAGCGACTGTGCACGCACATGTGATTTTGCTACATGTAACTTTTAAATTTCGGCTGCATTCCTGCGTTTTTTTAGAATCCTGCTCAATGGTTTCCAAGATTTCTGATGGCATCCTTAACTCCTTTTTTCTCTGTTCACTTTATGGGTAATAGAAAGCGGTAGCAACATGGGAGGATTCCAAATCCTGGAGTCAACTTATTCGCCTGCAGTCCCACAAACCTATGAAAGTACGATTTATCTGCTTCCAAACCGTCGATTTATCTGCTTGCAGAACAGCGTATAAACGCCATATGCATTCACTCAATATGTCGTTTGCGTGCGCGGATTCGAATACGTCAACGCCAGCAGACGCAAGCAGAGAACGGATCAAAGCAAACGACTACGAGACACCCTCAAAGGCGATCGTTCCTGCCTCGGATCAGCCACCACAAGCGAGGGCTCGACAGGCTATTATGGCTGGTGCGTTAACGGTTGATTGCAACAGAAATGTAGGTGTGAGGAGCATCAAATCGGAATTCATACCAAAACCCAGGAAGGTTGTAAAGTTCTATGATGAGTTGAATATCGCTTCTGAGCAGAAATGTTAGTCAAGGAAAATGCTGAGTTACTTTCCATCTTCGTTGAATTGCCCTAAAACACGCATCGCATTCATATATTCTGCTGCCTAGTCATATTCTTTCTTTAATCCCTCTTTTCTGTTGCCTCACAGATTCGGCGTTAAGTGGCAGTCTAATGCCGTAAAGTCCATGGTGGTGTAGCATTTTTGCATGCATTTGCTGCAGTCTGTTTATTGTCTTTGCCTTTCTGTATGAGCTCATTTACGTAATTCTTCCACAGCTCCGTTGTATTGTTGTTCTGTAGTTTTCTTGTGTGGTTTTTTACGGCGGATTCTGTTCCTATCAGTCGTTCTAAGTCATTTCGCTTCTATATTTAAAATATGAATATCTCGATTATCTGTTGCTCATAGACACACATCGCCTCTCGCATTCCATTCGTCTTGTCACCGATTGTGTTCAGTCTGTTGAAAGTTGTAACGTTCAGTGCTGATTCAGCAAGGTGTGACGCTAACTCAACGATCAGGCTGTCCCTCAATCTCTGATGCTCATATAATTGAATATTTTTTTAAAGTATAGTTTTAGTAGATGAGTTACTAAACTTGTCCAGTTGTTGGGCTTGAAATTAACTTTTGTTGTTATTTTTACCAACATCTGGTCGAAATTAGTCCACAGTTGAGCATTTTGTTCCGCAGACGTTTCATTTGCTATATGATATGACCTTGAAAACGATCATCACTGTAATGGGTCGTCCGAATATGGACTTCTGTGAAACGATGACTTTCTGCTTCAATTCCCTTCATGGATTCATTTTAAACAGCTATTGTCATAACGCATTCATATGCCGTTATCAATTGTCAGAGATTGAGAAAACGAGTGTCGTCATATAAAAAAAATATAATGAGGAGAACCAAAGTGGTAACTTCTGAACCGTACAACTTAATGCGATTATTCACGAATCGCTGGGTGTTCGTTTCCTGCGAGTGCATTTTCTTTGCGCAGCACGAGGTGGATGGTCGTCCAAAGTAACCATGAGATGTTCTCCCACGTCGCAGTTCCCACGATATCTGTTTACATGGTTATTATGCTTATCGGATGGTTTGGAAATATAAATATCGTCATTGCGACCATTAGGGACAGGTGTATTTTATCATAGGGATTTTTAAAACATATTCATCGAATCGCAGAAGAAAAGCTTGAGCGTAAGAAAGAAGATTTCAGACAAACTGTAAAAAACGATAAGCATATCAGTTGAAGGTAGGGCACGTTGTTGAGTTTCCACCAGAACGAAAGGAATTTTAGAGCTGTGCATGGGTCGTGGATGACGTTTATATGTTGTATTCATCAAGTTACCTCAAATGCCCATATATTAACACGTTATCAAGCACAGTAATCGATAATCCGCAATTCTGTTCACGCTGAAGGCCGTTCAGTCTAGCCTCGTTGACCTGGGTTACTGAACACGAATACGCCTAACGCGTTTCAACGAGTGCCCAGAATTTAAGCAGTATAAACCCTCAAAATTCCTATGTGCTTTCTACGTTCATTTTGTTTAGCGAGCGCTTTTTTTTCAGGAATTTGCGGAATCCGTGTAACATCCTCATTGCGGTGCGCTCAGTATGTGACGTTTTCGCTAGAGGTGCTAATCTTGTCACAGCTTATTTCATATACACTGGCGAATACTTCACATCCTTGCGTAATTGCATGCGCCTACTATTTGTGCCGAATATATTTATGCAGTTCTCTGTATGCCATACTCTCATTATCGGAATCGACCGAGTTTTCGGTGTTTCCTGCACGTCGAGGTTCGGAAGATTATTCTCATGTGTTTGTTGAATAGAAAGTTGTCTATGTTTGGGCAGTGATACTCTGGTTCACCGCCCTAAATTACCGAAGCAGGAAATATGTCATCAATTCACTGAATTCAGCTGCTATCTAACAATGTTCATCGTTGAGATGGAAACACATTTGAATATATTCCTCGCGTAATATATTTTTTATTTCTTCAAGATTCCTTATTTATTCGAAGTTCCATCATTTCAGGAAGCAGCTTCAACCATTGTTGAGCAAGTACGATGAGATAATAGAATGTCAGAATGAGTGAACAATCCCCTCGTTTTTTCGTAGTAACAAAAAAGTGCTAAGGTTACAGCATCGGAGTAATATCTCTTCATTTTTGCGATAAGGAATTACGAATCTCCAGCTCACGTAGACAGTTTCATCGCTTTATATGTAATCTTTGCTCGGTTACATATTCCAAGCTAAAATCTGCTTCTTCGGGTCCTTTGTATTTACTCCTTCTTTGTTGTTTTCCGTTTTTCTCCTCCGTTTGCCACAGGTCTGTGACCTTCGTCGAAAGTCGTACATACTAAAAATGAAAAGTTATGCAGTCAGAATGTGGAAATTATTAAGCGAAATCGCGAGTGCGTGTGGAGTGGAAACGGTGCTTATTTAAGCGTTCTTTCTTGTAATCACTGAATAATTCATTGTTGGTTTACTAATTAAACAAATCTGTGTAGATGAATAATTTCATTTGGGAGATATAATGAAGCAACAGAAAAGAAGAGACGAGCAATCGCGTCAAAAGTCTGTCTTCACTGTTCAGAAGACAAATTATAAAGAAGGTGCGGACGAACATTCTTGCCTGGATAACTTTGCACATTTCATAGACCTAGATCGTGCGAAATTTTATAGTGTTAGACGTCGAAATTGTGTAATTAGCCGTGTACGTTGGAAATAACCGTCAAAGTAATTAGGACATCTCGTTTGGATGCAGCAGCTTCTAGGCTTTCTGCTACTTCCGTCATTCATCTGGAATGGAAAGGAATGAGGAAGTCCGTAAATTACAAAATACAAATTTGCGAACATCTGTGCTAGCGACATGTAAATTTCAAAAACATTGTGGACCCCGAAAGCATATTCGGTAAATTACTACGTCGGAAGTTTAAAGATTCACTGCAAGTTGGCAAGATATTAGCAGTTCACGGTTCCTTACTTACATTCTTTTTTGCCGCTTTCCCTTTTCTTTGCTTTTAATCGCAACCTACAGCATTAAATCTCTTTGAGGTCATCAAGCACTTTCTGCATCGGACTCAGTGCTTTTGGTATCGTTCCTACCTACAGGTAAATGCCTTCGGCACTTCAGCAGTTGAGGTGCTAATGCTGTTTGAAGAAAGTATAAAGCTGTTCGAAGTAAACCATGGCCTAAGCACAAAGTGAACGTGAAAAACCTGAAAAGGATTTCATGTTCGTGCAATTTGACGCCATAAATGTTCTCATATCGCAGTGAATGAAATAAAGCCGAGAGGGTCTCTCGCTTCGTTAGCACATTACGTTTTCATTTGCAGGTACAGGGGAATGCACAAAACGACCTACGTTATCGGAATGATGGTTCCTGGAACGACGTTCAGCGCTCTCCAGCTTACCATTGCCTATTATAGCGCAGTCGGCCCGGATATGCATGTTTCATGTTCACTTACCTCAATTCTGTCAATTTTTGAAATTATGATTCACATATATTTTTCAAATTAAATTCACTGCACGTTAGGCCCAAGTAGTGGGAAGAAGTGGGCTAAAACTGGCACTGTTTGAGCCTTTGAGTCACCTCCGCGGAAGTAAAAATATTCACTGGTGATGAATTTTCTACTGCAAACATCGAGTTGTCGCAACATGACGCGAGTGGCATGTGCATGCGCGATCCCTTTTGCCAACCACCCTCTACGTTCGATCATTTATAACGCACAGTACTTTTGAGGAACGTGGGGGAAATGAGTCTAACAAACAAGTGCACTAGAAGGCTGGCAACTAAAAATCCTTAAATTGCAAATATTAGCTGGTAACTAAAAATTACAAATATATAGGCTACTGGTTTCAGAGCAGTTATGTGCACAACTATTGCAATTTATACGAACAACTCTCTCGTGATTACGGTTGTCAGTCATGCTGTACTGAATATTATGGCTGTGTTCGTTTATGCAGCCATGTGGATACTTGTGCGGAAACGAGGCAGTTAGTTGCATACACGTCGTGATCGGAAATCTCATTTATCGATTAATATGAGAACCTGAGCTCACCTTTCATTGACATGAGAAGATCTTTGGCGAAAATTCGAATAGACGGCAGCTGAGGCGCGAAATTACTTCTTCATTTATTTATACCAATCAAAGAAATTGCCGGGAAATCATTCCTCGAATCAAATAGTAAAATCTTACTCGTCCAAGAAATGTGTACTTTAGTGTGTTTGTCTTAGATTTTTCTAAAGAATAAAAGAAAGATACAAAGACTCTGAACTCATCGGTTCATCCCGATCATGTCCCGATAATAATTCAGCCTCATATGCAAAGGTTTTGCGAGGTTGTGGGTAATCGGAAGGAAAGGATGATGACGGGAATCGAGTTTTCTCGTTGATAAGCTGCTATATTTTTGCGGTTACTCCTAAGTGTATTGCGTGCCTTCCAGTCACTCGTTCAAACTGTCAAAATTCTCAATATAGTACCACACAGCAGAATTGTTGTATTTCCTAAGTAGCCTCCAACTTTAGAAATAAAGTGAATTACAGTCTTCGTTGTCATAATGAATGTTTTAAAAAAGGTGCGCTCACCGTGGCAACGATTGTTAAAACACTCGTGTTAATCGTCACGTTTGATGTCTGCGCGTGGCTTCTGACGGTGGTTACGTTTTCAACGACAATGATCTTTCGCTTGGAAATGCCCGCTACGTTCTACATTTCACTGCTTGCTAGCGTCTTCGTGAATATTGGCTCTGCATCTAGCTTCTTTCTTTTATATGGCATATGGTACGCCTCTATTTGAAATTCTGAGTTCGTATTACTTCTTGTCTCCAATTCGATTCAAAATTCACTGCACAAACCCAAGCTTCAGAATCTGAATGCCTCCTGCTGAGTTCAGCTGACGGCATGGGTTTAGTTGCATTTGGTGGGTATTCCCCACCAGGAAGCGGAATATGAGAAGCGAAAAGGTAATATGGTGTTGTCCTCGCTGAATCACTCAGCACATATCATGGTATTGATGACACAATTTTCTTTGTTGATAATATGTTGAGTGTGTGAATATTTAGCGCTGACTACAGACATGCTTTCCGACGACAACTGCGTCTCGTTCTGCCTGGGGTGAAGAAGATTCATGTAACGAATCAAAACTGCGCTGGAACTATCGTTTCCACGAGAGGCTTACATGCGCTCAATCAGTTTCCGTCCAGCGGATAGTGTATTCGATCGCTCCACTCACAGGAAAAGTTCACTGCAGCATGCCGACAATTCGGCGTTTCGATGTATTTCATGGAATCTTTGAATCCTTGAGACCGGTGACTGCGAAACGCACAACGTGGAGCGACACAGTGCTGCGGAATGAATATAATTTACAACACTTTATCCGAAACCTGCTTTATCGAAAAATAATAAAAGAGTTAGAAGCGTATCGTCTCGCTCGTTTCTGATTGCTCGTGGTAGATTTCCTCCAGGTAGCGAAAATAAAAAACTTCCCATTAATGGTCTCCTCAAAAAAAAACTGGTCAATTTGTCGCTAACTGAGATCATCGAGAAAACTATGATATGCCTCCTCTCTAGCTCGACCAGAAGGAACACTGTGCAGCGAAGGAGCTCAATGATGAAATAGCTTGTTCTTTAGAATGGAAAGTTTTCCTCATGAAACATGAAGCGAGTTGTTTTTTTTGTAAAATCCGATACATTAAAGTTGTTCGTTGATTTTTTTTTTGGAACACTATCCGGCCTTAGTATGAGGACAAGCATTCGGTGTATTAGTGCAAAAACTCCATAATAAATATCAGGAACAAAGCGCCCGTCTTTGTATTCGTTTTTCTGGAAATTTGAAATACACAGCCGATAGAGTGACTTCATTTAGACACGATGTTCAGTCAGTCGTTCCTTTGTGCCCTCAAAACTACACTGGCTGAAATTGCGCCTAAAAAATGCAGCCACCACTACATCAAAGTCGATTAAGGAGAAAAATGAGGCTTCATCTAACCTGCCTAATTACTGGCCGAAATCAAAGAACAATATTTGACCGGAAGAATCGACTCATTGCTTTCATGAGTATTTTGAAAATGTTCTTGCAGAACGCATCAAAGCCTCAAATTTTTTTCGCAGACAGCAAGCACACTGTGTCATGTCTGCGCGTTTGTCTCGCGCTAGAGTAATTTATAGCCACAGTCAAATTAGGTAGGATACAGTAACAACCCTCGATGGGCGTACTATTTATTCCATGAAAACAGTTGGGAAACTGCTGCTTGTGGCAAACAATGTTCTTGACGCCCACAAAAGTCATTGTAAATTGTGTCGAAGTTGGGTGCGGAACAGATTCTCTGCAAATAGAGAATGAGGAAGAAACCTTTTTTTAGTTGAGCGCTTCGGAAGGAAGCAGGTGATAAAGTAGAATGAAACTGAGTAGATGCCGAGTAGCGAAAGGTTTTCCGACAAGTTTGATTACTCTCAATCTATTTTCTCTCCAGAATTGAGCATCTTTCAAGATGAGGCAGAAATCGGGCTGATGAATGATTGAAAGTTCTTTGAACTGCGAGAATGATACTTACATAATCGCATTACATCATGATGCTCGTGCAGCGATATAACTCAACGAGCGGTTTTTCATCTGCAACGACTCACTGTATTCAATTAATCCAGATATGAGTGAAGCATAACGCAGTAGTAATTCACGACGTTCACTGTAATAAACTCGCAGCTCTTCACATAAACAAAGCATCGTCCATTTCAATTGGTGTCGAGCTACTACTGTGTGGTGCACGAGATCCGAGGCGAGTGCAGGAGAAGTTTACTGAAGCAATCGAAGTGACTAACTAAACATCGCACAATCTACGAACAACTATATGACTGCATATAAGCGTAAAACGACTGACGAGCTTAAAATCTCGAGATATTGAAGTAGAGGAACATCAGAATGCTATAGGGTAGAAAAGAATACATGTCACCGAGGTCGATCTATGCAAAAGTGAGTTGCTGCCCGGCTGTTCATCACAACAACTGGAGACTGCCTCAGTGACCGAAGAACGGAAAGCCAAGTGAAGGCATCACTGTAAAGGATGAAAGCAAAAAATCACCGGCGCCTTCGCACAGAGCATCTCTCTGCCAATCTTTTCCGCTCGTCATTGGCGCATTTTATTACCAGATAAATCAACAATCGACGAAGCAAAGTCACAAGAGGTATGTGGGTGGCCGAAGAAATCTTTAAGTCCCATATGCAACTTGGTTCCCTTGAAACTCTCATGAGCATATTTGGTACGCGAAAAAAGTTCTCCAAGATGTCACCTGTCTGACGTTCGGAATGAGTGGCTCGATGCACCACAATGCTCTTTTGTTCGACGGTTTTTCACTCAACAACCTATTTATCGGTTAATCGAAACTTCTCACTGCCAATCAAATTCCTCATCTAATGTTTGTCCTCTCTCCTCATTGAATACTGAACCGCGTCCTTCAAAGGAAGCTAGTTTTTTTCCTGAAGCTGCTTTCGGAAAAAACAAAGTCGATCTTCGAACACCTACCGCTATGATTTGACTGTCCTCGTGGAAGATAACCATAAAGTGTATGGGTCACGTTTATGAAGGTTTGGAGGTGCTGATTTTCCCCACATCGACGTTAAATTTAGGCAAACCTGCCGGATTTGATAAAGGCGTGTTGACTGGTGACGATACGAGCACACGGTTTACTTCGTCTGAATAACGTCGCACTCCCCCCCACTCTTTAGCACAGCCTTATATAGGACACTGGAGTACATGCAAGTGTCGGATGTATACATCAGCGCCAGCCTTTCAGTAGAGATGAAAAGAGAGCGCCTCACATTTGGGCATATCTTCAACATAAATAGAAAGTATTGGATTATCCTGATCCGTCACCTGTTGCTCCGGATCCTTTCTTCAAGCATTCGATGATTAAAGTCATTCATTCATCGGCTCCAGCTTATATCCATTCAGCCTAGGGTTGGAGCAAGATGCTGATTCGTCGCTTCCTTGCCTTTCAGCCCTTTCGCTGGCCGTCTTTTTATTTAGCTGAATAGCTTTCATGCTGACTTCTACGATGCCGTGACACACAAAGAGCTTGTTTCTTTGGTAGTGAGTTCATTCCTCCGACGAGCCAACTGCACCAACTCTCGCCTCGCGTTAACGCGACAACCCTTCCACGACTACTAGAATCCATTACGAGTAGGCGTGAATAGCCGGTTGGTATAGACCACTTCACTGGAGGTGAACGACTCAACAGCAATAGTGCACTTAACACCATCAAGTTCAGGAAATGCTTATCTCTATACCATGGGACCTCTGTAATCGATATGCGCTCTTTTATGAGCCGAAACAAATTATTCTTCCCTTTGCAGTCAAAATCCTCAATAAACGAGATCTGCTTTTTACTGTGAACTTCTTAGAATGCAATAATTACAACATTCGCCCTGGCATTTCTCTCGCTGAAACGTCCATCCGCGAAGCACATATGGCAATCCGAGACTAAACAGAAATCTTCAGCAAGAGCTGAATCCCGGTCGTAAGGTTAAAACTCCTGGTCGCTAATCATCATCTGCTTCTAGGCAAGTGTGCCGGCTCGTCGATGTAATATTCGGCAACATTCGTGATGAACGATCGTAACTGCACGTATCGAATGTAGAATGGGATTCTGATGCTGTAAAGGAGCCATCTGAACTATCCTCCGACTTCGAATTCTCCCGGAAGTGAAATATCAAGGTGACTCATCTTCCGGGGACTCATTGTTCCTTACGAGCAATACAAGACACAACTAGGCAAAAGTTCGGCAGTAGGACTGGAAGTTTGCCTGGAAAAAAAGAAACCTCTTTGCGATTCCGTAAAACAAAATTGCTCGAGTAAACGGAATCTTAGAAACGATGATGCAACGCGTATATGTTTCAGCTCAAAGTCACTCATCTCAATAGTCTATGACGAAAACCTCTGTGCAGAGCATCGAATTAACTCGCAATTGAAACGACTAACGAAATTAGAGACGATATGAGACGATCTATTGTCCACAAATTTCCGCATATAAACACAGTGGGGAGTAAACTTAGCAGCTAATGGGCACATATATTGGGGGGAATTTTTACCTTTGCGATGTTAATTGTGCAGCTGAGAATTTCCGATCGCCTTCCGAGGTGCGACAAATCGCCTCAGAAGTATCAGCTGAGAGCGCATACTCATTTATTCCACGAAACGAGGAGATTAACTTCATTCGCGACGTTGCGAGAAATATTCGCATATCGGCAGCTTATGGAGAGAAGATAAAGCCAACAAATAAGCGAATTTAGCAATTTAGCAATTCAACAGAGATTACAGAGGAGGAGAATTCCACCTAAACAAATATACATATAAAATATCCGGGAATGAGGTTATTGCAGCCGGCTTCCACAAAATGTCCAGGAATGAGGTTATTGCAGCCGGCTTCCACAAAATGTCCAGGAATGAGGTTATTGCAGCCGGCTTCCACAAAATATCCAGGAATGAGGTTATTGCAGCCGGCTTCCACAAAATATCCAGGAATGAGGTTATTGCAGCCGGCTTCCACTATGAAATCCACCGTGGTGAGTGGCAAATATGCCATTTACATTTGAGCAGAAATCATTGCCCTATATAAATGTCGGAATTTCGATCCCATCTCTCTCTCTCTCTCTCTTCTTCACTTCTGTTTCTGGAAGACTTTTCAGGAAAATATCAGCGCGATCATGTGAGCGAATAATTTTTTGCATATGCAAAATTTGAATTTTTAATATAAAAGTAAATGAAATTTAATTAATTTTCGCTTTTGAACGCTGAAATGAGACGAGGTGAAATGCGAACACACTCGAATATAGCTGAAGGCGTTTATTGATGGGCACAAATAGCGTGCTGGACATTAATCGAGAGTTGAAGGTCGGAGAACCGTCGACGCAAAGAAAGACTGACCCGAACGATTGCGGTCCGCCTTATATAGGCTTCAGGTCAAGCAAAGTATGAGTTGAGCAATGAGAAATAGCAAAAATGCGCGATGTTATGAAAGCAAAAGGTCAGCGTCCCATCACAAAGAGATATCTGAGTTGGGCTCTTTATCGCCACATCCAACCGTCAAGAACTTAATATAAAGTTTAGAGCTGCAGCTGATTTCCGCATCTATCTCGAGGGATATTTATGAGTTACGTATAGTCCTTCCCTCCGAACCTAGCCATATGCGGTATGGAGTATGTGCTTTGGTAGTGGAATATACCGGACTAGGCGAAGGTGAGGTCTAGGAAAGTAGGTTCTACACTTAGTGGGGTTATAGGGTTGTGGGTGCTAAGAAGTAAGGAAGTACTTCACATCACTGAGTTATGAGGGTCACGAGAGATCTCGTGTAACATCAGAATTTCCATTCTGGTGATTACCTGATGCGACTAGAATTCGCTATGTACAAGCGGTCTTTTTCACGAAGTTTAATTCCCACCTACGCTGAAGTGGAGCCGATGTTTCCATATCTATAGAGGAATTTTTAAGTTTTTCATTTTTTCCATGGGCATTCGTTTCCACAACGCGTATTTCGCAGAAGCGAGAAATATTTTTCTTCGTGGTGAATTTTATACGAAGAAACCTGTTGCCTATTGTTGCGAGCGGTGTTCATCCGGATCCGTTTCCATAGAATAGCACCTGCGATACCTTTTTGCAAAGGAACCACCTCCTCCTTTCTGCTATGAGACCTGGAAAATAATTTTTTTCCATGGCTCTGAAGAGTGATGTATTCTTCGCGTACACTGACAAGACCGTAGTGCACTGCAAGATAGTCCACGTCGTGAGTTACGTGTTCCTTCGAGCATCCTTTGGTTGGAAGCATCTGCATATAGTTACATCGTGTACGCTTTCGATCATCTGATGTGAGCTTCGGCAGGGTCCTCTTTATTGTTAACTTTGTCAGCTGATAAGATGAAATCTGCATGAGTTTCGCATTGCTGACGTCTTCAGAGTGCTTTTTGTTTGAATTTTCAGTTCGGAGAATAATCACAAATTGCAGATGACATCCTCAAGCGAAGGTGCTATCAACGATGAGGAGGTATTTGAGATAAACGATTTCACCGTGGTGACGGCACTCGAAAGCTTCATTGTCGGCATCGAGGCAACTGTGTATTCATGGGGACTCGGAAAGGGCTCGTGCAATGGCAATCGCTTCGCACTTAATAGGGTATTTCTCGATTTCTCAAAACCATCTTTTATATGTCATGGAATCGTCAGTTTTGAAGTCGAGTGAGACTGCCGGCAGATATCTAAAAGTGGGATCAAGAAGTTCACTTCACCATCAGTCCTGTCTCATCGATAATCGAGTACCTCGAAGGGATAACACGTAATTTTCGAGAGTGGAACGTTTCTGAACAATGAAATGTATCGTCGGTTTTGCATTGACCATTATATTAATTCATCCACTATCTCCTTTGCTTTTATGGGCAGCCGTACGTGCCTGAGACGGTGTCCTTTCAGCACCCCCACCTTGCTATCGACCTTAAAGACATCAAATTCCAGAACTGCTGCGGCGTCGTAGTGATCTTTCCAAGATGAGTATCAATCGTGGTAATGCTTAAATTTATACGCTTCCGAGGACAGCATATTTGCCGATCATTTTTGATTCGTTGGTAGAGTGTTGTGTATTGGTGAGCATGCCAACACCACATCGGTTTGGCGTCATTGATGTTTTTTAGCGGTGTGATTGCCAGAATGTTAGAATAGCTCATGCTTAAAATCTCTAGCAAAGAATAGAGACGATGAGATAGAATAGTCTCAGTTTTCATCATTTCCTTCTAACAAGTCGGCTTGAAGGATATCTTTTCAGAATGTGATTGCATCGTGTAAGTGGGATTCGAAATGTGCTAAATTGGTTTTCGGTGACAATAATGCCCTCAATCTCGCTTATTTTTGGCCGAGAAATTTGGATCGCCTTGACGATAAGCGCGACTCACAAGATGCTCCATCGTCAGCGACTACTGATGGTGATTATTTGACCAATGCCGCTAAACTTTTACTAGCCACGGAGTTGGACTTCTGTCCCGGATCGATTATAAGCAGCCAGGTTTATATTTGTGTTTGTTTTTTTTGTCTCGCCTTGACAAATTTAATTCTTTTCTCTTTCGTCTACAAAAAATCAGCTAGAAACGCTCAATTCGCAGATATTTTGCTGTGCTATCGAAAGGTGCCCTATCAAATGTATTGCAAGATAGTACAGTAGCTTAAATAGGGCATCCAGAGTATACGGCCGGAGATCAAGAACTCGGAGCCTCTGGAGTTTTGAAGGTGTTATCCAACCGGCAACACGGGGCACGAACTAGCAACGAAAACAGTGCAAAACTGAAACATTAAAAAGCGTCGTTTCGAAGCACTGCAGTTTTTTTTTTCGATTTCCATAGCAAATATTAGGATAGACTTTGAATTCATCGAGAAATTTCATGTAGCTCATAATGTCATTGCTTAGCAGATAATTAAACATTGCTAGGAGAAGCATTTTACAGTTCGGAGTATTGGAGTTCTTGTTGCTGACACCATTCGATTGGTCAAGCGATAAGGTGGTCAACGAGAATCAACTCCAAACGATACTTTCTGCTGTGAATGTCGCTCTCTGCACCACCGAATGGTTCATATTTATACTGTTGAATATTATATATGAGAGAATACGATGAGGGAGGAATTTCGTTTTTTACATTTTTGCTTATCTTTCATTGTCAGTTATAAAAACAAAAATCATTCCACGATCACCAGTAGAATGTCTGAAACCGGAATTTAGGGCATCCTATAGTTGATATAATTGTACTTCGGTTGGTGTTTCGTGTTAATCGCTTCATTCCTTATTTACTTCCAAATTGTTGTGAATTAATATATTTTAGCGAGTTGCCGGTGTTTGTGCAATACGGTGATGGTGATCGGCAGCTATATTTCGGCGTGTGTCAAAATCATTCTGTTCGAACACATTTCGAATCGGTGCATTTACGTTGTTTGCAGCCGGCACATAGCCATCTTTCTGGTCTCCTCGAAATATTTACCGACAAAGTGGTGCGTCCATTATTGAAGTTTCTTGTTCATTTATTTATTTTTATAATCTGCCATTTCTTTAGCTAATCTTATGATATCATTTTATTCTATCACAGTTATCACAGAAAAGCGAAGAGTCGATTGTTGTATTCATCAGTTCTCGTACCTGGATAACAGTGTCCTATTCGATGAGTGACATTTTTTCGTGTGCTAACTTAACCTTTATATCTGTATGAATTTATGTATGACAGGAGGAGGCAGCTATAAAAACATGAGATCGTCGCTGTTAGTCAATGTAATGAGGTGGGCTTTTATAATGCAATATTCTAGAACTGCGAATTGATCGACACGAGTGCAGTTCGCGTGTCCATTCAAGTCGATTATAAATTGGAGGTAAACTTTATTGCTTAATATTTTATGCGAAATTGCATGCTCATTCGGCATAATGCTTCTGTAACCTAATTTTAAAGCTAAACGTCATATCGCTTGATTGCTGATTACATAGTGAATATCTGTAAATTGGTGCAATCATTTCCAAAATCCAGCGTGTCGTACACTCAGAATAACTTGTCAGATAGCCCTGGTCTAAGTGACTGTAGAATATGAGACATTTTAAAGTGCCAATAAAGCGATGAGAAGGGAGAAGAAAGTGATAGAGACGAAGCCATTCGTCACACGCAGTCGAATAAAGAAAATTCCAACTTGAGGTTTTTCGTGCTAAGAGAGTGCAGCTATTGATTATAGTTTAGCTGTTCTAGTGGATTTTCATATTAGGTTTTAGCTGCCTCATTAAACTTTTATGTTTAGAGGAATGTTTCTCGTTGTTGCAGTAGTTGTTGCCGCAGTTCACTAGCACATTGCTGCATCTGCCTAAGTATCAGACTTAATTAAAAACCGACCTCTCAGCCGTCTTTATTAATCAGCAAGTGAACGAGGATTGCTTCAATCGTTTCTGTCATTCTTGGTGACATTAATTCCGTAAAACAAATCCAAACTGACTTTGTATTCTTAAAGTGACGTTGCATTTTTTAAGTTTCGAAAATTATGTAGCATCTTTTTTATTTAAACAAAGATCGGTTTTTGCATTTTGAAGCATAACTGGCATTTTCTTAGCACCTAATTGAATATTTTCAGGAATCATTGGATGTGATACCACATTTTTCCTCGACTTATGCTCAGATAAATCAAACTTCAACACCGAATGAACTGTTTATTGGTAGCACTCCGCGCTTGCCATTTGGTGCTGCGTCTGATATACTTGAGTTAGTCTGTAATCTTTTTAATGACTCATAGAGATATGTTGAGAGGGGAGGACATGTAAGAAGATTTGTTTTACCTAATATGAGTTGAAATCCTCTTTTCTGTTAGCTTTCTCCATGAGAAGGTGATGAGCGCTGAAAACTCTTAGAATTCAGCCTTAGTATTTTGATAGATACCAGTAAGTGATTTCCAAATTCTCAATGATGAAAATTGTCATGCGTGTGAGCGGTTGAGGCTGCATCTGTGACATATGCTTCCCTCTCCTTTGTAGTCAGTCATAAATTCAGTCGACGCTCATGACCTTTATTTGCCCTAAGACTCTGTTCGATGTTGAGGAATATGCAGTGTGTTTCTTTACTTAAAAGTCTGAATTCTTGTGGACAGGAAGCGATATAATGCTTCATATCTGGATAGCTCCCTTTTGGAATCCATTGGTAAGTTTACCAGTGGGAAACATCGGAGGAGGCAGCTATGTGGAAATAAAAGAGGCCTACGTTTTGTTTTTCACTCTGTGGAACCTGAAGAATAAGAAGCTGTTAAAAACATTATTTAATGTATTGGACAATGTTATGTATAAATTTGAGAATTCACGATATGCATAAACCGTCATTCTCCATATATGATTAATTCAGAGCAGTATATTGTTGCAATGTTCATCAGCAATTGAGTTTAAGCGTTTTCTACCTGCATACAATGTGGCCGAATATGAGGCAAGAAACAGTGAATGAAAACGACGTTTATTCGGATCTAGACCCTTTAACAGCACCATTCTGGACTGCCTCTGCATCATTTCAGGAGGGATCGCCTTGTTTGATGAGTAAGTAGGATTGATTCTTTATTTGTTTGTTTTTTCTCTTACTTTTATTGATGCAGCATTTGTCTATCTTACTTTTTAACCGTGTATTTTGTTATTGTTATCTGTGTCAAAAATTGTCTTATTCTATAGAATTTTAATGGAATGTTTTGATTATTCTGATGCATTACCGCTTAGCGCGATATTCTTTTGTGTTTCTCATAGACAGATTTGAGCAGTTTGTGCATTCAATGCTGTCGATATAGTGGTAGGGAGAAATGAATTTCCAGAAATGTCTTTCAGATACGTAGATTTAACCAGAAATGAGTTCATATTTCGCTATTGGCGAGCATATTCGAACATCCGTATAACTGCTTTAGAAGGCGCTAGTTTTTGCTGCTCATTCAAATATTTAATTGTTATGTGCTTGTTAGTTAGTATCCTAAGTAGCAGAAAAGTCGATATAGATAAGGTGGGATTTTCATAAGCCCCGTGGTGGATCGACTAGAAGATATGATAGGAAGAAAATAGATGTTTGCAGTAGCGATCATAAAATTTCCCCGCAGAAGTCGTGTAAGAAAAGTGAAGTTTGGATCTGTTTTCGGCATACATTCATTTTTTGCTGAAGCTTGAGAAACATTCTATTGCTTCACTGTTTAGCCGAAGCATCGGAAGCTTAAGTGTGGCAACTGATAATGAAATATTATAAAGCAATATAATGCAATACGGCGTTGTGTTTTCAGATCTCAGTTTAAAGACATTATTGGATACGGCGAATGGTATGGAAGGCAAACTACATCTCTCCGGCATTTTGGGTGTGGCAGCCGAAGGTGAAACGTTATCGGCACAGGCGGCACTCTCATCGCTTGTTCAACCTCAAAGCATCTCTATAACGAACCCTACTGGTATCGTGGTAGAAGAGAGCACAGCAATACCTGCGGTATTATAGCCTTCCGTCAAGCATATCTAAACCTTTTCATTTAGTGTTTTGATCTTTTTCCCAGCTGTAAAGACGTTTTCATCTTCCTTTAGAGAAAGCCAATCAGTGAGAAGTTTCATTTTTCGAGATAAGTTTCACTACAGTGGCAATAGGTTGTAAGGAGCGTCTTTCTATAGTGTTTTGCAAACTCCCATTGGCTTCGTTCATTGCATTATTCTTTCAGCATCTGTGAATTGAAACGTGATTCAGTTGTAACTTGTAATTTGCATCTCCCAGCACTCATTTTTGAATGTTTCTTCTATGAGTACCAGAAGGGTCAATATTGCGGATTTTTATCTTTCTAATAAAGGCACAGGTTTGTTTCTTTCCAGTCGGAGATGTCTCGTTGGATCAACGCCATTTTCACGGAAGGAGAGCGGCTTGAAGAGGCTTCTACTTTTAGCGTATCGAAAACAACGAGTGAACATGCTTCATTTCCCGGTGAGGTAGTGAAAGAAAAGTCACCTATCCACCAAAAACACCTGAAAACGAAGAACCAGACGACATAAAACGTGTTCGGAAGAAGTGTATGGTTTGTTAATTTCTCACTTTCCGAGGTTGTCTTTTATCAGTAAAGTCTGCCACATTCGGCAGATACGAAAGAGAGAGGGTCAAAGGTCGAACAACGTATAGTTTTTTTAAATGATTGAGTATCATGTGTGGATGCATCAGTTTTTCGAGTTGTTCTCGGCGGCGTAGTGCTGAGCAATGCTTTTCCAATGTTAAGTCTAGAGATTGCGTAGCATTCGGTGCTGAATTTTGCTGTTTACTCTACCGAGGAGTTGTTCAGTGATATTCAATGATTTCTTTTGCAGCGAATTTCTTTAAAGGATCACTAGATGAGACTCGTGAAGAGGTGCTAATAAGAATCTCTCTGAAGGAGGAATTTGGTGTTTTGCTTTGTTTCATGTGCTCTTTTCACCGCTGTTTATTTGTTCCGTATCTTGAAAATTATAGTCCTTGCACTTTTGCCGGAAATAGAAATCTCGAAAATCTGGCCGGAGAATATGTTTATTATCACTGAAACCTTGAGGACTTTCGATTTTGTTGTGTTGACGTTGCTAGCCTGTGTCTCTTCGATGGGAAAATGAGCACGTGTCCTATCGATGAACGTCATTCTTCGTGGAGAAGTTGTTGATGTGTTGTTGTTGAACTACAAGGTTCATATCAGTCTGCTTTGTGTTTACAGTGCTTCATTCAAAATTTGAATCATCCAGATATTCTTTCGTATCCTCTAAGAAATTTTATCATTGGTCTTTTTAGCTCGCTCATTTCCGTCTTAGACGCAATCCAAACATTATTTGCTGCATTGTTGACTTTGTTTTTATTATATTGAGTGGCTGAGTTATCTGCCTATTCGTATTGTCATTAAGTGACGTTCAGATGTTACTGGAGCACTCGAAAGCTTCATCGCTCAATAGTCTTGCGAGTCGCATCGGCACAGCCCTCGCATATATTCTGTGCCATCACGAAGCTGGTACAAGTGCTTTCGCACAACTTTGGAGTGCAGTTGTAAAGGAATTGCGGAAACGCTGGGAGAATGGCGATTCATTGCCCGGGTATATTCAGGATCCTTCTTGTTCTTGCTTAGATCTCCGATAATTGTTTTCAATGGAATATGGAACCAAACATGTATCATACCTCTATATGGCGTTTATAGAGGAGCATAATCACTGCAGGTTGATCACATGTTACGAGTTTGAAACTATAAGAAAATGTCTCCTAGATTTTGTGGTTCAGCGGTAATATGCAGATTGATAGAGGGAATGTTTTCAAATCCATATATCGCTGGATCGAAGTTTTTTCATTGATTGTGTTGTTTTTCTTTTTGTTAATTTGATGTGGAAGTTAAATTTCCCTAATCTGCGTTGCCTTCACGAAAACATTTCAGTATGGAGACGGATACGGTGCCAGATTTATCGATGTCTCTACTGCAGCAGAAACTGCAAATGCTGCAAAGTTGTATCAATGCTCGAGCACGCCAACATCAAATGCTCGACCAGAAGGGTTCATTCTCTGATGCATCTCGTATGACTTACTCATCACTTGAAGTTATGGATTATATAAACGGGAGAAGATGGTTGCCTAGACATCAGTTAACCGAAATTATGTAGTTGACGATTGCAGGAAAGGTTGTCCATGTGACCATACTATGAGCGAAGATGTGAAGGGAAGATATATATTTTTCGCATTAGCAGCTTTTGGCTTGTCGGAATATGTTCCGATTGATTTATGTCATCAAGGAAATCCTCATCATAGCCGTTAAATGGGGGAAAAGGATTAGAGAAGGAGGAAAAGTTCGAAGAAACTTAAGTTCCGTTGTGAGTGAATTCGTTTCGCAGGTTGAGATTGGTTTATACTTAACATTTTGATATTGTTATTGCGCTTTATTTATGTTGCTACTTCTTAAGTTTCCAACCGGTGATTTCCTAAAATATTGTTGAATGTGTTTAATTAGAAGGTGGTGCAAAAGTAGCAATGGGTTGTTGTGCGATCGATATCTTCATCGCCGCGTTTTCGCGTTTTGTGCTAGTTTTTTTCATTTCAGTATGATGGTCGAAAAATTTTCAACTCCCAAGATAGGGTGACTTTTATCAGGTGCTCAGTACAAGGACTCATTTCCGTAACGGCGTTCTATTGAGAATATAAGAGCTTCGCCGATATCGGCACACAGAAGCCTAAGCACTTCTCATGCGGCCGTCAGACTTCGGAGTGATCAAAATCACTGTCACTCACTCTGAAGAAAGTTCCATCGAGTCATGTAGGAGAATATCTCAAATTTAGGATTGAAAAATGCATTCAGTTCCATAACGTTCACATTGGCTAGGTCCACCTTATATTTCTTTTTCACTTTCTGCCAATATGAATATTAGATATTTTTCCCTTTTATACCTTTTAGGTTGAAAAAATTCCGACGTTTGGTTGAAGGGGGTCTCATAGTTTGCTTTTATCGGGAGGTGTACGCGTTAAAAGTAAAAAGGTTCACAATATACGTCGTGGAAGTAGTGCCAACGAAGGGGCATCACAAGGAAGAATCTCTGTGAAAGTGAGCGTCAGAAATGACAAATCGTATTCATAAAGTTTTCCGCTTAAAATCTCCAATGACCGTTGAAGTTCGTTTCACTTTTCTATTCATTCAACGTTTTTCTGCAGTTTTTTCAAACGACGAATTCTACGATGCAAAAGAATGGCTATCGGAAGAGGACAGTGATGCGGATACTTCTGATAGAGGCTCCGATAAGCTTATCGATAAGAGCGAAAAGGTTCCTTCAAAAACTGCGCAGCCAAAAGGCAGATTAACATCGTTGGCTCCACTCTGTTTGCTTAACGAGCCTAACGTCACGATGTACGAACCTGTAACTCAGGTACAATTTGCTTTAGTGCTGAGAGGATTCATAGCCTAGGATATCCACTTGGAATAGTTCAGCACGTCGTGGTTCCTCTCTGATCATAAGGTGAAATTACTTGTTTCCGAAAAAGATGGTCGTCGAAGAAATTACAGTGGTATTTAATGTTGTGTGTTCAATAACTTTTCGGCTGATGTTTCGTTGGAATGTGATGCTGATAACGCGAGTTATTAGTTATAACTTGCTGCCGCCATTGAAAGCTAATGTTCCTGAAGCGTCGTTTTTTCTTCGGAAAGTGAGTGGAATAATTCTGTTATGCTCTATTTGTTAGGTGTATTATGGCCATGAAAGCAGAGAATGTAAAGAGAATGAATTTTTTTGCTTTGCTAAGTGCTACTTTGAGTAGTTTTTGTTTCGCTATCTTTTCAGTAAACCTTTGTGCTTTTTTTAAGGAACGTTGTCCAATGACCGAGGACATGCTTGAGAGGCATGTGGACGCGCTTTCCTCTCTCGGTAGTGCTGAGGCGAGGGCTAAGGTTCATCTCGATTCACTGCTTTCCGATATGCAGTCGTTCAAAGTCAGCCTTTTCTACTGCTCTCTTATCCCAGACTTCAGTATTTGACTGTTAAATGATAGGAAAATAATCTGATGATGATTATATTGTAGTTAGAAACGGCTAAGCATTCATGCTTGATCACGTACTTCATAAATAGGTTTTTTTTAGCGGGATGAGAGAGAGGATAGAGGGAAGTGGATAGGTGGATTGCTAAATTCTCAGGTATATTGTGTTACATATCATTGGCCACATTTTCTTTGGTATTGTTTCATCAGAATGACGTAAAGAATGTTCGATTGTGTTGCAGAAGACGCGAGTTAAGTGCGTTTACGGTTAGTCTGAGAGAGGTTTTTGGAAAGCATAAAATTAGTTTCGTTCACATAAAATCGTCTCATGTAGGGAAGCTATATTCAACAAATCGCCGATATTGTTGTAGACAAACGAAATGGCCGATGAAAGAGATCACTGTCAATATTTGCTTGCCGAATATGACTACCACAATGCTTTTCTGAAATTATAGCAGAGATTTTTCTTGGCGATCACTGTCAGTCTTTTTCTCCTTCAGCAGTCAACTAGACTGTTACTGTTTTAAAAGCCTTTGTAAACATTTGATTGCTTATTTTTATTGGAGCGAAGTGGGAGGAATGAGATTTAGAGCAGCTTAAATGATGAATTGGAATTAAGGCAGCAAATCCTGGATGTGTGTTCGAAGATTTTGTCCGATGGCATTCTCCTCGTGATTATGTCGTTGATGAGACAACCGGAAAAGGTTGGTACTGTTATTACTTGTACTGGATAGAAGATGTAGTTTAGTGTGAAAAATAACGTCATTCTCACTATACAATGACTGTTTCGGTCCATTTCTTACTGCTGATAATATGAATGGGATGCTTGTTAATGTAGTTGGTTTAGGCAGTCTTTCAAGTCGTATGAGCGGTGAGAATAATGCTTGGATGGAAACATGGTCAGAGGCAATGCCAATCCCGGTTGTGCTTCAGAAGAGGCTCTTCAATGAAACAAAAGAAGCCGAAACGGTTCATTGTCTATTTACTGTTTTCTATTTGATTCTATTTTTTATCTATTTAAGTCAGCTAAGTGCACTATTTGCACACAGATTATTTATTTCTTAGAACCTGAATATGTGATAAGTTTTTTTTGGCAGCTGCCTTCGCAACGAATGAACACACCACTCTTTTCGCCATCCCACTTCTGGGCTGTGGGTGCAAAATGTGCGAGATTGTCGCTGGTGTCGCTTTCTCAGTTTCAAATCATCGTCTATGAATCTTCTGACGAGATAGCAAGCTAAAACACCTCTAATCTGGCGACACTCGCACATTTGAAGCTTTCGCAAGGAAGGATGAAAGATTCGCATGGTCGTAGAATGGATTATTTGGATGGGAATGAAGAAGAGATGAATGTTGTTGATTTAGCGAAGACCCGAATGGGGTCAATGCTTGTATTTTATCCTTCGAGTTGAACAATTTCTAGGTATTGCAAGAATTCAATCGCGTTACCGTTGCCGATCTTGTGCACCTCATCTTGCCTGTCGTATTGAACTGTGCTACGATGCAACTCATCGACGAATGTTCGTTGTTATGTTTCAGTCGCTGTGTGGATAGCTGTTCATTCTTGATTCGCGTCTATAGAATAACCGCATACAATTTGCAAACCACTACCCCCATTATTCACTAAGTAATCTTCTCCATCGACGAAAGAGTTTTGGAAATGAAATGGAAAGGATGGAAACTCGTTTCGATCTCACCTTAGTAGCTGCGCGTCTTAAATAAGGTTGAAGGCGTGCCTCGTTTGCATTGAGTTCGGCAACTCTCAGGGCCTCTATTGTTTTTTCTCTTTTTTGAATCGATAGCTGAACAAATATGTGAGCATTGCTTTGCTATTTGTTGATGTCATTCAGTTTTCCGATCACTATGCGAAATTTGCCGCGATTAGCGATGCTCATTTTTCGTAGCTTCCTAGTTTCATGTAAAGATATTCTTCTAAAGGCAGCTAATCCTCGTAGTTATTAGCTACATCATAAGCTTAATCTGGCAGTTTCGACGGCTGACAGCGGCCAAATCCGAATTCGTCACATACGTAGGTGAACAGTGCACAGCTTCTACTTATTTGATGGAATTTCATGGGGATTATTAAGAATGGTCTAAGTCAGACTTGTCGGTATAGACGAAACATTCCTTGAATACACTGGGTGCACGTGTGTTAGGGTACATATGAAGCAAATGTCCATACCTCGATCAAAATGGGTAGAGAACGCGACGACCACACCGTCGCCTTCTTCGTTCATTCTTTTCCTTTTTCGGATTTTGCGCTTTGTTGCATATAATTAATGCTCTCTAGGTAAACCGATCGTATCGTTGATTGGTGAAAAGTTGGAGGAAGCATGCGAGAAGGTGTCACGATATAGTCGTTCTCAGCATCCAGAAGACTGCCTTGATGCGTTACGAGAGCTGCTCATCATTGAAAGCACCATAGCGAAATATAATTCTCTCTGGACTCGCTTCATCGCCGTGGACGACTCTTTGGTACGCCTTCGAGACTTTTGTCCATATTTTTGGCCACGTTCCTTGTTCTTGTCTAAGTTTGCTTGATCAGAGCGTGTTGTCATGGTGTCTAATCTGTGTCTGTGAGTGTTTGCTTGTTTATGCACATATATCATTTGTTTATTTTCTAAAACGTCATAGAGTGGGGAATACCGAGAAGTAGGTGAAAATGAATAGTAAAATAGAGCACAGTGTTCAGAACATTTGTCTATCTGTTCGACTGTTTCCGCACGATAGCCACTGAAGCTAGAGCTGTGCTCTTTCAAATGAGGTGACCTTGTATGCATATTTCACGACGACCCACGAAATTCGAAAAGCGTTGTACATTTCTAAGGGTGCCAGAAAACTTGCATACATGCTACACTGCTCTATTTTCCTTCGCAGATCGATCGGATTGCAGAAAAGGTAATTCGAGAAAGATCTATGCGTTTGGGTAGATTAATCAGAGTATGAATGCGCTGTTGCTTGTTTTTGTTATGTTTTTAATTTATGGAACCGAGCGGCCAGATGAGGGAAATTCCGAAGAGCCTATCAAATCAATGTGTTTGGCGCGGTATTCCACATATTTTATTAAGGGGTTGCGCTTTTCATGAAGGCTGATCCGTATACACTTATCCTTATGGAATTTCCTTTTTCCACATAGATCAAGGACTGCTACAAAGGACAAACGATATGAAGTGTTCAGTACTAGTCGTTAGTTTGCCGGTTAGGTAAGTGATGCCTGAATTTCAATGATAGAAGCGCTGTAGTGCGCATAGCTAAGGAGAGAGGGATTGTCTGCTCGATGAGAAGCAGAGGGAAATAGGTAGTCATATCGGTCGGACTTGCAGTTAATGCTCTTATGCATACAAAGATCTAATATAATGCAATAATGCATCTTTGTGAACCTCACTCTCTCTTCCCCGTTCCCCTGCCTTCACACACTGAAAGTGCCATTTATGTAGTGCCGGCCGATCTTACCACCGTTGAAAATAGGTGAACAGTTTAATCTGAAATTGTGTTGCATGCCCGTTAAGGGCTGGTCGCAATAAAACCACATGCATTCGAACATCCCGTAGGGAAAGTAGTGACTTCGAGCCTGACGTTTTTTCACTGCTAAAATTTAAGATTTGTGTTAGCCGGTTTAGAGTATGCCTGCGGAATGCCTCCAATATGGGAGAGTAAAATATACGAAGAATTGGACTTCGTATGCGTAGGACTGGATAGGGCAATGCGTTATGGCAGTACTCATTGAATTAGCGTGACCGCCATTCTTTTCCGTTCTACACTGAAGTCAGCACTCTCTAACAAGCGTTTTTTAAAGCTTTCTCTCCCCTCCTCTTTCTCTCTCTCTCCCTCTTTATCTCCGTTCTGCTCATATCGTTTTTCTTCCCCATCAGGAGCACACGGTCTAAGTTTCAATAGTTGCCTCTATCTTGTGAAGCTTCGCCACTGCCACCTACATTGCCTTTCGTCAAAAAGGCTGAGCAACTTAATCTCTCATTGTTCGACTTCGAATGACTTGCTTTAGACACGTCTACAATCTCAGCAACTTTGGAAGTCGAAAAGTATGGCCATCCTTTTTTGTAGGAGAACAACGATGTAGCAATATCGCATTTGACTGCGTTCGTAAGGTCGTTAGTGCTCATGAGTAAGCGCGATCCGCAAGAAAATGCGCTAAGCGGTGGCAACTCCGGCAATTTTCGGAGTGTGCCCGTCGATGGTGGAGTTGACGGGCCTCTAGGAATGGCCATCAGGAAGCTTTTCGCCACTGACGTTCGGCTTCGTGATGATGAGAGCCCTTCTTTGAAACAGAGGTTTGCTTTACAGGGTTTACAGATATCGTAAAACGGTATACTTTATTCAAAAATTATGAATCTTCTTAGGCTTTCGTTTCCTTCTTTTTCATGGGATACATAAAAAGAGGAATGCGCAGTTGGGACTTCTTAGGTCTAAGAGGCAGGTCCTCGGATTAACAGCAACAAGTTTCCAAACCTAGGTCGTTGTAAGGCTGATGCGTTAGGGTGACCACGAAAAAACATTTAGAACCACATGAAATCTTCGAAGGAACTGAAAGCTTGTTTCACTCACCGAATGATAAATCGTTCGGCACAATTTGAAGTCCTCTCAATTGCGCTATTCATCGTGGAGGCTGTTAATGCCTTTGTGATACCTAGATATCCAGACATATAGTATTGCTTATATTAATTGTATCTCTTTGGAACTCTGTACCTGGATAGCGTACTTCTTTGCTTGAGAAATTGTAACTCACTGCTAATAAAGAGGTGTTTCCACAAATGTATACAGTTGGTCGTTACAGGATTTCTGGGGGAAGAAGGCCATTACTGGAAGATCTACAAGAGAACAACAAATGCCTCCATTTCACAGGTTATACATATAATGTTTCATTTAGCGACTTCAGGTGAGTGGTTCCGCGGGGACTTAAAATATAGTTTGGCTTTTGCCAGTCGGATCAGCTTTCATTTCGGTTTTTTAATGAATGCCTCCGCGTTTCATTACTGCCCTCTTCTTTTGATTCGGAGCGAAACACAACGAAGAGATGTGTTCCGTGAAAATTCTGATTTCTGATGTGTTACAGAGGAGATTTTGTGAAATAATAGTGTGGTTCGATAATAATATGGATCGATGATTTTGAGGCGTCAGTATGTTTTTCACTGGTTGGGCTCACGACGAGGGAGCGCGCCTCGTGCAACCCCGCATCGAATGTATGCGTCGCTATCACGAAAAGAGGCAAGGCTTTGTGTTGCGCTCACTGATGATATTGTATTTCACTGACCGATCGCTGTTGTCTACAGTGAAGGTGCGATTTGCTGCGGAACAGGGTGAATTGCTTTTCTCATTTAGTTAGGATGTAGCCCGTCTATTGGAGATCAGTTTGGAAAAGGCGATTTGAAATCGAGAGCCATAGGCGCACTATTTCGATATTTTGGAATTCAGCTCGATATCTCTTTTGCTCTATTGTAAAAGCAAAGAGAGCTCACGCCTCTCACTAAGAGATAAATAAATAAGTGTGGTTAAATTCAGGAGAGATTATTTGCATTGTTAATTTGTTTCAGACGTTTTTATATTCATCAGTCTTCTTAAGTGAGTTATGAAATTGGAGATTAGTAGACAACCTTAGTTTGTGCCAGTTGAAGTTTCTGAGGTGCTCTTTACTCTCTTATAGACTGCCACTGCTTACCATAGCCTCTGTGTTGTGATCTTTGAGTGTCAACACTTAATAGTATGAAGCCGCTTCAGTGTGGTAAAATATTCTTTTCTCCGCTTGTCTAACGCAGTTGTTCGTCTCTTTTTTTTTTCTTTAGCGGACGTCAGCTTGTTAAATCGTATGTTCTCCTTTTGGCTATCTGATTGTACGGGTTCAGCATCCTACCTTCTTCGTTTCCTATTCTTAATTCGCATATTCCTTCATTTTTGCTAATCATTCTTTTATGTTTTCTTTTCGATGTATAGTATTTGTTTCCATTGCTTCTTTTCTGCTGTATCCGATCAATCTTTGGGCCTTGTTCGTTTTTCGACTCACATTTGAAGATCTTTTCCGTCCGCTCGAATGTCACTTTGCTCGAAAATCTACAATGTGCGTTTATGAAGATGAATTCTCTACTATGAAGATAGATTTCAGGACATTGATCCTGAGACTATTCTTTTGTTGTATTTAAGCATAAAGCTAACGCTTATGATTGACAGCCATAGCTTTGATGATTGGCAGATGTGATCGGTTTATTTGTCATTATTGCTTCTAGTCGTTTCAGTTAGGAGTATCGGATATGTCTATTCATTGTATTGCTCCATCGTTTTTTTCGTGCAACAATTATTTTTCAACGTCTATAAATATGCACAAAATGTTTGCAGATGTTTTACTCGCAGTACTGACATAATTCGATGAGCTTGACCCTTGAGAGCGTTCACAAGCGAGGATGAGATAAGCTTTTATAGAGGTTGAGATATATTCCCGCATTTCGTTATTGCTATTTTTCTCGAACTAATGACGCTTTGCATCCTCAAATATAGAGGGAATACCACACAAGCATCAATGGGACTTGCATCGAAAATTGGGATGTATGAAAGGAAATGTAAACGCTGCGTAGTGTTTGCAGCATTATGAAGCGCCACGTTTGAAAATAGGCTCAAAACTTCGAAAAGCACACTGCGTCATTTGCGCCGGTTGGTCACACCTTAAACGAAAGGTCTCGACACCAAACAACACGTATCGCTTAGGCGCTGATTTTATAGGCACCGCTGATGCTCGAAGTCCCACTTGAGAGGATGCAGGAGTATGATCTTCTGAACATACAAGGGGTTTGTTCAGTGTTTCGGCGTTCCAGGTCATAAGGGTTGGCTGGAGAAGAGGTTCCAGTCTCCTCAGAAATTGGATCCACGAAGCGCTATTGAGAGATCATAGAAAACCTGCTGAAAGAGGTGAATTTCTTGAGCTGACATAGTACTCAGTGAATCATAGTATTCGATGTACTCAATGAATCACAATTCCCGGATTGAACTGAGATGGTGCCATTTGATGCTGCAGCGTGCTGTTGTACCATCGCAGTATGCTCTTCTAAGCCTCACCCATCTTGCAGGAGCCTTTTAAAGCGGCACTTGTGTTCACTGTAGGAAGCGCTCTACGAACGTATTGGAAATGTGTTATGCTGCAAGTGTTTACATTTTCCAAATCTTTTATTTAGTGTTTTTATGTTCAGAATATTTGTTTCGTAATATTAGCTGCATAATTCTCATTGTATCGATGAGGGTACTCAAAGAGGTTGCAACGCAATTTCGCGTTCTACTTCATTGAACAGTGGTTGCGGTGGTTGCGGTCCTTAATCATTATATTTATGAGGTGGAAGGCATCAATCTAACGGAATCCGCTTGTGGGATTCTACTGCAACAGTTCGTCACAGAAATTGCTTAATGTTGCCAATATGAATGAATATGATGTGGTTTTTTTGAGAATTTTTCAGTATTTCGAGAGGGAAGCTCTTTCTCATGGTGTTCTCCAACATGCTCGAAAGGGGACTATGAACATGTCGATACAAGATTTGAAATGTGGATATTGTCAGCACACTGTGTGCTTAATTGTGCAAGTTTTGCCTCGCAGGAAGCGAAATGTCTTGCAGTTTTTATTGGATAGATGCATTCGACTTCGACGAAGGAACTGGGGAACTATCGCCGATGTGCCGGCAAGTAAATAGAACGTATCACGGTGCGTTCGAATGAACTTCGAAACGCTTCTCAGATTCACTTGAGACGATGTTTTTCTTCACCATGGTACTTTGCTTGGGTCTCGTCTCACCTGTCGCACGCATATGTTCTGACGAAAGGCATGCATGGTCCACTTCCAAATTCAGGTTCCAATAAAATAGATCATCGTTGAATTATATTAGAAGACCTCCAACAATGTGTATACTCAGGACAGGAACGCAAAAACTAAACGTTTCAATAGAAGAAAGGTAACGGTAACGTTGCTTGAATTAAGAGAAACGGAAGGCAGAGCCAGGCGGGACAGCAAAGTCCTCCCACCAGAAATTCGGCGTTCATACTTAGCTGAATGAACCAGGGAGGAGCTCTGATCAGTAGCTGGAGGTCTTCTCGCCGGCACAATATAATAATTTCTGTAAACTCTTTGCTGTTTATAGATTGTGCGTGCTGTCAGTTCTTGTATTTCTCTTGTTCAAGGCTGCTTCTGCTACAAATCATGCTGCATCGCCTCAACTAATAACTGAACATAAGTCGCAAAATCGTAAAGAAATATTTCTTTTCTCCTTGTTCAGTACAGCTTTAGTTATTTAATGCAAAGAAGACGGTTCACGAAATCGGTGAATTTAGATTGTGACTTAATTCGAAAGGGTAATTTTAGTTCAGTTAAAAATTCGGCCGCGTCTCCAACGTAACTGCTTCAAAATCGTCGGTGATTGGCAAGTCAAGAATCAGCATAATATCTGCGCTCCGGAAGTCTCTGCCAACTAGTTCGTGGTCTTGACTTTAGCATTTTTGAAAAGATAGGACAGTGTTCACGTGGATTTCTTACAAACGGCTAAATGAGAAGTCGTAGGATTACTTCGACGTGGGCCATATCTGCATTATAGAATTTGCGAGCGCACACGTCCCAAAACGCAGATTTCATGAACATCGCATGTCTCAGTATCTTCACTCACTCAGCAAACAAACTCACATAAAAGAGAATAGAATTCAAATTTGAAAGATTTAAAAGAAGACGAATGAACCAAAGTAGAGATAATATTAGAACAAAGTGATGAACTCAAGGTCTGTGGTAGTAGAGGTCGGGAACTATTCAAACATACTTAATGTGTTTCAACTGAGACGCATCAGTACTCAACGCTCAAATGCGATGGAAAAGAAGCGGAAGAAGGTCACCAATTCAGAAGAATCAGAAAGTGGAACGATGTATTTGTCACTTTACTCCAAAATTAGGTACAGCACTGTATTCGTGCGGCCATTAGAAAATCAGGCTGCATTGCATCTATTTTATACTTGTGGCTTCAGATGTGAAACAGTACTGCGCTGTATTGAATACAAGTACATGCTTTAGACGAATTTTAGTGAATTTATTTGAGAGAAGAAACTGACTGAATCATTATGATCACAGTCGAGTACGTAGAGGTCTGCTCGGTTATCGTATTTTTTAAACGATCCACCATCGGAAATGTTTTTGCATACGGAAACATTCAATGATCGAAAAGTCATTTTGTGGAGCGCCACCTCGCTATCACGTTAGAGGTGACGATCAACATTGATAGAATATGTTTAAATGCTTCCGTGAGTGTTTGTTTCCTACTGAATTGACTTCGGCGATATATTTAATAGTGTGATGAGAAATATTTTTCACAGAAACGTTTTTGCTTTCGTACGAATCTTCGAATTGATAAAAAATATCGCTTTCATCCATTAGGACAGGCGAATATCCAATATCCAACTCGCGTCGTCTGCGAGTTATATGAGAATACCATTGCCATCTCCAAAGCAATTGCATCGATAGGCTTTTATGATTTTAGCGTTCAGGTTTCTCAAAATTCGTTCGAATCAATCTTTTGGGAAACAATTTTCGACTTTTTACTTGTTATATCACGTTGAGACGATATGGCGAAATCGTCAAAATTTTTGCTGCTATAACTTAACGCCAATGAGAATGCTGTGTATATCTAACAACATCATGATCTGTTGGGAAATCCCACTTGATTCGAATAACTTCTGCTGAGAAACTCAAAGATATTGAATGGTAATCTTCGTTAATCACTTATCACTGTGATAAATTCTTCACTGTTCAGTTCATTCATTCATTTCACTAGTTTTTTCGCTGGTTGAATTTTTTACATGATATGAGCACAGCCTCGGTTCGTTCGAGCCAACAAAATCATAGTGGATTTTTGCAAGAAACAAACTTTCCTTCACTCCCACTTTCAATTCAACTGTTGATTCGTCATTTACTCGATCGTTTAACTAGTTCTGGCGTTTCTGCAGTTCTCTAATTTCGCAGGATTCTGAATTTCCATTCTTCTTCGTTTTTCGTTATTTGCAAATAATCGTCTTGAAATTGCGCTGAGTTTTACTCATCCTACTTGTTAGACGAAAACTTTTCTGCGCAACTAATAGATCTTAACGCCGTGTGGGATTTGTTGCGACTCTTTTCGTAGATCATTACTAGTGTTGCTCGACATAGAAGTATTGTACCACGCATCTTTGTGTAATCTCATAGGACAAAAGAAGAACCGTGAAAGGATTGGGAAGGGCCTGCAAGTGATAAACTATTATTAAATGGCATCCTTAATTATTCCATTCAGCATGCTTCATTTGTGCCATTGTTCACATATTGCAAAACGAGTATTTAACATTGGCAGTTGTGCAATTTTATAATCGGGAGGTGATTCCCACATGATGCGACTAGCTAGTGCGTCCGCGACTGAATTTGAAGCAAGAACAGCACGTGGGAAAAAAAAATGATACAATACGGTAGCATTTCGTCTTACCTAGCAAATGATTATCCATCGAACGATTACGGCTCTGATCGGGTCATAAATACCTTTATACATATACCTACCTACCTAATAACAGTTGAGGAACACTTATTCCGCCTGAAAGCCAAAATATGAAAATCGACGTCCTTAACGTTTCTTTCTTCTGGAACAAAATTATCGAAAATATACATAAGTCAACTTTTTATGCATCAGCGATTCTTGAAAAGAGGTCATTGAACCAGCTCTCCTAACATATCAACAAACATAATTTGTAATCTTAAATCGCTTTTTCACAGATAATTACCACGTTTCGAAACTACGGCAAGCTCTTTTGGAGTTTTTCTTGTACTTCAAACTTGCGATTTTCACTTAAGCTGAAGTATAACGTACTTCTCATAGCTCTAATCACAAAAACAAATGACATTATCGGACTCATCATATTGGAAACGAAATAGCTATGAACACCCCAATAAATGGATTGTCTACACATCGAGTTATCTATCTGCAGTTTGTATAATTGATGCGTTCATACCATTACATGACCTTCTAGAATCGGGCTTTGGACAGCACATCAAACGACACAAATGCAATAACTACGTGCTGCATTTTGTTCACTTAACATAGTTACCGAATAAACAGTGCCATTACAAGCATAGATTCGTTCCCAATCTGGAGAGATTCTATGCCCGATTTGCGATGCGTATATCACATTAACATAGCGCTCGTATGTTGCCTAATTGCTGCATTTGCTAAACGTTATTTTTCGTCAGCAGTGGATAACAAAGGCAAACAAATGTTGTTGTCAGGGAGAAATATGCATGTCGCATATTCTTCAAAAGTTCATTTTCATGCTGCACATCTCTCCGTGAATAAATGGTTCTTAACATCATCGCTTTCATAAAGATATTACAGTTCCATCTGGGAGATATCGGGATGGCTTCTAGGGAACAACAGCATTGGCATCCCACAAAGGTCGTCCCACTTATTCGGATAAATTTTTGAGAAATAATTTTTCCTGCACGAAATCCAATCTGGCGAAGCTCTAAAATCTTTGGGGCAAAATCTGTGATCTCTGTGGCTAAATGCGAAAACCCAACTTTTCTCGAAGCTCCGATCATGCAAACTGCCGATCGCGCGTCAGATGGTTTGTTACCCTCTGCGTTGTGAAGATCCTACGGCAAAATATGGATTGCAGAAGTGTATATCATAGCGTTATGAAGTTCTAGTTAGTAAGCAATGGACCAGAGTCGGTGAGTTCGAGACGAAAGTGGATTTTTTAGGCGTTCAGCTGCACTCCCTGTCATCATATTGATAGTGCATGTATAACTTGAGGAATTGCCTATCTCTGGAGCATATAAGTCGTTTCTTCGCTTTCTTTATGCTTACGCCTGAATCCGCCCTCCAGCGATTTATTATAGATGGTCGTCTTTGAAATCTTCTTGACTAGGTGTATTTCCACAGCAAATGTGAAGCGTTAAACCCTCTTTCTGTAGCTAAATGCAGATATTTATTATGAATCACAGCACAGCAAAATAACCACTTGCGACGTCTTTGGTGCACTTTTGCACATTAAAAATTCCCCGAACGATTCTTCTGCTGAGCGCCACTAATATGCAGCTGCATATTCATTGAGAGGTAGCGAAGGGATAGCCGATTGCACTCCACCGGCAACTTCGATTGCGACAATTTCGCATCTGCTTTTCGTAATAGTTTAGTCGTATGCCGGATTACCAGACTATAGTCAAGAAAACGTCGTTGAAGAAACGAAAACATTCTGTGGTTGAAGGATCAGTATTTTGGATATTTTATTCACAGCTTAAAATATAGAAAGTTGGAAACATACATAGATTAAAAATTAGCTTGCGAAGAGGTAAATGAAAGTTATGTTCGTTAATCAGTTATATATTTAAGGTAATGAACGCTATCGTGAGTATAGTAGCTTCTTAATATGACTGATTAGGGATCATGAAAGCGGTTCAGCTCAATACAGTAGAATGAACTCAATACACTTTGTTCTCATAGCGTTAGGAATTCCGACAGCAAGCAAAATTGTAAATCCATTCAGCTTTCAAAACGACTCGCAGCGCGATTAGACATTCGCCAGTAACAGTATGGAGTTGAAGAGTTATCACTGGACGTCTCGCAAAATTACCGTTGAGAAATAGGGGCTTATTAAGCCTTTTGACGACAATTTTTTTCGCCTACCGAGCGTGAAATATAGCCAACTAAACAGTTATATTTCAGTGAGTTTAGTTGAATTGCTTGAATTTCAAGTATGAAGTCGTATTGGGAGATCCATGCAGATTTAAAGAATATGTACGTTCGCGCATGTTCTTGCGCAGTTTTCACGAACCATCGACATATTGCATGCGGCAGTTCCCAATTGAGAGCAGTCAATCCATCGGTCAACTGTAAGCATGTGATCGTAATTTTAATTAATTTAATGGTCAAAGCAGCTCGAGACGAATGGACACTACGAGTTTCATCGAGTTACATTTGCATAAAATTTCATATTTGTTGATGACAGCAGTGGTTAGCTAGTAATTTCCGTCATGGGACCCATAAGTTGAGCAATTTTCGTGGCATATCGATGTTGCAAGCTCTTTATCTTCACCTATCACTGCAGCAAGAATAGAGTAAACGTACCAGGTTGGTGACCGCATCTACCGCATGACTTCCCACATACGCTCGCATACCACGGACGACTGCAGAACAGTGACCCTTCTGCACAATTGCTCAGAATATCGTTACATGCTGCAATATACATAATATGCAGTCCCACGTGAGTAACACCAAAGTTGTCCTGCTCCGGCAAAAAAGTCGTTCATTTGCCTTTGGCGAAGCAGAAATCCTCCACAGAAATTACGCTGATTTTAGCAATGGTTGCTCCGGCCTACTTCAGTTGTTTATCACTTTGGAGTTCTTCAGCTCTACCAGGTGACACACATCATCTAACGTGACCGAGGAATGTACATCCTAACGTCACGAATGTGGTGCTCGAAAAAATGACTGCTCTAAAATTACTTTATCAGCAGAGAACAGATACGCTTAGGATCCGAGTTACATATGCCTTTGGGTCCGGATACAGTTGTACGCAGTAATTACATGACATGTAATTGCTATTTCCTACTCAACAATGCACTGCATTGCTGTTTTTTATGTTTGGGGTAAAATAAGAAAAGTATATTTATCGAGTAGAATCCAGATGGGCGGAACTGTACAAGCAGCGTCTATGTCAGACAAAATCAGTCTTCTCTCAGGTGTTTATATCTTAAAGGTATGGCTTGCTTAGTAGAGAATTAAATCTGGGATCGTCTTTCCAGTGGGGAAGTAGAATGGACTAAAATCCAGCTGAAACTCGGCAAAGAAAAATATCTCCTTCTAATTTCACATATGTAGATTGCGTAAATATTCCATCTAAGCAATTCTTTCACCACCTTTAAATGCTGTTCTACGCTTTCTATGGCGATTTTCGTGGAACTAATAAATATATTTTCTCATATTTTCATTGAACAAGGCCAATGTGAGATGTGTGAGCTAAATTAAAGGATAAATCATTTTCTGTGCAAGCAATGTAAAAATGAAATCGAAACTCGTTAGTTTCGGAGAGTCAAATGTTCATTCATGTATAGGAGAACTGATAACATTCAACTGTATGTGGAAAATTTTAGCTTCACGCTACGCAAAACACCAATATGCTGCCGGTCAGCTTATAAACCATAGTTTTCTGGAAGATAGCTATGCTAAATGACGGTAAAACCCACTTACGCCAACTTAGCACACTTACTTTTTGCATATGACTTAGCACAGAGAAAAATTCAATATACATATCGTGAAGGCTGGGTTTCCGATCGTTGTTTTCTTTCGAGAAAAAGTATCTAGGAGGCATAATGTTGAACTGACCAGTATCCGCCTGACAAAGTTTGCAGCTTTTCTGACACAATTCTCCGTACCAACTGAGTGCACAAAAAATGAGACCATTGTTGCAACCATCGACCTTATTCTCACAATCTGGAAAAGCAACCATGAGGACTGTGGTGTTATTTCTGGTGTGTTTGAAACGGTGAAAAACTGCGTTACTTATGAGTGAGCGACATTTTTAAGTTTTGCAAAAAATGCTGAAAAACAACCTATAGATTTCGAGGAAAGAGTCCAATGAAAGAATTGTTCTGAAGCGATTCTATAGCCATCGTTAATAACACACGTCCAAAAGGAAGTTTTATAGTCTGTTATACTAATTTTATTGATATATTGCAAAGCATTTCTGAAGTTCTCCTCTTTTTGAACACTCACTAAGCATCGTCCTGAGTCAGAGGACCAGCGATGGATTCAAAGGATATATTAGCTGTCGGTGATGATATATTTTAATAATTCCTTTCCCAGCCCTCCTTTTTCCCATCAGTAATCTGGCAAAATTTCTAGGATGTTTTTGGCTAGAGCCATACAGCACATCCAACATTATTGCTTCAACGTCTTCTCTATTTTAGCATACCAATCGGGACGCAGTTATTGTATTTCCTTCATTTTCCTGCGAAAATGCACGGAGGAGAAAATTCAGGATACATATATACATGTGACTATACATGTATCAGATTCATTATACAGTAGTACATATTCCTTACTTTAAGCACTCGAATGTTTTTACGGGGATCGTATATTGAAGCAGTGCATTTGAGCATTACAATGCTCCTATTAGCAAGTGATTACTGAATAATGAGGCAAGACTATATATGGATGCAAGATGATTTATTGGACATATTCAGCGAAAGCCGTGTGCACAGTCGACCGACATTTGAGAGGATGCTTCGAAAGAGTTTCTATGTCGTCCACCCATTTAATTGTGTTACCACCTAAATTTCCTCATCAAGTATAATTTTGGAAGTTTGCGTAATCGTTGTTTTGATGTGCCGATTAATGATAATCGATAATGTTCGTGAAACTTTGAAGTAGTTCATATATCACTGCGAATACTTTGCCACCTTCAGCATTACACGGAAGCGTAATTTGCATTATAAGGTAAAAGAAAATATGTGCTCACTATACGAATTAAACTATTAGCAGGTCGTATTTTCGGGGAAGGGGGGAATGCGGTACAGAATCGAGGTCGAAAAAGAAAGCAGTGAAATGTGCGCAATTCTTGTTCATTAATAAACTTGATAGAATCATTTGATATGAACCAATGATGATTTCGAATTTATGAACCAATCCACATACCTTCAGGTTCTTTACAAACGCCACACGTTTTCTGACATAGATTATTAAACCAGTCAGTTCCACATAGGAAGCTACCTTGAGAACACCACCAATAACCGTCGGCGCATGCTGAATTCGACGTACTCGAAGCGATAGAAGGGGAAAAATGAAAATAAACACCATCGCGATGTTGCAGGTGTTTTCCCGGAAAACTTTTCTACCGCACCAACGACGATGATAGTAGTATGTTTATGTATACAGTGAACATATGACAATACACCAAATTCAGTATATTCAGGTTAATTTTTGAACAGATTTCATTATTTCGAATGTCTGCGCTAGTGTGTTTCGTTCTAACTTCACAACTTTTGATGCCACATCTTCGATACTCATGCGCACCAATGAACTGAGTAGCAATGTAAACGTTGCCGAAGAGGGAACACTGGTCTCACTGTAGATACGCGTTCGAAGATGGCGTTAGAATATCAACCGATCTACAGTAATAGCGCTATTTAGCTGCCCTTCAACTTGGGAACGCTGTGTTTTGCTAAGCTAGAGTGAGAAGCAAGAGGAAGGAAAAATCAAAGTTGACTGATTTCTTCGCTGGCATCATACATCCCACCTTTTTGTCCATATATTATCGCTACCAAATTGTCCCACTAAACAGCGACTCATTACGACAGTCGTTCATTCTTTCAACATACGTTGAATGCCACTTTCTAATCGCCAATACGTTCAGTGAGTTGAGTATAAGAAACTAATCAAGAGCAACAATCGCTTTCATAGTAGTAATAAATGTTTCTTGAAGAATTAAATAAAGTGCCATCCGTATTTGCTAGTTCAGCAATCAAAATCAGCTAAAGTGACAGTCTTTGAAGTGAAAACTTACGTCCTATTGTAGTAGTGGACATAGGCGGAATAGGTGCGGTAGTCGTCGTCACTGCAAAAAATGTTACATTCATTTATTCGGCAAGTAGAAAGGTTACTTTAAAAAAGTCCAAAAAAAGAGCATCAAACCCTGTAAAAAGAAGTTTCCTACTTTAAATAAGATTTACTTGAAATACTAGAAATTCATGCATAGACGTTATAGCATAATATTTTAAGACGAGAGAGGCGTCTAATAGATTGATAGAATTTGTCGACATACCAACCAATAGTTCCAAATTTAAGTTTATCAACTGGCTAAAAGAATATTGAATATCAAAGGCATTACGACTCCACCCACCCTGAAATAAATTTTAGGAAGTCCATGGTCCTAAGTGGGTAATTCGGGCAAAGTCAGGGTACAAATTTTCGAAACGGTGTTTTAAGCGAACAACTTATACACAGCATTTTAACCCAAAAAAGGCGCCATCTGGGATCACGCTTATCCTCATTGCCACAGATATTTGTGGACAACTAAATAGACTACGTTTTAGTTGGTAGGAGCAGGATCAATGTCTCAACACATTGCTTCTCAAGAGATCATTTTTGAGGAGTTTACAGTTAGGACAACGCTACAAATAGCTTATGATGAGAGACATGTTCAAATTACAGGTATGTGTGGTGCCAAACTGAGGTTAGATGCTATTTCAAATACTGCAAATGCATTGAAAGAGCGGCACGAATAAAAATAGAGCCTTCAACTGCTTTTTTGCCAACTATTTGCTCAGTAAAGAATAGCAAGATTCTTCTTTTACAGTTTAGCCGAGCAAAGACGGTTGTCAAGTTTCAAGTCAAAAGGACCTCAACGAATGACCTTAATGTTTGTTGGTAATCTATAGGTCAATTCATAATTATACGGATCCACAATGGGCTCGACATCTCTTTGAAACGCCAACAATTCACCAGGAAATTACTACATTGCTAATTTCTAGGTAATTTCAAATTTTGAGTAAACCGTTCAGATGAGCATAATTTCTGTGCAACTTAAGCATTATTACATGCAAGAGAAGTATCAAATATATGGGAGGTGCATGATGTCTCTAAAAGTTCGAGCCATTTCTGATATTTTACATTGTGGCATTTTGTGATTCATTTATTAATTCTTCTATTGCACATATTTCCCATACAGTTTAATCGCTCTCATTGAAGTGGATGAATTTATCGGTTAGAGCAAACTTCACATTCGATAACGTAAGTGATGGTAAAGGATGACAAACCCATCGTTGGAATGCAGTTGTTGCATGTCTGCGCACAGTTCTCCATGAGAAATGGTAAATCGCATAAATCCTCATAGTTCTCGCATTCTTCGCCAGCCTTATCGAAACATACTGAACATTAGCAACATATACTTACTTGTATACTGTGCAAATTAAGCATGTTCATGTTGAAAAAAATGACGTGAATTGCGACATTTTATCGCCACATTTGAAAAGTGATGAAAAGCAAGATGGAACCCTTCAGAAAAAAACCTCACTGGCTCACCATATGTGGTATTTTAGCAGCTGAAAACGTTATTGGCATCCATACTCAATGCTCAGAACATACATAGATGTAAAAAAAACATCACAAAGAATGGAAACAGGTGCAATAAGTCATATCCGCCAGTATGTCTAGCAATACGCTATCTCTAGATGTATCAAAATAGTTGATCTTCTATAGGAAATATCCCAAGCACAATGTTGGAGTTTTGTTAGAATCGTCAACTCACTTCAACAGTACACAATCCTACTGGTACTTGCCTACCATTGTGCTGATATTAGGCCATATTAGATTATCACTAATCTTCCACTTTTCCCTTCCTCTCTCCCCTCCCACACCGCAAAAAAAAACGGTCGTCAGCACTCTATCGAATTTTGGGACCTCGGTCGCCAACATAATCAACACTCTTTTTTTTAAAGTCCCTTTATGTCGTTTTGAGCAAACACCTGTCGCGTGTTGCTTCAGAAACATCCTGTCCTTGTCTGTCACCAAGCTTAGCTATTACCACATTAGCATGCAATGATCTCATCTTCTCCAACCCAAAAAAAAGAGACGCGGCTGCAGTCATGCATCGCAAACGGGTTGTGCTATTAGAATTTTTCCGTCGAGTTATTCTACAAATGAAGACCCTCTTCAACCTCACCTTCCCCCTCCGGTAACTCCACTCAAACAAATATACGCCCTGTACATAATGAATGCCATAACCCCAAAATATTCTTATAGCAAAGAAACATCGACATACTTGGTGGTGCAGTACAAACTCCGCATGTTTTCTGACACATCTTCTTATACCAGTCAATCGTACAAAACATCCTGTCGGTGTCACAGTTTTCCAGCTCGTCGATACATGCTAAATTTAAGCTCATTCACTTAACTCGGATGACACTGAAATCCATCTCTTATTTATCATAAAAGTTGGAAAATTTCATTCCTCTTAGAAGATTTATGCCATTCGGCGTTTCGCCACAATATCGTTTCGATAAGACTTCATCAACAGTGGAGTGGTTGCATATGTGGCAAAAAAATTCGAATAATAAGCTAGCTTAGAATCAATGAAATCGAAGAAACTGTGCAATATCTTGGAGAGAAAGAAGACTTGAGTTAATTCCATGAATGAATATGAATATGAAAACAAAAACCACCTAGGGTAGTGTTGTCAATTTCGAAAATGATTTCATTCGCATCCTTCTATTCAGTTATTCACATCACTCCATTTCCTAAAGTATTTCTTGATTTGCGAACAAAACCTCTGATTGCACTTTGCATCAGAAACTCTAACGTCTAGAACCATATCAGGAAACGTTATTACACTTAATGTTGAGCTTCTGTACTAACTGCGAAATTATGCTAAACAAATCATATCGAAGATAGAATAATGTAACAATTCATCCAACTGTGATTCGCTTCATATCTTTTTTTAATGATTGCTGAAAATGAATAACGAACGGATCATACGATGTGTCTGCGAAGTTGATGAAGTTTGAGCACCTGAAACAATCAGTCAAGTGAGCGGTAGCCAACTACGATAGCGAATTTCTAAGCGCTATCTCGAGCAGCTTTTCTGTTCAGTTGAGATTCAACGTTCATGAATGATATCGTTCATTTAATGTCCACTTCAGATGTCATAAATGAAGAATAACTGTGGAATCCTGGTTTTTTCCACCTAATAAATAGGGAAGTCTTTTGCGGTGTTAATAATTCATTACAGTTACTATCACAGGTTAAACGTCATTAATGAGAGTACATTGCGATAAACAAAGCAAATCAAAAGATCCCCTCTTTATCCGCAGCAGCAACTGCGTCGAGTAAGTAATTCAACTTATCGAATAATATATATTTCAGTGATGCTTTTTCAGTACTTGATACAAATGCCACTGTATAGGTGAGAAGTTTTCTCGTAAACTGAACGATGCCATGTTAGCCCACAAAAAGGATCTCCTACGTCTCCTCCAACGCAGATGATCTGATCAACATGCGCGCTGATTTTCGTCACTGTTAAATTAATCAAACACTAATTTTACATAAAACCTGAGAATAAGATTTCACTGCGATATATGGAAATTAAAAATGCAATTCTATAATGCGGAAAAGTTTATGCTGAATCAAATTTTCACTCATATTTTTCACTTATCGATGCTAAAGCGATCTCATGCCAAGTTTACATCAGTTGAAGTCATGGATATTGATCCTTTACCGCTTCTCTGCATCTAAAGGACACTGAGGAACATACTGTCCCAAAAAGTTTTCTATGCTCACAGAAATTTGCGCTTAATTCTTTGGCAGCGAATTATGCGGAAATATGAGATCGTCTTCATTTCAAATCGACACTTTGCTGAGAAATTACCAAATTTTCGAAAGGGCAATTTCACTCTCAAATAACTCCACTGCACTTCTGGGGGACATCATAAAGCCCACCGTATAGTTTGATTTTCATTGTAGTCAATCTTTCCAAAGGCCTCAAAGAAAAAATTTTCACGACAATTTGAATTATTCTCCACAGACGCAAACACATAGCCTTTCCATCAGCTGAGTGTTCTCGGTTGTACATATGTACTCAATATTAATTATCTGCTTCTCTTTTTGTATTATCTCATGCTTCGAAACAGCGCCTTTAAAGCACAAATTATTCCTGTGATTTGCTTCCTTTATTATTTGTGTGCTTTATGGTGATAACGCTCGCATTGTTATTTCCCCTCGCATTGTTATTTCCCCTTTAGGGCTTGCGTTTCGGCCTCGTGATTGCTGGAGATTTGGTAGGTGGGAAAAAGTAGATTTACGAAAATAACACACGATTTTCTCATTCTTTGGATAAGAAAGTGTGAATTTCTAGAAAGCTGCCTTGAACTTCTTGATGTTAGAGCTTCAAAAGTTCATTGCAGCTCGTTTGAGTAAAGTTAAAGTAATGATTTACTATCGGTGTTACATATTTTTCTTCATATGCATCAGTGATATGAGCGTTATTCACGGTATTTACATGAGAGAATTTCTCTACCAGTGGGCATAAAAGCGCCTAACTGAGGATGAACTTCATGTTGGAACGCAAAATCGAAACGCCAACAATTTTCCAAGTAAATCAAATGCAAATCAAAGACGCTCTATACAATACGTGTCATAAAATTAGTCATCATAATTCGATGGTCATCAATAATCACCTACAAAGTATATTCGCAAATAGCTTCCGAAGTGCTGTTATTCAGTTTAAAAAGCAAGATATGGATTGGTTGAAATTCTAATAGTTTGCCAAATCATCATCCCTATACTGGTAAAAAAAGCGCTGTGTATGCATATTCTGCTTTGAGAAAAACCTCTCGTTGCTGAATGCTCATGTTAGTGCATTCCTCTTTCTTAGGTTTTCGCTAGTTTCATGTGTTCTATAGAAACGAATGATTCAATTCTTTCGAGTGAGTGAGATAGCTGTAGAAGTTAAGTGAATGGAGCCGAAGCATATTTCAGTGAGTATCCACAAATGTTTGCTTTGATGCAATAAATCATCTATTGCCATAATCTAAAGAACTTTTGTATAATCGTTGTAAAGCGACTCAATCGAGTCTCATAACGGTGGGCACAAATGAGGTAGCAAATAGAAAATAAGAGATTTTACTAAAAGCAGTTAAGAACTCTTTCGTAAGTCTCATACTCGGAAATTAACTTATCCCACATAATTAGCTCTTTCATCCATAAACTCTACCATAAACTAACAGTTTGTTCATGAACCAGTTCTTGTTCGTAGGTGTGGCTCTGAATTGAATTTCTCTCTACGAATTTTCCATCAGCGTGAACACCTAGAAACCTCTACACGTAAAAGAACGTGCGTCAGTATAAAAATAAAACTTCTGCAAGAACGGGGAATATCTGTCTTTAATATTGTATATCTTCATGAAAGTTTAGAAGGATGAGGAGGAGCAATATCAGCACTTACTTGAAGAAGAGATGAAGTGAGCGAATAACGCCAGCAGAAGTGCTGCAAAAAGTGTCATCTGAAAATGACGATCGTTATTGGTGCGATTTGGACATCTCTCTTAAAAGTATAATCCGCTGCGTGTAGCAAAACGATGAAATTATACTGTGATAAAATTCAACTTGGCAGTCTTCAACTGTTCAGACTAAAGTAGAACTGCAAGTTGCTATCAGTCGAAAATAACGACGCCAGTTTCGTACACTAAAAAACTTCCGACCAGAAAACTTGAAAGAACAAAAATCAGTGGTTGCGTAAATATACGTTTAGCATATTTGTGGGAATAGCAATGTAATCTGCTATATCCCCTCAAAATTGGTAAGCACTTTTGTTTTCGTTGCTTATAGACATAATGCGGTATAACTTCCTATATGCCCAATAATGATGCCAAAAGCGTATATATATTTGCTTTCAATTCGAGGTACTCGAGGTACAGAAGATTTTGAAGGAAAATATTAGCGCCTCTATCGACAGAAATGGGTTAATTATAAGAACAAAAACGTAGGTGAGGACCGTCAATGTATAACAGAAGAACGCCTTGCCTCACTTTCGAAAGAACAGATATCAAGGAACATCGAGGTAGTTTTTGCACTGCAATCCTCCTACTAAAGGTTAGAGCTTAAGGTATATTTCATGTATATTATTCAGCTGAAAACTGAAAATTATACGCATCAACATATCCGGAAAAAACCCTCGAAATAAACACCTAACATATCAGTGTGGGATAAAAACGGATAATCCTTCCATTTCGTCGATCGCAACGGATTATGTGTATCATTTATGGTTGGCCAATGCTCTGTTGAGAAAACCGGCATAGAGAGCTCTGTTTTTTGTCATTCTGATCATAACACAAATCATATTCTCCTTTTATGCCCTTCCTTACAAATGAAGCCGTTTTTATCACCACTCATACATATTTCCTTACAACAATTCATTGTGGTCAAACCGTGTCTGTAAGTAGACGCGTGCACATATCTATTTGCGCATACGTCCTTCTTTACGATAGCTTCGTTCGGGATCCACTGAAGAAAGGACTGCAAATTTAATGTATATAATAAATACTCGGCACAATATACCTCATATTGACCTTTCGAATTCAAGAGGACTTACAGAAAAATAAATTCGGAAGAAATGGAATATATTTCACACCGGTCGGCGACATAAAAAACGGATTTTTGTAGAAAATTTGCGGAAGGGATAAAGAGAGACAAGGAGATACATATGACGCAGACCGCTATGGTGCATCATCTCATTTATTGCAACAAAGTGCCTTACTAACGAAATGAATACTTAATGACCACAGATTGCAAATCAAGTTGCACATAGATTTGCGCTCAACTACTTAATCATCGCAACACATTTAGCGCTAATCGTCTAACTGAAGAATTGAGCGGCGACTGATCGAACAAATGAAATCCAGGCAAATATGATAATTTTTCAGGTAAAATAATCCAATCCATTGAACGCTATTCCAATGAGTTGACGGCCGCATCGAGAAGACAGAGAGATCCACGCTATTAACAAATAGTTTTCGAAGGCTGTGTATTGTCAGTTCAAAGGAACACGGGATATTAAAAAAAAAAAAACAGAAGATAGGGAAGCTAGCAAAGTAGTACTCATAAATTACTCTTATAGAAGTTCAACTGACAAAACGCTGAGTGAAATGAATGAAAGAATTTCGAGTGATGTTCGACGAAGCATTTGCAGCTCAAAGGTGAGGTGAGGAAAACTGTAGTTTTACTTCAAACTTACGGCGACAAAGACAAGTTCTGCAGGTAATTTCGCGAGTTAACATTTTAAGTATGAGAAGTATCTCAACTGCAAGAGCACCTTTTCAAATGTTCTTTCCGGCCTTTGCATTTTGCCGAAACATATTACAAAGTAGTAGATGCACTGCTTTTGTGAGGGACAAGCTGTAAGTCACATCGATCGTATGATGCTTCGTGCGTGATCTAGTTGGCTAGATATTTGAGCATTTGTTGTGATTCGCGGTAGCAGAATGAGATAACCAATCGCAAGCAGCGGATAGGAACCAATAGACGTTTGTCGATGTTGATATGCGAGAACACCACCCAGACAGAGGCAGTTTGTGGGGAACGCAAGACCACCCATCACATAAAGAACCAAAAACATCCGAAAGGGACGAGGCACGACTTACTTAGCCCCCGGATATTGCCTAGGATGACATAAGAAAACATAAGCCGACCAGTTACATTATGCGAGAATCAACTGTAAGGGTAAATGTGATCGCTGCAGTGTTAGGTCAGAGGTAGACGTCTTGGGTTGCCATGGATAGCAGTTACTCTCCGAGCGGACTCCCTTTTTCCAGCTCTAAAAAGATAGGAAGTCCAGAGAGGGAAAGAGAAGGAAGATCAACCTGTTGGGAACCGACAGCAATAGCTTTTCCTTGATCTCAGATGTGTGGATTGTTTGGGTTTTCATTGGAAAACTTTTTCGTAAGACGGAAATGTTTTCGTCTACTCGAATTTGTTTCATTAGCTGAGGGATGCGGCTGTATATGTGTCTTGAAAGTGTTGAAGACTTTCTGGATATCAAGGTTGAACGAGTTATTCCTCTTTTCGGGAGGCATTTTTCACATGATTTCGATCCAGTGAATTCGTACTGGAATAATTTTGCTGACAGCACGTGGAAACATCGCATTGCTCTCCCCCATTGCCGCATAGTTATAAGCGAAGACTCGTTTCAAAGACCTCGATATATTAGGCGGTTATGATATAGGGCGAGAATTTCACTCTTTTTATGAGGTCGCATTTGAAAGTCTGCATTCCTCAGAATGTTTTCTCGTTCAACTGACTAAGTGAAGAGGAGCGCCGAGTTTCTGCACCTACTGATTTCCCCTCAACTTCAGCCCTTTCTTTGCAGCTATATCAAGCACTGATTATTCAGGCGACTGCGTATGGGTGAATGCGTTCATAAAAGAACGACCTTGTATCATCCGGCTCACATTTCTCCTCATTTTCTTATTAAGTCCTTGAACTCGTTTGCAACTAGCCACTGGTTCTCCGTTAACGCCTATGCATCACGTTCCACCTCAACTTATACTGTCCGAATATGATGCCGGGCAGAGTTGCGTCTTATCCATGCGATTTCGTGGATGATTTTTTCGAGCTCGCGAGGGCAAAACCACCTCTTCCAAAGTCCCTCATGGAGATGATGAAACTCAAAACGGTCCCCGCGCTGATATCAGTTCATAAACACGGGGAAACCTAATGGACGGTACAACCCCTGCGGCACAAGAATTCTTAAGCCACCTCTACGTGGCAGCTGCAGTTGTGACAGCCGCTGTGATAATGGCGAATAGCTCAGGACACGGTATTACTGCGTACAAACACGTTCATATTGATTCGTAGTTTGTGCTGCAAATGCAATACGCTTCCGGAAAATTGTACAGCCTATCATATCTGTTTGTCTTATCAAGTGGTGGATGCTGCATTTGTTAGCGCTGAGGTTTTGTCAGCAGCTCATGTATCTTCTTTACAGTTTTACTTGAGCGGATGCTATGTTCGCCTAATTGCCGTAGAGGAAGTGTATACCGTTTCATGCCGGATGCTTCTCTGGATTGGTTGATTGCTCTTCGTTCGCACCCCATCGCCTCCGTTCTATTGTTTCTTCCATTCTCGTCGATGTTTCTTTCCTTCTCTCTCTTTTTTGTCCCCATAAATGTCTCATTTTCTCATAAATATGCGCTTATAAGTTCTCTCTGCTTCCATAGAAAGTTTATTGTTGTTCTTTGTTTTGTTTAGTTATTCCAGCTAGCGGCTTTGCAATTTGTGGTGAGCGATATAAGCGGATAGATGAGTTCTGTCGAGAATTATTCTCTCACGACGTCCAATTTATGCGTTACGATCGATTGTATACAGGTGATGCTCATACGAAGAGGTCATACTTTATTCGGAGTGATGATAAATTATACGTCAACGTCGAGGTACGCTCATTCGAACGCGTTGCTGAACTTTTGTGCGGACCTCTCGAGACGGCAACTTGTCGCGATCTCGCATCCACCTGCTTTCGCTCTCGATGGATTTGCGTCTGCGCGTAATTTGCCAAATGTTATCTATGCAGGTTGGTTTCTTGCAAATTCTCTCTGATGGGGAATTCTATCATATCAGATCAGGGAACTTCCTTATTTGGTGGTTGTCAGTATCGGTCAAATTTTTCTCTCCTACCCATCTCTGCAGCAATAACAAATAAAACCCCTTGAAGCCTCAAAAGATGTGGTTCATCTCCACATGGTCGTTCCATCGTTGAAGCGGTTAAGGGAGAAAGTCCTCAATTTGAATGTTCCTCCATCACAGGACTTGCAATACATTCACTAGGAGATGTTGAGTACAAGCATGGCGCATCAAGCTGATGTGATCCCTAGTGAACGTATGCATCTCTAGTGTTTGCCAGAACACTAGGAAAGTGCACCAGCAAGTAGTTGATGAGGTGCTATTTAGAAAAGGGGTAGAATGGAACTGCAATTAAGCGAAGCCGAACTGCATACTTTTTCATTTGGTGCATTTATACCAGTAACTTGTGAGTGTTTGTGGATGTTGATATATTGCTCACTAACACTATTGCTGTATAGTTCAATGTTGTTTATCGCCTCGAGGAAAACTGGATTTGCAAAGAAATACCGCTGAAAAGTCCTAAAGCAGTAATTCCAAACATTTTTCGAACTGTTCAAAGCGGTAAAATTGATGAAGGTGGATAAAGAAAAGTGATCTGCGAAAGCACTATGAGAAAGTTTCGCTATTACGGTGTTGCTTTACTTCTCTCTACGAATATATCGACTCTGCGCGGCTACCTTTACTGAATCCTGCTTCAACGCGAAAGTACAATTTATATGTTATATGATGTTGGACTCATTGGAAGCAAGTATGCCTTACGAGGAAAACGCATTAGAGGTTGTGTTCTTGTGACGATGACGTCTCAGGATGCTTCAGGAGTTCTCACCAACGTTTCAATTAGGTTTTGATCCGACATCAGAAAGTTTACACGTTGGCAATTTATTGGTAGCGACGAGTTTACTACGGGGCACCGGGCACGGCTGTCGCGCAATTGCTGTCGTTGGAGGGGCAACGGCGTTGGTTGGTGATCCGAGTGGGCGTGATACAGGTTTCCTTTTGAACGGTTTATTTTCCTCTTCTTCCCTCCTACTCTCCTCCCTCGTCTCGCCTATACCTCACTCAGCATTTCTATACAAGTCTCGAGGCAAGCGAACAAAACGTTTTGCCAGTATCGTTGGCTGTCTTATATTTTTCTGTAATAATCAGTTCTATGCTTTTTTTGTGGTCTCATTTCTCCTCATGGCTGGGTTAGTTGCACTATTTAAGATGTTCGAAATAATATCAGCCGTAGAAGTGAATGGAGGAATTCGTTTACACATGATCTATAGTTGCAACGGTCGTTATACTTGCCTAGCGATGATCTATCTTAAGGTTTAGGGTTATAGGCTAATAATTAACAATATTTTATCTGTGATATATACAGAACTGCTTTAATTGCCGGTATTTCTGATTCTGGTCCGACTTTCAACTCAGTGGTTTCCTCCACCTGGTTTTTATGGAAGTTGAAAAGTACGTCTGTGTTGACTAACGTTTATCCGTTCAGTTGTTCAGAACGTCTGGAAATGGCAGAAGAAGTGGTGAAGAAAAATGCTGAAGAAATTCGAAGGCAAATGAGTAAAATGGCTGAGAATTTCTACGAAATGCATTCTAATGAAAAGATAGAACCGGTGGAAATTATTGATAACACTGAATGGCACTCGACGGTATATCTTTCTTTCCTCATTTACTTCATATATATCTCTTATCTTATAGCCGTGAATATGGAACAAATGTTTATTATTTAAGGCCGACAAGTTTCTTCTCCCCTCATTAAAGTGTTATTGCTTTCTGTTGGTGAAATGAATTATTTTGATTGCCATAAGAAAATCACTTTCATTACGTCGTTCGTTGATGCAAATGACGCGTTTTTAGAGGACTATTGATTGCAGATCGTGGCTTCAACTTTGTACCCTATGAGATACGCCACTGTGCATTGAAGATTTCAAGATATTTATTTCCATACGTCGTCATCTTTCGAATATATTATTGCTGCTTTTGCGAAAAGAAATTCAATGGATAAACGTGGAAAGGGCTCTAATGTTGTTGAAACAAGAGTCGTTCTTACAGATGACATCATTGGAATTTATGCGTATCTGTCGATTGTTTCGTGTTGGTGATATGCTACGATTAGGTGCTATAAAATCGCGAATGCGTGAAAATCATGGATTGCCTTGTTCCGAGTTCCTCTATCAAATAATGCAATCGTACGACTGGTATCAGCTATCACAAAAGTATAACTGCTATTTCCAGGTGAGGTAATGAATGCTCTTTGCCTTTTTTGCCTTATATAAACATAGTGCGAAAGGTTTTATCAAGTCGTGGTGCCTTAAGTTAGGTAGAGGTTTATGCTGTGTATTCATTTGTTCGATAAAATTGCAGTCGCCATTGAAAAACTACCACACGATTTGAAAGTAGAGAAGGAACTGGAAATTTTTATTTATTAATTTTCTCCGTTTTTTTGTATTTGATTTTTCTAAACGGTGAGGAAAGCTTGCTATTATTTCGTCAGCAGTGGTACTTCTAGATTGGCGGAAGTGACCAGTTAGGTCATTTGGATGCCGGTTATGATTACATACGTTTGCGAACAGGACGCTTGTCTGCTGGTATCTGTTTGCCATTAATCACGGATGCAAGTGGCCGTAAATTGGGCAAATCGGTGACCAGTGCTAAGGAAACTGTTTGGCTATCAGAAGCTAGGACGTCTCCGTATGCCTTCTATCAGTTCTTCCGACAGCAGCCCGATAAAGAAATTACCCCACTTATTAGGTGGGTTCTCTAATATGTGCTATGTTATTTTTCTAAATTGTATTTTCCTTTGTGATATTGACAGTCTGATATGACTATTGAGTTGAGCAGAAAAGAATGTGGATAAAAAGGTTGTGGTTTCTATCATTTTCCTTCAGAAAGTCGAAAGGGATGAATTCTCATGACGATCTTATTTTCCGACAGAAATCCCATTTTGGAGCATTTAACATAGTGATGTCTTTCATAGATCCCTCGTTTCGTTCCTTCTCCTGAGGTCATAGATACTACGGTGGTGCATGAGGATTTTTCCGAGATTTGCATATAAGCGATGACCTGGTCAATTTGCCACTCCCTCTTATCTTGTAAGCTTTTCTATGCGATTGACCACATGAAGCATTGTTAAAATGAAGTGACCAACATGAATTGGCAACAGAAACGAGCATTCATCATTGTTGTATCATTGGTGTTGTAGTGTGCATCGTAAACGAATCACATATTGCAAATGCATAGGCTTACCATACCACCAGAGATCTGTATTAAACACAATCCTATTTGTTGGTGTACTTCTGACCTCGGGGGTCTTAAATCAGTGGCTTGACCGGGACCATCTTTAACTGATCTCCGTGTGATCGTCGCTGCGATCTTTTTTTCGTGTCTCGGGCTAAGCCGAAACCACGTTTAAGCTTAATGATGGCCCAAATCTGTTTCACGAAGACGACTCGATCAGTAAAGGTGCACGAGGATTCTATTGTCGCACCTAATTGGCATATCTAATGTTTATTTCACTATGTTAAATCACTTGAATGCAATCAGTCATTAACATGGGTACGCCATTAGCACTTGCGGTTAATAAACGCAAAGAAAAACATTCTATCAAAAGGTATAAACTCACCGAAAATACTCTATGCTGTGAAGGAAAGCATCAACAGTTAACCTGTGATATTTTTGAAGGTATTTTTCATTGCGTCCATTGAGTGAGATTGAGGAGATTCTCTCAGAGCATAACGCGAACTTGGGCAAATGGGTGGCACAAGAACAACTTGCCGAAGAGATGACGCGACTGGTGCATGGTAGAAAAGGACTCGATCTTGCACAGCGGTGTTCGAGAGTTCTCTTCAAAGGTTAAACTTCCTATTATTTTTTCCTTGGTTTCCGTTTTCTAGTTATCAAGTGAAACTGATATTGTAGAATAATTTTCTAAAAAAGCAGTCTTTTTTTGTAATTTTCCCATCATTCATTCTTTTCGAGAATTCGATGCAGTTGCGCTTATTGTGCATAATCTGTAGAATTAATAAAATTATTTTCGTTTATTCTAGTTGTATTTAAGGTTCACTGTCCGACATCGAAAAAATACCACTATCAACATTAGAAGAACTTTTTGGAGAGGCATCAGTAAGACGCTTGTTGAAGTCTGAGGTGAAGACAGTGGGTGATCTGGCTGATCGAACAAGGTCTGATAAAATCCGAGGATCGATACTCATGAAGAAAGGTGCACTATTACTGAATGGACAGAAGTTCGTCGATCCAGAAGAGAGGATCAATTTTGAGAAGCTTCTTTTGTCGGGAAAGAACGCTACTCTTGTTTGTTGGGGAAGACGTAAATATCAGCTGATTCGATGGATTGATTGAGTATTAGTGTTGCTGTTATGTGCATTTGTAGATGACACGTTTCTTAAGTCTCTCTCAAAACTAGCCGAAAAGATTTTAGAGGCTCCCCTTGTGATACTTTGCTTTTCAGTCCGTAACGCATCCTTTCACTAAATTTTATATTTGCAGCAGTTAATTGGTGATGTCTCATTAGTTGAGGCAGTTGATGCTGAAGAAAACAGCGGGGATGTAGCTGGAACGTGGTTACTTACAAGCATACTTGCAGGCCCACGACTGTACTTCTCTCCTTTTGTAAAAAATAACGATGCCGTTGTGTTTTAAGTTATTTTGAGATATTCTTTAACATATGCGGTTGATTAATTGGTTTTTTTTTTGCACTATTTGGCAGTGAAACGAAGTCGGTGGTGGTGGGAAAGACCACCTTACCTTTGCATCCAAAGCTGAAGTTGGCAGTTGTCACGCCGATAAATAGTGTGAGATTTAAAAAAAGACTGTTTCTGCACCATGTGCGGTTTTGGGAGCAAATGTGTTTGGATAGATTATGGACCAAATGTGCTTGAACTCATGGCGTAATGAATGGGATCAACAGTGGGCAAATTACAGGAGGATTCATTTGGTTTCTTCATCAATCTTTTAGAACGGGGACTGAGATTGAACTAATGATAGAATCGTTTCGGAGGGCACATATCCTTAGATAAAGTAAAATTAATCCTTCCTCTCACATAGTCGTCAAGTTTTTTAGTTTGATTATTCGAAGCGATGAAGTTGAACGCGTTCTATGAACTTTCTAGGCTATTAGCGCATATTTTAAGCCAAATTGAGATACTGCACGGCAGATTTGAGGCTTTCTTTTATAAAACGTTGACTTTATCTTGCTGCTTCTATATGAAGTTTTCTCGTTTTGCAATAATAAATTTTGTCGACATTTTATCTCGTTTGGTCATGAAAGCCTCTTAAATGGCGCGATCTTCATCGTATGAAGCGCTTTCGATAGGTGTTCCGCAATTTGCTTCTCTTTAATTTGTTGAATTGAACCTTTCTGCAGTTGTGATCGAGATCGGTTCTTCAATTTGTGCCATAATTATTGCTTTCGAATGCAGATAAATGAATCTCAATATGAACTGATTGCGAAAATAAAAACGATGAATGTTAACATTGAGAGCCGTGGAACTGTGAGCTAAATATTCTGACGGTGTTTTTCTATTTCAGAGGTTTATGGAATTGTATAAATGTAAAAAAATGAAAACATTTGCTGCACTCAATGAATCGTTGATGGATCCATAGCATTTCTCCTACCAATCATTGCCTCTTCACATAAGCATTTCTATTCTGGTATGTCGGTTTCGAAATACGGAAATTGCAGTAATGTCATGAATCTTGCGATAAATGCGATGCAGATAGCTGTTATCCTTTGTGATAGGCACGCAGTATGATATTGGAAAAAGCGTTGAGGTGTCATCTGATGTTAAAACGTCGAGTATAAGCCTAAACGTAAAGTTAAACTTGGTAAAAGGTAACGGTTGCGGCACAAGAGGCATTAAGTATTGAAATATCAACTGGAAACTGAACTAATATTTTAGCTTCAGTGTGCGAATGCCTGTTTAGAAAATTGCATTGCTGTTTCTGCTGGTGATAAGTCCTCTTTTAGCGTCTACCACTAGCATCATTACGTCTTCGAAAGCTGTTACACCGGCGACTCGGAAAAGACCAATTTTCCGCTTGCACCGGACTTCGTACTGAATTATGTTAGATGGATGGTATCATTATCAGTTCTTAATTTCGGGTCGATAAAGCACGTCTTATTATCTTATCCATAGGGTGGAAGCAATCCTGATCAGGAGGGTCAGCTACAACGACTTGAAGTGCTCTGAGAATTTCCGGAGAAACTTTGAGCGCACTTGAACCTGCCAATTTTGGCGTTGGAGAGTTCGGAACTTAAGAAATCTTAATTCTTGTCTACAGTAAAAGAGATTTATTCGCATGCTTGTTTATGTTTTTAATTTCACTTTCAAGCATTCAGCGCACTCTGCATTCCACAGCTAAGAATCTCTAAAAGAGCTCAGGGGACTATTATTTATTGCATATGACAGGAGTGAGCATTTTAAAGCTATGCTTATGTAGTGCTATTACTTCCGCCTCCACTTTCCCCATATTGCAGCTGGACGGTGCTCCATTTCAAGTGTTAACGTTGCTTTCATGGGATAATTCGATGCATCATTTCGGATTGTATGCGAAGCACATCTTTAAGTTTATGACGTTGGGGATGCTAAGCAAGCTTGACAGGATCATCGAAAATATTTAGGGCATCATAAATGTTATCCAACTACAGGTTCAGAGTAATCCATGGTTTCTCAGTAATGGCTAATTACGCGGAATAAGTCGACCTTTGAGGAAGTCATGAAGACTCCAAATTTCGCCGCGTCTCAAGAATGCCCAAAAATCTCTGAGCATCGGAAGTCCCAAAGTGCGAGGTGACTGGTGAATTTTTGGAAAGACCTGTAGTTTGCGACGTTCCTGAGAGGAATTCTGGTCCCTTCCAGTCCTATTTTATGGTCCTGTAAATGCGTCTTTTACGTCAAATAATGTATCTACAGCCGACCTTATGTCGAATATGTGTGCAACAAGGGTTTAAATGCAAGTTTGCATAATTGATTTTCCATGAGTGCATGAAACGTGATTGTTATGTTGAAAGGTGATTACGTTGTTTCGCTATATGGGTCGTTTTTCGAAGTGGAGGCTATTTTGATTGTAGGTTTTTCAGCAACTTCATGAATCAACCATTTGAAACTAGTCTCTAGGCGAATGAAGAATCGCCGTTGTTTTCCCTTCAAAGCGATCGTTTCGATAGCACTTTTATTAAATATAATGTGGTTGTTTCAGTTCCGAATGTTATGGCGCCGGCTCATTCAAAGATGCAGTTATCGGTATTATCCCTATACAAACAGTTTTTACGTGCCACTGCCGATCAACCATCATTACAGACCCACGTGAAGGAAACTTTCCGTGAGAATGCGCGGAATTTCAAGAAATCGGATGTTTTTCTCATCGAATATCATCTTCGCAAAGGCACCCATCAACTGAAAATGTTAAAGAATAGCTCGGTGGTTGGCTTCCACAAAGTCGATATGAGCGGTCGTAATTCTCATTAAGGTCGGTGATTGAACGTCTTCCTCGACATTTGCGTTAGAGTTGTTATAATGTCAAAAAAGAATCTTGTCGTATCGAACTTCTTGAAGAAGGCAGTCATGCATCGTGCAAAAAAAGGAATGATCCAGGTTATAAATGCCGATGATGATGGCAAAAGCAACGGCACTGATTTGTTATAGCAGCTGTTTTTCGTTTAGAATCTATACAATTGCTTTGTTTCGACGCAGACGAATGTTGCTGCACTGAAGAACTTTTACATGACATGAAATATGCTCGGAACCTGATTTGACTTGTTCGGTCGCTGCCCGTTTCGCAGATTTTGTTAAAGACGACGATATTTAGACTAGGAAATGGGAATGGAGTGAGGAGAACCATGGTGATATTTCCATGAAATAAAATGTACTTACCAAAAATTAACCAAAGAAATCAGAGACACAGTTGAGCCACACCGTGCAAGACTTTATGCGCAACAATGTGCCAAATTTCACCTTCATCAAACAGCTGAGTCCTGCTGCGTTATGTTGGGTGCATCATCGGAGCAATTCACGATTGATACGTTTTTCGATTTGGATTTAATATCCCGTCACAGTCAACTGCGTAAAGATATCCGACGCTTTCAAAGAAGTCGCATTCCCTTTCCTATTTCTTAGCGGTTTTTATTTAGGTGCAGATTGCCGTTGACTTTTTGATTATCTTAAGGTTAGTGCTGCCACGCTATTCTGGTTTTAGTTTAAATTTCCGAGTTCTGCATGTATTCACCTCTGAATTAGCCATAAAACTTCTGTAAACGCTAGCATTTTTCCTTCTCAGCATCACTGCCGTCTTTTCATTTCTTGATATTTTTATTGCCGTCTTTAATGATCTTCAAATGTAATGGGTACTCTTTGTGTTTCTTGTTTACATGACGTGTTTTGCCGATGAACCAGCCCCGGTGTGAAATGCTGTCTTTCAGTGCACCGCGTGCAAAATAGTCTTACTTGAGATAAGCTCTAATGTGTTCAAGAAGAGATCGCCCTCTTCACTGCGTTTTTTGTGGTCACAAGGACGACTGGATGGCGGTGATTTGTTGGTATTTTTGCTCTCGTTGAGCTGTTCTGACTTGGGTAGGTTACGCTAATATTACCTTACTGAGGGTCTAAGTCATCTCTTTTTCTGAGCTCTAAGAGTAACTCTTATGTAGCATATAAAAAGATAATTCTGCATCCTACAACTCTCGTTAAATGAGAAGTTTGGTCATTCTTAACTCGACACTGACTATTCATAAAATCTGCAAGGGGTCGACAGTTAAGATGTTCAGTTTAATCAGTTTAATCGAAGCAGTATCAAATTTGGAGCTAACTTGTTTCGCCTTTGGACGTTCTCATTAATCAATTGTGACAATGCATATTTATGAGATTGCTGCTGCAAATGTTTTACATCAGTTGGCATTCTTTGTCACTCTTTGAGATTTCACCATTTTTTATTCGCAATTTCAAACAATGCGTTGTTTTTCAAACACAACATCGATGCTTTGAAATAGTTGAGGGAATTCCTTTTCGAAAGCCGAAGTATTCGATATTGGTTATCAGTTGAGGTCACCTCTGTGACTTTGACTCGATTGGAAAAGTGCATCTTTCTGGATAGTTCTGCTTATTTTCCTCTTTAACTTCCATCGATGAAGTGTTTTTTGGCTAGGCTATACAGATCGCTAGTCCATAATTCTTTTGGAGGTCTCAAAAAAAGAAACGAGGCCAGAGTTACTTCATTTTCAGTAAACTGATGCATTTCCTTCTTACAGCAATTGTTTCTGTTCAGTCGCTGAGCTTCCTCAATTCTCTTTGTTTTTAATTTGCACCAGTACCATGCTTGTTTTCTCTTTTTCCCTATTGCTGTAAGGTTGAAATTTAATTATTGTTTTACTTGCTTTTCTTTCTAGAATTCATTTTGTATAAGGTGTTTAGATTCCTTGAAGTTTTGCATTTTCAACGTTGTGCATGCATTTTATTGGAGAATGTCCTCTTCGGAGATAAAATAAATTCGAGATTTGATGTTGGCTTGTTTAATTCGTAGAAGTTATAATCGAGACGAGCCGTTTTGAATTCTCGATGATTTAATGATAGTCAGCAAAACAATCCGACAAGCAGATAATCCTATCCTACCGTAAAGGAAACCTATATGCCCGACAACCGAATTTTGGGAACATGAAAATACATCCTGCTTGTTCAGCTTTTAGAAGCAATAACATATCTCCTATCCATTTTCCAGTCGTGGTCCTCTTGTACTGTCTTGGGTGATGTCGTCACGTTGGATATTGCTGTCTATGACTAAACAAGCTCGGTTGAGTTGACGTGTTCCGCCGACTGATTTGCCCTCACAAGATGTATTCACCATATGCAGTGGGGTTCCGACAAACAATAACGAAGGTGACTTGGGTGAAATTAGAGAATTTGAAAGTCAACCATCTAAGATGCCATAATGGCGATGTTTTATTTCGTGTCATCATGAACCTGAAATATTTTCTCGTTGCCATCGTTGCTATTTCCACATTTTTGCTATTTCAGCGGTCAACTCAATCAAACGCCGACTACGACAAATGATTCACAATTGTAACAGCGCCGAGTGTCATTGAGCTCATGTGTATAGGCGCCGCTGTTTTCACTGGGGATTTTTGTTGAAGTCGTGTGAAGGACACGGCAGTTCAGCGCGGTGTTTCGCAAAGACCAACCACCGCGGTAAATGTGGAATATCTTGCAATCGTAGAAGAAAAAAAATAATTCACAAATTGCAGAACTCAGTTATTCTCTAATGTTTTAAAGTGCATTTGACCGGTCTCTGTGGCTTAAAAGGACACCTTAAATGAACTGCTGTTGTTTCACCATTGTTGCTTGCCTATTTATCAGTAGAAGTACTTTTAGATGCTTCAATCGATTGTAATTTCGGTCATAGCAAAATTGTTGTGAGGTGGATTTAACTTTCCTTTTATATATAAATATATAAATATAAATATAAATATATATATATATATATATTTATATATATAAAGCGTAAGACTCATTTGTGTTGCGAAACAGTTATTGTATATAGCTTTCTTTATCAGCATTGTTATCGTTTCCATTAAAATATAGGACAATTGGTTTTTTCACGGCCACGATCGAAGCCTTCTTCATGCATTCGTTCGAGCTCCTCGTTAGCGAATCCATCTTTCTCAGCTGAAAATTTCGAATCTTTAGAAGAGATCGTCTACGCTTCTTAGAATAGAAGCGACAAGTGTTTCTAATAAATTTTCGATGATAATATGGTACGAAGATTTCAGCAGATGACAACGAAAGAGCAGAATAGATTCGCCTTCACGGTTCTCAACGAGTGATAGCTCGAGGAATGTAAGAGGTGCAGCCCTGTCCGACTGGGCAGGTTCCATTTTCTCCCATATGGGAAAGGATAAGGAAGTAAAAATTATAGAGGACTCCTAAATTTTGATGGGATTTATTTTGCTTTTTACACAAAACAAATGTTGAGATGATTATAATCGGCATTTTAAGCACTGAGGACGACAACGAATTTACGACTTTTATAACTGTGCTTAGAAGACTTTTTGAGAGACGAGAATATTGGGTGAACCTACATATTTCTTCACTCTTCATGATGTGTCTTATTCCTTGGTTTTCTTTCGATCCTCTCATACCGATGTTTCCATTCTCTTTGTGCTCTGAAAACTTGCAACTAATCGTATTAGATGGAACAAAGTATCACCCACCATTTAAATGGCACAGAATTGGACACCCGAATGTAGTAAGTTGGAAGAAGTAAGTAAAACACATTACCAAAACGGAAGTTCCCTTCTAGATTATGTATTCTCCGAATCTTTACGACGTCATAAGTTGACCGTTTACTTCATGTGCTTCGTTTAAGAATGAGGCGTTAATAAATTTGAGATCTTTCGGAAAAGAACAAAAAACAATTTAAAGTATTCCAGGACACAATCATATTTCCAGGACTACCGCTATCCGGAAATCCTCTACGGGATTTTCATCCAACTGTAAGTGAAATCATGGGGAATTCGTCAATAAAAACATGTTTCGAGTTAGTTTGCGATGTATGGGTGGATGGAAAATTCGAATACGACCTCAATTATGGTTTCATTCAATATTATAGATATCGAACGCTTTAAAGAGATGAAGAATATGTTTCACAAAAACTTACTAGCATTTTCAACGAATTCCTTCGTTTCCTCCAAATATTGTTTCAGTTTCTCTCGCTTGAAAGAATCCAGTAAGGCATCATGAAGACGTAAAGAGAAAACGATTGTTCATCATTTCGCATAGGTTAATAATAAAATTAGTTAATTACTGTTCTGAGAAGAGCTCATTTTATTGATTTCAGCAAGTGAGAACTGTTTTTTGAATTCAGTTTGCTTATCGGAGAATTGAAAATTTCGTCGACTGAGAACTCGTCTTTCTCTACCTTCAGCATCAGAAAGTTATTTGACAGCGAGAATAAGATAAAGATGAATCTGAAGCAGAGCATCGTCAAATAGAGATACTAAAGTGTGACTACAAAGCCAAATGACTCTCATAAATTCGAACTTTTCATCTAAGTAGGTAGTTGCAAAGCGTTGTATACATAAGTCTAAACTGACTTATGGTACTAATATTTATATCGAGAGCAAATGTTTAGATTTGGTTTACCTCCCGTTGAGCGACCCGTTCTGAGAGAGTGGAATAACGCGACGATGAACGAGGCGAACGTGCAATGCGTAGAAATTTTGTTGCTCCGCGTAACATTCCTTCAGATTTCTTTCTGAAAGTCGTGGTTCTATTCAGCGAAAAAAACTGCAGTATTTCACACAAAATGGTGCTATCGCATCATAAACGATCCTATGGGAGGAGTCTGTCATCTAAGGCATACGCATATCGTATCGCTGAGTAATAATACTTGAATATAACTTGAATATTTTGGAAGCAATACTCTATAGGCTGAGAATATTTAAGAGAATTTCCAAGTAAGCAGTTTCATATAAAAAATAAAGCTCAAATGAACACAACTGATGTTTACGTTTTTATGTTTATATGATTATAAGCGAATACGAGCAGCTGTACCACTAAATGAATTATGTGAAGAGGGGAGAGGGGAGAGGGGAATTCTTTGATGGGTGAGGAGGGTGAGAATTCTTTGATGAGGTGAGAAATGAGGGTGAAGGGCGGAATTCTTTGATGGGAGGTGAGAAATGAGGGTGAAAATTCTTTGATCGGAGGTGAGAAATGAGGGAAAGTAAAATCGAAGAACACAGCCAATATCATAGCAATAAACGTTCAACGAGATAAATAAGTGCAAATATTAATGTGAATGAAGTGTATGCACATAAACGTCACACCTCAATGGTCAACACCCACATACAATGCAAGTAAGCAAACGCACATCACAACAACTCGCGGTGCATTGTGTTTGGCGGTGAGAGCTCTCTATCTCTCTCTCTCCCTCCCTCTCTCTCTCTCTCAAGGACCGTATTTCTCGAACATCACTCCCTTCTAGGGATTCATTCTTGCCACCTTTCTGAAATTCTCCAGTTTCTCTGCATACGTCTGCTTCAGGACGGAAGATATCATTGGCACAAGAAAATCGATGGAAACGTTTTAAGCAGAAAGGAGCGAAATAGTAATCTTTGTTCACTTATGCGAGAATAAAGAAAGGATAACAAGTGAAAGGATAAAATAACAACAAGTAGAATATATGCGAAATGGGCGCTTTCGTATAATATAACCTGTGCTGCTTAAGCTTCCACAACTGCTCGATGGTTAAAAGCAGCGCCGGTACTTATGAAACGATGTGAACAGAAAGTTTCGCACAAGATACGTGGATACACTAGATCGCCGCTTAGAACCTCAATTACAGCAAAGTCCAAAGGGTTGACACTCCAAGAAGTTAGTCCGATTCATGGTCAATCACTCTTTGAGGCAACCGATTCCAACTTCGGACTATTTTAAATTAGGAGCCATGGAGGCATCATTATCTTTTTACGGGCTAGCTGAAAGTCGTGAACACGACGCTATCGGGGAGCAACCAAGTTAAAGAACTTCATCTACTGGGATATCAGAAAAGTCTCGAAGGATGCGGTAGGAGAGGTGAAACTTAAACTGAACTCTTCAACATTCCAGGGATTGCGAATTGAACGCCTTGAGGCGAGTTGCGTAGCCTGGATCGAATGACCTGAAAAAGATTTTGGGAAAAGCAGTGCGAAGTAGAATGTTCTTGAAATTTTCGGTTTTAATTTACGTCTTCTTGCAAATATTGCGACCAATCTTTGGAACATATTCGAGTACGGAAGTGGAACTATCGAGAAAAAGGCTTTAACGGTAGTGTGCTAGGCATTGATGCTGTAGAACTAGCAATGTTGATGGCTATGAACGCTCAGCGGAGATCTCTATACAGTGGGTATTCCAACGAAGGAATCCTTGACATTGATGTCTTTAATACCGAGCGGATGAAAGAAGCTTCCCATACGCTAAGCGGGCATTCATGGTAGAAATTGACATGCATGACACTGCATGTGTCATATGAAGCAACTAACCTCTATGTTTTCACTAAACAGGAAGAGGTCATTTCTTAGGATATGAAAACCAATCCGTGAGTCGCATAATGATCGTTGGCAAATAAATTACACACATTGGCAATTTTATCGACGACATCGCTTATGTGTATCAAAAAAGCAGTGGAAAAATGGCGTTTCGTCGATGCACTCCGTTAGTTATTTCATAATTTCCAGAATAGGATCTATCAACCTTAACCTTGAACAATGAAATGACCCCATTACTGACTACACATTCCACTCACACGTATAATCCATACACCTCCTTTCTCGATTAAACTAAAAGGACAACAACGAGTGATCTTCTGCTAAAGCAGCCGACCTAACACAACAGCCTGAAAAAGCGGAGTCAAGCAAGACTTCGCCGGGTTCTGCGGTAGAAATACTCTGCAGCAAATCCGTTTCATGCAATTTCATTCAGCAGGACGAAAACCTAGGGCAAACCTTTGAATTTTAGAGTGCTTCAAAGAAAATCGAGCACTTGCTCTGCCCATCTTAAACACACTTCCTAACTATGAGGCGGATAGGTAGAGCACAGGATTCGCTAAAAAATTCCAGGCTATCGAGGTAGCGCAAAACCGTAAGCAGGCATATTACGAAACGTGTATCTTTTGAAATGAGCATCGAAGGGTTTCCCCTATTTACACGCTTGACGGATTTCCGTCCCTTAACGGCATCACTACAGGGAAGCGTGCGCAGCGGGTGAGAGAATTTATAGCGAATCGTATTCACAAAAGCAAGGCAAGAATGCCATGCTCCGTAAGGACGGTCCGATACCCGGATGTAACTGAAGACAAAGGGCTCCCACATTCATTACTCTCATTCACCAACCTGCAGAGACCAACCTAAGGGTTTACAGAGATCACTGAGTCCGCTTAACTCACGTTACCCGACAATATCGGCGTAGGGCAGCGATCGTTAATGAGATCAGCTCAGTCCGTATCATTGCTCGACTGACGGCAGATCTTTTCTACCTTCTACGAATTTCATGGAACTGTTGACGGAAAAGGAGCTCTTCTGCAAGAAAAACATAGATGTTTGAACATCAATCGCCCACTAAAACACAAAAATTAGCAAGACTGCAGAAATGAAAATTAAACACTACCAATCCCACAGAAAATTAAACACCGGTCGAGATGACGGTGTTTATGATTTATCCAAGATGAACGCACTCAATGAACTCTACGAAACCTGTAAAGTTGCCGCTGCTAATTTCGTTTTGTGGACCTTTCTCACGCAGGCTTGGGAGGATAGCAAGATGAAAAGATTCCATTCTCACTGAGAGAATCCATTTCACAAAATTTTAAGCAACTGATCTTACGCCACATTGGTACTATCGTGACCGATACGCCTCGTCATATACGGTCTATGTGTCCGGTGGCCATTACTGGGATCAATCGTTCCAAAGTGGGCAATAGCCGGCTGCCGGTCGCCTGTTTCGTTGTTCGTCGTATCCAAATTCTTTTTCGTTGATTCCTTTATCGAAACTCTGAGAGCTAAGCAACATTGGTGAGCAGTTAAACTCGATATATCTGCACGATTGCGTGATTTGCATTTCTTAGGAACTGTTTTCGAGGTTAACGAAAACCTATGGATGCAATAGTGATGAAAAGAAATAAAAACGCTCACTCACCGAATTAAGAAGTAAGCAGCGACCGTCGGAAAAGCCTCAAAAGATGCAATAAAGCAGAAGTTTGATAAGAAAAACCAAAATCTAAGTATGAAGAACATAAAATGAACTCACATATGTGAAGAGAAAAACGCATCCAAAATGCCAACTTAACCGCTACGTTCAAACCTAAACGTGATACATAATGCATATAGCAACAAGCACTTTTCGATTAAAATAATTATTCGAAGAGATTAATTTGTTGCTCAAAACAAACGAACACTTTCTGAACCATTTGAATGGAGTGGAGATACTCACAATGATGTGGGAAAACATTCTTCGTATCGGTCTCATCTATAGCAATTGAGACGCAATCAATGAAAGATTGTGTGTTAAAATTTCGCTTTACGTCATTATCGGCATTCTTGCCCTCCTTTGACATCGTATTGGCTGAATTTCCCATCTTATATGCCGCCTATAGGCAATCCGAGACTTAAATCCGTAAAAATTGTCAGGATAACGTTTAATTATACTACCCGTGAATATCACTTTTGTTTGCCGATGATCGTCAAGTTCTTTCTGGCTAGTTAGACCGACTGCAACCGCGCGAGGTTAGCAGATGATACAGGACTACTGCTGTTCTGCGACCAGCGTGATCGTCACTGATTAACCACAGAGTTTGACGGTCAACGGAAATAGCATATTTTTTTAGTTTGATGGTCACGTTTCGCAAAGATGACGCAGTTGTTTGTGACAGTGCTGAAAGCAGCAACACCAATATTTCGAGGCGTTCATATGAAACTCAATATGAAGAAAGGATTCATGATGAAGCTGCATTGTTTTAAGTCCAACGAACACACATTTCCAATGAATTAAATGCTAATTTTTGGAAACAGCAAGGCGAAAACGACGTCGAGAAAGAGAGAATCTCGAGATTGGCGAGAGAACAATCGATACGTTCGTATAATGAAGTATAAAATGCAATCGCATGAAATGAATATATAAATAACTATGAAAGTGCCGAATATCGATGAAAATAAAGGTAACGCCTCTTCGTCTACACACTTATCTATCATTTTAAGTCCACCAACTATTGAAGTCGATAATAGTGAGCAGAATTTGCGAAATAAAGCTCGTGCAACAAAGAGAAAAGCCTCAAAATACAATGAATCATTTATAAAAAATTAAACAAAGATGTTCGTAATAAGTCTCATCGAATCATATTTCACTGTGAAACGGGGGAGGTGCAAATGCATTTTTTTTAAAGACCCTTTAGCTCTGAGGAGGTTGCAGTTGTAAAGTCATGACGGGTGCCCGATGTGGATGCGAGACATTTGACGACAAGGCGTAGAGCGTTTGTGAAAATGATCAAAGGAATGGCACTATTGCTCAGCTATAGCAAAAGAACCTGGAGGCTCCTAGAGCCATGTGACTGCAATGGTAAAGACATGAGGACAAGATGCCTATGTATGAGCATAAAGTCTGGGGAAACAGAGCTATATTTCAGAGATGAAGGGAGCTGAAGAGTCTAATGTATATCTCGAGGTATATGTGTTGGGGAAATACAAGAATACAGTATTGGGGAAAGGCATCAATAGGGGCGAGATTGACACGATCGGGGAAGTCTTAGAGGTGCAACACAGTTGATTATCTCGGCGAGGAGAGTAAATTTCTCCCATTTTAGATTGTGTTGTACTAAAAACCACCGAGTGGACAAATGTTTTGTGAGATCACAGATCACCTCTCCTTATATGTTGATTGTCGCTTTCGTCAATCACGTTTCGAAAAAATTCCCCGACTATATAGAAAAAGATGATGCACTGTTTATGTTGTACAGTTGCCATCTCATACACCCCTACATGTGATGGTTCAACAATTCACCACGGGATTACGCCCAATCAAAGCCGAAATAAGTGAGTGGAATTCGTTGTGGACGGAAAAGAATCATGAGGCATTGAAGTTGATCGCAAAACTCAACGGCAACTTCTAACGAGGTCACGACGATACAAGAACCACAACGGTACTCTTATCACTGTTTTCGATGCATCTCTTCGCAGATAGCCATATATACACTGTTCGTTCGGATGTGTACACCTGCATTAAATGATATTCTGCTATAACGAAACATCGTGCGGCAGTATGAACGCTAGAATATTATTTTCTGCTGTTTTAAACTGAAAAAGCTAAAGTTAAATTACCGATTGATTTGAAATTACCTACTCTCATATGGACTTTATGTTATTTGTCATCCAACTTGGACAAGGAACTTTCGAAAATTCTCACCAGAATTTGCTCACAATTGGATATTTGCAATTTTGAAGACAATGTGTGGTTTGAGCATCACATAATTGCAACATATTGTGATTGAATAGGGAGGATAAACGTGAATCCTAGGAATTCACCCACTAGCACGACACTAATCACGAAACATACAGTGAACAGCGCTGAGGTTCATCACCATCTGACAGTATGAAGCTCCCTCTTTAAAGCAACTAGTACCATAGGCACATCGTCCGCCGCTGAATATAATACTCCCTTTATTATTCAAAAATTCTCAATATTGGCCATGCATTGTGCATAAGTTATGCTATGCAGCGAGGTTAACCAGCCACTTGTACTGGTCTCTTTGACGTCCCCAAAATACAAAAAACTGGGGAGAGTGGAAACGCACTTTCCAAACCACATTTACTACGTGGTTTAACCGTTGCATAAACGATGAAGTGAGGGTTTATTTGTCGTGAAAGGACAATTACTTAACCTTCTTTCACTATAAATCTCCAAATCCTAACCTTCCCACACGGCGGACGAACTACGATCAAACTTTACCGCAAAATGAGCGAAAACTTGCAGAAAAACATTTGCATGCTACTTCTATTCGATATTTGCTAATAACGGCGAGGAAGGAACAACCCATTCATTCAACGTGCTCAAAAAGAAGGCGAAAATATCGCTGACCTGTTTACGCATGAATGGGAGGACGAAGACAAACTTTCCAGCTTTATTTTCTGGTTGCTGTCTCATTAAAAGGCTGAAAAATAAAAATTGTACAAAGACAACTGCGATAGAAATTCATTCACATACAACAATGATCATGAGATTTTCTATATGTCAGACACAAAAATTGAAACTTCATAAACCACACGATTCTAGTTGCTTTCTGCGTCACTGATACTCTTTATATGGGCATCTCGATCACACTTCCACAGCTGAGAGCTTTTCGCTTATGAAGAATCATATTGCAAGAATGTGAAAAGCTGCATCAAGAGCTTGCAACTGTGGTCATCATATAACTCTATATATTCATTTCACAAACCGATCCTCTTCAAAATCATCGCTAAAATTCTAGAAGATCCACTCGGCAGTTCATAGAAATTCATAAGAGGACTATAAAACTGAAAAAAAAAACGACTATCAGCTCTCAACAAAATAGAAAAAAAGAGAGAATTATTTCTTATATTATGCAAAAAAATTTCGCTAATTCAACAAATGAAGAACGCAAATATTTTCGAACGGAACGAAGAACATACAACTTCAAGATGAATAATTTCAATTATTTCATGGATACCACAACATATCCACATAGTTAGAAACTTCTAAGATTCTGTACTGGATCCACAATTTCTATTAGAGGGGATTCTGAAGATCCTATCGATGCATAAACAAATATATCCTCTCCCCACTTTCATCTATTATAACGAGAATATTTACATGTTTTAATTAATGAACATCACCTTCTCATTCAAATGGATCAAATAATTTGCTAAATCATTTTAAAGCACTCGGCTCTATCTTTTATAGGAGGCGAATTGCCTTCTCCAGTAACCTCACTTACAATCACAAAACTATTCCCCACATTATAGCACTTCGGCTTTTTGTATTTCTTCTCAGCTCTTTTGATCTCTTCATTACAAAATTAATTTATGACAATATATATGGGAAAAGAGTTAAGCAAAGCCAGTTTAATAAGGGCATCAACCGAGAACACTCAAAAAACAGATGTCGAATTGAACTTGTTTTGCCAAAAAACAACGATCAACGTCACAAGATACATTCCGGCTGCAACCCAGCACTGCGTCGCCTTCTCGCCGTATTTGTCCTCTATCATACTGAAACAGCAAACTTCATATCAAATCATCAATGATAACATATTGAATGTTATCATTATATTTAGAGATAAACAAAACAACCTAACGCAACCAAATATCCGCTTTAAGTGCAAAAAAACGGGCACGAATATTTGATTAACTGAAATCTAGACATACTGCTGCTTCAAGTAAATGTAAACGACCTCCGATCGACTATAGATGATAAAATGCGAAATCCATGCAAAGAGATGAAACCTACATCGAACAAAAAACACGTAGAGATGCAGGTATCGGTTACAGCAACACTTCAAAAAAAAAATTCTGCTGTCAAATTCAGCAAAATGAACGAATTCGATTAGGATATTCTTTCGTTACGATAACAAATATAGCTACGCTATCCATAGCCAATGAGAAACGAGCACAATATTACGAACCCATTGCAGTTATAAAGCGAACATATGAGTAAAAAAAATTTGTGGTGCTAATCACTGAAAACTGGAAAAGATGAATGTCTCGTTATCCTTAACATGAATAACAAATAAACACTGCTGATCAAACGGTCGGTTGTATGTGTACTCCGACAAAGTCCCTCAGCTCCGCTCTACTCTGCCACTTTTCAGGACAAGGGCGGTGGCAGTCTTATCTCTTCCCCATCCCCTATTGGAGCTTCGGTAAATGGATTCGTCGGCATGCAATGGACAGGAAACGAGTTTACGACCAAACCTCCACATAACCATTTTCTAGGGTTTTCGCGGAGGTGAAGGGCAACCGCAATTTTCTCCTCTCCCATGAAAGCACCCTTTGGCCTAAAGAAGTTGTGAAACTCTTCTTCCTACTATGGAAGCAAAATTCGTCGGGAGCATAAGTTAACTCGAAATATAGAATAACCTAGAAAAATACCTTCCCTAAATGATCGAGAAGTTCATATAGCCGATTTTTCAAATAAGAAATTTCATTTAAAGCGTTCTCATCAAGGAGTTTACCACATACAAATTTCACTTTTCGCCGTTGGCACAACTTCGGTAACCACTTCAAATCATAACTGAGTTATTATTTTATTAAACCGTATTATCAGTACGAATGCTACGAAATTACTGCGACCTTTCAATTAGGCCTCAGGCAAGAAGTGCTATAAATGACTTACGCATTAGTAAGTGGAGGTACCACACCATGCTCAACTTCCTCTTCTGGGAAATGAAGATCGGGGAATAAGCTGACGGCTTGGATATAAAAGAAAACACCGAGGAGGCCGAGAAAGATGACTCCCCACACAGACATTACCATGCTGTAAATATCAATCTCTTGAGTATACAATCATTCGACTACCAAATAATCACAACGATAAGCCTCGTTCTATGCCCACATAGAAACACAATCGCTATAAACGAAAAGCGGGGAAGAGTGACCATTGTTCATTGGAGGGATTCTTCGTCTTGGATAACTGCGCAGTGAGTAGGCGTGAAAGAGAGTTTGCAACAATTCCCTCATATTTCCTAACAATTGAGTGACGCTTCAAATAAATCAATGAATCAATGAACATAACTGTTTTAGTAAATGAATTCAGAAATTAGTAATGAGAGGAAAATTAGTAGAAATTAGCAATTTGCTTCTAATATCTCAAAAATGCTCAGAGAATATCGACAATTGAGAAACCATTTTCTTCTTCTTTTTCGCTAATACACAAGTAACCGCTTTCCGTTATGTTGAATGAATCAATATTGCTCATATGAATATGGAAAAATTATATAAAATTATAATTTGCCCATTAAAAAATGCATTAAAACAACCCTTCGATAAAGGATACTTCCGACTAAAGAACCCAAATTTCCATAATAAAGAAACAAAAAGAAAGAGAAACATACCAAAAAGCGGACAACTTTGGTCCACATAACGGACATATCTTCGTCATTGTAACTGCAATAAAGACAATAGTTTGAGGCGTTTTTTCCCTCACAATAAAGCCGATAGAGATTCATTCGATTGAAGCCAATGAAAACGTTACTGCTTTAAAGTGAACAAATCGACGTCTCTATTGAGGGTTATGCATTAACACTAGAAAGACAAAATACAGCGAATTTGCGGCTATAGGTGAGGTGGCCGCTGCAAAGCGACCATAATTCATTGAAAAGTTCATTCTAAACGAGTAAGGTAGTGAAGTGAATAAACTGTGAAACAATGAGAAGTTTTTCTTTGTAGAAATACTTCGCTTCACGAAAAATAATCATTGAGTGCTGAATGCAATAAACTTACCTTATAAGAAGATAATAATTGGAGTACCATGAATTATAGGAGTAAAATGAAGCATTTATGAGGATAGAAAAAGGGGGCAAATTACTCGAAGAAATAAAAAGATGAAATGAAGCAGATAATTTAGATATCACTATTCCTTTCCAGAAAATCCAGAAAAAGTCCAGAAAAAATCCAGGAAAAAATCCAGAAAAAACAGGAATGAAACAATAACGATGAAACAAAAAAGCGCTAAGAAAAGACCTAATGAAGGTGGAAAAAAGAAACTCTAAAAATATCGAACGATCGAGAGAGCGGTCTTAAAGAAGTGTTTAAAAAAAAATGGTCTCAAAGATTGGAAATTTTTGTGGAAACACTCGAAGAAAATTTGGAAAACAATTAAGAATCCATACTTGATAGCGATCTTCTCAACTTTATATATAATTCACAGCAAAACGGCTCTTCCGTGAACGAAATGACAGTAGTTGTTTGGTTTGTCCGACTGGGCCATATCTACCGCTCGAACTTCCCCATAAAATGGGTCAATGTCTTCTCTTTTGGTTCGAGACATCGCCTCACTCTCAATGATAACGGGACAAATAAAGGCAATTATTCGCTTTCAAGTGAGAATAAACGATGACAGCATACTTTTAAGGAATAAAAAGCACACCAATCTCATCCTTCATAAACAATCAACTTCATTATAGCGCTATAATGACTAGAGATATTCGCCGATAACACTCTCCGATATATAAGAATCGAACGTTGCTTGCTGGAAATGTGTACACGAAACGAGAAGCACCTCCGCGATATGCTTTAACCTTCGAATCGAGGCAAGTGAAGGCATGCGAGAGCAAATAAAGACCATTATAGGTTTTCTAGAACTATTATAGTTACTGCTGAAGGGCAAATAAATTGTGCCCTTCAGTAGTAACTATAATAGTTGCAGAAATTTATCGATTAACTTAAAAGCACGTAGAAAAAGCTTCATCATTGATGTCACCAACATCGAAATAAGACTCTTTGCCGGGGAGGTAGAGAGAGAATACGTTAATAGGGGGCACATAGGTACCACTACTCCTCCTTGCCGGGTAGTTGGACGGAGAATACGTTAACAGGGGGCACATAGGTACCACTACTCCACCTTAACTTCGTTAGCCAACATCTGACCGGATATCCCATGGTACCAACAAACGCCACAACTGAAGTACCCGGTCGTTTGATGCGGCGGCAAGTCACACCTTAGAGACGGAGAGAACGATATTGCGCTGCATCTAAGCGATTTTCGATCACACACATCTCTCATGCATCCATATAAACACGCCACAAGATGATTCACTTTATTCGGATTTTCTCATTCATTCCGGCCTAGTTCAATGGGATTTTTTTGAGTGTCCACTCGGAAATCGCTAATGATTTCAATGATCAATCGATTTTCCACTTACATGGGCCGTTCTTGAAGTGATTCGATGGAGGGGCTTATGTCGTGAACTTTGATCTCCGGTCGCGTCACCCCTATTGCAGCTATATAGCAGAAATTGGTGAGCGATCTGGGTCGCACAGCTGCTGAGTCTGCTTCGTTGCAGCGAAGTGGTTGGGGTCGTCACTTCGTTTTTTATTCGGAATGTCGTTGTTGTCGCTCGGAAGATCGGTAGCTTCTCGTAGGAAACGTTTGTTGAAGTCTTCTCGATTGTTGAAGTTTTCTCGTCTTTGCTCTTTATTCGGAGAGTCGCCGAAGTTGCTGGGGAGAACCAGTAATTTCCCTTCTCTTGTAACCCTTAAAAGCACTTAGTGCTCTTTTAGGCACATCTTTACGATTACTCGAGAGGGCGCATAACGTCGATGTTTTATTTGAATCCTCGTCTAGAATGTATATTTGTATATGTGAGCATGCAACGATCCTATGAGTCTTAATGAATAGTTTTCATGACAGATGGATTATTGAAGCATCTTTCGATGCATTTACGCCATATTAGGATGAGCTGTAAAATGTGCTTTGTGGGAATCTTTCGAGTTCGTTTTTTATTTGCTCCTTGACTATTACCTCATGCGTATTTTTATTGATGTGCCGGAGGGCCGTTCAGTCGGTCAAACGGGGAACATCGGGAGCCCGTCGGCACTGTGAGAGCTTACGAAAAGCTCGCTGATCAAGTTGATGGAAACGGGATCATACAGAAGTGGTTTCCTTATTTCGGCAAAAGTGTTAAAGCGTTCGCTCTCCTCCTCCGAAGGAGGAGAGCCAAAGACTCGGGCAATCGTAGCAATAACGAGGGTCGAGGTGATGTTCGTTGATAAGGTTGCCGATGAGAAATGCTGCTGATGTGAATGACTTTTGAAATAGTTTCAAGAGAGCATTAATTAATTTACTCACTAATAGTTTATTATGAATGTTGGAATACCCACGTTCTGAGTTGGAATCTGATACTTCGGGTAGTTGTTTCGAATATTTTATTTGATTCGGTATTCTTTTATTCCGACCGATGTATAATTCGCTACGAGTTTAAAGCTTTTCCGAAGGTCGAACATCCAGTACAGCTGAAAATTCTTTTCTTGTCCTATCCATAGGAGGTGGGATTAGACTGTCTCGTTGTCATCTCGGCGATAGTCGTCTAAGGCGTTTTCTCAAATTTCTACTTAGCGGATTTGAGTTTTTTGATCGTTGCGATCGTACGTTCTATTTCTCTCTTTAATTCATTTTTGTATTTCGAGTATCCCTTACTTTCTTTTGAAGTACAGTCTTCAGATTTGCTCTCTGGAAGTCCTCTTCATATAACGATGCTTTTATCTTCTTTAATAAGTGGCGTCTAAATTAGGCAGAGTAGTTTCGAAAAGTTCTAATCTCATAGGTGGGAACGGCGCAGCAACGAGAAGCTCGAACAAGATTGCATAATGTCCGCCATTTCTTGAACCGGTCGCCTAAATTACGTTGGTTTCAACCGCTAAAGTTGCCGATCTCCTGAAGTTTGGAATATAAAAGTGTCGAAAAGTTGGATAGAGCTGAAGGAATTTTCATGGCTAGCAAAGTGCAGTAAGTTTCTGTAGGTAATAAGATATTCAAAGCTTCTAAATGTTCTTATCTACCTGCTTTAAATTTTCGCAGCGTTCGCCTCTACCATTTGCACGAAAGCTTTTTTTTCAGGCCTTTCAACAATGAGTATATTGATCCCGTTAGTATCAGTATCGGCGTTCTGGTTAATCATCGGTGCAGGTGGTCCTTTTGTTGTACCGAAAGGTCCAAATAAAGGTGAGAATATTTGCATGATTCTGCGATCGATTGGTTAACGGATATTTTCATAATATAAAGATTTTTTTTTAAATTCGTAGTGACTTTCATTTAAATAAAAATTATGTATTCAATATTTAGTGATGTTCGATGCCTTATGAAAAGTTTTTGAGCACTTATAGGAATTTTGGCGTGTCCGTAGTTATTGAAAGTCGTGTTTTTCAAGTACAACTCCTAGAAGCCATTATTTGGAGTCTATATTGCTCTAGTGGTTCATTTCAGTGAGTTTCTTTAGTCGTTCGATGAACCGTCTCGGAAAGGCATGAGGTTTTTTCTTTCGCCTAGAAAAGATAGGTTCCTGCCTCCTGGATCAATGGTACCTATAGTCCTCTCGATGGTGTTTTGTTGAGCGCTGCAAAAAGAACGCTTCTTATCCTCTGAAATTATGGAGAGTTAGCGTTTAGCTGATATCCACCTTAACAGAGGGGATATTAAAGTGCATTGTGATAGGATCAGTGATAGAAATCAGATTTTTAAATTAGTCTCTGCTGAGTTGTTTTCATTGGAAAGTGATCCTCGCACCCTATTTTCATGATTAATGAAGGGAAAACTCGATGGTTTTTTTTTTCAGATATGTAAGCGGATCACTTTCGCGATCATAGATCGGCCTTATTTCAGTGATAACATGCCCAAGTTGATGAGTCGTTTTTTATTCGTTCAGAAGTTATGGCACTTAATATGATATATTACATATATTTAGGTATCATCCAAACGATGATCGTACTCACGGCGGTTTGTTGTTGGCTATTTTGGATTTTAGTTTATCTCCATCAGCTGAATCCACTTATTGGACCACAATTGCCAGTAAGGACAATTAAGTGGATCAGCGAGAAGTGGGGTGATGCACCTCAACTCGTCAATCAATAAGCGAATGTGATATCGAGCTCATGTCAAGCTGTCTTTGAGACATATGAACGATAGCTCTCAAATTTCCATTTCTTTTGTGGCAGCATTCCAATGCACTTAACTGATTTCTGTGAATCGTATAAAGGCAAGCATTTGCATATATTGGCATATGTTTATATATGAATATCATTGCAATTCACGATTGGAGAGGAAATATAAAACAATGGTTTCACCTAATGTGGGAAATTTTATACGGTCGATTATGGAAGAGATGAATATTTTTCCGTTTTTAAGGAGTTCAGAGTTGTTCGATGTTGGAATGCTGTGGAATTGTTTAGTTCGTTGATCGCTCTTATTTTCATCTTATTTACTAGCAGCTATTGCTAGTTTTATTGATGCCACGATCGCAGTCATAACCTTCCTTCATATGGAGTGAATTTCTTCCGCGACTTAACTATTAATTCATATTTTTCAATTGCCGATAAAGCGGCAAACTATAGTGAAGTTATCGAAATATGAAGGTCATTTCTGAATAGAGCACATTATTTGGTTAGCATTAGTAGTACCTCGAAGATTTTTTAAGATAAGCTATAGTAGTTTCCTATTGCTTACGTTTAAGCTGTGAATCGTTAACCAACATATCGCTGAGCTTTATGTTAGTGAATAAAGCACATTTGTGGAGAGAATTCTATAGAGTTTGGATGTTCGTCGATTCGATCGCTTTAGATGATTGCTGAAAATAACGAACGATTCGGAAAGATGACAATAAATTGGCGGTCACTTTGGTTGATATCAGGTGAATATACGATAAATTTCCAATGTTTTAGTCGAGTTCTGATATTCTCATAGTGTTCATCTTATGAGCGCTGTATTTTAAAAGTGTTTCTTAAATAAACGAGGTGGCTAAAGATTATTGTTATTGCATTTTGCATTAGCCAAAGAACAACTCCGGAGTCAATTCGACGGAAATTCGGCACGTCAAACTTCCCTTATATTTAATCATATATACGTGTACATATATCGGGTACACATACGTGCATTTAGTGGATACATCTTGCAACTATCATATATACCGCAATGAAGCAGTTCATTATTTCTCTCATCAAGCATAGGAATGGATAATGGAAACCATAACTTCCTCAGAGATTTGGAGAAGGGAATTTTTTATGAGCATAGTGGGAATTTTATTGTGGATGCTTTTACTGCAATCACAATCCGATGGATGATGGCTATTATAAAAGTATAACTGTTAGGATGACTGTCTTTTCGTAAGGTGATCGATGACTCGTTAACCAATGCGATGGCAATGTTGCTCTTGTGGAAATTAGACGGCAAGGAAAGAGTATTTCTATGTAAGAATGTGAGGTGACTGCAGGAACCGGATAGGATGAGAGATCGAAATATTTTCCTGTGATCTAAGGAAGCTGTTTCTTTATGGATGGATCTGAGGTGTATGCTTCGAACGTAGAGGGGAGGGGGGAGGGGGAGGGGGAAGTTGTTTCAAGCGGCTGAAAAGTCTTTGCCACAGATGAGATGAGGGATGTTAACGGCTATCAGATAAACAGTAGACAGTGATCTTTCTAAAGAGGTCTTTCATTGAAAGAGTTTCTATTGTTTGAGATGAGCTTCCCCCTCGGATATCGCGGCTTCCCGGACAATGCAGGAAGTTATTGACATATACTTTTTAGCTGCTAAATATCTCTAAACGATCTTGGAACGAATTTTCAGGATTTAAATTTGAATTAACGCGCGAGGACTACTCGAGAGGACAGGATCGGATCATCAATTGGGAGGGGAGGTGAAAGGAGGGAGTGAGTGGACGTGGTGGATGTGATCGGGTGTGGAGGTGTTAGTGGTACTGAGAGGGTGGTGCAGTTGTTTGTTCGAGAGTGATGGGATGGATTGCGATGTTGTAACTTTTATCGGATATATGGATAAGTTTTATTTGCACTTATACGAGCTTCTTGAAGTTGGCAATTTATTGTTAATCGACGCTAAATATCAACGCCGAGATGAATGGAATCGTTTGCTTTCTATGAGAGTGGCTTTTCCTCTTCGCCGATCGTGGCTCTCTTTTCAGGTGGCTAAACTCTCAACTTGCTTTCTAAAATTATGCAGCATTATATGCCGGAGATTTTCTGGCACGATCGAAAAGCGTTACTTTCCGTTCATTTCAGCGATACGAGCGGTTCGCAAAATGCTTACAAGGTTACTCTTTTGCGTATTTTCGAAGATTTCCACATTAAATCTACGGGTATCATAGAGAGATATTGAATGTTATATTTTCAAAATTCCAATAGATAAATTTCGAATGGTATTTCTCTCATATTTAGCAAATATGAGCACGTTTTGCTTAACCTCATATTTATGAGTATGCGCCACTTTCTATTCTCTAAGCTTATCGCCTTTCTCTGTCAACGTTTACGATTGATTGGAGACTCTGTCAGGTTGAGATTTTAACATAATGGCCTCTCGTCGAGCACAATCTTGGCGCATATTTGGAGTTCGGAACTACTCTTGTATTGCAGCCCATTGAATTTTACTCAAAGCGTAGAGTGCCTTATATCGTAGCTGAAAGAGCTTAATTTTTGCGATTGACTCTCTCATGTATATTTCGTTGACATCGCGACAAGTGCTGTGTACTCGTCGAGATCTCTATTATATTGCGATATGGATGTCCCTATCGACCTTTTCGAGCAAATCACGAAGAGTAGTCTTTCCTTGGAATTATGAGAGTAAAGAAAGTTGCGTTAGATGGTAGGGTGTGCTCGATTGTGTCCTCTAATGAACTCTTCATTATATGAATAGCTGTTATCACAGTAATATGTCTTGAAATGGAGCGTGACGTACATGAGATCTTCTATCGCCTGGTTTTTCTCTGTTTGTTTATGGAATTGGTTGAAAATGAAATTAAATTTGGTGAAAAGAGAGCCGAAATTTTAAAGATAGTGACGACAAGTGTGCAGAAGGAAGTTCGGATCTGGAATTTTGAGTTCGTGAAGGAGAAGGATGGAGGAGGGCGTGATGCTCTTGCGGTCAATTTCGTTGCAAATCTTGTGGGACATGGAGGTGTCGTTAACGTTGCCCGTTTCTCAGCGAACGGTAAGTCTTTGAATGATTTATTCGAATATTGAGGTTTTTTGCAGTAATCTTTTCATAGCTATTATGTTTAGATTAGCTTGTCAAATATGCCATAGTGCTGGATGAATGTGGCGAAAATATTCGCTATAATTGCTCTATTTGACGCCTAAGCTTACTGAATCTTTATTGAAGCCGAGTACCTTTGTTTACCACAAATACTTTCATAAGTATAAAATGAAAACAGACTTCTATGCGATATGTTTAAACTCATCTCTAGTTACTTGCTCGCACATATTGTTCTCTTCATTTTCTGCAAATTTAGTTGCTAGTTCGGCAAAAAACAAAGCGCACCATTTGGATAGTTATTCACCGTATGATGATGGAGGGCAGCCTTTATTTATAGGTCAGTAATTGGTCATGTTGCATAACTTTTATGTGACGTTAACAGTAGCTCTTCTTTGCGATCTGTCCGATATCGTTCCGCCAGCGAAAATCGATCAGGAGGTGTTTGTTTTGCAGGTGAACTACTAGCGTCAGGTGATTGCGATGGCCAGGTTTGCCTTTGGAAAATTGGACCTGAAGTTTCGTCGGCGACTACAGTAGATACGTCACAGCTAGATGATATGCCACCCAATAAGGAGAATTGGGTGAGAATGCGACAAAATATAAGGTTTATTTTATAAGTTTTTTTTTTGCATGGTGATCATCGCTTGATATCTCAGCGTGGTTGGAAGAATTGCCTGCTGAACCTTCATTTGCGTTAGATTTTTGGCGTCAAGTCATGCTCACTTTTGTGAGTACCAATCCTTAGCCTGGATACTATCAAACTGCATTCTGGAATATGGAATCTCGTCTTTGTTTTTGATATACTCATTCATTCGTTTCGTCCGTGGATATGCGTTTCTCCAGCGACATTCGCATGTCACATATGCACTCTCATTTTTACTTTTACAGTTTCTTCTCCTTTTTTTTAAACCCATTTTAGACTCCATCTCTCTTTCGTCGGAGGTTTCTTTCTTCAATGGACTGAAAAGTGCTGCAGGAGACGTCTTCAAGTTGTTACCGTGCTAGGCATCTTGTATAGTGGAAATTTTAATTGTTTATATTAACTGCATTCTGCAAAGAAAAGGAGTATCGTGCTGTTTGTCGCTCTTTTTTGGTATGCAATATTCACACTGCTTAGTGAATTATAGCAGTGAGGTCATTTATAAACAGCGACAGTTATTAATCGAATGGGGTTTTTTTAGGCGCCGTTCTAGGAAAAATGGGCGTATTGGTAGAAGGGATCCCTAAGAGGTTTCATTTTTGTGCTACCTTCATTGCAATTGAGATTTGGTTTCTGTTGTTTCTTGTGGGGAGTTAGATGAGGTTCTCATGATGTTTGCAGTAATCCTTCGAGATTTATGTGTTTAATTTGCAAAACGAGAATTTTTTCGTGAGGAATGGGAAAAATTCCTAGCCTTTAGTATTTTGCTGCTCATCCATTGAATATTTTCGGGATTCTGAAAGCTTGATCAAGAAATTCATTTTGTTCGCGATAGATAGCACTCAGACAGTATGATTGCTGGCATGGAAGTATCACAGATGAAATAGATTTAAGTTGGTGTATGTGATAGTTCTCAGTCGAAAACGATGGCCAAGAAAACTTTTCTTATGGCGCACTCCTCGAAGAAGGAAATAGTGATGCTTATGGGATTATCTTTTCGTTTTTCTTGCCAATTTTCGAACGTTTGAATTGAATCAGCATGCTGTTTTATGTAAATTGCCGTCTCGTTGCGCCGCACAGTTTATGTTTATAAGGGTTTTTATGAATTTATATGTTATTATTTGATCTCTTCTGCCTTTCAAAACCTTATTTGTTTTCATTGTAGGCACGACAGCGATGTTTGCTCACTATGTTGGAGCCCTGATAGTCGATATTTAGCAACGGTATCAAACGACGAGTCAATTCTTGTCTATAATGTTAAAGCAGGCTTGTGGGATTTTTCGTTTTGAACAATAGTCTTGGCACTGTTTTTTAAGTAATTAAGCACAACGAGCCGAAAAAGGAACGGTGTAAAAGTCTTGTTTTCCTATGTTTTTGTTGGGCATTGACTCTATTTGAGAGGGAAATTTCCGCTTCCAATGTACGGAAGTAGGACGACCAACACTGTGGAGGGAAATGGAAATTGGAGAGGAGTGTGGAGTCTCTGACAGGCATATATTAACGTTCAAATTTTAGTTGGAATTTGCCAGAGAACTCGGTAGAAATTTTCCTCTCGCTGTTATCGAGGTTCCTTTTGTTTACATTGATATTAAGAAATTTCGGTCGCACTGTGTTTCTGATCAACGAATTTGATTAAAACGGGAATTGGGAGGAATAGCTGACAGGCATATAGTTGCCGTATGGTAATGGCACTCGCGATTTTACTGTTTACGTGTTCGTTATGCGTTAATCAAAGCAACTTACATAGTCATTAAAGGATGTCGGCTGTGGATGATTCGGAATTTTCGTCATTTTCCCAATGGGGTCGTTTGGGATCCTCGAGGGAAGTATCTCGTGGCGATGTCGACCGATCGGAAACTGGATATCATTGATGCAGCAAAGGGCAGCAAGCTGAAGTGCATATGGAGTGTACATATGAAAGCAGGCATTTTTTGTGGAGAGCATTTGCAAGCGGAGGTTTGTTAGTCATCATTTGTGTATGATGCAGCATCTGTTGCGGTTGTAATCACCGTAGTTAAAAGTAGGAGCTGAATAAATGCTGTTTGGTTGCGTTGTCAGTAGGGGTTATGGAACTCTTAATTCTCACGATGTGGTTCTTATCACTGCTGAAAGACCGTCGAATGATAGTAAAACTCGCTGTTTTCACTTAGTTGATGCAGAGTGAAGGAGGTACCCGAAAGCGAAGTTGTTGGTGAAGCCTTCAGGGTTATGTATTGATTGATATTCATAAGGTTTTGGTCGTTGGAGACTTGATATACGCGAGGAGTGCAAAAGTCGGGTGCCGCCAGCAGGGGTCGAACCTGCGACCTTGGGCTTATTAGACCCACGCTCTAACCGACTGAGCTATGGCGGCTCCGAAGGGTGGGGGAGGGGCACCATAGAGTTCAAATTTGCTTTTGCAGCGACTTTTAAGAGTTTTGATTGTGGCAAAAGGGGGGGGGGGGGGGGGGGGTTGTTCTTTCAACTTTCCTCATCCCGGTTGCTCCGCATGTTACTCAGTCATGCTCAAGGATCTATTTGAAGAACGCTGTATGATTGATGAGTCACTGAGCTTGTGCCTGTTGGACGCTTACCTTTTCACAATGTCATAACAGCCAGCCTTAAGTATCTACACACTGTGTGCATCAAACGTCACTAAATTTATCATTGAGCCATTATGTGCTTTATTTTGTTCTAACAATGGTTGCTTATCGGTTGCAGAGCTATAAGTTGTTTCACGATGATCAGTTGATCAGTTTTTCGAGGGGACCGGATTTTACACCTGATGGCGAACTGCTCATCGTTCCTTGTAAGGTTTTTGGGTTGAATTTGCTCGTTTTTATGTTTAGTAGTACAAAGCAATGTCTAGAACTTTAGCCTGGAAAGGCCGAAAGTAATATATTTCTTTTCAACCTTAGGTATCCGCAGGTCGAGATGTTCACGTTGCAATATGAGGTGACGAGTAGAAAGGGAAGGTTTCGGGTTCATATTCCATCTGGGAACAAATAGATATTCTGTTTTGTTTTCCAGTGACCTTGTTGTTTGTTTTATTATTCTTCATTGTGTGGAATACTATTTTCGGTATAGTTTTTCCTATTCCCCATCTACAAAGTTGAGGAGCATGATGAAGGTTCTGTTCGTAGTAGGGAATTCGTAAATGAGAAGCTTTTTCAGCTCTATTGAATTTTAAGTTGGAATGAATAGCGGAGGAACACTCAGACACGAATTTTTTCATCATTCATTCAATAGTATTTTACCTCCAAGGTGCTGTTTCTTGTATTATTAAGTTCATATCTTTCGTATATTGGCACTCTATATGGTGGCTTTATATCTCGAATAATATTTTGAATATATTAGGAGAGTTTTTTTTTTCCGAGAAATTAGATGCATTTCCAATCATTGGATGTTTAGAGTGAGGTTTATCTCTCCTCCATTTTCAGGTGCTCATTTGGAAGTTGGCGGTTCGAATGTCTATGGTACTTATATCTTCCGCCGTTGCGATTTTGATAAGTGAGTTACTGAGCTTTTCCTGTGCTATGTATTTAAACGTATGTATGCTTGGTAAAAAATATGGGGAATTCAAAAAATAAATTGAATTTTTGAAGTAGCTCCGTGTTTTCCATGCTTAGCTGCCTTATTTGGCCGGAGATGAGGTTGATAATGGGCGAATTAAGTGGAAGAAACGAATGATATGAGTGGGAATCGCTACTTTCGTTTCGCCAAATTGGACTTCTTATGGAATGCAAAGTATCGTTGCTCGTCGACGCCTTCTTAAATCACCTGTTTCCGAAAAAAATTTTCGAGTTGAACGGCGATAACGGTTCTAAACATCTCTTCTCTTTCTTTGTTGCTATTCTTGAAAGGATTTCTTGTGAACGGTGGGTTTTGTGAGACCGTTGTATTTGGAGCAGGTTCTTGAGGTGTTGTTTCGAGAATTCTTTAAAAGATCTTAAATTTATACATTTGGGTATGGGAATGTTCGGCTATCGACTGTGAGAGGAATGCCATTCTGAAAGTTTCATCGGGCTATATGTTAATAAGCGAATTCGTCGAAAGAAGCGTCACGTAGCGAAATGACATTATAATATATGCGCATCATACCGGTAAAATTCTAGCGAGTTGTCTAAAATTTACATTCGAAAGCAATCAGATAAGTAATCTCCACGCTTAACTGTTTCTCTGTGATAAGTTCATTTCACTATTGAATGAGGTTGTTTTGAAAATGGGTCCTTATCATCTCAACATTATTCAGCTATTTTGGAGCTTTATTCCCAACTTTTTTCTATTTCCGTTCATTCACTGAGTGAGTTTCTTGAAATTTATATTTCATATTTCGGAATGTTAAGGTGATTTAGTCGTTTGTTTGATCCTGAATGAATGAGCTGGACGATTGGCTGCTTACCAGTAATATAAGAAGTGCAATGTATAGTATAGAGGACAATAAGGCGAAACGACCTTCTATCTTTTTTCCTTGAGTGTGGATTGATGATGTTTTATGTGAATGCCATCATCGCTCTTTCGATGGTAAGTCTCCTCTCGTATCGAGATATTTTTGAGACAATTTCATTGTTTCTTGTGCATCAAAATCATTACCTAGTGTATACTGGAAAGTCTTAGCTTCATTGTTGAGCTTTAAGATGGAATTGTTCGGATGAAACGCCCAGATAGCTAACTCGAAGTTGGGGTGTTCAAGTTTTCTTGCAAATGTTTTTTAAGGGAACGACCGTATGCTTTTTTACCATCGCCGAAGCCCACTTTTCGAGTTGCATGCAGTCCGATCATCTTTGAACTTAGGCGAGACGTCGAAGGGAATGCTTCAGGGTAAGTTCGTTCTATTGTGCTCTATCCCTATCCGTTCCCATTGTTCTTTTCATCAGTCGCACTCTGTTATCGAAAAAATAATTGTCACTTTCGATTTAAAGGCTGCTGATTTATTTATTTATTGTTGATCCAGAAAGAAGGTTTAAAAAGGGGTTTCCTGCCAACAACGTGGAAATTTTGCTTCGAAAGTTAATGGTTTTAATTGATTTGCGTTATATTTGGGATTATGGTTTCAGACTGCCATATCGGATGATTTGGGCAGTGCTAACAAGGGACTCGGTCACTGTTTACGACAGTCAGTGTGCTATGCCTTTTGCATATGTCGACAATATTCACTTCAACGCACTCACCGATCTCGCTTGGAGCACCGACGGCACAATCCTCCTAATTTCATCTCTTGAAGGCTACTGTAGTTTTATTAGGTCAGTTTTGCGCTTCTTCTCCTCTTGCAGTTGTGCAGAACTGTTTATGTCAGTGTAGTAATATGGATATTTTTGTATAACACGCCGATGATGGAATGTCTCGTGCTTTTCTGATGGTGATGTACAATCAGAAAGCTTCAGCACGGCACTATGCGCAAAAACCTTCAACCTTCAACAGCTCATTTCTGTGCTCATTTTTACAGTCCTTTATTCGCTTTTATACATCTTTACATTCTAATTTATCCTAGTACGTATGTTAGAGGGAGACTTAGTGGGTTTACAACTTGCCGCAGTATTTGGAGATGGAAACAAAGACGTTTGTTGGATTATTTTTGAGCCGAAACGTTTAAAGTTGTGGTAAATTATTAAAGTTTATTGTATTTATGCTATAGTAAAACAGACTTTGGCTATAATAATTCTGGCCTCCTTAAGCCCAATTTTTCTCCTTATTTTCAGTTTACTTTTTTAAAAGTTGGCTTCACTTTTATAGAGAGCATTTCACTGGGTGGAAATCTTCCAATCAGCTTCATCCGAAAAAAAGCTATTGCTTGTTGATTTTATAGTTACAAATCGTGGAATATCTTAATAAACAAACTTTACGGGTTTTCCTGAAATAATGGGACGCTTGCAATTTCAGATTTAATATATCATCTTTGGGCGTTGTAGCAGAGAAGGTACCAGATCCGCCGCAATCTCCGCAGCTGATTATGCCGAAGAAAACTCCCAAAAGGGTAGCCAAAGTGGAAGTGGTTACTGAAGGCGAAAGTAAGTAATTGCGTTGTAGCAGGCACCTTACGCATTCCACTCATTTGCTCCCCACATTGTCTTTCGGCAGTTTCTCGTGCCGTCTGAACTTTTCTAGTCGTCGTTACGGACATTTCTTCGCTATTTTGTTTTCTAAGGATGAGACCAAGAGAGCATTCTTTAGAAGTGATTGGTATGCAGGATCCGAATGGGGTCAAGAACGCAGTAGGCTGAGAAAGTAGTGCAGCAGTAGGAGACCTCCGGAAAAAAACGTGAACAGACGGCTGGAAGGATATGTGAGTCATGACGTTTATGTCAGTTTATAAAGTAAAGTGCGAAGCAATTAATCAGCCGACCAAAAGCCGCTTGATAGAATTTTCGAGAAGTTATTCATGTAGATGTCATGATCACATAAAGATGTAGGATGCGTAGCATGGGTTTCTGTGAAAAATGTTTTCAGAGAAAGTATCTATGAGCGCTGAAGGGTGCAAAGCTACTTTGACTGCTTTAAAAAATCGTGACACTGCTAACATCATCCCGACACGCCCTAAGAACACCCTGTTGAAGTATTTGGCAAGAACGCAAAAGTCACCAGAAGAGGTGAAAAAGAATGAGACATCGAGCACGCAGCAACCGGAAGCAGATAAAAAGTAAGCGCACTTACCGTTAAGATTGTCTCATAGTTGCATAGAGAGGCTCAAGAGGAGAAGTGATGTAAGGGGTTCTTGAAGAAGTTCAGCCGAAGAAGTCGTGTCTCAGTCATTCTAATGTTTTAATGCATCTGTGGATCTGCTCTCTGAAACTGTCGTCAAAGCGATTTTCTCATTATTGGAATAAACTTAGCATCCGGATGATGCTGCTGAAGCAGTTATCTATATTTAATAGAGAGCAGCTCTCAAGCAAAAAATTACATTCGCGCAAAATTAGTTGAAGGCGATGAATGTAATTCCGCACATCGATGAGATTATTGTTGGGTAATTAATTGTTTCTATTTCTGCACTGTTTTTATTTGGAGATTTTGGGGATTTGTTGGATTTGAGAGTTAGTTATCTCGATAACCCAAAAACAAACTCAGAGTACAATATTGAAATATTTATCGACTATGTGGAAGAAAAATCTGATTTTTTGCCTGAGAGCTGCTCTCTGTTCAATATAGATAACTGCTTCGGCAGCATCATTCGGATGCTAAATTTATTCCAATAATGAGAAAATCGTTTTGATGGCAATACATGAAGTATTTTGCAACTAGCCGAGTATTTTACTAATGGATTTTACCTCCAGCTGGGCAGTTTTTTTCGCGCTCTTCTTGTGCGAAGAAAGCGAAAAGTCTGAAATCTTTACAATCCGAAGTCGAGAAGTTGCAATATTTTGTGATATCTGCCATTTGAAGTTTAGTGAGTTTGACGCCATAAGAGCATTGCCTAACACCATCACGTGCACTCGATTGAATTAAAGGTGAAAGTTGAGGTCACAAGGGTGTTGGTGTGCAGGAAGAAGAAGAGAAGGGAACTTGTAGCTGATACTTGAAATGGTCACTATATTGTAGTGGCTAGTTTTGAGAATAGCCGATCCACCTACTAAGGCCACTTGAATGTCACCGACAGTAAAGACAGCACATTGTTGCGTTTATTGGATTTGCATTTGTTCTGTAGTGGAAAACGTAAGGAGGCGATTTTTCAGTGAAATTGCATTGCAATTGGAAATAGGAAAGTTTTAGCTGCGTTTTTGATTGCAACTTCTGAAGAGAATCGCTGTAATCCAGCACTACATAAAAGTCGCATTTCTGATAGGACACGAAATGTAACGTTTCAGATGATCTTTTTTAAGCATTTCTCGGGAAGCCGGACGATAATATCTGTAATGGTATTTTATCTGAATGGTTTTTTATATTTGCAGGGAGGTGACTGCAGGGCAACCGACAAGTGGTGTGAAGGTGAAGAAGCGTGCGCAGTTACAGCCGGCTCCTCTAATCACAATTGACTGAATCTCTGTAAAAAAAAATTGTTTTATTGCATACCGTAGTACCTTTGCGCTTCCTGAAGTTTCCTGAAATGAGGTCCGGTGTTGTTGTGTTAGGGGTCCTAAAAAACATGTGACGTGGAGGAAATTTGCGTCCGACCGGAGGGGGTAAAAGTGAAAGAGATTACTCAAGTGTTGCCTGGAATTAGACGAACAGTTTGCGAGAAGGGATCGAAGCATTGAAAAAAGCTCCTGAACTCGCTGTTTTCTTGTATGAAGGTGGCTTTCAGTTTGAAATGTTCTCGTTGATTGCTTGCTTGATGCTGCATATAGCGAAATGAGTTGGGTCACCTTATAAGTGAAAAAGTTTTCTTTACTAGCGGATCTTTTGAGTGTTATTTCGAGGGTTGTTTGAATGTTATTTGAGAATCCATAATTAACGGAAGAAATATAACACGCTGGCGTTATTGGGAGGATATTTCTCGGTTGTATGGTATAAGCTGGGGTATATTCTTTGAGTTTTTTTTTCATCCACAGCTCTGTAAAATATGAATTGTGACTGGAGTTGAAAAGTGAACTATGAACGTATTGTATTTTATTCTTAATGAAGGTTTTGTCAGGAAACTTGCAATGAAAGAGTTAATTGCACTAATATTTTCATTTTTAATGTAGCACTTATAATATGAAAACACCGTTCAGCAACTCAGAGATAGTGATGCTTTCCCAGTTTGGCACCAAATTTTTTGATTTTATTGGCTGAGTGGCTGAGTTCACCTAAGGTATGGGTGAACGTTTTGTCTTAGCAGTGACGCTTTTGTAGGAATAAAGTAGTGAACGTTGCAGATATTTCATTTCATATCATCACTTCGCTTCGATTGTGTTGCAACCGATTATTTGAGTCTGCTAGCATCGTTTTTTCGACAATTCCAGAAGGATACCGTGATTTTGAAGCTTTTGTTCCAGATTTGTACTTTATGGGAGATGGGTGGGCATTTGTTAGCAGTCTTTTGATAGCAATTCTTTTTGTCACATGTACATAACGTTCTGCGTGTTAGCTATCATCAAGAACAACAGTTCATTAACATCGAGAATATGGCTCTTTTTCTCGCGTTTCCAGCTGAAACCTATTTACCCTGTCGTTATATCATCAAAACGTTGAACTCGAACTATTGTACATGCAGCCAGTTATGCATGCAATAACATTTGATACGCTTTCGACAGTTTGTGGATTCTGTTTTTTTGGATATTCTCACGAAGAGCATTTGAAAATTGTTTTCATCGAAAGCATTAAAAAATTGACGGCAGACGATTTAATATGTTACGCCGAGACGATATGTTGTGTTGTTGCAGAAGTGATGGGCAAATTTTGTTGTTGGCGTCGGAGGGAAACAGATGGCTCTGATAAACATCTGGAGCAGTTCGCATGCAAATTAAGATTTCACAGGATCGCGAAAGCATTAGAGAAAGGAAAGAACATGCTGTGGTAATGCCGGAGTGTTTGATGCCGCGCCGTCGATTTAAATTGGGAAGTTTTGACACTGATACAGGACGCCGGAGGCAGTTCGACTTCGTTACATGCATTTAAAGGGATTGACGAGTACAGCTCATTGCAGTTTCGGGCAGCGATTAACATAGTGGGTGGAAAGCAATAAATCTCGGATGTTGTGGTTTAAATGAGCACAACAACGGTCGTTTCGTTTTCGTTTATTACCTTCGAGGTGGCTGATTAGCGGAGTGAAAGGTGCGACTTCAGTTCTATCAGCATATTATTCCAAAGGAGCTGGCATATTTCGCTCTCGCATAATGGATGTATTGTTGTGAGCCAACTTTTATGCGGTATCGAGGAAATTGTTTTGGTTGAAGATTTATTGTAAAAGAGAAGGAAAGAAATGCGAATGCTGCAATCTATTATTGTAACGGAAAGGAGCTTTCAGGGAATTTTTGGAATTACAGTTATTAGTGAAAGTTTTTGCTGCAATTGAAGGCGACGTCGGGGAGAACCGAGTGTAGGTTGGGTAGGAGAGGATAAGCGTATGTCGGTGCAGATGTGCAAGGATACAGGTGGAATGCAAAAATTAGTTTACGAGCAGCACCATGTCTCCCAATGAAGAGTGAGAACAAAAACATGTGGATTGGTCGAGGACCGATTTATGTAGGTCCAAGATAATGCCCTATGGTCATATGAGCATGCGAGTTGATTAATGACATTATGTGAAGAAAAATAAGCAGGGGTTGAATATAAGAGAAGATCCGATCATTGCAATGTTAGATCACAAGTGAATATCCTAAGTTTGTTTTCCACTGTCAAACCCAACAAAACCTAGGCTATTCTTTGCGTTAGTTCCCATGATTGCTGACAAATGGAGAGCGTTAAGCTGTTTAAATTCGTGTACTTTAACATGGTAGCAGTGGCACTGGGCTATGAGCTCTAAAGGTGTGCATTAATACGACTTCATTAAGTAAAGTGGAAAGGGTGCCTAGGGAGCCCTTTTAGTAAAGTGGAATAGTAGAAAAACGGAATACATTTACCATTCCGCCCATTGCACCAAACATTTCAATGAACTATCAAAATAAATAATAAAACACACAATATTATACCCAGAAGTAAACGGATTCAACTGCGTTATACACATTTTGAGAAGAAACATTCCATGTGAATATTTCAGTTTGTGTTCGTTGACAGCTGATTTGGTCATCACTTTCATTTAGCCAACAAGTGTTGTGCCACAAACATCTAATTGCTGCGGAGCTTAAAGACCATTTATTCATCTTTCAGACTGCTTTCTTCCTGTTCGTGTTCATGTAGCTTTCCCGTTTTTTCCCATTCAAGATGCTGCAATAAATAAAAGTAGAGTGATGACTAATGGAACCTGATCACTGCAAAGTATCCCACGGATATAAAATTTCCAGTACCTTTGTATCTTATAAATAATTAAAAGTAGTGTGTAATAGTTTTTGGCACAAATTTCCCATAGAAGATTGACGATATATAAATAGGTGGCCAAGAAAGTCCAGTTCGAAAGTCGGTATGCTGCGAAGAGTCGGCCATTAAACATGAAAGTTAAAAATGGCCAAGGATTGCTGTATCATCAGAACGTCCATCAAGATATTCAGAAAGTCCGTCAGCATGCCTCCGCTCTCCATCCCATATTTGCATGAGCTTTCCTGGCCAATTTCGGGTGCCTAAGGTCTCCCTTCTGGCCAATCAAAAAAAATTGCCTAGCTTCAGGTTCATTTTAGTGATGGTTGAAGGCTGGCCAGAGAATCCATCTGCTGTGACCAAAGTCCATTTTCACTTATACGTTGGTTAATTACTCTTTGAAATGTTTACCTATAGTTCATCTTTTCAAAGAGAGAAGAAAGAGAATTGTTTTGCACGCAATCTGCAATGCAAAGTACATGCGAGTTATATCGCGTGTGTATGTGGATTATGGACCAGGCTGTGACTCCAGTGCTGGAGGAAATGCTGAAAAGTATAAGTTCACCAACTGGAACTCTGTAGATTTTTTAGTAAGAGAAAAGGTCAGAACTTCGTTCTATCAAAGCGAACAAGCTAGGCTGAATAAAGTGAGCGAAATGAGCGAAAAACTCTGCACTGAGGGAAGCATCCTGAATATTTCTATGATGACTTAGGTGTGCAAAGATTTCGTGAACTGGACGAATGCAGTCAAAAACTGATGCCTGTTGACGACGTTCACTCCTTTCGAATGATTACTGAGCCCTTCATTAGGATGAAGGAGGTAGAAGCCTGAGATCTGACTCTCGACCATCTATCTCTACGTGAATGCATACGGTGCATACTATATTCCAAATACCTCTCATTGCATGTCAAGCTAGCGAGCGTTTTCATCATCCAGCACCAACAATGCTTCCCTACTCCTTAAGGAAGAAAGCACCTCTTAACAATTAGTAAAGCAGAAAGATAGCTATATTTAATATCATAACTGCACAGTAACTGCCTAACTGCGTTGGATTTCTCTAAAAATCATAGCAGCCCGGAAGCACCATAAGTGAGTGCAAAACATTCACGCTGGAGGTGTGAAAGGAAATTAACTTACATAATCACATAAGTACAATTTAAGGGGTTTATTTCTACACCTAACGAGAGGAATCTCACTGAAGTCTTTTCCGCTACAATCGTGGAAATGAGAAGGACTGTTCACCGTTGAGAAAGTGCGACTTATTTGTCGCAGTTTTCGAGAAAAGTTTCACAAAACTCGCTCTATCCATCACATACAAGCATCTTCTACAGAGAAGTTGCTTATCTTCGGCTTATTTGTTTCCTCGCACTTACACCATAATATCTTTATGCGGTAATGTGTGCGGACGATCTGTGCGTATGTGTTTGTGCGTGTTTGTTTCAGTGCAAATATCCGTATGTGTATGGCTGGGTGTAGTATGTATGTAGTGTATGCGTAGCGCAGTTGTAAAGGAATATGATGCGAGTAAATTGGTATCCTCGCGCATGCGCTTCCTGGCGAAGACCGCTTGCCTTTCAATTGAATCGTCGCCATTGCTCCCACGATCACCACAACTCGACTCAGTAGCTTGCCATTCTTCCACTCTTCCCTCAATCACCCATCTTCTCCCAGTGAAATTATCCACCCTCTGTATATCCTGCAAGCGACTATCAACTTTATTTATTGTATCTTTGGCTTGTAAATATTAGCCTTAAATCTCTTCTCATTTTCTTTTCATATATCTCTTATTTATTTCTTTATATTAGAGCCATGTGAATGAATATACGAGGTACATAAAGAGGACGAGAGGAGGGGAAGGAGGTGACGTAAGGTGGGGGAGGCTGAACTTGCGAACATCAGCTTTTGTTAGTTGCTGTCAGTTTCGACCGGTAACGAGTGCCTTCAATTAAAAACTAAGGCATTCTAGAATAAATTTCTTGCAATCTTTGAGATTGAAGTTTTGATAAATCTGCATCATTTTCCTCAGCTAATTAGTAGAACTCGAACTCTGTCTGATGTGTTATTGTTGCTGTAACTGAGCTCGTGCATTTCATTGCAATTTAAATTTGCAATATTCGATTTCTTCTTGCATCTGATAAACACCCATTTCATATCGTCGAATTGCCGAGAGAGAAGCCCACAACAAATAAATAATAGGACGTTTTACTGCGGTCGAAATAAGCACCACCGAATGTTAACGATTTTTGCTTATATAAAGATTATCGAATATGACTGCTATGAAGTATGATTACAATATTGAAATCAATCTAACTGGAGTTACTCGATGAAATTCAGTGAATGATCCTGTTGGGTAAATTTTCGCAAGGATGCATCGAAAATCTATAGATCACTGAATGCGCATTTCGCTTCACAATAAAGCAACGTCTATTTGAATCTTTCATTTTATAAGATATGATTTATGGGACAGTACTCGTTGTTATCGTGTCATCTTCAAAACAAATATAGCTATATTTGTAGAGAAATGCTTGCATATAGGAAGTCAAAACGTTTACAAAGTAGTGTATTTGTTGAATATTGCATTTGCATAATGATCTCGAAATATGCTATGTGATGTTTCCCATGAGACCACTGAGAAAGTGGAAAGACGTTGAATAAAACAAGGTTTTTGCAGTGCAAGGATCAATTTCGGTTGTGTAGAGATTTTGCTGCTGTTGCTTGTCCCCGCCATTTAGGAGCGCTCCAATTTCTGAAATTGCCTACGGACTATTGATCCAATCAAAAGGAGCAAAACATTATGGTTTCACACAACATTTCCGTAAATGGACGAATTCAGCGACAATATATTTTTGCCCACATTTCACTGCTTTGCTTTCATAAGACAGCGGGTTTTTCAGTTCATTGCTGAATTCAATTTTTTTTAAACTTTCGCCATGCTCATTCCGTTATAGAGTGCGGTAATTTACTCGAATCTCGAACTACACTACTTGGGAAGGACCTCAAACCATACTGCTTCAAATATATAGGTGTTTTCTTCATTCTTCTCAAAATCGAGAATGATAAATGCTCTTTATGAATATTTCTGTGAACTATATTGCCTATATCTTTGAAGCACTAGCTGAATTCCTTCCAGCGTTAAGCTAACGTAAGCCAATGCGCAAACTCAACAAAAGCGCTAAACGTTGTATGATATCACAACAATGTAAGCACCGTCGACTATCCGCTATATCGAATAGAACATTTGGAATCGTACAATATTAGTAGTAGTGACAATAAGTAATAGTACACTGCTTGTTGATATGCGAATGAAGAAAACACCTTTCGAGCAATAAATTACAAATATGTGAAGAATTGTGTGAAAGCAAGCTAAGGCAAGGTTGCATCTGCTTAAGGTAAAGTGCGCAATAGTGAGATGTCTAAAGAGTGTCGCAAATCATGCATCGATCGGGAAAAAGAAACAATCATGCGGAACAAAATTTCTCTCCTAAAGGCTATAATAGCTGAATTAAAAGATGATACGTTCAGATGTCATACGAAGCGTTGATTATGAAAACCGACGTTACATTGCTGCAAAGTGAACGTAAGGAGTAAAGAGGAAGTGAAAATCATCAAAGAGATTTTTATTATGATTAAAGATTTGTGATGAAATGAAATTCTGAATTAAACAAACGCACCAAGCGAGACGGAGAATTTTCCTTTCAGCAACTGCATCATAGAATTTCTTCCGAAGATGCAACATTCCAAATACGGAACCGTAGAGAGCAACGCTTATTGTATTGTTTTTCTGCTGATGTTATTATCACCATCTGAAAAATCAACTTTGCAATTTTGTTCTATATGCGTTGCTTTACGGTTTGGATGCTGCGATCTTTAAGTGCTACCCTAAGATAGTGATTTCTCATTGACCTATGACCTTGTAGAAAGGGCATTACCTATAGGACGTTACATGTCCATTTGAAAATATGAAATCAGATAAAATTAAACGCTGCTTGGTCGTTATTCAATTCGACCACATTGGTGTATAAGAAGTATTTGAAGAAAATTATTTAGTTCACTGTGCCTATCTTTTTTCCCTCTATCCACTTTAGTTTATACAGTACACTTCAAGTTTGTTACTTGGCCAGTTAATGATAACTTGTTTATGCTGTTTTTTTCAAGTAAGATACTTTTTTCGAATGGTAATAAATTCGGCAGACACTTATCTTAATATCACTGACGACAACTGCAATCAGTCTTGTGTAGCCGTTGTCTTCAAAGAACCACACTTGAATCACTTTAGCGTCTTGGACTTTTCTCCCACTCCTAAGCTAACTGAAGGAAGAGATCTTTTATGAAATTTCAGAGACTTTGTTCCATTAAATTCGTTGAAAAGCGTCTCGTTGTTCCTAGCACTCATAGTTAAATCTACAGAGTGTTGCATTTTCGCCGTCTACTTTGGTGAATTATTTTTTCGCCTATTTCGGCCATCAGCGTACTTCTGTTGAGATCGCGAGCGTTGTAACGAATAGCGTATAAAGGCTGTAAGGAGGTATGGTATGGGGGAATTTGCTTACTTTCGAACTCATCATATGCATAGTTGAGCTGAGTGTTTGCTGAAGTAATGCTAGTCTAGCATATGACCTTTAGCAGTTCTGTTAAATGAGACGTAACGTTTGCAACTTAGTCTCATTTTTATTCCAGCCTTTCTTAAACAGCAACCAACAGTGAACATTCGATCGAGTTGTATTTGAGGTACATATATTGAGAAATTAAGGTTAATTATTTTTTTTGCGCTAGTCATTGAAAGAGGAGATTTGCCAACGCAATATAGGTAGTCTAAAATGATAATATAATTCTGATAAGAGAGATATAAAACTCTGCTCGGCAAAATCTCTTTCAACAGAGAATAAATCCTCTGTTACGGCACTCAGTTTTGTTAGTTAATTAAAGAACACAAGTTTCATTTTCAAGGATTCCGAATATCGAACGCGAATTATTTAGGTGAAATAAAGAAAAAGCGTCTCATATCTTCGATACATCTCTTTAGATTCTTAGTTAATGGAATTCATAACGTGCGGTATTTGGAAAAACTAACTCATCACTGAGCGATCGCGATAAAATATTTGTGATTTCAGCTTCCTTCAGTCGACTCGTTCGTTTGCATGGTGCGGCAATTCACGGCGGCAATGAAATTTCAATTGTATTCCACGCAAGTCTCAGATACAAAGAGTGAGCGTCGAATTTTCCACACGCATCATAGATGAGTTTGAAATTCTGGATGACGATTCTAAAAGTGTGCCATAAGTTGTTCCATAATTCTGAATTCGTGAAGTAAACGAGTGTAAAAAGCATAGTAAAGTAATTCGCAGCAAGGAATTTCCACTTTATCGACATCATCGTTTACTTACGGATATCAATCCTTATAGGTATTCAAATCCGTGATAAAGAGTACGACGTTGGTTGTGTAGTTCGGCGAAGTGGAATTTGTGGCTGGAGATTTCACTGGTGCGAGAATCGAACTACTGCTTTACTGAACCGGATCTTAGCGGCACATGTACACGCCGTCACTTCCTCTTTCTCTTTCAAAGGACAACAGGGGACATCCAGAGTTTCTGCACTTTTCATTAAGTGCTACTTAGTCAAACAGTAGCAATACGTAGAATAGTTTGAACGTTTTGGTATGTGTAGAGAAATATCAGCTGTTCCGAATATACTACATAAAAATGTAATCTAATCTTCAAGCCGTCGTTTTGCTGTCCCTAAAGTTAAACTGCAATAATTACTCGTATTTTACATCCTTTTTTTGCGTCAAAGGTGTTCTAGCAGCAGATCGGTCTATTTTTTCTTTGCTACTACATGTCGCCTCATGTTCCTCATAAAAAGTTCAATAATTTCGATGCTACATGAAAACGTTCGAGCGCCATGACGCTTTGGATTGAGCGGCAATTTGCTGACGAGAACACAGTTTTAGCTGGTGAGAAATGTAATGCGCATATAAAAAGACGTTTTATAAATTGCTTGTAACAGCGAACAAATAGAAATCTTCCAACTTGGCCGTCGAGACGGAAGATGATCAATTGTTGGCGGCACACTGCAACACTGCCTTTTGCTAGCGTCTTCTTGATTCTTCAGTGTTCCTTGATAAAGTAATGAATGCGCACATTTTACTGCATCTATTGGACTTAACTTTGACTATTCTTTACTGCCTTATTTTTTACTTCGCATTGTTGTTCGCTTATGGCGTCGGTTATATTTTGGCGTTTGTCGAACGACCTAATCGCTACTGTTTCGTCAATCCCTGTTTTCTGTGCTCATTGCTTAAACGACGTCTCGCAGTTAGGAAATCTTAGGATAACGATGTTGTAGTGCTGAGAAGAATCTGAAATTGTGATGATATATGACTCAGAGGAAAAGATCTCATTCATCTGTTGGTTTCCTTCCAATATTTGAAGCAGTTCCTTCATAGTTGGGGTGACCGCAATTGCTAAGATCCATTACGTGTTTGCTTGCTTAAGCAGTTTCCAACTATAATTGCGTTATTATCTTACTGTCAAACTTGTCCAAACTCTTTGAGCCCGTATTTTCTTGTTTTTCAATCATTATCCACTTTCAAAGATGACTAATTCTTGTATATTTGAGATACATGTTGTTGTTGCAGTCCGCTTAAATTATGTCACTTCCATCGTCCTTGAAATATTGAAGTTTTATGCATGTTTTTTCATTCGTTTAGTGAAACAGATTACCATAATTTTTTGGAGACAAAATGGGAAATTTTGTTTTTCATCCCGATATTCATGGACAGAACCAACTAATTTGCTTTTCCTCCCAAATTTTTGTGGGAAAAAGTGATCGCTCCAAGGTCATTTAATGCACTGCAACAAAAGCGTACATCCAGCCAGCATCATTCAATGTTACTAAAATGCAGAAAGCTTTCAAAATCATTTGTAATTTGTTAAGCACAGGTAAATAAGTACTTTCCGAGCCCTTTTTTAAAAGCTTCATATCACTAGGAGCCGAGAATCTATTCATACAACATTTTCAGAGCTGTCGTTTGCGTATGATGTGTTGTCATTAACCGGAGAAGGCATTAATCTGTTCAGAGTTCGGTATTTAGATGGGCGGTCATAAACTTCCGTCGATGCCGCAAAGTTTCATCAGCAATTTCACTTCATTGTTGCATTTCAGTTGTGTCGGGCTCCGCAATGTGTACAACCTTGTTGACGTCTCTTTGAGGCGACGATGTTAATTTACAAGGAAGTACTGAATGAGAGGCTGATAGAGACAGCAAACTATCTACCCGATTGTCTTTGGAATTCTTCCATTTCAATTCATTTCGTTGCGATAAAGAAACGACTTATAACTGTTTGCTTCTTGTCACTTGGACTATGATGAGGGTAGCGTTGGCGAGTCATAAAGGTCGACATAGCTCGCTCTTCAAGATCTTCTTTCAGAACCCTCAACGACCTGCTTCAGTCGAATGGGCAAGAAAAAACAACACCGTACTGCGAGCCAGGTTAGTTGTTCTTGTTTAAAAGCATGGCGTTTCGTAATATGTCGTTATGGTATTTCAAAATCATTTTCTCTTTCGTGATTCCTTGAAAACAGTTGACGATGACGAAGTCATCCGAGCGTCGCCTCATTTCTCTTTGCTTACTGTCTGCCTCTAATGCGTCTAGCAGGTCTTTTACTGGAAACAGTATTTTCGGAGCACCTGAAAGAGCTAATCGCACGACGAGAGACTAATCCTTTTTTAATGTCCAAAGTTAAAATCTGATGCTAATTTTTTTCAGCCACGAAATATAGACCAATATGGAAATATATCTTCCCTTCCATTAACCCCCACCGCATCAGAACATTTCCTTCTTCCGAAACGACGGTTGCTAGCATGGTCTAATTAAGTCATGAAGTTGCACAATATGCTTTATTGAACACCATTATCGGCAGGGAATTGTGTAATCGTCTCTGAGAGTGATAAAAATGTCGGTATCATATGAAATCATGTGCGACCATTTTTGAAATATCCTTTATGTGAAATGATTCCGCAGGACTTGAAAATATTGCCTTCACGGCCTACGTAGAAGTTTCAATGGTTAAGAGAAGCTTCAAAGATATCTTTTCCATTAATGTGTCTCTATTACATATGTTAGCCTAACCATTGACTATGTTAGCATTCATCAGCTATCAATTGAAGCGTATAGTATTACAATGGAACGCGCCTACGAATTCTTTCGGAATAAATCTAAATTAAAGGAGATTCGAATGTGGCAATGATTTCATCTACACATTGTGATCTGCCACTGTTCATCCAAGCAACGCTAACAAAACACGTCAAATTGAGTCCCTATAGCTAATGGTGAGACATGTATCATCGCTCTCTGGTTTTTACGCAAATAAATTCAAGCATAAAGCGGAGTTGAGGCGAGAAATAGTGGTTTTGGGTGAATGGAAAACTTAATGCATATTGGATTTGATTGCGCGTGTAATCGTATATTAGTCCATACAAGTCTATGGATGAAAATATTGGCGCTTATGATTGTCACCTGTGGGTAGAGATTTGGAATAGTGAATAATCGTGGCGAATTATTTTCCTTTTGCATTTGAGCATTCCGACAACGAAATAAAGAAACTGACAAAAGTGTCACAACTGCGATTGCCTGAGCTAGTTTTCGATGTGCTGGTGCGCAAATAATAAGCGAAGAAAGTCTCAAAAAATTTTGATCAAGTGAAATTCAAATGTAGTTGGCACGGTGGCTAAAGGTAGGTATACCAGTAAAATGCTGCTTCAATGAGCAAATGTATCAATGGACTGATGCACTTATCTATGTGAGTATAAACGCAAAAATGGATGTTCGTAACGGTTATATTTATTGCTAGTATTTGTAGGTGCGCATGTGCATGTGCATGTGCATGTCCATCTTATTTATAACCTTTTATTGGCAGAAATGTTCTTGACTCTGTTGACAGATGTCTTCGCACGTTTAACGAGACTTTAGCCAACGATCGCTGACTTAATCGTTAGCAAAGAAGTTTGCATGTTTTTGGAATGCAATCCAAGCCGTTTCACTCACCTGCAATCATTTTTGACGCTTTTGCGCCGATATTTGATTCTTAGCGGAAGTGTTTAATGTGTTCCTTTGAAGATACAGAGCTCCAGTACAACTAATAATTCTCCAAGAATTATGTTTTTTGCTTGAATCCGGTCATTTTTCACTAATTGAGGGAAGGCACGATAAGAGCACCATGCTGCTTTATTCATAATATAAGGTCGAATCTTGCCCATTAGCGTTATTTTATAGCCATGCTTTAAAATTCAATTTTCCGGAGGCCGTCGAATAACGCGAAGCGGAACTCTATGCAAATTAGATGACGGGCTTTATTGCTAATTGCTTCCTCTTGCATCAACTTGCATGGATGTAATTCTCACGTGCAACCTTTCAGCATTTTACTTAATGATTTTATAAAACAAAGTGGGATTTTACAGCCATGAATGTATGCAGCGTTGATAGTCGTCATATGGAATGACATTGTTTCAAGTTCTTTTACTTGCTTGTGGAGGAAATTTAGAAAGACAAATAGTTCTGACTGCTAATAAATACAACGGCTTGCTTTAAAATGCGTTGATATAGCTCTGCTGTTCGCGTCATCTAAACTCTTCCCACTGTTGAAGGATGAAGAATTCTGTACGCGTTTCACAGTGCTCGGATTTTTGCTTGGCATCCTTTCAGCCACAAAAATCACTCCCGCTTGACAAAGATTTCTGAGACCCTCAAGATTAGCGGAATACAAGAGAGAGCGTATCTAGTGGCAGCAATGCTGGCACCTTATTATCAAGATAGCAGTTCATTATTATTTTTTATGTGATCAGTGTAGGGCAGAGTCCACCCGGCTAAATGCGTTCAAAACGTTGAAAGATTTTAAAAAAAGGTGTAACTATGACTATTCCTGAATGTGACAAAAGTACTTGCTTGTGGATATAGGTCTTGGTAGTGCACATTTTATCTTCCCAGTTTTCGAGCTGTGGATTTCATCCTCAAAATTTAAACTCTTTGAGGAAATGAATGCGCTAACACATCCACTCACTAATATGTATAAGCGTAAACAGAAGTTCATGAGAAACATTTCTGAGTTAAATTTGAATGCGTATGGCTGTAAAATGAACACTAAAAGTTGTCTATCATTTGTGGCCAAATGAGATGGAAAGTTTGGTGGCTTTTTACGACGCATATTAGCCTTTCGACGGTTAACACTTTATTGACGCGAAGCACCACTTCACAACGAATTAATTGCTGAGTTGGAGTGCGGAAATTGCAACAAAAAGCACTCAATTTTTGGTTGGACGAGCAGTTTTTCAAGTTTTTCTTTGCAAATTGATGCTTCTTTGCAATGAATAGACTAGAAAGTGCGTCGTGCGAAGATGGCAACATTAACGAGTTGGTCGATTATCTGCTAAAGTTGATTTATTGCACACTGAACTCATCTTACGTATATTTGCAACATTTTCACTGCATTATCTGAAGCGGTCTTCCACAAATTGACGCTAAAATTTTCTCTTAATCGCGTTAACAAATGAAAAGTACGTACAAGATCAGAAGCCAGAGCTGCCGACCAGCAAGGTTTTTGGAAGATCACTGATATCTCTCGGTCGACTGCTAAATAAGATTCGAAAACTCGAAATTTCAAACGTTCTGACCTTACCCATCAAGAAAGATTCTGACATGCCTGCTTGCGGTTATATTTCAAGAACAAGTCTCTGAATAATCACCTCACATGAAAATGTACTTTTCTTCAAGAACGCTAATAACTATGAACAAGCATAGACCAAAGGAAAGTAGGATGTACTTTGATCTTCGCTGTGCTTCTCCATTTTCAAGTGTGCATGTGTCTCTCCCTGATAGTTCCTGCCAGGGAGCGATTAAAATTAGAATTAAGCGTACACAGTGATCAGGGTCAGATAATGACCCTATTGCGGCTTTCAAGCTTATCCCTACGCCTTGAAAAATGCTGTAGACAATCACAGATGCTATGTATGCTTGTTAAAAGTTAGAGGCATTTCACCAACGGTTCGTTATCACGACCAGTAAAATAAACTTTGCTCGACATATTTGCTATTTTCAGAACCCCATCTTTATGCATTTTATTTGATTATATCGTCATAAAAAAGCTTTGTTGTTGATTTACAACTATCGAAAACATTTATCAACTTTGTATGCATGTATTACTAAAAGATATAGCGTCGACCATACGTCGGGCAATTCCAGAGTGTTATCCAATTCGTTGGCCATAAAACAAGTTAAGTGGCCGCACCCCAAACAACAGCGCTCAAATGGCAACAGTGCTCTCAACTTAACGACAATCGGTGTGGTATGTACCCCCTTAAATTAGACCTCTATAGTGGGTTGTTGCGTGGGAACGGGGAGACGAATTCGCGAAGTGAATGGAGAATTTCAGATTGCATGGAGTGAACGACTTGGTTTCCTGGATAATTTTCAAGTGAGGGGATGCTTACCTCACTTACGCTCACGGTTAATATTCATGCTTCACACAGAGACATAATTTTTGCAATAAGAGGGAAAGAGGAGGACTGGAGTGAGAAAGGGCCACGTTAAACACACATAGAAACTTTCCTTGTCATCAGCTCTATCTGTAACAGAATTTCGACCTCATCTGGTATGAATTGGCTGATTTTAGAATTCAGAAAATGTTTCGGGTGCGTTTGAATCACTATATTTGCAGCAGCATAACTGATGGAATGCTAAGAGAATTATTAATCGTACCTAAAAGACTGAACCGCTCCGCTCGATGCAGACGTCGTACACAAGCTTCATAAAAAAGCCCCGATTGCATGCGGCGAACTCTACATTTCATGTTCAATGAGTTAGTTCTGTCTGAGCTGTTAGTGACGGTTACTTATTAGCAATTTTGCAACATTAGTTTGGCAATAAAACTGTCCACCTTTATGAATGCAACCATCTTTTCTTCACTTTTCGAGGTGAAATTGTTATTCTGCTTAGCAGTTGAACTATTGTGCAGTTGTTCATATAGACGAGCAAAAGATATTCTTACTGGGGAACAAGACAAAGTGCAAACGCAACAATATCTATTTTGATTTTAATGCATGCGAGAAAATCTATCACGGACCGTTTTTGAGTGTTTTCTTTTCCAGAAAATCGCAAACACCCGAAAATTCAATTTGCCTTTTCTTCAGCGATATAATTTAATCTCAAATGCAAAAACGCATCATCTTGGGCGACTCGCTTTTTGATAACCTGACGAAATAACCAACGGATATACTGCCTTTTAACACTCCTTCGCACTATCAAAATAGAAATTGAAGCTGTAATAAGTGTTCATCCGAAATAGCTCAGAACTGAATCAGACAGTCCTGTGTTATCATTTTCTGATAAACTTTATGTGAGAATAGTTGCTTTCAGAACGTCTGATCCACGAATAACTGCTGTACGGCTGAACTGATTATTGACATGCCCTTGAAGGAAAAAGTACGATGTTGAAGTGATAACCTCTCATTCGTCCACAACAAATTTCTGTTTTGTAGATAATGAGATTCTTTTTCGCAAGCACATTTTATTCTAGCGTGATCAACTGAGCACCACTGAGAATAAATTTCTTTCGAGTCAGCTTGGGGCTTGGACGGTCTCTTGCCTATGGGATGCTGACGAGTCAGTGCACAATTGTTCTGATGAGGATGCTGCGCGTAATGCTTAGATGGGACGGAGCTAATGAATCTGGTCGCGGCACACTTGAAACCAACCTACAGCAACAAATGAGAAAGGATAAACGTCAGCAAGGGTAAGCTTGTTTGCAGGGCACCTAAAAAGCTTTCGATTGAAAATTTCATTTCATTATGCCCAGATTCCACTCAAGAGGTTTCTATACGGCGGGCGATAGAGCCACTGTCTGGCGAAGCCCACTTTACATTACCATTGCACGTCGACTTTTTCAACTTCAATGTAGTCCACCCACTGAGATGAGAAATTGATGCTGAAAACAATGTTGCGATCACAAAAGAGTGAAGAGGAATTTATGGCGCTTTTTACGTAAATTCACATTGTCAGCACAAGTATGTCTGCGACTCCCTGTGCTTTTTTCTAAATGGCATTGTAAATTGATGTGTGTGAAAATGCGCTAAGATAACCTCATATACCACTTTTCACATTAACGACTCAGATTTCCGCACAGATTAAAGGGATTTAATGATTCGGAAAAATTTGCGAGTGCTGCATGTCTGCCGGGCTAGATTAAAATGATAAATCAAGAATCTGCGGGAGTTTTATTGCATCGTTCGATTTGTTGGATTTAATCTGTTGGATTTAAAAAAGAGATTAAGCACATGCAGTGTTGATGTATTGTTCTCCGTAGTACATGTTCTTAGATTACAGGAATAGTTGACAATGTGAGTGTAATGCAACAAACATATGGTGTCTTCAGCGAGCTTCTCATTTATTATTGGTGCAAGTTCTTCAGTTTTTCCTCCTTCAGGGCCAAGATAAGAGCGTTATGCTTATCCCTTGTAATAGTGTTAGGACTGGATGAACGCAACAAATATAGCTCTTTAGATAAGGCGCTAGAGAGGCAACCATCCCCTAGAAGCAAAAACCGATATGAAATTGAAAGAGTGGATTAAGGAAAGAAAGAAAGGAAAATGTATAAAAAAAACGTTTCGGCCATTGATGTTGGCGTTCTTTCATGCAAGGAGAATCTTTTGCAGACACGTTTCGCCAAATATACTCCATTGGGACTCCTTGGACATTCATCGTATTTTCCTGGTCGCATTTCGGATGCTTTCCGATTGTTTTTCCGAATATATACCGCCTCCCACTGAAGAAAGCATATTCCCATGATGCAACTGCCTCGTTGACATGAGAAGCTGCTGTAGATGAAAGTAGCTTTCTTTTCATTAGTGTAAAGAGCGAACATTGACGGTGGGCATATTTGCAGGCTCTTCAATTCCTTTAATTGCGTTATTGAGGGTGCGATTTCTAGGCGCAAATAGTCAGTCTATTTACGAGAGAGAATGCGTATTGGAACCATTCTGTTTAGGGCAAATCAGTTTTAGGGCCCTTATAATAAAATCTGCGCAATAATCAAATGCTGTAAGACGTGGATGCGCGTGGCAAGTGTTATGCTCAATGCTCCTCAGTATAAACAATTATATCCGGATATGTCTATAAAGCAAGTGGATAAGAAAGGAGACGTTCGTAGCTTAGTAAGGATACCAAGTTGTCGTCACAATCAAAACGTAAGAGAAGAAGGAAACAAAATAGTGATAAGATAATTCAAATAGCTGATAGATTCGCCGATTTTCCATCGATCGAACAAAAACCCACATAGTGAACTCGCTTTCTGGAACTTTTCCTTCTTATAAGTTTCATTTTATTTATTTGCTTTTTGCCTTGTACTAATTTATTATATGATATTTTCAAGCACTAAGAAAGATGTCCTATATTAGCAATCATTTATTCGAATAAAAAGGGAACGCTAGACAAATCGACTATTATTTGGCGTTGTTTTAGTTAAATGTACATGGCCAAAATATTCAAATGCATTTTGTTTCGTTGCAAAAATAACGAAGTTTATTGAACGTTTCTGTTGTCTTAAGCATTACAGCTCACCTCAAGAGATCGCAGGACTCACCTCAACAGCTTTTATTCGACTTGTTGAAGCTGTAGAAGCATATTGCCCTCTTGATTTTTGCTATAGACCCTTTTTTCCCCTTAAATCAAGTAGAAAAATCCATTCTGCGAATTTTACCTTTTACTATACATCTCATATGACATTCGTTGTCGCTAACGTCTGCACGAGCACATCCGCACTGATTCTCTCATGATGAATAAAGATTTTTGGATAGATTCCTCGGGGAACTATATTATATAGCGTTATGAAAAATTTTTAAGAAAATTCTATGAAATGGATACTGAAGTTCTAATCTGCAGAAATGCTCGATTTCTTCACACTTTATTCATTTCTTATCTTTGTTTATCCAGTTCGAGATATTCGTCGTTTGATTAATGCTTCTCTTCGATTTTCTTTGATGATGTTTACTACTTCTTTGATAGCACATAATCTACCTCGACTTTCTAATGAACTCATAAACATATCCGGTATGTTGATTTCTTTGTTTTGAGTCCCAAAAATATCACTTGGTTATCCTCCCTTCGAGTTTGAGAAATTGAAGATGGGAAACTGCGAATTTTATGTTTTTTATGTTAAGTTCGCGTTCCACCTTTGGTAGCGAACACTCAATTGTTCTTATGCAAAATTTCATCGTCCCTTCCTAAAACCTTGCTCTTAGTTCCTGAGAAACCTGCGATGAGCAGAACTTTCATAAAGCTTTTTCTTGTTCTCTTAGTTATTTTTCCTCAGTAATCTAAGGCTGCTATCGAGCACCATAGAAACATTTTCGGGATCGGTGCTGGTAAAAGCAACATGACTTCGATCCTGGAATTTTTTCTAAAATCAATTTTTATTTCGACTCATCTGCAGCCAAGTATCTTATAAGCTTCGATATTGCTTGGTGCTATTGTTGGACGAATAGCATGTGAACCAGAGAGATGACTCTCTCGAGACACTGAATAAAGGTTGTGAAATATTGACAAAAAATGTGCAAATTCAATTACGGTTCAGGTGATTTTATTACGTTCGACTCATAAAGCATATATTTTCATAGCACCTGAACTAGGCGAAGCTGATGTGACCAAAGATACATGTAAAGCTTATTGCCATATTTCCAAAGGCACATCGCATGAGGCACATTCATGGGCGTGAAATAATGACAAACGTTGGGATGTACTCACCTTTGTGAGTAGTTCTTATGATGACCGCTAGCTTTACCTGCTTAGTAGTCTATCATTTGCATACTCTTGACAGCAGACTACCTCTAGTTCTAGTATAATCCAAGTAACAAGTATCCTAGTAAATCTTATCTTCTAATGAAGCTTAATTAAACAATATTTGTAAATCACTACTATCACCTGCTTCCGTGCAGCTGTTATAACAGAATGGATAGAAAGTTAGACGATATTTTAAAGAACATTAGCTTGTACATCATAAAGGTTAGCACTGTACAGATGGAAAGGTTAGTGGGCTAAAAGTAGCACAAATTGGAGAATGAGGCTGCGTTGCGTTCCAAAAGTGGTGACTGCGCATGCGATTAGAGCAGAACGGAGAGGAAATCCCTGTCTTTTGTCAATTTAGAAGTTTTTTCGCTCTTTTATGAAAACTGATCGTCCTTTGAGCTCACTTAAAGAACTGCATTGAAAGAGGATATTAGTTTCTCTACGTCACAATGTACAGAAACTAATATCCTCTTTGGCAAGGTTAGATAGTGGACTAAAGCTAAGAAGGACGATGACCTCATGAGAGCATCGAAACTTAAAGCTAACTAATACAAAAACACCTTTGAATTATGCTTCATATGAGCATCCTGAGACATGCGAAAGTATTTTTTGAATTGCTCCAACTATCCATGCCTTCTTATTCGCTGTTCATGAAGGATATGAGTCAGTGAAGGAAATGCTTCTCGTACTATTTGTGTCATCGCAAATGCGATCACCAGCAGACGAACTTCGTTATCCGCCTGCTCCGACCATTCCATCCTGCAAAAGAGTTTCATCTTCTCCAGACCCGTTTCATGTGTAAATTTCTGAATGCAAATATATAGAAAATCGCACTGAAATGCTGACTTTAGGCACACATATGCAAAGGTGCAGAAGTGGAGGGAGAGCCTGTATAACAACATGAGACGACCCTCCAGGGAAACGTCAAGAAAACAAGTCATTAGTATGCGAAGTGAGTAGAAGAAATTAGTCACTATTGCTCAGAAAGTTTGGTTGGCAGGTGAACGCATCATTGATGATTGTTAGGTGATGTCTCATAACTAGGACTGTTCCACTTCATCATATTTAGCGCTATTTGGTTGGAAGTTAATGAACGCGAGCACATAAAAACGCTTTAAGAACCAAGCTTTTTGTTTTGGAGATACGATATATAGAGAAAAGTTGAAACTGTAAGAAATGTAACAGTTGGAAATACATCATTCCACAAACGCTAGAATTTTTTGGCCTAGATATCGAAGGAAAACATTCGATAGTCATCCAATCGCAGACGCTGAAATTGGAGACAAGAAATAGAGGGGGAAGCACGATGGAACAAGGAGAGCTGTATTACTGCGAAACATTGAAAGATCGTTTCTGATCTGTTTTCGGCGAATGAGACCGAAGGTTTTATGTCAAAGGGCAACCTGGTACACATTACTTAGCCGAAGTTTATAATGATAATTTCAGTTATTTCCAACTGAAAATTATGGACAAATAGACAGATTTACACGCTCACACACACTGCATACATACATATGCATAGATGCAGCGCCATTGCTAACCTTATCATGTCGCGAAATACAAAAAATACAAGAGCACTGTATACTATCGAAGCCACGCTCACTTTGAAACGAGTAATGGAAATTCAAATGTGTGAAGAAGTGGTATACATTTATCTATGAGCAGATTTTCATTTTACTGCGATCAGGCCACAAAAAAAATAACGTTTTATAAAGAACTGTGTGAGAGATCGGGTTAGTCAGTGCACGAACGTGCTTACGCGCACTTAATCACTTATTGGGAGAGGAGAGGCATATAAAATCAGTTAGTCAACTGGACGAAATATGATGTAGATAGATTGGCAGATATCGCCAACTGGCGCAATTAGCCATTTTAGCCAACCGATGACAAGAGAAGTTACGATAAATTTAAGAGAAAATCTTTTTTAAGAACATGTAATTTACAGTAAGTGTAAAGCTAGGTCAAGTCAGGTTTTTGCTCCAATGCATGACAGGGTATAAATGAAATTCGTAACCTCATGTGACCTTTTATGGGAGGACTGTTGAATCCTCGTATTATTTCACTCTTGGTTCCAGGAAAAGGCACAATTTTGTTTGAAATTTGATTTATTGAGGGAAGGAGCGCAGAAATGTAAAAAGATATTGATCAGCGGACTCAGTTCGTAGAATATTTCAAATCGTTTTCATTTCGCCTACAAATCATTGAACTGTTAATCGCAATTTCTCGCTCACTTTTGAAATCATTTTGATTCTCTAGAGTGCATATCAAGGAAACTCATTTAAGATGTTCAGATTTATTCGATAACGATTGCGCGAAATCATTTCAAATAAATGAATTCAACCGCTAAATGTTGCAATATGGCATTGAGCCATAATCGTTCAGCTCATATCACTATTAATGTTCTCCTCATGTGAACGATGGAAGTGGACAACGCCTATGCCAGCATGCCGCAGCATCATCTGTCAGCGCAAAACACATATATGACTGGTGCAAGAGCACTGTATACTTACTGAGCAGCGCTGTGAGCAGCATGGTCGGAGTTTTGCAAATGCAACGAATATACAGAATTTAGAGGTATTTAGGCCGCACTAACCTGATAGAGTTCTCATCGAAAAATGCCAACTGAGGACGAACAACAGCGATGATTTGGTCATCTTTTTTGAAGTGCCACTGAATACGAGTGAAGAGACATCCGCAAAGTGATAGTGTCCTCAGCCATGAAGAAGAGAATTGTTCGATTAGACAACGACTTTCGCCATCAACACAAGATGCAATTTGTATGGTTTCTGTAGAAGCGTGCTCGACGAATTCAAACAGACGCATTCCTGGGAACGTATTAGGTCACTCAATTCATAAAAATCGTAATCGTATAAAAAGTGGATTCGCCATCCCTTTACCTCTTTCCCCCATCTAATGGCGGAGTCGAATCATAAGACAGCAAATATTCCACTAATCAAGTGGCTCGTCTCCTAAAGAGATATGCGCCTATAAAAGAACAATACCTAAATCATTTATCGTCATTCGTGATGAAGAGTTTAAAAAATGCTGACATTCTAAAAGCGATATTGGCTTGAGGATTTTGAGTTGTCAAGCACCCCTAGAAATATGTCTGTGAAAAAAAAAAAATTCACCTGAAACAGGGTGCCTGATTTTGGAAATAACAGATTCATTATCGTCGCTGCTTGACTCCCCGAAAGTGAGCGTAAATATACGACGAGCACCCTCCGCCAATACCATCTCTTCTGGATGTAAACTGACATTGAAAATGCGTTTGTTGTTCTCATCGGTTATTTCGAAATCGATTGGACTAAATTGAACTGCGTTGTTGGCCACGTACCGTTCTACTGCAACCTCGAACTGAAAGAAGCTCAACTGCTAATAAATAAAGCCGATGCAGCTTGTGATCAAATGACAGCAATCGCTAAAACTACTGGTAAAAACGTGATAAGAAGTGGTCTGCTAATAAGTGTAATAATAAGTGCAGTAGTAACAGTGATAGTAATCGGTTAATATACATCCAAATATAAATATGAATTTTAAATATAAATGTAAACATAAATATTAATAGAAATTTGATGCAGATATAAATATTAATGCTTAATGATAGCAATAATGGTGAGTTGTACGTGTTGCTCGATAATACTAGAACTTCTCTAAATAATGCGACATTTTGCGTACGTGCTGGTCAGAGGCGAATTATGAATGAGGATGAAGAAATTTGAATTTTTCTCAAGAAAGCTGTTAAAAGGACCGGCTCTGTTCGGGGTTTTCTTCAACGGTTTTTACTGGATCTCAAGCAGCTTGCATCTTTGATTTTCGGTTCGCCACAGCGAAGCACATCATCGCACTTACTAGATTATATTTTTTAAAAATGCAATGGATGTAAACTGCATAAGTTACACTTCCTACTGCATCGTTTGCTGTTTGATGCACCAACTTATGAGTAACAACGTTTGCCATCAAAAAAGGTTTTTATGCTGGAGCTGAAGTTGCTTATAATATCGAGGCAGAAACTGGTAAAGCGATTGTCCTCCTACAAAACTCGACCAACAAATCTTCTCTTCCATACGTTTTCCAACCATTGTTCCCTCAATCAATCGACGATGGATGAAAGAAGGTGGTAGAAAACTAATGAGGCCTGGACTATGTGCTAGCCAACTTCAAGGAACTGTGATTTAAAATACAGCTGTCGAAAAGATTTAAAAGAATGGGTTTTTGAAAGTGCGCTGGGGAAAAAATTCAAACTAAGCAGAACTATGAGAAAATGACAGATTTAGGTTGCCCTTCGACTGTAACACAAGGTTCGTAACATTGCGCAAGCACTGTGCAACGTAAGATAATGTGTAGAAGCAGGTTTTATGGCAATAAGGCTGAGGCGACATGATCAAGATGCAGTATAATTTTCTTGTGAATGAGCGTAGATTCTGTGAGTGGAGAGGAAAACGAGAGAGGATCGAGCATGAAACTGCACGAGTTTTGGGAAGATAGTCTCATAGTGACAAATGCAAACACGGCATGACAGTCATGAAAGTTCGTTGACACCACACGGCATAAAACAACCGGTTTAAGAAATTGCTAAGGTTGCACTAGCAGGGAATTTTCATAAATCATGCCAGGTTTGGCTGCTAGCTGAAACTACATGAAGGGTATCGAGACTTAAAAATGATACGGGAGTTCCAGAACTTTAGTGCTGCCTTAGTCATTGCGTACCACCACTAAGTCGCTCATTATGCACACTCCACCACATCTTATTAGTGAACAGTGACTTAAAATTGAGTCAGAAGAAAAAATCAAGCGGAAAAGCAATAGGATTGAAAGGGGGTGACGAGGTGGCAAGTTGCTAGAGGACACATTGCTGTCTAGACGAGTGTGATCGCCTGATATTCTCTTTTATCCCAAAAGACTCCTAACTTGAATACTACCTGACTTCGTATTTCCTGCTCGACATTTTCTTCTGCTCCAAGTTGCCTTCATTCTCCATTTTATTTTCTCACTTCCTCGTGCGTCTGATGATATTGAGCTTCTTTTAACACACCTGATCATATCTGAGCATCATCAGAGTTCTGGGACCTATTCCTTCTGGTTCTCTCTTAACTGAAATTGATGATGAGCATATTTCCAACCTGCGTAATATCTGCGATGCGAATATGCAAAGAGCGACATTTCTGTAGCATCGGGAGCGGATCAAGCTTAGTGAACTGAGGAGCCAGAACTGTTGAAAAGCGACGTGCGGAGCGCGTTAGCTGAACTGTGATGGACTGTTTGCGACTGCTAATCGGATGATGTGTGACGGAGGTGGCTTTCTGAGCATGGCCCCTGCTCGGATCCATCTGAAATCGAATTCACTTCAGCGCTTAATAACCGACAGAGGCGTCTCAGCAGTAAAGTTCGCCCAAACTCCTAACAACTACTGGGCAGAATCAGTGCAGTGTCACGTGAGACATAACAAAGGAAATGCATTACGATGACTGAGATGATATGCTGGGAGGGGAGGACGCAATAGAGAACATGTTTTCCGTTCGCTGTATCGCCTGGTATCAAAGGATAACGATAATGCTGAGGTATAACGAAGATGCTTCAAGGATATCGAAAATACTAAGAGGCTACGTAACAAGTTGTAGAGAACTTAGAAAAACTTTCAGAACAAAATTATGTCAAGCATCTAAGTGAGCAAGGTGCTCTGAGAATAGCAGCGGTGCAATGTACTGATGTCTTCCATTTTTAACTATGGCCTACCACTGAGGCGTAGTCATAGCTCCACACTATTCCTTTCATTCAATTTTTAACTATTCACCATCGCAGTTAAAAATGGTGACTTCATCTTCACGATCTAGTGGCTAAGTCAAAGTCCGGTCTATGGGAAATGCAAAGGTCGCAGCAGTGGCATCGGCCGTAGTTTACGCGGTGCATGAGTGAGCACGCTTGATCTGGGGAGGAGGGGCGGGGTGGAGGGGAGAGGGGAGTAGAGTGAAAAGAGATAGAGAAAGGTTGCCATTTCCGGAGGTAGGGCTTAGGTAAACCTGAGGAATGACAAAGGAGAATGTCTGTTTTTGTGTCTTGTACAGGGTGTAGAGAGTCGTGAAATTAGCAATTGAAAGCAGTCGAAAATTTGTTACAGAAAAGTTCACAGAGGTGACTGATAAAGAGAAGCGGGGTGGAACAATGAAAATGCAAGAGATGAAGGCTACCCGTCGTCTTTGCATCCTGGTCTCGATGTGCAATATGAGCGAAATGGTGGAATGCATCAGAGCTGGAGGATGGCAAGTGCATGCTGCTGTTCAAAAACTTTTCGAGTCGTGGATTAGAATCATTTTCGTAATTGCACTTGCTATAGAACACTGATGTTAATGATAGGTAGCGTAAACGTAATCGGCTTTGGATGCGGGTCGGTGAGGGAGATTAGTGAATTTTTTGGGTGAATTCATGCAATAGATACCGGTTACGCCAACGTTTTCAGTTTTAGTGCAACGTTGATAATACATTTCCATAGTGATCCATTTACAGCGCTCCGAACTTTAGCAACTGACGGTTTCTATACGAATAAATAGGAGCAGCTGTAAGAACGACGAATATTCCATTATTATAAAAGCTACACCAAGAATGGTAGAGATGGTGGGTGTCAAATAAATGCTCTTGACGATAACAGCAAGCAGAAAACAATGCTGACATATATAGACACAGCAGCGGTCCATTCAGCTGATAATAAAGGAGAAAATATTTGTAGAAGGTTTGAAACATAATAAATAACGGCGACCTTTATTACAGAGGTGATTGTGAGATCTGTTTAGAAGTGGAAATGATGATAGAATACTATCAAAATAGACAAAAAGATTACTTCCCAAAGGCGAAATCGATAAACCATCGAGGCCAGCTGAACGTATACTCAACAACTTTGTTCTCTCTACACATAGATAATATGGTAAACACCGCTGAAGGAAAAATACTAACGAATCAGAATTGTGTTGCTAATGAAGTGGCTGAAAAATTCAAAAGGGAACAAAAATCGTGACAGTCATGAGCTAATTTCAACGATTCTCTCATTTACTTCACTCAGATGATGATGCAAGTAATCTTATTTATCTATAAGATTTGCTGGACATGTTCGAAAGTGATAACTGTGAAATGAACAGTCTGCTCAAATTTTAGTGCTATTATTGGAAAAGGTGAGTCGTATCAATAACGTCTGATGCTTGTCTGAGTGGACATAGGTGGGCAAGACATTATAGCAGAAGAAAACGGAGAGGAAACTAAAAGAACTTCTTAGTGAGGGAAAAGAATATAAAAAATTTAGTTAGTGGATGGAAGGAGAGTTACAACATTTCACATCTCCAGCATGCACTTCAGCAACAATGCTTGCTTGTAGGAGGAAACACGCGCGGATTCATTGTCTGTTTAAACCTATTAGAAACCAGACTTCCACCTTTGCCTAGGTGTGTGTGTATGGTTGGAGATTTTGCGCACGTCCTCAGATTGCTAAGTGAAAGTGTGGCGTTTTTTGTGCGCTTTTAAGATTTGCAACAACAACACCTATTATCGCATCGTCGTGTACCTGTCTATCTGTTTACCTTAACCTCAAAAGTTTGAAATAGGGAAACGCTAAGCTTTTTAAATTTGAATCCCTTCTAAATCCACTACCGCTATGCTATTTTCGGCTTGATCTTCCGTTGAAAGCAGCATGTTCAGATTCAGGCGCAACATTTTCAGATTTAATTGGATTAGGAGGGCAACTGGAGGTGTTAAAAAATCTTCACTATTCGCATTCAAGCAACCGATCGAGTATAATGAAATGCAAAAGAGCACATGTCGTGCGAACGTTTTTTTTTTACGTATTTTCAAATTTCATTATCAAACGCTTATTATATGACATTAACCGCATACATCAAAGGAGCCAACGAAAGGCATTCTCAACGAGAAATATTTTATCGCTTAAATTCGCCTAAAAATTCCGCACATCAGCAATGCTTCAGTGAGGAATTTAGGAGAAAATAAAAGCGGCAGTTGTATGATCATCCATATACGATCCGATCTCATCATCGCTCTTCGATAACGGATTAAATCGATTTATCGAAGAACATGCATTGCTGACGAATACACAAATTGTTAAGGTATTCAATGAATTTCGCTATAATTAAAGTGAACATTTTGCGGCAAATTTTCTACTTTTTCGAGCATAGAATCATTTTTACTGTATTGTTCACGAAGTAACAATTATCAATGAGCATTGCAATACCGCAATCGAGTCGAAGATTTTCGAAATTGCTCTTAATTTTGCTCTTTTTGAGGAAATTTCATCGGTGAGGCTAACAAATCTTCAGATACATCGGGGAAATTCAAGAACGGATGCACTCAGCGTCACAAATTTTAACATAGGGGAAGTTTGTATTGTCTCATTCATCGATTACACCATTGATAAATTCCATCAGGAAGCGAAATTGCCTAATCACCATAGAGATTCAAGAGGAAAACAAATGAGACAATTCAGACACCCTAAGACAAAAATTTCGTCTGAAATGTCACCTTTATATCCGTCCTCCTCATTTGTAATATCTTTTATCGCTTAAAGCTAATGCAATGAACTGAATAGAATAGGAGCGGATTTTACAGAAGCCAATATGATACGCTGATTTCGCGAATGCGCATGAATAGTATTGTATATAAATATATGGATGGAGATATATGCGATATATATCCAAAAGGTGTCAATGAAGAAACAATAAACAAATGCTAATCGCGAAAACATTGTTCGAGAGATGTCTCAATTCGTTGTCGTTCGGCTTTATTTGAATAACGCCGAATTGCTCGAATTATGCTAGAAAAAGGCCGTAAAGAAGCCATAGAAGCCCCATAAACGAAATCGATTTCCATCAGCACTTTCATTGTTGAATTCAGCGTAATGAAAGCGTAACATTGTAGATTCAGAATAACAGGGGAAAAAAGAAATTTCGTAAAGGCGCGTGAATTGCAATAAAAGTTACAAGTTCGTCGGACTGCAGTAAACGCTCATCGGACGAGTTTGTTTGACGCAGTGTATCACTATGAATATTCTTGGGAATGAACAAGCATATCACTAAGGCGCTATGAAAGATCATTAATGAAGCAAACTGGCCACAGTCGTCGTTCAGCTTTCACAAGGATGATTTTGCGATCCTTCATTTTCAAGTACGTTTCATCTATATGACTTGCAACAAACCTGTCTTCTAATGGTAGCCTTGATGATGACGAAGCGCAGAGACCGAATAAGCAAATATTGAATTCTTCCCAAGAATGAATCTAGAAACACCTGAAAAAAAGAGAAGTTATGGTGTTCGAATGTACTAATTTGAGAAATATTCTATAGTCGCGATGCAAATTCTGACTGTGAAAGTGGTAGCTCGGTTATTGTCGAAGTAATTGAAGAGCTTCAAATTTATAAACTTACTGTCATCGAGTTGAGAGATATAACCTTAATTGAAAATAGTTTTCTTTCATTTCTGCATAACATTCGTGTTGGTTATTTTGCCCGAATGCAGAAAATGCACGCTGATGATTTGCTATAAAAATACAATTCATAAGATCCATCACAGCTTAGTATCCAGAATGATTTTGCGATTGCTTAAAACTGTATCTGCAAAAGAGCGGTAAAAGCGCGTCATATCTGTGCCTATCATAATGTACTAGCGAAGTACAATTCGCTAAGGCGCATTTGCAGAACTGTAGTAAATTGAAGCGGATAACTACGCATAGTTGACGAAACGCTGAAATGGGTTTGATAATTTCAGAACTCAAAGTAACTGTGCGAATAAAATTCTCGTCCGCTGTAGGAATTGTTTGGGCTAGAAAGTATTGCTGGAGGATCATGCGCTGCAAAATGTCCATTTTCTCGTCACTGGAATCGTTTTGTCAGCGCGGTGACGATCAGTTAGATTGAATTTTAATACGCACCACGAAGTGCGACAAATCATTTTTGTGGAAAATATTACTTACTAAATTTTCCATTCTGTTAAATGATACTTATAGTTTCGCTGTGAAAAGCAATATAATTGATCAGCTAAGTGGCTGGGGCTAAATTTCACAACTTGAGAGACCTTTTTGGGCCATGAGCCATGCCTACGGACACCCTCAAGCGTCAGAGGATGTAGTAAGCGTCAAAAACAGCATGCAAGCACACAAAGATCATCGTGCGTTTCGAAATGCGATATAAAAAAGAGCGCAAAAGTAAAGTGCAGGAAGATTGTCGCAGAATTCAGATAACACATACACGCATTGATAGCTGTACTATGATGGAATAATGCAGAACAAAGCGGCTGTTGAAAATGTTCATCGATCTTACTTTAAAAGTGGGCATTACTGCGGTATCTATTTGATGCCAAGACTATGGCCGCTTTCAGTTCCAAAGAATGTCAGTCCAGATCCTGCGCATCTTTCATCGAAAAAAAAATCTGTCGGCAACCATCAACTTGCATAGGTGAAGCATTGTACAATTACCAAAAGTCGAAAGGCCCATTTTGTGGATGTGATTGTGGATGTACGTGAAAAGTTGACGGGGACCAGGTCTTGCACACGTTACATATCTTCCAAAGAAGCACTCAATACATACCGCATCCGTTGTACAGATGTCATAACTATGTGCATTATGCAAGCTTTTGATCATGTTCATAATTTATTTGCTGCCTAATTTTATCAACGATGAAATATCGAATGACTGCCCTAATTTGTATATGGTAAAATCTATTAATAATAATCTGGTTATAAGGGAGTACAGTTGAAAATTGCATTGTATTTGTTCTCTTCAATATTTTGGAAACGTTCGCATCGCCTATGTAATCAAAAGTGTAGCATACCTGACAGAATTATAACGTACGCTCTAAGCAAATTAGTTCCGCTATAAACGTTCTGCGCTACTCCTGCTATTTTAAGCATATATAATGACATTTTAACTACCCGAATTATTAGTACATATTGAAGAAGGACATCATATGCATCCTTACGTAGAAAATAAGCAAAATAAAGTTGCCCCATATGATATATGCCAGATCACTCACTACGAAAGGAGACTAGCGTTTCACCTGGATTCTATATTCTATTCTATTCTTTTCCTGCCATCTCGTATCTTGTCATTTGAACCAGCGTGCCGCATGACGGTGGTGCTTTATTGTATAATGAAATTCTTGGGAGGTTTCTAAACGATGTTTATTTAATATCGACGTGTACAAATTTTTGCTTTCATATGTTATCAAATACATCAAGAAACACGAGACTGCAAACACAGAAATTCTCCATCGAGGATTCAGGATTTTGGAGTCATGCATCTTTTGAAGTCCGTTTGCAGAATTCATGTAAATCAAGGCGGTGGATTGTCCACTGCTTAAGAAACAGTATAAGGCGTTTACTGATGAGCGAAACTCTTCGCTGATCGCGTTTCACTCGTAGCTGCCTTGCTGCTGAACTTATAGAGGAATTTCACTCCAAAGTTGCCTGTCATCAGCCATAAGAAAAAAACTTGAGCGAAGTGATTTAATATTGCTCACACAGTGAATTATTCGGCTGTAAGTTATATCGTTAAGTAAGTAGTTATCATGGAATATTCCACTTTGGTCGTTAATTTTCAACAGAACGAAATAATTTGGATTAAAATGATGAAAACGCAATCAGTGACTGATTGCGAACTTAGAGCTAGCTGGACTTTTACTAAATGTTCGTCCAGAAAAAGAAAAAAGACTAAAAGTGCACTGGCGGGACTCATTCCACTAAGGCAGATGCGCTGAGATATCGAAATCTGTACTCTGCGATAGCAATAAGAACCAAATTGATGCGACCATGGATGACTGCGCAAGAAGGTAATAGGCCTATGGAGGGAATAAAATCCTGCCCTATTATCCAATCGTTTTACATATCAACACATATCATGTCTGCATACGAGTAAACGTTTCGTTTGTAACTGGATTTATTGCGGCTGTTATGTTCGACTTTCAACCTTAACTTTTGTCAGGACAGGTAGTGACTTTTTAGGTGCGGATATTTTCATATGATAGGCTTCAACGAATTCGACAAAAATACCATTCTTTAAAGGAAATAAATTTCATTTGCTAGATTGTACGAATGCGCTTCATGTATGTTTCATTATTTCTTCTTTCCTACTTCCAACACAGCAGATATTTCGAAGATTTAGGATTCTAGTCAAGTGCCACATCTGGATAAAAGAAAGGAGAGGCAGTCCACACTACTGCGTTTAACCGCTTAGCTCCCGCTCCCTCTTACCAGTGATTCCTATGAACATTTTGAAGTTGTATTGAGCTCTCTGAGACTTTTTTCTCGAGGTAAAATGCGGCGAACAGCATACACTAATAGAATTTTCTTTATTTTCGGCCAAAATTCATTAATTCCACTACCGCCCGGCCGTTCCTTTGCTGCTTTTGGTTTTTGTAGCCACTTTATTATTATGCTATAAGAGTATGGTTGTTTTCTGCACGTTAGGTTTGTTCATATCTCACATTTGATATTTTGTTCGTATATTTCATCACTACAGGACCTTAACTACACGTTAACTGTTTCCATCTTCCAGCAATCTCTGAGAATCGTTCAAGAGACATACCGTTTACTTTTGCTGAATATGAAAGATTTCATTAAAATAGTCATTGTGTATGTGTTGAAGTAGCGGGCAAAATTCACGCTGCAAATACATAAAAACGAATACATATGCAATCCTTTCGATTAGTGGGAAACAAATATAAAGCTGTATGTGTCGACTTTAGAGATTAAAACCAAGGAATGATGTGAGACACAACACGGGATACGGGCAAGGTTTTGCATCGATGAAGAGAAAAAAGACAGGAAGAACTTTTTTGCGCAAAGGTTGTCTGATTTCATCGAACTAGCAATGCCAGGCGCTTCACTTTCGCAAACTTATTTCCTAATAACTTATCAAAGAGGTGTGACGTATTGACACCCGCGAGAGCATCAGTATCGCGAACATCATTAAACGTATCGCGAAAGAAAGAGGAGGGTGGGCTTGGGGAGGTGAACGAGTGGCATTCATACATCGTGCACGATGAGCAAGTAATTTATGCTCTGACCAAGTGCAAATGAGAAAATTGATGTTAGACAAGAAGTATTTATATAAACGATATTCATCACAAAGTAACTCATTTAAGATACAGTAGTACTTCACTGCTAAGCGTTATGAATATAGAAAGAATCATTTGTGCACACAAGGCAATCGATCCGTCTTATCTCGAATTCATTGTTTATTGCTGAATATGGTACCCTAAAGATATGAAACTGGCTATTCTCATGTTTACTTAAGTAAAAGCTCTCTTGAAGGTTGGAAAAAACTGAAAACCCTTTTATATTTTATAATAAACGAGTATTTGCTCATCAAATGGAATATGTCATGAATGTGCATGAATTCTCGCGAATTTCTAGAGACGGCGGGTACAATGAATTGTCATCCATATGACAACTACTTTTTACTCATCTGAACCACCATCCCTTCTCTCTACCACTCCCGCCCCACAATGGTGACCATCACTTCATAATCTCGGCATTGACATTATATCATAATGTTATTCACGTTAATGAAGGAATACAACCAATGCGATTTGTTATGAATTTTCTAGAAAAATTCCGTCGACTTCATACAAGATTTATTAGAAGCAAATAGATGCAGTTTCACTATTTACGACGTACATTCATTTTGGATTTATTCCGCCACATTTGCTGTGTATATTCAACCAGAAATTAGAGGGCCTTTAATTCGCCTCTTCAAACCTAAGCAAATTATCATCGAATAACCGAAACAAATGATTGAAAAATTCAAGAGAATTGCCTACTGAAAAGCGGTCGTAGATTTAGTAAATGACTCTGGATGTGCGACAAGGCAAATTGAACATCCCGCGAATGGAATACCCAGCAAATAAAATATCCCTGTTGGGAACTTTTGGAAACTACCCACCTCGAACATGGGGATCTTTTTATTGCAAGTTTAATGAAATAAAACACTTTTGCTTCACTTCAAGGAAACATTCCAACAAAGAATCGAACTACATGGAAACTCTCGAAAGAATCTGGACGAACTGAGTAGAAATATTCATGAAGCATGCAAACTTATCAGTTATGCACTAATAAGTTTATGTTTTTACACACACTACAAGGTGATTTCTGATTCCTGAGAAGGTTAGGCAATTCACTTGTTTTATAGGTGGTAATTTGTGCCAAATCTCATGTGGAGCAAAATTATTTTGTGTCTTATTCACAATACTTGAAATACTGGTTAACAGTGAAGATACAGATGTTTTTTGTGCTTTCACCGGTATGAATATAAATATTTTCATAGTTCACGATGTTCGAGCAATATCGGAAACTAGAGAGCAAAAGTATCCTTTCGCAGCCACACTGTTTCTAAAATAGTAGCACATTTTCCCATTACGAAGAGTGAAAACAATAAAGGACAGCAGAGATATTCGAAAAATTGTCGATATTTTCTCGGAAATACACATAACAGGCAAAGATCACTTTATACAATTGACAACACGAAGCGCATAGGTGGGACAAACTTGGCAAGCTAACATTAGTAGGAGCTGCAAAATCTGCAAAGTTCTGATCTTTGATGAATCGAGCGAATTCTTCAGTGAGTTATCATGACATGACGGTCGCGTGCGACATGGCTGTATTAAACAGTATCAAAGCAAAAGCAGCTAAGAACCGTGAGACGCATCTAACGAACTCAAAGATGAGTCTGAATAGGCGGAAAAGAACTTTATCGCTGCACAACCCGAAAAGTCGACTATTGTCGGTTATCTTCAGCAATCACACAATTCGGCTCGCTCGCTGAAATTCTCTCTAAAGTAGTCCGTGAAGGCAGTTCCTGCACGTCACACTAAATGAATAAAAAGCGTTATGAAAAATGAGCATACGACAAGGTATCGCTAATGTGTTGTTCCAAGTCGATACTGGGCTGATACGCTGCTCGTTAGCGTTAGCTGTCAGTTTATTTTTTAGTGATTTATTTTTGTCTCCTTTACGAAACGGCTAATTATTTACCTGACATCTATTTAACGTCTCTTCATTAGAGGTTGATACCTTATGCATAGCGAGGCGATGTAATTACTGTCATTTTTGCCAGATCGATACCTACTTAACGCTTCGGTGAGCTTTCGAAGTATTTTATGGTTTTTATGTTGTCATTGCACTTCGAATCAATTTTCTGCATGACTAACAAACTTTTTGACATTTCATTCATTTCAATTCGTCTCACAGTTTTGTATAACCTTTCAATATTATTGTGCTCTTTTCTAAGCCGACTGCTTGTTCCCTCTAATTTTCTAAGGTGGTTTGAATGTCGTCACGATGGAATGTGGGTTTCGGACGTGTTCCTTGAAAGAACGCATTGCTCGTCTACCGAGTCGAATGAAACTGAGCCTGAAAGAACGTTGCTACTCAGAGATTTCCGAGCGGCTGAGCTTGCACCGAAATATTCAACTTCGAGACTTTTTAAAAGCAGAGTTGTTTCAAAGCAGAGTTTCTTTGTTTTTCATCCTTTTCTTTTCCCTTCCCCACGCTAAAAAGAGTGCTTTCCCATTTGTTGTATTAGGAATTGAAGAAAACCAAAGAAGACTGTATATTGTCATCTTCGTGCATGAGCACCAACAACCCGTCAATGGTCACTATTTTGGTGATAATGAAAGATTCATTGGGCATATTTTATCTTCTGTCGTGAAAATCGCTGTGCTCGAGTGCTGAGAGAATAGACCTGTCCTCGGTGCAACATAAAAAGTATTCCGCTGGCGCTCTGCTATTAATATTACTGCCATTAATATACTGCCTGCTATAGTGAAAAAAAACGCAGTTGAGATTTTGTGGTTGGGGAGATCTTTTCCGTAATGGATTTCTTGTGGATCGATTATTTAGCTGCGCAGTTTTCTTGCAACTTCAGAAATTAAATAAGGCTGACAATTTTTGTAACTGATGGAACTGGAGTTTCTCAAATATTTTCTAAAGTTCCTCTTCATTCCCAGTGGCTTTCGTAAGGTCACTCTAAGAAAATTTTTGACATGACCTCAATCATGGTGAGAAAACGCAATAAACACTTCAAAGATGTCATAACATAAACTACAGAAAATGTACCGCGTCTTTGTCAAGGAAGGCTCTCCTTTGTCAAGCGAGATTGAACGGTCCCTATTATATGTCGGGAAGGCCATCTTTTTTCGTTCAAATATAAATGTCGTCATGTGCGTTTCGTTCAAAGCCTAATGACGATCTCACCTCTATGCCAAAAGGATTCATAAATGAAACCGAATGAATTGCATGACTCGGCGTCACTTTAATGGAATAAAGGTGTATTTCTGCAATAGAAGAGGAGAAGAAATGCCCTATTTTCAAAGTGATATTCGATTTTCCGAATGGTTTTTCAATTTGAAGATTGAGCCAGTAGCTAAGAAAACATTCGACAATAAGTTTTGCGAAATATCTCATAAGAAACATTAGAAAATGCGAAAAACAACGACAGCAAACATCCAAATATACACAAACTTTTTCTCATCTTCAGACACAGGTCAATTCTTCAACGTGTAAAAAGCGAGAGTTATATAATTGGTGCTAAAATCGTGCCAGTTACAATACGTCTTCCAAGAAATATGTGAAACTCAATTCGTGTTGCTCTGCTTGCACATATTAGACAATATCGAATTACGATATCGATGATTTTACAGGCTCCGGCAGCGACAAATATCTCCGCTTTGGAATGTGTTCGATCACGAAGCTGTCAGCCCAAAACAAGTCTTTGCCAGGCACAAAATTCCATTTCTATGCAAACGTTTCGTCCAAAAAAGGTAAATCGTTAAAGCGATAGTTAAAAATTTGTAGTTAAAAATTTGCGATAATATAAATATATTCGATCTTACTTTCAAGAGAAGCAAGCGTCATGCAAACAATAGAATTTTTCATCTCATTCATTTTTGATGCATTTCATTGTTTTCCATAAAGTGGAAATCCTTCCGATTTCCATTGTTTTCCATAAAAGTTTGCTCCTTGATAACATTAACTTATAGGGGTTGCTGAAACAGTGAATAACGGAATTAACTGTGCCCAAATGGCCGCATTCGTAACGCGCTTCCTTTTCCTTTTTTTGCAATGATGCAAAGTGAGTGTTTTGCATATGTGAATGCCGCTTAGTGAAATTCTACCTGAACAAACCATTCCAACGTTACAACGCCCATGTTTAGTGTTTGAAGCGATCACTTATGAGTCACCCATAGCGGCTCCTTGCTGCAAAAAAGCTGCTATAAGTGAGTTTGCGATGCTATTAAGCGTAAAGTTATTTTTCGGGTACAGTGTTCTAGTCCGTTACTGCAATTTGCCTTGAATTATGTTGGAAATTCTTCCGTCCGAGACTCTTTTATCTAAAGTGGTTTTTCTCGAACCATTACTAACCGCATACTTTTTTGAAGTTCGATTTCAACAGGCTGGGTGAATTACGAAAACTCGTAATCCGAAAACCAATGCAACACTTGCACGTCCAAACAACATTTTTATTTCTGCATAAGCCCGAAATGTGAAAGTGAAAGAAATTCCTGAGAAAAGATAATTTCCATTTCGGTCGCTTTTCTAAAGAATGAGAGAAGGAAGGGGTAAACTCTAAGAATCCAGTGACAATACGTTTTCAACGCATAATCATTTTAATACGACGTTGGCATTATCACAGACATAGATTACTTTATGCACGACTATCAAACATTGACTGAATATCTTTTTTTTGAGTGGATGGAGGAGAGAAGGCTAGGAAAAGCAGACTTAACAGCAAAACAGGCGTATTTCCGGATTGATACTGTAAAAAGTAAATGCTGTGAAACGTCTGGCACGAAATTGAAAATTAAAGCGTTGATCATCGAATAATGTTCTGAAGTTCGCAAGGTGCAGCATTAGAGCCATTGCTACCACTATTATGTACATTAATTTCAGCTTTCTAAGTAGTAGGGCATTTGATTCAGTAAGCCAACCAGAAATTCGTTGAGAGTTCGTGGCAGCATACGGTCACCAAATCGAAACAAACTGAAAAATCTATCCGGCGTCGTTGCATTCACTCGAGTGCTTGATGCGAAATTTACAAGGTCTTAGGCTGTTCAAAATGGGCTGAACAGATACAGGTTTATTTTCTGTTTAGATAACACTTAAGAAAAGTTCAACTAGCGGAGTCCGAGAGTATAAGCCGCATATAAACCAAAGTTTCCTCTAATAAAAAGAATTACGAATATAAAATGTAGGAAGCTTCCTCTGATAAAAGGAATTTGATGTAGTTGTCATTTGCATCAAAAATATTTGGCGTTCAGGTCTTGGCTATTGATTTTGCAATGTAACAAAATGCAAAGAAATCACTAAAGGGTGTGTCGGCATCATTTTTGAGGTCTGAAAAGGAGAATTCGGATAACAAGATTTTAGATGGGAAATTCCACTGAATCTATAGTTCCGTGAAATGGATAACGAATATAGAATATGCAGGTTCCAACAAATAAAATTTTTCCTCATTTCTTCAAAACCTTCGAAAATTCCCAGGTTGATTATGCGACGAAGAACAGCAAAGCTTTTCGAAGTTCGAAATGATTCAGCACAAATAATGCAAAAAAATGTATCCTCTCAGCTTATCTGGCATATTTCTCAAGTGATTTATTGGCAAAACAGCGCTGTTAGATGAGAGCAATTTACATTTTCTTCCACCTTTATAAATTCGTATTTATGAAAACTCTAAATGAGCACATGCATATACTTCAAGGATCACACCGATATATATTTGCCTACCCATCTGGCTTGCATTTTCAGCTCTCAAGCTAAAAATACGTTTGCAAAATATGATCACAACCTAGCACATATTGTGGTTCATTTGCATAAAAAATTTGCTGGTTTTCAAGTAAGTCAGGATACTTTAAATGGACTTTAGAGACCTCGATCGGGGATAAAAGTTAGCTTGCGGAGTAATCGACCGGGCGGCAAAACACGCCTGAAGCAAATCATTCGTGCATGTTCCATCATTGTTTCTTCAATGTATGAAATCACTCCGCTAAGTAAGATTATTTTGCAAAAGAGGAAATCATTTCAGCTCCTCATTCATTATTCGCCTGTTTTGAGGCTTTCATTTGCAACATTATCATTCTCTTCAGACGCAGCATATTGCCAAGCAGTAAACATAGTGATCTGAAATGCGATTGAATGGCAAGTAGGTAAAGCAAAAATGAGTGAAATGCCTCGATCTTACTTACCATAACGTATAGGTATGCTAAGCGCTACAGCCTTAAAACGTGTTAAGTGTTTTCGCACTTTCGTTCATAAATAAACAGCTACTGATGAGACTTTTAACGAACTGTGGATTCGCGGTTACACTCTTTTCCTTTTGCTAAAGCGGTTCTTCTTTTCTTAATTCGCTGCATCGCTAGTATAAAGTTTATTTTTGATGAGCATGCAAGGTGTAGAGGTATGTCTGATACTTGAAACGTTTCCAGCATCAAGCGACGACAGTTTATTCGCTCAATAACGGTTTTGCTCTGTGAATTTTCCAATTTCATACTATAGCACATTTTCGCAAACACGCCGTCTAGTGCTGTTTTTATTCCCCATTCAACTGTTATACATGAGCAATGCTTTTGCACATTAAAAAAGGCGTGTGACTCTTATTTTTTAGCGTTTTTGTTCGAGTGGTTTTGTATCTTGTACGAAACATTTGGTATAGTTAAGGGCATTATCTTAAATTAAGATTCGACTTTCTGTTATTTAAAGGACGGGAGGTGCGAAACTCATCAATATTCAGTCGCAAATGTTAATAAACTCTCCGGTTATCCGAATCATTGAAAATATCTTTTCGCACTTAGGCCGATTTCATCAAGAAACAGTTTTAACATCGAATAAACTTAAGATATCACTAAACGCATTTTGCATAGACAGAGCAATAGAACGGCACTACTTCACTATTAGTTAGTTGTTGCATACTTCATTTATTCTCAATGAATGATTCTCACAATTGCCGTCCCATCCAAATGACTCTTGAAGGTGAAGCAGTATATGAATGCTTCTTGACAGAAAGTTATAAATTTAAATCTCCTAGGAAAGTAACGGTGTTCGAGACAACTTCTTTTCAAGAACTTCTGGAACCATCAACTTAATAAACTACTTTTGAAGAGAAATGTAGTAGAAAATTAGGCGTCGTTTACGGCAACGAAAGCAGAAGCCACACTGTACGACGCATGTTACCTTAGAGCGGCATATCAATAACATCCTGTCGTTTTTGAGCGTACATCTGTTTAAACGAATATTTTTATTTGCGTGTATGATGCTTAGTCGAATATTGGTGCATAGTGCCATTCGCACGGTTGGCTTGCTCTTTTCGTTAGTTGTTTTAACAGATCGCATAACAACAACAATCGTTGTTTTGCTTGCTGTTCATGGTCGTGACGACGATCCTTTCGTTCTCCACGATCTCATCTAATTTAAATTGAGAGATTATAGAAGCTTGAATCAAGTAGGAATTACAAGGTATAAACTTTAGTAGGCATTGGCGAAATGTGTAATATGTGGAGGAGACGAAATTGAAGAAGAGATAGGAGACTATATTATGCATCTTGATGACTTTCTCACTTCAGATTTGTCGCCGTTCGAAGTCTTTAACAAAATTGAAGTTATTGCGTTCTCCGTTATCGCAAATTCCAAAGCGAATTTGCAATTATCATTATTTGCTCATTTAGAGCTCAGAATTACTATTAATTACTCGAAAGATGCATCAAAGTAAATGCTATCCTCATCGGAGTTGAATTTATTGCAGTCGAAATGTCGATCAAGCATTTTGCCCATTAATTTTCTTTCTCGACATATTATTGCGTGAATTCCGAGTATTTTATTTTCTGCTGTGTAAGCAGAATGGGATTTTTTTTCGTTCAACCGCTTTCGCTTTTTTCTATCCTTCACTTCCGTTGTCGCTAACACGCACTATTGTCTATTCGATTAGAACATATCGCACGTATTCCATCAATTAATATCGTCTATTTTGAAGCGTTAAGGACCACTCATGACTATCTGTGGCAACGATTTTCACATGGAAGTGGCACATTGCTCGCCTTTGAAGCCTGAGGCAAGTAAGTCTTTCAACAATTAAAAAGGAACAAAGATCGAAAAAAAAATTATCGACGAGATGATTGCTGACAGATCTTAAGGCCAAATGCCTCATGATCCGCAAGTAATGTGCCCAAATTTATTCATGCTCATAAAAATTACGCACACGAGAGAAGCATTTATAGAATCTCGTTATATGCGATCGTCTCCCATCTGAGTAAACGTTATTGCCCCAATAGTTTCATGCTGCTATCTTACAAGAATTTCTCGTTCTTTCGAAATGGCGACCGATCTGATGTGAGAAAGATTATCGTTATATAATCACATTATATCAATATCAACCAATAAAACAAGACGAGAGAAATTCAATGCGATGTTAACGACTTAATTGTGATATTATCTTCAAAGTTCTCTTGAGTGCTTCATTTCAAGTTTTTACTGAGATTTCTAGCATGTATATTGATAGAAATCGTAAATCCTTAAGAAAGATAGCGTTGAACTGAGACCAACATCTCTTCCATCATCGAGGAAGCAAGCGTCAAATGTTTCAGAGAGCGCTCTCAATTGACGATTTTTCACAACAGAAACATCTCGTTTTGCCCGGCGCTTCTCATATTGATTCATTTTTGCCTTTCTTTATTTATTTTTATTGCGACGAGAATAACGCTCCTTTTAAATTTCTGTTCTATGTGACTTAGTGAAATGGATACGTACACCTTTTTCGAAATTACAAAAACGGTCGATGGGAAATTGTTATTTTCATGTGTTCGATCATCCGGCCGAGATCGATTGCCACAGTTCAGAAGACAGTGGCAGGGTTATTTTCCACAAGGTTATCCACCAGTCTGTCGGTTGCTCCAAAATTCCTCCCCATTTTGCACAAAATATCTGTGGCACGAAGGTTTTTCGTAGATTTAGCAAAAATGGAAGTGATCAAAATGATATATTTTTGAAGGCTTCCAAGCGAATATTTATTTTCAAGTTATCTCTAGCTTTTACTATAGAATAGCACATTTTTCCATAGAATTGAATTTTTTACGAGATTTTCGGATGCGGTCGTTGAGCTCTCATAAGAGATGTAACGAAAGGAGCACGGAACACGTGAAGTGTGCCTGCGAAAGTGGTGCAATATACGCTTTTTCAATTATGCTCATGTGACGAAACACTTGCAGAAGTTGTCAGCGCATAATAAGAGGTGTGCAATTTCACATTTTTCCTTCAGATGACGCGATCATTTTCTTATTCATTGCTCTCTCCTGCTTCTTAGTCCAACCGATTCTAAAATAGCCTTACACATAAAAATTTATCGGCACAATTAAGCGTGCATAAATCTTTTCTGGATTAATGGACCAGCCTGATGGGCAAGTTTGCAGCGGAAATATCGGTATTCTTGATGATGATTTAGAGAGGGTAGTTTAAACTAAATCTTCAGTAAACCTTACTCTAATCGATGCACAAAAATGTAAGTAGAGTTCATTGCAATGCATCTTGCAAGAATAATTTCCCGAAATGTTTTCTTGACTAATTTTCGACAGGTATTAAAATTTTTTCGTATTGTTTTGCTTGTGTTTTCATCAGGTGTTTAGCAGTACTTGTTCAAGCAAGCAATTCATGTTATCAGTAAATCACTAGGAAAACGTGTTTCGTAACAGGTTTACTTTGGTGCTGAAGCCAAACTCGCAAATTGAACATGTATAATTTACCACTCAGTTCTTTGTTTCTGGTTTTGATCAGATGTTTTCGATATTTAAGGGCGAATTCTCGCAAAAGTTCTTCATAACGCAAACAGATGGAAAACACAATTGCTGCTAATGTCTTTACAAGAGATCGTTCGAGAAACAAGCCCGTAAAATTACATCTACACCATCAGTGACGACAGTATATCACTAGCGGCCAACTTTAGATTGTATTTTTATCGATTGCTCTGACATAGGAGGAAATGCAACAGAGTTAGTAATTCTAAAATCCTATAGAACGCTTTTTTGTACTCTTTCCTGTGCGTATTCTACCAATAAGACTTAAAACCTTTAGGGGGTCAGTAACTTTTGGCGTCAGTTAAGTTTTGAAAGTGTAATTTCGTTGCCTAGTATTTATTCACGTCTGCGAGAAAGCATATTTGTAAAAATTCGCTGCCTCGGTAAGTACTGAGATTGTGGGGCTGCACAAATATCTGAGAATAACGTTTTAGTCAACTTCATCAGTAAGATCATATCAAAAGCAGAAGTGACGCTGCTCAGTCTTTTACTCACAGTAATTCTTAATCTGCTACAGAAATTACTCAGAATAAAATGAAGAAAAAAATTACAACTAGACGAGCAGAAAGTACTCGATGCTGCTTCTTCAAGTGGCATCCAATGCAGTCGTAATACTTGGAAGACAACTTTTCGCTGAGCAGAAAAAGTGATATTACGCTCCGATTTTGACAGTCCCACTGCAAAGAATGAATTAATGGCGATCTGATATGAAAGTCGACGGAATCTAATTGAAGTTTCTGACCGATTTGGAAACCTCTCGGAAAAGGAACTCGTGTCTTGTTTTGTTAGTGAAAAATGATCGTGAGCGGCAATAAATTCTCCATTTCGATAGTTATGAAAAAAGCGATACCTCCCAAGGAGGTATGCGCAAAGGTGGGCATAAATTACGCAACCCTTCGTCGCTTTCTTCTTTAACCATTGTTTTCTCTCTTCTACTCTCTACGTCGTTCATTCCCTCCCTCTTTTTCCTCCTAATTCTCTTCATTTTTCTCGTCACATTTCCGGTGGTGGAATCAAGGCACCGAATTTAATAGGAAGTTTTCGAACGTGGTGAATATAAGAGCGGGAACATTTTCATTTTCATCGCATCACTTCTTAGGAGATTCTCCAAGGCATAAGCAATGCTTTTGCAAAACTTATAGCCCTTAAGAAGTGCGATCGCCACATTGTTCTACGCGCTCCTAAATACAATCCGCTAACGAAATCCTTAAGGATTTGTGGCCTACATACTGTTTTCGTTCTCGTCTATCGGCTGTCCAACACAGCTTAGCCCTCAGTCTCATCGCTGGATAATGCTACTTGATACGAAGCCATAGGATTCAGTTGCCATTCCGCGTTGGCTTGTGCAAAACATGCATAACTGAAAACCGCTGTTGATTTCTTCCTTCGATATTTTTTCGTGCACTGCTTGTTCTTTTATAGCTATGTAAGCCTGTGAATATCTTCTTCAACTGCATTAGGAGCTCAGGTAACAAGGTTCTCTTAATCCACTGTTGATCATCGAGCATATCCGATGGTCTTGCACCTCCTTTTGCATTTCTCTATTTTTACCAGAAATAATTCACACTTTTCATAGCCATATCAAAAAGTGGTATGATTGTATGGTTCCTACTCATCGGACCTTGACGCATGCCGGCTGCACATATTGTACAGTTGTATCTGAGTTACAGTTTTATTCAATATTCATTCAAGAGTGCTATTTTCAAGTTATTTTCTAACTTTTTTGTACTGTTCTACTTTCCTCGTTTCTTTTTAATAAATTACAACTTTATATGACAAGCATGATATTTATATCAACAGTCAACAGAATGCGTACTGCACATTTGCTGCATATCTTGCGGCATGTGAGAAAATAGCCTGGTAACCAATTAAGTGCAAACCACAAAAGCTCTTTGGCATTTTATGACGATGTTGCGATTTTTCACGCTACAAAGAGCGGGATATTTCCTATCTGATCACTCTTTGTCTATAAATTTGTTTTTTTCTGAAATTTCCACCCTACGTCAGAGCAGAGAACTTTATGCCTCGTGAGTATGAAATCCTTTTAAGCAGCATTTTTCTAAGTGAGGTCATGGTGAATTTTTTCCACTTCAATATTTCGAATGCACTCAATTTTATGCAAGAGCTGTGGCAATGCTGAGTTTTGCAGGAATAGTTGAGAGAAATCTGGCAATATTGCGATTAACGTTGAGAAGATGGCATTGATATTTGATGCAACATACGCGTATGAGCAGTTTCTATCAGAAATGAAGCAAATAAAAAACGCAATAAGAACATCGCTTGTTGAAGTGAATTTGAAAAATATTGCAGATTTTCGTTTTTCCAGCTTCTTCCTATGTATTAGTTAGTTGCGAGTGATAAGAATCATCGAAGCTTTCATCACTTCAACATTCAAATGTGTAATAAATTAAATCACTGCGCTTTTATGACGATTTCTAATTGGAAGCTAATCGTTCATCTGAACATCTGACTTAAATTTCTACCACTGAAAAGGTGTCCGAAATGAGGAAACTCAAGGTGTTCAAGAAATAACAAAAGTTTTCCGCTTTCGAAAGTTGAAGTCTTCTTCTGCATTCATGAGAAAATTCATAAGATGCCTTTACGACGTTTCAGCTCACACATTTGCGTTATTCTCATTGCTCTTGCTCTCTTTATTACAGGCGCTCAAAGCAACCTCAGTAGCAGAATTTTATTGTCAGTTGTATAACTTTTATCTGCACGAATTGTAGCCTCATTTCTCAGATTTCTTAAATTTTCTCATATTAAGCATTATCTCTCATTTTTTGAGCCACTTGCGATCCAACTTTGAAATTAGGTTGCATTTGGCGATTCTCCTAACGCATTTATCGTTACTTCTTTTCATGATTAAAATGAATACCTTCCCAATCCCTTTGATTTGCCTTCTAAAGGCGCTGCTGTTTAAATGCGATGAAAATGTGAGTGAGCACGAAAGCGTGACTTGAACTTTTTAGCTATTTCATTAGATGATTTCATACTGTTAAACGCTATTATTGGGCTGTTTAGCTACCATTAACATATAATGCATATGTTTATCTGATAAACATTAAAAATGCTTCCTTGAGTTCGGCCTATAATTGCTCAAATGTAAAGGTAGAAACTGCATGGCGAAAAATTGCTGGAAAATACTTAGGAATTGTTTGGGAGAGACAGAAGAAACAAATTGATTGAATTTACGTGAAAATTCTGTGCCAGCAGTAATAAATATCTAACATTTGCCCCATCACGTCGGGGATCGGAAAAGGCTGTCGGTGAGAGACGAAGACATGCAAATCCTTGTTCACAATCACATAGTTCGGATGACTCCACTTTTTTGCAGAAGCTGTCAATCTCGCCGCATGTGTAGCATTAGGAGGAGAGAAAAACAACGCTGCTTTAGTTGTGGCGGATACCGCAAATATCGTGTTGTATGTTGTGGTCCACAGGTTCAGTGCACGAGCTGTTCTATTGATCAGTGCGCTATATTTACATAAGCACCTTTCACCACTAGACAAACATCCCCAAAGCTATCGCTTAGCTACCCCAAAATGAACTCGAGTTTAAATCGTTCTCAGCGAAAACCTAGCTACCTTTATTTTGAGGACTTCCTTTTATGAAAAAAATATTCGTATACAGGTGTGCGTTATTCCCTGTTCTAGTATATTACCTCACTCTATTTTCTTTGTTGATAAAATTCGTATAGATCTTTCTCATAACATTTCCTGTACCTTATAAATGCAAAGCATGCTAATCCTGAAGTATGAGTCAGTTTCGACGATATTTTACTTCATGTACGAAAATCGGATTTTGTTTTTCTTATAAATATACTTATGGAATTTCGTGTTGTTTTTATAAACTATGAAAGAGGATAGTCAAATTTGCGAAAATTGACTGGTGCTCTTATTGGATTGAAGGGTTTCTTTCTGCTGACACCCTCCTCCATTGAACAAATAACTGCAATTATATTACCAACATTCATCGTTTTGTATTGTCCATTGCTCAGCGGGTCACGAAGCTCCGAACAGACTTACTGACTCCGCACAACCAAGCCGCCCCGACTTGTACCCTCGCCGGACAGGGGCAGCGGTATAGGTAGGGACAGTCTTAAGAGGAACGATGGCGCATCAGCTCGTCAGCATCCGATAGGGCGGAGGCCAACTTAAGCCAAAGCCCTAACCCTTATGCGACCCATCTGCAAGAAGTGGAAGCAGAAGTGAAGGCCCCAGTTGGATCGGAGGATTGTTGGGTTAGGACAGGTAGAAGAGAGATATGAAGCGACTTGCGCTTCATATCTCGCAACGATTGCGCTGTTGACTGAAATAGATTAATACTTAAATATACGACTATAAAGCAATTTAGTATGTAATGAGCAGAATAAACCTCACAACGGCACATAGGAGATTTGTCTTGAAAAGCATAAAGAATCACTGCTCGGCAGAAAGATGTTCCCAAGGTGCCCTAAAACAGTCGAAAATAATTTTCCGTGTAATGAAAATTCAAATGCAGTTATTTGTTGCTGCTTATTCGCTTATGCATCTTTCACTCTAAGTGTTGTCGGTGCATGCGGAAAATGAAACTAAATGCCATAAGTGCTTCTTTAGAGTCTTCGGAGCATTCGGCTGCCTCTACAAGCGTCAGCAACATCGCAAGGACTCAATCAAGAGGTTTCTTTACACCTTTTATATTTTGTTCTATTTCACAACGCAACTCACCTCTTAAAATTATCTCGATAACGGGAAAAGCTATGATGTGATTTATTCGCAAAAATGCAAATCACATTCATCGAGTATTCTTCAATGAGTGCATATGGTATATAGAATATTGGCGATACTGAACTTTTGTCTTATATATGGGTCTTTGCTAATGAAACGGCTCAACTTACCTGAACTTTTTCTCATTTAATATGGTGCATTTAAAATTGATTTTCGTTGAAGGAGTTCTCCGCTAGGTGATGTTTAATGATGTTTCGTTCTCCAAAGTTCTTCCAAGTTCTAACGATGGAGTTCTCCAAAGTTCTAATGATGTTTCGAAACTCCAATTTTGCCTTGGTTCTATATGTTGAAGAAAAAAACGAAGCAATTACATAGTGCGCATAATAACCGCTAGCAAAATCAACATAAATATTTTCAGAAGGCATTTCCAAAACATCACCTTATAGGTGTGATCAGTCAGACGATCCACTATTCAAGTATGTGCAACGTGAAATTCACATAATACTTGAAACTGTTGTAATTTTCAACAGTAATTTTTTATTGTAATGTCTGACACGGTGCCTTTTTTTGCGGAATTCATGCTGGCCATCTATGAATCTCTGGAAAAAATGCTATCATATCATGCCAAACTTATTGTCTTCTGTTTCTTTAAATGCAGACGTTTTTTTCATAGCGATCAACAAAGTTATATTTCTTATGCTTTATGGGATTTTCAAAATGACCGTCAAGAAAAGGCCGACCTTTCGCCCGCGAATGTCACTGGTGTAGAACACAATCTATCCGTAGTTCTTAGAATTTAATTAATTCGTAGTTGAATTGAGCAAGGGAATCAAAAATTTGACCAACCAAAACATGGAGGATTCTGCACATTTGCGGTAAATGAGTGAGGGCATCATGGCGCAAGTTGGTTCATTTGAATAAATCTGCTTCCCATAGAGGAACTCACTCAGCACCTAGAAGTTGGGATGTAATTTTCTTTTTTTGGAATAGCAAAGACTTGTTCAACTGTACATTTACAGCTTATCGCCATGGCGATTCATAGACGTTATAGCAAATACAAAAGCAAACACCTCTTTAATCATTCAAGCATATATATCTATGTAAGCACAAGTAAACTTACAAAGATACACACTTGTACGCATATATACACATACGCATGCATATATTTTCTACGTCATTTTGTGCCATCATTGCATTTTCGCGAACAGTCGTTTGCACCGAGTTCGCTCGCATGAATGGTGTCACCAAATTCTCTCCACCTTTGAATTCTCGTAGTTCCTCTCGAGACTGGAGGATCAATGTAAAATATAGTTTACTAGGAAATAAATGTAGTTCGTCGAATGTTGCACCTTCGGACACCAAATTTCATAACTCAGAAATTTCTACGCTGAGAATCTGATTGCTGTATGCTTGCATGCAATATACATCGAATAGATTCTCATTTTGCACCTATCGGCTTGCAGAAACATGTAAACATACCAATTTCCATATTTTTCCATTTGCTGAACATAGTTGATCAGTTGAGCGTGATGCAAAAGTACAAACCGTACCTTCTAATCTGGTATGCCTCTCTGGTTGTTTCGCGTGGCGTGATAGTGAAATGTTGCCTCGTCTATTATGCATAACAAGTTTCATGGTGCGAAGATGTGCATAAGTGGGTTTTCTTTTCAAAGCGTCATTTCAATGAATTGTTTGCTGCAGTGAGCTTCTATAAAGTATAAAAATTGATGGCGTTGAACTGTTGAGAAAAGGGCGTTTTTTCTATATAGTGTTTGATATTCTTATCTGGCATATATCGATTGTTTTCCGACTTCTTTTTTGAGCCTTCCACCACTTCAACCCACATTCGTTTTCCAAGGTTACCATTGTGCTCCTTCGTCATTGCTTGGTCTTTTAAAGTTTCCGGTGTCTTCATTCACTTCTCAGCAGGAAACTGTTCTAATAAAGCATGTTTAAGTAGGGAATTACTTTCCTGGCTCTTCAGTGTATATAATATTATAAGTAAGTCATGAGAAATCTTCGCACCAGTGAAGCAACTTTTTATCACCTTTAACGATCGCTTAATGCAATAATTTTGCATAGTACAATGCGCATGCCATGGGCTTCGATGAACTGCTATGTATGTATCATCGTGTTTAGCTGCGAATCCTTTCTTATGCGAGAGCGGCAAAATTGTTGAAGGGCTACTACATAAAACATGTGAGGCTATGCTGTGCTCATCTTTCTGTTCGTTGATATGTAAATGTCGACATACGTTCTTGTTGGTATTCCAGTTAAGGATGTCTTTCTTAGAGCAGCATGGAGAACCGCATACTTGACAAGATGTCAACTCCGTAACGGTTCACATCGCTTCCTTCTTTTTGTAAGGAATACTCGCTAGTTTCATTTGATCGTTGTTATTACGCAGACGTCGCCTATCCGTTGTTTGAATATTGATGCGCTCCTAGAGCGATCCTCAATGTCTTTGCTATGGACCATAAAAACCGTGCAGTCATAATGTAGAAGGCGAAGATCGGAGGGGAATGCTCGTAAAGGGCGCTAATCTGCAGGTTTCCAATCCCAGGTTGTGCCAGGAACTTGTCGCTTCTATTTTCATTTTTTTTTTTAAATTCGTTTCACTTGTTTTCATCTCTCCGAGTCGATAACACTTTCAAAAATATGGAGATGAGAGCTGTGATGACACAAGTAGATAAGAAAAATTTTAATAGAAATTCTGATATAAACAATAATTGTCAAACAAAATGTTTCCCACATATTGTATGAATCAACGTGATGTTTCACCAGAATTTAGGAGGCAAATTAATTCGCTACTTGCTGCCCGTTTTAGCTACTCAAATCCTTCGGAGTTTTCGAGAGTGCGTCTCGATGAGTTTGTATTGCAGGTCATAGCAGTGAAATTGTACCTTAATAACTCTAGGCACATCATTTTCTAAATGGACCATTCACTTCCTCATTGAACGATTTGTTGAAGTAGCTTTTGTTTTCTGAACTGTTTTCTGAATCTCCTCGAACAGCAGTTTGCGTACTTTTGGAACTTTCGTTTACCGTTAAGCATTTCTCGCTTTATCGTTTAGTTACCGTTTAGCGAAAGAAAAAATTTTTTGATTTCACGTCTGTGGTTGATTCGTCTTAGAGGATAAGATTATGAACGCAGCATTGCACTGCTACTGACAAGAACGGTTTTCAAATGAAACACCAAAAATCTCACTCGCATCGGTGACTAAATAAAATCGCACGACGAATCTTCAAAGCCGTTTCTATGCTTCATTAATTTTACAAAACACCTTTCGCAGTAGCCTTTGTGAATTTATTGAGGTTTTGAAGCAACCACTAAAGCGATCTGTTGAAAGGAAAATTTCAAATTTTTTGTTCAAATATTCGTTTTTGAATGTTTCATTCTTCGGCAATATCGCAATTTTAGTGGGGAATAATTTTCTCCACCGCTGTTTCCTTAGCACCATTTTTGCCATTTGTGAAAATGGTAACTTTCGTGTTAAAACAATTTGATACTGAGGGTGTCATATACTTGCTTAATTCGAATAGAGTATGTGCTTAGCACTGGTCTTTGCAATGACGCTCTACAAGCGAACCAGTGCTTGTACAGATATCCTTATGCACGTTGTTTGACAGCTGCAGCTTAAGGAAATGTTCAGAACGAAAGTGAAGCGAGAGGCAGTGTGCTTATTTCTCGTCTAGTATTACACAGATATGACCAGGTACTGCTGACTTATAGCTGATCATATTTTAATTTAAAAAAAGACAATGTCTATAAACGAAGGTATAAACTTCTTTCAGAAAGATTGTGAAATGATGAATTAGCATAAATGAACGTTTTAATGTTGATTCATCAAATGATGACAGTGAAGGGATTCAGCCAACTGTAGAGTATTTCTATGCGAATGATCACGCCGATTGTGTGCACCTCCTGGTAAACATCTTAACGGTATTTGCTCTCTTCAAGTACTTCGAGCTGTTGATGCACCGAGTTGAATCACTTCACTTACATTCGCACACTCTCTCACCTCATGGGAATGATCTCTGAATTGTGAAGTTGTATTATTCATGGCGTTAGCTTTTATTTCAATGAGTTTCTTCCTCTGAAATTTATTCCTTCAAATTGCAACTAGCGGATTATCAGGTCTCATTTAGTCGTTTAGAAGTCATTTTTTGTTATTAGCATTTCAATAACAATCCGTTTATAAGCTGCATGTCATTAACATTGAAAGTTGTATAAAACTAGTAAGGAATGCAATTATGATCGCACCTGGTGGAAATCATGCAGTTCCATAGAGGAGATTTTCCACCAGAAGGTATCGAGAATAACCACCTGATGGACAATCCGAAGGGAAAACAAGACATTCAACATTTTGTCTTCTTTCATGATTTTCAGTGTCTCCGGGAACAGATGTATAAAATTGGCGAGAATGAAGCTTAAGATATTCTATCTGTTGCAGTTTCTGCATTTCCACATAACGCGCGGTCCTCGCATGCTAGTCACTTCCAGCAGTGTCCCACACTGTCATTCTAATATGTTCATATATATATGTATATAATGTTACAGGCTAAAGATAACATATGCCCATATATAAAACGAAAAAGGGGAATTCTGCGTGATCGCCACAAAATATCACTTCATTTATATAACAACATTAGTATCCTGGATACGCTAGCATGATGTGATCATCCACTGAACAATAGGTTTTATTAATTACTAAACTGTTTCATGCGATTTTGCAGAAGCGCATTGCAGTAATGTACTATGCATATGGATACATCTTAATGTTCTGTAAATTAATTGGGAAAGGGGTGAAGTTGAAGTTAGATACGGCATAATATATACCTTCTACTCCAATATTCACTTAATGTAGCAATTTCAAAAGAAGTTGTAGAAATTTAGAAGTCGGGAAAATAATGCATTTGCAGAGATTGATAATTGCGTTAACGTGGATGGGGTCACAGAAGTGCGAAGCCCTGCAGAACTTCCGGGTGATATTAATAACGATGTGAAAGCAGTACTGTCGATATTTCACTTTTTGTTGGTGCTTTGTGGAAGAGGCTGGTCAAGTAAGCAAAAAGAAAGGAAAAGGCATATCGCTCCAGTTTACACAGCATTCTTCGCGACTTGTAGGGAACGAAAAGCACCACGATGTAATAATATACAAACCTTTAGGACTTTCGACGCCTATAATGTTGTTCCACTTCGCTGGATCAACTGCGGCATGTTAAATGATGCGGTCATCCTGCAATGTACATAGCAGCAATAAAATCTCTCGTTTTTAGCTTGAGCAGTTGCAAAGTTGAAATTACCGGGCAGACAAATAGATGGCTAAACAAATTACACGTAGGGACGACGCATTAAGCATACTCACCGGGATGACGTCGCCTTTTGCGATTCTCTGAAATGAGTTTGCAAAAACACTTCCCTACCTAAATTTTTTAAATATGTTCATTTATTCGCTTATTTCGTACGTCTCTTTAGTGCCATGCGGTTCATGCATAACTGTGACGTCATTTGGCATTCTCAAGTCCATTTCTATCAATGGATCATATTACTCCATATCTGAAAACTCTAAGAGACTGTGGCTATAACTCCAGATGTATGTATGACTCGACGAGCAGCGGAATTTGTATAGATTTGCAGAATTTTGCGCAATCGGCCGGGTGCGGCGTTCAGCGATTCTCAAATAAGAATTCATGAGGTCGGTGGTAGCCCAGAGAAGTTTTATTATTTTTCATTGTTGACGCAATAGACTGGTCTTGTTAGTTGGAATGTAAAAAGTGTGATAGATATAAACAAAAACCATGCTGCGTTCGACGTGCAAAAGCGATATTGACCAAAAACATAAGAGTGGTTCGTTACATTCCAGCCATAAACCTGTGTAATTGTTTTTGTTATTGTAAAGAGGCGGTACTGAGATCTCGGGTATTGGACAGTGAAGTCGACGTTCATTATTAGAATTACAGGTATTCCATGTAGCACCTACATCAACTGAAAGAAGGAAATGGTACAAAAATATTCTCAACAATAAGTGAAACGGAATTTTATAAACGAATTATCGACGTCTATTTATAGTTGTTCGCTTTTTCAGACATGTCGTCCCGAAAGTGATCATCTGCTTGTTCATGTGTAATCCTTACTTTAGATAATCCCAGCTAGGGATTGGATGCAAGCGTTGGAAAAGTTTCGTATCACAATCTTTCCATTTAAATGGAAAGGGCATCCAAGCATAAAACAACAAAGATGAGCTTATGAATTAGGAAAATGAGCGGAACATAAAATGATACATAAAATGGGGAGACGAGAAAGAAGAACGCGAGTAGAAAATGTAATTTCGTGTTTTTGCTCGTATATTTCGAAAATTCTAACATCCCTTCGTTGAATGATGTTCTGAACTTTCTTCTACCCGCTTTAGAAACCTTGCTTTCCTTATCCCAAAACTCCTTCGTTCATTCCTTGGCCATCTCAGTCCTCTTTCATTGAGTCGTCGTGACCAGTGAGTGATCTTGACCTCTCTCTAGAAATATGAAGTACGGTTTTGCTTTGTATCAGTGAAAATAGATATATCGTAAAGGTTTAATTAATTAGAATATTGCTATTCACTGCGATCGCATTGGTGGTCATGGCAATAACTATTCCATTAAATTCGACACTGCCCAGATGTACTCTGTTTCCGTCAATTAGACCAACGTGAACGACGTTGCAACATATAAAATGGCATATGATCATTGATTTCGATAAATGGCACGGAAATGACAGAAAGATTGGTAGTAAAGCAAACGAATTATGAGGTATTTGATGTGATGCATAGAGAATTGTACGACATAATAGAATGCATCGATGCATGTTCATCGCTAGGCAAAAAATGGATGCGTTTATGAAAAGACGAGCAGACGGTGGAAGTGATTGACCTCCAGAGCGCGTACTGCCAGAGAGTACGGAAAAATGTCAACATAGTGCGCTGCCGTGGCTCATTTGCATTTCTGTGCGCGTGACCGTCATCATATATTTCACGATGCTGTTTTCTTGCGGTATAACGCGCAATAGCGCTTTTTCAATACGTCAAAATTTATGTACGAAATATTATGGCTGTTTTCTTTGTTTATTATTTATGAAACAAATAGATAAAAAAGCACAACTTTATTAGCGGCATTTATTTCATATCAGGTGCATGAACGGAAATATATCAGAATTGCACAATATGCGCTTTCTGTTTTAAAACTTAAGATCACTCAGCTGACCAAGTATTGAAAAATGAGGTGACTCGAAAATACGCTTAACCACGAAACTGAGTGATAAGATAAGTCTCCGTTCACATATGAAATTGTCGTAGCGACTTTCAAGCCAATTTATTTCTGCATTATTGCACTTCTATGCTTACATGACGCGAGTAGGATTTGATCACTCAATTCGCATAGATGAGGAAGCGTTCGTGGCAAACTGTGAATTCTTTTTCCTGGGGGGGGGGGGGGGGGGGAGGACAGGATGAAACAATGTGCTATTAAAGAACCAGCAAACGTAGGAAAATTTCACAGTCTCAGTGTTATCGAGCGGAAAAGATGTGGGAAATAATTTTATCAATCGCATGCAGATAACGACACTCTGAAGAAACTTTAAAGAAAAGGCGTCTAAATGCTCGGAAATATGTGAATAAAAGTGAGAAATTTCTGTAAACTTAGTGTATAGCATAGATTAATGTGTGGGGAAGTTGCATGATTTGCATCAACGATGTGCGAGTTGAAATCGCAATGTTATGTTTCTTTGAATACGCATATTTATAGCTAACATCGTCGTGTTCCTAGATCTTTATTGTAAAATTCCTCTGCAAGCATTTATAGCGAACACTTTTGAGAACAACCGTCGCATCAGAGCGCTACTCCGTCACATGTAAACGGAGAATTAGATTATTAAGTTTAAAGTGATAATTTCCCGATCCCTTCAGCAAATTTGTTTACTGTTAACATTAGACTATACTGTATCATTGTGCTGTAATGCTTGTTATTCGATGAGAAATGATTGGCCTATATTAAATCGTATATGAAAAGTAAACGGAGTCGCATATCAAAGGTTTTATGAAATTTAAGTGATAATCGAAATTACTCCTTTTAGCAATAATATCGTTATAAAATTCTCGTTTAATGAGATGCTTATTCTGAAAGCTTTCAGTTTCAAACTCGCCTTTCAGGATCCTATACGGTCGACAGTCATCACCTCGAATTCGCGCGATCTGTTGCTTCTTTCATTGAAAACGACAGCAGACGGTTTTCTCAGTGAACGTTATTAGAGAAACGAAAATTGGAGCAGCCTTTTTCGGTAAATGTGCAGTCATTGAAAGCGTGAAAAGAATGTCCACTACGACGGCGAAAACATGTTCTTGAGCCGATGCGGTGGCCTTGATGATTAGAACACCTCATTCTCCCACTCACACCTTCATTTCTTATATTTACTTCTCTTCATCTCGTTTATCTTATCGCAGGGAATCAATAATCTCTTGCGAAATCAACGTTTTCAGTTTATTTGTTAGTTTCATCCTTCCGGAGTTGTAGTTAAACACTGCGTAGAAATCACTTCTCGCCACATGTTTCCTTCTCTATTTTATCGCCTCCAAGCATGAGAAACGAAGACGATCCCGATGTTACAGTCGACAATTTCAGATATTTTACTCCTTTTTCTGTCATACTCTCAGCGGTTATTCGTGCTTATAAGATGATGGAGCATTGCTTAAATGGACGTCGTCCTTCACCTCCATGTAGTTTACAATGACTTAATATGATTCAGCCTCAGCTCAGAACGGTGAACGAATTGCTGAAATTGTTGTAGCACAGTTCACTCATAATGATGAATCTAGTGTTACTTTAAACGTTGAAAAATTCATCTATCAAAGTATTTTATCACAAGGTATAAAAACAACTTGATACTTAATGTGGATTATTCAATAAGCCATTTTTCTGAACTTAAGAAGAACATCTGTTGAGAAATAGTTTGTAGTCTTGGCAGAAATGGGTAATATTTCAAATAATCGACTATTGTTTAACTGTTGAGTTGCTTATTCTAACAAAGTAATAGTTACATTCTATGGAAACTGGATATTATTGCTGAATTTCGAGTGAGAAATTAGTGGGCGTTAAACAGCCTAATTGTAATACTGTAGCACTTGCTTATCCCATCATTACTCTCTTGAATAGGCTTGCATAGAGTGAGAAAATAAAAGATCTAATGAAAAGTGGAAAGAAATGAAACTGTAACCCACTCTTAAATAGAAACGATGATATTTGCAAAAATCGTCATTAAGCTGAAATGCACAAAGGAAAAATATGTCTCCGTTTTCTCCGATACAACTATTTTTCTGCTGTAATTTGTTCGTCCACGATCCCTCATTCCCCTTAATAACATATTTCTGCTTCTTTTCATCCCTCTATTTAGAGTCGACACTTCCCTTCAAAAAAAAACGATCCATAAACAGTGAGTGATAACAATTCTGAAAGTAATTTGTCGCATGAAATTTAAATGTTTTTCAATGAAGTTAACGAGTCGAAGGAATTGTTATTGCTCGGTTGGACGAAATAATAAAAAGAATGATATTAGGCGACGAATTTTCTCTGGATTTGCTGCTGAAAGCGACAACCAGCGACTAAATTTGTGTTACTTCTAAGTGAGAATTGCCTGAATGATGAGCATTAAAGAGTGTTTGTTTTGCCTTCTTCTAATGAGAAAAACAGGAAAGGACCCGTTCGATTCGTTAACTTCATTTATTATAAACAATTTTTCAAATTCTTTTTCTTCTATTCCTGTTTTTTCTAAATCTCTGTCTTCACATCTTTGCTTTTATGCTTTTATTGCTAAATCTTCATTCTTACTGACATATTTGCTGTCTTTAAACAACTAGCGTCTTGTTCAAATTACTCTGCAATAGATACTGCATCATTACCAGAGTTTCGATGAGAACTACTGCTGAGAAAAAATCATGTCGCATTCTGTGACTGAGGTGATTTCTGAAGTTTTTATTAAGTTAAACAATATCTTCTATATTTGAAGCCGAGCTTTAAGTTTTTAAAATCTTGTGGCGCGAGAGTGCTTTCTAGAATTTAAAAAAAAGCTGATTAATCAGATTACACGGAACTGACCGCAAAAAATGTATTGTAAGAAAAAAAAGTGGGAAATTCATTTATGCGACGGAAGCAGTAGTGACGACGAATGCAGTTTCATCTTCACATGACTTCCTCATAGGATATGAAGTTAGCTATGAATCAAATCATGTAAAATGGCAAGAATTTGGAGGTGGGATAGAAGCGAAGGTGAGAGTGGAAAGCCTGCAGTTGAACTGAATCAAGTTTATTAATCTAACAGAAGTGAGAAAAAAGTAGCCTTTAGAACGGGGTTGATTTAAATTATCGCCTTCACTCATCAGTAATTTATTCACTCATGTTGCTGGCTCCATCCAACGATGTCGTTTAAATTTCAAGATTTCTTATTTAAGAGATTTTATCAAAGCAGTATATCAACCTAGCGATGATACTCGACACTTTTAGTAAATTTTCCCAATTATTTTGTCAAAAACTAAGAAACCTTTTATTATTCAATGCACTGGAATTCTTCTATATGCCACCTTCATGGATGTGATTATCCTGGGAACTTCCGTAGGAAATTTAATAAATAATTTAGGAATTTGGAGAATTTAGATTCTCTCATGTTTGAACAAATGAATTAGGTGCAAACTCTGTGCACACATCGACCTCGGATTTGGCATTTATCTCACTTTTGATATTAAGGTCTTCCATTGAAAGTGTGGACGTCTATTCGGCAAGCTTAATCTACCTCTTTCAGTGCCTGAAAACTTTTTGCCTTTAGCTCGGGGTGAGCGGGGGATGAATCTTGTGAGCCGCGGTCTCTTTAATTCAGTTCTTCATTTTCATAAGCGAAAATTGATAATAAGTAGGTGCACACGATGCCCTAACATTATTCCAAGAGAACTGAAAACCGCATTGCTTTTCGTGAATTTGCAGCCATACGTCATGTTTTATTTTCCACTTCGGAGCTATTAATGAACGTCACTCACCTTTATAAAAGGTTTGTATGCCACACACAAGCACATAAATTGCACACTGAAATTTGGTGCTTGTGGTAGATTTATTGCCCCATCGAATGGCAGCATTGTCCAGTTTTGTGCGTAATTGCAGGGTTATATGCATTTCATCAATTGCTTGGTACCGTTACGGCTACGACAGGCCATCATTGAAAAATGTGAGGGTGCCATTTGAAAATGACATATAACACGTAATTATTCACCAACAGTTTAGTTGCGTTTTCCTTTTGCCTTTTATTTGAGGTAAACTTACATGCTGCAACTTACTACCACCCGGTTTGGCTGAGTTTATCATTTAGCACTATATACCTGATATAATAACGTCGAATTATGCCTAACATGCGAATAGCGCTCTATTATCTAAAGCCCACTGGTACGCAATAAAGTACTCGTACTGGTGAAGCACGCAGCATTAAAGAACCGATTCTTCATGAATGGTTCAGTGGTTAAAAAGAATCCAGTGAAAATTTATTGGTGCTTTCACTCTCACGATAGCACTTCAAGAAGAGGTAACACTCAATTCACCCACTGTCATCGCTGTTCGTCGTTCATTTGTTTCTATCATTCCTCTAAGTATTGGAGAAAAAAACCTCTCTATACTCACCTCTACTTTTGCACACATCTTAGTCGAATCTGCCTCACAGAAAAACTTTATCATATATTATGTTTACTGGTGCGTCGATGCATTTTTGTTTTCAGATTTGTTAGGTTTCAGATCGCTTCAGATTGTCAAGCCATTACAGCATCGATTATGAATTCGGGTTCTATTACTACATTGTATAAAATATAATTTTGAGCTGGTAGATTTCATTAATATGAAGAGATTTCATTTCGTTCTTGTCATGCTCGACAAATTGAGCTGGTGTACATATCTCATATGATTGAAACGTGCAGTACGTTGATAGACAATTCATTACGCTACAAATTCGCCACATCTCGACCACTCATCGAAATGTTCTGCACGAGTGCAGAAGAAACCTCTCGAATGCACATAAATGGAGCATTCGAATGACGAGTGAAATATTTGCATAAATACTCAAATTTAGACGTCTTCTGGTTTCGCTCCGCAAAGAAATACGTACTTCAGCTGGCCATTTTTCGTGGCTAAAATGAATCGTCCTATTTTTAGTTTGTAAAAGTATTCGCTTTTTTGCTGATTGAATCAAGTTTTTGATAAATTTCTGCACAGAAACTTCTTCGTTCAGTGCTAATTAGGTTTTCATTATGATCGTCATTCGAGGTAGGTGATGGATGATTCAGGGAGATATATCCTCCAGATCACAAGCAAGCGTTTCCGGTACGGACTGTTGTATAAAACAGAGGTGACATGCCACGTATAATTCCTTAATATGGGTCCACCTCATTTCAACTCAGTGAATCCTAAGTGTCTCTCGAATCGCCAAATAAGCTTGCCGGGCGGCATCTTCCGTCCCTACAAACACTCCCATTGCTCACCAATCGTGCAGTTCTTTGCAATTTTTCGTCATTAGCCTTTTTCGTTATATCTTGTTGAACGTTTCCGACCATTGTGCTCATTGTTAATCGCAAGCTAAGATCCGGTCCCGTATTTTGCAAACTTACTAGAGTTCGCTTAAATTGGTCGACTTGGCCACCACAAGCAATAATTGGTCGAATTCATGGAAGTAAAGCAGAGTGAAGGGTGGAGGGAGACGGGAGGGACAAAAACTTGAATCACTTACACTCTCTCTTTCGGATCTTGCTGCTAGCAATATATAACTGTCACTGTTTGAGCTATCTCCCGCACAAAGCGTTCGTCTATTTCCGCATTGCGCACACCCTCTCAAAAGCCATTAAAACGACCGCTGTGTCGCATTGTCAGCCAATGATCTCGTCCACAGCTATCCTATGGAACATCATCTCGCGTGCACTAAACAGCTCTTCCCAGTAGGCGTTGTATGGTGTGCTCGTATTTTCACTCTGAAATACTGCTCACGACACTCTGCTTTATTATTTATTACGGCGTCTAAACAGTTTTCGTTCATCGTGTGCCATTGTACTGCTAGATGAGGGGCTGCTGCATACAAGGTCTATTTTTCCAACGTCGTTCACCTACGATTATATTTTAGTAGTAAAATGCATTATATCTCTACTTAGTTTCGGTGTAGTTCAACCGGCGAAGTTCGAGGCGCGAAATTTATACAAATTTAGAGCATTACGGTGTCGCCTGTAGTTGAACATAATGTTTTCATATCAAGTGCAATTGAGGGCAGTTAAAACTATGAAAACTTGTATTTGAAAAGAGTCACGAAGGTGATTTTTCAGAGAAGAAAAAGCCTTCGAAGACAGATCACTTCAAAGAAATTTGCAGAAAAGCTTTGTTCGACTCGAATACGAACGCATTATTGCTCATACTTTCTTTGTGATCATTTCCAGCGATGAATTATTCCGCTAAACGTTTTATTTGCTGGTTGTTTGATGAAACTCGTTGGACGCCAAAGCGGACGCTTACTTTAGACAAATTCTATTAAGATGCTATTCTGCGCATTCATTAGCGTGCGATTCTTCCTGCCAAAAAATCTCCAAGCGATGCACCACATTCTCAGTATATTATTCACAATTATTTCACTGCCTATAGAAAAATTATTCTTGGAGTCATTAGTGATGGTCTTAGCAGTAGCAGATAAGTCATCCTGGCTTTCTAGAAATATCGGCATATTGCGTTGCGCACTCGCTGAAGAAATTCCATCGAAATTTAATTTAGGAGATCGATTGTCGGAATACAAAGCAGTGAAGTTTTTCACACATTTTGCAGGTGAGAACATTTGAGATGATCGTTCCTTTATATAATGGGCATCCAGCAAACGAGAATAATAACACTATCGAACTTACGAAGGGTCGCGATTGTGACAATGCAGTTGGCTATCACACATTTCAACAAAATGTCAGTTTTTTTGTCCTTCAAAATATTCCAAGTAACTAGTGTATAATATTTGGTGCCTTTATTTGTTTAAAATTCATTATGATCAGTTTGATGGTGATCGGTTCTTTTACGCTGATTTTCTTAATCACTCCAAATCTTGTGAAAACTTGTAAAGAGTATTTTTCTTTCAGCATTCATTTTGTTTCCTCTCTTCTCTTCTTTCCTATTTCCCTCTCTTCTTCGCCTCCCTCTCTCCTGCTTTTCCCCTATCTTCCATTCTTCCTGATTCTTGCTTGCATTTGTTGGAAGAGCTTCTGCGTAATGCCTCATGCCGTACCGTCATATACGGAATCGTTTGCTTAAACTAAACGAAGGTTTCGTAACACTGATGTTGTCAGCTACGAAGTTTGAATTTAGCAACCGGATTTATCGTTTCTTACCGTTTCAGAATTTCAGTTATATCATCATTCTTAGACACATTCTTAAGCAGTTTGACTTGAAGTTGAACTTTATGCCTCTCATTCTTTGCCTTCCGAAAAGAACGAAGTGGTTGATTTATGGGGCACCACCGTTTGGATGACGCATTTTTTAAATGCGCCCTTCCAGCACGTTCAATCTTTGCCTCTTATGGATACATATTTTTGTGCCTTCTGTTTCAGTTTTTAGGGAATTTTCATTCATTGTTAATGTTAACCACCGCGTTTATGAAAAATACTTATTCCGCGCTATTAAGTACCCAGAAATAAAAAGGAATCATAAATGTTTGGCGATTGCCTTTGAAACTGGATTACAACATTGATGATTAGTTAACACTGTCATAGTTTCGAACGCCAACAAATGTACATAAGCTTGTTTAGTGTGTAATGATTAGCAGTCGTTTATTGGATGCTTCTAGATGATTGGAGGGAAGGAGCAGGTATGCTTCGAGAATGTTAGTCGCAAGGGACATCAGTGAGGTCGGTGTGTGAAAAACAACGTTTTAATTCCAACGGTTTTGCATTGGTACCACAAAGTCGCCCATGTCATCGTGGAATGAAACGCATATTCTGTTGAAAATGATATCCGTTATTTTCGGCAATCGAAGCCTAAGTTTTGTTTGAAAACCATGGAATTTCATTAGTTATGTTTCGAAATTATTGAGTCTTCATCGTGGAAAGTGATCGGTAAGACATCAGTTATGTGTCCAATGTTTAAAAATGACTCATAATCTCCGCATATTTTTCCATACCTTCCAGCGGTTCTTCCTCTCTTTTAGTCCGTTTTTATGCAGTGTGTTACAGTTTGAGGATGTCTAGTTTCTAAGAAGTTTTCAGTGCAGTAAAGAGAATACCGTGAGTGAATATTTTTAATCGCTTAGGTAAGATAGGCGCCAAGCCAAAGTCGCTATCATTATTTGTAGTATCTAAACGATTCATAGTATCTTTAGAACAGCTCGCATGTGTAAGTCTTTACGGAGAGACGATCAACTTCACAACCTTACCCCTAGTTGTTTCGGTGAATGTTAAGCTGTGTCATGCTGGACAGAATACGTGGCCTTGCGCTCCCACCAACACACACTATTTCATCTCATCGAGCTGCATCGTCTTCTTTTACCTTTATTTGCTGTTACGGTGGATTCGAGCGCATTGCAGCAAACCTTCCCACTAAATGCTAAAAAATGATGTGAGTAAATTGTTTGCTCATTAGGATATCGTCTATGACGAAGATGGAGCAGTAGTAAGTGGCAGTGCGGAGGCGTTAATACGACGTCTTATACCGACGCATGACTACTGTCCCGATCGTTCCTATATCTTCACGTTACTTCTCAACATTCGTACGTTTGTGGCACCATCTGAGCTACTGCATAAAGTGCTGCAGGTGAGTACTTACTAACAAATTTTCTAGCAGAAGTCGTGACCTTCAGGGATGTTTTCGGCAATTCGCGTTGTTGGAATCAACTTTATATTTGTGTTTCCCTCCTTTTCATGAAGTAATTTTGTTTTACACTAATTAAAGTGCAAAATTACAAGGCAATTCAAACAATGTCGCTGCGTAAAAAATGTGCGACGGGTTTGCAGAAATAATTGAAACACTGGCGGAATCGATTTTGCAGCAAGAGAGAATAAATGAGTTGCGAGTGTTCACACAGTCGTTCCCGTGGGATTCGTCTGAATCCATCCGCTGGAATCGTTTTTCTCCAATATCAGCTCTCATCGATTTCAGCTAGCCACTTATCTGCACTCAATTAAGAATCACATAAGTAAATTCACGTACTTAAAATAAATTCGGTGTCTCCTTAAACGGCTCCATGTTCCGCTTTATATTCTCTTTCGTGAACACGCTATATCAAACATCGATTGTAGTTTTTTATTCGAAGTTTCAAGAAGCATCAGCACAATTAATAAAAGATTTTCGAGAGTTAACAGCTACTTAGATTTGAAACTTTTAATCAGTAACTTTTGCGGTCTTTCTAACGTCCACTTAGAAGGCAGTAAAAAGATCCAATAGAGATGAGAATGGATTATCCTATGGATAATATTTTACAGATTTTGCTTTGAGCGAAATCCTCTGTAAATCTCCGAAAGAAAACTCAACGATGGAATTTTTGAAGCAGTTAAATCATTAGGTGAACTTGTTTAACGATCAAAACACCCCTTTTTGTGACGTCCACCAAACTCGCGTACTTTACTTCCCCATTCATTTTCAATGAAAAATGAATGCGTTTCATTGATGCTTTCTGGCAAAACATCCTTTTCAGCATTGTATGTTCGAGCAGAATGCAACCGGTGAAAATTTCACAAAAGAAGGTCGAACACGTATGTTTGCTAATATCTTCAAGCTATGCTCCGAGTGGGCACAAAATATGCCCTACGATTTTCGTGACGAGTCGATGAGGCAACGGCTTGGTGAGCTACTAGGCATGTGTTCCGTTGATGAACGTAGTGAGCTACTCACCGAACGTCTCTTAGCGGATTTACAACATACGGTTTGTTCGTTATACGCATTAAACAATATCTATTTTGAATCAAAGTAAGGCGTACGTTATTATGTTTTGCTTGATTGATGTAGGATCTCGGAGAAAACTCTTTTCTGTAGAAACCTCGGAAGTGATTTTACAGTTTGCTGCGATGAAATTTTCCGCAGAAAATTAATTGAATTTTACTTTCGTCAGATCGACGTCACTCTCGTTGCAAAGTTGTATTCTGAATGTCATGAAGAACAACGTTGTTTCTATTGTCACGTCGTTAATAATTACCGACTTTGAAAATATATTCTTTCTTATTTCCTTCCAAATCATATTTTCCTATGATGATTACTTTAGTGAGACAGTGTTATACCGAATGCGCTAGGGTAACGCATATGTACTCAGGAAGCTGATGATTAATTATGATGTTACGCAGTTGGAAGTGCACTTATTTAGGCGACGCTTTGAGACAATTTCGAATTTGTTTTGCAGCTGAATCGACTAGATCGCTATGAACGGGCAGTCGCTAACTTATCACCGAACAACAACGAAAAATTGACACAATGCGAAAATCTGGTTTGTTTTACGTGTTAGATGAAAAATGCCCAAGTGTTCAACGACTTTTAAAGTTCCACTTATTGAGCCTATATAATTTTAGCCTTATCGTGGAGATAATCACAAAAAGAATGCTATCACATTAGCTTGTAAACTAAGTGCTTGTACAGTCTGCATATATCTGCCTATTTAATTTATTTAGTTTTCCTGGATTTCAAAAGGGACTGGGAAATCATAAAAATCTTCCGGTCATGGTGAGCTGTGTATCTTCTCCATATTTCTAACAGGGTTTCTCATCAGATCAGATTCCTTCTACAAGTACTCTAATATTTTTATGATCTCTTCTTACTATCATACTTTTATGATCTTAGATAAGTGAAAACGTTAAAACACCGTTTTATTACCGGCCAGTCATGATTATCTGTTTCAAAGTATGATATTTTTGCTTTATAACCAAAATGAAGTTGCATTAACCATCGTAAGTGCGAACCGTACACAGTCTGGGACAGCTTCAAGGCGATTTGTAAGTGAGCTTTGCATAACCACACAGTTTCCGGAATTATCCGAAAAAAAACTCAGAATTTAGAGTAAATCCAATGGAATCGACTTCATAGTCGCGATGGTCACGTCAAGTTCTTCCTGAACTGGTTTCGCACTTATAATTCTGCTGACCGATGTAATGTCTTCAAAAGTGATTCAGTGAGCAGTCAAAGTCTTCAAAGTGTCTTCAAAGTGATTCATCATTTTCGATGAACGGATGTTGCTATACTGGAATGCTATGATAGGATTTATTATTTGAAATCGTTTGTCTGTTCATCCTTAGATAACTCGCCATCTACTCTTGCACACCTACGCGAATATAGTTTGATTGCTGAATCATGTTCGTTTCTTTTGGCTTCCTCCACTAAAAGAATGTTCAATTGCAGAATGGGCTTTGCGAACTTTGTCCGAATCCATCGGAACTAGCCCAACAACTCACACAGATCGAACTGGTAAATTGCATCCGATGATTGTCTCTCATCTATACGAATAATGGCGCCTGTTTTCGAAACCATTTGCAGTCCCTTCAAGCCACCTTAAAGTGTTATTTTCACAGGAACTACATATCTAAATAATGTGGGCATTTTGATGAGTAGTGCAAAAAATTTGGCGCGATAGGTATTTTTATTGTCTGTTCACCAGATTAATGAAATCCATAAGTTGGAATATACAGAATAGTGACTCCATATTTTTACTGGTCAAAACGTTCATGCGATTGTTCGTTTCCTCAAGAGAGAAAAACTTGTTATCAGTGACGAGAGACGTGTAAAATAAAGGTCTAATTCATGTGAAAATCACACAGGTTTTTTTCTTACCTTTAAATATCCGTCGCCTTTCTCGAGGTTAATTGACAGAAATGCAGCGTAGTGCAGAAGCTAGCCATATGGAGCATCTTATGCATACCAAATTTAATAGTTCCAGCTTTGGTGATTGTAGAGTTAAAATTATCTGATAAGCAGACTAATATATGCATTCGTAAGGCCAGAGGAAATATAGCGAAAATGAGCTATTGCAAAGCAAATTAAAAAAAGCATAGAATCGAATTAGAGCATTATATCTGCGACGTTTTCTTTACAATTTCAATCATTTATTGAATTTTGCAAATTATGCAGTCGTTTCAGTATTTTCCACAGCAGTTGAATAGGTCAAGTGCTTCGTTGGTGAGAGAGAACCACGAATCCCATGATGCGTTCAGGATTTAGAACAAGCCGTCCTAACATGCGATTGTAGCTGACGAACGGCTGAGCGTTCTAAAATTTTAACATCGGCAGAAGGCATTCCCAAGATTGATTGGATGTTTTCGCATTGATCACCTCATATCTGATGAAACGTCGTTGACTGATTAAAACGCTTTTTTTCTTCTTCCAGCTTTTGCATTGTTTCTAATCTTCTCGATGTTTCCGTTTCTTCTTTCAGTTGAATGTTAAATTTGAGAGAAATTTTTTCCCACCGACTGAAAAAGCCATTGTTAACATCTTTTCCTCATAAATCAGAGTTGAATGAAGCATAGGAAATTGCAGGAAAGGCTATGCATGATCGGTCCGGATGAGATCGTTTACTCGTTATTGAAAGACAGTTTCGACACTACTGGCAAGGTTCGATTTCGGCAGTGCAACGATTGCCACTCATTGTGCCTTTCGAGACAATTTCGTATTCGAGAGAATGTACGCAAATAGTGTCGTCTCAGCAGCGCATAGCCTCCTTTGCCTTGTACATGCTGCTTTTCGCTTCATTAGAGCGTTTAGTCATTTTAAGCCTGAGATGATGAATTTTTGTTTCTAGAAGCGTGAAATCCATTAGAACTTACTCATTTCGTTCGCCTTCAAACTACAGTGTTGTGATCACTCAGAAGACGAAAAGTGAATGTCGATGGGTTCCGAAAATCCGCAATGAGCAGAGAATAGTGTGGAAATGCATTTGTTCCAGAAGAGGTAGCTTTCAGCGGGGATAGCAACTGTGTGGCATAGTTCGTTGATGAGAATAAGTCTCAGTCATGTTGGCCGAAGAAGTGAAAGCTCTCACTCTCACTGCGGCCTTTTGCATTTCCTCGTAAAACCGCATCAGAAATTAGCCTCTTCGAAATGCAAACTATTTCCAATATTTTATTTCGCTTCGGCGTGCGACCATACTGTTTCCGGTTCATCGAATCAATCATCACTGAAGAACTGCTCAATTTAAAGGCCGCGTTAGCAACTTTATTTCAATTGCTGAACGCTTGAAAGTGGCTCAAAATTACACTCTTAATCTAAAAAAGCTGAATTATTGACTTCAATAAGCGAATATCATATGCCGCTTTTTTGAAGTAGGTGGTTTTTTTGTTGGTCCCACAAGTGTGCCTTCCCTTTAGGTGAATTTCATCGTAGGATATGTGCGTGCTCCAGTTAAAGTGAAATGGTAACACAAAATGCATGCAATAAGAAGAGATATTCTGCACTTATCATGTAGGAATAGGAGAAGTTGAAGAGAAATCCATTTCGAACAGATACTTATGTCGAATGTATTCACGAAAAAAGTAGCTTCTTTACTCTCTTTTAACCAGAAACAAATTCTATGTGAGCCTCCTCGTACTGCTTGAAATCAATTGAGAAATCCTACTCTCTGTTGACATTTGCTGAGCTGCTTGAAATTTCTCTTTCGCTGTTCGTTGAATTCTCATTTACTTCCCCAAGGGATAAAATGTTTGATCAAAAGAACAATATCAGAAGACTTCGGATTTTTTTTTGTTTTTCCTGGAATTAATTGCGAGTTCAGTCTTGGCTTTTAATTCCTGAAACTCGTCACTTTTCAGGAGACGTTTTAAATGTTTATCATTTTAATATGTTCCGCTGAACGCATAAATTCATTTTTGAGGCTCCTGTTGGAACGTATCTCGATGATGAATTTCTCCTGAACATCTTATAGTATTTTATAATGCGGCTGTACTCATTCGCAGATATCAAACTTTTCTGGACTTATCATCACCAACTTTACCATGCCTTCCACCTTAGCCATACATTGGATCTTCAACTACGAGAGGAAAACACTGAGATTACATCCAGACTTCGCCGCCTCCATCCCTTTCATCCTTTCCCTCCCTCAGTGGCTAACGTCCGGTCCGAAAGTGTAAAGAAAACTAGTTCCCAAGCAAAGTTTGTTGACGATATGGCTTTCTGGCTAGCACTGATTGTCTATTTTGAAAGCACTGCGCAAGGAAGAGAGTATTTTCAAGTAAAAATACAGCGCTAAAGCTAAGGCACTCGTAAACCAGTTTTCCATCGAAGGCATTGCCCACCATGTCTCCAGCGCTCATGGCGCTATATTTTGATGACAGTGTCGACCCGCTGGGAAAATTTTTCAGTTCCTCTTAATTTTCAGCGGTTTATATAGCCTGTTAAGAAAGAACGAGAGCTATCTTTAAAAATTTCTGAAAAGATCCTTTAAAAGAAACTCCGAACCGCTCATCCTCAACAGATTTTTCTTAATAGGGTTATTGAAATGACCACTACGAATGTTGGTAATTTAGGTTGCGTCACACTCGGGTGCATCGACAAGTGGCAATATCGGCCACTACGTAAAATGGTTCAACCAGCTAACTGTGTTGGTCGCCTCAGAGGTACTACGCCATTCCAAGAAGCAGTATCGTGTACGCGTCATTGAATACTTCATCGACGTTGCCAAAGAGTGCATCAATGTTGGCAACTTCAACTCCGTGATGGCAATCGTCGCAGGGCTATCTCTTCCACCAATCGCGAGACTCAAAAAGACTGTTGGTTTAATTCCTTCCTTCACACCACTGATAAAGACAATTTCGAGAAGAGCGAAATGCATCGTAAAAAATACATGTGGTTATTTGGAGAGCACAAGGACGGGCAGCAATAGCTTGTCTTTTTTCTTTTTAAAGTTTCCCTTTTTCACTTTCGAATGATGTCGTTTAAAATGAGCCTGTCTTCGTATTACTACTGACCTCTCTAAGCATTTAAAAGAAAACATTCTCCAGCTCAGTAAATTTCTTCTTTTCTAAACCTCCGTTCCATCGTAGAACCGGGACTTACGATTTGTTTCGTGCTTCTCAATTACCGCATCATGCTTCTTTAGTCTGGCATAACTTTAAAACGGTCATTTCAATTTCTCACAACGCACTGATATTTTCGAAATGCTGAGCGAGTAACTCTCAGATATGCATTCGGTCGAGGTTTGTTCTGTATAGTCTGTATCTGTCTTTTATCAGCCAGTACGAACGCATTGCTAAGAAAAGACTGCATGGAGCTTATCGTATGAGACCTCGGGCGATGATACCCTCCAATTTCTTTTGCTCACCTCATAAGACTTCTAATTCTACACGGCCTCTTAACTCTTAAGGTTTATTCATGGTTTTTGATTAATAGCTTTAAATCATATATCGGTGACATGAAAGCATTATATTCAGTGGCTGCGTGTAGATAAGAGTAAGCTACAAATTCTCCAACACCAGCTCGATCCATCTGCCAACTTCACCAGCTATCGCGCAACGTTGAAAGCAGCCATTTGGAGGAGCGAAGGCGCAAAAAATGATGCCGAAATGGTTTGTTTCTCATTTTATACTCTAATTTTATGCTATATGAATGATTCATAATATATCTTTTGAGATCGTAATATATATCTCTTTGAGAATGATCCATAATATATCTCTTTTGAGAACGTCGCAAAACCGCTGTAGCGACCGTACTCAAAGCGTGTTGAACTCTCTTCGTCGAATAGTTTCGTGACTTTCTTTGACTAAAAGCCCTTCATTTTTTTTGCTCAGGGTGAAACCAAGTTCCAAACCTGCTCTCTACAGGTGCCATTGATTAGATTTTGAAATAGGTGATTGTTTTCAACTCAACTACTCAGAATCCATTGTTTTTAGAGCGGAATTAAGCGTATATTCTATAAGAGAATATCCAAAACTTCAAGCTTCTGTGGATTTTCAGTACAAGCCACCATCAGCTAGCGATCTTTATGATTAAATGAATGCCTAGCGATTTTTCTGAAAATCTTCCTCAGAACGACATAATTGTTAGCGTGTTCCTTATATGAAACAATTGCAGATTATTATTCCGTTCTTTGGTCTCCTTCTCAAGGACATGTTCTTATTGCATAATCGTTGTATACGATTGCTTCCCAACGGACATCTTAACTTCGCTGTATGTAAATTTCCTCGTTTTTGTTTGATTGTTTAGCTGGACACAGGTTACATTGCTCGGCATTTTAATTCACAGGTACTTTTATGTTTCAAAGAAATAAATATATATATTTCAGAAAATCGACTCGTTGTCGCTGTAATAAAAGTTAGCAGAAATCTCCCAGTACTTTATGCGAGATTACATTCTCAGTGTAATGTTATCTTAAAAGCAAAAACTCATATTTATCCCAAAAGTGTGATAAATGGCCCTTGCATGCAACTTTGATTATCTCTTCGAGAACTTCACTTAATGCCTCCTCATCCAGAGAATCGATTTTACACCCCTCCATATTCCCTTCTCTAAATAAAACAATTTAGAACTTATCTACTACGATGTTTTAGAAAAGAAAAGCGACAAGATTTTGCTCCTCATTTTTTACCTCGGTTTTCGATCTATTTTGTGCACAATTTTTCCTAGGGCCTTCTTTTCGACAACGTTTCCTTTCACTTGGTGCATAAATTTCGCTCAAAGCAAATCCAAACGTTCTTTTAATCTTTCAATAAACTTACTGTTTACACTTTGAGCGGTCAAGTTTTTTATGCGTTTAGCATTAGCAAACGCTTCAGAGTTTCGCACAATTTGGTGAACAAATGGTAAACTTCATAAGCTGGAAGAAGAGACGGTGTCCATTTAAAAGAAACTCGAGCGTCTTGCAATATCTTCTGCTTGCCAACACTTTCGGTGAATCAGGTATTATACTTTCCATTGCTTTCGTTCGGGATTCGTCGTTTTGAGAAGGAATTTTATTGCAAACGGTTACAGATTGCTTCTTATTTGTTGTCGTTAACTATAAATGAAAGGGATGAAGAGGGGCAGGGAGGAATAGTGTACGCAAAAGCAAAATTTATTTGAAGTGATCGTTTAATTTTTAATCGAGAAACAATTCTCTGCGATTCTTAATCCAACAATATTCATAGCTTTCTTTGAAGAACTTCTTCAGCGTTTTTTCTAAGTGCCTCCAGTAGTCTATCATAATCATATCACCTTTTCATGTCAAAAACGAAATATAATATCTGCGAACTTGTCACGATTCATTCACGCAGAAATGAAAAACAGAGAATGTTTAAAAAATCCTCAAGGTATGTAATAATGAGGAAGTGGAGAAACTAACGAAAGAGCGGAGGTCTAATTCTTTTTTTGTTCATACTAAGCGGTCCGTTCAGGATTCATTCCTATTACTGAGAGGAATCAGTTTATTTATGTTTTTGATTCCTTGTTATCAGCAGCATAATATTAGGAGATTTTGAAAAGTCACGCTTATGGATCATTTCGATGAAACTGTTGATGCATATTTCGGGTGCGTTTTTCATTTCGAATATGCATGGCAATTTTTTAATGCAAATTCCATCTGAAGTGAATTTGAGTATTTGTGATGCCGATTTCTGCAACGTCAAGAAAACGTAGTCTTCTCATTCGTCGAGACTCATTGATTCGAAATCGACATAGATCATTCGGGCAACTTGCACGGAAATTGCCCTCAATACACCTTTTCCTGGTTTCCGTCTTTATTTATAATAATTCAGTTATATAGTCTGATTGCAATGCAATTTTAGGTAAAAACGCCTAGCGGCCTATTAAGAATTCTTTTTCGAAAAACGTGATACTATTAGCGGCTCAATTGCACTATTTCTATGTTGTTCGCATAAACTCACATTTGCGAACGATTGAAATTAGCAATATAATTAGCACATTTTGGCAAGAAATGTTTTAAGTTTGCTTTTGATGGAGACAGTTTCATAAATTTTTCCAGATCCTTTGAAATGAGTTGAAATCATAACGTTGATATGATGGCAACTTTAACTCTGAGAAACGAATGCTCACACACGATTGGAATTATTTTGCATTGTGATGTTTCTTTTCGTTTTGTTCTATCGATCATGGGAACTGCGCACTCAGCATATGTGTGTGAATCACTTGAGAAGCCATAAAATGAGAGCTCATTTATGCAAGTTTTCTCGTTTTTCTGTCAGCAACACATTTGGCTGCATTTGCCAGCATTCATCAAGTACGGATATACAGCAGTATGGTTTTAGATTTGATGAAAATGTCCTACGAGTGCGAAATGGCAGACCAGAGTTCAGAAAGAGAACAATACAGGAAATTGAAGTAAGTATGGTAGTTTTTTTCGTATTCTTCTTTCGATTCTTTGAAGTGAACTAACCGCTATAGCTAGGAAACACTGAATGCATCGAATGGATTTAATTTTAGTACAAGTTGTCCTTAGTTTGAGTTTGTGTTTAAAGTATAAATTAAGAGCTAGCTGAAAAGTTACATTGTATATAAATATAAACAAACTGTTCGCTTATGTTTACTAATGTCATTCAACTTGTATTCGTTATGTTTATGGTATTCAGTGGGTACCGTTTGCAGGTGTATTTGATTAACGATTACACTGAAGGAGAAAAGCCTGCTAAAAAATCACTAAGATGTTCGACGAAAATATCAGTGCCGCTCAAATCGAACTGCTTGCATTTCCTTCTACAAACTTTGGAACCTTTGACTCTCAGAATAATTCGGCAGTATAAACCTGATCTTATTTCCATGAGAAACTTTGTCGGTAATCGAGTTGACTCAGTGATAAGAACTGCTATGATCTGTAAGATGGAAATTTTCAGATGCGAGAAGTAATTGATTATGAATCTCCGTATCGGTGAAAAACATATCGCCAGATTCCTTCTCATTATTGGTGATCAGTTCTTCTGCAGGAACTTCTTTTCTGTTGTGATGCGCCATTTCGGCCCCTTTGTATTCGTAGCACTTTTAAATTCCATTGAAGCAATTAAATAATCGATGCAAACTTTGAACTTTTCCCAGCATTTTGCAAACTTGTAAACTCAATTACCCCCCAGCTTTGATGTTGCCTATTTGCATATATAAAGTGCCATTAACGAATGTCACACCTGTCACTATGATCATATGTGCACGCCATTCCGTTCCGGCACCTCCTGCTTGATACTCATTGAGGCTGTAGTTGGGGAACGTAGTAAGTATAAAATACAGCATAGAACTCACTTATAAAACTTTGATTCTTGAAACTATTTGCATACATTCATTCAGCGTTGCCGCAAAACTTGCGTGCATTTCGCAGTCACTCGAATTTTCCCTTTAAAGTGGTCGATTTAGCATAATGCTCTTGAAGCCGGTAACTGGGAGTATGATAACGTTATTGTCCACACATTTAATTATCCATAGGCGTTTTGTAAAACCGTTTGATGTGATGAATGAAACTGCTTCATTCGCATACCAGGGGACAATTCCTGTAGAGCTTTTTTGGGATCTCAAAGCAGTTGTAATGGTTTTCATCATTCCAAATTCACCTGCAAAAGAAGAATACCACCACGTAAGTTGAAATGTGGATGTTGAATTGTTGAAATGCTTCTCATATTTCCCATGTAGCGAAGAGAAATATCCAGCCTTACAACATTGCTTTATGAGACTGCACACTGTCATTCTGTCACTATTGTTGGCGAGCCTCCTATGATGCTCTACCTCCTTTCTATATAACCCTATTTCCTACTGTTCATGAGCGGAATACTCAGTTGGTACCATGCATCTTCATGATAGGATCAGTGCGCAAGGTTGCTCTACCCGCATATGTTTACACCACCCAGATCGGACCGAAATGTGCGATTTATGTTTCGTCGTATAGCTCTTTCAAAGCTACATTCAGAATTACTGATTTTTTCTTCACTGTAATGAATCCGCCAATGACTTTGTTTATCAACGTTTCCGTTGTGTAATTGTGAGGGAGAGGAGCGATGAAATCAGTCGCTGCACTTGGGAGGTGAACGACTGTGAAGACAGCTGCTTTAAGTTTTTAATGAACTTCAAATCACGATAACTCGGATCGCGAATGCTTTTTTCACTGTTCGCAGTTATTGATAAAACTTCAATTTAGTCTAAAAAAAATTCCGTCTCTACTGATAACTCACGTTTTCTCACAGTTTTATCTTTTATATCATCAAGGACACTATTCGCCGATTCTCATTTCAAAATCCCGGTTGCTTCCTGGTTGTCGGCATCCATTAACCTCATCCGTATCTTCTGCAGTGCTCTTCTGAAGGGGAAAATATTTTCGTCACTAGTGCATGGGTATCCAGATTTCTCAGAAATGCTTCACAATTGGATGCAGCTGCAAATTTTGACCTGAAAGTCTGCGCATTTCCACACTTTCTTAGAGTGCGCTGAACTCTTAACCGCTAACTTATGTGCTTCTTATTCACTGAAGGTTGTTTTCTCTCGGATTCAATTACATTTCATCTGTTCCTCTAAAACTGCGAAGTGCTTTATAGGTATCAGAGCAGAGGGCATATTAAGAACTGTGGCGTCGTTTAAATTGTTGTCATTTACAGTGACAGTGTACCTCAAGTCAGCATTTTCTGCAAATCGACGAGCTGCATCAATAACTGAAGTCGTATTAAAATTGAAGAAGCATGTTACGCATTTTTTTGAACAAATTTTCCTACCCGCTTTAAAGTACGCTTTTTGTGAAGAGGGTCACAAGAGGAATCAGTGCTGATAAGTTGAAGGTTGACATGCTTATTCAAACTTTGCTCTTTATTTCCGAGTCTGCATTGGAAGAATATTTTGTGCTTTCTAGTGGATATCGAAGCAATAATTTCGTTCGTTAATGATTTCTTCAACATTTTTCATATATGTGTTCTTCTAATCATTAAAAACTTTTCTCTTTTTGCTTTATTGCTTTCTGAAAAATCCTGTCCTCAGAAAGACTGCTGCATATAACCCGAGTCCTGTGCGTTTACCCTAAGAAAGATTCCCTGTTATTCATCGCGTCTTTGCGTTGCAATATCAGTCATCGCCATATCCCTGTGCAAGTTGTGCAACTTATCAAGTATATCGCCGATTCATGCATCGCTCTTTACCAGCGCTTTCCCATATGCACAATGTGCTATACTTTCAGTCTGCAGGATTTACTAAATCACTTCAACGATTTTCTTCGTGACTGAAAAGAAGAAAATGATGAGGTAGCCTAATTTTCTAGGACTACTGGGGTTAATGAGTGGCAAACACAGGAGATCGAAAAAAAGTTGAGATATTCGCGGAGGTCGACTGCTGAGATCAATTAGAAGACCGTTTTGTCTTGAATTGTGCTAAAATATTCAAGATTACTGCAAATGCCATCGTCGGCAAGTACCCGAAAAAAAAACGAGGCTTCAGAAATGGGCACTACTTTCTGTCAAGGACAGAAATGCGGTCAATGTGTGCGAGGCTTGGCTGAAAATTTGCCCCAGGGCTATCTCTACGAATTTATCATTTTCGTCAGTGTTCTCTTACTCGTGAAGGAGAGATCGTTGTTTGTATGCACGCAACACCTCCATTCCTCTCTCAGCAGTAATTGCAGTAAGTTACTGTTATCTTAAGACAAAACTGCTCCTAAATTCGTTTGAACAACATTGCAGTTTGATCATACATCTTGTGTGCGATAATGCATGAATGCGGTTCTGCGGGTTTCAATTTGAGGGCTGTAATTGTCAAGGAGTGAAATGACGAAATGACGTCCCTCGTAGGGTTGCAATTTCATAAAATTTAAAGAAATCACCAACAAAGAATTCTGACGGCTTGGTCACACCTATACGTCGCATGAATTGAATGCGATGGAATTTCACTGCGCAGATGGTTGAATGAAATATTCCAGTGATAGGTTGCAAAACTCATGCAGCTGAAAACATTTGTGATATATGTATATATATATATATATATATATATATATATATATATATATATATATATATGATGCCGAGAAATAAAGAAGGAATGTGGGAGATGGCTTTTTAGCAACAAAACACGGTTTCTGCACTCAAGACATTTTCCAACTGAACGTTTGCTGCATTCATTGGTGCAGTTAGGCTCTGCATTGGTCGGGCGATCGAGCGAGTAGCAAAACTTGTTAATCTCATCTACAGGATGCATTCGACAGATCAGTGACACCCTTTTTTCCTAAAAAATTTGGTGAAAAGTAATTTTTTCAACGTGTTTATATAACACTAGGTGTAACAGCGACGACAATCTTGCTGTCTCTTTTTTCACCAATTTTGATCGTACAGGTTCTCTGTTTAAATAATCCTTCCCCAATGAGATAGAATTTCAGTCACAGGTACTTTTCAAGGATGACTTTTCTAATCAGAAGAGTTTGGGGTGAGGGAGGGGAGGAGATAGTGGGACGAAAGCAAGTGCACACTCCAGCAGCATCTCACGAAAACGATGTGCGTCTTCATTTCCTTCAATTTGCTGAAGTGGTTGCATCATTTTCAGATTTTGAGAACATAATGTGATGAAAGACCAATTTTATCCAATTTTCATTCATAGCTTTTGTCGGTCATTTTATTCAAAGCTGCTTAAACATGCTTGTTCGTTATTGACAAATAACTACTGAATGGCAATTCAGTGGCTTAGTCATTTCAAAGTCTCCGATACTATTTATGTTGAGACCTCGGCGGATTTTAGAAGTGGAGTTTTTAGAGGGAATAAAAAACGGACGATGATGATTTCAAGGAAATATAAATGGATAAATTTTGCAGCGATGCCTCACTTGTCAAGTGATCATTGATTGATATCGATCTAAAGAAAATATAGATTAAAAGAAGATGCTGGAATCTGCTGCTGCGGACTATTTATGGACGCAGAATGTTCAGCGTGATCGAACTTCCCTGAAGTAAAATTAAACATAATTTTGCACTCTCCATAGAGTTGTTCTTTTTCTCATATCAATTATTTCTGGCGTATGCTTTCTTATATTAATTTTTTTTTTTTTTGCAAATCATCTGTGGAGGAATGCTGTGGAGATGAAGTGAAAGCGAAGTGAAATTGGAGCGGATTCATTTCGGCACTTTGTCATCAGACAAGATTCTTTTTATCCCACTCGTTTTTCTGGATCACTACTGCAGTAGAAGTCTGTTCATGAATGTATCTAGCTCTTTTCTCCAGTGCCTGGATCATTTCTTTAGCAATGTTGACGCACCTCATTTCTCTTCTCAAGAGGCTCACGAGCAATCCTTGATGAAACCTTGGCATTTGCATGAATGTTGTGCCAAACGCAGCTATATTTCGAGGACGAGGATAGCCAGAAACAAAAAAGAACCATAGATTCAGCTGATAATAGTGCATTTCTAGGAAACCAGAACAATTAGCCGGAATGCGGCTAATCGTGCACGCTCTCCATATTTCACCACACGTCGATGACAACGATGCTTTTTTGGAAATGATGATGTGATATGATATGACATATGATATATGATATATAACATATGGTATATGATATGATATGATTTGAACACGTTTGTTCATTGCAGTGCTGTTATTTTTGCTCACCAACTAATTTGCTGGTAATCACCGTTGCTCACATATGGGATTAGCCAAACGAATCCTGAACGAAGCCTTAGGTGACCTCCACGTATGCAAGTTGATTACGCTGCTAGATCTCAACCTGGTATCATCAGCATACGTTGCGCTTATAGCTGGTGGCTGCATAACACTGACGCACTTTGCTATATGCCTTTATTGCATGGAATTCAAGGATTAACCGAAGCGTCAATAAATTGTTTCTATGAAGCGTCGGATGCAAATAAGCGAATAAGGGGTATTGAGCCGGAATTTATTACGAATTCTCTGGATAGCATCTTTCGTTGCTTTCTTTCTAATGGACATGCCCGCAGCTATCAGTTGCAATTTCAACGATTTCAAGCACTTTAATTGCTTGGCAGCCGGTGGTGTGTTGTATAGTTGGCTGCTAATTTGAAGAGTATATGCGTTGCTTATTCAAACTGCGCAGTAATTTCCAAGGGTACTAAATTACTGTGAAATTTACTTAAAATTTACTTGAATCGACAAAGCATTATTGCGAATAAATGTCTCTTCACACCACTACCATTTCCACTCCACTGAAGTTGCATGATAGCGTGAAGGCGATGAACAGGTAATTACTATGATGAACATTAAATGTTTTCTTTCGTGCTTCATCTGCTTACGAAAGATAAATGTGAAATGTTCGAAATTGACTTTAAGATAGTCGAAAAAATTGCACCACAGAATAACTGCGGCGATTTAGTGAAGGAAGGAATTTCAAAATTGGTAGAAATGAAGATAGAAAGTCGTAACGCAACGGTCGGTGGGGACGGATTGTTCTCTTTTAGATGAACAGTGTGAACTGTTTCAGCGCTATGGTTGGCTATTCAATCAGATTTTCACTGGCCACTTTTGCTGTCTCAACATAACGAAAATAAGCATTCAGTTTTCTTCATATTTTTTATTGACTATATTTACTTCCTTGTTAAGCGAGCAACGAATGTGACTTTGAAATCTGTTGGTAAAACTGAAAAAAACGGTCGTTGATTTTTTGAGAAGCTGCTCAATCTTTCCCCTTCTTTCGCTGCTACGCACTCTTCACGTATGTACTCATCGATCATGGTTATTGCTCAATTTCAATTAGGGTAAGTGAAATCCCGAAAAAAAAGCTCCATGCCTATTATTGCAGAATATCGATATTCACTTCTTCAGAGGCAAAAAATCATTGGAAGATATTTGGGTATTGGGCGATATACAATAACGTTATAAGTGCTTTTCAATGCTCGTTAATGTATGCATATTCTGAACGATCTATGTTCTTCAATGTGAGTTTAGAACCGCTTCGCGCTGGTGTTCTCCTGTGCTTTTATGTCGATGAAGCTCACTGAAATAAACTAATCTGTCCCATATTCACTACTGTCATTTATTACTTAAGATTCTTCAAAGCTTTTTACCCATGATCAAATAAACAGAGGAACAATAGAAGTATGTTGTTTGGTGCAGTAGTGACGAGTAAGCACATGGATGTCAAGAATAACTAAAGATATTTAATTGGTTTGTTTTTATCGTCATCGCGTCGCCTTCTGTTAATTAACAACTAGATAGAACACCTCTTAGACTTGGTGTTCAGTGCGAAATGCGAAATGAAAGTTTCAGATATGAGCCACTTAGTTCAAAGCTCGTTTCTTTGATAAATGTTTGTAATGCTCATTTCATTGATGAATTTTTGGAATACGCGCGCGTTTATTCGTACAATTTATTTCAAAAACCTGCTTCAGAATTGCTCGAAAAAGACGTCTTAAGCTTTGCAGCCCTTTTGGTGCTTTTTGTTATTTGGAATTGTGGATTTTTGCGTTAAATATTGTGAAACGAGAGGATGGAGGGAACAGTAGCAAGGTGCAGCGACGAGCTGAAGAAGAAGTGGATTTGCCCGGTGGGAGAGAAAAACACCTTTCCCACTCGATTTGGGAAACTGAGAGAAGTTGGCGTTTTCAGCAGTCGTAACTAGCATCTACTTTACGTTTCACCGTAAACAAAGGAAGGATTTTTAGATTACTGCAAGTTTTTGATGGATTATTCCATTTTAATGGTACGGCTTTCGGTTTTACCTGGATATGTAATAAAGCTTCATCGAAATCCATTAACCTATAATGATTCCATTCCTCACAGGTGACTGCTTCCTTAACACCAACCCTTATCTCTTGGTTAGGTGCAGTTTGCCTACGCTTTCATGGGAGCATCTATTAAGCGTGGCAGAGTGGTCACAGAATCTTGCGGGAAAATCGTTTATATATGCAGTGGGTCATCGGCATACGCTACAAGCACAAGGAAAGTAAAATAGAATATAATTCTAAAGATGCTGTGCTGCTAGTAATGAAATGTGGTTATAAATGAAAGCAGCGTTACTATTGCGAATGTTACTGCAAATGTTACTACAATATTGCTGTTATGCTTGTCGAAGCTGTCCCTATTTACTAGCTGTCGCTGTAAGGAAAGCACAGAAGCTAGAAGCAGGAAATGCTAAAACATAGTCCCAGTGGTCAGGCAGATTTTCTTTATTCTTGTGTTTTTTGCCTTAAAAGGCCAGGTGTTTGCTACCAGCTTGTTTTGAATTACTTTGTTGGCACTGAGTATGGAAAAAAGCGATAGCGCTTACGAGGAATATTGTTTTTCCATCGCTTTCACCAACACGATAAGTCCCTCGTACGCAATGACAATTGTTTATGTTGACAAAGCTTGGGATAAGTGCCGCACCGCAACAATTGGCAAAAGTCAAGGAGCGTTCAGATGTTTCTGGCGGACACTTTCGTGGTAGCCGTTTAAGGTGAAATTTGAATTTATGCGAAATAGCTGAGTGTAGCGAAAGTGGATGCATTCTTTGTGAAAAAGGACCGGTTAGAAATTTCTTGATGGTACTGCATGTCTACAGCAGTGGTATATTCGACTGTTCCAAATCCCGTCTCCTCAACTGCCCTTTTCACTCTCGATTCAGGCGATATAACATATAGCATCAGAGGATAAGTAACAACGGATTCATCGACTAATAACATTTTTATTTTAGAAGAAATTCTTTGTCAGTTTTCGTCCAATAACTTCGAATCTCCGTTATTTCCCCCGTGACATGAACGTCCTTACAGCGTGACGCTTTTCTCATATTATTTGCCGAATATTTCACTAAAGCTTTTCTTTTCGTTAGTTAACTCTCGACCTGTAACGATCTAACTATTTCTAATAATGGCTTGACCACATTCTTGTTAAATTTCAATAACCATTCCTAATCACATTTAACAGTCACTAGTTCTCTTAGTGCGCCAATCAAACATCAACAACCAGCCGCCTCACTTCAGCTATCTTTTTCTCACTCATCACATTCACACTGCGTCATTCAGCAGATATTTGCCCGGCGAGGTGAAAATGATTGCAGCGTGTGAGCTCGAAACCGTCGCACTTAACGGATGCCTCAGTTTACGGGTGGTGCGGCTCGCTTTCTGATAATTTCCACATCATTACTGGTGATTTATATAATTCAGTCAACGATTTGACCCCACTGTTCTAATTAAGAAAGCGCGTGAAAACTTCTCATTTTAGAGAGATTTTTTTAATGCGGTTTCGTTGGAAATATTTTGATCAGCTTCATGCTCCAACAAATCCTTCACTATGCTCTCATATTTTTCTTTTCAGTCCGGTAATTTCGATAAGCCCTTCTTACTAATTTCTCGTCCTCACATCAGCAATCTAAAAACCCCGAAAAGTAATTCCAATGTTCCCGTAAGAATCACTGTTCATCTCTCATCTGAAATTGTCAAGCTTCTCGTTGAGGTGAAAATTATTCTGCAAAAAATCGCCGTGATTGTTACTCAGCAGTGGAAAATGATCTTATTATATGTGAAGCAACGAAGAATGGACATGATGTGCTCTAGAAAATGGCATTTTACTAGCCGTCGAAGTTGCCGTGTTAATGTCGAAAAAGGTTATAGAGTTGTAGCAGTACAGAGTGCAAATAAAGTTGGACAAATTTTTGCGATGATTTCGTCATCTTTAGCGACTTATAAAATCTACTGCTTTGGTAAGTGGGTATTGCTAAAAATATCATTTAAGCTTTCGTGATATGCCCTTTCATTTGTTTGCTGTTGTGCTTGGCATTGCATAATTTGGAAAATTTCAATGCCTTTCTGGTTTTGAAAATCCCCTGTCTGCGAGATCGCGTCCTGAACATTTACTACCATCTTGCATTCTTGCGACCTAATGAGAGAAGTCTTCATGGAAATTTTAATATTTTGCGCCAAGAGAAAGCCTTTCTGTTGAGATAAAACATGTTAGGCCATGTTAATGAGTAGTTGTGGATGTGTTTGTCCACGTACACTCAAAGCAGTTTATGTGACTTCATGCAAATACTGTGTGTGCACCATGAAGTTTCACCTCTCATCGAATGTTTCAGCTTTATGCATCAATTTTATGATCAATTATGAATGTTAAGGTATTTCAGAAAGGTCTAATGCAAACTTCAACCGAGCGGATGGCATTTTGTGAGTCAGTTTCGTGCAGAGATTAAGCGTTTAAAGAGCATTTTCAGAGCTATCGGATCAGCCAACTGAACTGAACGCACTCTTCCATCTCTGACACTGCTTGTTGAAAGGTTATTAAAGCGTTTGACTGGGGGAGCAACAGCGAAATAAAGTTACACTTGTCGTTATGTCGTAGGAATGGCTGTCCATTAGCTGTGATGTCTCTTGTGGTTTAGCGTAGGTAATTAGCACGTTCTGGATGCACTCACTGTGATGCGACATACTTGTTTCGCAATACATTCATAAAATTCAGTGATGCATACTGGAAGAAAATTTCTATATTCAGCCAAGGTGAAGTAGAGTCTTAGCATCTTTGCATCGCTGAGCAAGTTGCACACGTCGATCCGATACTCTGCTTTATTAATGAATATTTAATTTTGTGTTCTGTATTCGTAAGAAAAACGCTTTAAATGAATGGCGTGGATATGCACGCACCTTGCTATCTCTCCATCCATTTCCCTGATGGGTTTACTTCCGGAACCAGGAAGAAATTCTACCCAGTCTTGTCAAGGTTCTATTGCTATCACATCCTTCGCGATTTATTAACACAATGAAACTTTAAAATTTGGAGGAAAATTTTCCTGATGAATTTATTCTGCCAATCAAACAAGTAATCTTGCTGTCCCATAACTGAGGTAGCTTTCAATATTCTGTGGTCTTCTTAACTAATTTTTTTTAAATTTCTATACAGCTCTTTCATCTGGCTACGTGAAAATGTCTTTCGCAGAAAAAGTCTTCTTAACGTAAACCGTAGTTCATAGTTCACCTTTGCCACGCTTCATAAAAGGTATGCTAAATAAAACAACGGAGAAGACTCGATGAAAACTGCATCTAGTAAGAATACTGCTAGCAGCACTTAAAATTGGAATTATTGCTGTCAGTTATTGAAAACCTAGGAGAATTCCGCCGGCATATTCCCAAAATGGAGGGTAAGTGACTTGTGGTCAAAAGCAGATGCATTGAGTGAGGGCGCATTATCTGCTCTCATATCTTTATATATATGAAACACCCGCTACTGGTCTCCGGTGATTTATTTTATTATTTAGAAATTTTGACTTGTCAGCCTATGGAAGCTGCCTTATTAACTATGTAAAAGATATGAATTCTTGAGGGCATTCGGTAGATGTTCTGCGACAGAAAATATCAAAGGTTTGAGCACACATGCGAGACGAAATAGGTGTTCGGTACTTACTGCCACATTACTACTCTCATATGTCAGTTTTTCCTGCCGTTATCTAAGCATCAGCGCCAAGCAAAAACGAATCTAGAATGCACTGCTCAGCTCCTCGTCTTTAGTGTAGTCAAGAAACATAGAGTATGCATATAAGTCAGTACTAATACAGGGTGCATGAACATGCTCTCGCATCATTTAAATGCTTAAGTGCATGAGCTTCTTCCATTTTCTCCGATAACATATATGCACAAATCCCTCAATCGAACCTATGAGTTGGCGAACCCTATGTGGGAACCTCCACTGACTTTGCTTAATAAACGAATTCCATTACGTTGGATTTACGTAAAACAACGTTTATTAAAGTACCCACTTGTAGCATTTACAGATTTTAGATCATCCATTTCCTACAGAATAACTTGTTGTTATCGCGCTGCGTTTGAAATTTCAGTCATTTCACTTTCAAGGAATACGATACGTTTACAAAAATTATCGCATTCTCCGTAAGGCCACAATTTTGCGAAGAAACGATTTGCAGCCTGAACTGGGACTAGCTTAACATATATGAAATTGATCTACACTTAAGTATTCTCAAATAATCATCGGAAAAATTTTGAAACTAATGAATTTTCATCAACGTGGAGTGCAATTGTAATTCCCCACTTCAGATGACTGAGGACAGTGATCTTCACGATGACATTTAGCACTGCATTCTCATTTTCAAATGCGGTTGCTAATATCGTTGTGGTACCACAATCGTTTTACGATATTTCAGCTGCACCTCGTTTAGATAACCTGCAGCGGGCAACGAAAAGTTTAGAAAAACAGAAATAAATCATTTGCGTGAGTGTTTACTTCGATTTTACTCTAACAGAAGGTGGAAAAGTGTATTTCAAGCTCTTGTAGAATATGAACATTTCCTGCTCTTCTAAAGACTTTAAAATAGGGCAACAACTAACAACAAGGCTTTTACCTGAGTTGAACGCAAGGTTTGAGATCGCCTTGTTACCACTGATGTATGCTATATTACTTCGAACGTGGATTATTGGTTGGGGTCAAGCTAGATGAGAAACGAATTTTTTGTAATCATGAATCCATGCAGCCGAACGTTTTTACGAAGTGAGGGAGTGCACTTTATTAAAAGTTTATTATGGCAATTCGGTAGAAAGCTCGACAGTGATATTAGCATAAGTCATTCCATTTCAACGGTGGAACAATGAGAAGTCGAGAAGGTGACGTAACTGCGCCCATTACCTAGTCCCGTATTTGATCCTAGACTCGATAATTGAAATAAAGATCGTGATTCCTCCATCACACGCAATGCTCGCACTTTCGAATGCAACATGAAGGCTTTCAGCAAATGCATTTGTTGCTGATGTCTATAACTTTTTCCAATCAAAAGAAGATACTTCCGACTCAGTTTCATTTAAGTCTGTACAGATGACTCAGTTTCATTTAAGTCTGTACAGATCCCTCATGAAATGAGGCCATGCCTATCTCCAGTAAATTTATTTGAGCAAACATTTCTCAAAATTACACATATGAAAACAGCCAGTAATTGTGAGCTTCAAAGATTTAAGGAAGTTTTAGCACCACGGAAAATTGAAGAACATGTCACTATTAAAATGAAGACTTGGTGAGATTGACAGGTTACACTAAGTGAAATTTAACAATTGCCCATAACTGGTTTATAGAAGAAAGTGTGAGCCTGAACTACAGTTTGTGCGAGAAGATAAACTATCACAAAGATCGCAGCTCGTAAAGCTTACGTTTAAATTCCGCTGCGAGCCAGAGGTTTTACTTAGCATATGCACATTTTCACCGAATTGTCTTTCTTCGATGGGATTATTCTTAACGGATGAACAGCTTCGGCGTTCATTTTTCAAAAAAAATGTTCTCCCATTAATGAACTTTTCAGAAAAGTAAACATTACTTTATATTGAGGGAATTTCTAACTTTCAGAACAAGTTTCAGCCATATAAAATATTTTCATTGTAATTCATGGCTTGAGATTAACTTTAACCAAAAAAAAAAACAAGTTTCCAAAAATATGGTCGATTTAAAAGAAAAAACGTTGTTTGCATATGGAAACGGAGGGCGTTTATATGATATTTTGGGATACCAATCTCAGTGGATTTCTATGGAATCTGTTAAGCGAAATCGAAAATACACCGACTTTGGAGGGCTATTTTCGCACTCACAACACTCGAGTTTAACATGTTATACACTTTAGATATATCTTAGCGTAATATTCACTATTGAAGAAAAATTATGCAATTTTCCGCGTTAAAGACCAGTGTCCAACGAATCGATTGATCTTTACTTGCATAATCACCGATGTTGGTTTCATAACGAAATTTTCGCATTCTTATCTTATTCAAAAGGGTGATATGTTCTTGATATTGTGCTCATAACGTAGGCAAAATGCGTATTTCTTTATGCTGCTAGTACTTGCGAGGCGCCGCGTTCGATTGTTCGCCCATCGAAGTATTTTTGTTGCGTAACGAAAGTTACTACAAATTTAGCAGCATTTATCAAGCTTCCACTGAGAAATCCAGAAAAACGCAAAAATAAACGATTTTAAGGAGTAACAGCGCGATTCCGGGCTTCATTCCACTAGATGGCTTTGTTGAGCGCTTCACCTGCAATATGTTGATAAAATGGACGTAAAGTATATCTCCTTGCTTTTAAAGAAGCCTTCCTTCTTTCGTCATTGACATAACATGTTTTTTATCAGTTTATCAAATACCTTGGAGCAGAATCGTCCGACGCCAGTGTAATTTTTCATTTCATATATCGATCGCTTTCTTCGCATAGGTTTTTTTCTTTTCTCTCAAAAAATAATCCAACATGCGTAGAGCAACAGACTAAAGATCATCCTGATGTTTATTGGCTGTCACTTATAACCACCTAGCATAGGAGAGGATAAACTAGCAGCAGACATCGGTGTCACCCATATATTCTTTTAAGCAAAGGCGTCATTGAGTGAAAGAACTTCATAACGGTATAGCGCATTCTCCTATCCTCCCTTACACTAGCTATTTTTAACGACAATTTAACTCATTAAACTTCATTTTTCTTTGATAATCAAGCCAATGAATTCAATACTCGAAAACGTCATGATTTCATGCGATGTTGTTGTTTGCCATTTTCCCAAACACTGTAATGCTTTCATTTGGTACCGCAGAACTGCAACTACATTTTTTGCAATACTGCAGGTCAGTTTCCATAGTACTGCTGGAGCAGTGTTGCGCACTTGACCTCCTAGCTTCCCGCAACCCTTTTCCCACTTCTCCAGCTACTCTTTACTGCTTTGAAGAGATCAGATGCTTTTTTTTCTAGGCTTACAGAACCTCACTTCTACGGAAGAAATTCCTCTAGGTTTCCTACTCTAGGTCTCGAAAAATCCTGTGAAAAAGAGTGAGCATTATTTCTGCGTTCAGCAGTTCGACTAACAGTTCTAATGACATATAAAGTAACTTTTGTCATTTTCCTATGCATTTAAGATGCAATTCGTTGTCGTTGACACACCTGTAGATGGGCAGATTGTTGCACAGTAAGTGCGGCAAAAATTGATGCAGTTCACTACTGTTCGTTCGATATAGGTGACAGATGGTTTAGCAGTAATCATTTTGATGCCGATGCCGGTCGGTCTTTTTTCTTTTCAAAGTGATTTCGATAACTTGATACAGTCTCTCCTCATTTTTGACTGCATTAGTTCAACATCCACCTTCGGAAATCTCTCCCGATTATGGCTGCAAATTTGAATGGAAGAACGGTACCAAATGAAAACAGGAGCTGTTTGAAGATGATCGGTAGGAGGATTATAGTGTACAGAGCTGAAGTGCGTTTTAGGATCTAGTGATATAACATGCAACACATGGGCACTTATTAGAAAGGGAAGCACGGTTTGTGCATCAATTGGCAAGCCCTTGATGGAATCGATACTTTTCAACGTTTTGCATATTTGCTCATGAATTCTCCTTCTATTTAACCCCACAAGCATTTGAACGTCCACTACTGAAAACTTTCAGTAATCATCTTTATTCAAATTATAGATTATGATGTAGAATTCTCAAATTTCAGTCATGATGATCTCCAGTGATGAAACTCTCTTTTGTTGTCACTTTTTATAGGTTAGTTTCAGAGTAAAATAAGCTTCTAGCGATTCATCACTTCATCACTTTACCCCCACAGAAACAGAGAGGAGCAATTTGACGATTTGTGGGACAACGCAGCATGCGCGCAATTTAAAATAGATTCTTCAACCTAATTAGCGCATTCCTTGAAATAAATGCATTCAGTAATATTCTCTCAATGCAGCGATAAATTATATGAACTGATAAGTGCAATATGGCTTGAGTAAATTTTTCTTTCATAGGAGTATATGAGAGTATGCAACGCCTGAGCCCATTGTGCGACTGAAAATGAATGGATAGCTTTTTTGGTGCTTAAAAAACCCACTGATGCTAGTGGATTTGTTCAACGATTTTTTCTGGATTATTTCACTCCGGAAGCATTTCCTTTCAGTTTTACATCTTCCTTTTATCGTCGCCTTCTTCCTTTTCGTTCATATAAAACTTGCAAGTTTCTGACACATTAAAGTGCTTTACGGATGATGAGGATATCGAGTAGAGGAAATTCGCAAATCATAGGGAATAAAAAACTGTAGATTTCTATCGTCGAGAAAGTAATTCAAAAATATTAAATAGTTTCGATCACTTACAATGATCTCATTGGCGTTTCTTTGTCAATGATGTTAAAATGTTCCCATCGCATCTGCAACGTGTTGCCGAAATGTGCAACTCCACCGTATCTTTAACGAAACGTTGCTCGAATGGAATGGGGAAAATCAAAGAAGGGTAAGTTTATTTCCGCTGGCAAAAAGCAGCAACAACTTCTCAGTGCTAGAGAATAAAAGAAACTATGCCAGTGCGAGGATTCGTAGAGATGAAGTGGACCTCTAGAGTTCTTGACCTCCGTTTGTTTATGTCGATGGCAATTTTTTGTATACTATCACTACTGTTTTCCATAATAAGTGCTCCCAAATTGCAGCATTTGTTTACTTTTTTGTTCTGATCAAATCCAAATAAATTTTCCGTTCAAAAATAACCCTTACCTGGAAAGTTATTAGACAGGATTGCTTACGAGTTGTGGCTGTAGCATCCTTAAAAAACGTCGATAAAAGCTTCAATCTCACCGAAGTGGTTAAGTTGTACATAAGCCCAAATGGACTTGAAAAGTTCGTTCAAATAGCACTCATTATGCACTGCGCATGCCAATACGCTGAAAAGCACACTCAGCTGTTATGAGAAGTGAAGCATTAAGTAGCTGTCGATGATGTGAGGGATAATATCCTTCGAATTATAACGATCGCTTTAAAACTATGTGATTTGTTTCTGAAAGGAAATTATCGAAGGCTTAAGAGCGATCCAAGGATTTTAAAAATATATAAATTTTTCGCATAAAAGTGACATGGATTCGAAGATCTCTTCATCTGATTTATCTGGTCACTTCAAATAACATTATTTTGTCTAGGAGCGGGCCACAATCGCATATCATATATGAATAATCTGACTTAAGGAAGAACGAAGAATGTCAAGCCCACAATTAGGCCCTGTAGATCAATTATGCAGCTACATGAAGTGAAGCAAATAAAGATTGTCTCATTGAAAATTTTTCTTTCCTATATAGATTTTTTCGGCTTCCCTTATTCCTTATTCTGTTTCGTGTTCTGTTTATGCTGCCAAAAACAGAGGCCCTATACCTACAATATGACTTCTTTCATATATGATCGAACGGTCAATATGGTCGCCTTGAACGACGGTTCATGATATTTTTAACGTCGACACATCTTCAATAGGAGCTGCTTTAAAATTGGTTTGTTTCAACGCAGGCGTCTCTTTCGAGTGAAGCATCATTTAGAGTGCTTCCTCGCTCTGCATAACCATAAACGTCTACTGGTTTTTCAAACATCTCCTGTGAAAGTCGTTGCGACTGTGGACTTGTTTTGCAGCGACGGTTACTTTTGCTGAATCTGTGCATGACTGGCGAGAGATGGTTAAGTTGTTGCCATATTTTGCTATAAGGTTGAAGGATATGGTGCTCGTAGTTTTGAAATACGAATGAATTGCAGGCAATGTTACACGAATATTCGTTTGACGCCCTCATCACTTTTTTCCAAAACACAATCCGGTTGAAACTAAAAACAAGAAAACAATTTTTGCTTATATAGGTAGGAAATGATCCATAGAATATCTATTTATTATTATATAACATTTCTAATAGCTTCCGCTCATCTCGTTGTTGTCCTTCCTAGCCCAGCAACTGATTATTTTTTTAATCTTCTACTGCAACAAATGAAATGAACTCCCGAATAAGAACGTTCATAGCGCCATACAGGGCGAAAATTCGGCATATTAGTTCATCCAAAGCACTTTCCACTTCAAGGAAAGATTTCTCAAGAGGATTAAAGGATACATAAGAATACTAAGCCCTAGTAACAAGAAAATGAAATTTGATTGTCGCCTTTGGGCGGAACTAATTTGTAAAATTTGGTTGTATTCTGCTAACCTCCACCTCAAAGAGTCTACCAGTTGCGTTTAGCACATCGTATGAAGCAGAAGTGGTGCATTCGCTTGCTTTTTTTTTTAATGTCACTGAATATTAAGCCGGCTGTTCGGTTTCATACATGGCGAAGTGAGCCAATGATTTCAACGCTTAGTGCACTCTCGACGTGAGGAATATTTATGATATGCATCATCGTTACATGTTTTATGCTATCCTTTAAATCCGATAATGAAAGATAATGAAATTGGGTATTGAAATTGAAAAGAAAAAGAACGACAATGACTTCCACTCTACCTTTCATTTAGAAATTTTGTAACGAATGACGTCCAACTCATAACAGTTTTTGATATCTACTAAAATGGTTTCGTCACTCTTGTCTCTTCCATTGCATTTTTCCTTTAAAATGTTTTATTTTCTCAGTGACCTTTTAGAAAATGAAAATTAATAATTTCTGTATTTTATCTGATTAATAATTTCTGTATTTTATAGACAAAACGAATACTTCTCAGATACTACGGGGGAACTCATCTTCGTGTTTTGGTGAGCATTTGCCAAATGCTCACCAAATCTTTTGCGATTCCACACGAAATAAGTTATTTCGCATCCTCTAATGATGGTACATCATTTACGGGCTTATCTAATTACTAGCAAAAATGCAAAAGCACTTCGTATACGAACTCCTCCGATATGCTTCTTCATCGCTCATATAAAACATATGGCAACTCAACAAATAACTTAAACGATGGATTTTTTCTAGTGCTATAGCGCTTGTTAAGAGCAGTTCGCCTTCCTCTTCATTCCGAGGAAAGCGTGGATTTATGAGAAGTATCAGTATCTCTTTTGAGTATCCGCTGATAGGTTTTGATGAACGTTTCTGGGTGACTCCTCTTCTCAAGTGGTCTATGAGCTTCGAATAGGGATCGTCAGAACCCTAGTCACTGCAGAGTTCTCATATTCAGTGCTCGTTCGAAGCGGTATGCCTCTGATATAATGCTTCTCTTAGAGGATCGCTTCCTTCTTTTGACGTTTGTGATTTTGGGCTGTGTTGATTTCCGTGATTGTCAATTTGGTATTCTTATGCAACTCCCATTAATTATGCACGTGATATACAGTAACAGTATGCAATCCTGGCATTTTATCTTCTGCAATGTTCGAACCAAGCACATTGTCATTTCTACACTTTATAATTGTTTCTGCCTGGATAGTCGTGGGCATATTTATCCACTGATTTTCGCTAAACGACTGCAGCCAAGGTTATTCGTATTGATAGGTCTTTCATGAGAAGCGCTTTCCCGTGAGCGGATCTTTTCTGTGGCTATATGAGAAACGCTGAAAAAATTTCGATGGAATTCATAAAAACATCTCTGCCCCCCCATAAAATTCGATAGGGTGGATCAACATCGGCAATTCGCAACCAGTAGTGAGTGTAGAGGAACTTTACTGAGTGCACTGCCAGAGGTGAGACTTTTGCTCCATACTGGTACTAGATGTTCATTTGTGCAGCAGTCTTTTCGCGTTCTATTACGACACTATTCGCAGCGAGTTCTTCACACTAATAATGCTGAGACCTAGTGGAGCCTTGGCTGAAAGCAGAGTTCAACTATTTTCTCTCTGTCACCCAACTTGGCAGAAATGCTAGATGAAAGAGCTTAATGCTGTTCATTGATGACTGTTGATGGCGTCAATCTTCCTGGCATTCGGCAGAATAAAACATTCAAGCAGAAGGTCAGCGATATGAAACTGTAAATGGTAATGTTTTCAGATAATGAACAGTTGTGATTATGGGGTATTCGAGATGTGAAAGTTGGCGTTTCTTTTAATACTCAAAAGAAGCCACATTTTGGTCTTATATGGGACCTAGTCCTCTATCCTCATGTAAAGCTTCAAGCTGCAACATAAGTCGTTTCGCACTGCTAAACTTTCGACTGTTTAATGAAATGACATTAGGAAAGCAGATCACCAGTTCTTACTGCATCCTATTGGCTCGCTAAGAGGAAACTCCGTTTGTTGCTTCTTACTGACAACAATTTTCAGATCTGATCACGTGCATACTGCATCCTTGCCTACACTCGTCATGATTCGTTGTTAGTCGTAGCGACTCACTGCGTAGTTTAAACATCGTGATAGCCTTTGGAGTGGTTTCCTCTTTGACATGATTGTCCTTGAGATTGAAGTCCGTATAAAGTTTGGCTTTCTGAGCGAAAGATTTCAACTGAAGTCGAATATTTTGTCCATGCCGAAATATTTTGTCAACAGCTGTTTCCCTAATAACAATTGTTTCACAAAGTTTAGCTACACCAGAGTATACTTCTTTCTTATGGCGCTTTCGTCAAGCCCCTCGGAGACTTTAGCTTGAGGAGGATAAAGTATTTTGAGCAAAAGTGTCTTCTAGGTGAGCAAATTTCGGAGGAAGTTGCATAGTTCCGCTTTGTTGGCTTGACTCCCGCAAATGCGCACTAAAGATCGCTTCTTGTTGATCAGAAAAGTGCATCGCTAGCGGAGTGGAATGTGCGTAGATAGCCTACTTACGGAGTAAATAAGCGATTGAATAATAATAAGGCACAAGTCTCATTTGGCCACGATATAAAAATGTCATCTCTGCTCTTCCGTGGAGCGCAGAATAATTGCATTGTATGTAGCCTTGCAGCTAGGAGTCTTACTTGAAACATCAACCTCATCTCTTGTGTGAATGCTCGTGAATATTTCGGGATGCGAATAGTGATGGAAGTTGAAGAAAAAGATAGCGAACGAATAGTATCGCCAATTCTGAAGGAAAACCCGTAGTTTCGTTCACAACAAATAATCATCAGCTGTGCTACAGTTGAAGCAAATGACGTAGACGAAAAAAAAAATAAAATAAAAAGAAGCAAAGGAAACCTCCTATGAGAACTATAAATGCAGAGAGAAATTCCTAATGCAAAGAAGAAGGAAAACCTTTACGACAGAAAGCGTGGGTAATGTTCAATTCTGCGCGAGCATTCCTGAAAACGTTGAATGATCTGAAGGCAAATATTATATTGAACGGTCTGCGTAGAATGTATCATCCTGAATTGTAGTTTCACACATAAATATGAGCATTCCTAGTTTCATTCCCTTGACTGTTAATTCCACCTAAATTTTCATCGAGAAATTTTATTTTGTTGGAAAGCTTGAAACCGATTCACCGATTCAAAGATATAAGGCAATGTGAGAAATGGTTTTAAGTCGGATTTGTTCAGGAAATGCTGGATGTCACCAAATAAAAGCATTCGGCAAGGTCCAAACATCCTCTGCAACTGAAAAAAAGTCGAAGAATACTCTGAAAGTGAATTTCCATCCACAAAAGCCGATCGAAATTTTCGCGGTTGCTCACCGTCATTAGTCTCACCTACTTCAAGCACTCGCGATTCCGGCTAGCTGTGTCGTTTTAGCTCTTGTTCACATTAGTTTTCAAGATGTATGAGAAACAGTACGTCGTTTCTCACTGTACAGGAGGCTGCGTTATGCTAAATAGGTCGAGAATGCCTCTTCCAAGGTCTCGCAACAAAATCCTGCCCAATTTTGCCTATTAGATGAGGTGAAGTATGCATTTCGACTATGCATATCGACTATGCATTTCGGGTCGATATTTTTCAGCTTTGAGTATGTTGCCGCAGTCGGCGTTCTGCGTCATTTATGAGTGCACTTGCGACTGCTATAATCATTTGCTGCATTCGCGTTAATGAAGCTGTTAAATAAGAAATCACGAAAGAGCGAGCCTTATATGAACTTTTGAGTTCTATCGCTGTGCAAATGGATTGTTAAGATGATACTGCGGCATCGACCAAAAGTCATGTAAATTCGATTACCTTTATAATTGCATCTGAGGTTGCTTAGAAATGCATGCTTGTGCGCCTTTCGAGTGCTTCGTCGTGTGAACTGTTCTGCTGGCTATAGAAAGTTACCCAGTTGCCACAAGTATAATAGACGAAAGTGCATAGAATATCACTCAGGGGAAAATGTTTCGAGACAACTTTTATCAATCTTAATTTCCAAGAAATTATAATGTGATGAAAGGATCGTGAGATTTTGTTCCTTGGTGATTTCTTTTTCGTGGTGTTCTTTATTTTTGCTCTCTGAAATAGATGCAGGTTCTTTTGACATATGCTTTCGTATTCTTGATATAGCATAGGTTTGCTGTCGCAAAAATAACAATTCCAATCGACGTTCGATTTTGGAGATTAGTTGCCACCTTTGTGGTTGCGTTTGCTTTTTAACGCTTTGAGAGAATAGTATCGATTTAGCGAAATAATACAATAAATTTAAATAGCCACGTATAAGGATTGCGAAAACGCTTTGCAAGGGTATATGAAGAAGTTTTGTCTCTCCGCTAATTCACAAGGCCTTATGTGGAAAAAAAGTCTCAACTATGCTTCGGCATTTTATGCATACGTAAAAGCGATTTTCCGCCTAATAAACACTGTGGAAGCTATAAAGTGCCTTAGGTTTTCAGTTTTTTAATGATGTTCGTGGTTCTCGACTTCAGAAATTATTGCCACCATTCTCTACCCGCTGTGGAAAATTTGGTTTAACAGAACGTAAAATTTTAGAAGTATTTTTTTGATGAAAAATCCTCCTAGAATTTTTCATTCCATTGTGAAAAAGACTTTGCTCAGTAGTTCTGGTTGTTATATTGGCATTATCATCAAATGCTGTTCACTTGCTAAGTGACAACTCAGTTTGATTAGCGTTGACGAAACATCTCATCGAGATATTCGTTCCACAAACCTATTAATGCATCTGTTGCACTTTCTCGAATGCCACAACGAAGCATTTATCACTTCAGAGTTTGTTGTGATTTCACCATGACGCTATCGCGCATTCATTTCTCATCCCGCTTATCACTTCATTGAAAAAAGATACGTATTTTTCATCGTCTGGCATATCCATATCGATCTCCCGAATATTTCTTATCCATCGCCATACATCACTTCCAAGTCTCTTGTCAGTTTATTACGTGACTAGCATTTATTAATTCTGAACTGATCGTTCCTTCAGTGTGATGTATTTCCTCTGTGAACATATAACATGTGCAGCCAGACCTAATTTTTGGTTTGACTTGCTGCAATGTTATTTCAACTTTCCTCATCCTTCTGACAGCCGAGAAAGATTTCAGAACACTCATCTTGTCCTCTGCATCCCCTGTATATTTCAAGTTCCAGTGAAGATCTTGTAAAATCCATAGCTTTAACAACGCTTGATATGTTCTTAAGTCTCGAGTCATCAGAAAAAACGCAGAGGCTGAAAATTGGGGATTGTACAACTAGTGATGGGTTACATATGGGGGAGTTTTCTGCCACAGAATGAAAGGTTATTCGTGGTAACGTCACCTTATGCCGATTATTTTTTGCCGATTTTGCATAACTGAAGAGGCTTGCTCATAAGCGCGGCGTAAAGGCTCTTACGCTCCGTGATTGGACAAATTATAAGGCTAGTGGAATCCAGTGAGTCCATAGAATCCATGGAAATGACTTATAAATAGAGTGAGAAAATATTTGAAATTTTAGCAAATTTTCCTCGTTCTGTGCTTAACCTGGTGCAACCCTATCACTAAATTTTCTGGCGCAAAGAGCCAACTTTTATGAAAAAAGAATTCAGGAGCAATTTGAAATGTTGAGCCGACTGCCGAGGCGAACGAATTGCGTCCCCATCAATAACCCATTCAACAGCACCAATCTGCATTACATCCACGAGTGTTCTATTTACCACTTGAAATCATCAAAACGACGAGTTTTTTGATCGCAAATCCTTCCTGTCGAAAAATTAAGATTCTTGAATGCAGCAACGTCAGTCTTATAAGGAATATTTTAAAGTGCATTCCTACAACACTTCTGCCCTCTTGATGATCATGCGAAATGCGGAGAGGAGAGTGCACTTCTAGCGTCAACCCTAAGCACAAAGATAAAATCTCCCTCTTGCTTCACAGTAGTGAAGTATCCAGCTGCGATCACCTTTTGCAATGTACTTTACGTCAAACGTATTGTTATACATCTCCTCATACTATGTATTCATTTTCGATCTCCGTTTACAAATGTTTAGAAATGTGGGCACCTAAGCACCTGCTCCATTCAAATCACCTGCGAATTTGATGACATAGCGGCTACTTAAATATTTCAGTGCGCGGAAAAACTTCGATATGTGAAGGCAGTAACGAAAGGATATTGCCATGATATTTCCCGTCATTTTCTTTTGCTGATTGCTTTCACTAAGTTTTTACATCAATTATTCAAAAGTAAAACAGGCTACGGTTAGCTGTATTAGAATGACGTTGAGAGCGGAGGTTGTGAGCAAATTCACTCCAAAAATGTACGCGATGATTTCAAGCAAACATCTATAAAGGGCTGCTGATTCTCTATTTCGCAAAAAAATTCTCCAGTCGAAATCTCCAAAAAGTTCGAAAATTACTTCGTTAGGAGCTAATTTTGAAAGACACATTATTACATTAGTCTCGTCGAAAAAAGTTGATAATAATGCTGTATGAACGAGGGAGAAATGACAACACAATTGCTTTTCACAAACTTTACTATACCTCAAGAATTTTCCCTCTAATAAAAGAGAATCAATAAAATGACACACCCAGAAAAGTAAGAGGAATTGGGCTGGCGAATGAGACCATTCCTCTTTTCAAAAAGTTGGTCAGTGGCTGAGAAATATGTTGATGGCAATTGACGGCTTATTAGGAAGCATCTTTGTTGTGGACGTTTCTGGGACATTGAAACAACTTTTCTAAGACTCTTTACTCTGCACACAGCGAAAAGAGAGTAAACAACAGGTTGCGGAAATTTTAAAACCCCTTCACGAAACGTGCACATTTCCTATTCACGCTGATCTTGCACCTTGTTCTCGATCATGCAAAATTCACGATGTCTTTTCACAAGCATCGTTTAAACAGCTGATAGATCATCATCCTCTTGCCGTCACCTGAATAATAATATTTCGCATGAGTCTCAAAACAGCCTTTGCAAACGCGAAATTCTATAACATTCTATGTATTTCCCTCATCATTCATGTGTGTTCGATTTCACGATCATTCAGTCATTTTGAAGACTTGAAGGTTGAGGAGGAGGATCATTGAAATCTCGAGAGGAGCGCCTTTTCTGATTTCTTCCACTCGTTACAGAGCAGTTTGTTTTGTGACAAATCCAGCGTCTGCTCAATAAATCTATTTTTACGCGCTTTTGCAGCTTTGTTTTAGTGGAGTGCATTATTGGGGAATCTTGTCTGTACTTGTTGCCGACGCTTGTCTATGTGTCTATTGGTTAGTTCTCTCTTCTGAATCATTAAAGGTGAAGTCTCTAAATATAGGCAACTTTAATTAACAATAAATTAGCTGATCGTTCTTTAGCTGATCCTTCAACTCAGAAAGAAATTATGCACTCTGAAAAGTCAATAAATTTGCGGCGCATTTTACGCTATTTGAATTCTCATTTTACACCATGCGATCAAAAAGAAAAGCGGACCTCTTATAGGCATATGAGGACAATTGGACAAACCAAAGTACAGATAACGACGTTACTTCACATCGAAGCTTCTTCACACGCACTGCAGAAGAAGGATATTTAATTTTCGCACCAGTGCTTAAGGTGCTTTTATGCATGTATTTTAATTTCACCGCATTTTTTCACATTTCCTTTAGACAGGGGATAATTAGTGCAAGTGCAAGATCTGCTTATCTTCATTTCCCATCACAACATGTGGCAGAAATGAGAACGAACATTCAGATATTTCGTAGAAGCAAATTGCAATATCGCTTGACCGCTGCGCTGCTGCGCGGGAGGGCAAATGAAGCATTGTGCCAAAACATCCGTCATTATATGCGCATTTCAGTTATCTCAAGTGACTTGGCAAGTCCATTACCTACCACTGCAAAATGAGATATAAGAAATACTTTCAGCTGCTAATGTTCGGCTTTTTCAGAAGGCTGTCACCGTGCAATGTGAACGCTATAAAGGTAAAACACAAGCAAGTTTTCGTCACTTCTGAATGTTTCCACCTTCACTGGATCTTAAAATTGATGAACCAATGATGCACCATATACCTGCCGAATTTCGCAACTTTGACTTCGATGGTTCTAGATATGAAACTACCAAGAAGAGAGATAGCCGCAAACAGGCGTAACGTTGCTATCATGCGTTCTGCAGACGGAAGTGCACATAAGCTCATAGGGCGGTCGAACAGGCTGTTCCGAAGCTCCCCGGAAAAAACTCCTATTTTGGAGCCGCACGTTGTCCAAGGTGTCGTTTTCGTCGATCCCTTGTCGGAAGCTTGTGAACGACGCTTGTTTCGAAAATTCTCTTTCATCGTCTGTTAGACAGGATGTTCTCGGAATCTCCTACAGAATGCATTCTTTTGTTAGAACACCTTCCCGCATTTTGTTGATCCCATAACATATCTGTTTTGTGCGAAGGATTTCTTCTGAGTCGATATCCTAAGTTCCACAACTACTTTTACAATGATTACAAAAACCTATACTAATATAGTGACACAATAAACGAACTCAAAAACTCCACGCTACTGCTCATTACCTAAGCTGCACAAAAACAGTACACTTGTGAGGAATGAACGATGCTTGTTGGAACGCGAATTTTCTTGCAAAAAGAGGTGTTCATTCATATATAATCATATGTATCTGTGTATTCTCTGGCTTTAACAACCAACTGAACCGCTAATATTTACGACCACTTTTCTTTGCACTATTTTCGCACTGTTAATTTTACATGGTGCAAATATATTTTCAATTCACAATAATTCCCACTTTTTAGTTGAATTCTCCAGTATGAAAAAGATTCAGGAATTCGTAGTCCTAATTATTCTCTGAAAATGGCCAATGCAGCTGTACGAAAATTTTTCTATCGATGCGTTCGATAGCTGCCCCATTTTTCAGCCGTTATGGTGGATCGATTAAGTAGATGTTACAAAAAGCAACAATAAATTTCCTTCTTTCAAACTATCTTTTTCAAGTATCCGGTGAACATTTAATGTTTTTTTTTGCGATATTTGCAAACTGTCAGTGTTCATATTCTCCCTTAAAGGAAAGCCAGTAAACATCAGCTCCCAGATGAATTTAATCTCCATTCAGCCAGAACTCATGCTCGTTTACTCACTTAGCCAAATGCTGATTGAACCATTGAGCCAATCTTTACAAAAATTAACTTCCAGCGAACATTTGTGCTTTATGTCTTATCGCGATACCTTATTTGAAGAAGCAGAAACACATTTTGTTTCATTGCAAAGTTATTGCATGAATGAAATGCGCAATTTTGCATTTTCAGATTTTTTGTCCTTACATCCCTATTGTTGGTAGAATACAAATAGCAAATTTCTAATGCTCAAAAATGATAATTCTGTGTATACGGAAATAAAATGCGATTCATCGATTGAACCTTTCAGTGCTTGAACTTTATATGAGCGAAGACACTTCACTGCAATATCACCAATTCACATCGCTTGAATTATTCGGCAACAAATTTGAATTATGCAACTGCGCATTTTTGCTTTCTCTTTCATCTTAGTTGAACACGGATGAGACGAATCTTAAGGAGTGAGCTGCATTGTGTGAGTGGAATTTTTATTGCAGCAGACGTTATTTGTCTTATTAAACAAATCCTTCCATGAGGATTTGTTTAATAAGACTCGTCAATCACAGAACAATGAATGATTCGTTTCGACGTTCCACTGAGTGCCTTCAGTGACAAATTACTTTTTGTTGCATTCATTTCTCGTGAGACCGGAAACAAAATGATCACACTTGCAAATTATATAGTTTTATGCTATTTTGTTACTGCAAGTGTTTGTCTATGCGTGTGCAGCATCCATGGGCGTCTATTTAACATTATGATAATTTCACCTTGAGAACTGTCACATATAGCGGTACTGAGTTCGATGAAGTGCACACTTACACGAATCCTAATACCATTTTTGCACGCTGATTCATCGATCTGTCAAGAACTTCTAGGCACTTTAAAAGGTCAAAGAATTTATAGGTGTCCTATGCCGAACTATTTTACGCTTTACGCAAATCGGTTCGGGAAAGCAACACCTTTTGTACAAAACTTGTAGAATTGGTCAAAGTAACTTAAGCTGAATTCCTTTTCAATATGTTCATTAGTGGGACGGCAATGTTTGGAAGCACTGGCGCTGACAGCTCTGAAAGGAGCTCGTCTCGTTATGCGACTTTTCGCTCCTGGAGTCGTCGTTGGACATCATTTAGCAAACCGAACGTGAGAACAATGTTAAATCTACGCTCTGATAAGAATATATCATAGCGGGCGAAAAAATCTCTCAGTCAAACTCAGAAAGATAAAGCGACACTTCAGAGCGAAATCGAATAAATAAAAAAATAAGATCCACTCACTGAGCGACCAGTGACAGAAAATAATGTAGAAGCGAAAAGGAGAGAGAGATGAAATGGGCAGAGATAGTAATAATGAATGGACACAGTGCTTGCCGCAGTGCTGACCGAAAGACAAGATTATCTGTGGGAGCTCGTTTATCTCGATACAGGCTCTCACTCCATATGCACCATGTTTGGAACAAATAATAAGTGAGTTCACTCCGATCTTCATCATGAGTTGATTACGTCCACTTGCCTTTACTAGCAATCGGCCAGATCCTCCTGCCATCATACCCTTTGGTCGAATCCTTTGACTGACTACCTTCGTGTACTAGTGAGGTAGAGACTAACTTATGTGGTCACGCAAAATTTCATTCGCTTCATCAATATAAATGCAAGAGACATCCGATAGATTATCCAGCATCACTACGAAGCACTAACTGATTTTATTGTTGAATCAGGCACTACGTTTGGAAAGTTGAAGCATATGAGCAAATAAAGATGGCTTCTGAGTGATGTCTGTGAAGTCACTGAAGATGGTACATGCATGCAAATGTAATGATTTTCGTTGACAACAGAAATGAAACATCCATAAAGCCGTTATTTATGAATGATATGAGGTGCGGTGTGGATGGAAGGCTGTTGTGAACGTGGCAGTGGCTGAGATACAAAGAGGTTGTTTTCTACTAATGCGTTTGCCAACAGTGGTGTTATATGAGAGGATCCTTTGTTGAGATGTTCATCGTGAAATGGGATGCGGAAGTTGATGCCGTAACGGTTGCCTTGGGTGATGCTATTTGAAATAAATGAGGATGCTTTCATAGAAAGCACGCCTTTCAATAAGTGAGTCGTCTAAATAATTAGCTGATCTCCGCTAAAATAGTTCAATCGTTTGATTTGCTCCTTCCTCGGAGATAAGAATAATTACAGAACCGATCTGCCGCCACATCAAAAAACGCCATAGTCGGAAAATTAACAACCGTGATATATTTCAAACTACGCCGAATAATTTTTTCAGAGCTATGCGGTTCATTACGGTTGGCTTTGGCTCACTAAACGATTTAGATTCAGATTTCGGTTACTTCCTCTGTTTCCCCACCAAAATGCACACCTGCCAGCACATTCTCGCAGGGCTTACATACTTGTGTTATTTCAACATGACATCCTCGTAACAGTGCTATTTTACATGTACTTCAGGTAAAAGCTTCAATGGGTGGAATATGTTCCTCTTTTACCTTGCTATCTACCTAAAAATACAAGAACTTTCGTTTTCGTGTTATTTGAATGCCGAAGAACTTGTTTACCGAGTCGATCATGGTTCGGTTCCGTTTCCCTGAGAAAATTTTTTCAACTGCTGGCATATGTGTCAATACTCCGTGTCCATATGGGAAGTGGTGAAGGGTGAAGCGGTGTATGAAAGTAACCATGCGAGGATTTATCAGCAGCAAAGATTTATTCAAGGAAGTGAACACCAATCGCCGGATAAGCGCAAATGAAGTGCTGTTTTTTTTCATTCTGCACACCTTATGCTCATATTTAAGAATGAGACTTAAACTTTCCAATAATCATTTACTTTGTGAATTCTTCATAATCACATTTTGTCTAGTGATGCGGGATTGTGTTCTCTTGTAGCATCATCATAAGAATTATATCCTGATATTTCTGTCAAAATACTCCGTGTTCATACGATGAATGTCGGCAGTCTTTCCCTATCTATTTTCAAGAATTCAATTTTTCTTCAACCATCTTATTATTTGGGATGGTTTTTGTATTCCACTCCGCTCAAAAACATATCAGCATATGAAATTTCGAAAGCATGGCTGCTATGGAAAAAGGAATAGAGTTGCTAAAATGCTTTCGAATAGCTTTCTTCTTCAGTAGCTTTTCATTGACATGAACTAGCGGTGTGACATGAACACACCCAGTGAGATATTTACTTCATTGATAGTCTTATTAGACCATAGCCTTTGGTTTTATCCTTCTATTTTAGACTCCACTCATTTTCTATCACACCCTCTTGTTGTCGCAGACATGGGAACTGCGCAGTATGACGGCTCGCATTTCTCCTTATATGCAATGGTGGATCATCTCGAAATTGCGCAACAATGTTCCTTTGTGAGGGACGATGCAGAAATCTGTTACGCTGTGTTTGTCCTCTCTTATTTTGATGCGTTTGCGGTTTTGTTGTTTACGTTTTAACGTTCGTTTAACAGCTAAGTGATCGCGCAGTGTCGTTTTTTTCGAGGTCAGGTTTATTGTTGAAAGACCGGAACCTTTCCTTGAATAACCGTTTCTAAAGTCCATAATCATGAGCGAAAATGATCCGGTGAACTATCCAAACGACTGCTGTTGATATGTGGTCTCTTAGACTGAACAGCCTGTTTGTCAATAAAACTCTGCCCTTTCCTAGTGTTCTTTTGACACTACCCATGTGCTGTAATGTCTCCTCATATCTAGTAACAAATTCATTGACGAGAACAAAAGCTGTTGTCTTTATGAGCTTGAGTGATTTAGCAGTTGCAATTAGCAGTAAGTAAGTAATAATGCATAGGGAGGTTTGTCCTGCAGCGATGAATAAAGTTGCTTAAGTTGGTATAACTGAAAAAATCACAGTAAGAAGCCAGTGACACGAAATAATAAGAAAGTGTTATTACAATGGCGCATTTCGATTGCACGACGGAATTCCACTACGCTTTATGCCATGAAGCATGACATTCCACCGAATCTCGACTGAAGCTCTTTAGAGCGACCTGAGCAGTTAGGGAAGCATCTATTCGATTGCCGTACTTCTCCTGCCTGCGCTCTTTAAAAGAGCAATGCTGCAAGTGATGCATAACCGATTGTTGATCCAACTTAGTGTGTTGCTGCGTAGCCGATTTTATGTGACTTACTTTAAATTTGATTTCCTTTTGAGCTCATTTCTTTATCGCTCCTATGGACAACGATCATTCTGATCTGGCCTAATTAATCTTGAAAAAAATGCCCCTTTCTCAAAGTACATCTTTACTGCTTCTTTGCAGCGTAAAGGAAACCAGGACTCTGTTTCCCAGCCTGCTTCAGTTTCACTGTGGCCAGTTGGAGGATGCAAATTGCTTTCATCTTAGTAATTTTATGTAACCTTTTCACTAACTCAGTTCATTTCAAAGCCTGAGCGCTTTCGACTTCTCATCGCAGAGTGATGATAGACTGAGGTCTGCAACAGCCGTTCTGTGTCCTTATTGTTTTGAGCAAAGTTTTGGAGTTTTTGTAGTTCCATTACTTTGCAACAGTTCAGTGTCGTGAAGAGTATCATATCACTTTGGTAAATTGCAATCAGTAATTTAATGACGGTTTGTAATGTGTCAGTTTTTATGGGAACCTTGTCAGGAATGCATCTTTAGGAAATGCGGTCTTCGAGATCTCTCTTATCCTCAGAAAATTTGTGGAAACCTGCCGAGAGTAGCCCGCAACATGGTCATTCTGGCATATTACAAAATGCCTAAAATTATTCGTGGGATATGTGAAATGAGCTAGTGGTTACTGGTGGAATGTTATTAAACGTTTAACATCAACTATAAGGGTAGGGAATGATAGCTGGACGCTCCAGTGTCAGCATCTCCACTGTGCAATCGTACGCGGAAGAAACAAATTGCGAAGCGGCAGCAATGGTTTAGTAATTGAGCCAGCAAAACCTTCCACTACTGGCAGCAGTGGATGCAACCACAACCATGACTGTGTTTTTCGTATTGAAGCGAGACTAACTGACCGTCTTTCATGGATTGAGCCAATCAAGCCTGAGTGTTTTTTTCGTATTGAAACATCGTTTCATTTTGTTAAAGAAACTCATCTCGAAAGGAATGCTGCAGAGATTTGGACAAAATTTATGGCCCTTCTTGGTGGGAAAGGGTAATGAATCAAATTTATGATGAAATATGCAGATAGCGATGTGAATAAGTTCCGGCGATGCGAATATTGTGCACCTCGTTCCGGCTTCTTTAAAAGAGAAAATATGCGGTTTGCGATTTTCTGAAGAAGCAGACACTTCAGGTAGTTAAGAGATCAGGTTTTTTGAAAAGACAGATTTCTTCAAGAACGGACATCAACCGCTTTGCAAACTGACTCGATTTTTGGCATGGGGTGAAACCGAAAAATCGCCCAGTTCATCTCAACATGAGAGTGAATCAAACGATCAGAGTTTACCAGTAACGACATGGAGAATTTAATTTGCCCAGTGAGTTTGACAGACCGAGTAATGATCAACAGCTAAGCCCTTCGTTTGGCCAACGTTGGCGAGGCATTAGTACTTGCCGTTGCTTCGCATAAGCTCGCGTTCTAGGACCTCTATGGCTGAACCCGTTTCGTTATAACAGTAGCATTCTATGAATTCCCTGCCATTCTTCCGAAGTCAGAGCTGTAGGGGGTCATCTCCTTCCTTCAGGAGTTCATTTCACGAAATTTTACTGCTGTGACTCCTTAATTTTTTTCGATATTAAAAGCAAACTCCAAGAAGATGCTGCTGTTTGGAGGGCGTCTGACTAAGAATGGCCTCCAGCAGTTTCGAATGAAGGTCCTGGTATTGTTGAATGCGGCCTATCGGTTCTGAAATCATCGCTTAGTTCGTGATTCACAGCTTTGTTTCGGCTAATTACTTGTATGACTCAAAAACCGGATCTCGTTAGCAGCCATAGACTTCGACGTGCGGTTGTTTTAGCAAGGGTTTCGTAGTGTCTTCAGAGGTTCCTCAATTCAATCAGTATGCACATGTCAGGATTCTGCGACTCAATCCTTCTCGCAATCACAGATCAGTTTGCAGACGCCTTTGATTTTCTCTGCGTTCTGAGTTTATTGTGTGGGCAGACTGTACACCATATATGGGGCATGACTTCTCAGATATTATTTAGAAGGCTAATTCCTTCTCAGGGATGTAGATGGTGTTGCTGTTTCTTTTCAGCAATCATGAGGGTGTGTCTAGCAGCCTATATGCTTCGTCTTCTTGTCAAAACATTGCACAGGCGTGCAAGTGATTCAGCGTCTAGACTTTCGATTTGTTTCTGACTCCTTTGCCTGGATTCGCATACTTCAGTCATCAGTAGGTGACTTATCAGCCTATCCGCATTGTTAGTCAAGATCAATCAATTTATCATTCAGTTATTTGTCTGTCGTTTTTACATATTTACACTCTCGAAAGATCGTTCCCTGACATTGACTGTTAGCGATTTATTTGATAAATGTTGTTGGCGAGAAGGTCAATGGAGTGCAGACAATCGTAAGGCGAACGCGCAGCGACCGTGCAAAATTTCTGCTTCATTGTCTTGTGGAGTGCACCGAATATGGGAATAAATTACTATGATTTAAATGCAAAAATAGAAACGATGTGAGTTTCGCTTTGTGCTTACTGAACATTTTCGATATCTTGGCAACGTTTTTCTCGCTTTATACACACCAAATTCATTTTTTGTTTTTTAAAAAGCAAACTGGTTTGCTAAGCAGGGTATTCAACTAAGCATTATTCTATATGATGTGATTTCTATGAAATGAGAAGACTACCAAGCCGTTATTTTATCAGCAGGAAGACAGATATGTTTTGAGAAAGAGACAGTTTGTTCAAGATTAATTAGGCCAGATCAGAATGATCGTTGTCCATAGGAGCGATAAAGAAATGAGCTCAAAAGGAAATCAAATTTAAAGTAAGTCACATAAAATCGGCTACGCAGCAACACACTAAGTTGGATCAACAATCGGTTATGCATCACTTGCAGCATTGCTCTTTTAAAGAGCGCAGGCAGGAGAAGTACGGCAATCGAATAGATGCTTCCCTAACTGCTCAGGTCGCTCTAAAGAGCTTCAGTCGAGATTCGGTGGAATGTCATGCTTCATGGCATAAAGCGTAGTGGAATTCCGTCGTGCAATCGAAATGCGCCATTGTAATAACACTTTCTTATTATTTCGTGTCACTGGCTTCTTACTGTGATTTTTTCAGTTATACCAACTTAAGCAACTTTATTCATCGCTGCAGGACAAACCTCCCTATGCATTATTACTTACTTACTGCTAATTGCAACTGCTAAATCACTCAAGCTCATAAAGACAACAGCTTTTGTTCTCGTCAATGAATTTGTTACTAGATATGAGGAGACATTACAGCACATGGGTAGTGTCAAAAGAACACTAGGAAAGGGCAGAGTTTTATTGACAAACAGGCTGTTCAGTCTAAGAGACCACATATCAACAGCAGTCGTTTGGATAGTTCACCGGATCATTTTCGCTCATGATTATGGACTTTAGAAACGGTTATTCAAGGAAAGGTTCCGGTCTTTCAACAATAAACCTGACCTCGAAAAAAACGACACTGCGCGATCACTTAGCTGTTAAACGAACGTTAAAACGTAAACAACAAAACCGCAAACGCATCAAAATAAGAGAGGACAAACACAGCGTAACAGATTTCTGCATCGTCCCTCACAAAGGAACATTGTTGCGCAATTTCGAGATGATCCACCATTGCATATAAGGAGAAATGCGAGCCGTCATACTGCGCAGTTCCCATGTCTGCGACAACAAGAGGGTGTGATAGAAAATGAGTGGAGTCTAAAATAGAAGGATAAAACCAAAGGCTATGGTCTAATAAGACTATCAATGAAGTAAATATCTCACTGGGTGTGTTCATGTCACACCGCTAGTTCATGTCAATGAAAAGCTACTGAAGAAGAAAGCTATTCGAAAGCATTTTAGCAACTCTATTCCTTTTTCCATAGCAGCCATGCTTTCGAAATTTCATATGCTGATATGTTTTTGAGCGGAGTGGAATACAAAAACCATCCCAAATAATAAGATGGTTGAAGAAAAATTGAATTCTTGAAAATAGATAGGGAAAGACTGCCGACATTCATCGTATGAACACGGAGTATTTTGACAGAAATATCAGGATATAATTCTTATGATGATGCTACAAGAGAACACAATCCCGCATCACTAGACAAAATGTGATTATGAAGAATTCACAAAGTAAATGATTATTGGAAAGTTTAAGTCTCATTCTTAAATATGAGCATAAGGTGTGCAGAATGAAAAAAAACAGCACTTCATTTGCGCTTATCCGGCGATTGGTGTTCACTTCCTTGAATAAATCTTTGCTGCTGATAAATCCTCGCATGGTTACTTTCATACACCGCTTCACCCTTCACCACTTCCCATATGGACACGGAGTATTGACACATATGCCAGCAGTTGAAAAAATTTTCTCAGGGAAACGGAACCGAACCATGATCGACTCGGTAAACAAGTTCTTCGGCATTCAAATAACACGAAAACGAAAGTTCTTGTATTTTTAGGTAGATAGCAAGGTAAAAGAGGAACATATTCCACCCATTGAAGCTTTTACCTGAAGTACATGTAAAATAGCACTGTTACGAGGATGTCATGTTGAAATAACACAAGTATGTAAGCCCTGCGAGAATGTGCTGGCAGGTGTGCATTTTGGTGGGGAAACAGAGGAAGTAACCGAAATCTGAATCTAAATCGTTTAGTGAGCCAAAGCCAACCGTAATGAACCGCATAGCTCTGAAAAAATTATTCGGCGTAGTTTGAAATATATCACGGTTGTTAATTTTCCGACTATGGCGTTTTTTGATGTGGCGGCAGATCGGTTCTGTAATTATTCTTATCTCCGAGGAAGGAGCAAATCAAACGATTGAACTATTTTAGCGGAGATCAGCTAATTATTTAGACGACTCACTTATTGAAAGGCGTGCTTTCTATGAAAGCATCCTCATTTATTTCAAATAGCATCACCCAAGGCAACCGTTACGGCATCAACTTCCGCATCCCATTTCACGATGAACATCTCAACAAAGGATCCTCTCATATAACACCACTGTTGGCAAACGCATTAGTAGAAAACAACCTCTTTGTATCTCAGCCACTGCCACGTTCACAACAGCCTTCCATCCACACCGCACCTCATATCATTCATAAATAACGGCTTTATGGATGTTTCATTTCTGTTGTCAACGAAAATCATTACATTTGCATGCATGTACCATCTTCAGTGACTTCACAGACATCACTCAGAAGCCATCTTTATTTGCTCATATGCTTCAACTTTCCAAACGTAGTGCCTGATTCAACAATAAAATCAGTTAGTGCTTCGTAGTGATGCTGGATAATCTATCGGATGTCTCTTGCATTTATATTGATGAAGCGAATGAAATTTTGCGTGACCGCTAAGTGGGTGGATAATTAGCATATGAAAGCACTGAAATCTTCATGAACGTAAATGTTGAGGATGTGGTTGAGGAACAGCTTACTGCTTGATGAGGAGTCAGCCATCGATATTTAATTCAGTATTTGTTCGAAAGGGAACAATTGCTGCCTCTCCAAAATTCCCGCGGATACAACGGGTTATCGTTGCCGTGATCTGAGCCTCTTCGTTCAGCCCGTCTTCCGTTTCAAGCAGTATTTGAATTGTGTGAAACATCTTGCAGTATGAAATTCTGTAGGTTTTAAAGGTTTTGCAATTCAATATTCGCCTCTTTCTCTCTATCTATAGACTGCAAATTTTTTTTGTATGGACTAAAGTGAAAGGCATCGTGAGGATCCTAAGACGTGCTGAGAGTAGAGAAAATTTCCTTCTATTCACTTCAAATGGCGATTTTACGGAGACTCCAAGTTAATCAACGCTATATGAACATTCTTTTATTTTGAAGACTGATTTATGAAAAGAAAATTATTTCGCTATTGTTTACGTCTCTTTATGCTTCACAATGGAACCACATAACGAATGCGTTTACTTCACTGATTGTCAAACTATTCAAACGCATCGATTTTGTCTCCGTTTCGTTGAGTGCTTTAAATGTTATTTGCATGTAAAACTATGAGTGGAGTTGGCAAGAAAAATAAACACTAAGCTCAAATGCTCTTGATCAGTGGGATTATTTCTGAGTGCTTCTTGTTGGAAAATCCTAGCACCGCTATCTCTTGTCATATGAATAGTGAGTGCACTGACTAACTTTTGCATGAAGTTTCCTTCGCTGCCTTAGCAGTTTGCATTAATAAAAGGGCATTCTGCATATTTTCACAAATATTGCTGCGTTCCTAACATGGAGAAATGCTCTTGATTTAACTGTATTATTATTTACCTGATTTAATCGATTTGCCGTTTAAAAGAAACATATCAAAACGGTGGAAATGCGAATGAATGCCACACTTCAGAAGCAAATTCATATTCGACATGCTATTAAACTTCCATTCACAAGAAAAGTGCGAACAAATTCTGTGAGCGTTGTTTCTTTGAACAAAGCAATATTTTCTCAGTAATTCTGATATTCCACAGTGGATGAAGTTTGTCCTTTTCTGCGCTCTTTAACGAAACTCTGTCGGAATTAGTCAGATCATCCCTGTACTTATTTTGCACTTCTTGGAGCAGTATCAGTCTTCAAGCATTACTCCAATCTTAGGTCTAATTAAAAAAATAGTATGATCTCTCAGACTTGACTCTATGGTTCAGACGAAACGTTATGTACAGAAACCTATTTGAACATCAAATGAACGCACGAAACGGAAATGAAAGAAAGCAGAACCGTCTATCATTGGAACGGAAGATCGCGGACGATTTTCCACTGTTGCAGTTATTGCTCATCGCTTACTTCCCTATTCGTAATAAAATACAAAACAATTCGATCAGATAAGATCAATTACTAGCGTATGAGATTTGCGTTCGTTTCAAGTCAAAAAGGAGTAATAACTGTAGCGCTAGGAACACCGAGTAGATCAAGGCAAAATTTTAACAAAGTTGTGGTAGAACTCTAGTGACGCAACTCTATTATTTCATCATATGAACACATTTGTTTGGCAAATGCGTGGCGGATTTGAGCATTATGAATTTGAAGAAAGTGCTTTTGATGGATTTCTAAACGTCTTTCTGTGAAATCAATATGCTATCGTCTGCAGCGAAGGATACGAATCTGCAGGAATGAGCCCTTCTTTGGGGTTAATCCGAAGAACGGATGAGATGACCATTTCTTCCATGAGCGGAGTCTTGGTTTACATCTACGCGCAATTCGCTCTAGCATATGTTTCTACGTTGCCCATTTTTCACCTCATATCTGAATTGCCTAGTTTGTAAACTAGGAGTTGCGCTGAAATTAGTGCTAAAACGGTTGTAAGATAAAAACTGTTATAGTCTTGTCGAAAGTGAAGCGATATCATTTTACATTGCACAGCATAGTATGAAAGCTTCCAGTGAGTTTGAACATGCAGGTGCGGTTGTACGCCTCAAAAAGTTCCATCTATTCAGACATACCAAATGATCAAGGGTCGATTACGCAGGTTTTCGAACAAAGAAGCACCATAGCAAGTTGGTCGTGATCGATCATCGATAGCTCAGAACTTTAACGGTGCGACGTGCCCTGAAGAATATGTATGCAAGAGCAGGTTTCCATTCACACTTTGTTGAAATTGCTTCTCATGCGCTCATTTTAATGCGTCCTATGCGAATTTCTGCGAGTGGATCGTGCTGGAAGCTGGTAGAAAGATATCTTCACTATTGCGTGTTTCGAATCCACCTATAGAATTTTTGGATTTGCCATATCCTCCACTAAAATTTATTTGTACAGCTGGCAAAACGTACTGTCGATAAACGATGTAGGCATGCAATCGATGACACTTCAAAAAGCTAAGTCATTGTTTCTGATTGAGGAATTACTGCGTCATTGGTTCTTGATTAGCTGCACCGCTGGCCTCCCTAACCTATTGGATCCCAGGAGGCACCTCCTATCTCGGTTTCTTTTACTTCTCCACTCACTGAAAATAGGTGAACGTGTGCCTGCATATCGCATTATGTTATGAATATTGGAGTTCATAAATATTAAATTCCGACTTCTAACACTATACGAACCGCTCCCAATTTTCAATTTTCTCCAGGGGTGTTGCTGATAATGTGCGTTAATTTCTTATATCATCAGCTTCATGTTTCAAATAGCTCCACTCACAGCTAAACATGCAGTTAAAATTTCACTTTGATTGGTGCATACATTGAGCGAAGGAAACAATGAGAACAATTCTGGCACAACGTCTTCACTGACAGCAGCAAGTGGAGATACGGATAAAAAAGCTTTCTTATTCTTTAAGGGAAGCATCTTGCTAGGATAACCTTGCCAATGCTATGATGTCACAATCGGCGGTATTATTTGGATTCAGTAAGCAAACTAGAAATGGTGCATGATAGAAGCCTGCCAATTCCTAGTAGCGGCAACGGCTCATTCGAAATTTCATTCATATGCAAGCTGTGCATCGCGCACTGTCAGCGGTCACAACGAATGCGTATTTCCTTTTTTTGAGGGCAACGAAGTCGCACAACTTTTGAATTGCATCATCGATTTCAAAGTGATTGTTGACCCTTCACTCCTAATTAATTGATCGTATTGCTTTGATAACCTACGATTACACATGGCAGCCATGTACATCTGATCACTTTCTCACAGTTTGTTTTTCATCACCCACCTTTTATTTCTCTGTTGTCGTCGTTCTTCCTCCCTTTCTTTCCCTTCCTCCCTCCCCTCACATTCCCCCTCTTCTCGCCTTCCTCTCCTCCCTCCTTCTTCCTTCTCTCCCTCCTCATCCGTCTCCCTCATACTCTTTTCGCTCTCCTTTCCTATATTTCTTCGTTCCTCGGGAGCGAAAAATGAAGAGGCAATCAGAAGGACAAAGGTCATCACCGCACACTGATACCACTTCAAGCAAAGGTTGATGAAAACATTGCTGCCTGCTTGCAAAAAATTTCTCTTATCGTAATATAGTGTTGCTTATTCAAGTTAATTCGAATGGCTATTTAGGCTCATTCCTGCGTGTGGATATTGAGGCACGCATCAGAATAGAAACGTTTCATTATTGACTCTGAACTACGTTCATCGTTCATTCGCCCTTTAACAGATCAGAAATTTGGTGCAACTGCAAAGTTATATAGCGAAAAAAATATATATATATATGCCCATTTACGAGTACGCTTGGCTCCATGACTTGTTATTGCTAGAGCACCTTTCATAGTGTCAGTAACTTAATCGAATAACCGCAGATACGAGTGCGTTTACCACTTCGTTCTCATATTATTTACCGGAACCTTGTACATGCATCTAAATTGATATTAGCATCGTTCTTTTTCGATGCCTTGATTTCTGAGATCGACATTGTTCATCTGTACTTCGCGAGTTGCATGTCAAAATTGTTTGTTCTACTTATTGCTGCCCAACGGCATACAGTATCATCATTTTTCGACACGTCATTGAGGCACGCATCAGAATAGCAACGTTTCAGCAATATTACGTTGTGAATTCGGGGAAATATATGTAAAAGAACGAAAAAAAGTAACTAAATACGGGGGCTCGTTGACGAATAGTTAAAGCATAGCTTTTGCTGATTGTTATATCGTATTTGCTAGAGAACTTTTTCAGCCCCGTCACTTAGCAAATTCGCCAAGGATGTGCGTGGACAACTTACAAATAGCTGCTTTGGAAGCTCGAGTACATATTGCATTTAAGTGTTGTTGGAATTGAAGGAGCTATTCATATTAAATAATAACAGCGATATACTGGGCTAGATTAAATTGCGAGCATATTCCTAATATCGTAATTTTTCAACGTCAAACCGATGAATTTCAGCGCTGCATTCGTTTCCTTATTTTCAGCAATGTTCGAGACGTGCATCTTGGAGAGCGTCGGAAAACTGAATAAAACATGGCTAGAAATGCGGCTTGCCGAAGGATGCAACTGTACCATTGTGAGGGACATAAATATGCTCATGACACTGCATTGCGAGTCCTTCCCCTTTGAACATGAAGTTCCCGTACAGATGTTCTATATTTTTATTTTTACAGCTATCATCGTCCTCGCACTTTGTGGCAACTTCACTGTTATCTGGTAGGTTCTTGCAGTGATGGTTCCTTCACTAAGATATTGTCTGTTATTCTACCGTTCGCAACTAACGAATCTTTCATCTTTCGAATAAAGGGATCCCGTAGGCAACGACAGGCTAAATTGAGTGCTTTACTCGCGAAATGTAGTCTCTCAATTGCAGTTTTTAGACGGTGAAACGTCTTTCAACTCACTGACGTAGTTTATACCTCGTTGCTTTAGTGCATCTATTATCGGGTTGATCGGAATAAAGTGTTAACACACATTATTGCAGTGCAAAAGAACTTTTAAACAGACACTCGTATATACTACTGCTTTAAATTCCTAGGAAAGCGCATTTTACTAGCTCCTGAATTTTTTTGAAATATGCCGCACTTTGTGGACGTATCCAGTAGTGACAGTTTGAAGTATCTTGTAACGGTAACAGCTACCAGTGGTCGTTTCAAGGGTTTTCGAAACTCTTGAAATATTCGCTGTGAAAAAATATTCCACAAAAAAGTGCTCTGATGATGCATCGAAAGAAACAGCGAGGATAACTGAAATCTTATAGGATTGTGCTTTGTCATGAACGCATGCGAACGGTGACCAATTATTATTTGCTAAATTTGGCGATATCTGATGCGACAATATCGATCTTCAATACGGGCTTCTCGTGGTCCTACAATTTTTACTATATATGGATATTCGGTTCAACATATTGTGCAATTAGCAATCTAATGGGTATCGCACCCATATGTGCAAGTGTCTTTACGATGATAGTTATGAGTGTTGACAGGTGAGCCGAGAAGCTTCCTATACTATAGAGTGTCATTCAAATGTTCCGCCCTGTTGCATTCTTAATTGCGTTTTCACGGAGTTGTTTGCTTCCCGTCCACGCAAAATGGCTTCTCCATTAATCCTGAGACAAACGATACGCAGTCAATAAATCTGCGTCGCCGTTATTTAGCGAAATTTCATCAAACTACTTTCACCTATCAGCTTTTCTCAGAAATTCTGGACAGTTTGAGCGTTTCGATTAGAATCTCAGAAAAAACTTCACACCGATAAATGAAACGATTCCTATGTCAAAATTCGTTGACAACACAAAATAAATTCAGCTTTGGAGAAAAATTAGAGTACACCTGTAATGGACGACGTTGTTACTCGAATTGAGCGATATTGATACACCACCTCACGCTAGTTTTTTCAAGGAAAATGCATTTTTTGATGAAGAACGCCAACCGGACTCTTAGGAGTCGTTTGCTGCACAACATCTGTTCAAAAGCCTATTCAAAAGAAATTGATCTAAATCAGCAGTTGCGTATATTTGTCAATTTTTATTGGTTCCCCAATGGGGATGAGAAATGAGCGCAGATTTTTGAATAACTCAGCAATATTAATGAGTGTTGCCCTATACTGCTGAGGAAGTATATGCAAGAGATACTGAATTCTTCCTTCTTTTTTCAGATACGTCGCAATAGTGCACCCACTGAAACGTCGGCTTGGACGTCGTGCGACAGTGACGGCAATCATCTGTATTTGGATTTTAGCGATTGCTTGTGGCTTACCCGCCCTATTGGCGTCAAAGCAAGAACTCAACTATTTTGTCGATGCAGCTAACGAGATTTTTGTTGATCCTGTTTGTTTAGCGGACAACTTCCCCGATGGCAACGCTCTTACGAGTCAACTTTTTGGACTGCAAGTCACTTTAAACTCTCAGTGATACACAACATGAAACATTAAAGAAGCATAGAACCACAATGATATAGTAACATATGGTTCAAGGACACGATCAACTACCATTGACTACGCTAGACATTCGACGTGATGTACACATCCTTTTCGTGCGTTTTTGAAACAGTAATCGCAAACGGTCGTTCATAGCGAATGCCTGAAAATCGCAAATACATTATTAGTGAAAGCTGAGACTGCCAAATCTGTGCTAGAGTGAACAGAAGTGGAGAAAGAGTGACCAAGATAATCTTTGAAACAGTCACACCGATATGCAGAAATGACGGAGAAAACATAAGCAATTCTGGCTGTAGTCAGCGATCGTGCACCGTCTTAAAAACTAATGATTCTCTCACACTATCTCGCTGCTATTTCTGTGCTTAGAAACATTAGAAATACTCCAAGGTCGTAAATTAACATATGCGCTTGCAATCCAAAAAATGTATAAGATTTTTTGCGTTCTAGAGAACCTAGTACTCACTTTTTTTGCTAGAAGTAGAGTCTCCTCTACTAGAGGTATTCTCTCGGAGATCTTCAGTTGAAAGATGAGAAAAGCGGGGAAAGCCACTCAAGGATCACAGAGATAGAACATTCAAAACATATGTTCATTTGCAAAGCAATTTATGAATTGCACAGTATTAGCGGAGGGGCCATTTGTTCGCCGTGGAAACTAGTGTTCCGCCATGGCTGTGACTTGAAGTGCATTTCCGCACGGATTTACTTTGTTACCGTACTCAGTTAAATGTAAATAACATTCCATCCACAGTTCAAAAGTTTAAAATTTATACCTTATTAAGAGAGGAACAGTTTCTTTGTACAATATTAATAAGATAGGTAAAACTGCTCAAAAATCACTTAAGAACACTAAACGAGCTGATCATTTGGGATCAAAGATAAAAATCAAAATGCGAGGGCATCTGAAAACAGTGCGCATCCAATTGCCTCTCTGTGAAGGGAGAGGAGGAAGAATGAGGATAAGGGGGCTTACGCCGATGATCATCCGACTGTCACAGCCTATCCTCATTTTAGGCGAAAAAAATGTGTTATGCCCCAACGTCGGAATGCTGCGAAGTTTACAGGTCGACTAAGCAGCTTATTTAAAATGACTGTGTGAAACCAGCCACTGACTTTGAATGGAATCGAGGGACCAGAGGGATGAAACAGTCCTTGTTAATTAGGCTGATATTTGTGTGATGATTATCGTTATGCTCTTTTCAGGTACAATAATATATTAATGATTCTTAATTATGCTTTGCCATTAGTCGTCCTCATCTTTACATATGGTCGTGTCGTCGTAGTGTTGAGGAAGAGTGAGACCATTGGCGACACACGGCATCAGGAAAATATCAACGCAAAGCGTCGTGTAGGCGATTTATTTTATTGTTGCCAACCTTGAATGAATAATCCACCTATAATCCTTGCATGCGTTAAAAGTTACGGACCTCCTAAGGTCACTGGGAGACGAAAACGAGTTTTTAGATCTTTGAGGCAGTTTCTGAATAGTGCAAGTTCCAGTCGAGATTGGAAGAGTTCATCATAGGAAGGTCACGATTCGTATCATTATATGTGAACGCACCCAAGCTTGGGAAGCATTCGCTCCTCAAATTCAAATGAAGCACATAGATTTTCCCAAGCATATAGATCTTCTCACAGTCTTGACTACTAACCAGATCCACTAAAATCATTGTGCAGGGCGTGAAAATCTATAGTAGAAGTAATCTCTTAAATGCCAGCAGATTTTGTGTCTGAAACATCGTTCATATCGATCAAAGAGGGAAATGGTCCTGGGAAGTTTCCTTGAAGAACAGCATCGAACAACTGTCGTGGCTTTTCAAGAAGGATTCTCCTACTTTCATCGCTAATGAATCCTTTATAAAAAATCATTCTGCGTATCTCATTCCACTTTTGGAATGTTTGCAGGACGATGCAAATGCTTCACTATATGGTCATGAGAAAGGTGGGAAATAACAATGGAGGACTTAGGAGCTTCATGAGAAATGTGTTTTAGAAAGGATTTTTAATGAAAAGAAATGAATAAATTCCTGCTGCTTTCAGACGTTTGTTTTAGCGCAGGATACAGGACGCAGGATCCTTTTCATTCAGATAGGGTTGCTGAAATAATATACGGAGGCAAAGAAAACAATTTTAGTTGGGTGCATGCATATTTAGCAATATTGTGCACGCACTCTTAATTTTGTTACCGAAACGTTAAATAAACTAATATCTTCTGAATTCCGGCGCACATATTTAATCAGATGTGTGCGAATATTCTTCGGGTTCATCATCCCTATTCATATCTTTATTAATTCTACCTTCGCTATGTTGCATATATCACCACTACCTTCGCTTGATCTCCTCATTCCACTTGAGAATCTTACATATGTCTACAGAAAAACATCTTCAACATATGCTAAGATGGCGAGCTGCTGCTTCATTTTCTGTTCAAGCTCTAGGCGGGTGTAGTATGTATATGTCGATCGACCGAGACATTTGTGCAATTTGGTTTCTTTATGAGCGCTTTTACAAACATGATTTAAATGTTTTTTCATAGAAAAATTGCTCGTTTTTCCTTTTCTGCACTAAATATGTCATAGGTTCTGCGCCAGGCGAATATAGTGATTGTTATGCAATGCAAAGACTGAAAACGCTTGCACGCTCTTCAGGTGAAATTGAAGGCCGGAAAATTTTTATTGACGAAGTTTGCGACAGCAAGTGCAGCACAGCAAAAATGGGCTTTATGAGGCTGCTTACTGATCAGGGATTCCTTATCAAAATCCTAGCTCTCCATACTTCCTTCACTCCCCGACTTGCTCATTCAGAATGTGACACTGCGGCAATGCGTGAGCAAGCTCCAAGGGTTGTTCTCAAAATGGTAAAATGTGATGAAATTTCAGTAGACCTACTGATATGCCTTCTGCGTTGGTTCATCTTCAGTTATATGGTTACTATTCTTCCATTACCAGTGCGTCTATTGACACTCGTCGCCATGTTATATTAACTGAGAGCAGCAGCTTGAGCGAATCTGCTGGGTTTTTCTTAAATGTCGAAAAGAACCGATATGAATTCATGAAGTGATAATTAAATGACTGTGATCTCATCGGTCGAGTGTAACGTTATTTTCAGGCTGCAAATATGCTCGCACTTGTGGTGTTCATTTTTATGTTCCTATGGTTTCCTTATCAACTCTATTTCTCGGTGCTCTATAGTCATTTGGGCTCAAATTTCGATAGGAAAACTTCATTGTATATTTACTTAAATATTTATTGGCTCGGAATGAGTTCGACAGTTTTTAATCCAATTATTTATTACTTTATGAACGAACGGTAAGTAAGATTATTATCCATCCTTCGTTCAAACAACGAATTTTCTAGTGGCCAGATAGTGGCCAGAAGAATGGTGCCATGCGGCACTTATACGAATATTACAGTACCTTTACAGCGTATTGAAGTTATTCTCTCAGGGTAACGGTTGCCTTTGAAATTTTATTCGGCTCAATAGATGAGCTAAATCTGCCGATGAAAATTTTTCAGTAGAAACCACATTAAGCGCACAAATATTTGGTTTTTGTACATTGCCATTATAAGCGAAGTTTCCTACCAGTGACAACGTTAGGGAGTCCACACTAAATTTAACGGACCGTCACTCCCACGAGCAGCTAACCCGAATTCCTTCAAGTCTAGGTCGAGTCTAGGTCTCTAGAGTGTTTTTAAGAAAATGCGGTAATAAAAAAGCTCGCAGTGAGTTAAGAAAAATGCATTCCCAAAGCGGCATTACTACAATTTAGTAGATTCTTTTCACTCAAAAATGAAAGCTATTTAGCAGTCAATGAGAGCAGTGAAAGTGTTGAATTGACGAAATCGTTTATTTTATTTCAGTTTTCAGTCGGTTTTGGAGGAGTTTGTGACGTCTCTCCAACGTCCACCTCAGAAATACTGAGAAAAACAATGTCCTTCTTAATGCTTAGCCATTTGCATCAATCCTATTTGACGTTTTAAATCGACAAATCTAATAGGCAGTTTCTTCAAAGAGACAGCACTAGCAGTATGGCCTCAATAAGGCGTAAATCCATCGTTGATCATCTAGTTATATTTTGCAAGCGTCACCACTGCTGACTGGAGGTCTCGCATAAACTGTCAGCGCTCTGCCGCCGAAAGTTTTCTCTACCAAAGTTATGTTGTATTTCGATCATGACAGTAACGACTTCATTCATACTTAAAAAACAATGCATTGCAGATTTCGTTTGGGATTCCGTTATGCATTTCGATGGTTACCATGCGTCAACGTAACGTATCGTGAATATGAGGCATTGTTCAAACCGAGAAGCAATCAACGTCGATCGAGGACACTCTCGGCGACACGAATCATTACTACTCCTCATTTTGATTCACCCATCCCTACAGTACTCTAACTAAGCCGACATTGCCTCAGTACTAGAATATCTCATTTGTGTACAAAGTGTAACAGTTTGCGCTGTTTCGCCCAATTGTTTGCATCGTTCATTGCTTAAGGTAAGTTTAGACTGCATTTCAGGGCAAAACTCTTATGGAGTAGTTGATGTGCAGCATAGCTATTAACGCCAAAAGGAGGCTAAAAATTAAGATCATTCGTGATGGGCTTTATCATTATTATCACCAGAAGTCCAAACTCTTCAACAAAAAGAAACTCACATCAGATCTCGAAAACTTTTCTGAGCCAATATCGGAAATGTAAGCTGTTAAGCCATAAAGCTTCAGGAACCCCATTTTCGTTCATAGAGGCGCTAACTGTTTAAGATTTAATTAAATTTCTTTAGCTCTGGAACGATTTTAAAGGCGCCGGTTCTTTTCTTACCTAAATCAGTCAAAAGGTGGGAAAAGTGGAAATTTTATCGCCATCCTTGAACGTTCCGCATTTCCAAGACATGTCGCAAAAAAGTCATTGCATCGCTGACTTACTGAGCGTTTCTCCCCTCTCCATGTGCTGCGTGTGTCGCGATATCTTTACTCCAGTATCAGAGATCTGTGCACATGTGTGCTAAAATTTTGTGGATAAAATGTGGGTCCACTGTATGCACTACGCAGGCTGCGTTTTAATAATATAAGCGCATTTTAAGGCTCCTTTCTTGTTATGTCTTGACAACTATCCGTAAAAAATATGCTTTATGGGTTTTGGTCTTGTAGAATGGGTTTTGATGAATTTCTGCTAGCAAAGCACGTCGCATCGACTTCGCGTGTATAAATACAAATGTAATTATATATTTATATACCTGTCTGCCGTTTGGTACGCCAGCTCTAACTTGGAGGCCACCAAACCTAAAGTCACAATAATGCGTGCTAGGAAAAATGGTCAATCAGCGTTGAAAATAAATTTGTATATTCAGAAACACATAAAAAATACGCAGCTTCTTCTTTTTCATTACGGTTAGATGGCACTTTTGCGCTGACAATTTTTTGTAGAAAACTCGAAGAGTTTAACGAATATTTAGAAAATGGGTGTATATTGCATATAACCGACTAACTGCCAAATGGAACTGAAAATTCGGTAATCGCCATAAAAATGCAGTTTCGCTTATGAGGGGTCTGAGAATATGATTTGAAAATGATTATGATGCGATTTGCTCGAATTGCGCCAATGTTGAGATCTCCTTCAGCTACTTCAGATGATAAGAATTTGGCATTACATAGCACGGTGCTATCGATATGAGGTATACTTGTGTGAATGATGAAGCACTCTTGAAGAATTTGTATCATCTTTGAAGTCATTGTTTCGCATCTTATCGTCCTTTGTTGTTTCTTTGATTGTTATGACATTTAAAAATATAGAGAACTGACCTACATCGAACCGATCATTTGAAAATTTGCGCTTTGTGTGGCAGAATAAAGAATTATATGTAATCAAATTTAGGGTATCTTTAACGAGGGCTTCCGCAATACCTCTTCGTTCACGCGAAACCAACAGCACTCTGTTTGGTACAAACTATGTGGCAAACTGTCTCTCAGTGCCTTAGTTTACTACTCATCATTTCCTCACTGTTTTTGGTCTATTTCTTTTAAAGCTTTACTTTTTAACCCTGAGAATGATTGACAAACTAATTTTATTACGACTTAAGGAAAACTTCGTGGGAAATGCACCCGGAGGAAAGAATGTTAGCCACTTGTATTATGAATCATTTTACTACAAATATTTTCGTCATTTCTATGTTCGAAGCGCTCCTTGAACTTTCTGATCGCTTGCAGAATACTCCTTAACAAACTGCAGCGAAAGATGAAGAGAGGAAAGGATATGCAGTTATTATAGTGGGAAAATAATTATTCACTGTGGCACCTTCGTGCGGAGAAACTGTACAGCTTTTTAAAGAAATTAGTAAGACCAGAGTTACCAGGACAACTAAGAATTTAGGATGTCATATGGGTCCAAAGCTAACCGTTACCCTCTTTTTGAATCACTGGCATCATCAACCCACCTTGTTTACAGAAATCATGAATACGCTACCACACGCATTTATCGATACTCGCAAAAACGCAGATAAAAAGCTCAATCGACGCTTCAAACGTTTCTGTTCGAGTGATCATGAAATAGAGTTCCCAACTTTCCATGCCCTCTTAGAACTTTGCAAACAAAAGCTAGCTAATCTAATTCCGCATAAACTCCGAGAAGCTTAGACGCCCGAATGATTAACCGTCCTTCATTAAGGCAAAGCGGTGCTGCACAATCTGAGACGACATATAGCACGGAGTTTGCGCGCATCTAAAATATATTTACCACATAAACGACCAATTTAAGGAAGTGAACATGCCACCATGTGCATTACGAAAATAGTATCCTTCGTCACAGATGGTTCCCTTTTTCTGACAGTCCACGAAGAGCCTACATCGGTCATTTATCAACCTGGAAATATCGTCGTCAAGGTGAAGCAAGAAAGTCAATGGCCTGAATTCACTGTTTGTAGCATGTTATTGACTGAACTGCACGTATCTGAAGAAAAACAGTAGTTTTGATGTGAATATGACATGCGACTGAAAAGCTTCATTGTCGTTGCACATAATTTATAGCGTTAATTCGCATAATACATATTGAAGTTTTGGTCGACGCTGCCAGTTGATATCAGGTTCGCTCTTTGCATTTGCACGGTTTTTGCTCGTGATCGGTAAGGGACGTCACTTCATAGAGAGACACCATGTCATACGCAAACAGGTACTCCGCAAAGAGTTGCGAAGATTTTCGAAACTCGTCTAGCTATTTAAGCGGCATTCACACCTCATAGCTTACTCGTCAGTTGCCGAGGATGTCTCAATCAGCTCAATTCAAGTGGTTCAACGGTGACAGAACTCGACGATTCGAGATTCCCTATGAAGACGTGGCAAAGCTGTTCGACAAACTTATCGCGAAAATGACCCAGTATGGGTTTGAACATGGAAAGGAGAACGTCTTCTGGATCGACACGGATGGCGACTACATTCTCCTCGAGGATTCCGAATCGATGGAGATAGCGCTTAACGTGCAGCCGAGCGAAGGCGTGATTTTGCTGGAAAGTTACGCTCCCGAAGATATCGTTTTCACGGGAGAGAGAAAAGCGAGACCGAGAAACAGACTGCAAATGCCACCCAGAGGACGACGTCCAGGACCACCACATTACCCTCGATTGTTTCATGAGTTTGTGCAGCACTGTGGCTTTCCTCCAATGCATCGACCTCCCCCCTTCCCAGGACAACATTCCTGGGCCGCGAGAAGTCAGATGTGTGGCTTCTCGCCTTGCCGCTTTCTCCCGCCAGAATTTTTTCCTGACACCATGTAAACGTCCAAAATCATAAGACGGCTGTCATTCAACGATGATGTTGCATAAATTGTTGTCGCCAATAAAAATGGGAAGCATTTTTCTCCACTATATACTGTATTTTCGTAACTCGACTTACTTCCACCAAAAAGATTTTTGATTTCGTATGAACGCGAGGGATACCATTCCTCCGATCTTTCTGCTTCCAATTTTCATTTGAAATTAAGTTTCCTCGAAATCCTGGCTCAGTTAATTGTTAGATTATTTGATACCATGCTGTATATACAATCCTCCTCTATTTTCTATGCAGTGTTTTGTATCAATTCCAGCATTATCTTTTGAAATACTCGTGAGTCATTTCATAACCGTTTGATTCGAAATAAAATCATACCATCATATGCTGCATTCAGGCAGTGAGACTTCGTTTTAAAAAAACACCGTTATTAACACAGCAGCATGTTATGTGGCCATTTATAAACCAGTATGCCGTAGGACTTTCGGCATGAAGAGAACTCACTTTTCAGTCTTGTTCATTTCGGCTGCTCCGCTTCGATGTTTCAATAGCGATTAAAATGATGCTACAAGAAATCGTCGATGCCAAAAATTCAGAAAAGTCGGATAAATGAAAACGTTCAGTGAAGTGTTTCGTAAGGCGAAGCGTTTTTGTTCAAGTGGGCGCATTCTAATAAAGGGGAAGTTCGACGTGATATATTTCGACACTGCAACCGTTCCGTACGTCATATCTCAACGTTACGGTTGATCCTAAAAAAAGAGATCGAGTATATGTGATATTAATTATTGCTTGCGCATAGATCGTGTCCACATGCGCTTATCAGAAAACACTTTCAAAGCTCTGAAAATGAGTTGAAGACTATTTGTTTCTTGGTGCCGAATGTGCCCTGCGGCAACCAGCTCTTCCACCTCCGTATAAGTACTAATGCGACCCAGTTTTCATTCAAAAATTATAGCAAATGAAATCGATAAAACAAAGGATAGGCATAACAGAACTCACAGCAGACACTCTAGTGATTCACAAGTTTTGGAAAATAAAAACAACACTTTGTAAGCAGTACTATGCACTCAAAGATGAGATAAAACAGTGACAGATATGCTTAGCTTGAAGTTGTTGCGAACATAATGGTTGATCTGTTATGGAAATGCATTAAATGGGCAGCGGCATTGTCAGTAGAGTACTTATAATAGTCATAAAATATAACAGGATATCATTTGCTGAAAGCGTCAACAATATAGACAGTACCATTGTGAAGGACATCGTGAAAGTGACTGAAGAAGTTAAAGTTGCGCCACTAATGAAGCTACGAGTTTATTTAGAAAATTTATTGAAGATGAACAAAGATGAACAATGAAAATCTATTAATTTCGCTCGTTGAACCTATCTTAGCTTAAACTCTAATCGTATAAATGTCGCTCTTATCTCATCCGCAACCGCGGTCCATGTCAGTACGATATTTCATGTCTTTTCAAGTGCCAGCAGAGGTCCCGGTAAAAAATGTTCGATTCCTAATAAACAGAGTGTAATATAGCGATAGAGTAGTGAAAGCTTCTGAATTCTGCACATTGCAATGCTGAACTTTTTGTCCGAATTTCTTTCTCTGAAATGAACTAATAGGCCATTATAGGTGCGATATAATTTTGAAGGCGTGACTGTCCGTCCATTACTTGCGATCCCACCTCATAAAGGATATCTTCTATTGCACGGCACGTTACTGAATTCACTCAAAAGTTATTAGTGCTCAACAGCTAGGATGTTAAACGCTCTACCATTAACTTCAAATGATCCAGTGGTACAAACCTAGTGACTTACCAGAAAGGCAGACCCGAGAATTACCAGAAACCCCACTTAGGTCCAATCGTCTTGATTCGTCGGGTGGAAAAATCAAATACGAATGCATGTGATATTATGAACGGTATATTCGTGAAAATACACAGCCTAGGTGATACATGGTAGGTCACACTGTTTTGCACGAGTGCCTCCACTGTTTTAGTGGCTGAAGCTTTGACAACAAGATATGACGCGACGATGAAATCGCTGAAAACACACATTCCTCTAGAGGTCAGAGGACATCACTGTGAAATTCAACATTGCTACGTTTATCTAACGTGAATTTAGCATTCGAGGAGAGCCACAAAATGAGCCATAAAAAAGCGCTGCATCAATACCACAGAAATTGTCGCTGAAATACATAGGTAGCACCTAATGACTGAAGTTGTTTCCAGAAAAGAAAAAGTTTTGACAGAGAGATGCAAATCTCAAAGCAACTTGAACAGAAATGGCAAGAGCAAACCTTTCTACTTGTGATAACGAAGTGTGCATAAATTAGTTAAAAAACAACGAAAGAATAATTGGATTGAACAATTAAACAATACAGATTTCTTAATTTCATTTTCAGAAATTTGATTCGATTGTTTTGCTTCATTTACCTCGCCAAGTGAACAAAATAATTCTATTTCAATAGTTTGATTCGATTTGCTTTCACGTCACCTTTTCTGCTTTTGTATCGGATAACCCTCGCAGACTTCCTACCTCCTCTCCAAGAAAGTACGGTACTGCTAAAAACGCACTAGGGCGCGGAGAGCAAAGGCGTCCACCTGGAGCATACGGGCAAATGAAGGAAAATGAATAATGATTTGCCACATCGTTCGCCTGTATTGTGCCTAAGAACAGTGGGAATGGTTTTTGAAATGACGTGACGATACACTAGCTCGAACAAAAATAAATCGCCTTAACGTCTCGGTGTAGTAAAAATATTAACCTTAACTTGGCATCAATGGATGCCAAGTAACTCTATAAGCTTCAACGGAAGCTGTCGTCTCGTGACCGATACGCTCGTGGAAGCTTTTTACGTCTCGTCGTGTGGGCAAGAGCTCTTATGCAAACATCACAGCGATACGCAATGTAAAATGCTGCATAGAAAACGTTGAGCAAAATAAACACAAAAACTTCGTCATTACAAGTTCAAATAAACGGAACTTTTGAGGAAATTTATCTGTCAAAATTTTTGCAAAGTTTACATCGTTTTGCCAAAAATCCCATTCGTACTTTCATTTCAGCCAGTATTTTTTCTCGAGCTTTCGGTTCTACCAGTAAGTTAAACGGAGTTCACGTGAATCACTTCCGCATTCTTCTCAAATAAAAATGCTAAAATCTTCGAAAACCTCGCATGCGACGCATGCATAGTTAATTTTGCTCGTCTACTTCTCATCCTGAGAAAAAAAAACGCATATTATGGATATCGGGACTGGAATGGATATTAAATTCTGTTGCCGAGAGTTTTTTTGCAAACAAAAGTAACCACGCTACTCTCTATAATTCATTTGCAAATGTTAAGAAATAAGAGATTTGGAAAGGAAATTAAACAAGCATTTTGGGCTCGTAGGAATGGTCACTAAATTGGAAGGAAAAAATTCCCTCTATAAAGCCTTCTTCTAAGAGAGTTTAGAGCTGTTTTCTCGGCAATTTCCTTCACGGAATTTTGCTGATACAATATGAAAAAAAAGAGCTCAAGGAAAGTGAAGGAAAGTGGTGAAGGTTTATTTAATGTCAATTCATTTGGTCGTGCTTGCCATAATAACCAATTTTCCTGTATATATCCTTTTCCTCAAATTTTGATGAGTGAAACGAATTCTGCGCCCTCATTGCCTTTCCACATTTTTCTCTACCTTTTTTTTCCTTGTAAAAGTTGCTTCTTCAAATCTTTCTCAAAATCGGAATATTTTGTAGGCTCCAGCGTGAGATTCTGGAGTCATTTATGCTTACATAGCTTTGTTACTTCACTTTCAGTGCTCTCCCAGAGACTACTTATAGAGTAAGTTGTCTTTAAAGAGGAAAAACGGCACATTCCTCGATGCAAAAAGTCGATGAATGCACAATTATAAACAGCCGAATAGACGACAGACGTATGTTGCTTGTAAAAATGGAAGAAGGGAAGCGGCTCTACGAAGATAGTGATTTCAAACTTCGTTGCGAAAAATGTGACTCAAAAAATAATTGTTCTACATGACTGCTAACTATGATATTCCTGCCTGCTTCAGCTTCAGGCACACCGATCTCATAACTGAACAGAGAGATGAGCTCTGCGTTTGCTGTTTGAATGTTTCATGAACTCGTAGTTACTCAAATTGCAAAACACAAACGATGAAATAATTCAACTTCCTCATATGAATAAACGAAGCCTGAGTTTTGATGCATAATAGGTGTTGATTCCAACATTTATAGTTGCTTCTTCGCAGGAGAATTTGTAGTCTATTATGCTCTATGTTCCTTTGAATTAAAGCTTTAATTAAGGTGTTTTAGAAATTTGTACGAGTTGCACAATTTATTAGATGAGTGCCAGTGTTTGTTTAAAACTTCTCTTGTGATATATGCTTAATTCAGGAAAGGAATATAACATCCAATAAATTTCAGGAAAGCAATTTTAGCGAACCCATAAATATGAGTAAAGTTGATGAATATGTTTATATCGTAAGTGCTAAAGTGGACAGCTCTGAGGCTTGCTCAATTTTCTTATATTAAAATGAAATGCAGTGACTGACCTTCATAAGACATCCAAAGCGGAGGACCGAGAGAATGGTTCATGCTGTTCATAAAGCGAACGAACGTTCGAGAACATTGTTCAAAAAATGCACTTTCAAAAAGAGTGGAGTGCAAAAAAGACAATAAAAGAGCACTTTCGAGGAAGTTGTGACCAGATGTTCGTTAGGTTGTGATTAACAGCTGTGAAAGGTGTTTTCGCTCTTCATGCACTCGATAGTTGCTGCAAATTTCGACGTCAATATTGCAAGAATTCACTGTAAGCCGATTAGGTGGTAGATTTTTTGCTAAAGGTTGGACGCGTCTGCGTATTCGAGGAGGATCGAGAATCTTGCGGAAAAAAGGGGTGGAACTGCAAACGAGGAAATTTGACAGTCGCAGTTATCATTTTACAAGAAGACATCACGAAAAAAATACAACTCTACCAACGCAAGTACAGTCATTCACTTCTCATATTACGCCGGATCGATGAATCGCTTCCACAGCCGTGATCGCAAAGGCAGCTATCAACCGAAGCGTTTAATCTTTTCATAAACAACAAAAGGCTCTTAAATGGCAGATGATGACTTAAAAGAAGCGTTTCGACGCTTTCTTTGCGACGCTTAGAGGAAGCGCGATTAATTGGGTGGTGCATCGGCTTATTGCCAAATTTGGATGCGCCAAAAGGGTGACTTCGAAAGGTGTGTATTGTGGGGTGCAACTGAGTCTGTGAATTGCTGAGTGCGAAACGCGTTGTGTTCAACTCGTCGGTGCAGCATCAACAGCACCACAATCGCATCATCCGCACAGACAATGTATCTCCGTCCGATCAGCTGCTTTCAAGTCCTTCTCCTTGCCCTAATGCCAACTGCTTGCTGGGCTCGAGTCAACTTTCTACGAACTGCAACTAATTTGGTGACAATTATCGAGCAATCTAATCCTTCTCTCAATCTACCGTTATGCGCAGATTCATATTCGAAACGTATAGGCACAATCATATGCAAACAACTCGGTTTCAAGTGAGTTTACTTTTTATCTTCAGAAATAAAAAGTACAAATCGTTATGAAGAATTGCAATAATGCTCCATTATGATGGAAATTTTAGAAATTATTTCATGCAGAGAATAAACTAATCGTCAGAGATAATTTCGAACAACGATGAATCTCAGATTTTTAAATTCTCAAAAGAACAGAGAAGAAATGTATGAGCTTAAAATAGTGTATCAGCGAAGTTATTAACAACTAAACAGTAAAAAATAAGTTTACGTAGAAGATTCTAGTGTACTTAAGGCGAAGATTTAGTGCCAATGCCTATGATAAGAAGCAGTAAGAATTGATTGTTAGTAAGAAGTTTTTATCTTCTGCTGATTGCTGCACGGATATTCTCACTTACTTGTAATCTTTGTGATAATCAGTTGCGATAACCACACTGTTCTCATTTCGAAATAAGCCTCACTGTTTTACCTCTCCATGAAGAGGCTTAACACTTTTAAATGGCCATTCAGTTTGTGCTTAGTTTGCAAACTGCTTCAATATACCTTCATTGGCAATTCCTGAAACAGGATTAGAAAGATCTGGTCTGAGTTCTCATGAAATCCTTACCCTCACTTCAAGCATATCGCTGAATTACGCTCATAATAGATTTGTGTTGAAATTAAATAAGGCAAATTTTTCACAGCCATCAATCTCTGAATTTGTCCACTTCTGATATTGTCCGCTATGTGTCAAAAAAGGTATTTGCGCCTTCCTGTGAGGGAATATATTTGCATTAGTGCAAATTTCTGTTCCAGATAGTTTCTGGCACCGTTTTTCGCATGTGGATATGAGGTGCCATGCAATGCAAATATATTCACCATTTTTCTTATTTGGCATCTGTGTGGTTTTGTTGGCTTGAACAGTAACCGCCTAGCATTTTATTGGTTCTTGTGTAAATCGAATATTAACCATGGTGCGGTTCACTATCTTCACCGATTTCACTTCTGTGTTATTGAGGATATAGTTTTCCTAAACACAGCGAGCGGGGTGCTTTGGACGAGTCGCTACTAACACATTGTGCCTACATACGTTCATTTAGTTTCTGTAAAAATTAACATGCGTATCTTTGAGTGAATGAGATTAGCGGAAGTGCCAAAAAAAAGAATAAAGATGCTCTTCAATTTCTCAGCACTCGAAGCGAAGCGCTTTTTTCCTCTCCGTTTCCTTGCGGGAAGGGAAACTATGAGAACGAAGTCGCAGAAACAAGGGAATCTATGGAATGCAATGTTCATCAGAAAGCCCAATTTTTTCCAGCATCCTTCATCGCTTGAAATTTTAAACAGTTACAAATTACGATCATGCGAGATTGCCCAAAGATGTCTGCAAGCTTGCACGAAGCAAACATTTCATAAGAAGTCAACTCATATCATTTTTATCACGAAAGTTGAAAACTGATGCGTTGTCCAGCATTCCCGGTTGACTGTCATCTGCACATTTAAAAAGAACGGTGTTTAGGTGTGTTCCATTATACGCATATAATAACTTCGGTTAATCACCCTAATTTGCTTCATTCCTGGTGTAGTATTTCTATTCATCGCTCGTTGGTTTTCTGCGATTGATGGAAACAGTGCGAATCCCCTCCTCACCATTATGAGTAAATGAAAATCGCTTCTGACTTTTTGTTTCTGACAGCTGTTTTTTTAATGGGAATGGAAATTTATTCTATTAAAAACAAATATTCAAATGATTTGTTTCGCTTGAGACGCATCGACTCATCCGGAGACAATGAATGGATTGTTTGCAGGAAATGTTCACCTGCCATGGTGTCGAAATAACATAACATCCTGAATCATTCAAGAATGAATTGTGCGAAAAGTTTAGTTGGAATATTGTGTTTTATTTGCATTCAGCTTGAAGGCAGTTCTTTCAGAAGGCCATTTGGTATTTTAGAGCCTTCGACTATTTGCATTTATGGGGTATTCAATGATGGGGCAGAAAAAGAGCACAATCAAGCTGCTGCCCGAAGAAGCAAAACTCATGTTATTGTTGGCATTGACCTACAAAAGCTGACTCAAGCTGTCGCCAATCATTGTTTCTATTGTCCAAAAGAAGCCGTTCAAATTTCTGGAGTAGTCAAAGGAAGGTGAATGAAAAACATTTATTTGAAATGACCATTTGGGTAACCTTTATTATTTGGTCGACTGGCTGTGTTTGGCTTCTATCTTTGAAATTTTGCACTAAAGAAAACGGTTGGAAAATTCGAGCTTTTTTTACAAAAAAAGTGACTGCACCACTTCAAACTTGCAGTTGTTTTCAAGGTTCAAATTCCAAAATGTTGAACAGTAAGGCTTGCATAGAAACGATGCAATAAAAAAAATGACAAAGCATGTCGACTGGAGTGAGTAGTCCTATGATGAATTAGTGGATAATGAAACCGAAGAAAAAGTGCAGTTCATTTAAGTAATGATATCTAAAAATCTTCAGGAAAAGATTTATTATCCATAATCTAAGCGACATGCAACGAGAACTCAAATTTTCCTCTGCAGCTACAAAATGACTATGTGCTCCTGAAATTGTTAACTGACCTTAAAAATATTGTCGTTGAAATAATATAAAACATGAATTTCGGAACTCTCGTCTCAACGCTTCTGAAGTTCATCCTGCCACATGTATATGCATAAAGAAAAGAAGATACCATACTACGCCTTATGAACGCGAAGTGCTATAAACGATATAGGAACTGGCTCTTCACTCATGTGTAGGTCAAGAAGTGGGTGACTGAGTGAAGAAAATATGCATACTGCCGAAATTTTTGAATATTTCGCGCTATCTGACTCAGCCTATATGAAGAGGTCAAACTTCTTTTCGATATTTCTGTGCGGTCTGCCAATATGAGGGTAGGGTCATTTGAGATCGGCCTGTTGTCTATTATAAGTTCAGTCGGGCCAGATCTCGTTCAGACAAACATTTTACACACGAGTTCAGTCGAACTCTATTGATATACAAATGTTTGATAAATAGCGATATTATATCGCCGCTGGTTGATTGTAGCGATGTGGTTTTTGCACGCTGTGCAAAAACCGCCTACCGGTAATGCAGTGCAGATCTTCGTTGAGCGCATTTAACTGAACTACGACACGTGCAAATCGTGCGATCGTGTAAAGTTTAAGCAGCAGCACTCATTTAATCATGTTCACCTAAGTCGAAAACTCTTGAAAGTTGGTTGACTTGGCATTATATGCAGGTTAAAGCATCACCTAGTTCATTTGTCATAATACCTGAACGTCATGTTTGTATGTGTACAGCTTCTCTGAGCTTCCTTTCAATTTTGAATTTTTTGCAAACCTTTTCCAAAAAACTGTTCCGATAATATCCCCAATACTTCAGATGGGAAAAGGAATATCCGAGATTTATTGTTTGCAGTGACATTAGTCGTGCTGAGAAAATCGAGCTCCAAAGCGGAAAGGCGCTGAACCTATTATGCGGACTGCGAAACTGCTTCACATTCACGGTCTATGGTTGCTATCACGGAATCAAGGTGACGTGCGCATCAGAAGGTTATTAATAAGTTGCTTTATTCAGTACCTCAAAAATCTCCGAAATCCAGTGAATTCATAATATCACATCAGTCTCTTACCTATCTATTAGCATTGGTAAAGCGCAGCTACCGCCGGTAACATTGAAAAGCTCTCACTTTCCATAACATATTGCCGATAGCGGCCATTTGGTGCAAGTGAGATAGCAAACATAATCGAAGTGAAATCGCCAACTTAAGATAGTCAAATATTTTGTTATTGAGCTAAGAACTGATTGGAAATTTTTCTCTCTCTATTTCAAAGCTCTTTTCTTGATTGTCATGTGAAATGAGAATATATTATCCAGACATCTAAAAATCTTAAAAGATCATTCAAAAATATCAAGTAAATCGGTAACTTCAAGCTGGCACTGAATTTCAGAGATGCAGTGCAAATCAGACGAATCGTTGCTCGGCAATCGTTGTGTATCGTTCCGCAACGAATCGGTCAAAGGCTTTTCAGCGGCTGAACTTTTCTGCCAGAGCTTAGGACTTTCTCTATTTGCCGCCGAAAACAAACAACAAATGGATGAAGTCGTTGCTTTGGCTCGAAAATCTAATGGTATTTTCACAGACATAGCCATCGCTCTTTGATGTTTCGATCCTCTCGAGATTTTCAGTAGTAGCTAATATAATTGACTTTTTGAAACATTCCGCATGTTATTTTCTAAGTAGTATATCAGTTCTGCACCAGTTTATACAGTTGCTCCTTCGGATTTATCAGAGCAATTTTCCTGCCTATCAATTATATACGAGGTTCATCAACAAACTCTATCGTTTTCGGAAGGTTATGAAAACTACTCTTGTTTCAAATAGCAATGAAGCAGTGGAGTGGATGTATTGAAGCTTTTTATTGGTTTTATTAGAAAGATATAGGTTGAGTGCCAACATTAAACTTATCAGTTTTCAACAACAGACACGAATTAATTTTTTGTTTAGGCGATACTAAAGTTGCATGAAGCCTTATAAAAAATGAGCTGCTATGAGCTCGTCTTTGAAGTCGTTATTTTTTATGACTATTTTCAGAAGCAGAAGGTTGGCTAACATCTGGAATATATAACAATGGTTCGTGGAAATGGTCTAATGGAGATGCTATACCATATGCATCGGTATCGTCTAAAGAGGGTCATTGCCTGAAGGTTGATGCTAGCGGTTGGAAAGCTGTTAGCTGTGTTTCAAATTCCCGACCTCTATGCCAATCGGGAATTGAGTGTGTCACACATAGAGGGCATTACTTTGGCAGAAAAAACGTCACTGAAGGAGGTATGTTAAGTGATAAGTCGGAAGTTCCTTCGTGAAGAGTCCATTTTTTACGAAAGGCAGAACAGAAACTCGTAAAGTTCTCGTAAGAGAGCAAAGAAAACTCTTAACAGCGTAACAAATTTATCAACAGAGGATTACCAGGTCACAGAACAAGAAATTTTTGAGGAGTTTAAGCAGTCAAGAGAATTTTTGTGGAGATCATTTAAAAGGACGGTACAAATAATTCGAAGAGTCTTTAACATAATTCATGAAAAAGTTCGCACCATACAGTGAATTGCCTCGAAAATGTTGAACGAATTTGTTCAAATCATCTGAAAGCTTTCAGTAATCCGGTGATTGTTTCTGCAACTCTCGAACAGTTTCAGTGATATGATAAGCTTCGAGATTAAATCCGTAAAAAGTTGAAATATCCAAAAAAAAATTGTCGTCGTTTCAAACTATGTGATTTCGTCGCTTCGTTTTATCATCTCATAAACAGTTCAGTTTTCGAAATTTTGAGATGACCATTAGCAAAAAACATTGTAGAATCTCCATACTTTTAATTCATCCACTCCTAAGGCAGAGATATTTCTATTTCGATCCGCTGGGTACAGCATGCAATAAAAAATAAATAAACCAAAATATTTCGAACGTTCGCTGTTCATCGCATTCAGGTTTCTTGGTGACAAATAAAATATAATATAAACTTTCAGGACTGCCTTGCATGAGATGGGATGGGGTAACAAGTCGAAGGAACTCAGAAAGAGTCGGGGCGAAAAAATGGCATCATAATTACTGTCGCAATCCCAATAGATCAAAGGATCGAAACTGGTGTTTAGTCACTCCGGAGACATTCCAGTTCTGTGATATACCTGTATGCGATGCGCCCACTCCGGAGTCTACAGGTTTGCATATGAATTTTTTTCAGTGCGCAGACGAAAAGAATGCTCTAATCCTTGATAATCTTTTCGGAAAAGTAGTTGCAATTTTCACGTGCTCCAGTAGTTTGAAACGTGGGAGGTATTGAGCATAATATCAAGTGCTGAAAGTTAGCAAGAAGAAAGCAAAAAAATGATGTACACTGGAGTTAGAAATAGTTGGGATGTTTTGATGTGAAGCAGTATCGCAATACTGCTTTTAACAGAACGAAAACGCCAAGCCTGGCACGCTCAATATATGAACGCAGAATATAACACCATAGCAGAAGAGCACGTGTGGATGAAGCTAAAGCGGTAGTGTTTTGAATATACTTTTTAGATAAAGCGGCAGCGCAATGTGCTCGTGGAGAGGTACAATGTGGTGATAGCGATGAATGCACGGCCATCGAATTCGTTTGCGACTATGAAGCCGATTGTGCAAATGGGGCTGATGAATTGAATTGCCGTAAGTGTGCGATGCTTTCTACTGCATTCTACATTCTATCAAAAATCAACATTGATATCAACGGTGGATTGTTGATGTGCACGAAAGTGACATATTGCTATAAGCGAAATTCTGAATAGTGTTCTTAATGCTTTCATGATAGAAAAATAAGTGATTTGAATAAGGGAGATGTGAATGTTGCAGGAAAGCAGAGGTTTTTCTTGGGAATTTTTTCTGAGGAAGAAATAATAGCTCACGAGCGACTGTGGATAATTGACATTGAATAGCTTGTGGATAATTGACATTGAACTGCGACTGAAGTATGGATTAAAGAGCGATTAGAGGTGTTGCGCGACGTGCACGGTGGTTATTGGGGATAATGCATCAACAAGGAAACAAAGTGGTGTTGACATGTGCAAAAACGATTGTAACAAAAAGCGGTTGCCGTGTAACTTTCTATTATACCACCGAGCGCAACAAAACCTAAAGCAGTAGATGTTGCTTTGAAGCCATCGTTCACCAATTAATAGTGAACTTCTGGCTGACCTGAAGATGGCCTGCCTTGCCGACAAACTAGCTAACACATTTGATTTGGTCATATATGAGCGTGTAAACAGTTCCGCTCATATCGAAAACGTCAAGCAAACGCAAATCCACAAAACAGCGAAATACTCAATGATGTAAAACCTCGTTTCCATATATGTTTTAAAAAGTGAATAAGAATGCGATTACTGAAAATCGACCACGAATTGTAGGAATTCGCTTGTTAATTTCCTTCCTGTCATATGCTCGTTGTTTATCGAATGCATGTTCTTTTATAATCTCATGTTGTTCTTTTTATTTATATGACCGTGGTTTCTGGTCTTGTCCACGGTGTTCTTTCGAGAACGCTGAACGATTTGTGTTTTTTTTTTTGAAAAGGATTTCTCACTGGTACTGTGGCAATCCCTACTTTGTGAATGAAATTGAGGATGCTGAAAACACAAAACAAAAGAAAGCAGTAAATCATTGGACCACAGTGATCAGAGGATAAAGTTAATTGAACACAAATTTGTCGTTATCCTCGAAGTCGGAATGATTTAGATGAGCAAACATGCAAGGCGCTAGGAGGACGTCAATATGAGTTTTCCCCCCATTTTGATGATCCGAGAAGAAAAGGATTATAAGCTAAATTCGTCCTTGAGATTTGTGGAAACACTTGATTAATGTCCATGATTAATTTGTGTCCGAAGCTACGAGTCCATGATTAATCCCATCAACTGAAATGAAAAGAACATTAAGTGAAATGCAGTATTGCAGGACCGTTAACAATTTTTTATACTCATATTTGAGATGCGATAATTATGTGGCAGCTGTTCTCGTCTACTACCGAGTTTCTTCGCCACACAGCATTTCGTCTTATTTGAGAGAAATTATCAGCTTGTGAATGGAGTCGATGTGTTGAATTTTTTATGACTTCTGGTAGTAATAAATGGAGCGAATCTATTTTTGTATTTCGGCTATTTAAATGAATGTGATAAGATCGGTGCAGTAAAGGACATTCCCGTTCAAACGTCTTCTCTACACTTCATTGGAAAGACATACTTATGAATCATATTGCTACTTATCACTTTCATTTGCCAATTCTCCCTCATAGTGCCCCACCTGTGTTGACATCGATTAGTCAAAAAAGCAGATTGAAGTGAGTAAATAAAAAGCACTGTGGAAATTGATTTTTTAAATGTATATTTGATCGTTTAAATGAGAATAATGCAAACTTCTGAAAGATTAAATAATTTGAGGATAATTGCAGCGAATTGGCTCGGCAATTTCACGAACGATGGAGAGTTGGAACTTGTCGATTCGATTGTTGAAATATGGACTCATATTCCTCATGTTCAAAGCGTATATATTTCGTATTTAGCTAATTTTCTGAGAACTCAACTTCATTTTCGAGATAGTAGGCGGCCGAAATTTTCTACAAATATTTTCGAATACCCTTACGGTTTGGGCGACTGTAAATATGAATGATTAGTTGTGTTACTTTATTACTTTTCTCTTTATTTTGTCATTTTGTTTTGTTTTTGTGCTCAATAGAGTTCTATTATTCGACATGATCCAACTACTGAATTAGTCGGAAAAGGTCTCCTAGGCATACCAGAATATTCATTCCAACAGTTTTGCTTCTCTTTTTCAATGAAGTGCAAAATGAGATGTGTCCACGAAAAATAATGATGAAATTAGTAAAAATATGACTGCAAACTTGATCTTGAGAGAAAATAATTTCCATGCAAAAGCACTTAAAATTGGTAGATTTAAGGGTCTTTTTCTACATATTTGAAGCAAAAATTTTATATTTCAATGTTCTCTATAAAACAGTATTTCTTCTGAATTATGAAATTCCATTCACGTAAGAATTCAAACATGAGACCAATATTTCTTCACTTCTCATATCTTCGCATAATTCATTAATGACGCGTTGTCGAGAGTTGTGCTGAAATGAACGAAGTAAGTCAATTCACTGACTCAATTCGCTGATCCATTTTCATGATCACTTCGAATGAATATGATCGATAGCTTTCTTGGCTTATCGAGTCTATCGACTTTCTAGTGTGCACATCGATGTTTGGAGAGCGATACGTTCGAATGCGCAGCTTTCTCATACAACGCAATTGCGAGGGTATGTGCTCTTGCAAGAAGTGTGTCGCGTTCATCGCTACGCCCGAAATCTCAAACTGCATTCTATAAACGAATTTTCGATGTCACCAATGGTTCGTTAACTTCACTTTGCTTCAAAAAATATCTTTTTAAACCAATAATAATATACCATTAATAATTTAATGGTTCTGAGAGACATCTTTAACAGTGAGAGATGATTCTCTCCTTTGGAACATCCAAGCAACAAACAAGTCGGATCTCATAAAACTTCTATTTCTTTGCGCATCTCATAAATTCATTTTATATTTTCGAGTAAAACATCTCTTTTTAATTCACTTTTGTGCTAATTTGAGTTTGTATTTCAAACTTATCCATAATGTCACTGCTCTTAGTCAGCAATTTCATGTGCCATTATCTTATACTTATCACTCGACAGATTATGGTACCGCCATTCGTCTTTTGACTGTGCCATCTAGTCATAATGTCCTGAAAATTTTATAGAATCCCCACCAATTGCACATCTTCATTGTAAATAGCAAAAGACGATTAGTGCTAGTGGTTAAGAAACTCAAATATCACTGTTGCTATTGTTAGTATTACAGAAGGCTTCTTATATGATAATTAGTTCTGATTAGTGAAAACATTGCAGTCAGATATTTCTCATAAAACTGCTAAAATTGGCCATCCACTTTCGTATCTAAATTTGCTGCTCAGAACAAAGTGGCCAAAATCCCCCATCATTTTTTCTTGGACAGGAAATAAGTTCAATGGCAGCAGTCGATGTTTACAGCTTTAAAGTGACGATTTCTGATCATTTCTTTGAGACTGTCGTATTCGCAAATGGAGGAAAAACGTAATTAAAGTTGTCGTTAATAAGCTATAATCATGGACTGGGGAAAAAAGCTTTATCTCCTTTCTGCAGTGAGGATTAAGGTTATGGTCTGGAGAACTGTCTCAATTGATACTTTATTTAGTTTAAATACAATATCCTTACTGATACGCGTTAAGATTCACTTCTTTCGCGTCTCTCCAACGGTTTACTGGAAGTGAGGAAAGATCTCTCGCTATGGGCTCCACTTTGTGCGGCGAATTACACACGATCAAATGAGGAATACATGTGCCAGTCGTTCGGATTTCAGTAAATTTCATGTTTTCCATTCTTTTTTTAGCATTTGCAGTTTAAATTATCTACAGATCAGCACATTCAGCGTTCACTTTACCACTGGTTTTTTGTGAGCCTTGTTCTATGGCAATAACCTTAACTGACCTTCATTTTTGATTTAGTCGGAGGGAATTTACTAATGCAATAGGTGAACAGCTGCGTTTTTAATTCGACCTACTATTAAGAAACCAAATAGATGTTTTTCTTAATATCGATATTTCACGAAAGTGCTGACGTTTTTCACAACTTCAAAGTCAAAATGAAATGCATTTTTTATCCAAAATGACATAATATTGGAACTTACTAAGGTGGGAGACATAAGGAACCTTGTCTATGGCCATATCCTCATCAATTTAGGCTTCATATATGTTTTCAAGATGGCTTCTCGTATGTTAAATGAGGTATTCAAATTTTTCAAGGGCAACCGTCTTGATTCTCTGCCATAAATATTTAGAGCTGTTCATGTTTACCGATTGGTTACTTCGAGTTCTGGAAGTTTCTCAAATGGCGAAATGATTGAGCTGATTGTGCTCGACTTTAGTCGAAGATTTCTTGGAGCTTCATTGGTCTGACAAATGCTTTAAAGACTGCTTCATTTCCGTTTAGAATGACTCCGAAACAGAAGAATAAAGTATAGTTTTTGCCTTCATTAAATGCTATTACCTTCTAAACTAATTCCGCCGTAATTTCCTCACTAATCGGAACATCTCGGGAGAAAATGATCTCTTATCTGATATGATAGCTTTAAGTGCCATTAATGAATTCACAGTGTCATCTAACTGTATAATAAAAGTGAATATCCTCGTTAAACACGTGCAAAAGAAATTATTCGATATTTGAGGTTTCAGATATGAAATATAAGATTTTTGTTTTCCTGGAAACCGCTTCACTCTCCCTTCATTTGTTCTTCTTCTTCATCCTTATATGAGTTGTATGCCTGCAGCTTTCACTTTCGTTCTTGGTTGATAATATATGCTCTCATTTCTATTTATTTACTCAAACTTACATTGCATCTCACAGATTTCCTATTTCCATATCTGAACGGGAAAGTAATCCTCTTCGAATCATAACGCGCTGTTTCTGACTACTGACTGCACCATCCTTGCCTGGTCTTGAGGCCTTTTCCTCTCCCACCTCAAAGGACTGTTAAAACGCATATGAAAGTTGTAGTGGGACGACAAATTAGAACATTTGATTTGCAGGAGTGGTGGTAATAAAAGTGAAATGTTAAACGTTCCTCACTGGTCGGAAAAATGCCTGCGCTCGTTGCAATGCCGGAAACCAGATGTGGATTCGTGTATTTCTGCTCTCACCTGCACTCGTTGCACTGACGAGCAGTTTGCATGTGCTTCTGGAGAGTGCATCAGTGCTAGGAAAGTGTGCAACGCGAATATCGACTGTGTAACAGGCGACGACGAATACGACTGTGACAGTAAATCGAAACGTTATTAAAACATTAAAGTCAATTTAAAGTCACGCCAACGCAGATCACCTCACTTCAGCGCTCTGGGTTTCATTTTACAAATCGAACCTTAAGTAAAAGATTCTATTAGTGGATTTTAATGAAGCAGAAGAAAAGGCTCTAATGAAAGATTTAGCGGATTTGATATGCGTGCTTTGAGAGTGTGAGATGAGATAGCAGTCTTCTAACATGAACGGGAACAATCGAGGGGAATGCTTTGAAGCGGTCGTTGTGATTTTTTCCTTTCACCTCTAATTAAATAGGCAAATGATTTATTCAACGTGGAATGACAATGCAGTAAACAATAACAATAATTAACCGAGCGGAACTTCAATTTAGAACAACATCAGGGCACCTAGCAATCATAGGTGTTTTGCAGAAGTCATAAGTTCCTCTTATCTTTATAATTTCGTGAAGAATGTCATCTTTATTTCAAAAATGTCCATCGATATGTGATTGATCGGAAAAATTTATTGTCTAAAAGGTATGCTAATTCTTGGGACAAATGAGATTCAAAGGAAGTGAAGATGGTGGTTTCACTCGTCGATCTGAAAAGGATCACTGCTTCATTCTTCCTCTTGAGTAGGGAAAAATCTTTAGAAGGATGTTCGCTGTCTAGCAGTAGACCTGATTTGCTGATCTTTGGATCCTTTACGGAGAGGAAATCCTCGAGACGATGGAAGTTCTTATCATTTTCAATATCTAAATTGGCGCATTCGAAATTTTATTGCATAACTCAAGCATTTTTCTTTCATTGTTCAATTCATTTGAGAACTTTTTCTCTTCATCGTTCTCCCAATTTCGGGACTGTTACACTATCTAACTAAGATTACTGAGTGAACGTACTACGTTTAATGGAAGACCGAAATCGAAGAATTCAATGTTTACGGGTTCTAATCTGCAAACATAATTGCATTTTATTCAAATTTGCTTTTATGACTTCATTCAGCTGTGATTTCCCTATGAAATACATTGTAATTTGAAATTGGAAAATATCATTTAACTCTTCTACCTCTTTAAGTGACTTCCTCGCTTAAGTAATTAAATTAATAAAGTCGTTCAAAAATGAAGCGCAGCATCTTTTTTTAGAGATCAAATGGCGAACTGTGAACGTCGATGAGCGAGACGGTGATCAGCTCGAAGTTGGACATCGTGGTGTTTGGAAGCCAGTATGTGCGGATTCATTGTCCGATCCCGACATTTCACTTATATGCAGCGTCGTCAATTTGAGGTTTGAAAGAAGCAAAGAAATTGAGATTTACTATAAGATTTCAAAATATAATTTCCCATCATAAAATAATTATGTGAAATCAAGCGGATTTTCTATGGAAAAAATGTCGTATCGACGTAGAGTTTGTAAAAAAAGCTTGAAATAGTATCACTTTGGCAGAAATTCACTGAGCTGTTTCCGAGAACTTTTGTTAAAGAATATCATTTGATTCTTTCTCGGATGTTTAGAGGAATTTCACAGTAAATGCTTCAAATATTACAAATAATGGAGTGTATCAGCAGCTGCTCCAGTTAAAGACTAAACGCTTCGTTCTTTACACTGGCGCATAATATAAGTGCAGTAAAGTTATTGTTTGAAATGCACATGCGTATGAGCATTCCAAAGGAGGGGATGTTGTCTTATTGAAGTGACGGATCGGAGTTCGTGGGTGTTCGATCACGGGATTTAATGCCTCTTGGATGGCAAATCAAATGCACACAAGAGAGATGTGTTGTGGATGGACAAAAGAAATGCCCAACAGGTGCTGCTCGCGTTCGATGCCCATCCAATGATGGTAACTCATTCGAGCAATTTATCACATCTCTCGTTAATGAATGATAGTATTTGAATGATTGTGATAATATTTTCGTTAGATGGGAAAAAAACGCATTTTTCATCGGTTTGCTTGTATTCAAAGAATTTTCCAATGTTTAATGCCTTTTACAATATATCCCCCATATATGAAAAGCCATTCGTTGACTCTTCTAGTTTCTGAGTGGAAAGAAAGATCACGCCCTCATATTTGAATTCTTGTAATATGAACATTATTAAGCAAATCGATGTGCTAAATGTGGAAAGAATATAATCAGATCAACAAAAAGAGCATCATTAGCTGCTTTCTACTTGTGCGTTTTTGTTTCCTCTATTTTCTGAGATGTTTCAGGAAGTTTTTCCGGAATTGAGGACTCTTTATTTCATTTTTCCCGGGGTGCTCAGTGGAGTGATGAAGAGGTAAACAAACCACTATCTTGGGCACTCCTGATGCAGAAGTCCAGAAAATCCTCACTTTATCTTCCCTTTCACCGGAGTTGTCATGCAAATGGAAACTGCTGACAGATATGTATTGCAGTAGTTGATACAACTCTATAAAGTTGAAAAGATGATATGGCTATTCGAAATTAAAACGGAAGTTGTCTCGACGAATAACCTTGCAAAATCATTAATGTTGGCGGCAATCTTGAAAAAGCCTTTTAAGCTGCATTTACGTGTGGTAGACGTTACGTGGACATGGTTGCACGTGATGCACGTAAGCAACGTTACGTACGTATAGTCGGTGGATTCGACGCATTACCGGCGGCGTTTCCGTGGACAGCCGCAGTCCGCATTCGGCACGATCATACGCATCACTGTGGAGCTTCTGTACTCTCCAACAAGTTTATTCTTACGGCGGCGCATTGTTTCGAGTTCGTATGAAGCCTAATTTTTGCATTTTATTTGTAATATTTTTCCATGTCAAAGTTCATATAATGGTCGTGTTAATTCCCCTGGTTTACTTGTGGATTTGAGATGACTTCAAAGGAACGTCTGAAGAGTGACGTATGGCAAGAGAGGAGGAATTCCATAACTAACATCGAAATCCTAATGGAACCCAATTGCCATTCACTCGCGCTATCAACTGCTATTCCTCGTAAGCATAGCATTATATCAGCAGAGCAGCTTTCAAATAATGTTTATGGTACCCGAATAGTTGGTTAGAGCTATTCTCAATGAATTGCGTTGATTTTGTAAATTCGCTTTGGAGAAAGGTTCAGATGTGATCTAATCAGCAGATTTCAACAGTTACTTCATTTGTAGGAAAACGATGCGACGTTATCGAAGAAGCAATTCGCCAAGATAGAGTAATGCGTTGCCGCAGTTGACCTAAAACCGAGACGTTTTATGTCTCATTTGAGAATCCAACGAACTAAATTTTCAAATTAAATTGCTAATTTGTCGTTTCGTTTGAATTGAATTTCAGTGATGAGCCGAGTTTGGCGTACTACGAAGTGGTCGTTGGTGATTGGGATAGTGCAGTGAGAGACGGAAATGAGCAAATTCGAAATCTCTCGCGTATCATCAAATATCCTGCATATAAAGGTATTCTTTCGTCAGCTAGGCTCATATTTGGTTGCTGAATGAGCTCTTTGAGCAATACCGCTGTTCATATAAGAATTTTGCATTTCATTCAACTGATGAAATCTGCGGTGAAAATAAACGTTTAGCCGACATGATGAATTTAGAAAATCTTCCTCAGATTTATTTACGCTCTTTTCAAAATTCCACAAGAGCGAATTAATGTTTTGTGTTGTCTCTGCACTTATATCCATCTATCTATACAGTCGTTCCTTGAACGTTCTTTTCAATACCATCACCGTGAATTGGTCTTTCGCTTCATTGAAGATGTAAACGTTAACAGCAAATTGCAGACTTATTCGCTGATGATATCGCACTTATTGAACTCGACGAGGATATTCGCTTTGGCAAATACGTGCAACCAATCTGTTTACCACCGGTTGAATTCGACTATGAACCGGGCAAAAAATGTGTCGTTTCCGGATGGGGCAGTATTGGCGAAATTGGTGATGGTATGCTGATGCCCGTCGTAAAAATTGAAACTCTTAACGTAGTGTTTTTATTGCCTAAACCTTTCAAAATACTGACGCATTCGAGAGTGAAATTATATTAACGATTATAATAAATAATATCCCACAGGAAACTCATAAAATTTTAGATAAAAGCGATGTTTTCATTTTCATATTGTTTCTTTTTCAATTAGTTAACGATCATGGAGGCTAATAAACGCCTTATTCATATTTGAAACGTTATCGAATAACACGTCAGAGAGGAGTTTCGTTATAGTAGAATGGATGAAAAAGAAGAGAATATTGGAAAAAGTGTTGCGAATCCTTCAGCAAAATCATCTGTGAGTGTGAATATTTCAGCATTTATTAAAAGCGCATAGAAAGCCTCCTCCTTATGAGAGTGCAATCAATTGAGAACATTCGAAAATCGAACTGTGATACTACTATGACTAATGATTTGTGTTATTTCATACCAAAAATGCAACGCGTTGATAGAAAGCAAAGAGAATAGTTTAGGAATAATGCGGCTTCTGTTATTGTAGGTTATCCGAGGGTATTGCAAGCCGCAACGCTTCCAATTCTGCCACGAGATAAGTGTGTTGAATCGTCGTCGATCTATGAATCGATGAGTTCCTCTTCCTTCTGTGCTGGATATCTCAGTGGCGGTGTCGACACCTGTCACGGCGATTCTGGAGGACCTTTTGCTTGCCAAATTGGGGGTAATATTATTCTTCGACACCATTAATGTTTTGCTCCAGATTCTCGCAAAATAAAAAAATAAATTTGAAAAGCCATAGACACAATGCACAGTTAACTTAGAGTGAACATATTTCCCGCACAAATCGTTAATTCACTAAGTAATTTCATTTCCTGCTGATTGTTTTGCCATGCAACAAAACTTTATGTATACGTAAAGCCTAAGGTTTCAAGCTATAAGCAATATTTGTTATCCAACGGGTTAACAGAGGGATATAATGGAGCGACCCCCCCAACCACTGCCACCCCTCTCCATTCTGCTTCCTCTCACATCCTTCCTTTTTAAGGCACAAATTATGATTTCCACAGTCGCGAGTTTGAGATCATTCCCTCTAGATGCCGTAAAATTTTTCTCACAAGTGTTGTGAATAGATTTCCCTGCCCTTCATGGCCTTAACATGTCAAAGTTTACGTTACCTGCATTCGCAACCGCTTCGCTTGCTTCTCTGAAGTTCTCCCAGATCGTCTCCTCTTCGAATTTTTCTCGTCACGACCTTTGTCGAATATCGCGATGTTACGATCTAGGTTTAGTTCCGCTTGTCGTCCCCGCCATCTCAGCTTATTTTCAGCTCCTTAAAGAGAATTACGATATCGTTGAGTTGTATAATGGTCAGCGATATAAGTATGCATGTTTCAGATGTATACTATTTGGGTGGTGTTATCAGTTGGGGTGAAGAATGTGCTTTACGCGGTCGACCCGGTATATACACTATGGTTGTACCCTATATCGACTGGATCAAGCGGATAGTCAAGCTATAGCGAACACTTTTACGATATCGGATCATGATAAAGTCAACTATGAAGTGATACTACTTGTAACAGTAATCCTCCTGTGCTCTAGTCGTTTCGGTGAAAGCGAACTCCGCTATCATAATTTCTCAGGCGTTCCTCTTTGCACAACGGTGACCTGTGTAGTTCGCCGTGCTTGAGGGCAGTTTCTTATGTACTTTGTTTCCGCTTGTATAATTAATCTTTGCTCATTTTCTGTGCTCATCTGTTCCGAGGTATTTTCGTTTACAAAGCAAATAGGAATCAAATTCCAGCGAATCTGTCCTATTTCCTCTAGTGGAATCCGATTTGAAATGTTCGTTTACAATTCCTCAGAAAAATTCGAATTTCTCCTACTGAAATTGGATAGAAATTATTCCACGATTGGAGAAGACAGATAACTCATTCTTAAAGCAGAGAAATTACCAAAATATAATAAACGATTAATGTGACTTATTTGTCTCTAACTGAGACTACTACTTCGTTGTGATCACTTCGAACTTGCCACTATTATACTTCAATTTCATGCAGTTTTATTGATGCTTACACAAAGAAAGATCATCGATTCATATGTGTGGAAGAATCTCAGCATGATCTTTAGTTGCACCGCCTAAGGATATTAACGCCGAATAAATCTCGGCTCTGCGAGAATTCATTCGAATAAGCTCATTAACGTCGACTTAGCGCTCACCTCCAAAGTTACTCTTCGATAGACCGGAAATATTCAATTTCATTGCTCGAGTTTTCGACGTTAATAAAACTTCGAGAACCTCCCTATAAAATCAGTGGAAGTCAATGGCGTTTTCTCAGAACTGCAAATTTTGGTGAACATTTCGAGGATTTGAGTTTGAAAGCGTCAAAATTAAGGTTACATTTGTTTTTCCGCAGATTTCTCGACCAAATACGTATTTTACTTATGACAAGGTGCCGATTGTTTTGTTAGGGGCTTCCTTAGCGTATTATTTTGATGATATTCCAACTTTTCCACTCATTAAGATAGATGAAATAATTCTTCTCATACGGAAATTTCATCTTCTTACGAAATATAATCCTGGAATATTTCTGGAAAAAAATCCAGATTAAATTGACCCAATGGTACCGAATACTAGAACGAGCCAAATTATGTATGGGAAATGAAGTTGCAATTTTAAAGTATACTGATGGAATTCTCCTCCGAATTTTACACGTAAACCAACCTAATATACTTTAGTTGTAGGCCAAAGTTTAGCATTAAAATATGCCATATGGAATGAGCCTTTCGAGAGTGTTTATTTCAAAAATGAACGAATCCGGATGGAGTTCTGAACGAATTGTATGCAGCGCTTTATATGCTTCAATATGAGGATACCGTTCTATATCAATTATTCTTTTTAGTGCTATTGTTGCACATCCTCTAAGAAGTGAATGCAACGAAGAGGTTCTCTTCTTTTTTTAACGAGAACTATGTCGTTGGATAGTTCTCATTCGATCAGTACCATTAGAAAAAGCAAGTTTGTTGCACCGTTGACTTCGACTTTGAAGTTCATCATGTCATTATGGATTGAGATACAGATCTCCGGATCACGGTTCATCACTTTCAAAATTTTCATATCAAGACATGGAAATACTGTGAGTTCATGGCTACAACCTACTACGCTGGTGCTGGATTGCAGCGGATAACCGTTTTTTTTTAATAATCCGCCTGAAGTTTAATTCCGGAAGGACACCGGAATTCAAGAATTGGATTTCTTGAGCAATCTCAGCAATATAAAAAAAAGAAACTCAGAAAACACCCGGAAAATTTGAATCAGAGTATCGATGTTGCCTTGAATGAACGCATCAAAAGTGCGTTAAACTTCGTGTACGCGGGTTCAAGCAAACCCATGAGCACAGAAATAGAGGTGAAGAACAGCTAGGCATAGGTAAGCACAGATACGATGCTGTAGCAATATGTTCCCACGAAAACTCCAGATTCTGGATGAAAGGTTAGATTTTGGCGTACTTTGAGGTTTTCCAGATGATTTGAGTAATTCAAAAGTTCCGAACGAAGACTGCGAAAATGGAGAATTCGGTGATCGCACAGGAAACTTCTGGATATTTGGGAAAAGTGCTCTTCGGGCATTCGATTCATTTCGGTTTAGCAAGCAATTTTCTAGGCCGTTTTTAACTTCGGAGTTTTCCCGAAAATATACGATTACTTCGTTGAATGATTCGAACTTACAATTACTGGAACGTTGCTTCACTTCTTTAAGCCCACTCACAATTCGGCATTTTACAAATCCGACAATTTAGAATACTTTCTCATTCTTTTAATATTTTATTTTGTGGCATTTAAATAATCGAAGAAAGCCCCCAGCCTTTAATACTTCGAATGCTTCTTCTCCTGAAATTCCGACGAAACCAGATCCTCAGAAAAGATTTCCCATAGGAAAGATGTTTTCATAACCTATAGCCAAAATTACTCTCCCGAAAATCGGTGGGGGATGTCGAGGGGTACCATTAGGTGATGAGAACCACTATATAAATGACCACCACTGCTGCCATTTTTTGGCAAACTTGGCCAACACATGCCGAGGGCACACATTTTACTGCAGCATCTATAATTTGACCAGCTTTTTTGCGCCAAACGCTTTACATTCTACTGCTAAAATCTCCGGGCTCTACTCCTTAGTTATTGGGACATCAGAGTACGAGTACCACCTCGAGAACGATCGCATTCATCAACCTTTAGCAATCCCCACGATTACCAAACTTCCTGGCCCTAAAGAGGCTTTTCAAATTCTCCCCAAGCTGCAATTACATAGCATTGAGAAATATGATGATTCAAAATTCGCGGCTATCGTATGCTGAAGCGTCCGTTCCGTCGCAATAACCTCGTCGAATATCCGCTTTATAGCAGACACCATACACTACAAGAAGAGATCGCATAAAAATGAGGTTCATCGGGACGAATCGTTTTTTCTTGTCGAGGTTCGGGAGTTGCCGAGGCGGGTGTGCGGTATTTCCACCTTTCGTTTGGTATTTATCCATTTGTAAGTTGTGTGACGGTCGCATTCCTCGTCTATTGCTGCTACGCGATCCGTTCGGTTGGTTTTACTTGTCGGTGATTTTCTGTCGATGCGATCTGTCGAAGCGACTCACGCTTCCCGTTCACAGCTCTTTAATATAAAAGGCTTTTTTCTTTTCTCTCCTTTGTATGAAGCATTCAAAGACTGTTGTTCTGTGATGCTTGAGGTCGAAAAGCCCGATCGTTTATATCCCATCCAGCATTCTATGGATTTGCTTCTTCTATCGCCATACAGTGTGTTCTCATCGTGATCGGCGATGATTCCTTCTTAAATAATCGTTTCATGCATCCACAACGAATCCCAGCATCGTTAGACAGTCTACTCTCCAATGTGCTTTTAATTTCTCGGATGTGGAAAATGATTGCAAAGATCCGAAGCTTCTCTATGGGTATGCGAGAGGTGATATAACGTTCATCGTGCGATGTTTTCAGTGCACATTTAAGTCGACTGCCGAATATTTATGCGTATCTGCAGGTAGTGGACTTACTCATCTCAGAGATTGCTGCTGAAGGCACACACAACAAACAAGTAGAGTGCATCGTTGCTGAAGTTGTTCGTGCTTCGATAGCGAGATGTTCGCATCGATGAGTTCGGCATGTTTTTAAAGCGTCACGTCGTAGAATTCAATTCACATCAGATCATCGTGCCGGCTGTTCGTTGCCAAAAATCAATGTGCGATGTCCTCTGACGAGGACTCCGAGCACGTTGAGGGTTTGCCATGGGATGCGTGGCTTGCGGCAACACGAGCCCATCCCACTTCCCATCGTCTGCATATCGCTGAGATCGGCTTCGACGCTGCCAGCATGCCCTCTCAAAGTATGCTTTCAGATAATTATTTCCTAGTAAATGTGTGGTGGGTGCTTGCGTCTTACTCAAGTCTTTTCATATCGTCAAGTGGTACTCTATCAAAGTGTGGCATGTATTTGTGGTGGCGCGATCGCGGCCGCAAATACGTTTATTTTTATCGACATCACTGCAATGTGTGCACTATAGTGTAACAAAAATGAATCACTTCTTAAATGTGAAATATTTTGGCATCAAAAGTCACACACCTTGACGGTAGTATATTTTGCAGAGGCAGTTTGCTATGGATACTATCCGAGTATCGAGGTGAATTCGATGCTGTTGGTTAAGTGTAAGGTTGGTTTTTTAAGTGTCGACTATCATCGCATCGGCACTTCCATGCGGTTCATATCTATTAGTTTTGCTTACTTTATTTCATTTGTCGCATAGAGAAGAGATCGTTGATTATTCTCGAGTGAACATTTCTATTCAAATTTCACCCTTTCCCACTGAAAAGTTCAGCTGAGATGAAATAGTGGGCGGGCGAATTAATGGTTTACATGGAAAGATTCGAAATATCTTGCTTCGTTGTCAGCTTTTGCGTTGAAGTTGCATGTATAGAAGAGGCAGTCTTGTTGCTTCGGAGACCTTTTCGTCGATCACTTTCTTTCATGCCTTTATTGAAGTTCTTTGCCGATTTCTCATATGGGGGAAAATTAGTTTGGAGAGTTTCTTGTTAATTTTTTACCATAGGTTGGAAAATATGATCGTTTTATTCGTCGTATTGTCGAAAATCCCGACGATTTTCCAAGTAATTGGGCAAATTGTTGCCGATATTTATACCATATTGATTTTGAAGCGAAAGAGAATCCGTTTGTCAACCTTTCTTAATTGATACATTATCGAATTATTGTTGCAGCACTGCGGTATGTTGTTGAAGGACGTTGGATTTGGGCACCATATGCGTTCAAGGCATGGTTTCCGTGCCGAGTCACCTGCATCATCTGACGAATGCCAGTCGTTTTTGCTATCACCTCCTCATCATATCCCATCACCGAGACTTAATGAGTCGGCGATTCTTTCTCCTCCCTATCGCAAACCTTCCACCTCATATCAAATGTATATATTTCAGCGTATGATTTTTATCGTATTGTTTATCGTATCTATAAACTTCATGGCTTGCGTATAAGTTCACAATGTGCATAAATTTGTGGATTTTGTAGTGCTTATATAGTGAGGAGAGAATATTTCGCAGAAAGTTTTCTGCTTTATTGCTTTTTCTATGAGAAAATTGCGCCTAGTTCGTTTGGGAATCGCAATTCTTCCGTTTTACTAAGCGAGTAGAAAGCGTTAACTCCGTTATCGTTGATCTTTATATACGTTGCTAGAATTTCAGCGTTCCTAATTCATTTAATAGCAAAGCAACTAATGTGAGGGTTGCTTTCGAATAGTCTTTGGTTGAATTAATTGCTCCTTCATGTCAGAAGCGGATTGCATTTAATTTAAGGTCATCAGCTGTTGAAGATCGAGCAGCGAGCCTCGCATCGCGGACCATATCCCCGCGTTATTCCATAGAACAAAGAGATGATTTGAAACTTTCATTGAGGGTTTCACGCAGGGAGGTAAGGTTTCTTCGTCGTGCTCATTCACTATTTTTCATTGGTAGGTGAAGCTGAGCGCAAATTTCGGTTATTTAGTGAAGTGAGGAAAAAGATTGGTCCAAGCTGTTGTGATAAGGATATTTCGTCCTCGGAAGTCGGCTCATGTATTTGTACCTGTAGCACTCGTGGATTTGTTTAGGATAAAGGTGTGTTACTGTCGTTTGCAGCTGAGGTGGAGAAATAAAAGACTGATAGCACTTGCAGTGTTTGTGCAGTATGATGAGTACTCTTAATTGTCCTTCGTTATATTTTCTCCATGTTTTTGGTGTGGTCTATCTCCGAAATAATTTAGGTTATCGTTCCATATGGCTTTTTTCATCCCAACGTTGTCTCCCTCTTTGTGTCAAACTTAGATCGTTCTACGGAAGCGTTTTAAGATGCCGATTGAGAATGGGCCAGAAGTACCGATCTGTGAAGGTGACGTGAAAAGTAAGCCGGCAACAGCAGATTCAAGCAAGCAGGTGAACGGTCGTGTCAAGCAGAAAAAGAAAAAGAAGCGCAAGAGGGACTCGTCAGAGGAGGATCACATCTCGTTGGAGCATCTGCGCCGAAAGAAACGTCTCGAAGCGCAAAGTGAGTCATTGATTGTCATTCACCAAGGCTTCTCATTAAATATCGATACTGTAGAAATAAGCGATGGTCTGCTACCTCTGTTTAACTTTTTAAATATGTGAGTAATGCTTCGTCGTTGAGGTTGTTTGTCTGTCTGAAAACTTGAGAAATTATGTTGTTTGAATATGGAAATAGATTGGAGCAGTCAGCTTCAAGTGTTCTGTTTTTTTCGAATTCTCGAATAAGACGTACCGATATTTAAGTGCATCTCTAATCACCTATAAAGGTTTGAAGTAGCAGGAAAAAGTGATCACCACGAAACTTGCAAATGGAAAATATGGTCGTCATTGTGAATATAGGATATCAGTGGCGTTCGCATAATTTCCTGTTTCAAGGAGGGAAGGCTACTGACCACTGTCAACGCCATGGGAAATAATTAAGGTAGTATTAATCTAGTAACTTACTATTCTGTGAAAATATTTCAGAGCCGAGTTGTACGGAAACAGCACCATGCACATCAAGTGCTTTGCATCTAGAGACGAGTACCATCACTGAGAAAGAAGTCGGCGTTGCAACGGAACGCAGTCCCCGACTGCGTTCGCCAGCTTCAGTGTTCTCTCTTTCCTCGCGGGTTCCAGTTACATCATCGTTGAATGAAGATTCTCATGCGACAGCCGTCAGTGCGAGCAATACCATCTCACGACTCTCACCACTGGCTGTCGGTGATGCGAGTCGTGCAGGTGGCACGCTGTTAACGAATAGTCCACGTGCAAGTCCACGTCCCTCAACAAATCTGCTCACGGCATCTTTGCATTCTGCGTCTTCAAGAGAGCAGTCTGCATCGTTATCGACGTTTGAGGCCGTTTCTCCTGAACCGACACAGGGTCAAGATAGCTCAGTTGTGCAAAGGTTTGATGTCTCATCACTGTCTCATGAAGCAAAGTGGAGAAAAGGACAATGCAGGGAAGAGAAAGGAGGTCGAAAAGGAAAGGCATTAGTAGAAGTAGCGTAAGGGAATGAAATAATCTGGAAAGAGCGTGCATGGGGATGTGCTGATTAAGAGAACAAGTGTGAAAGTGTTTTTTAAGATGTGCATTAGTTCGCAGCCAACTTCCTAGATAAATTCAAATTCATCACATTTCACGGGCTTAGCTGCGCCAGGGAAATGCAGGTCATCTTCCCTTCGATGGACTTGTTGGTATGATGACATCAACTTTTTTGTTCTGTGATGCAGCAGTATCGAATTGAATAGTTTTCGGTAACAAAGATTGAAAGAAGCATCCGATACGAATGTATATACTGTATCATATAATTTCTAGGTTTCGCCGTTCTCCTGTGATCGCAACAGGGCGCTCAGCAATATCTTCGGTTCCGCGACGGATGCCTCTTGAGTGTGCGCTTTTGACATCACCAAACCAGCACTCGATGATGCTTACGTCAAGAGCCAATACGACCTCTATGCGATCTCCAATCCCTCACTTATCGTCTGCTGAACAGAAATCCTTTCTAATCAGTCCAGCTGTGGGTAGCTTGACGGTGACCTCTGCTGCTTACGGATCATCGATCGCTGTTGCTGCTCCTGCTAATTTCACTTATGCTGCTGGAGGAGGTTTCTTCAGTTCCTGCTGATCTTGAAATTATTTTTGGCTACCTGATCCACTGATTTAAAAGCTGAATTGCAACGTAGTTTTTACACTTTTTTCTCTCAGGAACCATCATAGTACTGTTGCAAAGTTTTCTTTGCTGGTTGTACATCCTCAGAAGAGTGCCTTACCTACTAATAGTTGTTTTAGCATATTCTGTTCGATTTTCGCATAGTATTCTGTAATCCGTTTCACTTTAGCATATCGTTGTAGTGAACCATTCCTTAATTGAAAGATATATGCACAGAGCAGCCGAGATGAACGCTATTGCCCAAGTGCGTTCATATACTGCTTTGTTTGTCGCCCATGGTGAAATTCGAACAAGCGCAATGTGGTTTCGATTTCAAGAGTTGGTCTCTTGTTCTCCGTGCAGTGCTGTTTTACATCACTTCACGCCAACGGTGTGCAGTTATTTTGGAGCGGTTATTGTTGTTTTTGTTATATGGAAATGGGTTCTGTTATTTCGTCATTATTGAATGTTTTTGTATGTAAGGTTAGTTGCAGGTGTTTTAGATGAAAGGCAACGTGAGGATGAAGAGCAGTATAGCCAGATGCGGGCAATGGTGAACGGACTGAAAGGTGAGTATGAGGAGCGAGATGTAGACGAAACCCTGGCACCTGAAGAGCAAGCTCAGGAAGTCGGGAACGAGTTCGCGAACGCAGTCGCTTCGACAATGAGGTTGACGGCAGTGGCGTCGATGAGTGACGATGAACACATAGTGTTTGAGGATGAAATGAATGAGAATGGCCGTAATGTAATTGTACCAAAGCTGGAAGTCATCGAGTCATCAAGCTCAAGCGCGTTAGCTCTTTCAAAGCACATTATTTTTTCTAAAATATTATGCTACATTGTGCAGAAATGGAGTATTTTCCCTGTTGTCGAGTTCACAAATCCGGAGTTTAGTGCAATTAGCGTTGAAATTCCGGAATCAGATAGAATATTAGGTATTTACTAATTTAATGCAGAAATTATGTTCGAAATCGCTCCACACCTACATATTATTGGGGTATTCTTTACTCTCTTTTAAATTCTTGCTTCAGTTATCCGTCGCTTACCGTTTGGAAATGAAGTTTGATAGATGGGTGCTGTAAATTTAACCACAAACTTTCTCCTTTCTCTATTTTTTGATTTATTGAACAGTTATGATCGTAATCAAGGAAAACGGAAGTGATCCACAGAGGTACCGGATGAGTGTATTAGGGCATTGCCTTGGTAGAGCACTGTAGATCGGTTTGTCCTAGTTGTTGTTGTCGACAAGTAATGAATGAGAATGTGTGAGTGTTTTCTGCAGGTCAGTGGTAGCTTTGTCACCCGAAGGACAACATTCAGAGATGGAGGTTGAGGATGTGTTATTGAGGGAAGAGGAGAGCGAGGAGGAGCTTGATGCATCTCTCTCGCTTCCTCCAACACTCACTCGCGAACAGCCTTTTGTTGCGCCACCTCTACAACATCGTCGCACTCACATCTTTTTGGTGCGTTTATTCTGCTTAGCTGAGCCACTTGCAAAAGTTGTTGAAACGAATGCTTCACTACTATTTAATAGCTCGCTCTGATCTTTATTTCATTTTATGTGAAGATTTCGTAATTTTGTTGCCTTATTTGCTTCGTCATATAGAAAGCTAGGCTTCACATTGCCCTATGAAGTGTTATCAGAAATGTTTTACGGTGAGAATTTGTGTGACCACAGATTGATCTCCTTTGGTGCCGTGTGTGATAAAAACATTTGGTCTTGGCAACGTAGTGAATAACTGCTTTGGCATATGAAGGGCAGTACTAAAATATACATCCATATCATTGATTGGAAGAATCTTTGCACCCTAACAAGTTTTTCTAATGGGAAAGTTTGTGTGATCATTAGTCGTGAGCCCTACCGAGAAGTACATGACGTCTGTAGGTATTTCCGATGTTCGAAGTAATGGCTAACTAAAAAACTATCGGCTTTGGGCGAGAGGGGAAGGAAGAGGGGAGAAAGAAAGAGAGGAACCTAGTCTTGGTCTTGAGTTTTTATTTCTTGAGAATTTCGATTATTTTATCATGCAAAACTCTGTATCGCTTCACGCAGCAGAACTGCAACCCCCACGTAGAGTGACATCTCTTTAATTGCAGACTGCTGCTCCACCTTACAGAAGGGTGCATCGGTCATGCTCATCGCCGCCTTCAGGAGATTCCTCCGGGTTGGTTTATACCACAAGATTTGTGCCTGCTGGTTGGGACAGGTTTTTGAGATTTTTTAATGGGTTCGTGGCTGTATCCGAAATATGAGTTGAATTTTCGTGGGGTAACAGTATTTGATGATGTATTTATTTGATTCATTTGTAAAAGTTTGTAATGGTGTAGATTGAATAACGAGATACTTGATCGTGCTAAACAAGAAACTCCTTGATGCTTTTTGCCACTGTTGGATTGTGCTTGCAAAGAGTATGATCGCACAAGGTTTTCTTTCGTGTAGATGCTTCAGCACCTGATGTGGGAAGAAGTAAGAATATTTTATTTTTCCACCGACGTCGTGTTTTTTCTGGTTCGTTCATGCGAAGCTTCGCGATCTGCCACTCTCCTCGCAGTCTTGCATCTCTCACTTGAGAATCCCCTCTGCGTGATGTTAATATGTAATCACAATTTTTATTGGGACAGTGAATCCGTTTTGAAAATTGGAAGATCGCATGAAGTACTGAAACATATCCAAGCCGCGATGTTTTTTTTTTTTTGACGGAAGAGGTACAGAACAAAGTCGATGGCAAGGTTGAGATCAGGAACTTCGATGTTAATACTGTGATTCGAGGTCCCTAGGGGCAAGATGATCTTACGAAGCATCGAGCAGTAGAGTGTCACTGTCGCAGCTGGGGGCACTCTCGAGCAGTAGGATAGGATACCAGTACCATAGATTGGGGCCTCCAGCTTCAACTGTCGACTTCGCCATCTCGCAGCAAAAAACTGCCACAGTTTCATCACAGCAAGTGCAGCTAACGGTTTCTCCAGGCATATTTTCATTCCATATTTCCTCAGTGTGTTGTCAGGTGATGCAAAGAACCCACTAATAGTAGAAGTAGCTTGCTTTTGAAGATAAGCTTTTTTCAAGTATCTTTTGGGGAATTATCAAAATACTACGGATGTTGTGTTAAACCCTGCTCTATCTTATATGAAGATTTAAAGTGTGTTATGATCTAGTCTTATGCTTCTGTCTTCTTCACCAATATATTTTAGGTTGGTTGCACAAAGAGATTTCTTCTCGCAGCGTAGGCACGAAGACTGGAAATACGCAAGTACTCGTATGATGTTTGCTCGTGCGCTGGGCGTACCGCTGAATTATCCGCCTCCGGCACGTTCCTCTCCCCCTGCCATTGTATCAGCGAGTCAATCTCCGAGGTATTCTTTTCGAGTTGTTGCATATTACACGCACTGGCACTGTGAATTGCTGTTGTGAACTAGGCGCCTTTTACTTTCATGTGGGTTGCGGAATAAATTGGAACAAATTATTCAACATTACAAACGTTATTGCATATTACCACACCACGTTACAATAGATGAGGTCGTTATGCCAAACTTTAGGTGCTTGATGTTATGGGTATGTAATGTTATGCTATCCTTTCAAGCATAGTCAGCTTTGTAAGTTGTGAAGTAGGCGGTGGTTTATGTTGAAGCCTTGAGTTCCTGTTGAATCTTTGCATATTTCAGATATGTTTTTCATTTAATGATCATTTCTATGCTAAATCACAGAGATATTTTCATCATTAATCTTGGTAATGGCTATAGTCAGGGTCATAACATGCGAAGGCGACGGATCAAGTAAGGACGATTGCAGCCGAACTCAGGGAGTGGTATCTTTTGCCGCAAGTTTTATCTGTTCAGATGAATCTGTTTAGGTCGCATGATATACGAACCAAGATGGAGGTGATATCGCCAATCCCATCCGACGGAAGTGAATGTCGAAGTGCGCCATCTCGTGATATAAACAACACAAACGAATTCTCTCAGGTGACATCTGAGAGGTCAGGCTCTGGTAAGTGTTGGATTTGATGTGCTGTAGCGTACAAGAAATGTTGGGTAGTAGAATAAAGTTCGAGCACTTCATATCGATGGCTGATGTGACGGCGCCTCGAATATTGCTAATATGTGTTGAACGCAAACAGTCTTACTATTCGAGAAAAGATGCATAGCTGCTCAATCTCGTGCTTTTATCACTGTTAAGAGATATGGAATAAATGTAGAAGTAGTGAAGGTCAAGTGTATTTGTAAGCAAGAATATTCACTACCTAGAAATATATGGGTGACGCTTTCGAGTTGTTGAGTGCAGCTCGTTAGACATGCGGGAGGAGATCCCGACATTTGAAAGGCGATTGCATTTAATCAAATGCTTTGTTCTTTTTTCGGTCTTTGCTGAAAAGAAAGTTTAGGACATTGCCATGAGCTTATTTTTGCTGCAGAGAAGCAAAAAATTTTTGATTTACGTTTTCATTGCCGAGCTCACTCCCAACAGACAATATTTGGCTCGTATATCATCTTTCCACTGCTGTCAGTATGTCTTATTTGAATTCGTTGTTTCCGCCGCATTTCGAAGTAGCTGCACACTTCTCTCAGAGTATACTGTGTAGCAAAGTGTTTGATGTTAACTCTCGAAGGTAATCCAAGAGAAATCTGCCATTCGAAGGTTTAAAAGACTTCAAGAAAGGTAGAAGTTTGCAAATTTCGGCACCTTTCGTGCGGAATATTCATGAAAAAGTATAGTTTTGAAGTTTTGGAATATATGTTATGTTCTCAAGTTAGGGGTGCAGTTTTTACTAGTTGAAGAATTGCTTCATTCCCTGAAGGTTTATGGTTGCTTATGGTTACCATCCGTGGAGGGAGGAAGAATTTCGGAGTTTTAATCGTGTATTTTTCAGAAATACGCTGTGCTTTGCAACAGGGTCGAACGCGTGTATCGCCAAGCGAAGCACTGGTTGCAACAACAGTTGATGGGAGTTCGGCCGCTGTCTCGTCAAGTGTAAGCATTAGTGCGGACTCAGCGAATCGTTTGCAGAGTGACACTTCATTTCGATTGCCCACAACGACTTTTAACACGAATGCGGCAGCAATGAGGTACGGTAATGCTCGTTTGATGGGGAACAATACCGTAATGAGTTGTCGACCGCTTAGAGTGCAAAATGATGTTTGGTTAGTTTCGTGAAGGAGAGGGAGTTGGCAAGGCAACACGAAGTGGATGCCGCAAAGCATTGCTCCAACACAGTTATGCGGGCATTTCTTCAATCGGCGTACGTTTGTCACGTCGAACGTTGATGGCTTGGCGTCGAGTCGTCGGCTCTCGTCTGCAGGTATCCCCTTCGTTGTTGGCTGAGTGTTTCTTTCATGAGCTGCATAGCGTCCCTCATCCTAAATTTGCATTGGTTGTTTCGATTTCCTATAGCTGAAGTGTGGCGATGGAAGCTGACATTGGTGGCTTAACGAGGGGCAACGTAACAGACGACCATTGCGAAACGAGATGCATCAATTGAGTAATGATTAGCGAAATCTGTCCTGTCTTATTGCCGTAATAATTGTGCACTATGTGCATTTGTGGTACTCTTATAAAGACGCAGACGTACACCAGGTAACACAAAACTCTTCGAAGCGGGGAGCTTCAAAACTGGTCCGTATTTGAAGATGACATGGTTGGTAACTATACTTGTGCTTATGAAATGTATGTTTGCGTGAGTCGAGTCATCCTTTTCCACTTTCACACTTAATTCTTTGGTTATTGCTATGAACAAATATGTAATGCAGCGTTGAAGCTGTAGTTTATGTTTGGCGGAAGAGCAATGCACACTGAACAGTGAAACCCAGGACGCCTCTTCTCGATCATATGACAAAACTTATACTGCAGTGATTTTATTGCTTCCAGAAGTATACTGAAAAGGTTCGTTCTTAAAAGCACTGTGTAAGCTGGGATTATTGGCGACTGCAAAGAAGGCTTGCATAAAATTTCGAACATCCTGAAAAGTATCACTGTTGCGAGGGTTTTCTGATTCATAAAGTTGTACAGAATGCGGCGTGGTTATTTCAACGGGTCATTTAGCGGAGCTCATGAAGGATGGGAATTACAATGCCGCTGTGTGAAATACTTTCATTCAGAGGGGCAAGCACGCTGAATGGAATGGCAATACGTGGGTTTGAACAGCAGCAGCTGAATGGAACGCGCGTGTACCGTGCAGTGAGAGGTATGCTGCGAAAGGGAGGAACGCCAACCAGTCTCTCGTCGTTGCACACTTCTCCTCAACAACATCAAAGTCAAGCGAGATATTTGTACGTTCATACGAGCACTCCATCGCCAACAACGGCTAGCTCCGAATCCGCAAGCATATTCGCTGTAAGTTTTTCCTACAAATCTTGTTTCACATTCGTTTCCACTAGTAGGATTGTTTATTTCATATATTTATTAGAGGCTTTGAAAGTTCTTCATACCGGTCTTGAGCACTCTTTGTATTCCACTCTCCGCTTGTTCGGCGAAATCACGGCAACGCCTATGCTCTAAGAATAATGGCAGTGGAAAGTGCGCAGTGGAGTTTTCGCTAAATTTACTTATATGTAACCTTAAGGTTTCTGTCTTTCATGGGACCAATTTGCGATTCTGGATTAATTTTAATTATTATGAGTGCAGAGTTCTGATGCGGGTATTGGTACTGACATTATGGAATGCGACGAACAGCAGCTGGATGTGATTCAAAGTAGCCAAAAGCGATCTAACGGGCGCCTTCTACAGCAAATATCCACACAACGACTGTATGATTTACCGTCGATATTGAAGATGCGAGTTTCATTGCATCAACCGATCGTCGCCAATGGTTCGTACCAGTGTACAACTCTCACTGAGGTTTCAGCTGTTGTTATATTCAGGGGAGACACTGTAGCTATGAACACTAGTCGACATTAGGTGATGTGTTCCGCTGGGATTGAGTAAGATGTTCCTGCTATTTTGCGTTGCTGATGCCCTGTTATTTCTTGGAACGTTTTGCATCCTTATTCGTCTGGTGGCCGGTTGCTTAGTTATGCCTGGTAAGAAGGGGTGAGGAGGTGGGAAGATGGGAGTTGTAGGCTGACATAGTCAGGAAAATGTTGCTTCCGAAACAGTTGGATCATTAAGGAGTTGCCCGGATCGTTCAATGACAGTGGGTTATATTTTGCATTGGGATCTTATTCTTTCCTACGGCGTTTTGTTCGTTCCTTCCCACCTCCCGGTTCGCAATCTCCTTCACGTAGTGTCTCAGCTCTTCATGTTATAGCTGCTGTTCCTCCTCTGCAAGCAGTCAAAATATTTTGCTAATGCATAGCGCATGAGAGAAGTTTGTGAGTGCATGCTTTTATTCCGATCAGGACACTCTCGAGCACTTCTTGTTGGTGTTATCTCTCTTGATGATAAATGTTTATGGTGGTTCTAAGCGTATCCGTTGCAGAAGCGGTGTTAACAACCGTCACTCCTTTGTCTGCGTACTCCTCTCCACGACTTGTTACACGGCAGACCATCGAATCGTCCCCTATTCTCGATGGACCTCCATTGTTTGCATCACCAACAATCACCACCAGGGCATATGTGGATAATGGCCGTGCTGGTAATGACTTTGTTGCCATGATAACGTAACGATAAGCCCCGTCCTCAGAAACGTTTCTTCAGGACGATACTGAAATGGTGTTTCCTTTTTCAAATATCTTTCATTTGATGCAGTCATTTACAAGCTGTCGATGCCTTCCTTCTGGTAGTATTTCGCTTGAGTGATTTTGTGATTATGATCAATTGGGAGAGCGGATGGCTGAAATTGGTTATTATTCCTCCATGTGGCAGATTTATATATACAAGTGTATGCAGGTTGTACTGCATGAAAAACTGACACCATCGAGACTATCGTCTGCCAGATTCGATGCAACGCGATTGAAAGTAGCCACATGGAAAACCCGCAATCGATTTGGGATGAACAACGATTGTATTATCAATGGTAGAAGCAGGAGGCGCAAGGAGGAGCGAATGGAACTCAACGGAGCAGCGCCGACCCTTGGCGAGTGGATGGATCGTCGGGTGATCAGGCGATAAAAATAAGGGAGGCAGATGTTGCCTTCGTAGGAGGAAAAATTTTCCTTTGAGTCGGAGGAAAGTAAGCTGGAGGATAGCATATTCGAACAGACCGAGCTGGAAGAAATCTCTTGCGGAAGTGCTGTTGAAGAAACGTTTTGTTTTGAAAGACGATTCCAGGATGTAATGGATGTAGTCATGAAGTATTAAGGAAAGCAGAGGAAATTGAAAAGACGAGTTTACCATCTATGTGTTATAGGACAGTTGCCTATATGAAGTCAAGGAGAGTACCAAAATCATATGGAATACAAATGAATTGCTAAGATTGGCGAAAAATTGGGTTCTGCCAGAACTGTGCTCTCGTTGCTGTTGCACTATTTCGAAGGAAGAATATTCTAAGGATTGGAAAATTGCAAATGTAATGGCCAGGAAATGCTGCTCCAATTTACGCTCCAATATGGCCGCTGCCGTGCATATCGGGAGTCGTTGGAGTTTATTTTTTACGCCCAATGTCAGATAGAAGCAGAACGAACGTTTCATATTTTCAGCATGCTTTCCTCAAGAACATCTCAGTGCGAGCTCATTTAGCCCGAATAACAAAGGGGACGAATTTCGCTAATGAAAAATGATGTTGTAAAGAAAGCTCAAGATACCTTCAAAATATGCACCCTCAACAAATGGAAAATACATATCATATGATCGAAGTGGTCTCCGGCTAGTTGATAAGTCATCTGATGAGGCAAAAAATAGGAGCCCCAAGCAGCCTAGTGGAGCAAAGGGAGACGCAGAAGGTGCCCTCCTAATCGTCTCCTGTCTGCCGTTTGCTTCTTTGGTCACGGTGCCTGCCTTTTGCCTCTTTGGCGATTGGAAGAGCACTCGGTGCATAGGCGGTAGGCAGTTTCCAGGTGCAACGATTAGAAACAACAAAGGAAGTCACACTTGGCATATTAATACACAAGCAGCAGTTAGGAGGAAGTTAACGACCCAGTGCTGCCAAATTGCTTGGGTTTTCATACTCCTCTAGCATATTTCCCTTTCTCTGAATTTCCGGAAGCTATTATATTGTGCTTTACCATCCTGGAAGTTTCTTAGGCTATGCCGTACTATTGTTTAGATGATCGGAATTTTCGCAGATTCTACAGCAATATGCTCGCCCAGCCGATGAAGAACTTTTGTGAGCTGCATTGCAGTAGATTTTAACGTCGTCACAAAAATTTCTTTAACTATATTGTATTATACGCCGATGTCCCGAAAATTCGTAAACCCTGTGATCTCTTCCCTGTCTATAAGCTCGCTTATTGAAATCGAATAGGATATCACCATGGTTATCCAGCGAATCATCCCAAGGAGAACATTTTTCATTCATAACCAGGTTCTATTCGCTGACAGCTAGACAGAATCGAGCAGTGGTTGCCCAAGCCGCAGCTTCTTAAAAAATTGCTAATTCCATTAACTGCGATTTTATGCGAGAATGTTACTGCACCATTCCATGGAATGTCTAAACGGGGTTTCTTATGTCTCCCATTGAGAGATTTGGGAATACAAGAGCTCAGACGAAAGCATAGCGGCTTTGATTATACTGATGCGATGACCGGCTATCCTACCTTAGATATATCATATACAATCCAGGGCATTTCATTACTGTTACTGTGCTTTGAGATTTGACGAAAAGTAAGCTGCTTGCCGCTAAGCGGGGGAAGGCAGTCGTAACGATGTTTAATGGCAATCAACGCGTTATACGCCAAAAGAATGACATTTCAGCAGTAAATGACAATTCATTTGTGGTATTTTTGTGATCTCGTTTTGCTTCTTATTGAGTTTACGTGGCAGATGCCTATGTCACCGAAATTCAATTTTCTAGGGCGAAATACGCACTCGTACGCGATATCGTCGGCAGGTGCATGTGTGAATCGCGGTGCTGTCTTGCTGAGCAAAGGGGTACAAGGCCTTACGACCACACAGCGTGGCTTGCCCATAGTGCAATCCTTTCGTCGAGCACACAGGCTGATTGCGAACCGTTCTGTGAAGGCTTTTACCAACGGTGTGTGTGTGTTTTTTTTTTCTCTGAATTTGTAGAAAATACTGGAAGGGCAGATGTGACTGAGATACCGTAGTTTATCGAAGAGTCTACAAAACTGCTATTTCCTCAGATATTCTGTATGGCCGACTATTAAGTAGCCCGATTCCATGGAAACTGTAAGATTTCTTGCTTTACGAGTTTGCACATTATAGCATTCGAAACTTCCGAGAGCGGATGTGTATGAGGCGAAGAGGAGTACCTTTGATGAACTGCTGTATATATTTACCAAGTATTCCTCGAGTAATGTAACTTCTCCTCCTTTATTATTGCATAGCTGCTGCCGACTACAGTGTAACTTGTCATGCAGCGGTTTAGTAATAGTTTCGTTTTAAAGTGTCCTGCGCAGTAGCATTTTTCCCGCCGTTTGATCAACTGAGCTAGTGTTATTTCGAAGACGGCTGATTTCCTGTCACCGCCTCTTTCCGCTTTCGCTTCGACTTGCGATATGTGATGAAAAGTCTGTGCAGAAGTTTGTGTTGAATGTTGAGGGGACATTGGGTTGGTGAAACAAGATCATATTTTCTATCTCATGAAAAAAGAGATTTGAAAAGGGAAATAAAAGATTAGTGCTTTTTATGACAAAGTGAGTGCTTTTTTATCGCACAAGTGATGAATGGTCCCATTTGTTTCCTCGAGTCCCGTCATCCTACCTCTGGCACCCATTAGCCGTCTTTACTTTCCCACCTCGAGTTGAATATTTGCGATTGCTGCACAGTTTAGGTGTTGGTGGTGCATCAGGGATGGGCACAATTGCTCTGTTAGGGAGACCCACGACTACACAAGCTGTTATTGTGGATCAGCACCGCGGGAGCGCTACACCATCTACAACAGCCTCAAATTGCATCCGAAGCACCACCGCACTAGCTGGAATCCGAACGGGGCCTCGAACAGTGACCGTGGTGCCTGTGCTGAGCCGATATTCTCCGGCAAACGCGTCCACTTCATCGCCGACACTTACTGGCGGAGCGACGACAGTCTGCCGTAGTTCGAGCCAGTCGATTGCATCTGCAGCAAATGCATCTGCAGCGTGTCTGTCAAAGTATGCAGCCCAGCCGCATACCTGCTGAGCTAGTAATCATGGATGTTTTTTTGGAGGGAGCCATTTAATTCACATGTTGCCCTCCTTTCTGTATAAACGCTATAATTTTTGTCATATTGTATGTATTGACTCGCAGTTCATCATTGCCAAATGGATATGACGGGTCCTCTATGATTTCCGAGGAATTGTTCGTCTTCTTTTATCCGAACTTGTTTTAGTGAGAAAAATAAGTTCTTAGAGATTTGTGATGTGAGTCCTTGAGTTAACATGTAATCAGAGCCTGATCTGAACTTAAAAGTGGAGCCTACCCTATGAGAACATTGAAAACATTTGATTGAGCTTAAAATTCAGAAGTCGTTTGTATAATTGTTGATTAAAATGTTCAGGAAGCTTGATATCCGAAAGCACTACAGATAGCGGCGGGTGATGCAGCGGAGCAATCTGCAGTAGTATTATTTTTCAGGCCGAAATCCAGGTCGCCACTTATTGCTTTTGTTGGTCATCGTTATCGTGTGCTTGTCAGTGCTTTTGGACAATCGAGGTTTTATGGGACTTCTTCAAAATTCTGGTGATGGTGTGAGTCTATACGTGGAGCGATTTAGAACAGTTTGGTGGTAGAGTTGGAATAGCTGTTGTCACTAATATCATTAATCGTGCATAAACGATTGGGAGGGATCTTTGTGCAAGAGTTCATTATTGAGTACGTATGTCCCTGCTGATTTACGTTTACAAATGTACAATTGATTCATTTGTGCGATATGTATGCGTTATTACAAGGGGACAAAGTTGTTGTTTATAAGGGTGTGGTTGTGAAAAGGTAGAGTCATATGATTCAATCTTCGATCGCACTCCTGAAAAGGTTGTATGAGGAGGCTGGGTGCTTTCGGAGAGAGATCTCTTTTTTCCTCTATTCGCATTCATCTAAGGAATGTTGAAGCATTACACTAACAGTTGAATGGTCTAGGCTCACCAAATTGCCTTTATGAAGAACCTCGTGTTGTTCCGGTTCTGTTCGAGAAGGCAGTGGCTCTTGTCACAAATTTTTTGGTTTTAATCATAGGTTCTTCCAATTACCTCCGTTTTTTACAGATAATATTCTTTGATTGTATGAATGAGTTGCATTTGTGTGGATTTCAGATTGCTTATATATGTATTTGAAATGACCATGCGATGAGTTAGTTGCATAGGGGGGTTGTATCTCATTTTGTCATCTATTTTCTGTCGTATCTTGTTGTATGTTTCCGTGTAACATGCTCAATTTTCTTCTGTGAATTAAGTTTAACCACTCTTCCTGCCATTCAACTCATTCTTATTGGTTTTTGTTGCATTTTGCGAAAGGGTCTCGACAACGAGAGGGCTTTTAGCAGTGGTCTGTTGCAGTGGCAGCTTATGGGCGCGCTGTTTGACTCATTGTTGCTTTTACATACTGCTAACTGATTTAGTTTGTTGAGTGGGGAGAGCGGGCATGGTTTTATGTATGTGATAGAAGCGTTTATGACTGTAGCATTATTAACTGAGAAGGAAGAAGGGGACTCAAATTTGTGCACTTTGTATCGTTATTGTTCGCTCAAAAAGCCGAGAAAGCTGGCATGAATCTGTCGCTTTGGAGGCCGCAGTCTTCGGAAATTGTTTTGTTCCTTTCATTGAGACGTGGATCTACTTGTCTGTTGAAGCAGTGTTGCTGTATTTAACGAGCACAGGGAGGAGGTGTGGGGGAATAGGTAGCAGCATAACGCGTCAAGTGAGGGGCAGCGAAGTCTGGAAAGCGGTGAAGGGTTGCGCATATTTTTCTGCTCATTATCGTCTTTGAGATGTTTTTTGTTTGAAGTTCTATTTGCTGCTCGATGTGATCTGTTTTGCGGTCGCCCATTGCATTCAAGAATCTTATCGAAAGTGATTGTTTTGATGCCTCTTTGCTATGATTGGGGAGCAAGTCCTTGGAAGCGTAACGTTTGTTGGACTGCAGTCTCGGAACGGCCGGTTCGTCGAATTTTCAGCGATCTTCCAGGTGGAGTAAATTCTTGCTCCATCAAATCTGTAGAATGGTTGGTGGTTGATCAGAAAATTCGTTTCTACAAACGTTAGGAATGTTAAGGGTGCCGAGACGTCAGAAGCCTATTGGCTTTTGTTGCGTGACACTTATCAGTCACTGTCGTAAGAGAGTGGTGGGATGTAGGCTGTAAAGTTGTCGACGACGGTAACATGACTGCCACCCAAACAGTCGCCATGATGCCGTCAATCTATATTTTTGGAGAGGTATCTTCGAGCAGTGCTGAATGCTTGTTTCGGCGATGAGACATAAAGATGCTATTAGAAATGCTTTGTAAGTAAAGACGAGTAATGGGCATGCATTTGGGGGAGGGGTTGAAGAAAGTGTGACGATAGTTGAGTGCATGGGATGGACTTAGGCCGAAGTCTGTAGTTTTTTTTTTCGGAGAGAGTTAAGGGCTCGCGTCCGAGCCTCTGAAGAAAAAAAGGTGTGTGGATAGATTCTTTAGCCGTCGAGGATTTCCAGGAATGAAAAGTTATGTTGTGAGGTGCGTCGTTTAGCGTTTGTTGCATGCAGACGCTTGAATACTGCATCCTCACGCTTGGTGTTAGAGCCTCGAGAAGCCTGCAGGTTAAAATTGCGATAGAGTGGTCAAGACTCAACGCTTCAGACATTACTCAAGAAACGAGTGAACATGGATAGATCGAGTTTTCGAACTGAGTTACCGGAGCGAAGGGAATTTTCAAGTATCAACGGTTTCGATGGCAAACATTTGTGTGAATTCGCATAAGACATTTCTCGTAGCGCAGAAGTTTGCGCATACTTTTTCTCCAAATCGATCTTGCAAAACTCAGCTTGGCAATTGTCGAAGCTGTTCATCTCGGAAAGTGCTGACGCCGGTGCAAACCATTCAGTTCGTGCATGCATTCGCATCCTCTTCATTTCCAGACATGTGACGAAGTTTTGAAAAATCGCGAGGGATTCCATGCTCGAGCTAAGCGACGCAGCATTTATTCGTGTGCCGATAGTGTTTGTTTGTACGTCCGTGTCTGTCTGCAGCTGCGTTTGCATTACCTCATTCGATCGCCATGTTGCATACAGCTTCTTCACGTCTATCTTTTCTGATATTCAGTATTTTATCAGTGCACTTTAAAGCTAGCTTCTGATCTCCTTATATTAGTTAACCTGCGTTATATTTGAATCAAATTTTTTTCACATTGGAAGCAACACAGCTGCACTCGCCTTTTGCTGTCATAAACGAATCTCCATCAAATATGCCATCGTATCATATCGTACCTTCGACGGCTCATTTAACATCAGCGGTGAACAACTGGTCAAATCAATCGCGATCCCCGGATAGCAATGTAGACTCAACTGTTTATTCACTCGGACTGTACGCATAATGAAAATAATAATCTTTGCGCTTTATGCTCATTTTGCTCTTTTCACGCAGTTTCACAATAAATAAGTAGTGGCATTCAGATCATATGAATTGATTACATAAATAGTTCAAATGCCGCAAAGAAGAGAGCAATCAGATGTCACCAGGAGAGGAAAGGTTATGCTGGTGGATGAAGAACGTCGACGTTTCGTAATGAGCTTCGAGTTTCAAATAAACAGTAATGAACATAGTGAGCATTTAAAATTTAAATCATTAACAGCGGAAGAATGAAGCATTTGCACAGGGTTGAATGCGGCCTTCACATTGCTATTGTAACATCGAACAAAGCCAAAAAAAAAACCATTTCAGTAGGATTAACAACATTTTCTGGTTAGCGACATAAATCAGGAAGTTCCGGATTAGGAAGATATCTTCAAATATCAAATCAAGGAAGGCAAATTCCTTCGGCTTTTTGAAGAATGGCTTCGTGCGATACGATGATCGATTTCTGTGCGAGTATAATATTGTTGGTTTTTCCGCAAAACATAAAATGGGAAACAAATTGCGACACAGCAGAACAGTCTATCCTCCTAGTTGATCTTATGATCGAAAATTGTATTCAACGAAAGTGTGCTATCGTTTTATTTCCTTATCGAGAATTCGTTTAACTTGTTAGTTCTGTGTTTTTGGTAATTGCATCGCAGTACCTCTCCTCTACACTCCCACGCCAGCTTGTTTGCCATTAAAGTTCTGCAACTGTTACCACCAGTATAACTTTCATAGGACTGCACTGCCTATAGTTTTTGATTCAGTGGTATCCTTTTTTAAATTTCAATGATATTCCAGAGCTCAAAATTACGTCCAGGGTGGTTGTACGATGCTCTGAAATGGATATGCTTCTGGGACCACTAATCCACTACAATCGCTTCAATATTGTTGAAGCGACTATAGGATACCATTGAACCAACCAGCCAACCAACCACCAACTACATAACCAACTACGTTGTTTTGTTTGTATTTATGATCGAATAATTTCTTTGATATCACTTCAAACCCAAACCACAATAATTGCTTAGGGTCTAGTGGGTCAACAGTGATTCGGATTATGTTGTGCTGTGGTAGAAATGAGCGAATAATTTTTGCTTCTTTCGGCCGTGAGAGGGCAAAGTCGTCGCAATTGCCATTCAGTAGGGTCGACGTACGGCATGCTCGGTGATTCTGACTTTTTGCTCCACGCCATACTTGAATTTACAAGTGCCTTTCATTGTATACGTAGCCACCTGAAATATTTTCACTCACATTACGGGTTAATAATGGTTGGTTATGAAACGTTTGGGAAGTTAGTCCTACATGTATATAGAGGTACAAATGCCGCATGCTATCTGAAGCACAAAAAAGGTCTGAGTTAAGCATTTAATCTACTTCTGCATATGTTCGAAACAGCCCTCTTAACTCGAGCTGAGTGAATGGCAAGAAGTTCCAAAAAATATTGTCTTTTACAGAGATTCCGGACTGCACATACGTTTTTCGAACGTTCTTAGAAACGTTCATTGCAGTGCTCTTGCATCAGTGCGTGCGTATTTGATTGTCCAGCAACAACTATCCTACAAGATCTCTGGTACTAAATAAGACTTCGGCCATAAAATTATTTGACCGTCTGCTCTCCATTATCTGGTCTTATCACGATTGGTGCTTAATAATCCTACAACATCTGCATTTGCAAACTTATTCCATAACATGTCGGGCACCACTGAAATAATTTTTCCTTCACTCGAAGGCTTGCACAATAGCTCATTGGCAATGTGTCGTTTGAATAATAAGTGGGGATATTGAATTGGTAGGCCGAATTGTAAGAGCCACATTCTCATTGATGTGTCCCCTTGGCACCTTTTATTAAGCTAGAGATGCAGCACGTCTCCGTATTTATTGTTTATTAACATTGTACCTTTTTTGAGAATAAGGAGATGGAAATTATCTTTCTTTTCAGGTCTCTAAAGCATTCAATGTTCAAAAGGTTTTGCATTTTTTTAACTTTACTTCTCATTTGAGTGGTAAAATCGAACATAGTGCTCAGTTCCTCCACAACATTTCTACTTTTAGTTAACATACTACTAGCTCTAGTCTTAGTCGAGGAAGTTGGGGGTCTATATGTAAGAAGAGTGTCTATTCAAGAGAGCTTACGTTTGGATAAAAAGACTATGTTTACGTAAATAAGCGTGAGACATTCGGCAAGGGAGCAACTTTGAAGACCTGCAGAAAGGTGTTCGCCAGCTCGACTCTCCTCAACAATCGAATTAATTGCCGAAATTTGATGCCGAAATTCAGTTCGATTTCCCTTCGAACGTTTTATTTGTTTGGCCTCAAAACATTTCAGAAGCGAATTTATGGTTCTCATGACAAAAATTTGTTTATTTGGCATCCCGGGAGAATTGAGCGAAACGCGATTGATGGTGATCGATTCGGCAGCGCACTTTTCACGATTGGTTACTTGCCTAATGAACATTTACGTCGACTAGGTTTTCGATACGTTTGTTGCGTTGGTCACATTCCGATGTGTATTTAATTGGGTTGCTTTGCAAAAGCGGCATGCAAAATGATGCCACACGTAACGCACAATTCAGTACGCAATTATGCATACCAATACGTTCATTTCAGAGTAATTTCTGCATATTTTCGCGCATCATCATTTTATGCGACTAAATAACAAAATTTTCAGTATCACCTCCATTTTTCAGCTATTTATTTATCCGTCAAGTTTACTTCGCCTTATTGGTATATCGCCCTTTTTAATTAATTCGCTCAATTTTTCGCTTAGGTTCATCTTATCGCATTTTATCTGAGTTCATGTATTCTCTTAATAGAAATTTTTTGCATAACTTTGTCCAACTGATTTCGCAAATCACAGATAGCTTACAATCTCTGCGTTGAAAGCATTAATATAGATACAACAATAGATGAGAATTTCTCGTTATGAGGTGGATTCAAAGCTGCTGCCCTTCGACGCTTCATATTTCAGCTTTAAAGCGTTTTTACCGTAGTAGTTGAAGTTCCATTAGGTTTTGCCAGGCACTAAGGTTTTGTAGTCTTTGCGTAAGTATTGTGCTTTATACATTAGGCCTGCTTATATGAATAGAAAAATTAGTAATATTAAGCGTACGGGTGCATTCGAGATTTCGTAATTTAATATCATTCAATTCGTTTAACATTAATTTTTATTTGGCATCGAAGATCGAATGTAGGCTTTCTAAAGTGCTCCGAATATTAACTCCACAAAGACGCATCATTTTCAATGCGGCAGTGGTGGGCGAAACACAATTTCGGTGACGTTTAAAATATCCGACAGGTTGGTTGGTTCGCGACATATTTTCATAATTACAAATGAACCAGAAAATAAAACCGGAAAGAAAGCTTTTACACCTTTGAAATTTCCATTCCGGTAAGGAAAAAACAGACAATAATGTATAAGCGATAATAATTACAGTTCAGTTTAGCGAAAAAGTAAGAAAAACAACTTCGTATCGGATGGTTTGATGCCCCTATGCAAACGGAATACATCGCTGCATTTATTTGACGATAATTTCCGAGAAGATCAACGTTAACTCCTTCAGAAAAAAGCATCTCCTTACGATTTTCACTTGTTTATGTGTAGCGTCTTTCCACGTCGATTCCATCACATTGCACTAAGACAGCTCAAATATTTCTTAGCGATGAAATTGGAAAATTGCTAATTTATGTACGCCCAGTACGGGGTTCATTGAGTCTTGTTGTGACGAGCGTGCAAATGAATGGCTGTTGAACGAGATGCCGTTGGGATATTTGCATAAGTGTCGAAAGAAAGTGTGCAACGATAAGGAGGTAATGAATGGGTCTCATTGAAACGCATTCGACCCTCATCGCTAATCAGCTCATACAAAGAACCGATGAATCATTCATGAGTGTGCGAACCATCGCATACATGCATCAAGTCGTCAACCAGCAATATTATTTCATACCGCCGCAGCTGTGCTGGTTTTTCAGACGTTCGTACAGACAGCCAGACAGCACTCTCCAACAGACATCAATTATTAGGAATATCAGTAGACGCCTTATCGCATGTTGTTTAAAGTGGGGAAATAAGATGGTGCCAACGACCGTAATCGTCAAGTGAAGTAGGGTAGGCCCTATTTGGTCGCCCTTGAACTTAAGAGAGTAAATACAACGTAATTTTACATTAAAATGGCCTAGTAAAACGTTGAAGAATTGATTGCAGCCAACTAGTCATAAGGGAATTGAACCAAATTCCAAATTCGTTAGAGCAAATGGTTGCTGCGAATGCTTAACGTGCAACACCCAACGAACCGTGTGAACTCATAAACGCTATAATTTGGCACATCATCCTTTTACCCACCGCCGAGAGAAAAAAGGAATGTTGCATTTTGCAGTGACTAAAGTGCGCCATCGATACACAAAGGTCGTTTGTATTATTATAAAATTCTAGTAATAGCCTTATAAAGTTTATTTAATGCCATAAAGCAATGAAAATCGAAACCTGAGATATACTTTACTCATAAAATATCGTTTACATTGTCAGTTTTCCGATTGTGTTCATTAACGAAAACGTTTAAACAAGAATTCTCTTACCTGACTGAGGAGAATGTCCGCTCTTCACTTTTTCCTTTAGTCTATGCAAATAATGGAAATCATTTGGAGTAAATGAAAAAGAGATGCAATGAACTGCAAAACTTCCTAAGCACACCACCAGAAAATGAATATCGTTTATTTGTTCGAAGTGCATTTTTCCTTAATCGCTCTGATAATCTGACCGTCACTTTGAAATCGAAATGAAAGTTCCAGATGTTTCAGTTGATCTCATTTGGCAACGTCACAATAGCGAAGCAAAGCTACTAAACACTGCATTACATGCGGTGACTAAGTGATATATGTGTATGATCTTAGGCACGACAATTTTTTGCTTAAGTTAAGAAAGCATATCCAGTGACTGCTGGACGATTGCTTTAGGTGTAACAATTATTCGTCCCCAACCAAGACCTGCACATTTCAGCAGATTGCCGTGATATAAGAACATCAGGAATACTTACATCATTGGTAACGACAAATCCCATAGCCGGGTAATTCGGTGTGCCACGAATGATGTCGGCTATCTTGCCTTCGATTATTGTCACCAAGCTATTGTTATCGCGTAGATTTGTAACCGTAACGATCACCTTGCCTGAGAGGCGGCCTTCAATTGTGAAACTCCTGCAGTGAGATGTCTTAAAATCATTACTGTTTTAAGCATTGCTCAAGTGCATCTTTTGGTTGTATTATTGGTGTGGCGTTAACATTTTCCTGCGAATAGCATAACCTCACAGTGTTCGGTATTCATGGAAGCGATTTGTAATTCAAATACAACACTGCAAAAACATATTTCGTCCAGCCCACTTCAGGTCTTTTTGCATTTTATGAAGGACTTGCTGTAAGTGTAGGTAGAAGTTAGATTTATGAGAGATAAGGCAATCAATACCCACGAAAACACCAAATTATTGCTTGAAAATTTAACAGTTTTGTCGCATAGAATTGTTCATTGTTTCCTATTGAAGAAGCTCCTTCTAGAGTCTAAATGACGCTAGAAGGCATTTGTCAGGCAGCTGTCGAAAACATCCATACATAAGTTAACATGGATTTGACCAGTTCCTGTTTGCATATAAAAAAATGTTTCTTGCACTCGTTTTAGATGTGTTGTTCTCCGCTTAATATCTGAATTAAGAGATCCCTTTCGTACACATTTCAGAAACGGGTGAGCTACTGACAAATTAACAAACTATGAAGCAGTTCATTAGGTTAATTTTCAAAGGCGACCATTTTTCCAAATCCAACTTTGAAGGGTGAAGCAACAGGAGAGTATTTCTGTTGAAGTATGTGAGATGCAGTAGAGTTAAAGCTGATTAAGTGGAGTTAATGAAGTTGGGAAGAGATGACCCTCTTTATCTACCTTGTGTGGTGTTCTTCAAGTATAACCAACTCGGCGACTGTCTCGCAAAGGGGAGGTACACGAACGGTGCTATCAACGCCCCAGATCAACTCCTCTTCTGTGGTGTTCTCACCGATGTGCATCACTGATACCTCGTTGTGGAATCCGGCGTTTGCTTCAACCACTTCTCCAGGTGTTTTCAACTTCAAGGCCATCTCGACACCCCGACAGACACCTTTCTCTGCAAGGCTTGTTCGCAGCATATTATAATTTTTTTCAGGTATTCTGTCTGAGCATCGCGGAAGCATAAACTACAAAAAATGCATCAACAAATAAATGTTTTCAATGTGAGAGTAAAAGTTGTAAAGAATCAGAATGTCTTTCTCGGTCATGAGCTAAATGAAGATTTCATCCATAGCGTTTCCTCGATCAGTTTTGCGATGCATGTGGAAATGTTCTCAACAACTTTCTGATGGAAACGAGCGGTTCTGCAAATAAGTTCTTGGCTATTCATTCTTCAGAAAATATTTGTGCCATTCCCACTTCCCTATCGAAGCAAGCGGCGGGTCAAAGGGCTCCAAAATTACGAAACCAAGACCGCAAAATTACGCGCTACAAAAATTTAATTCCTGCTCACATCGAAAATTGTTAACCTTTACATATTTGAGGAATTTTTCCTTAATTATGACACAAAAAATCGAGAGCATGATTTTAAATTGCGTCACCAATAGTAAATCACCTCTTATCACCTCTTATCAGTGAGTTTCATGAAGAAATGATTTCGAAAGAATCGCTAGAAATATTTTCCAAACGAGCGATTCCACTCACATTCGAACAATTTCTACTTTGTATTTAGACTTTTCAGTGTGGCAAATCGAGTTTCCCACGAAAACATGGACAAATTCAAGGATTCGAAAAAGTGATGCCATATAACCTCTATGTATATAGTGTATTTGCTCTAAGCAAATCGTTAGTTTCGTACATATTTTTAGCATAATAGAGAAAATATTATTGTTATTCAAAGAGACTGATCTAATTAAAATGAATGTTAAATCGCATGAATGAGCGCAGAAAAGAGCATTTCTTCAACGATCATACAGAGATGAAAATTCCTCAAATGTTATTTTTGTTGATTTTTCGCTAATGAGAGGTATATCTTCGCTGGAAATAGTCAGAAGTTGACTGGTGAAAGAGGCTTGGCAAAAATGTGCAAAAAATGGGGAATTTTTGTGAAGAGTCATCTAATCGTAAAGTTAAACTCCTCAAACGCTTCTTAAACACTCTTTGCACCGTTTACGAGAATGAAATATAGTAAATATTGAGTGTAGAGATGTTGCAGCAAAAAAAGCTATGGTCGTTATGCTTTTATATACCTCTGGACTTCGATGCTTACGTTCAGCTGCACTTCTGATCTTCACCTTTATCAATGACATTTTGCGCACAAATTCCCTATGTGATGAACATTAAATGAAACGTCAATAATGCTCGAGAAGATTACTCAGTACTCAGTAATAATGTTGCGAAAGCACAGCCGTTAACTTGCTAACCTGGCAAGTTGGTGTGGCTCATTTGTCGTCCAGTACTTCTGTCATTGATGCTGTGGGCAGCGTACAAGGCTATTTAAATAAATGCGCTTTTTTCACACGTGATCTTTTCAACTCGTTCTTCGCTTAGAACAGAAATTCCGCTAACCAACAACAACAGTGGCAGTGCTTCGTGTCGATCTTTCTGTTTTGAATGAGTACTCTTGCTCCCTCTCTGTGGTGTTCGTAAAAGTCGACTTGAATAAGCATTGTTCCTCTTTTGCTTGACGGACTTGTTTTGTGTCTACTCCAGCTACCGTATAAACTGGTTCCAATGATTCGTTGAACAGGTGTGACCAATTTATATTGTACTGAAATTAATATTTGAAAACATATCGAGAGGGCTAAAAACGTTGAAGGTTTTGGAATTCGATAATCTCTATGGAGAACAATTTTTAGGTAGTGGTGGGGATGTGATCAGTAAATTTGTGAAAAATAGTACAGCTACTTGTTAAGCGCATAAAAAAGCAAATTTTAATAATACTTCTATATTTTACCGGTTCAATTTTCCTTCAGTTATAGCTTTCAACTTCATTCATCTTTGCCTCTTCTTTATAATAATGCATTACATCAAAAAGGGTTTGTTTGCATTCACGGGTCAAAGCACCTCGGCATACTCATCGGACTATTGGTAATTTCATAAGGAGGTTTTCCCCGTTATTTTCCCTACACAAGCAAATCAGTGTCTCTAAAAATGCAGCGTGGAAACAATCACTAAAGCATTGATGCTGAGCGACGTTCAATAGATCGCTTTATTCAAATGCCAAACGTGACACCAGGGAACCATTAAAGCAGCATCTCCCTTTCCTCTATCTTCTAACGGAAATCTAGTTGCTGGCCCTCATATGGCCTACTGATAAGCTTACGCATAAAGCTGAAGCCGTGCAATTGCTCTAGAGTAATCGCATCTCTTTATATGTATGCATTTTTGACGACACTTCCTCATACTTTCGAAGGACAAATTTTAAAATTGCTTCCATCATATCTGCATAGATATGTGAATTAGGTACTAGGAAGTTTTCAAATCAACGCGTTGCTCTAAACTTAGAAATTAAGCCCATCACTTACCGCTGCATTCATTGCATCTCTAAATAAATGACATGGCCTCCAGCATGTGAATGCCCTCATTTTGCACGAAAACTCGACAACCTAATCAGGTTTGAAGATCAGGACCTAGTGGCTAGCTCAAAGTTCAACTCAGACCTTGGCTTAGCTCAAAATTAAAACCCCCTCTTTCAACACATAGACGGATCTTAATTTTTTCGAGCATGGCGTTAAGAATTGCCTTACTCAGTGGTCCACTTGAAACTTTTTAATTTCATTTAAAGAGAGTTTTATTGTACCGATTTTCAGCTGCTACCTTATTTGTTATCCGATATCTTCCACATCAACTGACTACCGTGATAAATTACGATTGCGGCGTCATGTAAAGTTTTAAAGCCAATATTTGAAACATAGCCGAATTTTCTGAAGAAAAATACGGGAACTTTTCCGCAGCTTAATCTCATCAACCAAATAGAGTGATGGTGATGCTCTCGTAGATCAATGTTCTTTCCAAGCAAAAGTGATAGTGGTGCCCAATTGTTTTCATGCATCAATTTAAACCACCCTCCCCCACCTCTCTTTCCCATCTATCATTTTGTTTTTACGAAGGCGCCTATTTTTAATAACTTACTGTTGTTAAATTCGTCATGGTCTAATAGACATTGTTAAAGAAAGCAACGACAGTTATTTGTAGGGCTCATAGGCTATGCCGATTGTCTATGGAATCAAAGGATACTGCAGTGAATATAGTGGATGGATGTATGCTTCGTATATGTTGGTTATTATCTTGGAGACGGAGAAGAGGTAAGAGGGATGGATGCTCTCTTTATGGGTATGCAATTAGAGGTAATTGCGTGGCTCCCAGATGGCTGCTTTCGATCATCATCAATTCGCTTGCACATCATTCATAAGCAAACATTCACAGCCTCCTGAATTTACTAGAACTATTCAGTAGCGTCTAAAGCGTTCACTTTGGGAGACTTTTCACAAGAAAAGACAAATTTTAGAACAATTGCGAGGATTTTTAATTAAGTATATTATTGAAAATTTAACGCCGTCATCTGCAAAATTGGCAAAATATGAATCAATAAACTATAAAGTGTGGCTGAACTTGCACAATGTTTGTGTCGAATACTTCTTGGGGGACACAGATTCATTTTGACTGTTGGAATAAATCAGAACATGTTTATTTCCAGTCATATGACTGTCACTTTGTACAGCTCAAAGTGGTTGTTCTCTCGATCTAATTTCTTCATCCAAAGTGAGCATGTCAGTTTAGTGCAATTAATCTGAAAATTTCTTGAAAATAACATCCTCGTTTTCATATAATTCCCGGTTTTCTGATCCATCTGCGGGATTTCAGTTGAACTCCTTTTTCCTACGGTTTCATGTCGTTTGGGATTTACTATGCACACTTCCGGATTAATGTAAAACGGTTGTAGTGATATGCAGTAATGAATGATTTGCCTTATTGTTTACAGGTATTCAGGTCCATATGCAGAACGTCTCATTCATCAAAGACTTTATGCACTCCTTTGGTGGCATAATCATCGTGGCATCACATTAGAAGTGAAGATCCATCTATCTCTCTCATATGGCAATTTTGCACGCCCATTTCTACTCACTTTTTATATTTACCACCTCAGTTGCTCCGGCAACTAATATTTCACGTCAAAGCATTCCCACTAATATATATCCTTCACAGTGATAACTTCTCTTTGTTTGAAGCAGACGCGTCCTAAAGCTTATTCAGAATGGAGTAACCATGCTCCGATCAACACATGTTATGCTGAATAAGGCATATAAGTTTGGAAAATGATGTCTCGAGTTTTAGCGAAAAAGAAGAGAAAATTTTACTGTCGGGTCAATCGCCTCTTTGGAAATGGAATCACTGTTAGAATCGGGAAATTAGAAAAAGCCGATGTTGAACAGACATGATAACTATATACAATTACTAGTGGAACCATAACTACATTAGAATTGGTAATCGACTGCAAATGCAATGAGGTAATAATTATCCTATTGCATGCACTCAAAGGCCTTTAAATCTATGGCTATATAACAGTGAAACCTATATTTATTTGAAATAGATGATTTATTACAGCGACGAAATCAAAATAACCATCAATGAAGCAGTAGCTCAAATTTCTTTTCTCTTCAGCAAATATATTGGCCTTGATGCGATATGAGCTCAGTGAGTGTAACTATTACAAGAATAATTGCGCATTGTTGAACGAAGCAACGATATCGCACAACGTCTAAACAAACGGCAGCACCAACCAACCAGTGATATAGAAACGCCTATTATTTCAGGTCTTTTGTGAAATTGCGGTAAAAATGAATTGCTATGAACTTGAAATGAAATGTCTTCACCGCTTAATAGACTTGCGGAGCAGTCGCTTAGTTAGTTGAAGTTCAGATTAAATTTTTCTGGCAGTAATCCCTCAACAGTTACGTAAAATGAAACAGATTCCTTAGTAACTATCACATTCATCTCAAAAATATCAGATATTTCGTTAACAAGTGAGACACTGGTCACGAATGTAAATATTGGTATGAGAGTGCTATTGAGGTGATTTGCAGACTTCTGCGAATCAAATGGACAGCGCGATAAAAGTGTATTCCATAATGATTCCGGCGAATATTTGCAATCGTTTGCTGTAGATTCTTTAGAGCGCAATTTTGAAACAAATATTCAGCGAATAGGTCTATTGTTTCGATGTGATATTAGGGCCTTTTTTACTTAAACCTCAAATCGAGATATTCTCCTAACCTAACTTTAAAAGGACATATTGCTTATTACTTGGCAAAATTTTGAATCTATCACACTGGTGATCGGCTAAGAATAGCTTCACATACATTGAAAATGCACACAAAAGCTACCAGGAATGACTTATTTCATTTTCGTAATGTACAGTTGGCAAACTTTGCCTTCATTGAGAAGTTTCGCTGGAATTTTGGGAATTTTTATGTATTTTTGTGCTTGTTTAACATCTGAATGCCATTTACCAGGAATTAATAGTTAACACACTCCCCATCCTTCCTCTTTAACAGCATTCAACTGATTATTGCTGGAGTGGACCTTGCTTATACAAGCATCGAATCAACAAGAAGCTCCCACCATATGCGACCTATCTTCCTTATAAATACCACTCAGAAAATAATACGCCAGAAATCGCTCCGAATATTGACGTTGCGTGAGCGCGTATAATTGTGAATTTTTTGCACAAGCAAAGCTGCATCATATATTCGAACAGATGGTGATCACAGTATAAAATCATTCGCTTCACAGATGTGATCCATCTAAATGTCGCTTTCAAGAAGCATCCCACGTCACTGCTTTCTTATTCTTTTATACAGAAAAACGCTCTCATCTTTATGTATGAAAACATCGCAAAGTGTTTAAAATCAATTGGTGTTTTTGGTGAATTTAGCTATACGCCGCTAACAGCAGTTTACGAAAACGCTTTTTACGTCGACTGTTGAGATCAACTGAGAGAGGAAGGAAACGCTTAGTGCGATAGCTAAACAAATAGTCCTCGAGCAAAAAGTTACGCAAGTTTTATCCTTTAGGATTTATTTCAAGCCCTTGAGCACAGTTGCTCAACTTTCACTCCTCCTTCCATTTACGCCTGAGAGGTGGAAACAGATGGCATAATAATATCGAAATCATTCAAGGATTTAAAATATGCTTCGCCCAAGGAATATAAAATGTTTTGATAGTTCCTTAAAGGAACGAAAATTTGATTCAGAAAAAACCATCGAATTATTGGCAATATTCGAAATCGTATTTAGAATTTTCAAAAAGATTCCTAGTAACAGCTATTGCTGAAGCAAAGACCTGGTTTAGATACCCTTCCTGCCAAATTGCTAAGAAATACTCGAGACTGGCGGTAAAGCTAAGAGCATGTTAAGGGTGTCTCCGATGATCGGATGCTATTCTATATGTAGTGTGAAGAAGGGTTGTGTCACTGGCCGGAAATCCATCTTGTTGCTGCATGGATATTTGACTCGGGGCTGTCACTAGGCCGACGCATGTGTGTGCCCAATTTGTTTACATTATTGATGGACGTGATGGCTGCATATTGTTAGCATATGTTGCAGCTCAATAACGCTTTTGGAACTAGATGCTGTAGCGTAACAAGCATTCACCCCTCATAAGGCGCATTGACAACGTTCGTCAGCTGTTGTATGATATGGGGGAGGCAACAAATTCGAGCTGACTCCGTCTCTGATTTCCTAATTACCAATAATAATCGCTAATTTAAAAAAAAATGAGAGCTGAGAAGAAGATAGAAAAGGAAATATAACGGAGAATTTTTAAAGAGTTTTTCTAATATATTTTTCGAAAGCTTTCTTTTCTAAATTTCAATTTATCTTTTCATACCAAAGTTTTCTTTGATATTTTCATTTGAACGGGAAATCTCACAATGCCTAACTGAAGACTGAGAAACCCGCTCTGCTTGTCCGAAGATTTAACATTTCTCGGATATTTTTCACGAGCTGAGCCAACGTTACGAATGGATTTAGGCGTTAATTCCCCGGTCAACTTTCAGAAGCCACAAGAGAAATGAAATCTGGATGACGCGTTCAGTTGATTTCGCTCTCGAACCATGTTTTTACCATTTATTCCATGCATTTTGTGTCATTTTGCTCAATTTAGGCAAAGAACCAAGTTTAGAAATTACATTTTGATCTTTTGAAATAATAGAAATTATAGTACCCATAAAGAACTTTCTTGATTATGAATCATTCCGTGTTCGATAGACCCATTACGTTACCGATGCTTTACGACAAGCTCCGTCTCTAAGGCCCATTATCTACAGCCCATAATCGAAGGGGTGGTCTGCATATTTAAAACGGAACTGCGTCGCGCCGTCACACCCTCAAGTGCCATAAATATCATATACGTTTACGCCTCGCAAATCCATTAGTGTTTCCGCCGGATGTCATCTCAAGCGCTAAATTGTTGCTGAATGCGAAGTGCTGCCTGTTCTCTGATATGATGAACAAATAGCAAAGGATTTCTGCAAAAATTCCTATTTAGTTATCGTTGATGCATATCGATTTGTGCGTTTTGCTATAATTGCTTTCAGTAGTCTTTTTCTGATTCGATCAATGGAAGCTGTTAGTGATCTGATGTCGTGTAGGATCTGAGAGTTCAATTTCTCAAAGGCAAAGAGCGGAACATTTTAGCGTCTGCTGTAAAATTAACCTTTCAACTCAGAAATTGTACCCCTGAAACCAACTCTCATCCAGGTTTTATTCGCTCCATTTAAATATGAATTTACGATCATGGACGTTATTCATGTTATGCTATCTGAATAGAACAACAAATACTATGTACCAAAAATATGCTCGAAATGTTTTAAGAGACCATTTGACGTAATGAACTTTAGCTGGCGTAAATCTCCACATAAAATCCCTCGAGGCGCACTGTTGAGCCCAGCAACGATGTGCTACAATCTGTAGCCCATTTACGTGTTTGTTTTTGATGAGGACTAATTTGGGTGATGAGTACGAGCAAATTCTGCCTAGCACGAAGGCAAACGGTTTCATCACGGGAGATTTTCGATTGGGTCAATTTTTTAAGCAATAAATGGTGATCAAGATTGCATTGAATGTATATCGTCATAAAAGCGTTATGTCGATCGGCGCCGATACGTTGCACTTATGGATCGTTGAGCTATTTTTAACAGCAAATTGCAGTAATGTAATGTCTGATATACAAAAGATTGACGAATGATTGAGACGTTTACACAGTGAAAAAATGTACGAAAAACGTCGAATATGCATTCTATTATACGAAATATCATTTAGTTAGACATTCCGATGGTATTCATCCATTAGAAACATTCATATCGCCAAAATATGACAAAGTGGTGATGGGAACGACGATTTGTTGCTAAAATGTTTGGAACGTACAATTTCCATAAGTTCTGAAGCAGATCGATATATCTTAAGCGTAATCTCTCAAAGAATATGGAAAAGTCGCAAAAGTGAAAGCTAATGCATTCAAAAAAAGGCTTCTAAAAAGAATAAACGCTGTATTTTAAATCGCTCTTGAAATGAAAACGATTTTGTCGTGAGGAGAATCAAGGATCAAGAAGAAGAGATGAAGCAGTGAAGAGGCTGCAAATAGATCCCGTACGAAGCAGAATTTGATTTGGCTAATATAAAGCGCATTTAACGAACGCTACCCCAATGGATATTTTGACGGCTGCAATGTCGCTAGCTGCCACCATCGCCACATTTATTGAGGGAATTGTGGATTCAGATGTGTAAAAAAAAAGAGAGCACAGTGGCAACATATAATATTATGAAACTGTAGCAAGGAAAACATGAATTTGTCATCAATGCGAAAGCCTATATGAGGAGCGATAACCGTTCGGCGTGAACGCGAAGAGCTTTAGAAAAAGCACTTATCCACATATGAATCCTTTGCGTAACATCGATGGACTATGAACAAGTCTGCATAGAATGGTGTAGGTGCACTGCATGAATAGGTCTAAATTGATTTGATATTGATGAATTAATGAAATGCCGGGAAAATATCCGTGTCTTATAGTGATACGCAGTTTGGACTCACCTGTAAATATTTTTTGCTGATCCTTGCCTCTGCTTTGGTTTTAGTGACCTCGAAGATCTGCTTTGCCCAGTTGATCACAAGTGCCTCTAGATCGACAAGGTCTTTTGAAGAGATACCTGTTGAGCTACTTATGTTTAGCGGTTCTGAGGTCGACATTACGTTTGTCCACAAGGGCTCCCTCTCTGTTTTGTCGTCACCACCTATAATAAACCTGAGACTTAACCGGAAGCTTAAAAGGTCCTTTCAAAAAAAACTGTCAAAAAACTACCCCAGTTCATCGTTGACAATGGAAATTAAAGAGAAGTTTCATACCATGTCCTCATATCACGTCTATATAAAAAGAGAGATTTTTCATAGGTTCACTTGAAAACTTTCAAGGCGGTCACTCTTAAAATCGGTCATTTTATCAGCTTTAGCAATTTCGTCTTTTCTCTCACTACTCGAGTTCTCAATTCCCCCAGACAGGACATATTATCTTGCCCGAAAATAGCAACACTGTTGACATAGGAACGCAGTTACGGTTTGCAGGTGTCATCGCGCTACCGTAATAACAGTGAGAGCAGTTTGTTGCCACTTTCGCCCAAAAATGTCCTTCATAGTACCGTCGACGACCGATCAAAAAACGTCTTCTTCGTTTTTCTCCTTTTCTTTGCATTTCTAATCAAAGATAATATTCGCCATACTTTACTGCATCGCTTTTATTTGCAAAGAAATTCGTTGTAAAATTCGAAAGCGGGGAAATTGCAGAGACCGCATTTGAAATACGTTTTAGAGTCGAAAACGATAAGAACGCGATGTCGCGCTACGAAAGCGATATTTCTTTTTCCGTCGGCGGATCGATAGCGCTTTTCGTGACTACGGTACATTACTGCCATTGGCGCTGTGCTCTCGCCTTCCCCATCGATTGTCAGCGTTCACATTTATACACATCTCAACTCGAATCAATGAATTATTCAGAAATTTTTCGATGATTCGATTTTAGTTCCGGTTCTTAATTTCGAACGACGCTGAAGGGGCTTTTCATCAAGAAAAACAAAGGTGTTCTGCATCCGGAAAACTTAAAATAGCGACTGAAAAAGATGCACATACAAATGAATTATTGGTTCCAATATGGTGATAGGACTTCGGCTTCACTATGCAGTCTTTTTAGCGTTCCCTTCGAGTACTTATCAGAGAAGTAGAAATTACATCTACCTTTTAGTAGAAAAAAAATTATTTTAATAGCAATTTCAAGAGATTACAGTACAACGAACATGACGATACTTCGCTGTCTCGCCGATATGTCATAGTCGAATTCGTTGTGCTCGATTGATACCTATGAATAGCAGCGATGAATTCCACTCAAATTTTGTCTATGATATGTTCCACTGATGAAATTTATTTCGCATAAGAGGAAAGTTTGTTGAAAATCCATCCTACATCGTAATGAAATTCCACTTGGAACTGATAGTAATTTTGTTGAGAAAGAAATTGTTTTGAAACTCCTTTCATGAGTGCTACCATATCTTCCGAAAAGTACAGTGTTGGAATGATAATAGAATGCATCGGAGGCACACTTGCTGGAGCATGACTTCAGTTATTTCAACATGAATAGTTAGCCATGTATTTGAAACATAAACAAGGTGAAACCTAAATATTAGATATTACTGGAATTGTCTTAATGATAAAGGTGAAATGCTGTGCGAAGATCGATCACTTATTACATGTTTATTGGGAAAAATAAGGATAAACAGAGATGATAAACTACTGGTATGGTGTGAAAGATAGCTAGTCTCTGAAATATAGGAGGTGAAAAGACGGTGCTATAACACGAAATTATTGGAAACGTTGAGCAATAGAAAGTAGAAAGCTTTTCGGACTACCCCAATGGTGATTAATAACATTGACGTATAGCCAATAGGGCAGTATCGTGGACCACGCAAGGAAAGCTAAGAAAAGTTTTTTTTAGTAACAGTGAAATAATCGGTGTTAATGAGTGAAGGATGTAACCTTTCGTATTTCAGAAACTGATTCTGAGAATGTGCTAATGACCTATGATAGGATAAAAAGACTGCATATCTTAAGATGAGAACGAGTTCCTTTTGCAAAAGAAGCAATCGATTTTGGTTAATGAGGGTACGAAATAGATTATACAAGAACGAAACATGTCATTTATGACGATGTTGCTACAAGAATCAACATTCCCATGAGTTCGTGGATTATTTGCCCAGATACTCGATTTTCTCTCATTCAGGGCAATGAAATTGACAACTTGTATCTAATTTCATGTTTTCTGCCGTCTCAGAATACCGGCTTCATTTCCCTTTTAGCGAATCTTCTATTTTTTTTCGTTTAGCTTGACGTAAATCACTCAAATACTCACGAGCATAAGGTCACCGCTTGATTACCTCGTTTTTGCGGATTTAAACTGCGTTGTGATCTTCAGAAACACTCGTAGAGGAGGAATTTAGCAGTAGGAGGTAAACATCGAAAATTCCTTCGAAAGTGGCATATCATTTTATATGTATAACGTCAACAGCTCTGAGAAAGCATGAGAAAAAAGTATTACCATCAAGTGATCTATTATATTTCTATAGAACGAATACAGTTTATCGATTTTTTGAGAAGACGACACAAACAGCTGTGTCAGCACGAACGAAAAAGTAGAAGGCTTTTTACACATAGACTTTTTTCATGAATGGATTTCTTCTGTTCGTATAGACTCCTTTTGGAATCGAGCTGCGAATATGCTGCTACGAGTCTTTTCTTTTCTGCTCCAATTTAAAGTCCTTAATCGAGCTATCAATTTCTGATTGCCAACTACAAATAAACATTTTTTTTACCTTCGATTTTACTTGTTTGAGCTGAAGAAAGAGCAATGCCAGGAAATACGACATGAAAATGGACTTTCTTCATTCTCCTCATCCTGCTGACCACATTCATAAGTTAAAGTCAAATAATAATGCGTGGAGTAATACTTTCATATTTCAATTAATTGTGTCGTTTGCTTTCATCTCTATGGAAGCGGCTTTCTGCTGACGCGAATGCGAGCGATGGTATCGAAAGATGAGATGTATCAGCCAAGATTCGTGACCCTAAGTTCACTGATCCTTAAATGGGAACAACCGAACAGATAAAATATTAGCTGAGGTTGTAGTTTCAAATTTTAAAAGTGCACCAAAAAGGAAATGCCCACTAATGTATGATCTTTTCGCAACTCTGTCTTCAAGGAGTGACATCGCAAAGCGGCTACAATTTGAAACGGTATAGCGAAGAACAGTGAAGCAATGTTTCACATTCATTTCATTCATACGATCGATTGCTTCCATAATTATCTCCAACAGACAGGAGAGGAAACGTGCTCGAAAATTTGCCAGGAAAAAACATTTATTTACCAGGTGCAGTTGTGGCCAATTATGCAAAAATAGTAATAAAATACGTGGCAGTGCGGTATTTTACTTAAAGGAACAGTTCTGCAAGCTTCCGAATGTTGAGAAATCAGTCATTTCTTTGCTTTGGTCGGATGCTGCACACCTTTAATGATCTGTCGCCCATGCACAATGACAAAATCGCTGTAATAGTGAGAGGATATGAGATTATTGTATGAAAAAGAGTATATCGACCAAGATTCATCCCCAGTCTATCGCGTTTTGTGATTTGAAATCATCGAACAGTTAAATCGAATATGAAATCATAACATCATCACTGTGTGGTTTAAAAAAAATTATAAAGAACGTTTGGAGGTAATCCCAATAAGTGCTCCGATTGATCGGCGGGGAAACTGATGTAGAAAATTTTAGGATATTGCTAGGTCTTATTATCTTATATCGCTTTATAAGAGATAACTGTTAAAAGGTTTTCCACCGGTTTATTCTACCTCTTTCTTTTCAAATTTTATCACCTCTGCTTCTTTAATTCGAGCTTAAGCAATAAAGCATGCACAAGGGAACTACGTGCTTCCTGAAACAACATTGTTATAATGCTTTATTGCAGGGATTTCTGAAGTTGCGCGGAATTATATTGCCATCGTTATGTTTAACAGGTTTGCATCGGTTCGCAAAGGCGTGAGCAGGAATTCTGCCGTTTTCGTGCTTCGATACATCTGTGTTAAATAAGCCGTTTCACTAGAGCGCCACAGTGTTATGTGGGATCACTGAGCACTTTTAATGCACGTGTTCAATTTTCCTTGACCATGCTTGACAAACTGCGCTTTCATCATTGCTCTTATAAGAAATATAGAGCATTCTAGAGCTTGTGCTACAGTTAGAGTGGGTCGCGCACCTATCTATTCTATTCGCATTGAGGTTAGGTCAGAGGCTCTCGTGCAGAAAAGACTATATGATAAGCTACTGTTTCTGGTGCGGGGATAAAGCATAACGATCATGCTTGGTCATTTTGCTCTCAGTCGTGTACTCTAAGGTCTCTGGTTACAGAAGATGATGGAGAATAGCTCTACTTGTTTAGTTCTATTTGCTTACGGAGAATAGTTCTGATAGTTCTACTTTTAACTAATTCTACTTTTTGGATTTCAATTACTTCTTTGTTATTCTATGTGGAACTAAGATTACAAGGTGATGAGAGAACTTCGATGTTCAATATTGGCAATCATTCTACAGGTATAACATTTTTGACCACTTGTCGCTAACTCCGATATTTTGACATTCATTGCACAACAATAGGTACAGCAAAGACACAACTATCGATCTGAACCAGACAAAACTAACTGGACTTAAGAACTAAAGAACCGAACAATCGAAGTGCTATATCGGCAGAGAACAAACAAGGCAAAGCAAGGTATAGCAAGTTACTGAAATGCCAAACTTCGTCACTGCTCTCAGCTAACACCCACTACTGATTCAGTCACTGCGAAAAACGCGTGAAATCGCACTAGCTATGACTCATCATGTCTCAACAAGTAATGTGTCTATACGGTGTTTAACAGTACGCGGTGAACGACGTCACTTAGTCACTGCAACTCACTTGTTACAGTATCCGAGATATGTCGCAGAAACCAGTAAACTGATCTTGCTTCAGAGAAAGCTCAAAATCGTCAGAAGAAAGCAACCAGAACGTTCGATTAAGGAAACCGTACCGCAGAACATCGACTGGCGTGCAAGATTCGGGACGCAGTTCGGGTTCTATGCAACTGCGACCGCTCGATGAACGCGGTAAGGCGATTAGCGATGGCCGTGCGGTACGCTTCGTTGCACAGATGTACTACCACCAGTTGCGGCACAACACTTCCACTCGCCGTTAGGCACACACACCGCAAAGGGATGTCATTTTTCGAGGGGCGCTTCAAAAGTGCGTGCAGCTGAAGGCCGCTTCTCGAATCGCTGGCTCGCCAGCAGCCGACGGCCAACACGCCCACTCCACCGCTAGGCACCCAATCGCAGTGCGGCAAACCAGGCGGTGCGAATGCCGCTAGCCGAGAGCCCTCTTCGAGCACATTTGCTTCTTGGAAAGGTGCATGGATCTGGCGCTATAAGCAGTATCCATCAAGCTGGTTTTGTTTATGCGATCGATTCACAGAACTCAGTGATTCCGTTAGTGCTAGCAAAATTTTGCGCGTTCATCAAAAACGTGGCTCAGTGCAGATTCTAGTGGGAATTCGTTGTTACTAATGTGTAACTGCCTATTGCTTTTACAACTAAATGTTACAAATGTCAAATATCGAAGAAATTGATAATTTTTGCAGGCTGTATAATGGTTTATTTACCCTTTCCTTGTTTCTTTCACTGCTTCGAATATATGTGCCTAGAATTATGTTTGAGTATTAGCTTTTCGTTGATATAATTCCTACTAGAGACTCTGCCATATTTGATCAGAAACTTCTGAGAGGCAGTCGCGTAAAAATCGACATCCAGCATATCTTCTCTGCTTTGAGATAGAATGTTAAAAAGCCCACGATATCTTCTTCCGAGCTCTTTTTTATCAATGTGATTCAATTTTATGGACTTTCAATATGTATAAATATTTCTTAACGTAATGAATAGATTTTATGCTATTCTAAATGTCTCGTAAAGAGGATCTTTATCTATCATATGAGGGTACAGGCCTTTTATCAACAAAATGCACTTGTGATTCTGGTCATTCTTCTTAACTTGCAAATTAGACTTGAAATTCGTTTTAAAGCTGAAAAAAAAGGGTTTAAATTTCTTTAAGTAAAATTCAGCGCTGAAAATGAGGGAAGACTCGAATGCGTTTTCTTTATTCTTGTTTAGCGCATCGAAATTCTATTTCACAAAGTGGAATCTGCAGTTTTTGAGAAATTTGCAAATTCGCTTTGAAATGAATAGAATGATGCAAATGTACAAATTACACTTTTCGATTTTCTCCCTTCCAGTTCGCTTTTCACGAGGGTTAAAATGTCTTCACAGATGTCTTTACGCGCAGGAGTGTCAGCACCATTTAGTTAGTTTGAATCAACGATCGATGATTAAGGGATCAAATCTTGGTATAAATTCATTTCCTCAGGCAGTTAGAATTATTTAGGTGCTAAGTCATTTTTTAATGTCCCTCAAATGGTTGCCGACGAACTGTTTTAATTTGGAACGACAACACAGTTGAATTCTTCAATATTTTAACTCCGCTGGCTTACATCATCGCTGCAGACAGAAGGCTGCACATTGTCAAGGCGGACGAAAGCTTTGCATGGCAAATAGATGAATTTTACACAAGTGAACAATAAAGGAATAAAGAGTTGAGAAACTATCATTCGCATCTGAATATTCACCGTTTTCTCTACCATAACAAGTATGAATGCGTTTCAGAGGAGGTGACATGGCTTATCATATTCAGCGAATTGCGCTATAAATTCATTCATAAAAGACTTTCCTTATGCTGCAATCATAGAACTAAGCTGATGCCGCATTAAATAATGAAGGTTCCGCATCCTCATTTTTCATTTCACAGTATCTTTCTCTATGAGGATTCAGGCTTCTCGTGAGAAAATAAAAGCCTCTTCTCATGAAAAGACGAAATTACAAGTAGGTGACAAGTGATCCCTTTCTCATTCGCACTGAGACAGCAACTACCTCAAACTTAATTTTGATGGCCATAATCTACAAAAAAGCCGGAATATATGATACGGAGAACATACAAAAAGAGCCTAGAAAGTGAAGTAAATTTTTGGAACTCTTTTAAAATGTAAAGAAATAATTTTGGCTTTAATTGCTTTCTGCGGATCGCAGCAGCGATAATAATGGTGAGTGGAGTAAAAATACACCGTTGTGGATGAGAACATTTCTGGAGTATTGTAACTCTTTGAGCTGTACTCGTTGTCAGACGTCTGTGAACTGTTGAACCAACGAAAGACGAATAAGAAAAGAAGCAGAAAAGGTGAGTGTAAGAAAAGAAGGGAAACAGAAAGAGTACTGAGGGGAGTGCATAAGGGAATTTTCCTTCGCGATGAAAATCGCATTAAGTGCTCGTTGACTCTGCGTTAATAATTCGCGCTATAGAAATGCTCAATAATGGGGTGCGATCGTAAAGGTGTTGTATGAACACAGAGAGAACCAACCACTCGCTCATCGCCTAACAAATACTTTCATCAGAATTAGACCGCTAATAATGCAGTCACTATTCGGATCTTTCACCGCGAAATTTCTGAGCTAAAGAATTTCTATGTACCGTTTGCCTTTCAGCACTTTGCCTATCTGTCTCTGGACCATTTATGTCGTCCACACATATTTCTGTTGTCCAGTAGATTCTATCCACAGACCAGAAAAGTTGAACGAATGAAGTCCATTCTTTTACATTCGTGTCATCCGGTTGCCCTCAAAACCAACTTGGCTCTTCCACTGCTAACAGCTAAAGCTGCTTGAAGAAGCGTCAATAGAGATGCCATTCTTTTACCTAACAGGTCAGATATGGGAACGCTACAGAATCTGTAGACCAAAGGCAAAACTCTCTTGCTAATACGCATACATTAATTTGAGCTGTTAGAAACATATGAGGAATAGAATTTAGGAACCGAATTATACTTTAAATTAATGTATGATGTACATGGCTAGGGATTAGAACCAAAAGTACCTATGAATTAATTCAACTGGAGAGTTTCCCGATGCCGTGCCAACGAAATTCCATAGGTAAACTTTCACTACCTCAATGTTTGAAAGCTCATGCATGATAGTGAAGAATTATAACATGGAAATAAATTTTGCAACGTTTTATTAGTAGATTCTTGTACCCTCGAATCCATTTCTTCCACATCCACTCCTTATGTTTACAAATATTGCAGTTAAATGTGAGTAAAAGTGTGACAATAGGAGTTCTCCTGAAGGTTTCACTCAAATGAACAAATCGGTTTTAATGCTCATTTTGTTTTTTCTGTCCATTCGAAACCACTCTTTTGGCAGATAAGATTACAATTTTTATTGACGATGCTTTGTTTGGTGAACAAAGAAACACTTTCGCCCCTTATAGTAATCTCCATCCATTGCAGTTTTGAACCTTCAGTGGTGAACAGTTTTTTCGACTGCAACTGACTAGCTCAGATAGTGCGAAATTTGCAAAGAGCAATCCTGGATGAAAGGCCAGTTGAGAGGATTATTCGTTGGAATGATCTAACATAATTTTGACTTCGAATGCGTCTCATAACATCTGTGGGATTGCTTGAGGAAACGCAATATTGGATGTCGCAGAAGCAGTGCGATCCGAGCGAAATTCATCGTGTGAGAGTTTTTGGTAATGATTTCTGTGCATTTTATTTCCGGAAAGTCTCCTTGAACTTTTATGCTGAAAACCTCACCAGATGCAACTCTAAGTGTATTTTCTTATTAATGTATCGAAAGTGAGGTGTGGGATTGGCAAGTGTTGGAATAAACAACATTAACTGCACTTTTGGTGCAAAGATAGGATACTAAGCTATGCGTGGGTCTGCGCTGAACAGTCACGAAAACTTTTTCAACTTTCATTGTGGCAATTTGCTGAAAATTATTCGATCTGACTGTCTCGGAGTTGTGCAGTTTTTCTGCTTAGTATCCTCTTTGAATACCTCATAATGCCTTTCAAGGTGAAAAATTTTGTGGTCCGTTTTTATTGTTCAAATATTTCTCCAAGAAATCACACCGCTCACTTGCAAAAGTTACAGAGATATATCACATGTGTTTATATATATTACATTAAAAATATTCTCAGAGATATAATGAGGACATAACACATTATTTGCAGAAAAGCCAAACGACTCGAAAAATTCGAGTAGCATTGTACTAGGGTAAGAGGAAAATCAAAAAGGAAAACGGGTAACTATGTTTGTTCCAGAGTTTACTAGCAGATCAAAAGAATCATGGTCGAAATTGCAAATAATTTTTACGAGGAATATGCCGCGAAGTAAGTTGCTAGTAGACTTGAACAGTCTTCATGAGGATACATTTTATCGTTATACAAACCACTCCTTAAAATGTATTACTTTACTTGATGGAATTCGAGGATTTCTTGATGACCTATCGATGCAACGTTCCCAATCATTTGTATGGCTGGTGAACTGCCTCAAGGAAGTATGTCATAAAAGGATCATGAAGCAAAACGGTTTATCTCGAATGCACAGTGAGCAATATATTTAGTGCTCGGATGCATACGTTCCTCTGTCACATGACATGTTTCGTAATGAATATGTGTTCCTCTCTGAGTCAATCCCAATGCTCCTCTCAAAAGAATCAATTTGCATTGCTCTTATATGGTTCGACTACCCGAAATACAAACTCAAAATGGTTTGATTAGTTGTTTGAAGAATTTTACGTCGTTCATTGCTGAGTATGTCATTACTCAAATTATGATTAAATGAGTTACTGAGTGATTGAATGCAACAACTGCCTAACAACAGCTGCATTGATTAACGAGACGGGGAACTCAACATCACTGACCGCACCTCTCTGCTAGATTATGTAGCTTGATCGTCATAAATTTGTAGGCTGCCAGTCAGCTGCCTCTTCCCATCCTTTCCCTCACACCGAGCACATAACGACGCTGTAAGACCGTTCTCGGGATTTTTTTCTTTTAAATCTCACCTAAACCACAAACTTTCACAAAGAAAATTATTAAATTAATTAAACATTGTTTTGCAACTTTTTAGAAATAGGCACCACAAGATTAATGAAGAACATCAGAAGTATTTTCGCACCTCTAAATTTTAACTATCTTTGAGAAATGAAGCTTCTTTTGGAAATATGCATAGTGCTTATAGACGAAGATGTCTTCATGCGATCGTCGCGATGAATAAACTTCTCGCTCGCATATCTCATATTTGCAGACGTCGCCGCAAACTTACAAATGATTATACAAATGTTGAGAATTTTCAATTCCAGCACGTGAATGCGTCAACAATAAAGGTAAATAAAGTGTAGTACTTTCATTGACGAAGAGTAATCGTTTCGTTTAGCGACAATAAAGCGTTATGACAGTATGAGTGATTGATTGTGTGTTGTCAATTAGGCTCAATGAGCGTTTCAAAGTGCGGCTATCTAGTGCTCTCATTCACTTGTCATTGAAAGGTAACAACAACCTGCATAGCACGATCACAAATTGAAGCACTATTTATTTAGTGCACACGCACACAACATATCGACGTTCAGGTGCACGAGCGTCGCGCTGTTTGTTAGCTCACCACTTTCGGGCAAATGCCAACCAAGAATGGTTTGATGGCAATCGACAATATTATCGATTACTCATCCTTGTTTATGTTCGATATTTATTGGAAAGCAATTTACCTCATCAAGTATATTGAAATATCATTTTGAAAAATTCAGTCAGAAATAATCTCTTTGAATTAGATGGATAAGATTAGATGCATGATGGTAAATGAACGAGACAACTTGATCGCTTCGATGACGAGAGTTGTATGTTTGATAGGCCAAATTATTGCAGTTTGATGTTACTGAACTGGGGAAGGAAAATTAATTTGCTGATTTATTATATGGATGTTTTTCAATTAACACTTCACCTAATCGCCTTCTCCCTCTTAGTAAAATCGAGAGCGAAGCATGTGAGAACCTCTGCACCTTAATGATCTGTGAACCTTAAATATGGGACCAAATGCAACAGGGTGATCGAAGGACACAATGAGCGCACCCTAGCAGCGGCTATGCTCTCTCTTCCTCTTCTGCTCCAGGTGGCGCGGCGTTTCGTATGAATTCTAAAATGGTATAAAACAAAAGGAATGTTGATAAACTACGGATTTCACTGAATAAAGAGTGGTGTGTCAAGAATATGGCGATAAAGGTTCATGCCCACTCTGATGCTCTAAGATGTTTCAAAAAACGGGGATAACTCGGGGGTAGCAGCAGAAATCGTTCACGAAAGATTTCGATTGCTTGCAACTAGAATCTTTTGAAGGAATTTCCATTATCATTTTCTTAATACATCGCCGTGACAAGAAGACATCCGAATTTAACTTGTCAAAGTGATTATGGATTACTGAATAAGGTGTGACCGAATGAACGAAATGACGTGCAGGCCGAAGGTTTGGTAGTCAAAATTTATCGATCAGTGGATCAATCGACCACTGACTCATTGATCTGAAAGAACTCGACGAGCGCAATCACAACATAATTAGGATAAGGAAGCTAATATTCACCAAGTGGAAAAATGAATAATCTGGGGGATTTGAAACATCACCTTCATTTTAAGCGCATGTTGCTGCATTAACAGTGTGGCTGCCTTTTTCATCAGTGATTATCACTCTGCTAAAAATTAAAGATTTATTTCCAACTATGAATCTGTTTCATAATTGAAGGCCACAGATATTAAACACTAGTGGTTTTTACCAATCACCACAGACGAATGTGCCTAAAAAGCAGCTTTTCTGTGGGACTCTTATGCAGACGGTTTTCTGCGAAACACTGAAAAAGAACTGGTTGATCGAAATTTGAATAGAATTAATCGAACTGTTTGATATTTCTTCGCGAGAGTTTCAAAAGGCAATTTATCTCTACATTCCAACAAAGGAATCACCTTTTCACTCTTCCAGTCGTTGAGTGCTGTATCTTCTTCGAAACAGCATTCAAATCTAAGGAAAACTCAACGCCTGCTGATTGCAGAAAGCGAGACTTTGTGGTATAATAAGCGTCACCGCCTGAGTTTATACTAGTCATTAGCGAGTATTCGCCGAAATGCCCAGTTGTGGTCCACGTAATCGGATCATAGTCGCAAATTCGTCACGAATCGGCTCGCCGTCGATCTTCAACAGCACATAAGCAGGCATCCAGCCGAATGATATAACAATTACTTGTTTCTGCGATTATGATTCATTTTCTTCATACACATATATCCAGTGGCTAGGGTGTGGTTCATTTCAGAATAGAGTAATTCCGCCATCGTTAAGAGTCTTCCATTGCTCATCAAGTTAATATCGAGAATCTTAGATATTTGACTGCAAGAAATATATTGCAAATATTACTTCTTTTTAAAGTCATTCCATATATCGATGTAGTAATGGCAATTTTTTCGCTCCAGGTCTGCTAAAGCGACGTCGTGTAATAAAGATGGATCCATCCGACCAGCTCGACCTCTCATCTACGGAGTTTCCTCTTCCTAAAATTGATAAATAAAATTTCCGACCACTTAGCAATAACCAATTAATGGATGGGATTATACTGTCAAATTGGTCCGATTGCCATAATTTTTTAGGGCATTTATGGCGGCTTTTTGGGCTTCAATGAGTTAAATGTGTTATGAACTGCGAATATGGAGTGGTTATTTCCATACCTTATCAGAAAAGTGCATCTTATTCCGAAATCGTGCACTCGGATTTGTGAATATCGCCGAATCGAGGTAACGCTTACTTGGACGAAACGATTGGTCGATCTTACTACAATCGAGCTCACTTTAATTTGTAGGAGAGACAGCATTTACTAATTGGAAATATTTACTGAACCATTCGTTTAACTTTATTTTTTGAACTGCTACTTGTTTATTTTTTCTTTTTCTTCACACCGAATCATTTCAGATATATTTACGCTCTCGTCGATCTTACCTTATTACACCTAGAATAAAGCCGCGCAATGATGAACGGCTATAAGAACTAATTAGTCGCATCCTCATGAGCTTTGAAACGATTTATTTTTCACTTTTTACTTGAAGTAGCCAAAGATATTGCAATGATAATATTTTTGTTCTGCAAAACCAGCCCCGACCTTTCCTCAGTTTTGGCATAAATTCATTCGCTATTTCGAGTACTAATCCTCAGTCCGCCTATCAAAGAAATCAAATCATGTTTCTCTCACATTTATGAACGCAAAGATACCTCTAGTCACCTTATGCATTCTACGAGTGCACTCTTTCAGAACCTTCCTCAACGCATCAAAAAACAAAGATACCTTCAATCAGTTACCGCAGACTTTAATTAATTTCACCTTTGCTCTGAATCAACGCAAACCTTCATTGCCTTCAAAAGTGAAGATTCAAACTTTAGGATTTACTCTGTCTCCTCATAAATTACTTCCTATTCGGTGTGAAGAAAATAAACATCTCTGTTAAAGGGTTCAAGTTTATACTATTATTGGCATTACAATATTAAATCGTCGACTCAATCGGAGATATTGTCACCAATGAAACCTATTTTAATAATGTAAGCGTTTTTGGTTCCATCAGTAAAATATCACCGAGTAGTATTGAAGCATTTAAACAATATCACATATGTGAGGAAGCAATAGTGCGCAGAAATTAAATGAGATCAGATTTGTATGCGGTAAGGAAATTATGATATGAAACGAGCGATAATTAATGCGATTGCACGGATGCATGAGAAATTCAAATTATAGCCTTATTCAGACGGGAAATGCTCACACTTGATCAGCAACCAACCACCCTCCTGCATATCAAATGCATATCTAAAGCCGATATTTATATATTCCAAGACACAATCCTATCAGGGGTTATTTTTATTTCATTTCGCAGTTAACGAAATTCGACCGGCCGAACTGCCTATTTCGTCCAATTTCGCATCATTAAGCCTCATTTAGATATGGGTTTGTTGCGTTTTCAATCACTCTCATAATTCGATCTTATACAGGCGACAACGGATAATGGAACACTGCAACTAGTTCGAGCAGTCGAGTTTTATGAGGTAATTTTTCACTGTGCCGTATATTTCATGTGTAACACTGAACTTGCTAAAACGTTTCAAGAATTATTCAACAGTTTAGTTATAATAAATACTTATTTTATTGTACCATGATAACTGTTTTCGGCCTATTTCAATTAAGAAGTGCTGCGCTGAACATAACAGCAAAAATCAGAAAACTAAATTGTTGCACCTATTAAATCTATTTCACCTTGCATCAGATTCCTGCAGCAACGGGTGCTTTTGCAGAGTTAACTGACATTACCGAAGTTTGCGCATAGAAATCTGTAGAAATTTCAATCATTTCAATCTTGTTGAAATGCAATGGATAATTTGTTCTGAGGAAAAAACTGCAGATTAAAACGGAAGTAGAAGATTCTCTTACAAAATGGGACACTGATGACTCACGAATGAATTCATGAGAGCATGAAGTGTCACAAAAACCATCCACTTCAACATAATTGTCTTCGTTATTCATAATATTATATTTCAGTGCCAACTGCTACATTTCATAACGTGCCTTCAGCGTTGTTGTGCCTTATTATGTAAATCTCTGCAATCACCATTTGCTGTCACATTCTCAGTTGAAAATGAAAGACATGTGCGCAGTTACTGATGATCAACAACAACAAATACCCGCAACTTAGAGCAGGTAGGTATAGAATACGATAAGGAATAGATCTGTGCGTTTTGAACAGAGCATTTCAGTCAAACATCATCGATATGGCCCCCTCAAATCAGCCACAAATTTCGTTGACAATTAGCGGCGCATAGATTACGCGAATTAGGCTCTTTTGTTGTCATTTATTTCGTTTATGCTATGTGTAATTCCCAAAAAATTCATACAGTAGCTGTAAACAAAAACTACAGAGAAAAGCAACCAAATGACTTATAATTTTTCGTAGAAGAAGATTTGCATTAAGCCAACAAAAATAAAGGAGATATTTGCTGAACTCAGCGCACTAATGTAAGCGTTTACATATAAAAACAGCTGTCATGCTATGATTTCTTCACGTTTTGCGCATATGGACACTTCCCATGCAATTGTTGAATCGAGGTGACAATAGTGCCTCGCTGCCTAATATTGGGAATAAAAATTCCTCTTCGTGATTACTCGTGGAAATCTCCTCAGCATAAGCAGCAAAACCACCTTCTTTAGACATCGAATGAATCCATCTTTACAGCAATAACTCTATTGTCAGGTCAGCTGTCTTCCTTCATCGTAGAGCACACTCAGTTACTGATGAAGAAGGAGTAATTGACGAGTGGATGCAGTCGACTTTCCTAACCAAAGTGCCAAAGAATCTTTTTGTGAATAAGAAACCAATTCAGAACTGTCGAACTCCCCATTCAACAAAATGGATGAGGCCTAACAGCTGGAATTGTTTAACCTTAAGCGGCACTTCGAATTATTCAACTGCAGCTGTCGTCTGATGGGTTTGTCCCTATGGTGAGCAACAACTGTGGCAGTGCCCGAAATCGTCCAAAAACGTTGAATTGATTCCGTCGATTTCACTGACAGATTCTCACATTGGCTGCTAATGAAAAATCTATGAAAGTTAGTGTTCAATAGCCATAGTGAATGTGAGTGGACCCTCTGTCCCCACTCTTGTTAGTTAATGAGGACAACAAGTGTCTCGTAGAAAGATTGCAAAAGCAGTAAAGTCCACCACGAAAGGCGCACTTTTCAAGACACATATCTCCCTACGTGCTGCAGAGCACCTGGCAATGGCTCGTGTTGTGTGTTCCTTTTCCACCCGAAGAAAGTGATAACAGTCCGTCTGCACAACCTTACCTCAGCAGCGATTAGGTGCTCTTGACGTTGTATGCCAACAATACAAGAGCTTCTTGGGATTTCAGGATTGAGTGAGCTCAGTGGATCAGGTATAAGCGGAGGAGATTAAGTTCGGTTTCTTATGGACGTTTTACAACAGGTTGGAAAGAGGCAGCGGCTCAGAATTTGTCACCTCTCTCTCCCCATTTAATGATCAGCGCCAATATATAGTGTCGTTGGATTGCGGAGACAGGATGGGAGGAATTCAGCTGCGGTCCAGTTATCTTATAGGCTCCATTTATCCTTAGTTTCAGTCACCGGAGAGGAAGAACAACAAGTTGAAAAAAAGGAGGAATCTGAACGACATCCATTTCTGCACATAATTCGCTCAGTTAGCCAATTTTATGAAGTATGCATTGGAATATACGGAAAAACGTAAGCAATGCTTCAGCACGACTGAGCAATAGATAGGACTTTTAAAAACGATTACGTAGTATCTCAATAGAGAATACACATTTTGACGGTTAGCCACCACAACATCGCTTGAAAGGAATCATGAGGAAGCGTGACCTTGCCTTTTTTAGTCGCTACAGAAGCCAAGGGCTAGATGATCGAGGAGATGAATTGTTGAGTGGAGAATAAGTTTCTTCGGCAACCGTTGAAATGCCATCCCCCGATGGCATTACAACGGTTGCCGAAGAAATCTGCTCTGAGGAAGCACTGATTTGTCGCTCGCTATCGCTAAACGAGTCAGAAAGTTGTAATATTAATATTTCCCATCCTATTCAACGCCTTGTTTATCTGATTCATATTTGTTAATTTTGGCTAAGAATTTTCCAGCATGAATTGCAACGATGAGAGATAATAAATGCGTCTATGACAATTGTCAAGTACCTTTCTATTCTCCCACCTATCAACGATCAACACATTTCCATAGAAATACCCTGACAATCTGAGACCTACCTGTATTACCAGTAAGTTGACTCTGCTCTGGACAAGCACTCCCACCTCTAAGTGAACGCGTGAGAGAAGAGATATTCCACATAATTTGAGGATGCATAAACACATGGTGGGACTACAAATCCCAGCAGTTAACAAAATTACCTTCAATTGCACGTTTTATACTTTATTTGCAAAATCGATGGGTTGGCAAAGCTGTTATGCAACGCTTGCAGGCAGCTGTAATGACGTTTCTATCAGAGATCTCCTCGAAATCAAATTTTGAAATGTAGAAGGTGATTTTTGACTTTTCGAGGGGAAGCAACAACTGCAAATTCAAAAAATATTGAGGAGCAAGCTTAATTCAAAAAATAAACCTTAACGGAATTCTCAGAGAATTTCCTTCATCGGATCGGGGAGTTACGTTTATACGTCAGTTCTCATAGCATCGTTCATTTTCCAGATGCATGTTTGCAGCTTATTCTCGAGAAATTCGCAGTTGCCCTTTTTTTTCACTAATTCATGCTGAAACTAATGAGAGAAACCCACTGTGGTGGATAGAATTCCGGATCACATGTAGTTAGTTTGTAGTTCATGCAGAGGTCGTTTTCACATTTAATGACAAAGACAAACATGCCTATTTATTATATGTTAACAAAACAAGCAGCTATATATATCATTAAATATCAAATATCACTGCGCTTAAATATCCTAATAGACGACTATAAGGCATATAAAGATGATGGGATGCAAACTGCTGTAGACATAAGGAAAACATGCGAGAACATGGAGAGATCAAATTTGAACACTAACACGATCAGCACTGCCTTTAATAAAAGCGATTCCTTATGTGTTCAAAACATAAGCAGGTGATGTGAATAAAATGCGCTCATGCTGAAATAACAGTGATTGAGCAGACGACCAAGAAAGAAGGGAAATCTGTAAAGTCATGGCTCAACTGAACGCTTAAGTGACTATTAAAATATACAACTGGAAAGTGTACCGTTCACTCTTAAATTTGTAGTTCTTGCTTGTATAAAAAATCCTTGGCTTCTTAAGGACTCACTACCGCCAGGCTCTTAGGCGACAAGCATCCACAAAATGAAACCTCACGTCATATTGTGTGCGCATACGTTATTATGTCTAATAATTATATTTTGTAGTTTCTGCATGCAGATGGTAAGGAATGTTCTGTGAACCTCCGTATCCTCTAAAAAATCAATGCAAAACGATAACTCTCGCGGTTTTTTACTTCAGCTGAGAGGTTCTTTCTTCACAAATACGAACATTTCGATGAATCTTATAGTTTTATCACTCAGATCGTTTCACTCCAATAATGAACAATCCAAACATATATATATTTGCATAAATGACGACGAGTTTAGGATTACATACTATTGAATGAATGGGAAGTTCCGAACAATGATATACAACCAAATATGTCATGAAATAACACGAACCGCTCGATTTCTTTTATGTAGGCCGAAAGTGGTTTTATCCTCTATGAGAGCCCACACGATAACTGCAAAGAAGGCATAGAGTGCCGAAACAATGCAGATTACCTTATCTGTAGGAATCTCCACAAGAAATCGGCGACGGTGTGTGTAAGTGCGAAAAAACGAAATTGCAGCAAAGCGCCATCTGTGATTATGAAAAACGGCTGAATAAATGAGAGACGAATGTTTGAGCCGTGGCCGAAAAGAGATCATACTCGAGAGTGATTTGGAGGAGGAGGCGAGAGAGACTCTGGACAACGACCTCGTTGCGTAACAGTCCAGACTCAACTGGATTTGTTAGAAAAGCAAGTTGAAAGCTAACGAAGTGATCTAAACCTTTTGTGAAGTCTTTTCCGACAAGAAACCAAACATTCTTGGGAAAGCGAGAAATTAAGAGATAGATTCCCAGTGAAATGATCTTCCTGGGGGATGATTCGAGCGGCTTATTTTTAAACTCACAGTTGAGCAACGAAAATACGCAGAGATAGCACTATGAAACAGACAATAATTTATATAATGTTACTTGAAGTTACAGAAATAAAATAAATAGAAACGACAGCTAAACTGGACCGTGTCGTGGACGATTTGGAAGATGTCGTTGGAAAGCGATAGCGCTGACTAGAGCGGGAGGAAAAACAGCCAATATTGTTTCCCAAAAAACTGTAGCACACCAAATTATCCTACTGCTACATGCTATAAGAAAAACCTGCAGCGCTCCCGCGTATACGAATGTTGTGCATTCCCTTTTATAAACTAGGGTGTTGCTGATTTTTGGCTCTAACGGAAAAGTCTGATCAAGCACAATTTGAAGAGATATATCGATTTTTCACATTTCATATATTGATTTCGACTCTGCATGAATCATGGCGTAGCTATTGTAATTTGCGGAGTACAGTCAGTATCATCAATAAATATTATCTGGAGAGATGAGAAGGCAGAACTCTTCATCATCAGCATTTACAACAGCACGCTATTGCATTGTGACCAGTCACTTAAACGAATTAAATACAACAAATAAAGCTATCATTCAACTAATTACAATAATTCCGATCGACGATACGTCGACATGTGTCGCACTTGACTTCGCAACACCAAACGAATTTGCATCTACAAGGCTCATCGACAACAGTGCGTATCGTTTCATAGCCCCGTCCACAACATAACCTAGAAGCATACAACATCATGCAAAATTACCACATTCTACTACTTCAAGAAAAGCCATAGCTTAACTCAATATCTTTCTGCAGTTATCACTAATCGCTACTCACCTGTCCCACATAAACCTCAGTGCCCTTTACAAATGCACTTATGGAATTTATAACATGTTTTATGACCAAAACCATGACTGCTATTATCACTTCAAACTGCCAGTGCATTCTTTTTGTCAAAGAGCACCTCAAAGGATGTGCCTTTTACTGGAACAGGACGTAACTCAAATAGCTATGATTACAGGAAAGGTGTGCTCAGCAAATATGGTGCATCAAATCACTGTTATAAGCATGACGCATTTTGAGAACGTAAATTTCGCAAAACGCATGAAAAGTGGATTATTATAACCTAAGCACGATTACTTACGCATCACAATTCAATCCGCATTCACGTCCACGAGGTCCAAGCACTTCGTTTGCTGAATCTTCTTTGCAATAGTCCGGTGACTCATCCAGGTAAACCAACTCAGTCCTCGCTGCGGAGCGTCGTGATTTCCGGAGGTATCGACCGCTTCGCGCTGCATTCTTCTCGATTCGCAGCACCAATGTCTTGCCTTCTGGAGCAACATTTACCTGAAATGCTTTATAGAGACTCTGTTTCATCGACCCTTATGTAATATTTCAATTTCACCAGTATCTAGCACTTAGAGAATTAATATCCTGAAAATTTAGGAAATAAACCGCCAACATGACAGAGAGAAAAATTCTTTTCCACGATTTATATAAAAGACGACTAAATTGGAATGTGAAGCGCGTGCCGATAACCTTCTGCGTCCAACTCAACTAGCCAACCAATTTTACAGCATGAGCCAAAAAAAGTACAATATTGCCCACGCAGTTTAGACGGTCCGACCGTTTGCATAAATCCCCCACTGGTTTTTTTGTCATTCGATCAGTGAGAAATGAATGCAAATTTCTTGTCACTCCTAAATGTGCGGAATTTTTCTTCACGGTTAACTTCACTTCAAAAGATGATCAGAGAACCAGCATATGGGGCATATTATTCCATTCAATTTTCGTCATTCTAGTTTCAACGGTTTCCGAGCTGGAAGGCAAATATATATAGGCAAACTATCACACAAATAAATATACACAGGTAATTTGTTAACACAGTGCAATTAAGTAAAAACACTTCTGCGAAAGAGATATAATTAAGGGGATTTTTTTTTCAAAGCAAACGAACTATGAACTTTGATGTATTATCGACACCATACACTGACATTTTTATGAATAAATGGATCTGCTAGAGGCAACAAATATGAAAAAAAAGTATTATACGACTATCATACTCTAAAATAAGGAATATGAATAGAACAAATGGTTTTATGAGGTATGAAGCATTGAAGAAACGAAGGAATGAAAACGTTGAAACCACGGAATCCCTAATATTTTAGGCCCCAAATATTTGAAGACCGTTTCACTACCTTAGGTTGCTGCTTCACAGTAGATTTTTTTAAGCTGGTGTTCGCGGAACAACGATAACCGACGCAAGGATCTTTTGTTGTATCACAGTCGCTAGCAATGCTCAAGTTGTGATCTCATTTGAGAATGTGCCTCAGATCTCTTTTGTCATACGCGCGTTCAATAAGCCAAGTAGAAATACGAGAACTTAAAAGAACCTGCGATGCGTGGAAGTACTTCTTTTTGAGGATCGAGGCAAAGTAGTCTAGTTTAGGCACTGCCCTCCAGCAGGTCTTCGTCATACATGAACCACTCACACCATGACATTTGCACTCACGACGCAAGTTGTTTGCCAAAAGCTTCCTACCAGCTCGATTATTATGCAGATTCATCAACGACCTACAAACACGCATTGATATGCACCCTAATAAATAAAATCGAGAATATAAAATTGTTGGATGTGTGGGACGGACAAACGACCGAGTTTCGATATTTTCGCTTTATGGCCAATATAAACTCGCAAAGATAGTGCGTACAAGCTAAATTGAACGGAATAAGCTATTCTCACTGTTGAATACAATATCTCTGTCTTTCCATAGTATAGCGGAAATGATCTCTCTCTCATGTTCAGCGAAGTCTGGAAGACCTGCGGAAAACGGACGGCAATAAAATTAACTCCTTTCTAAGAAAGAAAAAATGATAAAGATGTTCTCGCTGGACTAAAGCCCAAGAATTAACTGACATTGTGAATGCCCCACTTCAATAGCCCTTCCTAAAGAGAATTCAAACACACCTCAGAATTGGCTCATTGAGCGTCCGTGAACCCGAGCGGTTTATATAGGCACTTCTCGAATGAATGATAGAAATCTGTGCAAACAGCTATCTAAACTGTTGAACAATATCAGCTAAACATTAATTCGTTTTTGCTGTTGGATAAATTCTGCAGTCAGGAAGTTTTAAATTGAATTTGCTGTGAGAGCTCGTTATATGACAGTAAATTACCTTGCATCATCAGTATTGCGCAAATCGACGGCATCCATGAAGCGGCGTCCAAAGCTGTTTGCATATCGAACATTGTCGGAACATCCTGCCCAAATGAACTGTTTGGAGGGCTGTGTTGGCATCGGTCCGCATCCACAATCCGGCACACTACCTTGTGCACATGCTCGCGCAAGTGCATGGCTTACCGCACCCGATGATAAAGCGAACACATAAGCGGTCTCCCGACTTGCTACTAATTATAATAAATTTTTCAGATAATCAAACAAGTTTTTTGAGAACGCAACACTAAAATGATGCCGGTTTTGTTCAAGGGAACTCTTAAGCTTTATGCTGCAAAAATATGACTTCTTATGAAACATGCGATTATCCGAATTCAGAAAAAAACTTGTTTATGTTTTGCCTCCTTTCAGAGGTTACTACAATTTGTTTATCTGGGAAAAATAACACAGAGTGTCGCTTATGATAATTTCATAATTTCATTTACTCAAACTGGCTTTTAGGAATAATAATAACGATCTTTACAGCACTTATATCACCGTCAGTAGGTGATCATTTCATTCGTTCGTGCTTTATTTCACCATATACCGTTCCAAACTTCATTTATCTGACTGTAAGCAACCACTTTTCGTCACTCGCTATAAGCATTGCTGTTTACTGCCCTGTGAAGCTAAGTGTGCTTGAGATGGCGCGAACACTTAAAATAGGACAAATTTGACCCATTCAGACATCAACGTAATAAAATTAGTAAATTATCACTATACTTGCCGAAACTTGCAAGTCAGTATTTTATAGGCTTTTGAGACAGTTCGTCACTCTAATTTCATGACTGGAGTTAAAATACCTCCCTAAGGAAAGAACTGGATGCACCAGAAAACTAGCCATTTTTGTCCGCTTCAGACAACTTTCCCCAGTAACTACCGTTGACTTCACCAAAGCCCACAAGTGAAATACGACAAAAGTCGGAATCCACAGCTCAGTAATAGGAACAGTCTCGGTGCCACCTAACCCAGAGGGCCGCTACTTGCGAATTTCTGCTTCCCTTTTATTCTATTACCTGGGGTAGCAAGTTTTAGTAACTTCAGTTGATGTGCATAACTTAACATCTGAGGGGTCAGCGAATTGCAGTTATTCTTAACTGTAAATAGACCTAGATTTCAATATCTGATGGCCAACAAAATCCGATGTTTCTTCCAATCGAAGATAACTGTTTCTCTTCACTGACGAAGATGCTCAAGAGAGAGTAGAAAGCTTCATTTACTTGGCGAATTTAAAGGATTCTTCCGATGACTTTCAAGTTTCGTTTGATAGACGACAGTTTCAAATAACGTGGTAATGAAATGGGTCAATATGGGGACGCTCGTTAGCACATTCGATATGCTACATAGCTGAATGAAACTTAATCTACAATATTGCACGTGAACAGACAATACGAATAATCTCAACCGTTACCGCGATTTTTGCTAGAACGTTACCACTTGTACTTTTTGAGGTTACTCGAATTCTTTCCAACTGATCCCAATTTGTGAACTCAATTCAGATTAAATGTTGGCTAATCTACTGATTACGTGCACGATTAGCGTAGGCGACAGTGGATAATGGATCAAAAAGAATGGCACTCAGTTCGCGAGATATCCAAAAACGTCCTCATATGGTCCCTAGCGAAAATTACATCGGTTATAAACTCCTTCTGACCCCATCAGTCTCTCCTTCCCACACACTTTACAGAGAGATCTGACCTTAGTATGCGAGAAATATTCGCTTCCAGAACGGAGATTTCTTTGCCATGTTACCTATCGATTCTTTGAAAGCAGCGAAAATAGGAGCTCATTGAGGAGTATTGACTTGTACAGAAACCATTTTATGATCATTATATAATTTCCGAGATACTTTACTGCAAATGAAAGTTGTTTGGTAATAAATGTTGAACTGAACTAAAATAGTGGAGAAGCTCTCTTCTTCTCTCTCTCAAAAAATAGGAGAGGCACAGTTTGTATTTGTATGTTCCGGTTATATGAGCAAGCAGTTTCATTTGCTGAGATCAAACATAATATGAGGAATGCATTTACGTGCAAAGAAATGCAAATGCAAACACCCTCTCACTGCCTTTCTTATTTTTAAGCCTTAGTTGGTGTAACAACTGCAAGTGCTTTTCTTGATCGTCATGAAATAAACTAATAAGAGGAGAAAAAATGAACGAACTAATAAGGTTAAGAGGAGAATATGGAAAGAAATTTAAGCGAAAACTCACTTTTGAGCTGTGGTAGTGCGAATCCTGCGTGTGGCGCTGTGCAGTTCCACCTTTGATCGGCGAACTGTAACTGGCATTCTTGTGCTGCAGCGTTGAGACCTTCGATGACGTATTGAATGGCACCTGGATGGCGTGCACATACGGAACGTTGTCGACGCGTCAGACCAGGTAACAGTCCACATGCGATTCCATCGCTACGGAAAGCTCCACTTGCCGCCTGCGGCAACAGCCTGGACGAATGATATTAAGGGAGGAAACTTAAATTGAGCAAATTTTTAATTTGAAGGGAAATAGTATGCAGCAAACATATGGATATCAATTCGTTATTCGCTGAACGAGTTCTTCATTAACGCATTTAAAACAAGCTTTTCCATGCTTTCCTCCAATTTAATTCTTCAGCTGAAAAAGACTAATTTAAGAAGCCTGCATAAAATGTTATTATATTCATAAGAAAAATAAACCGCGAATGATTCTTGCCTTTCCTCATCGCACCAACTTAGAACTGGCTTCATTAAAAGGTTTATTCTGAGGGGATGCTGGCATTTCATCGACCTGCCTTCCAAGATATTCAGACTATCAATAGGTTGGAATATGGTGGGCAAAAAATTTTCCCGTACAACGCATATGCTCCTGAATGTAATAAAGAGACGTCCATAATATGTCATTTTTATTCAGTTCTATAGATATAGCATTTTATGTAAGCCGAAACTGACACACAAATATTTTCACTTTATTTCCAAATCTTTTATAGCCCTATATATGGTGGTATTGCAACTAGTGCAAAAGGTTTTTGTGCTCAGCAAGCAAATCTGAGCTTCACAATACAATGTTCACCCTTTGGTCGATTAAAACGTCGACAACTGATAATGTAATCTGAAAGACAATTGAAAATATGAGAAGACTATTATGGGAAACATTTCTGACAAAATCGAATCTTGGAGTTCATGAAGCACTATTAAATTCCGCTCTGTCCCCACCGACCATAATGTCTAATGTTCGCATTCAAAAAATTTCCGTAACTCACTCACAGAAAGCTCAAACATGGGTTGAAAAATTTCGACCACATATCACTCACTTTCGCCGTTTTCCGAAATCCTACAATCTTGGCCGTTAATTCATATAAGCGCAACCGTCACTTTTACGGGGATGCCTTCCATGGACCAGAAATAGCCGTACATATAGTAGGCGCATCTTTGATCGTTACATCGGCAGGTGGCTAATTAGCAAAGGTCATCAATATGCATTTTATTAGACGATTGTATCTTCATTTCATATCGTAAACAGCAATAACTCATAACGCTCAAGTAGAGACGTCATTTGAGAAACAAAGGTTCCAAAAGCAATTGGTAATTTGAAAATAAACCTCAATTCCATTTTTTTCCTCTCTCCCAAATAGCAATCCATTAAAGGCAGTTGGGAAAGAAATATTTTCGTAGTGAAACGGAATATTTCATTCCGAATTTTTCATATTTTTCCTCGAAATTCAGCTGTTTTCTTCTATTTGATTTGAAATGCTTCCTTCTTAAAAATTATTACTAGAATTTCCTAAGGTGTGAATGTGCTCCACTGAGCCACCAAACCCGCATCTGGAATGTGAAACTGGAATGTTTCGATGCGCCAAATCGAGAAAGCTTGAATTGTAAGCAGTCCAATATGCATTTGCTTGTTTCTCATATATGCGCTACTTAAGTGAGAGACAGAAAATGATTACAGTCAGCGGTCATCAATGAGAACAATTGACTGAGAGCAAAATCTGAAATGATGATATGGTGTATTTCTGCGAGCTGAAACTTAAATTACTATAAATATTATCGCGAACGATGCCGATCAAATGAGACGACGCTTACAAATCTGCTGCAGTTCCAAGCAAAGAACAAATATGGCTGCGGGGATGCGTTTTGGAATCATCAATAAACAGCCAGTTTGACGCTTCAAAACCACACTCCAAATAATGCGCTCCTCCGATATGAAAACGTTGAATGTCAAGCAAGAATGTGGGAATAGCATTCCAAGGGAAGCTGCATGAATACTTTTTAATGTGACTGAAAATGCCGAAATTATGTCTACTGCAATTATAATGTGAATCGCGGCGATAAACGTTCCGACTTTTAGCAAGCACAGACTAAGATCACAACTTCTTTTGTATATCAGCGCGAAAAACGAGTGCGTAAAGAAATGATACACCTCTTTGATTATTCACATCTTCCAAACTTTACATACAAAGAGCAAGACAAGATAAATTACGAGTGGTGAAGTGGCGTGGGAATTTTTAATGGGTGGGAATTTTTCGGTCATAAAGCAGCACGATGATAATTTTATCGGTTGAAAACAATGACTGTGAAACGTCAAAGAAATATGAGCCCGACCATTTCTCGCGTAAACTTGCATATATGTGTGCGTATCTATGGTCGCGCATGTGTACCTCCTTTATATATACATATATTTCGTGCAACCTGTTTTCGACGCTCTTTCTTCATTAATGTGGATTATGCGCACCCAACGAACAAAGTTATGTAAGCAGTGAACATAATTGAAGCACATAATTATAGACATCGTTATAAAAAGTTCCCAAATTCTTAGTGCTGGAAGGCTGTGATTTCAAATCAGCAATATTGCAATCGGATCGTGCCAACAAAGAAGGTCAATTCGATGACAGCCGACGAAGGTAAATAATCGTTAAGTGGCGAAGCAATAGACCATTGCAGACAGCTGAGAGTAAGCAAACGGACACCAAACGAATTAAAAACAAAAAAGCTTCAGTTGTCACAGTTAGCGGCTAAATGACATCTGACGAGGGGGGGTGGGGGGCGGCTGAAGGGCTGAAGCATCGTGACTCACTCAAATATAAAATATTTAACATATTTTATTCCCCTATCATGTTCATTTAGTTTCTTCTCATTTTTCCTTAATCCAATTTGTTCACTAAATCCGATTATCAATACCGACGAAAGCGATGACGGGTAATGAAAAAATCAAGTACCCTTAAGAGCTACTTACGCAAATATGAACTCAAGTGCGAGAGGTGCCTACTGTTGTTTTAAGGCTTCAAGATTGTTCAAACTCAAACGGTTTTTCAAAGTCAATTCAAATCCTTCATTTGATTTCTTGGCCAAATCCAAAAGGTGTTGACTGAATAAGCGCATAATTGTTGCGCATGATCTCTCATGTCTGGGCACCAGTTAATGAATATAGTTTTCAAAGTTCCATTCAATACAGCTTGAATTCCCACTAGTGACTGGGGAATTGCTAATACGCGATCGAACCACTACCAGCGAAACTTTCTCTATGAACCCGAATTTTTTAAACCTGTTAAACGCTGAATTACTCAATATTCTCTAGGAATTAACTGCTAACCGCACCTCTGGTATCTAAGTTTTGTTGCGAAGGTATTCACCTAGAATTCCGGGATTAGCAGCCCTCCACGCATTGAGTTAAAGTTACGTTATGGACCCTTCCTTCGTCTTCAATTACCTTCGTTGTGTATGATTAGAGAAATCTCTTCATAGGCGGGAGATCAAACCAAAGAAGACCGAAGTTACTGAGTCAGTCGGTACGCACATACTTCAACATTTCATAAAAACCAAATCGAAATTAATCTCTGACGTTCGAATGCTCAAACTTACAAAATGTTTGTCCTTCTTAAGAACTCCGCCTCCATGCATAGATGATTTATTTATTTGTGACGGTGTGATGAGACAACTGTAATACAACAGAAGACACCAAGATGGGGTCATTTCACCCGGAATCGAATCTACTGAAATACAACCAGGAGGAAAGCAAAGTAACGGCCATGCTTGAAATACCACATCAAAAATGTTGCTTATTTGACGTGCCATTGGGATTGCTCGTAGCGGTTGTAAAAGTATGCCCGCACGAAAACATTCAACTTAGCGATCTCAGTCACGCTTGCCTCAGTCATCAAAGAAACCGTCAATTCGACGGATCGAAGGACGTGATTTATTGCGCATACAAGCAAGCGTTTATCACAGCAGTAGAATTACTGTGTCGTTCGAATATGGCGCCGAACAACACAACAAAACACAGCAACACAATAAAATTTGCAAAATATTGTTGGCTGACCTCGGCGGTTGTTTTATGCAAACGTTCACACGCACATAAAAGCAAGCATAGTTTGCTGCGTCACTCGTTTTATCACCTCGACCTCGAGATGCTAATTGTGGCATTATTGTAGCTTTTCTTTTCCTCCGACTGGAAGTTTTGATTTCTCCCTGCCCTCCCAGTAGTCTCATTCCCATATTTTCTGATGCATTCACGTCAGTTATGTGTGTACACACAATATGATGAGAGTAGGTGGAAAACTCTCTAGTAAGAGCCAAAGGGAATGAAGAAGGATGAGAAGGAATGAGTGGGCATTGTGTTGTTAATGGCGCAACCGAAATAAGAAAACAGATTATGCGACATAAATAATGAAAAAGTCCCGGATTCTGCAACTTGCATATATTTACAGGACTTCTTCTCCCTCCTTCGCTCCAGGCCGTCTATTTCTATTTGAAATGAACTCTTCGAAAGCGGAGGTCAGACCCTCAATTCCGCCGGCATTCGTTAAGGAAAGCAGTGGAACGATGCTGTGCGTTCCTTAAGATCGCATATGGAGACTATAAGTTGCTCATCTGAGCACTGTTGTACTACGAAGTTCAAAATTCAAAGAGTTCGAAGGGGGAAGGCTAAAAAGAATATCTGAACAATTCCAACAACTGAATTCACTTAAAAATAAAGTTTCGAGTCGATATATTCCTCTCTGAAAGAATGAACGTTTATAATTTATGTATCACTATGAATCCTGAGTAATGTATCACTTAATTATTTAGTTCGAACAAACTGTAACGAACGCATTTTAAAATCTGCGTTACTTTAGATGTGTCGCAAGAAAATCGATTCGTGGATCACCACCAATCGATTTTAGAGCAGATCTTATTCTCCAATGTTATGGTTCTTTAAGCATCAACAACTCATGCAAAATATGATAAAGCATAACAAAACTGGGCGCTGCATATATCGGTGTGATGTAGAATGTACCCGTTGAATTTCATCTCTTCAGAGACCTTACAATTTGCGCAATGAAATTACAGCATTAGTGCACATATCTACTATAGCTACATGAAGCATAAATATGTCTTCATACGAAGTCGCAGTAATTTGCATAAGCTAAGAATTTGCGAGTTTGAAAATTTGTGATATTACCTGGTCCTCACTATCAACGTTGTTGATGTCTTTTTCATGGGAACTGCTAGACCTTACAGAAAAGCGATGCTTACATTGAGATTAACGTATTCAAGTTTCAAAGATATTTTGCAGTAAAAGTCAAACTGCACTGATTTTGCAGTACTTGCTAGAGTGGAACGAAGAAGTAGAGAGCATTTATTAACTTTAGATGACAGACTGATAGCCACGAAGAAATTAATTATTGAACGGCGTCTCTGGGTCTTCCTCGAAATACTATTACAATTTGGTGACTTTTGGTGTCTCTTTCGGTCGCCACAAGAAGATTATTTACTCGAGACAAGGTTTGCGTGATAAGACTTGCTTTGTGTGTTTCCATATGTGTCTTCGGTATGTTCTAGCTTTACCACTTGGATAGTACTAGCATGTGGAGGTTCCTCAGATTCGTTTTTCTGCTGAATAGTAATAACTCCAACAAAAAATCTTTGCAGCGTTACTTCGGGAACTCCGTATCCTCACTATATGCTCTTAGATGGTCACTAAAACGGCGTAGCGAAAGTAGGTATGGTTCCCTTCCCCAAGTAACAGAACATAGGTAACGTTGTTCTTAAGACGCACCTCCACCCTTGCAGAAAGGAATTGGATCTATAGTTATTTTGCATGAACGAGCGGAGTCTCATTTTCCTGACAAAATTTTGTCAACAGACTAATAATCTACGGTGAATAAGCATTACGAATAGTTGCCTACTGAACGTCCTCGCTTATTATCAAATTGCCTCAGACGATTTAATGACCAGTGACAATGCTCGAGGTTGTTAAGTTTCCTGCAAAGGAAGCTATCAAAAGCAGGCAACTAAGAACCACTAGAAAGGCTTCCAAGGGATTGTACCATTTCTGGAAGCAGACAGCTGGATTCGCCTGCTTCCAACTTCCTTGAAACTTTTTCCACTCGAATGAAAGCGAATTCTTTGGAAATATTAACAATTAATGACTTGCGAAGTGGAAATCACTCCCACATTTTAATACTCTTTGAAACTCACAAATGCATGAATATTCCGCTCAGATACAAATTTCTCTGCCCCTCAAAGAATGAAATAGATTTTATCAGCGATTATCCATACGTACGTAGATGTGATGATAAGCCAAATACGAAGCACACCACAAACATATGAGTTAATATAACACTAAATGATGAGAACGTGTTCATTTAAGTGAGCAGGAAGAGGGTTGTCTAAGACTTGAGAGACCTACAGTTTCGGGCATAGAATACATTGGTAGACACAGTAAGAGCGAAAATTTGAGAAAGCAATTCTAAAGAATGATGTCAAAAGCAGATATACCGTAATGCGTCATCAACTAGCGTCATGTGTGAAAATCTGCCACAGTAGTACAAACAGCAACTTTAAAGCATCTCATTCTGGATCGCCACACAAGCGGCCATATTCGTTTTGGAGTTTAATTTCATAAAAACACAAAACTGTAAGTCGACTGAATGAAATAGACGATAGGCAGCACCCTGGCACTGCAACAGTCAAGCTGGCTTCACAACCTGTCATCACAATAACTCGAATGAACACCTCGAGAAAAATAAATTCCTTCTCTCCTATCTTCAGAGAAAACATCTGTCTCTACTCCAACAAATTCCACCCTTCTCCTTTTCTATCTCCCCAGCCCTTGCTCATTAAAAGAACTTCGGCCCTGAAACAATAAAAATTTATCACTTCTAGGAAACGGTTATTCTTTAAGAGAAATTTCCCCTTTTCACTGATAATTAAAGGAATTTCTGACAAAGCCCTCGATATTGCTACAGAAACCCTTGAGTGCGAAAGAGACACTTCAGACTGGTCGGTGACTGTGAGAAGCTGTAGAAAACTGGCAGTGAAACAGTGGTGCGAAAACGACTGTCAGCAGCACTTCCTGACTGAACCCATCGCTTCGCATTATGAAATGACGATCAGTTTGATGAATCGGCTTTGAATCACATTAGTTACTTAAACCGTAATCACTTCTCCAACCCTCCGAATTAGCACAATCTCAATTGTTCGAACAATGCAAATATAATTTTTTTTTTTCAAATAAATGTAACTAACCACCAGCTGAAGGAATTGCGTACAAGGGAGGAAATCAGTAGAATGAATAATACGAGCCGCATGATAGTAGATAATAAGCGTGAGACAAGCGAGTGAGAGCACAACGAACGCTTATAGCCTTCTGTAAGAGGGCACCAAGGCGTGACAATAAAACTATGCCACAAGCGTTAGGACCGCCCTCACGGTCGTTTCACCGGTTGAGGCGTCGACCTGAAGTCGTAAACGTTGTGCAAATCCTCGCCTCTCATCTCCGCAAGAACCTTCACTCCAGATTACCGGCTATGCTCGAAATCCCTTTTCACAACTCTAAGCACTGACATCACATTTATAGATGCAGAGCACTCATATAAATAAAACACAATTACTTACTAATGAAAGACTTTATAAGCATACTCACTTATTAGCGCCTATAAGTTCTTATTTCGTTATTTTCTACACAACGGTCGCCTCTATCAGAAACCCTACATGTAAATGACAGCCTCATACTATTAATTAAAGTAACACCAATGTGACATTAGCTAACCCCATTGTTTTAGAAATGCGCACACGTCGAATTCCATTGACTGTTTTTGCCGCAAAGCTGGCTTCAAACCGTTGCAATTACAAAGTGAAATAAAATTAAATCTTAACTGCTTTATGTGAAATGAAAATTCAACAGGAAAATGGCACACTTAAATTGCAGTATTTTGTGATATCTCAATGAAGGTGAAATCAGCGAGCGTAGCTTCATGATTCGGCGATCGTTCAAATCGAACTGCATTTGCGGATGCCTAAAAACTGCGGCAGTTCGTTCGAGTCCACTGAGAGCTTATTTTATATAACACTTTAAACATCACAATAGGCTCCTTCATTTTTACACTCTCCTTGAAAAGAAACTGAATTGCAAAAAACACCAAAATATAGGAAAATTCATTTCCAATCCACTAAGTTCCTTTCCTCTGCACTGTTCAATTCTTTTCATTTACTCGAGTAGTTTCTCTGATTTTTCACTCTCTCAAAACCACCCAACGAGTCAGCAGCGCACCAAAAGAATAGCATATGTGAGTTGTGGCTCTTGGGAAATGTCAATTTTTTTGCTCATTCTCAATAATAAATCACTCTTTCAACATCCACTCCTCATTCAATCGACTACCTATCGTCTTAAACAGTTCATTATATTTGAGCATATTCTTTCCACCACCGAAACCTCATCCTACCTCACTAATGCTGTGTGTGACAGTGATATTCTTCGGTTTGATATGCCTGAGAACATTTTAGCGATTTTAGCTCCACCGATTGCAAGAGCACCGTAAAGCTCTATTCTTTGCAGAATATTGTTTCAGAATCGCTTAATTAACAGAGGATGCAATTGAAACCAGCATCAAAATTTACGAGTCGGGCTGAAGATCCCTCACCATATATATGTGCTTACTCCCACTCTTCCTATGAACAATTTTTCTAGGTCAAAAATGTTTCTCCGAAATCCTAGAGACGTCAGTCATATTGCGAGGCACATGCCGCAGTAGGGCCACGCCTAGAAAAGAATCAAGTGGATTTAGGAAAGATAACAATGTGCTTTGAGTTCGACTATAGGCAAAGCAAAAAGGCGATTAAAATTAGCAGACGACATTGCACAAAACTTAACAGCAACTAAACAACTCCAATTGACCTGATGATCTGCAGCTCAATCATTGTGGCAGGCATTTCTTCCACCTTAGTCTTTCAGGCTGCATGAAGCATATGGACTAATTTCCAAGTGACTGGATGATTAACTTCAATTGCACCTTCCGAGTATAGACTTACTTTTGCGACAGGCATACAATTTGCGCGACATTGCAGGAAACTTAATTTGAGTCTTGAAGCAGCCAAGCTAATCGCGCTGATTTTTCACGCGCAAATGTCTTTTAATGTTTTACTTAATTCACTGCCCTTCAACGCAGGCGGCGCTCCTGAAGCGAAAAAATAAGGCTGCTTTCAATAAGCTTCGTGCTTTCAAAGTTACTGTTACTACGATTCCTGTATTGGCTTAGATGGAGGGATTGCATTCATTAAGCAAAGCTGGCAATGCATTCAGCCGAAATCTTTGGGACGTTTTAATCTAAATTCCCAGAAACGCATAAATCTAGAAAATCGAGGACCGAATCCCTCAGCGAAGGTACTCGATTTACGCCGGAATCGAAATATGGGGGGTAGGAGAGGATTTTGAGGCAGAAATAAGAGAATGAGAGAAGAGAGCGATCAAGAGCTTTAGGTGTCATATTACTCGTTTCCCCTATCGAAATGAATACAATATTTCCTCCTTTCTTCACGAATTTTTCTCAAAAATGGTGTGCTAACTTTAATTTATACTATAGGGTTTTCCACATATATATTTTATACCTAAATATGATTGGGGGTATACTTTGATTTGTGAATCACCTAAAGAATTGTCCGCTATGGTGTTATTTTATAAGTTTCCATTAACGGAAAGTGGCAAGTCGAAAATGAAAAACGACCATAATTCAAACCTCCACCTAATTTTGGCGACAACAAGAATGAACTGGTTTGTGGGAGAATAAATGCTTCCGTCCACTTCCCCCTTCCTCATCCTCCCCATCCCTAACTTCCATTAGTTTAAGGGTGACGAGACCATATTTCGGAACTGTCTAACAGATCTGAACATAGAACGAAAGTATTAGCGGAAGATAGAGCAAGATTTAGAAGGTAAGCCGCCTTTCATCTACGAACACAAGCAAATAAAAAGGGTGACGGTTTAAAAGATGGGATGAGGATAAAAATTCACAGAAGGGTTTGAAGGATACGTAAAAAACTTTCCATCCACAGACTTACCTTAGATTCAAAATCCAGGTAGCTTTCTAGTCGAAGAAATTGCAAACTTAAATCCATTGGTAGTGTGGCTCAACTGCAATCCATAAAACTGGCAAAGGCCAATCGGCGAATGAAATTTTTTAGGCGAAGCGAATAAGGTTGTGTGACTGACACCGTCGGCCATAGCACGACGCACCTCTGAAACATCTGTTACCCGTTAACGTCGACCACTCCACAATAACTCTGCACTCTCCATGTCACTATTTGTTTGTTATATTCGAGCGGGAATGCTTCTGACTGCCTACCACAGCTAGACATTAACGCATCCAGTACTTCACATTTGCAATATTGCCAGACAAAACCAGGTGTGGCACAGGAAGTTGTAGGGGGAGATGGCGTAGACATATGATGACCCTAAGCAAGATGCATTAGTGCGTGCAGGGGAGGTACGGCGCAGTCGCCATTTGACGGCGCCGGACGAAAGATTTTTCCCTCCATCACTTTAAGGCATTACGCCTATCGAGCGTATCTAAGGCCGAAAACGCAGAGTTCAGTGGCACAGTTAACTCACCTCAAGGGTAGAGAGAAGGAGAAGAAGGAACAAAGTGAGGAATTCCATTTTGTTGAAATGAACTTTCTTGCGGATGCTCTTAAGCAGTGCAATTTCTGTAATGGAGCTTTTAAATGGTGCTCTATCATTCGACACTCCACTCAATATGCTTTAAATCATTATATGCTGTTCTCCTTTTGAGATTTTCCCTCCCCAACAATACTATTTTCTCCCATTTTCGAAAAGTGAAATCATCACCTACACCTACCACCATACAACAAACTTTCTCCCTGATAACTCATTCCGTACCACTGCTTCGATGGGAACCCTTGAAACTTGAAACGTTGAATCATAGATTCGCAGGAGTTAGGATGCTTTCCGCGTCGCGAGAAGTCCCAAAGTGGAGATACATTCACAGAATCTCCCGTGGAAGGCGGCGGAGCTTAGCAGAGCGGAGCCCTCAGCGGGTACAAAAGGTTGGAAAAAAGGCGGTGCGAGACTCTTCACATCGTTCAGTTCAAGATGATATTTTTGTCAAAAGCAGATAGTGGGCCTAAGGTAAGCGGTAACAGTTTTGGGAACTGCTTATAAGGAAAGGCAGTTCACTTTGTGGCTAGCCAGAGTGGACTCGGAATGTAGTGGAGACCGCTTTCATGTTGCTCAAGTAATCGGAAATGAGATGAGGAGCAGTATGCGTTTTTGATAGACGTGTGCCGCATAGTGTAACCATCAGGATTAGTGCCCTCTAGTTTCCGCTTCTTAATTTAATATTCATTTTTAATGATTGCATATTCGATTTGCGAATTTCGGTTCGCCGATGTTAGTGAGATGATGATGGTGTGAGCGGGTGCCGTAATTGTGATATCCTTATATGGAAACGAGTTCATCTGATGTAGTAACGAAACCGAGTACGCGAGAAGCTAGCAGCTCGAATGTTGCATCACAGTTCATTGTGCAGTCCAAGGTTTTCGAGCTCCTGCAGTAAGGAACGAAACGTCTTCATAATTTAAATAATACTATATAGTTTAAAAACCTTCTATACAGCATTAGTTTTTAACGTCTTTGCAGATTACTTTTTTCTTGTTATAGTCAGTATACTGTCTACTTTTACTTTAACTGACGAACGTGATACTATATTGTATGTCTGTTGACTGCGTATTCGTCTATTTCTTCGGCAGACATGGACTTCTGTGGTATACATCGTTTAATTCTCCCGCAGACATCGGAAACAGAGAAAATAAGTATGGGAGGAGCGGAGGTTTCTGCGAGAACGCAAGGTCGCAAAGGTTGCACTGGCAGCGTAACTTGTACGGTGATTCATTCGAGGCACCCTTCCATTTCATATTGGGGATTATTACCTCGATATCATCTTTCAGGATAAAATATTGTTCCACTGATGACACGTGTTCGTCATGTTGCCCTTCAGCTTTCATCGTTCCAACACACTGCATCACCTAGTTTCGTCGTCCTTTGAGGTTTAATAGGAATTTTTTGGCCGCAGAATTCGCGCTTTTAATATCTCATATAGAGATGAAGAATAGCGCCGAGGCACATGTGTGGGGCTGGTTACAGTAGAACCTTCGTGCGGGGAGGGGATGACGATCGCAGCGTCCCCGCCGTACAAAATTTATGATTCGCAATAATGTGGAGACGCTGCTGGAGGCGTAGGGGATGGCGATGAACTGTGAATACTAACTCCAGACAACTGTTTTCTATACGTTAATAAACGTTGGCCTATACTTTACTACATTCAGGGAGGGGTATATAAGGACTTCCATTTTCAGCTCTGAGTTGATTCGTTGGTTGCATGCATTGCCCGCAGTTATTCATCGCGCGTTCGTCGTTGGTTCTTCGCGTGGGCCCAAGTGGAGCAGTGCGCCGACTAGTGAAGTTGTGTCCTTTATCAGGCTCCTGGACAGAAACCGGCGGCCCGAAAAAGCGTCGCCCTAAAATATTCAGATCAAGGCGGTTTTCTTCTCTAAGTCGAAATTAAGGATCACTGCAAAAACAAGCAGTCGCTCCTCGGAAAAAGTAGCCCAATATCCGAAGAGCTGTGGCGCACTCAATGGCTAATCAAAAATAAGCCGTAACAAGCGTAGCTTCTCATCTACGCAAACGCGCTGCAACGTTCTTATGCATTTAGTCTGCAGTCGAATTTCAGCGTATACTGAATACATGAGTTTAAATCATCCTATGATCTCATTACAGATTATCCTAATTTTACCGATGAATTCAGCGTGTTTTTAACCTCAAAAGCCATCACCTTCTCATATATTCGTATATTTCTACACTATACCGTAAATAAAGCCAGAGCCATAGGATGTAGTGAATGTGGAGGAATGCAAAGGAATGGTGGTAGGTTTTGAGGTTGAAAACATGGCACGCGTTAGACACCATAGAATACATCGGTAAAATCAGCATAACCTAACATGCTATCGTTGGATGAATTGAAATAATAAAACATTTCAAAAACTGTGTTTTGGTTGCCGAATTTTAAGAAATGCTCCATAAGTAATTGTTTTAGCATCTTCTCCGCTTCCATTGACTCACTGCTGGACAATCCGATCACAGCTGATGAAAAACATACTTAAAGAGTGCTAAAGGTTCGACGCATCGCACCTCTACTTTGCGGACTATGGAATAGTTTGAATTATTTGATGGAATTACGCCGGAACTTTTAAATTCATATTTTGTTTTCCTCTGAAATATATCGGTTACAATAGTGACAGTTTTGAAGTGCGACTTCTCATCATTACTGTAACATCGGTTTTAGTTTGTGATGCACTCAACTAATGACGATGTCCAATGCGCTACATTAAAACGCCTCCGAAGGTTGACATTATTAGGCACTCTCTAAGCACTAAAATATTCTAAACCGACCTTCCGCGTTTACGGCACGGCTTAAGCAGCGTGGAAAGAGAGGACAGAAAATGATGAACTCTAAGAGCCTGTGGTAATTTTAAGCGGCAGTTCACCAGATACCTAAAAGTGGACACCAAATCTGTGAAAATGCTTTCACGAGGTTCAAAAGAGGCTTGGAAGATTATGGAAATATTATGCTCCAGCACGGTGCGGCACCACTCCCGTCATCCCCAGGATTGGGCAGCAAATGGAACTCTTGAAGATGGCAATTATATGCATAAGTCCATTCACGCAAATGAGGATGAGTTTATTCGTCACGATACAAGCTTCACAGAACGAAACTTCGTTACAGATTTCCTCCATATCGCACGTTTTTTTTGCGCTGCAACCCGAATATTTGCATAAAAGATTTTGAGCTCTGTCCGATTTGCAGTGCGACGGAACCGATCGGTATCTTTCATTGTATGCTATAACGTGAACAATCTCCTGAGAAAAACGATCAACCGTCGAAGAGTGAATGCATGTATGACGCCGTGATGAGCACCACAGTGCACCGACGAACGGTCTAAATGCCCAAATAGCGGATGCGGGCAGAGAACGATGCGGCCGAATAAAAGTTGGGAAAAACGTATCAGGTGATATAGCACGAATGCGCACTCCTTGTGTTCAGACATAGAAGAGTGAGAACTTTCATTGAAAATGGAAGCGGTCATTCAACAAAGCGGTCCTATTTGAAATAATGTGACCGCCCATTGAAGCCTACAAATATCCAACTAATTCGTTTTTGCCATCCGAACGCTTAAGAGAAGTCCGATCTTCTTGAGGCTCATCGAATTTTTGACTTTGCTGTCTATAAGTGCCCACACAGCTTCTGAAATAAACGATCACTCGAGGCAAATTTTTTATTGTTCTAATTTCACTGCTGCTCAACAACTCCAACTAATGACACACAAAGACCATGAGACTGTGGGAACACCACACTATAAACTTCTATCGAAATTTATCAAAGAGCGATAAAAATGCCCAATTATTTGCAATCCAAAGAATCCACCAAAATATATACAAAAAATAATGAATTCATTACACAGTTTAACATATGATCAGCTAATTTCTATGTCAAAAGTGCAACACATTTGACATAACGGTAGTGTAGAGAGGACTGCAATCGCAATGGAAGGGATTTAAATTTTTAGATTTATATTGTTCGGCCTATTTCCGACTCATACAAATGAAGTTTGACAAGCCCTGGCAAAAAAAAACTGAAGTCTTCAACATTTCCACCAAGCTCATTTATCGAGTGACTTTAGTATTTAACTGGCTCTACACATTCGATCACTTCACTTGAATTCTGTTGGATGAACAGTGATACATTAATTTCTTTCCATCGGAATCTGTTAACTGGAGATGGTTTCTCTAAGCTTATAATGGGAAAATTGGAAGAGTGGCCGTTTAATTCAAACGAAGCGACCGAACAATCAATGCTAACAGCAAAAATTTATCCCACTCATGGGGCAACAATAAAAAGACTTCAGCAGTTGGATTTCCAAACAGTCAACAAAGTACAACGATGAATAATCTATCGATGAGCATAACCTCACTGAAAGGTAAATATTAAAAACAAGCTGAGTAAGTCGTCTAAATGGCTTCAAATAACTGAACTGAAATCAATCAAACGTTCCATCCACAAACAGAGAACGGCGAGATACGGACGTTCACCGTTTCCCCAACTGGCACGTACGATGAAATGATATGGCATAACAACACACAAAACAACGAAATTGTATATAATCCATGAAGTAAGGCAGACTAAAATAGACGAGTAATTAAGACAAATAATGGTAATTGACGTATAAATACATAATGTTGTAAATGACAGCTGATTTATTGAGAATGGGTTGGGAGTACAGTAAAAAGGTGGAAAAAAGGATTTCCGTTTCCCATGGATATTTTCGGTATTAAGGCTCGCTTGCTGCTTGTGAGTGTCGATTTGGCTGCACGCATCATAAGTCGTTTTCTTTTTCATGTCTAAACTATAGTGTCGAAAGCATTATTCTCAATAGTTTTTTCAACCTGAGAAATAGCTCACACTCATATGGTATGATGGCTCCCAAAACGTATGGGAAATATGCAGCAAAAAATATGACCGAAAATGGCAAATGATAATTCCATCGAAAAAAATGTTTGCATACACACTAAAGGATGTGGTAACCAATTTCGTCGGACGAAAGTTCCATCACCGACCGACCGCATCGTCATAAAAGAACAATAAAAATGAAGGTCTAATCGCACTCAAATGTTTGCTATGCGAAAGTAAACAGATCTCATCTATGAGAAATTGTGCGCATTTCATCCGTTCAAGAAAAGAGGGAACAGGGCAAATACACAATGTGATTGATTTCTCAAAGAATATGATATCATTCAACGAATATGCTTCATGAAGTTCTTAGTAAGTTAGATCCGGAATACTCGAAAAAGTTTGATGAGCATGGAGAGAAAAAGGGCTACGAATTCAGATGGTGAGAGCAAAAACCTGTTTCAGACGCATTCTGTTATCAATAAATGGCTAAACTGACAGACACAATCTGCAACACATGCCATTTCCGTCGGCATTCACATCAGTGCAAGCCTTTTCATCACGCAACTATCAACCATACTGAGGAAGTCATCGTGCATTCTGCTACGAGAAATTCTCATATTGTTTCCTATCATCCTATAATCAAGAGTTTTCATAAAGGCGTATGTTATCTATAAGCAACAGCTATTACAAACAATATAATTTCCCTTACAGAAAAACGAGAATTGCAAAACCACTTCAACGTCTTAAAATTTAATAGATAGTATACGCGAAAGTGGTGTTAATGCATACATACGACTCAGTCAATAATTACCGTGAAAGTGTTGCATCTTAAAGGATCTGAATGACACTTGAAGCATACATATAAATGAAAGAAGTGAATCACATGTAAAGCCATTATTCGATGGAACGTATATATTGAAGCTTTAGAAAAGGGTGCATCAGATCACCCAAAAAGCAGTTAAATCAAACAGGAGGCAAATAAAATATGAGCAGTGCATATGCATAGAATAAACACTGGAGTAAATGAAACATAACTGCATTAAAAACATGTGATCATTAAGCAGTTTCTTCAGTTCACTGTCACAGTAACCGTCTTCCCTAAAGGCATGTGTCTGGAGAGAAACATTAGTGCACCTAATGTTGAAAGGGAGAAGTGAGGAGGAATAAGATGAGGAGAAAGGAGAACGAGCCAAGTTGAAGAACACTCGCAACGGAGCTCAAGAAAAGACCTTCCATCCACTTCAGCTGTAGACAAACAGCGTGCAATCCAACAATTTTTTTCGAATTCGCTTAATTGTGTCCAAGGAAAAATTATGTACGTAATGAATGTTCGGTACTGAGCTAACTGTATGGTCAACAACAACAATTATCAAAATGTGTGCTCTGCTCAATTTCCTTAAACCTGCCACTGTAGGATGTGTAACGACATTTGCGCCACTTACATTTTCAGGCAAAATAAAGAAAGAAATAGAAGAACTCACCGCTTTAAGACACCCTAACTGTAGGCCAAAACTATCCAACAAATCGATAAAACAAAAACTGCCTCTGAAATTGCTTTTATTGCTTCAAAATTGCAGGACCTCGAAGGTGGACCCTTATGAAAGATTTTCTCGAACAAAAACTCTGTCGGAAACTAACACTGATGCAAGCATTTAAAGAAAAAACATCGGAAATTCCAATTCCTTTTAGCATCCATCGGCCTACAAAATTTACAGTTGTTTCAGGCAAGATTTAGGGTAGCTCTCCAACTTACGATTCATCCTTTCCAGAAAACTGATACTTTTGAGTAAATCGATGGTACCACTACGGCTAGCACACATTTATTTTTCCATGTCTTCTCTCCTTCTAGTCTATTCCTTGCGCAGATGCGGACATCTGCTAACGGAAGGACGTTCACATGAGGGATTAATGAGACCGCGCGGGAAAATCCACTTGGACTGTAACGATGGATGGTGCTGTATCGCTTCTGACCATCAACGTTGGTGAACGGACCATTTTATTGTGCTCCTGTAATGTTTAGACGTTAAGAAATGAAATCTAGATTCATCTTTATGCAGCAGGCTGTTGCCATAAGATCATTCCACCCGCCCTTTCGCACATTCCAAATATCAACTGTATCAATTCCTACGATAACCGCATAACCCAAACCTCCTGATTCTATCTGCAACCTCAGTCTTCATGTCCCATCTTGCAGCAAACATGGCATTTAAAAGAAACATCCATCATATCAAAATTAACAACCAACTGCGAGATCAAGACATGAGCACCATCCGACGCCGCTGGGGAGTTCCGGAATCGAGAGTAAGTCATCGCCATTACGTTCAGAAAAATTCAGGTCTAGAGATGTCCCAGTATCATAGGAACCGAGAAAAATTTTATCCGGCTAGTTAGTTACTGATCAACTCCATCAAAATTATATCTAACATCTTCAAAAATTTCCACTACTCAATTCACGCTTTTTTGGCATTAATAAACGAGGTTACTCTCCTTGCAGTGCCCATAAAGCAACCCAGCAGCTTAACAGAACAATATTTGCCGATCAGTGTATAACTAAAAGCAAAATGACTCCTAGAGAAGCAGTGTTCAACGGTGCAAATAATGACGCAAAACGAACCGTTAGCACTTCCATGATTTTCCGTTTCATCCTCAATGCGGTGTGCCGGCAATTGATGTTATCACTCCAGCACTCGGTCATCAAATCACAAATATCCTTTAGATAGGGCTGAAATTACTCTTATAAACTTTTTCGAATAATGTAAAAGAAATAATAGAGCCTCCCAAGCTCACGTTACCCTCCGCAATAGAACGATAAAGTCTGTACCAATAACAAAAATCTGTACCAATAACAAAAATAACGCACTTCATAAAAACGCTACAAGTCGAGTGAAATAATAGGAGAGAAAATACGATGTGGCTTTTACCACAGCATGATCAAAAGCATATGATTGGGCACATAAACCAATTTGCGCGAAAATCGATGTGACCGATAACCTGTTAGAATCACTGTTTATAGTTGCAATGAGTACGGCAGCAAAACAGTCGATCTGATAAAGTGACGACGACATGCTTCAAGGCCAAAAAACTCGCCCGGAAAACTCACATGATATGCGTCTTTCTTCTTATCAGATGTCACTACGCACTCATTGAAAATCCTTTATCAATGAGTTCGTTTTCAAGCGCCATCCATCTGATTACAGAAGATTTGTTGAATTCATAAAGTCTCATGTGCCTCACTAATAGACTGCGGAAGGGCCTAATAAAATCATTAAATATTTCATAGACGTTTCATTCATAATGGTTACAGACTGAAAATCTGTTACGTTCACCTGGACAACTCCAAAGAACGGTTTTATACAAAAGTGATGAGCCTATAAAAGCTGGCAAGATCTAAACATGCCCTTAAGATATCCATGTCTGAAAGCTTGGCGTTTACGCTTAGTCGAAATCCTGAATCCGATCCCATATGCCATTCAAAAAAAGGACAATAGCAGTTCCCAATAGCAATTTTTAAGCCTAAAAATGAAAAATAGCACTACAAGAAACCATAAGAATGCCCTGAGGGAAGAAGCTTCTACTCTCACTCTTTCTTGCCCTCACCTTTGCAAAACTTCGTTAAACTGCATAAAATTGGGCAAGTTGGTGTTAGCAATGAGAGCGAGAGAGGAGAAACTTTTTCATAATCCAACAGAGGCGCTATAAAGAACTTATACCGGTCAAAGTACTAACACTACATTCCAACCTCTTTGTCTGCCCGTCCCTTTTTACCATCAGCCATTAAAGAGAACAATTCTGGCCCTCTCGAATCATCGCGCAATGGATATTGTAATGATAGCACTGCTACTTGCTAGGAAATGAACTAAACTAAAAATGAAGACATTTTACGCTGATATTTAAGCTCTTATAAGCGTTTAAAAAAGTCTCACACAATTCGTTTGTTTTACGCCACCAATCTGACCAAGTCTGAGGTCATTACCAACATGCAACCAAATAAACCTGAGCAGTATATTGCGGGAAACGCAAAAAACTTCGAGGATAAGAGATGAAGACCCATTTTCCAAGTTTCTATAGCTCTTCTTAGTCTATCATCAGTGTCACCGCTCGGTGTCTGCAATTATTCTTACAAACTGTGCCCTCCTGCAAATATATTCCCAGGAACTCCTTTCCCCGATTTTTTGACAGACTTCAAGGATTTTCTGAAAAGCGTTTTAGGATAAGACAGCTTCTATGTTCTTCTGTTCACCTCCAACGTTTTTAAAATTTCAGAACTTTGTTGATTCACTTTCTTCAACATCTTTCATGGTTTCAAAATCGATCCCCTCAAGAATGCGGTATTTCGCACGACATTAATTTACAGGATGGTTAACTGACGACGCTTTCATTCATGAAATCAGTAAAAGTATGTGGTAAACGTTTGCTCTCAAAGGAGTTATGCACCCAAACACTGATAACCTACCACTCGAAAAACCAACGGTAGCAACGTTGAAACCACTTTTTCTGGCCACAGATTCCAAATTTTAAACGAGAACACTGCGCCCCAAGCTTGCCTTTCCTCCGCTTTTTCAATTTTCGGCCCATCCCCCTACCCATAAAAAAGAATTTCAAACTCCCACAATTTTCGTTTTCCCCTACGGGTTCTCTCGTGCTATCCTTTCGAGTTTGTTGGAAAGTCGTGTCGTACGTCAAATTTATGGCTGCACGTCTTAGATGTCTTTGGATCACTGCGGTAGGCGGAAAGTTGAAATTATTCGATTACTGAACAAACGTGAGACTGAAGATGGAAAAAAACAACCGTCTTTAAAAATAATGGAAACTTATTATCTCTAAAAGAACTAATGTAAACCATACGTCCTTCATCCAGGATTCCTCCAGCAAAGGTCGTTGCTTATGAACGCACACCAATCGCCTCATTTGCTCGAATGATGGGTCTGAATCCACCATCCCTTCGAATGGTTGTACAGCCGGTCGTGCCTTCACTGACTGCAAATTTCAATTTCAATTAATACCATTTTTGGCTTAAATTTGGATTTTTTTCGGCCAATGGTTTCATTTCCTACAGTCAGACACCTACCCAAGGAAGAGGGAGTAGAGTAAGCGAAAAACTCCTCACCTCAACTACGGACAAACTGATAATACTTTATCTGCTAGCACTGACGATCCCCAATCATCACAGTCAGAATGTGCAATCCTCTCAAATCTGGTTGGAATAATTCGATATACTTCTATGCATGATCCTTATTGATCTCGCGCATGGCCGTTTCAGAATATTCAATTCAACTGTTTTACCAACAGTGCTTCATTCGATAGCAAAAAATGAGCCTTAAAAGTCGCTGAAAAAGAGAGTTCTGAAGTCGTCGAAAGAAGTACACTGCGAAACATGACTTGCGACAATGTTCCAAACACAGCAAAATGGCTGAAGGAGCCGTTGAAGAAATCCTCCAAACATGTCACACCAGGTTTGGCACACAGTCTGTGTAAAAGGATAACATGTGTTCAAAAAGCAAGCCTGAGGGTACTCAACGGGTCCAAAGGAAAAAGCCGATCAAGATCCTTGATGTATTCCAAATTCTTGTTTCCCCTACCAGAACCCCATCTTTGGGTCTGCCTACAACAACCCCATTCTATCTTGATTTCTGATTCCCCCGGGGCTACCTATGTAAAATTACTAAACTTAAACTTCATTCCATCAGAGCAAAAACTGTCTAAGTCATCCACTAAAAATTATCTCTACGACTGCATTTGGGATGGAAGGAAATGGAGAGGAATACCCGCACAGAACTCAGAGCAGACTAGCGCAGAGAATGAGAAAAATAAGTGACCGTAGGAAGAATGGACGAAATAGGATAAGTAATAACAAGCGTAAGAACTCTGATGGTAAAGTTCGTGGGACGATCTTTTATTATCAGTCCACAAATCTGGATAATGCGTAAAAAAAGAGGCCCTATGGACATTGGCAAAAAACTTTCCAAAATTTCATGGGGAGATGGGATCAGCGTGAGTGACTTTTCACCTTCGACACATTAAACATCCGAGAAGCATTTCTTCTGCGTAATAATACCACAGCAACAACTGATGAAAATTAAAGGGTTCAGAAGATAAAACACAGCAAAACGAACGATGGAATCATCAATTTGCCTCGAGCCTTCTGAAACCCCTGATGAAGCATTCCTTCGCAAGCCATGCTCATGGCGTGGGCTCACATAACGAGCGCCCACCCCACAACCACTACCACTTGCGCTGGCACTACTCCCTATACCGCTGTCGCTTTCGGAAACACGCACTGACTGAGTGTTCTCCTGAAACAAAAATAAACCTTTCAAGAAATGCATAAAAATGGCCAGCAAGTAGAATTATAATGTGTAAGGAAGGAAATAATATGCACCTCCCGCAAAGTGGCTGCATAAAACGACTACTAATCACCTTTCACTCTCCATTTCACCAATCGTTAAGCAATTTGACAATAAAGATAATTCACACAAGTGAAGACATCTTTGTAACTAAACGATGCATTACGACAAACAATTAAAAAAAGCTATTTGATGAAAGAATCGAAACAGAACGTTGCGCTATTAATTATTTCAGCTCTTGCTCATTCACTGCAGTTTACACTTCGTAAAATAGAAAAGTTCATAAAATAAACCTGAATACGTCGAAGTATTTCCCAAACGACGAGTGAAAATGAGTAAATATCGGCCATCTTGAAATGATAAAAGTTCCTAACGTTGAGACTCTTCTCAAGTACTTCGGGTGCCATATAACGTTTAGTGCCCACTTGAATGTTGATGTTGGTTCGTGTTTTTAGCATATCTTCGCTAAAAAAATAACTGTTAAGCAGCGACATGAAAGAGAATAAGAAATTAAGAAACTTAATGAGGAGAAGTCTATGAGAACAACATATCAATAGGAAATTATTCATTCACTAAAGTTGAATATCAATTCGTCCCAACATTTTATTGAATCATTTTCGGCAAATCGCTTCAACGAGGAGCATCAATCTTTTCAATTCAGTGACATGCGGTTTCTTAAGCGAATCTTTCCTTAGTTTCGAACTGTCTTAACGTGTTTCAGCACAACGCCTGCACTCAGAACAATTAGGGCTGTATTTGATGCTTCTGTAGTAGCCATGATCTCTCCGAACGAATAGAGAAATCGGTTTCAGTGCATTTAACATGGTAATTTTTTTTTTGAATAAAAATATCTCTCCTTCATTTTTTCAGCTTCACCACGGTAATTTTCAATCCATTTGAAACTAGTTACGCTCATTTTCTTTCTATGCTTATCCTTCTCTCACCTATCCAAGAATTAAAGAAGAGGCAAACGTAATTTATGAAGACTGTGGTCACAGACCACGTTACTGGATAAAAAATGCGTTTAAACATAGCAGCGTTAAAGAAAAGGAAAGACAAACTGCGTGCTTGCTCAAAGAGAACTTTGTACAAGCGAATCATAAGCAATTATATGAACAGCAAGCACAACCTCAGTGCAAGGCCAAAATCTGCGACGCAACAAACTCCCTCTCGTTTCACAATGATATTCTTAGATTTGATGTCCCTGTGTGCAATTGCTGGTTTCTGAGGCGTACCGGTGCCACGTAATGCACTATGAAGGTGTTCGAGACCACATACAGCACTGCAACATTCAAAGGTTGCAAGGAGGATCAACCCACTGCAGCTTCATTTGAGATCAGTTCCGCGAACTAGCAACAAACCTCATATTTCATTCAAAACAAAGAGAATTCCCAAAAAAATATCACAAGTCTATTTTTATTCACCTAAGTGCGACGCATTCAACAGCGATGTTGCAATAATTTAGAGATGGGCTCTAAAGATAAAACTTGATAAACATCACCTACTCTCACCTATAATCGTAATTAATAAGACCAAAACATTGTTCAGTGCTCTGAGAACAATATTTAGCATCGGTAATATCGTAAATGCGGCATTTGCTACACCAGTGAAAGGCTTCAGGACAATCATAAATGCATCAAACAAGAAAACTGCCGTACTGCTATAGTACACGAGACTAAACTTATAATAGACAACTTAACGGACGAATAATATATAACTCCGACAAGAATGAAGAAATGAAGATCAAATTAGCAAAATAGTGCAAAACAAATCGATGAACTGACACACACACCTGTGCGCAAGACTGAGTGCTTCACTGACCGAAAGTGTTTCACCGCGTTGCAAATATTCGTACAGTGAACCGAATTTGTGGAAGTCGGTGATTAGAAGCATACGGGTAATCGAATCCTCACTTCCGATGTCCGCCGCCACAAACTCTTCAAAGAATGGCGATTGGAATCACTAAATATGAGATGCAACGAAAAATCGTTCTCATATACACGGCAGTAAATTAAAGATGCCGAAAAACTTTTGACTTTCTTGTTGCGTAAGTTTCTGAGAGTCCCTTATACTAGGAGAAAAGTCTCCACTGAATTAACAACAGTTATCGCACAACTCTGAAAGTCTCAAAAATGAAGAAAAGCTATCTGCTGATGAAAGACTGCTAATAAATTACGCTCGTGTTCTAGAATTATCCTTCAATTCAATAAAACCCGCAGATCAGCGGTTGACATTCGGTGTTTAGCAAAAAGTTTAACTTACAAAATTTCTAAAAGTCTTTGAAAGGGCTAACTGATATTATTGTAGCGAATTTATGCACCCCATAGGAAACACTCCATTCAGTGGATACTAAACTGAAGGCACAAAACTCACGCAGGATATTCTCGTGATTTAACATCTGAGTTTGATAGATCTCCTTTTCGTTCTTCCATGAATCCTCTTCGGTTGTATAAAATGTCTAAACAATACAACTGGTGAATTTAAATATGCCATTTCTAACTGTACTCGAATAGATAATCTTGAGGCAGCACTGCCACCTTCAGGAATAATCGGCATAGGAAGGCAAGGAAACATAACCAACTGATGAAGAGAATAGCTACGCGGGAGAGATTCACTGGTGACAGTGAATGTTGTATTCATCAATGCCTTTAGAACACGGAATGAGCAATTTATTGCGTAATTCACCGTTTCGCATGCAAAATCAAAAGACTTTCAGAATCCGGAGCCATTTTCGGTTTACTATATTTAGAATTTTGAGAGATAACTGGGAATACTTGGATTATGCGCGAGTAGGACAGATACGTACTAAGTAGCCAGCACAGATCGGTCCTAAGAAAGAAGCATGCACATCCACAAACTACACTTGACACATGTCAGAGGGGGAGTTTACGGGAAATGGGTGATAACCTATAAGAGGGCCAGACGTGACCTAAAGGATCCGCATGATGGTGTGAACGTGAGGCAGTATTACATGGCAGCCTGCTGCGGGCAACCTTATTCCACTCGACCATACGACATCAATAAAAAGACAACCCTCGGCAAATAAACTTTTCAACCGTCTGGAAGCCCAAAAAATTTGAGAGAATGTGGGGTCTAAATTTCATAATGAATGTCAAACCTTAACAGCAACATAGCGGTCGCCTTTATAAAGGGCTTTTTTCACCTCCCCATACCGACCTTTGCCGATCACGGATATTATTTCGAGATCCTGAGCCACTGTACGCTGGTTCAAACTGGCCAATCCGGAACCTGAGCCACTGCTGCAAATGGCAAATCATATTCTCCGGCTGGTAAGCTACGCGGCTTACCACTTTGGTACACTTCGGAAATAACGTATCTATGACAGAATGAAAAATAGAGAATACAAAAATGCCAAATATACTGTGGGAATCGGGAAGGTGCCTAATCGAAGAAAACTTCACTTCCCTGTTGTGAACATGTTCTTTCATCCGAAGTTATTTCTTAACTTTTCGAATTCAACGTTCTGACTTGTTAGGCAACGAATAAGCGTACATGAATTTAAGCAGGGTTTAAACTGAATGAAGAGGATCAGAGATTCTGCAGCTTCTTAAGACATACGCTTTTAGAATGAATCTGTTGTACAAGCTTACACTTAAAAAGAAAAGGTACACTTCAAAAGCAGAACAGTACTCTCGCTACTGTTAAATATGTCTTCAATGAAAATTGACTGCGGCGAAAATAAGATGCAGGTGGAGCTCAACTGAGTTATACATATTTGATGGGCTGTATGCTGCTACAGTGGACGGAGCCTGACAACATCTTAAGTGATGTCAATTCAGGATACAATGATGGTGTCATCAGAACAATAACATTAAGCACTAAAATACTTTTTCAACACTAATGCTATGGATTCTATTTTTTAAACAATAGCTGTAAGTTGTAAATTAAACGAGCCATCAAGGGTCACCACCCACCTACTACTATGAGAGATTTTGTGAGCAAAATAGAGCGAATTGAAACACTATTGCTTTAGGGTGTAGCAAGTGCTAAAAAGTGATCAAGTTCACGCTTACCTCATATCCATAAGCATTGGCGACTTCTCGAAATCGGATTTGTCGGCAGACTGCAACGTCGATATATTCAATGCCGGTTTCAACCTTTGCGCTAAACGAATAAATCATTAAAATAGCATACGAAATTAAGCGACAAAACTAAACCGCCACAATCTTTTCTTTGAAAGGGTTAGGATGCAACGGAATACTTCAGTGGAACATTACTGCAAAATCCTTCAAATAAGATGACAAATGGATAAATGGAGAAATAAGTCGCAGAGAGAACGCCACGGAAACAAATACTTGAATTCACTGCATCCCTTATAATCTTCGAATAACTGTCTGCAATCATCCGCAAACAGCTCCTTTCCTTCTATTTGCCTCTTTTTTAGAGAGATATTTATAAATGGGAATGCAAGTTATTCTTTAATTATTAAAATTAACCCCCTCCCTCCGAATTATCACAAAAAATTTATGAAAGACAAAAATCAACAAATTGCGGTTAGTGATACAGATATCAGAAATCATCAATCGTCTCATATTATGGAACATTTTATGAGGAAAATAATTTTGCAATTAAGCACCATTTTCGGAGAATCAGACAAAATCTCACCGAGTGGAATGCGCTTCAACCACCTCACAAACGGATTGTGCTTCCAGCAAATCAATATAAGCACGACTATAGCGATCCATATTAAGCCAACAACTGCGATCAGCAATGCAATTAAATGAGATGAAACCTCACGATGAACTATGAAACCTAAAATTAAAAACTCATATGCAAAATCCTCTAGCTAATACAGCAAGAGCATAACCTAAATGCCACTTGTGGCAATGCTTTATTGCTTAAGAAATTATTCCCTCCCTCAACAACTGCTACAAAAGCGGAAGATCATCTTCCGGAGCTTTTTTACTGAAATAAAGAGGCGACCATTTCACCCTTTCAGAAGTTTCTTAAGCCAACTCTTACGACCCCTAGGTCTTTTTTTCACTTTTCATTCTTTCTTGCAATAAGAAAGAGCTATATGGTGACCCAATCATTTAAAGCAAATGAGCGAAGAATAGACTACACAATGAAGTACATCAGGACATTGCTGGTCACAAGTTTACGAATACATGACGGATTCACACACATTCATCGTCACCTCTTCGAAACGACAACAAACAGCAAACATATCTTGAGTGGTCAGCAAACAACTTTTGCATTGAATTCGTGATACCAAACAACAGCATTAGTAAGTGTGAATGAACACAGATAACATACCATCTGGAGACACATTGACGTAAGGCGGCACGGTGAGGTTGTAGTTACAGTAGGCACCCTCATAGCAACAGGCGATGCTTTTCGGTGTTGCATGAGCAACCAAATGCGCCTTGCACTACAAACACATAAACCTGATTTACAGCGAACCACAAGTATCGCCTAATGAACACAATACGATATCGGTTCAGAAAAGTAGAAAGTGGAAGTTGGTGGAGCTTTAAATGATATTTAAATTCTCCAAAATGGCGTTACGAAAAAAATGCAGTTTTTTTTTTGATATTTATAAGCAAATTTTAAACGTGAGCGCATCTCCAAGAATATTTCCACTGCGATATATTCACAGCTCGGCTACAATCGCTGCTCGACTTCGAGCAAGCATGTAGAAATGCAAAGGGATGTAGATGCAAGGATAGGAAAAAATGTCACAACAGTCTTATTAGGTTCAGATAAAAGTCGCCACAAGACTCGATCACAATGAGCGGGCAAAACAGAGCGGCGACAATCGGACCGTGAGTACGTCTGAGCTCAGTCTAAATTATTATCAAAGAGTAATAAACCAACCGTGAAGTATGATCCACCTGATCCACGTGTGAGTGGCGCACAGCCGAAGAGATGTGCTGTTTCTAAGCGATCCTTATCCTCATTGTAAACCTGTTAATAGCGGGGATTGAAAAACAAGCCGTTTCACTCAACGACGACTGTAGCTACTGCGAGAAACAACTGGCGGAGATAAACCAGCGATGAGGTGCAAGGAACTAGCTAAAACTATGAGGCTGAATATCTGCAAACATCTGGATGCTTCCACAATTCCATTAGTGATTGTAAACCTGTACCCAAGAGATTTCTAAGCGCTCACTAAGAATTTATTAATAGAGCTACCGCTTGCAGAAATCCGTCGTGGAAATCCCTTCGCAAACGGTCGAGTTGAAAAATTTATGTACACAGAGATGATGTCGTTATATGCTCCCGCTCACTGAACTATTCTGCTCTGAACTCGCACTGTACTCAAGCTAACATCGAACCATTTGTGCTACTCACCATTTTACTGGTACAGTTAAACATGACTATTTGGTAAGATATCAAAACTTGCTGCTTACTTATTTTGCTGATCGGTCAACAAGACAACCAACTTAATTCATTTTAAGGTCTTAGTGATCACCACAAAAAGTTTACAAGTAAGGCAACCAAACTGTATTCAGCAACCGCCGGTCTAATGGCATGCACTATACTCGCGAAATTTCTATCCTGCAATCTTCAAGGTTCATCACCTGACTTATGGTGCCGTAAAACAAAAAGATAGCACATATTCGTGGAAACATAACACCACTCCAGCACATTACGCAGGTATTTTATTTCTCGAAATTAATGAGGTAAGTTTTCACAAAATTTACTGCGAATATATGGGATGCTGTAGAGAAGATGGAATAAACTTGGGATCGACAACGAGACTGGAAGGATGAGCTCAATGTTTATTATTCGTTAGAATTTCTGTTGAACTGTCACAATCTTCAATGTTGAGTTCATGTATATCAGCAATTACTTCAGTACGCACCGAACTTACTGAAAACATACAGAGAGGCTGATAGCGTTCGAAAAGTCTCATATGTGGCGATCTGTAAGGATTTTTGTTTATAATTAGATTTGGAATGTCTTCAAAAAAAAAAATTTATTTATTGCCCAAACGGACGCTTGAGGGATCAAAACAGCTGAAATCTCATCCACATAAACGATTTAATTTTTTATACTCCACCAAGTGCCTTTTTAAAGCTCGATCTTTGTGAGCTCGCTCGCTTATCCTTTTTTCTAGCGATATATTGCAAGCACAATCGACTTAGGAGAATACAGGTTGATCAGTACCTCTTCAGTGAAATGAAAGCAAGCAGCCTCAGTGTGTTTCATGCACGTGTGATTGGTGAAACCTCCACAAAACTCTGGCTCGTAATTGCAGTAGCAAAGACTGCGCTCATCCTCATACTTTGCTGGCGCCTGCAAACAACAACGTCATTATGCTTTGAGAGGAAGAATAGGTGGGCCTTTCTAATCAATTTTATTGCCAGTGTTCGAGCAAAGTCTACATAACTGCTAAAATTGGCGGTCTGTATAAGCACTTACTGTAATTGTGAGCGGAAAAACAAAGGCATATAACATCGCCGCTTGCTAAGTTCTATCTGCAACCCAAGCATCCAACTCTACAGGGCGTCGACAATGTGCACAAGGACCAAAACCAAGAAAACGCAAACATTTTTGCGCCTCCGATCGGCCTCAGTTTCATTTCTCGTGAATATCACATCTTCAGGCTTTCCTTGCGCGTTCTCTGGAATTGATAAATCACCGTCTGCATCGTAACGTTCTGACGAATCGGCGTCGTATTTCCTTCCTATAAACAAGCAGATCTCAGCATCTTGGCCGAGAGACTTCAATTAAAGATATGAGATAATTCAGAGTGCTGAAATCGCACCTAATGCTGCTCTGCTGGATGGAAATATTTTCATTATTCAACACGTGAACCAGACAAGATATACATAAAGCCTAACGCTTATTCAACGAGTTCCCCTCATTCAGAATCACAAAATTCTGCAACCTTCTTTATTCACGAGCCTCAAAAATTGGATAACGCTTTCGCGTAAAAATACTAGAGCAATGGAACTCAATCAATAATTCGTCCTTGTCACTGATCGCTACTATTTCATTGATCGATAACGACTGTTGCTATTTCGTTCTAATTACCATTTAAGTCAGTTCTCTTTTTGCAACTGTCATGAACTTTGGCTGAACAAAACGACATCGTCTTAGAGCGTAAAATTATTCAGTTTCCTGCGTTTACCTCAATACTGCTCTGCTGCCTTCGATTCTTTGTGAACCTTCAAGCGCATTCGTCCAATGAATACGAGGAAATAATCTCGCTTATTCTACGCGTTTTTTGCAACAAAAGTGCCACATCAAGGATGTTCACAGATGTCAACAAACGGGACGAAACAATGAAAAACTTATTTGAGGTGGAAGAAAGGTAAGAACGAGAAAACTTTGCCGCTCACGCCAACTTGATGCTTCTCGATCAAGAAGCTTTGTTTATTGCACTTCAATTTAAGGAATTTAAAGGCACAAAAACAGTGGATTTTATTAAAAAAAGTGCAACACACCTGTAAATTCAGGTGTCAGAAAAGAAGGCTACTATCCAGTCTGAGGGGTTCTGAGTGCGGCTCATGAATAATGCAACCTTCGAACAGCTAACGATATATTATCCTACACTACGGCGCTATTAGATGTTTTTGAACTCTCTATAACAGTTTAATCTAAATCGTTCCAATGATCAGTTGCTAGTGCGTCGGTGAATGATTAGAATGCCCACGCATAAAATGCGAATCCAAATCAGCTTCGCACTGCTCGATATGAGCGAGTCCTCCGCCATCAATATCCTTTATCACAAAAGTGCGTTCCGCACCGGGAAAATAAGCGCGTCAATTTGGAGGAAACAGCAGTGGTTCGTTGGTCGATGCAAGAAGTTACCGACTCATTGCATATCATATAGGGCCCTCAACCATCCAAGCTACAAATCATGAAGAAAATGTGCTTAAGCCATCATTTCGATTTCATCAAAAACTGTGCTGATCTCCATAGATGAATTGGTGTAGAAGAAAAGATTGCTTTATTCACCGTATTCGTTGAGTTGGGATATGACCAATTCGATAAGGCAGTGTGAAAGAACGCAAAGGCACAATAATTTCAGCGACATATTCAACGTTAATCTATTCAACCAGGTCTCCTCATTTAGAAAATACAGCCTGAAAATAAAACAGCATTAATGACTGAGGTTTTCAACGATGCTCACGTGACAAGCAATACTCGATAAATGGATGACTCCTTCTCTGCACCAATTGCAATGCTTTGCTCAAATCAACAAGCACTTCGATTTCTTTTCGTTTCCATGCTGCTCTAAACTTGACGGCATTAAAGCTGAAGAGTGAGTAATTCATCATAATTAAGACCAAGCGACTGTAAAAAAAATCTCTGCTGCAATGGAAACACTGATTTAGACGGGTGGAATAAGAGAGTCCCTCTTTCCAAATAAAGGAAACGTGCAATGAAGGGAATAAAAGGTGAAACATCTGCGCTGTTCTCTTAAAGAAACCCACTGAAGGGAGCAAAAAAGCTGAAATATGCATCGAAATAAAGAAATATTTCTCATGAATAGAATCCCTTTGATATATGCTATAAAAAACCGGAGGCAAAGTGAGCAACTCCATGACTTTTTCGTTTCTGTTTAATTCTGCTTCAAGTTAAAGATACATGAATCAATCGAGCTTGCTGGGCTCTGGTTTCAGTAGTGAGCTTAAACTCGATAGCAGCCGAGCTGACTTCAAATATCAGTCAAACTGCTCCCAGTGGGACATTTTTTTTCCTATAGTGAACTTCGGTTAGGCTTAATTCATACTATTTTTGGTTCTGCAGTTACAAGTGCTAAAAAGACAAATAAAGGTACAGTCCATAAGCAGGTCTTTCTATTTAGTGGATCGCATCTGGGGACTGCAACATTCAGTCATACCTTCGCATGTGAACAAACTCAAAAGCAGTCTTCCTTCCCTATGAAAATGAACAGTTACTCATTTCCTATGAGCATATTTTCGACGGACCAACTCGCACCTATCTGATGTTTCAATTTTACATCAAATAACTAATTAGAGGATTCTTCAACAAGCCGGAAGCGAACGTCAACTTCGTTAGCAGCAACTTGCCCCCGACCTTTCACCCACCCACTTAATGAATGCCAATCGGCCTTCAGCAAGCAAGGTCACTCGAAGCAACGACAGTTACGCGTTGTGTGAACGGAAAAGTTTTTGTGTTACGAACTGCGAACAATTTCAGCGCCGGCCTCCGTACCCATTGTTGTTACATCAACCCTCAATGCACCGAATACCAACATTGCAGCAAAATAAAACAACTCCGAATCAATGAGAACATAACGGCAAAATCGCCTCAACGAAACGGCGCTCGCCTCACCACCTCTGCACATCGTTGACAGGAAGCTATCTCCCAGGTGAGCACGGCGACAGTGTGGCGCCATTCACTCACCACTCGAACGTGATTCACGCAAAACGCGCAATTTTTGAACGGCTCCAATTGAAAAGTGGCTCGCGATAATTTGACAATATATTTCCGCTGAGAAGAAAATGTCGTGATGGAAGCATTCTTATGCATATTTGCATCATAGAATGCTTTTGGCTTTGCAATTTGTGGGAGTCGAGAAAACGCACATATTGAACCTCTGATGTTTTCAGTGAGAGTAATTGCCGTGCTTGGAAACCATGGAAACAATCCCGAAATAACGATCCATTCACAATAAAGAAACTCACTTTTGTTATACCAATTGATTGGATAATTGCTTTTATTCGTTGTGATTGCCGTTTTCCTTTTTTTTCACTTCTATTGTTCGCTCTGCTTATTCTCTTTGCTATTTTCCACTTTTGTCCGATGAAATAAAGCAAATGAATGATTTCCCTTAAACGTACTTACAAATTCTTATGTTTATTATATGAGCAACAAAATTTTTTAGAGCTTCCGGTGATCTGGAAATCTTCGACAGGAGATACCCCATTGAAAGTAGGGAGACTCGTCGGCACCTATCCACCACCCTGTGGGATGGAAAGAGGAGCACTTGCCCACCTGCACGGCTATTTCTGGTGGTTTTGGTAGTTCCGATGCACATCCATATTTTATCCGTAGTCATCAATTGGCGTGCTACCCCGCTTGAATATGGGGGCATAGCTCAGGGGTAGAGCGCTCCGTTCGCATCGGAGAGGGCTGGGGTTCAAATCCCCATGCCTCCATAGCGCGTACACGTAGTGAGGTAATTGGGATGCGGGAGGGTTGTAGTGGGATTTCGACACGAGACAACGCGCAATTTTATTCGCCAGGAACAGAACTAGCTGAATAGGACGGCATGGGTGTTCGGGGCTGATCATATTTAACGTCGTCGCTGATGTTACGGTTGCGCGTCATCAAAATCCGATGCCGCATGGACGACAGACAAGCGAACGTGGTATACCTTGAACAAGGTTGTTGCATCGAGAACTCACCAGGTGTTCGTCTCTCGATAGATCGGCAGTGCGTGTATTCATTTGTATTAAACGCTTCTATGGTTTGTGTGTTGCATTTTTACAAAATGCGGGCAAAGCACATTGCTTCAATAGCCATCGATTTGTTGGTAAAGTGAACGCACTCATAAATAAGAATATTTACTGGAAGTAATCGTAACGATACAACGAAGCAACTCTGCTCGCAAGCTAATAACGACCGCAAAAAATTACATTTGCAAAGGCGATTTATGTATATTAAAACTTCTTAGGCTCGAGGCATTCACTTCAGAGAAAGGATATAATCACAAAAGAGGAAAACGATCATCTGTGAGAGCGGAGCGAGACGAGGATTCAGAAATAGTCGAATTGTTCGATGGTTAGCAAAAACTGGGAAAGAAACACCGTTCTCGCTTCACAACTAACCTCCACATTCGTGCGGTCACCAACAAGAAGCATCAACTATAATTGCACCGTCTCGACTGCATGGTGCACCCTCGTGTTTAAAAACAAAAAGCATATTCGATGGGTGGGTGCTTCGTGCAGACTCTCCCTTCGCTTCACGAAAGAACCTTTTTTCATAGTGACATTGACTTTCAGCAATGGCTGCACCTTTTGTGGTGTGGTAATTCTCCTCGAAACTAAGGTTTATTTATTTCGCATATAATGTGATTACCTTTATTAACTTTGAAAGAGCTAACATTCACTTTGCATGCACCACCAAAAACTGCACCACAAACTGCTGGCTGAGGCACATTCTCGAGTTCAATTACTCTTTGTTAATCGTCGCTAGCTGCTCTCACTGCTGCAACTGTTCTTCCACTCCCCCTCCCCCTTTCACCATCCAGGTTTGGACATTTCCTCTCTCCAACTGTTTCGAAACTCACCAACGACCCTATAGGTGTTTTTGAATACATAGCAACGCAAGCGTACTGGAATGTGATTAGGCTGATTTAGGGGAGAGGGAAACGGAGAATGTGGGTTGGTATTGTTTAACCGACATCACATTCTGTTAACTGAAAAAGCTGCCACTGAGCGATATATTCATCCTGCCCCTGCGACAGCTCGCTGTTTGTTGGAAATGATCGAATCATTTCTGCGCTCAGTAATTCGACGGTCAGTTGAATGAACGTGTAAACGACGGCTGATTATGGCTGCAACAAAAATGCTGGGACATCTAGCTTTATGGCGAGAAATGGGAAACCCTCTGGGGCGCGCAGCATCACACACAAACACGCCGAAAACGGAAAATCTCCTTGTCAACACACTGCCTTCTTAGTAAACCTGCTTACCCTTATACTGAAAATAAGTGAGCGAAGATAAGCACATTTGTGAATTCTTTTGACTGCTTTTGTTAATGTTACGAGACTATTTTCTGATGCATCAAACCGTTTTGTTCCGAAATATCGCCTGCGGACATTACTTCCGCAGCTGAGAGGACACCAAAAAACCTATCGACAGCAGGAAAGCGATGTTTTCTTGAAGCTCTTTTATTGGCGCCCCATGAGAACAGCAATAACAGCTGACAGGGATGTTGCAGATGTGATGGTCGAAAGTTATATCTTGTGTTATAGACTTGATAACTTTGAATCAGTTAACTTTGTGAGAGCATTGTTAGGATTCCTCAGAGGGTCATTTTAAAGGATTCCCTTCAACGCTGAAACGCTGCGGTAACAAATCTGCGTACTGCTAAGAACTGCTGCCAATAGAAAGGAGTTCAACGCTAAGGGAAAAGACAATTTATGCCAACAAGTCGTTGTCTTGAAAGCAAACTATATATACCCCAGACATATTGCCACGAGTGCATATTGCTAAAACCTGATTAAAACCCAAGGGAGTCTAAGAGGGAGTTTGGTTAGGAGGGAGAGAGGGGAGGGGAGAGCAATAAGAGGAAGCGAATGCGAGCCATTTGGTATACAACAAGAAATAAAACGTGAGCAGTGTAAACAGCGGAGTTTTGCAAATTTCGCGATATAATACCGAAAAACCTTGGAAAATTTCAAAATGCGAACGAAGTATGGAAGTTCAACTCTTCAACAAAAGTTGACGTTGAATAAATCTGCGAATGGAACACAAAGAGTGATCACTGAATAAAGGCGTTCATAGAAAATAACAAATGCAGAAATAAAATGCATAAAAGGCAAGAAAGTTATGAGCGCTTAGAAGAATGAGGCAAATTATTATTATCTTCATCGCCTCATCGACAAAGGAAATGGCGGGTCAGACATACAGACATGCGCACGGTCTTAGTAGGAAATTGCGAACGGTGATCCGGGTATGTTGGCGTCGCCATATTTCACGAAGATGAATCCCTTGACACGGTCTTGAATTCGGTAGGTAACAACGTAGTGTCCTTGACCGTTGTGCCTTACGGTTACTTCTTCACAAGGACCTTTCGTTGTAACGACACCCACAAACAAGAGGTTATTACCTGCAAAGCACTCACCTATTATTCCCACAGGATGCCAACAAGCTTCTGTATAAACAATGAAAGACTTGTCCTTTTCCGTCCCTCACGTGAGCAAGAATTGAAGTGTAAATGGATGGTGCGCCGTGTAAGCGACACACGTGGATGACTATGTTTTTTGGTTAACCTTCGGCGCTCTTGAAACATCCCTGACTTCACTCGTGAGACCTGAATGAAAGCAGACATTTTCGTGTTTTAAAGGAAAATTTACACCATTTACATCATTCTGTCTGTAAGAAAAGAATCAAAGCTATCGAGATCGTCTTTCAGAAAAGACTGTAAACCATTATGGCAACGAATGCGGCGACTGCAAAAGTTACATAAGAACAGACATAGTGTTACTGAAAACAATAAGGTGGATAGAACGATAACTCCAGAAAGAACGTCGCGATATATACACAGTTCGAGGAAATTCTGCCTCCGTTGTGCACCGCCCTAATGGTAAACAATGCTCAGAATTTAATCGAGTTTAATCTCAATTCGTTCATGCGTCTACAATTCCCTGAAAGTCGTAACTCGACTGCCTGCAGCATCATTCAGTCCCTCCTTCATTTCATCATGCTCCATCATTTAATAATGAAAAATGACATTTTCCTGAACTCAATATCCCGAAAATGCTCTAGTCGTTATCGAAGTTGACTGCTGAGCATCCCCGACTATATAAATGCCCGAAATTCCCTCTATTTTTGAACTTCAGGTGTCGCAGGCGTTCATCCATCCAAGAAGACACGAAATTTCATAACTCAGAGTTTGCAAATGAGAGGACAATGGAGAATTCATCACTGCTATCACAGGCACTGCTTCTATAACTGTGACAAAAAACGAATTTTTGATTGCCCATTAAATCCATATCTCTACGCGAAGTCCGTAAACAGAACTTGTATCGCTCGACAACTGCCGTAGCGAAGCTACGAAACCTCCTGACCTGTTTCTCGGCATCCTGCGTATTCGAAAACAATGAAAGTGACTGCACGGCTAGCTATGCAATGAGCATAGATCTGTTGCGGACCTATGACGTCATCATAAACCCCCTATGATCTCATCATAGGCTCTACTCCTGGCCAGAGCTGATGGAGATTATCGATCGTTGAGATACAAATGTTATATTGCTTATCATCCAGAAGTTCATCAGATTTAGCACCTAAATCCGTTTGGAAGGATTAAATGCGGTCTTGGGATTCAGTTTAGCATCTTCGGAGAATGAATCGACAGAGAAACCGATTGTCGACTTCAAATGCAATTTTTATGAACACTTCATTTTTCCTTCGACAGAAGTACGATCAGCTCAAAAGTCTCGAAGTTGAGACCCCTCGTCAAGCTGCTCCATATATAAACGAACAACATCATGAGCGCGGCATTTTCGAAGCTTTCAACTACCCACTGACACTACTGTGAAACCCAATTTATTCAAGTACGATGAAATCTTCGAGACGCAAAGAATTAAATACACACCAGCCATCGCAGTGTCGATATTGAAGGAGGCAGGTCGTCCTGGGAAGAACTTGTTCAATCCTGCACCCTTTACCGTAACCCTGCTCGCATCGCCCTTATATTCAGGCACCTGAGTCACCGTACCCTTGCTCGTCTTTGCCAACGCATCGATCTGTAAATGCGAAAAACTCAATTAAAACGTTAACTGCAATTGCATCTCCATTTTTCGTATCACAATTCCTTACACTTAGTACTCACAGAACAGTTAATCGTCTCGTTCATACAGTGAAGGCATTAACTGTTTTTGAGTGGCGCAAAAACAAGATCAAGAGAGATCTTAAACGTCAACTATCTGAAAGAAGGCGAAAAGCGAATGAATGCCAGCATCTGCAATCACTGCGCCCCTTCTTCATTGCTGAAACAAACAAAGAATGTGTCAAAAGTGGAAATAATAAATTTTAAAATGAACCAACTTTCATCACTGTCCACTACTTCGATGAACCAACCCTTTAGATAAATGCAGAATAGTGCCAATTACTGAACGAAGCGTTCATATGGATGTGGAGTAACGAAATTTCCTGCTGACTTCGTTCTAAATATTACACTGGCAGACAGTCCACCTAATGCTCTCCTTGATGCAGTGAAGTGTGCATAGCGCATATCTCGTTGGTTTCTCCACAACAGACGACTATCGAAGGAATTTAACACGAATCGTTGGAAAGTTCAGCATCTTGAGGCATCTTCTTGTTTCATTATTTCTGGCTTAATATTCCCTCAAATGCTTAAGAAACTTTCAAGCTTAATATTTCTCCTACTCTGTATGAACGAGCGGAATTTCGCTTCCCACAGAAAATGATCCGTCCCATCTTTGGAGGTGCAGCATTCATTTGCTACCCGTCACAAACAGAACAAAGAAATAATCCAGGACGCTGTGCAAGTAGATTACATGCCTCTTGTATGTCCATCAAAATTGAATATCGAAATTTCTGGGATGGAAATTTCTTTCCCTTACTTGTTCCAAGACTTCGACTATATCTGACAAAAAACAAAACCCTTTTGGCGTAATCCCAAATGGCGCGGCAAAGCATCGAGAAATTCTTGAACAAACGCTTTGGTCAACTCAATGTTACCCGAGAATTTGGAGAAGTTTCCTCTTTCCAGATTCGCTGCGAGTATGATTACAACCGAAGAAAGTTCAAAACCTTGAATTCCCCCACCTCTCATCTCTTAATGAGTCTAAATTTTGGAAACTGCGCCAAGGTAAAATCCATCTTTCATCCCAATTCTCTGACACAGAATATAAGAGGGATGGGAAAGAATTCGGACTTTCTTCGCCGATAATGTCATCACCAAGCTTCAAGGAGACATAGAGAACGCAAGATTTAACAAGCAGCAGCCACAGATGCCATGAAGAGTAAGAGCTAAGAGCATATAGAACGCTCAGTTCAACCTTCTCTCACTAATTGCGAAACCGGTCGACATCCGCGATGAAATATATAACAGTATCAACTCCAGCTGTCAAGGACGCACAGTTACAATGGTGGAAAACAATAATGTGAGTGACATTCGCATTCGTCTACAAGTTTCAAGGCACGATTCAGCTCAGACAGATTTCGTTCTCAGACATTGCCACGTTTCAGGAATTCAATCTCGCTTTGCTTTTGTGACACTAAAGGTGCTGCATATCTTCCTGTATAGGATGGGGATGCCCGCCGCAAAACCATTCAAATTAATATCACCGCAACTTTTCAAAGCTGAAGCTTCAAATCAAAACGAATGGGAACCTTTATCAACGAGCTGTCCGGTTCACCGCCACCTAATTCCTTTCCTCCCATGTGAATTTTAAACGGCGATCCAGGAATATGAACACCTGAAAAAAGAACTGATGAGGCACTTATCATAAAAACACTTCAGAGGCAACTTCTCTTCGCAAAAGGTTCCAAGCAATAAGGAATATCGTCGCTCGAACTTCAAGTCAACGACTTCTCCAACCTAGTATTTCGTGAGATCATTCATCAACCTTAAAAACCTAATTCGCATGACTTGCTTCTAAATTAAACAATAATTTCTTGGCAAATTTAGAAGGATATCGCTGCGCCCTACAAAAACGATCCCGAACGACTACACGGATGATAAATGATGTTTTTTATCTTTTCTTTCCTCTCACATTGCGAAGCAATTCTATTCAACTCGACACTGATGCCATTAGCAATTGCGACGAATGTCAGAGACTTTCTAGCATAAATGCAACGACGATAATGCAACAATGCAACATCTCTGAATGCATGAGATATTCGCGCATAAATCTGCACATACGACTTTGATCAATGCGGAGAGCTAAGACTGATGAGAATGCAACTCGAAATGGATCGCCTCGTAAAGTTACGCCCAATTAGCAGTTTTATTGGTGAGAGAGCAAAAAGGATCACAAAAAATCCACTTATTGAATCTTTTTATATTTTCCACTTTATTTCAACGTAGAACTTCATTATCGACAAATTTTTTGTGAGAATCTCCAATTAAAAGAACGAAAAGCAAATTCAGATTGGTTCCCGCTCATATGCGCTCAACATGCAGAAAAGCTCTCTGCTAGAGAAAATCTCCGACATTTTCACGGCACAGAGAGGGGTCACCTTCAGCGCACAAATAGCACACCATCTTCAAAATGAGGAAATTAATATCCTTTTATGGGTTATCGAGTTGGTCTCTCCCTCATTCCACCAAATTCCTAAAATGTAATTTTTCCCTTCTGTTCTTCTCTTTCTATCCTCTTCATCCATTCTTTAAAACTACACCCACCGAAACACGTCGACGCCTAAACAAAGAAATCATTTGGCTCGACTCGGCGAAATGCACGTTGAAGAGAGAATTCTCTGCGTCGCCTTCCTTCAAGAATATGTTCTCAAGCAGAAAGTACCAATATAGCAAAATTAATTTATGAGCAAAAATATACCTGAATACTTGATTGCAGCATAATAGATGCCCGGAGCAAGAGCCATATAACGCACTTTGTAACCTTGTTCTAACTGAAACCATCAACACTGCCACAACAACTTTTTGAAGCCAATCCCTTCCCATGGGAGGCGCAATCAAATTTCACACAACTATTTTTGCCCCTATCATTGAAACGCATTTCTCATGACCTCCAAGAACGACTTGAGGGAAACAATCACTCGCACGCCCATTCTTCATGATTAGATGACATCTACATAGCAAACTACCTTATAAACGTCGAATCATTTCAATCAACTACTTCAATAAATCGAGTTCGAGGCAGAAGAAAAAATTGCAAAACAAACTTAGGGACATGAAGTCTAGAGGGAGCGTTATTAGGCACTGAGCAAATGGCCACATGTCCCCCGTTCTTCTGACAAGGATCCCACCATAACATAGGACATAAACCAAAGATACTGCCTTGAAAATAAACAAAGCATAATTCCATAATTCGAACTAATCTCCATACCTCATAAGCGTCGAGAGTCACTTTCGATGGACCATCAATCTGCACCTGTAGTAATCCAGAGCCAGCGTTACACGTGTTGATAATAAATTCACACTTCTGACCAGTCTCTCCATTGTGCAATCCATCGCCACTGACCGTGATCGCCGTCGGATCGTTCTCTTCAGTCTTACCAACTCGCAAACGGAATGGCGAGTCACGCATTGGTGCCCCATCCAGTGTAACATCAATATAATAATTGCCTGTCTAAAATTGCAACTGCTTAAATAATGAATGGCTCATCAGTTATAGTTATTTGGCGACTGACTGTAGCCACAATTCACTCAGTGAATCACATCTACACATAGAGCGGCGATCTTTCGAAATAACCTCATGAATAACGGCTATTTTCATGCATATTAAACATATTCTCGCCAGAAGAAATCTTAAGTAACAGAAAACCGATATGAGATTTTTATTATTGTTGTGGATAGCTTCAGCAAATTTGAAAAAGAAGCGAGAGTGAATTTACCGAAATTTTTACTGTGCAAATGAATTTGCAGTAAGATAGAGGGAGGGCCTTCGTCCTTGATTAAGCCTATTCATCTAGCTATCCCTCTCGCTTGGTTTGAGCATCCGCAGCTTTCTCTGAATTACACATTCCCTTTTGTTTAATGGCCAAAAATGGAGAAAGGGCAATTATCTTCGCCTGCCAAACACTTCCACCATACTGATGGAATACACAGCCCTTCTTTCCTTGAAGATTTTTCGAAAGCACCCAATGATGACAGCTTTGCCAACAGCTCGCACTTTGCCGAAAGCTTATAAGCTGACTCCACATGACCATAGGAGGAAGCTACTTAGTGAAGCCCTTAAAGGTTAATATGTTCTTCATTTTGCCATGTACAACCTACCTCCACAGCTGCTAAACTATGCCTGCATCAACGATTCCAATATCTTTCGTTCAAACCTTTCATCTTGCAGTCGGGATGTGCGGTGATCGGGGAAAGGAAGGAATAAAGCATGAGCCCTAAGTATCCTTCATAAAACATTACTCGATAACGCAACCAGTATTATAAAGTATAGCGCAAAACTGTCTTTAGGGAATTCTCTTGAAAAATGATGAAAATACGGAGGATAGTAAGCTGAAGCAATGCACATATCCCAATAAAACGACTTGAAAACGACCACTTCCATGTCAGCCCCATCTCCTTTTTTGCTCATTTCATCTCTGCCTTACCTGACCATTTGAAAGCATTTCCCGAGCATAAGCTTATACACACAGAATAACAGCCGGCGAAGCTGTCCTCACGATGTTCTCTTTCATATACGTCTAATATCCCTTTAATAACTTCCAGCTTCTTCTAGTTTCCGAAAATTCTCGGCTTTCTGGTACCGCGGTTAGCGTCCTAGTCTAGCCGACGATTTCGCTTCGATTGGAGTTCCGCCTTCTGATCCTTCCATCGCATTTTTAAAGTCCAGTATCATCTCAAGCCGGATGCTCTTTTCCTCAAGCATTCTCATAGCACCACATGAAAGCAAAACACACAGAACGAGGATGTGGAATCAACAAAGGAATACTGCGTACATGTTAAAGCTTTAACTGATGACAACAGAAAAAGAAAATGAAAGAAAAAACCAAAGCAAAAACAAACAAAAAAAATATTAACGACGATGAAAACTGTCGGGTAATTACTGCAGTGGAAACATTTTTCGATGCAAAACGTCGAATATCACTTAATTCATGCAAACAATGGCTTTTCTCGGGAAGTCAGATATACAAGCCACACTACAGACTCAACATCGGGAACGGGTCAGTGGTGCTCGCCAAGGAGACAATACTAAAATATATCCCATAATCGACTTAGTCATTAACTCAATACTCTTCCACTCTCTAATAAGAACGGCAATGTCTTCATAACTTGTTGCTAACGATGAGCGTTCAAATCACGAATAAATGAATGCAACGCATCACAGCGATGAAAACTAAGAACGCGAGAATCGTCAGTGATCGACTTCTCCGATGGATACATTTCTGATTAGTTAAAAGCAACACAACGAAGAACTCTCCCATCACGCCGTTAAAAATCTCAGTAATGATTACATCGTAGCAATGAGAGAAGAGCACATAAATTCGATTAATAACGAGGACATGCAAACCAAACGGTAATCCAGAAATCAACAACCGCTTTCAAAAAACAAAAGATAATGATGAACAAAAGAAGAAGAGGAAAACGGTTCTGGGAGGAGGAGAGATGAGGAAGCTGAGTGCGAGGATGTGATACCTCATGAGGGATGAATCGAAGTGCGTACGATTCCCCTTCATCGATTGGCACTATATCGATCGTCTCGATTTTATTGCTCGGTGTCTGAACCTTCGCCTCCAGATGGCCAGGAGCTCGATGAGTGAGCACTGTAAATGTGCACGCCTTACCTGGCATGCCCGAGTCGGGGAACGATGCCAACTCCAGGCGTCGCGCCTCACCTGTCGCTGGCGCAACGAACACCTTAACATAATTACATCACTTGAAGACGGCTTTTGCATAAAACTAAGCGCAGCGAGTTATAAAGACAAAAAAAGGAATAAATGGGGAATAAGAAAAGAAGAAGTTCGCGACCATGAAACTGCAGAACAATCGAGTGCAATCACATAAATATTATTCAGAAGCCAAAACAGACTCATATAGTTTATCACAGTTGCCAACACAATATCTCCAATCAAATCTTAGGAAACTTTCATTCCCGTCTAAAACTTTGAGAACATCATTAAAATCTCGTTTTTTAAACTTAGCTATGTGTCGTTCAACCATTAAAACGCCCATAAAGAAGTGAAAAACGAAAGAGTTCGTTGAAAGTGAGCGAGAGGAATCAAGGCAAGAGATAGCTGATACTCTTCATTTACAGATTTCATATATCTCTACGCGAAAACAAGATCTAACAGAATAATGGCCCTTCAGACACACTCAAATTAATCTCCCTACATTCATACCTGGAATTTTTCCTTATATAAACAGACATACATAGCGACCTTTAGCAAAAAACATTTCACAGAGTCGGTTTTTCGCTTCATTTCATCCAGATATTTTCACAGAGATGTCTCCATTACGAACATTTAAACCACTGGAATATTGGCGCACTTCTGTTAACCATAATTCTATCGTTTAAGAAAAAGCTATATCTGACGTAAGTGATATGTGACCATATAGCGTTACGTAGAAAGCAATTTCATTCAGTAACGGGTTCTTTAGGAAGCAATCAAATCCGCTGGGACGTGGGAGTGGGAGGAGGGGGAAAGCGGACAAGAAATCTCCTTAAAATGCAGTAAGAAAAACGGAATTTCCATCCCAGCTGTCAACATTTCCCTGTTTCGTTTATGATTCTCATGTATACTATTAATTTTCGCAGCATAGGAAGCGTTTTTTGACGGCAAAAATGAACAGCAGTGAAAAGAAGAAAATCCGACAGAGAAAACCAGAGAGAAAAAAAAGGATAGTTCCCTTAGAAGACTGCCTGGGGAAGGGGACGTAGGGCAAAAACGAGAAGCAGCCTCAGAAATCATTACAAAATAAGTTGAGGATGACGATCGCTGTCTCCCGATCTTTCAAAATTCCCTTCCACATAACACTATTACCTTCACTCGGGTATTACATAATTCAGAGCCCATCACACCGTCACTGATTCCAACCGCCACGATGAAGCTATTGCAGAATGGAGACTGTTCATGGACATTGATGTATGGCTATGGTTCTTTTCCAACGGAACGAACTTAGTAACACATTGCAAGCAACAACAATGAGGCTCACTTTGAACGGTGAATCGGGGATGTGTTCATCGTTGAATTTCACCGATATAACATATTCGCCAGGAGCAGTAACTTTATATTCCACGTGGCAATTGCCATCCTATAAAAAGAAATCGTTCCGTAATTATTCGAGAAATATTTCAATAAAATTCGTCAAAAATTGCTTTAATTAACTGAAATAAATCCATTACATGGTAGAATAGTAAAAATACAATGAAACTGTCATCGCAAAAAATAAAAGACCTCTTTAGAGGCAACAAAAATAATTCTGATTTATCGATTCAAGCAGGTAATTCAACATCTCTTCTTAATATTTCCCTAATTAAACACTCTCTTTTGAGATGGCGACGGCGATCGGCGTTTAGAATAAATAAATGTTTCAGAAAAATATCCACAAAATATATCAGCCATTAAATTCCACGAATTTTCAGTATTATCTGCTAAACAATAAAACACAAACAGACGGTCTCATAAGACTTAGGCAATCTGTCGCACTCAATCAGTTCCATTCATGAACCACAAATATGGGAACAAAGCAATGAAAAACATTACGGCACAACCAATGGAAAGCGTCCGAAAAGAACCACCTCATCCAACAGCAACCGCCCGCTAGTAAAAACTTTAGCGGTAAACTTCATCATTCCTTATTTGTTAGAGAAGTTAGAAGTTAAGGTCTGAACAACTCACGTGCATAGTCAAAAAATAAGGTTCAGGTAACGACTAGTTACCCTTCAAATCACAAGGATTGCGCTGGACTAGATACAATTTGTAAGCCACCCAACTATAAGTTGGATGCGCAATTTATCAAAGACTGCGATAAGACACTTGTGACATCGACAAAGAATTATGAAATTTTATTAGCCTTGGAAAGAAGAATAAAAAAAACCTCGCATAAAAGAGAACGCGTCAAAGACGAAAAGACCTCATAGTAAATGCCGCTGTCTGCTGTCAGAACAAATTCTCCTCGCCAGTCGCAAAAGATAGAGATGCACCATATCTTATGGAGGGTCTTTATTCATCAGTTATGCAACAACTACATTACGGTGGCTAAAAACAAAATCTGACCTTGTGGTCATTGAATTTGAGCTGTGCTTTTGACGGTCCTTCAACCGAGACCGAGAGTTTTCCTTTGCCTGCTTCACGGGTATAAATATTGAATGACTGGCTGCAGTTCGTTTCACCTCTCAAAAGGCCTATTCCTGCAGCGCGGACTTTGTGCGCCCCACCTTCTTCGAAAAGACCAACCGTAAACTGGAACGGACTTCCTGAAAACACCGGTCATTAGCATTCTTTATGGTCTAAATGATACCATACCTTATGTTACGAGATAGTTCCACCCCTTTGTGGCATTTATAAGCACTTCTGAAGATAGAAAATCTATATGCAAATGTGGAATTCCACAAATATACGAACAGCAAATCCACATCGCTCTTATCTCCAAAGATATGAGGAAACTATCCATTTGGCAGAAGTCACAAAGCATTGTTGAGGAAGAAAATGAGAGAAATTTCAGCACCATTTGGGTGTTACTTGAACTGACAAGAAATCGATACTTCCCTCCTCCCCTTTCTCATTTTTAAATATTGCACGTCGATGCAATATGCATGGATCTTGATAAACTTTGTTTGATAAACTTTCGAAACTTGCATAAGCCGCCCATCAGTCGGGTCAGTCTCCTAGAGTTTTTTTGGACACTCAAATTAAGCAACACCCGAATGGCAACCACGTAATTCAAATGTCCAAAATTTTCTTTTAGGCAAATTTTTTCTTGTTAAAATCACAACTTTTTCATTCCCTCATAACGGCTATGGCCTCAAACTCGAAATGGACCGAATGGCGAACATACCCGATACATGCTGATCTCGATGGAAGACAGAAACGGCGTAGACTCCTTCGACTTCGGGTCTAAATCTAATCTGGTAGTAGTTATTGCCCAAATCACGCATCTCAACATCTTCGCTACGCCCATTTGGCATCATCACCTTGGCATTCATTTCCATTGGAGCAGTATGTGGCAAATGTAGATAGAGACTTGCATCCTGTCCAGGAAGTACCACAGGCGCCTAAAATCGAGGTGGTGTTTCGTTAACTGATAAAATAAAATGCCCGGTTTACGTTCTCTCCGTGTCAGCCTTCAATACACCGCTAGAATCGAAAAATGCCCCTCGCCTTTCGTGATCAACCGTAAGCTTCCGCGAAACTTCTAAATAAATACAGGCGTTCAGTATCTTAAAAATGTTCTGACAGAATGATTTTTGCAATTTCGGATGCCACAATTTCCGTCGCCGACAAAGGATTTCAACCATTGCGATGACGATCTCTTCTTTGGAGGGTGCCACTTGCTTTCTCTCCTATCTGTAAAGCATTACGGATGCCATGCATTCCTAAAGACACAATAGGAATCTCATCTATGAACCAATAAAGTCTCTCCTAGAAAGGCGTGTAGCAACTGTAAAGCTAATCGAAGGTAAGTCATTTTTCTCGACTATCTGAGGTCAATGCACGCTTCAATAAATTCCGACGACAAGTGAGATTGTGAAGGCGAAATGTCCGCGTAGTGTTGCTCCCAGTTCACCATTAAATTGCATAAAATCGATCTTGGAATGTAACAGAGGCAGAACTATCATCACCCTTGGCAATTACGGGATATATCAGCAATGACAACAGTGGGCAGCTGTCGAAGAAGTGGATAACTAAAAACATCTATAAATTTGCGGGGCACATCGATAACACGCGCAAAGTAGTAGCAATTAGTTTCTCAAATTTAACTTTAAGGAAAACAGATTTCAGCGTGCTATATAAGTTGCTTGAAGTGGGTGCTCCGATTTATGCATTTTGGTGAGACTCATTAGGAAAGATTTGTGGGCAACAGAGGCATCTATCTATTCGAGAGGTGATTTTGAACCGAGCAAATGGCCTTTGATATATAGCTGACCTCCCTAATAAAATAAGGAGTAACCATATAAACAGAAATTAAAGAATCACACACACACACACCTGAGCTGCCTCCTTGCTGATCATCTCCTTCACCGCACCAATCCCTTTGCCAGTGCAATTCACGGTGAATGGACTATCTGTAAAGAAACAAGGATAGTCGATCGTTGGTGTCAAACTACATATCTGCCCAAAATCCACCCATATTACTGGAAGAGCTACAGTTATTAACAGAAGCTTATTTAAGGGTGCATAAAAAAGAATGAATATCACTGAAACAAATAGAATTCCTCCGGCTTATATGGCAAAAAAATCCTTCACGGATGCATCATAGATGACTCCCTCCAAACCTTTCACGAGCCACAATAACAAGATGTCCAGTGTGGATCCTCTTCGAAGAAACATGCGAGCAGAAAATGTAACAACAACTAATGAAAGCAAAAAAGAAAAGAAGCGACTGGAGTAACGTGAATCTACTTGAATCTCCTGTATTAATTAGGATAATTTCAAGAGCAAATGTCGCTTTGGATTGCTTCCACAGAGGCGGATGTCTCCGGTCTCATTCATAACATAACAGCAACCATTTGGTCAACGTTGCAATCTCATGCCATAGAACCACTTTCTCAGTGAAAAAAGGCACACAAAAAACAAACAATTTACCGGTGACATGAATGTCGGCGAATTTCACCGAAAGAATGTAAATTCCGGGTTCAGTTGGCCGGTAAGAAATATGGATGAGACCATCTTTGGCCTCTTTGCAGCTCAGCTCCGCTTTCGACGGACCTTCTACCGAAACAGAAAGACCACCGAAGCCTAAAATAATCATAACATCCAGTACAAGAAACGAAAAGATTAAATAGCGATGATCAAAATGAAATGCAATTAAAGCATATAGTGGTAGCAAAAATGACTGCAACAAATACTCACTACCAATGCAAAGTGAAGGATTTTCTGTGTGGAGGAAGAATACTTTTGCTATAATATGCTCTTATATTCCCCGAACTCTATAATGGCTAACAACGGACCTCAAGGATTATTTTTCAACAGCTCAGATATGTAAAACACTACTGAAATACGCACGACTTGGAAACCAATATTTTCAGGAATGGATACCTGGAAGAGGTAGATAAACAATGACCTCATGTGTGTTGTTTGAAACGCTCTAGTGATCGATATAGGGGACCGCAAAAAATGACAAATAGTTTATAGCTTACTCCAGGCGACAAAGAATGACTAAAAATGAAACTGAGTGCTTACCAGCACGACGAGTATCGACAATGACATCGTTGAATTGCTGGCAGACTGCGGTCGCCATGCCCTTTCCTGTGACAACAACCTTTGACGCATCGCCCACCTGCGAACACCGTCCACTTTTTAAGAGGTAACCATAACATCATTGAGAATGCGACTCAAGACATCGTTGAAAATAAACCATAGGAAACCTCAGAAGGGAATATTTGAATGTGATGTAATTTGCGGTATTACAAAGACAGCGGTCGCACCTTAAATGCAAGCGACCAAAGAAAGACAAGAAAGATCGCAGCCGATGCGATATGCACTTCCATGCATATGAGTCACATAAATAAACGAAAAAGAAATCATTCTAGAACATTTGATTACATGTCAGCTTCTGGGAACTGGAAAATGGCGTATTATAAAAACCAAAAAAACGGCAACGCTCAAAAATATTCCCGGTTACACTCATTTCAGTGATGCAAGAACTTCAGAACTTAGCAGGTGAATGGGGCTGGCGATGAATAACGAATGCATTTTTACAACTTCAATGGAAAAAATGAATTCCGACAGAGTGACTGGAAAGAACCTAATAGGACACCTTCCCTTCAAAGTTCAGAAAAGAGACCGAAGTGACGCAACAGGCACCTTTAATCAGTCACAACAGCCGCATTAACACTTAAACCTTGTTCCTGAGATCAGTTGTTGGAATGGACGATGTGGGAAAACGACAACGATAACAAAAAAAGAAAATCGCTCTTATTCGATAAGGTACCACAGGATGTTTGTTTCATTCTTGGCGTATTGTCACGTTCAATTCGTTGCCGTTGAAGCCAACTATAAAAACTATGAAGATAGAGAAAAAATATGCTAAAAGAATGGGTAGAAAAGGGAGTAGAAGAGACAAAAAGACATAAAAATATCGTATTTGCTCATTTTCTTCTCCCTTTCCCTTCTTATTGGTGTCTGTCGGCAGGCAACTCTCGATGGATACAGTGCACAAATCTTACCTGAGTTTTATCGACCTTAACGCGGAACGGCGACTTTGGTATCACTCTGCCATTCTTCTTTACCGTAATCAAATGCTCACCCTCTTCCCTTGGCGTGAATGATACACCTGCAATCAATTTAAAGTACTATTTTTCATGCAAGTTCAACCAGACAGGTAAACGTTTCTGGGCAAAACTGAACAATAAATACGAACGGGTGTATTCAGCACCCAGACTAAACAAGGCACAACATCAACAACACAAAACAATTCATTCCTCGAAGCATTCAGAATGATCAATACGAATAATGCGGGATCTAATATCACGATACTTCATCCACATCTTAACAAATCATGCTGCCATTTACTATTTGCAATTTTAGACTAATGTTCTGCTAGTTCACTATTTCTGCGTATCATCGCAAACAGATTTATGATCGATAGGCAGACCGATATGGTTGGCGTCGATGCTTCGAATGAAGCAGGGCTCTTCGATTCCTTGTGGGCTTTTGATCGATGCTGACAGCCCTTTCAACTCGTTCGCCGCGATGTTCAACGACACCTGCAGATTATGCCAAGATGATGAAATCATTGCCGATGTGCTTATGTTCCCCAACATACCGTGTTTCTTAAAAGATGTTGAGGTGGGAAATGTTGAATGAAGATACTCAAAAATGTCACTAAATCAGAGCTGCAGTGAGAAAAGTACCTTCATACTTTAGAATGTTAAACTTTATTTTAGGTTTTTTGATCTCTTAAAAATGCTGACATAACTATTTTTCAACGATTCGACGGATGGGAACAACCTAGTGAATATTCTGCTTATCGACTGCCTCCGAGTTTCCGGTTCGGTTTTTCCAAAAGATAAAATGATGATTCTGAAAGGCCGCATCACGTAACACTGAGTGATTCCAACCATACAAACTGCCTGTGAACTTTACGAGAAATTTAATTTATGCAGATGACGGATGTTTTCTTTGTTGCTTGAGCAATTTTACAACAAGGTATGACTTCATCATGTGGCACTGGAAAAAATCATGCGTCTGTGAAAACAATTCATCTTTTCAAAATCTGGCGATGGAAGTACACTTCCTTTCTGATGCTTTCAAAGGGAACACGCGCATATTTGGAAGAACATGTTCGTTGATGTGGATGACTGTCGGAGTCGATGAGCGCTAGTCGTACGATATCAAAGTGTTGCTGCGCTGCTATTTGACTAAAATCGAAGGAGCGACATCGGTAATCATTTTCGCGATCTTCTAACACGTATTACTTACTACTCCTAACACCTCAAGATCAAATTTAAGAAACGTTTTTCTCAACTCTACGTAACCAACAAAACTCGCTGTGATGACGTATCAAAGGTATTTCAGTAAAGCACCAAAAATCCCAAGTGGGATAAACAGTAAGAGTTAAATCATCCATCCATCAAAACATTCGCAAAGTTATCTGGTTAAGAACAATACTTTCATAACGGTGTATCTGAATACTGAAACGATGTTTTGTCATAATAAAGAATGCCCCTTTTTATCTCAGCAGTATATATATATAGCCGCGACTTACGTAAGCAAATGATGGAAGTATGAGGTAGAAACATACCTCAGAAGTAGATCCCACGGAGAGATGAGCCCTCTTCTGTCCTTCACCGGCCACCATCACCGTGAACGGCGAATCTTTGACCGGTTTGCCTGCCAGCTTTACATGAACCTTGTACTCGCCAGGCACTGGTGGAACCCAAGCCACTGAGCATGTACCATCCTTGAAGCAAACCAATTATCTTGATGTTTGAGCACTTAGAACCATGTCAGAATAATAAAATGATTTGTGCTGCACGAGCACTGCAATTCATTTTTGCAATCACGTCATCAATTTAATGGCCGATTCTGCACTGACAGACGATTTAGATATTGCTCCTTAAGAAAAATAAAAGTTATGGACTTCACATAAAAACTTACGTGTATAATGAAAGTGAGAAATCACCCACTTAAATATCGATTAGGAATAACGCTACTCGGTGCAGCAACAATCCACTTTTCAGGCCGACAAAAACTGACCGTATCTCACCCTACATCATATCGTTACTCCGAAGCATTTTTCGGCAATTAGGGAACTCCAAACATGCAATATGAATACTACAAAACTTAACGAGACATATTTGTTAAAATATTTTCAATAAGTCTCCATAACGAGTTCAAACCCTTATCCGAAGATTTAAAAAAATGAGGATATTAATGCCACCTTGTTATCGTGGCACTGGATGGTTGCCTTAGCACAACCCTCGACCGCAACCGACAGTTCCTTAGCAGGTGATCCTTTCGCCGATACCGTAAACGCGGCCGGTTCGCCGACGAACGCGTGCGAGAGTCCCGGACCATAGACGGTAACATGTCCCGCCTTTGCCTCGTCGACGAAAAATGCAATCGGACTACCCACCATATTGACTCCATTGTGTTGGATTGATAATGTATGATGACCGCACAGAGTCGGCTTATACGTAACCGTCACCGTACCATCATGATTATCCTCAAATATCACCTCCGGTACGCAAGAAGGGAAATTTTCGGTGAGCACAGCGAAATTCAAACATTCACGTAGCAGTGTGACTACCTACATAACTGTTTGGGGTTTCAGATACTCACTGCAATATCAGCTACATAATGTTCAGGTTGATTTACTGATACGCGTAATCACTGGTCATTCGTCCCATCGCAAAGCCGCATGAAATCAACCAAACTAACAAAATATAGGCGACGTTGACATAATGTACCCTCTGTAAAATGCAATTCATATGCAAAACTCCGCGCGCAAGAAACCGCAAAAGGTGCTTTCTTTGCAAATCCTCAGAAGAGAGTTTGTTTGTGACACGATACGAAACAAGCCCGCACATGCAAATTGATCGCAAACAGAAGTCGATGGTATTTGTTATCAATAAAGAAGAGAACCAGTAAAAAGAAACTTGGCTTACGAGTTCATCTTATAGTGCAGATGAGACTATAAACTTTACTGCTGTCATTTCTGTACTTGATGACTTGAAATCATTGAACACGTAGAAGGAAGTACAAGTATGCATGAACAGGACACCGTCACTAAGCGCAACTGCATGAACTGACAAAATTGCCATGTAAAATGGCTTCTTTACTTTGAGATCATCACATACTTTATTTTATAATTTTGCTTGCTGTTATCTCTTCAATCCTTCCTAATTAGGTCCTCTCCTTGACAGATTCCCATTCTTCGAATTAATTTTTAGTTTAAACGATTGCCTCAGAGCTTTTATCACGAAAGCTTGCAAGGATATTTTTTATAATGGTTAACAACTAAGGCTTCTGATGCCTTTTGTCACAAAAAGTTACTGCTAAAGGAGGATTCGGATTAGAGCACCCATATGCGATAGGGAATCCGAAGCAAGAATTCCGACAGTTGTGCAGCAACTGGTAACGTTAAAGAGATGTTGACTAGTAGGAAAACCAGTGGAATTTTATGGCATTTTGAACGACTCCTATGATAAAGAGTTTGTTCTGGAAATCAGTTACCATCACGGTTCCTTTAATGGTATTGGTACTAAAACTATTTCCTTCGAAATCGATGGAATATGCAATTTTGATGTTGTAACTGATATGACATGATTTAAATTATTTAAAACTGATAGCTGTATCCAAGGCTCTTCACAGCACGGATCTCTCGTATGTAATCGTAAAGCTGTTCACTGCATACTTTCGATTATTCTTCAGTATTACATCCCCTGTGGTCACCTCACCTCATTTGTGATACTACATCGCCTGAAAATGCCCAAAAGCGTTGAGCTCATATTAAGTTCACAGAGTCTACCTTGTTTCTTACCAAACGGATTACGTCACAACTTCATAGTTAGGAAAACTGGAATATCGCAGCTTCAAATATATATATAATGAATGTTTTTCTGTGGACGGAACATGAATAAATGAGGGCTCTCCTCGCCTCTGTTAGTCTACCTTCTCAAAGAGTTGCTACATGAGTCTCATTCACTATACGAGCGACTGTCAGCCGACCGCCATGCATCAACGACTGTGCACCCACCGGCACAGATGCTTCGGATCTGTTAGTTTAATGACACTGGCAGAAATGGGAATTTGAGACCTTAATTTGTGCGATGTCGTGCTTGCCCGATGGCATGGTAACGATGGCGGCGAGTTTGTCGAAGTCGTAATCAGGCTCAAGCGAGAATTTGAAATCGCGAGAAACGAATGGTTCAGATGCTGCCTCCTGCGGGCTCAATAGTGGAGTTTCAGCACTGCTTGATGGTTGTTGCTGCAGAAGGGGGTGCTCTTCGATATCGTCACTCCTTCTTAGCAAACACTGTTCCTCACGTGCCGCTAGCTCGGACGGCGAAAGGCACTGAAAAAAAAATTCTACGAATCCAAAGGTGTCAAAAAAATTATGCAAACCCAACAACGAACATCAAATGTTTGTGCTGGCTAATACCATCAACGCTAAGAGTTTATCATTTGCCAACGTTATTGTAACACTTCAGTGACTACAGCCACATCAAATAACTATATACTCGTGCAAAGACTTGAACGTATTCATCGATTAACAGATCACACATTCCACTGCAGTGGAATGCAGCCGTGATGAGAACTCCGCAATGATATGAACGCACCGATGGAGCATTGCAACGCGACTAACTTCATCTCCGAGATCAATTTGGTTTAAGAGAGCTGTAAAGGTTGAAAACAAATACATAGAGAACAACTGCCGAGTACATAAACATCCGATGCCTCTCTTTATTGAGCGAAAGATGTTCTTTTTTCCAGCAAAATGCTCCATCAAAAGCACTCCTGGCCAACTTTCTCTTCCAAATCGCCATATTAAACACTCACTATTGAGCTACTATTTCACGATGAATATCCTCTCCTTTGATATAACTCACCTTGAAGGCACTTCCATACAGAAATCAGACTGCATCCCCTCTGATAAATCTAATAAAGATAATACACACCTGGTCACCTTAACAACAAGAAACCGTCAAACTTATCCGCCAGAGGACTTGCAATACAGCATTTAAGGGGCGAATTAAAACTTTTTATACTACACAGCACTGTCCCTCTTAAGGTAATAACTGTCATGAAACAGTATGAACACAATGCTTCAAGAAATCTACTCTGCTCATTTTCGCTCGTTAATTTGGAATAAAAACATTCAGAAAGTAGCAAAACCTTTCTCCTAAAAATGTGCTGACTGAGGACTCAATTTTACGTTCCCTACACGGAAATGAATCTCTCAACCAGCACCATTCGTATGAATCGCACCAACCATCGAAAGAATCTTTTCATGACAGGGCCTTGCAGAGGCTGGAAGGATGAGTGCAAACAGATAGCAGAATGGATGACCTTATCTTTCAAACGATCCAGTAATACGCCTAAAAATTTCACAAAAAATTTATTCCCCTGAATCAGCGTTAAGGACTGCTGAAGTAGTTTAGAAAGATACATTTTAACCTAACGCATACATTCACTTCTATCCAATTTACATCAGTGAATAACAACGTGCTAAACTCGACTGTTCCCACAAAAAGTTGGCTTTAATGAAAGTTGTGGCTATAGAAAGAGCTGTGATAAATGAAAACATATATGCGGCCATCGCCACTTCAAAAGAACTGTATTTAATAACCAAGAACAGCTTTTTGGAGGCAACAAAGGCACCAGGCAGGGAGAGCACTTGCATAATGAGTTGACGGCTCAGGTACATAGACGCCATTAAATGTTAGATCAGATATTCAAAAGAGAGCTGCGTACCGATTTAGAGAGTTATTAAACACACGAGATATTCGGCTGAAAGTGAAGAAACGAACATTTAAGAAAGGAAACACGATGTATGAATCTCGGTGGCACCATTGACAAAATTACAAACCATTTGCCATTAAGGTTAGACTTTCACCACGTATATTCTTTATGGGGTTTTTAATGCGCGGTAGTGGGAGACTCTATCGCTCACACTTTTATTCTAACAATGCCATTGGCTTGGATGACTGCTAAAGCGTTCTCTGAAACTATCCGACTTTTCAGAACGGAAGGAGGGACGTTGTTGCTTGAAGAGAAAGAAGAAGAATATATATGACGAGTCTTTATGGCTCAAAGGAATACCAAACAATCGCAATATTTCAGCACCAACAGCGGCCAAAACAGTTGGAAGTTGGAAAAAACGACAAGAAGATTATTTATGGGCTCAAAACGACTTTTAAAACGATAATAAATAAGAATTAGAAACAGCGTATAGCTAGCTATTTTACAGATTGAATTCTTTGCCTCTGCCTATTTCAACGATACAATGTTCAGTACATCACTAACGGTTCACAAGGTGGGCAATCCTCAAATTGTCCTCATTTAATGCCTCTGTTCTCAAGGACGAGCGAAGCAATCAACCCATCAACACCAATAGAGTCAGCAGTTTGCAGCGATTTCATGAACAAGTAAATTTAATCTCATCCATTTAGAATCAATTCAGAGTCACTCAAGAATTCATACTCCGAACAAATTTCTTTCCCAACAGGCAACCATACAGACCCGCTTCTTTGATAACAAATAATCAAATGCTTACACATTTGCTACAGCCTTTCGTTGACATCAAACGAATAGAGTTTATAAATATCACTTAGCAACGACTGCTTGAGTACTGATAACAAAAGATTATATAACTTCATGCCGGTTTAAACTTGTTAACCTCGAGTTAGAACAAATATATTTCTGCAAATTTGCTCATTTCATATTGCCATGAAAAAATGCTTTCATTCCACCGAATAAGATAAATATAAGTGCACTGAACCATGTCTTCAGTTGGGCAAATATAATGCTCTACCAGAGGTAGCGGCTGGGGGAAGAGGATGTAATTGCAGCGAAATGCTTTTTGAAGGTAACATGAGCCTCTACTTTAGACTGTAAAGCCGAATGTCTGTTAAAGTCAGTTCGAGCAGTTATTGTCTACCAACTTCAGATGTCTCGAAATGCATTGAGGGCATTCAGCCACCACAAGCAGCCAACTGGTGGTACTGAACAGCTAACAGAGGAGACGCCATACTGCAGAGGGAGTATGGAAGAAAGCGGCAATAGAGAGGAGAGGAATGGTAATGCTGCTAAAGGCTGCTGTATTATTACACATAAATGAGCAATGAAGAATGAGAAAAGGAGCCAATTCACTTTACAAGATGGCAAATGCTTGTTGGCGCAGCAACTTAACGACTGCTGCAATCACATTCAACCACACAAACAATGCGACTATGTGAGCGATTGCAAACCAGCAACCAATTAAACTGCAAATTAATAACTTTAAGAGAGAAGGGTGCAGAGGAAAGAAAGAGAGCGTGCATGAAAAAATTCCACAAACAATCGAAGATATTTCAGTGAACCGAAAACAGAAATAAACGTGAGAGTACCATATGACCTTTTCTTGCGATCACCTCTCAGCGTCAGTGAATGTCTTTACATGCATTTACAAAGGCAATAAGAGCGTGAAAGCGCCTCATAAAATCAAACATCACATAAATCATCTATTATGAGAACCCTAATGAATACCAAACGAGCGCCGCTTATTACATTCAATCAACGGGCAAAAACTGTTCTTTCCCGACGAGAAGGCCAGCGAATAAATCACAGTGAAACATAATTTGGCATGACCGTGAAGCGGAACGTGAGCAGCTCGCTCAACAGTAGCCGGCCGGTATATCGCTGGATGAAGATGATTTTCCAGAAATGAGACATCACACATCACAGATTTTATGGAACGATGAGGCAAGAGGTTGTGTATTCTGACCGGGCCGGAAGAAAGAAGCACGCGTGTGCTGTTTCAACAATACGACGATGCTCGACACAAAACTGTTTGCCGTCTGTTATTGCATTAAATGGAAAAACGAAAACACGAGTTATTAGCGACAACATTTCGCTAGACGTTTAGAATTGGCAAATTTGGAGGAAACATTCATTCGGACGAACGAAGTCATCGACGACGATAAAGAAAATGGAGTTGGGAAAGCGAATGGAATGAATGCCATCACTCCACAACAAGATGGAAGGAATGCTATGCTATTATTCCACCCAACTGACTCAGATCACTGCTATACAACAACGGAATAAAATGATTTCACTGCTCTTCATTAAGCTTCATCACATGAAAACAGTGTTGTTCCAATTCCAATTGACCGTTGAGAGGAACACTAGATGAGCCACAATTTTCTTCATTCAAATAGAAGGAATGAGGAGGAAAAAGTTATCATATGCATCGTCAATTAAAAAGCTAAAATCACCCTCTTCTTCTGCCACCCCGCGCTGATACCAAATAACTGCGTATAGGCCCCTCTTTCCTCCAATTCCTTTCACAACGAGGATACTAGTGCGAGATTTTATGCATTGCTCGTGCTTGAAATAATATAGTTCTGTACGGCTCACCTATAATGTACGCCGAAACTAGGAATAAACATTTCTTGAAATAAATTTAGGGCGCCTATATTTAATCATTCCCCAAGTCAATTTTCAACACAACAAAAATATAAAGGCTATACTCGAAAAGAAAGAAAAGGTTATTAACTGAAAGACAAGGGAAATTGACTGGCCGGTGGCACCGCAAAGAGGCAATACCTGCTCACTGTCAAACTAGGATCATAAATAAACCACTGAACCATTCTGCACCTCTTATACATATACCTCAGCACCCACCCTCCACCTTTAGAAGACTCATCGTTTAGGATAATCAGCAAATTCATGAGCCTCATACTTTATGATCAACTAATAAAAGCATGCTTCAAACTCTTCTCATACCTTAAATGAAAGACGTAAAAATTCTCCATCATCTACAACCTAGAAGGGCGTCAGTGATCCTGTAAACATATTCGGTCACCGATATCAGATACTAAATTAAAATTCTCCAATGTCATACCCATCTTGGCGAAAGCATTCAAATTCCACTCGCCTAAACTCAACCATCACCTCATTCGATTTTACTTGTAGATATTTGAAGAAATTCAGACATCACACTTCATTTCATTACAGACACTTCAAAAATCGACACACCTGAAAGATTAGCCGCCGGGAAGCAATTAACTTCAATCATTCCGTTCGCAGTGATCAAAGAGAGAAAGGATAAAAAAGAGTGAAGAAGATTGAAAGAGAGAGACGAATTTTATCTTTAGAGAGCGGACGTTTTCGATAAGAGATAAACATCATCTTACATAGGAGCACGCCCGTTAGCATGGTGTAAGTATCAATGAGTGTTTTCTTGTGAACTCAATAATGCTGAGCGATTAGCAACTCGAAAGAGGCATCTAACAACTGTCGAAATAGCTTGCAGCACCACAACACGCCTACGCCACCGAGCGGAATTTAGTTCGTATTTTTAAATGAAATGCTTTCAGATATACTCTTTGATTGCTCTAAAGAACAAAGAACCGAAAAATAGGACAATGTTACCGGAAAATGTGGAAGAATTTGTTGCAAATTGCTGCAATTACTACCAAATAAAAATAAATAAAATCCAGCAAAAGCGCGACTGGAGGATAAATATAACTATGATCAGTGAGTGGCTTACAAGAGCTCAAAGAAACAAATCACAGAGGAAGCCGACGAGGCGAGCAACATCAACATAATCCACGCTTGCGCCTTTCACATCACAATCCACACATCAACTGACTGCAAAAATATCTGAAAGTGGAGAAGATTCGTGAACCAAAGTTTGCGACTTCTGGAAAAAGAGACGCAGAATCAAAAATCAGCTTCCACAGAAAATGATTTATGCGGCAATAAGTCCATTACGTCGGTACTGTAAAAATCCTCCCGTTTATAAAACAATCCAAAACTGACCTCGAAGGAGATGGCACCATTCGGTATTTCCCTTCCTCCATAAAAGAGGAAGACTGTGTGTGGACCGGTGACGAGCGGTTTCAAATTGACGTAGTAAAGACCGCCTTCGACCCTTTCGACCCCCCATTCCACTTCATTTTCTCGCATTGGTATCACACTGAGTGCACCGGTACCCGCGTTACCCACATCAACTGCTAATTTTCTCGGCTCACCGACTCCCCAGAGATCACTCTTTGGCAACTCTGCAATTGCAGCTCATTGATCTCTATTAGTTCGATTAATCATCAATTCCTGCACAACAGAAACATTAATGAGGCCAACGTATATCATAACAAATTTAGCTGGTAGAACGAATGCAAAATCCGAGAAATCTCAAGGGTTAGACGTTGAAGAAACACTGGTCACGATTTTATGCAAAAGGGCGACAAACATGGTCAAAATCAACAGAAAAAAGGTGTCTCTTTCCATGAAAGTGACCAATAAATTAATATCCTTTTTCTACTAAAGAAAAAAAAGAAATCAGAGCCCACGAACTCTCTCTTGCTTCCGCTGCAAGGAAGAAAAAAAGCTGTCAGGTCAGCACGAATAGTTTCATGTTATATCCAAAGGGTAATATGTCCGTTTTAGCACGTTCTATAGCTAATATGAAGGAGTGAGTGTACATTCATATCGCGTACAACGACTCTCAGATTCAGTTCAAGCAAGATAAGTCTGGAACAACTGCAGCACCGACTGTGACCTAGCTCAAGCAACCTCTACTGAGACCACATTTCCATGTCTTTCACTCGCCTCCCATTTCCTGCAGCAATTTAAGCAGTGATTCCTTTTCAGAGATAAAGCACCCTCTCTACTAGGGAACCATTGAGATTTAAAGAATATTTAACATTGCAATGCAAAGTGTCTGCAAATTATCGCATTGCATTGCTGCATAACGCAGACACAGTATAAAATATTGATGTAGTATGCGACCCATGGAACACAGATCGGCATCAGTCAGTAAGAATCACCGCTTGTAATGAAACGCTCTCTATCACTAGCCGCTTCCAGCGTGTTATCACAACAATTACGTCTTAGCGCATGATGAGCAAAAGGATTTATCTATGCAAATATGGGCATTTTCTGAAAATCGTATGGTTGCAAGAACTAATAATAAAGTGTTACAATAAAACACGAAGTAACTGCAAGTTGCAAAAATTGAATTCTTGCCTCTTAGAACGCATCTATTCGCATCACCAACGGGAACACATCGAATACGATACGGTGAGCGTGAAATAGGCATTTCGTTGCAGAATATCAACATCTCATAAACGCCGGCTAGGTCCGGTGTGAACGAGAGTTCATACAATCCCGGCTCACCAGTTGCAATGATCGTTGACTTACGTAATCTTCCATCCGGTCCCTTAATTTGGCGATAAACATTTAAAGAACACTTGCATATTCATGAGTCCTCCAAGGAAACAAAAATGATGGAAACAAAAAATTTTTCACTTCATCCGTATATTTTAGTCATTGCGACAATTGAACGGACCTCATTCGAAGCGACTGCGCACAAATGCTAAGAATTTTGGCCGTTGAAGCTGCTCTTGCATTGCCTTTTGGTTAAGAGTCTTAAACGGTGTATGAAATCTAGAAAAAGTGCTCGTTTTCTTGGAGAAGTCTGCGACAATATCGACCGATTTTTCGGACAGCGTACATATAAGTCTGATTTCTATCATAACGCACATATGTTCGAAAACGATAGAATAAATCCTATTATATCCTTCATTTTTTAATGAACAAAAAAGACGATCCAGTGGAAAAACTCGCCATAAATCAAAAAAACTCGTCGGCCGTTATAGCGACGAATTCTACAATACAAACGTCTACCTTTCTTTATAGCAATATGCAAATAAACGAGTCACTATGTCAAATATACTCAAGAATAATGTTTCGTGATACCTAATTACATTCAAAGTGATTTCTAAATGAAAGCACCAGCAGGTAATTCAACAAATGAGAAACACATTCCAACTTTATGGCATCTGCCTTACTGAAGCGTTATTTAAGAGGTAATTTTGATACACTCGCTGCATTTCCTCTCAAAAATCGTTGGCGCTATCGGTTCTTGGTGACAGTTTGTTAAGATTCAAATAGTGTACCTTTGGAGGAATCATATCAATGGAAATTATGTCGGAATATACAAATACGAAATTTGCATTGCCTATGAGAAGCTAACAAATGATTTTATGAAAAATATGAATCTAATATCTTGAAAAGAGAAACTTTGCGTTTCTAAACTGCCGCTCAATTTTTTGTGAACATTTTAAGATTTCACGTAAAGATGCCGAATTTCTGATCTTTTTTAATGTTGATGTGTACGTATATCCCTTATTAATGTCAACGTCGATCGGAAACGTGAGGAAAAGAGAAGAAAACAAGAGGAACGTATTGCTAATAAATTCTCCTGTGATCTGCTCCAGTAAAAGCTCAATTGAAGTGACAACCAGCATGTTAGCAAGATCGCCTCCAAAGAGGATTATATGTGACAAAACAACGACGTCCTCAGGTAATTTTGTAAGAAACAACTCGCTTACCGTAACTTCGGCTGATAGTTTATCGGGTTTGCCTGCTTCGCTTACATCAATCATGAAGGCGGCCGGTAGAGATGCGCGTGCTTCTGAAGGGAATGACCCTCCTGAACGATCCTTCAATTTTACACGACTCGGATCCAAAGATGCACTTAACGTCATGCTTAACGGCCTGCAAGCACTCTCTCTCGTTTTAAGCATTTAAGCATAAATAAGGCAACGACAAAAACTTACGTTCTGGAAAATTACATAATAAACGTTTCGTTTCTGTTACAAGTTCATAGGAACCGAATATATTATTACTATGCAATGAAAAGTAATAACACAACAAATCTCATGAAGGAAACTACGCAGCAGCTCTTTCTTTGTTTAAGATGCTTTGCGGAAGCAAATGAGATGCAGCATCACATCCCCTCCCCAGCCTCTTTGCTCTGTATCAATGGACACCAAAATGTGTATTCGACGGATTTCTAGTCAAAAATAGAGTCTGGAAATAAGAAACTGTAATATGAGGACAAATATGAACAAACCTATTGGAAATAGGCTCGCCACCATAAAGAACTTCGACGGGTACTATATCACCGGCATTGCCGCTTAAGCTGAACGTGATCTGATATTTGCGAGGTTCGATTTCTTCAACGATTGGCTGCTGCTGTCCTACTGGAAGACGTGCATCAACCGGCAGGGCAGCGGTTCTTGTCGCGTCGACCACGAACGACGTCGGCACTCCGACGCGAGCCTTACCCTCGAATCCTTCTATCGCAATTTTCGACACATCCCTCCGATAGTCCGCCACGGTAGTGAACGGTGAGCCTGAAATCACACAAGACAATCAACAGAATGATGCTGAAATCTGCAGCACAGTAACAAAAGACAACAGCTGCCTTGTAGCATCTTGGCTATTAAATGAAGCGATCTTAGTACTGAGGCACTCACTACACAAAAGAATATGCATCTAAACAGTCAATAATGGCACTGGAACACCACCTTAAAGAGCCTTAAAAATGAGGGGGGAGGGGATGAAGGAACCCTTTAATCCGAAGGGATCCATACCTACGAATCTAGTGAGTAAACTATTCTAAACAACCGCAAATCATGCGAAAAAGGGCGAAAAGCCGACAGTGCGTACTGCATTTAAGGGCAACAACCGATTCAATCTCAAATGTTATCCATCCTGTTCTGGGACGAGTAAAACTTCTAGAATTGTTTGATGATTCCCTTCATTACGATAAATTCTACCGATGGATGGTGAAAAAGAAGTTCCGAAGCGATAAAAGCACACGAGGGAATTTGGAGGTGATGAATGGAAGAATCACAGTGACGATGGAGGGAAAGATAAAGAATGAATTGACGAAAACAGCTCAAATCCGACTTCAATCTAGAAGCGGAAATGCAACCTAAATGCCCAATGTTAAAAAAGAATTTTCTGAACGAGGGCCTTTTATATTTCATCAGAGGGTGAACAAAGTCTGATCCATGTCTTGCTCTTTCCACTTTTACGCCTCATCTCTTCCTCCCATTTACTAAGTCCAGCTGTTCCCTCCTCCTTCCTATCCTTCAACTAGTCATGGCGATTTAAAAGCAAATGCAGTAAAAAGTGAAAGGACTACCAGGGATGGGTTCTTTCTTTTCGCCATAAACGATGTTGATCTCGTATAGACCCGGCGTTAGCAGTACGTATTCTACTGTGCATGAGCCATTCGAGTGATCCGTTACGGTTGTTTTACTTTCGGAAGGACCTTTTATCGCCATCGCTAACGATCCTTCGCCAGCACCCTTTCAACAATAACACGAAATTCGCACGCATAAACTGACAACAAACGGGTAAAAGGATGAGCGAAAAAATTTCAAAGCCCACGTGATGAAAGGAAATATGAACGAAGAAACAATGAAAAACTAGGTATAACTGACCGTCCAGCAATCTTCAACAAACATCTACTTGCAGTACCTGGAAGATCATATAATCCATTTCTACCTATCAAGTAAACACAGAGCATGCAATGTGCCTATTATGACTGTGATGTCCCATTCTTATTATTTATTTAGTTATTAACGGCTGCTGATAATAACGCTCGTGCCGTGCCTTTCAATACTCCTTTTTACCAATTCCTTTCGTTGCGTTTATTATATCAATGCCTCTAATCGCCTTTACGAATAATTAGTACCAATACTCAAAACTGTCTAAATGTTTCTTAATTATTTGCAATCATAACGCTGCAAATTATACAAATCTACCTCATAAAAGGTCATGTGTAATTGCACACAACACTACAAACAGACGCAGCAACAAAGGCATCTTTAGTTCAGAGATATTGACATGATCAATGGACTTGTCGGTGTGATCATGCAGGATCGCCATCAAAACCTCTAAGGGAATGAATCCTGAAATAACATCGACGTTCTAGTCAGGAACGCTGAACAAACAAAACAGCTCGCATCAAACAATAAATCAAATGTCAACACTGCTGCGTCTCTCCTCCAAAATTTGTATAATTCCTCCCTCCATCCGAATGAAACTCATCCATCGAAGGTCCGTTATATCGAAACAACATTCAGTTACAGAGAATACCTATACTATTCACCTGCGTATCGATACGGAACTTGGTGCGTTCACCGACGATCGCACGCTCGAGTCCTTCACCTACGGCGCGACATTTACTCGCGTCTTCGCCTTCACGTACCATTGTCCTCGCCTCTTTCACCAATACGCCATCAAAGAATATCGAAAATTTCGTTTCGCCTAGTTTTTGTGCTGTCCATCCACCTGCACAAAATTATTCACTGTTCGATAAGAGCAACACACCGGGAAATGCCTCAGAAGATTTGATATGATTTGCCTCCACCCTTCGATTCATTCAGGCAAAAACGAAAGTCGGAAGATGCGCTCGTTGCGTAGATGATCTGAGCGCTTGTAGAACTCTCCCACACAAGACTCATTTCAAGTGACATGATACAAGAATTGCAGTCATAGTACCTGCAAAATGTGGGCACAGTTCTTGTAACGATGCGTCCATCTTTTTTGGAAGCTGATGAACTATCTGGAAGAGAGCGGTCGAAGACCTACAACTGACGGATCAGGTCTCGCAAATTTAGCCTCAATATTTGTTGATATGGAAACAGCATGCACATGTATACACGCACACAGACATCAAAATATACACACATGTGCACGACGCGTTCCTAGAAGGTGCTTTGCAAACGTAAATTTACAAATAACAGATGAACGGTTGGCTAAATCTTCGAGGACGACAATCGCAACTCGACCGACGATCTGGTTGACAACTCACTCCTGCTATCTCAAAAAACGTAGAGGAGATTCAACAATAAAGGAGATGAACTTCACCAACGGGGATGAATAACGCAGTGATATGTTTATCTGCAAGATATGGAAGGAAACAGCTCTCCCTCGTTGGGCAATTATTCCAGGAGGGAGAAAACTGCTGTTCGTTTGAGGATGACCTATTATTATTGAAACAACGCAAATACGCTATTGGATTAAGTTTATGTAAAATTTTCCACTAGCTCAATAGTGGAGATGCTGATCTGAGAAAATGCAAAAGAAATCTCAACTGCTACCATGAGTAAGGTGATAACAAATCAACGATTACCACAATCGATTTGATAGATCTTTCAGATTAAGTGCAATTGACCGACAACCGAATGGATCGAACGCAGCGGAACAACAACTACTGATGGCAGAGAGGAGATCAGTAAAGATCGAATGAATAGAAAATTACTGAGAGAAACCTGAGAAAATGCCACCAATCTGTGGAGTTAACTTGAGGAGATACTTCCTTCCATCGGGATCTTCGGTAATTGCTTCAATGCCCATTGCATGTGGAACAGTCCCACCGGTATTGATGAGAATCTCTTTACGATGACCAACTAAGACGTTCTCTGCAAATAATAACACTACAATACGCTCACTTATTACATTTCGCATTATGCCATCTTAATAAAAATTATCAAAAATATTCTATATTAAACCATTATTATATCCGACTGAAACAAAGCCGCAAAGATATCAACAAATATGCATCGACAATAATGATTTGCAGTCGAACGTCCACCTTCTAATCTCACTCTCAATTTGGCTTTATTTCATTGACAAAAACTAAACCGCTCTTATAGATAAAATCACAATATTCAGCGATCTTTCATATATTGGTGGAAATGAAGAGTTTAACGCTCTCTTTTTAACTCATATTCATATCTTGCCGCACACTGTCAACAACGACTTACAGCCTCGAACTCCTATACAATAACACTACCGAAAAGGATCTCCTCACAAATCAAAAGACTCGTGAAAGTCATCAGACATTAAGCTGCAAGAATATTTCTATAAGACTAAGAGCCAAAGAAGAGATTGATGGAATGTTGGCTATTCACTGTCCCTCAACTAGAGACTGAAATCGCGTCCGTTAACGAGTTAATGCATACGGCAAAGACCTCTTTCATGCACGATCACCATGAAAGATTTTGCAGAAATCAGCAGCTATCCTGTTTTCACCTACAGTCAATATCACCAACTTCTACTAACTTCTTAATTAGCGAATTGCTTCACCGTTTTTGACTTACTGCTCATTGCGCCTCTCTCCTGGATCCCTCTTGTCAGTCGTAAATGGCAATAGAGAGATTTTCATGTTGACATATACACTGTGAATACTCGAAATCGCGAACAAGTTCGACGAACGAATGAAATCTTTCCACTAGCTGTATAAAATGATATCGTCCATTACAGAATATAGTATGTGAATCTTGCCGTGATGACAAAGCCTTCATGAACACATGGTGATAGTCGGCTGAGTGCAAATGAGGATTTTTGCACTGCTTTCCCCCCTCACCTCAAGTGCTAGCTCCTATCGAGCATCAGAATTTGTGAACCACTACACTCGCTAATTACCTCAACTCGTCTCGAATGCAATGATTATATAGAAAGCTTTTGCGCAGAGATAATCGGCAACTTAGCCAACAGCGCGGATGCGACAAGAATGATGAAGACAGTAATACGTGTTAAATAGCGTAGATTTGGAAATAGAGCAGTATTGATGAAGGAGGAGGAGCAACTTCAACTGAGAAATGAAAAAATCTGTAATGTCAAATGAACCTTGAGACAATCATCACGTAATTGTAGTACAAAAGGTTCGGCATACGAAACGAATAGCAAAGAACAGTAGATGATGCAGTGTACCTTGTGTCCTCAGCTTTCTTTCCAGACATAGAATGCGCCGACACCCATTCGATGAATGAAAATAGCCGGAGGGCCCACTGCTTCAGCGAATTCACTCAGTACAACGATAAAAGGGGATTGCCTCTCGTCAAAATGACATAAAGAAGTAAGGCCCTACTTGATACATCGTGTGCTGGAAAGACTGCTAACATCAACTTCGTAGAATTTTATCAAAGACTTCGCGAGCTCAATTAGCGTTCACTTTAAACACCGCAAAATTTCTTGAGATGCAAAGAAATGAATAGCTCTTAGTTCTGGATTATTAATCCCTATACTTGATATCCACTCTGAACTCACAGAGTGGATATCAAGAATTGGCCTGATGTCAAATACAAGAAATAAAAAACGCTCGAGCTCGAAATCTTCGGTCCATTGTCACGGAAACATCCGAGAAACGAACAGCAACCGTCACATCCCAAATATGCAATATTTCCATGAGCTATTAGATTGTAGCATATCATCTTTTCGAATTTTACTAATGTAACCCACATATATTCCCGTGGCAATTCGATTCCCATAACTGCGATTCATCATCACGAGGCTTGTGTGTCCCGCGCCAATTCCATCTTCCAGCTTCTATTTCCTCCACCCTTCGTATTATGCAATGAGGAATGAGGACAACCGCTCCTACTCATTTGATGTGCTGCTTATGGCAGTGCCACCGATCGTCACATATTTTTATTGATGTATTGTATTCCCGCAATCAGCATTGTGTCGCGAATAGACGATGAAATAAGCACAAGGATCCGTGTTGAATGTGTAACAAATATGCTTAACCGACAATAGCACTAACGCCCCAACGTCATCGCCTCTCAAGCACTCACCTCGATCTTTATATTGTTGCTGATCTCAGGTAACAAGCGTTTTACTAATTTCCTCACTTACTTCCGTTGAGGTTTAAATCATAAACTTAATAATTCGCCATTTCCCACGAATTCCATTTGAAGCTAAAAGAACGGAGTAATCAGTGAGACGAATTCAGCACTCTCTGGACACCGTTACCACCAAGAAGACCAATCAATAATAGGAGCATCTTGAAAACTTATCGAAAGATATACAAACTTCCATAAAAATAGAACAGATATGCTAATGTTTACGTTGGCAAAGCGCTGCTGACAATAAAAAAAGAGTGAAACGGTCATCAACGGATTGAAATGGCGCTAACCCACCGAAATGTCTAAAAAAATAATCAGATAAAACGGCCGATGGATTGACTGACTTATTTGTAGGCTCTGAAAATTATAACAGACGGGTGGCGACAATACATTAATATTGCTATGAAGTAAAACTTTCGTGCTCGTCTATATAGAGAGATTAATGCAAAATGGAGATTTTCTATTAGTCGTCTAAAACAATAAACTCCTTTATTCCTTAATAACTTCTTCTATATGAACTGACCTATGAGGAGAATATTTCCTCCTCAGTTGTAATTAACCTGGAAATTCTGTCGCTAAGCGCGTTCATTTACGATAACTTTACAAATACTCCGGAAAGAATACACCCATCTCGTGATTAATGGAAAAAGCATTCAGCTGAACCTAATCCTCTCAAGGAGCCCTAACAGAATCGCTGAGTCAATCGAGCGTTCGATGCCTTTTCTGAAAATAAATGAAAACTGACTTGAAAACTATCGAGGTTCAATCCACAGTTGATCACTCTTTCGCCAATATGAACAATAATCGAAGTAAATGCCCTATTCCAGAAACTCTCCAGAGATCACTTATGAATATTCCATAAAGTCCTATGCAATCTACTCATCATAAGCACATTTCCAACACAAAACAAAGTGCAAACAAAAAATTCCAATAACAGCTTCATCGAAGTGAATTAAAAAAAAAACGTTTCATTCCGAATCGGTAACAGTCGTTGAGATCGTCGGTCGATGACATCGTTTCCATAGCACAGTAATAACAATTATCATTGTTTCAGTCCATACAAACAATCCAAACCGCTATCAGCAAGACAAAGTACTGCAATTTTCAGATGCATCCCAATGGCAACTATAGTAGTCTTGTCGGAATTCCCTCAAAAATTCTGAGTTTTCAGAAGTCCATTAAATAAACGTGAGGATTTGAAAAACGAGGAAGTTTCAAGAGATAATATATTTCGTCGTTTCCGCAAACCTTCTTTGCTACTGAAAACTCTTCCTATGGCGAATTCTATCAAACATCTCTCCAATTCCAAGAGAAATGGTTCGCTAAGAGAATCGATGGGCGAGTTAAAATCTCACTCAGATGCCGAAACGACCGACCATAACAACAGCCATATTTGCAAATTCAAATGGATAATCGATGCAATATTTGGTCATGGCACATATATATACATATGTGTGTACAATTATTTTGCAAATATAAATGAATGAATAAAAGATAGGCAGACTAAGGCAACAAACAACACAATGAAATGATGCACTTTTAAGAAGTAATTGTTCAAAGAGCTCCTTTAAGAAGACTTCCAATAATGTACGTTGTCTTTAGGCGTTCGGAGAAAGCCTCAAGAGTAAATCACAATCAATAACTTTAATCCACATTTTGAAGTAATTCAATAACGATCGCACAGAAAAGACGAGAAATTGATTATCCCATTGTGGGAAAACATGGAAACCACAAAAATGGAATATTATAAAGGAGAGAAAAATCGTTGCATATTACCTTTGCGATTCGATTAAGGCACAGACTAGTCTCCTCAGTTCAACTAACCAATTGAGATGGGAGAATGTTTCATCTGAACCGATCATTTTGAAATAAAACGACTGTAAAAACACCTATTCACCATCTACAACTCCAACTGACCTAACAGTGAAAGAAACCACCCTAAATAGACCGCAAAACGTACAAATACCGCAAGTGAGATTCATCGCGCGATCCACAAACACTATTTCCGATCGAAAATTTGACCACCTTTTAGGGCATTAAAGTCCGTAGAAGCAAACGACAAACCGCACATTGATCGCGAGGAACAAACTTCCACAATGAACGATCGTAAATCGTCAATGGATTATGCTGGAACCAAGCGTTCTTTTGCCTTTATGACTGGACGATCGGTGGGAGCCACCGCTTCTACGCAATCGCTCGCTTGCTGGTGGTTGTGCAAGGATCTTGAACGGACTTCCCGGTACATGACAGTCGTCGAACATCACCCGCAAATAGTACACACCCGGCACTAAAGGCTCATAGAACATCGAACATGTGCCATCGTGATTATCGATACAATTAATAGGTGTCTTCGCCGGACCATCAACGAACAAATCGATGTTACCGAAACCGGCACGCTTCGCATCAATCAAAACATGCGTTGACCTGGCAGCAAGTACTGTACCTAGACCTGGACCGGTTACTGTCACCAATTCTGCCTGAGCTGGCCCTGCAGCGCTCACCACATATTCCGCTTCGGCGACAATACCGTTCGGGGTAGCTGTTTCATTGAGTGGTGGCACTGAATGGACGGTAAATGGAGAATCATCAATGGCAATGTCCTCATAGGTGACCTCGATAGTGTAGTTGCCGACTTCGGATGGCGTGAATCGAACTCGGAACCCGCTTGGTGTGGGTTCAATAAGTGCCTCAACGACACATCCTGATGGACTGCGAATTGTAATACGAGTATTCTCGCCATCACATGTGAATACATGCACCTCCTTCTCGCAGTTCACCGTTACAATCGCTGAAATTCGCATGAGACTTTTACAGTACAAAACGGCGACATCGGGACTTCGATTAATAACAGCGAGTTAGCACTCATTCAGCACACATCGTTAAGATGAGTCCGCTTCATTTAAATCATAAAATGCAGCAAACAATATAAAAAATATTTTCGAATTTGAAGGTGAGTGACGACCGTTTGCTAATACGGAAAAATATAAAATGCCCAGCGTCAGCAAAGAAAAGTTCCCACAAAACTGTTAGACGACTGCTCCAAGACCCATGAGAAACTTAATGAACAGCCCGTTAATTGACCTCATGAAATGGTTCCAATCTTCCCTCATTTCGACACGTTCTTTATTTCCCGAATTCATCGACATGTCCCACAGCGCTTCAAAATCTCCTCCACGAAAAGATGAGATCAGTTTCAGTAAATACACCACTGTGCAATGCTATATGCACACTCATCAGCATGTTTTGTCGCTCCTTTAAAAGGAATTCGTACTCCTATCTCCTTCCCCTCATTTATGCATAAAAAATACTCGATACATCGCTGATCAAGGACGACGCCGAGCTATAGCACCTACTGCAAGGTACCTTCAACATGGTTTACCTGTGCTGCAAGCACAACTCGTACCCTCAGCACTTATAGTTCATCGGTGCTGCAAATCTAATCTAAAGCTCTACCTGTATAGTTCCTCCTTCCCTGGTTGCACATTTCACGCTTTCTAGAAGATCTTTTGGAGATGGAACTCGAAAGGAAGATATAAGAGGAACTCCTCTCGGTCTTCACCAACCCTAATCAAAAACCGATTAAAATGAGCACACATATACAATTAATACAAAGGAACACATTAGTTTAACACAGAAACATTCGCAAATAAGACGTTTGAGGCGATAAACTTCAGAAAACAGTTCACTTCTGTTATCGCTATAAAAGAATTCATTGAACAGCAACGGAATATTCTCTATTTCCAGAATGTGCGAAATGATATTTCTCTTCATTTGCTTCCCCTTGTCCCCCTCTTAATGCTCTAATGGTTAGCAGTTGTGCTAATCCGCAGTGATAGATAGTCAAATGTCTGGATGATCGAAAGTATACACTGAGAGTACGATAAGGTGTCCACACCAGATCTTCGCAAGGATGAGTGGTAATGGGGGATTTTATGCAGTGAGAGGAATAAATTCCACTATGAAAGCTAAAAAAGTTGGGGTGGAAAATTTAGAAACAAAAGAGATGGAAGGAATACTCATAAAGAGTTCAAGAACCAATTTAGAAAATCAAATATCTCTCGCCTCTAACTGACTTCAATGGCATCTAAAAAATTGGCAAGAGCTTCAGAACAACACACTGCACCCTTCCACCCCATCCTCTCCCTCTCCCTCCATTAGCAGACACTTTCATTCGAAATTTCCCCTCAGTTACGGAGGGTAACTTAAAGGAAGATGGCCGCATAACGGAATAACGTAAAAGAAAAACCATTCACAAAACATAACACTTCAAATCGACAAAAAAACAAACAAAATAATAGACGGCGAAATGAATGGAATCGAAACAGAGAGATTTTCATCGAACATCGCAACAATGCATGCACACAAACAACGAAATACAACTTGCAAAAAGCGGATTCGATGCAGAGCACCGATCACCCAATTTGGGTCTACTTTTCGACTATCACAAAGGCTTTTCTCTCATAAAATTTCCTCTTGCGACTGCCCGATTTCATTATTTTCTTGCCAACATGAAGCTCATTAGATCCTTCAAAACAAACAAATATCACCACTCATAATTTGCAAACTAAAACAAACGGAAGCAAAATGCACAAACAACCGAATGCATCCGAGACGGCTCGTTAAAAAACGACTCTTTAAAGGAATTCATTGGCAATGATAAATCGAACGATCCAACTAATGACACAGCTTTATCTGCGTGCAATTGCCTCGAAAGTTTCATTTCTATGCATCTCACTTACTTGGCACCCTTTTCTCGTTAAATGCGATACTTAGTGTGCATTTCTCTTTGGGCTTCTGCTGCCTACTTGATTAATTCCGTCAAATCCGCCAAACGGTCATCAGTATCGCCTATCCGAATTTTCAGTCTTTTTCCACTTTGTCCCTCAACACGTTTCATTTAGAAAAATGTCGAGGAACACCTCTTTCGTCCGCTATTTGAACAAATTGAACCAAACTCTATGAAAGGTAGGGTTCGGTACTACGCAAGCATCATCCTCAGAACATATGACATAGTCCTTCCAACGATGGATGCGTTCTCCTCTTTTTACTCTCACCTTACCGAGAACAAAACGAACGATTCCTCTTACCCCTTAGAGTCCCTCCGGATTTGTATTAAGTTCGGCAGACGTTGTACTCACTTCGCAAATAAACTGGACATCACTCCATGCAAAATGTGCAATTCACTGCAAAGAGAGTGAAAAGAACAAACCATTTTCGAGGCCTTCGACACGGATCCCCGATATGTCGACATGCGGTTTCACATTGATTTCTACCCTCGGGATTTCCACTCCAGCAAACACCACTTTCAGCTTTAAAAAAAAGACATCCGTATGGATCATCAAACTTGAAGGAAAATGAGTTCGCAGAAATATGCAACACCAAATGAACAAAAATAGATAAAACCGATGAGCGGGACGATGTTTTGTAAGCGGTGAGAACAAAATCTCGCTAGAAATCTGACGATTTACCGGTTAAAGCAACAAACTAGTATTGTTTCTATGTAAGGAGGAATATGACGGTGATTGGAGGTAGCCGGATTCGGATAAGAGAGGACAACGTTATCACGGATCGGTTTGTGAAGAGTGCTAAGAATGAACGAACGAAAATCAGAATGAATAGAAATCACGTGGATGATTTACAAGATGAAATTATTCATCACACGAACAAACATACCGATTGAAATGTTTTTCACTAAGCCAAATAATTCTGAATTTTAAACTACATCCCTCAAAACATCTGCTTAATGGCTTCTCTATGACATGTGTCAACAACTTGTGATACATGCTAAAGGCACTTTACGGTGATTAAACGATAAATGAGAGGGGGAGAAGAGGCGGATTGAGGATGGAACCTCTTCACTTCTACTGGAAATGCGACTCCGGAAGAGCGTCGCCAATAATATCTCCTCTCAAATAGGTATTCCCAAAAAGTCGCCCTTCCCACATAACACTACTCAGCGCCCAATATTTTTGTATGTGTAATGCTCCCATTTCTGAACTTTTCTCAACCCATCCCTCCCCCCTTCTCTTCTATAGAGGTAACCAACTGAGGAAACTGTTCATATAACTAAATCCTAATAACCTGATAAGCGCCTGGTCTGGGTGCGGTATACTTCACGGTAAAAGAGCCGTCATTGTTGTCGAGCACATCCAGATCGACGGCAGATCCTTCCCTGTCGCTAAGTGCTACTTCAACCTCACCAGGCCCCGCTCCCTTTGCATCTATGAAAAAGTGCGTTGGTTGTTGGGACCGAACATCAGGTCCCACTCCCGGTCCATAAACGCGAACCTGACTCGCATCAACTGCTTCACGCACTTTCACCTGAATTACACTTGGAATTTATACTTACAGGGGAACGACACCACTTTAACCACATCCATCTCATTCCATGACCGCCGACTTCCTCCAGAAATGTTAAATCAGAAAGCACTATTTTTGCTCGCCACATAGTATAATTCCCCTTTTGGGATATTTTCATCTCTCACTGCTGGCGAACATAAAATTAAGGGAAAAAGCCGACACCTTAAATCCGAGGTTCGAAAGAGGAGTGAAATAAAGTTAGGAGGGAAACGGATGATAGGTGACTTTCAAAATATGTAATACTGATGGAAGGCCTTCACTTCATAGTAGTCAGCAGTCAATCTACTCCAAATTGCCAGTCGTTTCTCGTTTCTTCACTTGCACATTCATCAATAGAATGATCCATTCAATGGATGCGTGCCTCTATCGAAGCTAGAACGAGAATCAGGACTGAGAAGAAGACAGAGCGGAGGGAAGCCTCCTTCTCTTAACGATACAATATTGCCACCCCAGATTCTTGAGCTTCCGTCTTCATCCGTATTCAAATCCCTAATCAAGCTGCTTAATTTCACCTGTTCACTCATGCGCTCAAACAAATCATTCTTGCCTTTTCTTTCACGAAACGAAAAGAGTAAACAGCGCAGAAGCAAGGAGGTCAACATCACCTCTAAATTTTTTCATAGTAGGAACAGAGGCATTACCATGAACGGAGATCCTGGAACTGCAACGCCACCTGCTGAGACGTTCACGTAATAGCGACCTGTTGACTGAGGACGAAAAGAGCACTCGTAAATGCCTTTCCCCTTTTCCGTCAGACTTACCGGTACTTGCGCGTATTTACTGTCGAGAAGTTTCACCTGTGGCAATGCACCCACTGAAAAATATCCCTCACTTCAGATGCAATCTGCGTTGAGCAGGAGGTCAAAGATCAACGCAGATTAGCAATTTCAAACGTCAGCAAATGAAGACTCAGCAAGCAGCTGGCTGGAGAGCACGTTGACTAGCGGCAATGAGTGACCCCAGAATCTGACTTCTAAGGAAATTCAAAGTGCGCTAACTGCACGAATTAGGTTAAATCGGCTGCTTCTTTACAACTTCAGCATTATCACTGCTTAAATATCAACTCAGTACAAAAACATCCAACATCGATGCAGCAAGAAAACACCGCCCACGATTCCCGAACACCTCAACGTCTCATTTCAAGTAAAAACAGCTAATCGCATTCAAAGCCTTGTACCTGGAGCCACTCATCACAGCGGCCGCCCATTTTGCCATTCCCCCCATACAGCTACGCTATTAGATCGACGGCATGCATATATTAGTCATATAAGGCAAACAACTCACCACCCGCATCAGTGGTATCAATTTGAAAGATAGCCCTATCGCCTTTACTGAATATAGTGCTCGGCTCAATACCCAACACTCGTACCGCAGATGGCCTGAGATTTTCGTTTGGTGGCTCCACCATCAGCACGAATGGAGAATCTTTTATGTGTTCGGAACGCGATAACACGTTCACCTCGTATACACCTGGCTCCTCTGGCTGCAATACTTACGTTGAAATAATCTCATTAATTGTTATATGTGTTGCCTAATGGTGAATGACTATTTTCGTGTGACTCCTCTGCACGTTGCTGATCTGTAACCCTAAGCGACTTATCCAAATTTTACCCTTAATCACTATCACTAGAGTCTGTTTACGGGAGAACAAGTCAAGTTTACGCCAATTGCGCCATATATCCTCAATTACTCGAGTTCTATCTCACTTAACAGTTTAGTACAAAGTGTAGCTTAGCCGTATCCGAAAAAGTAATATACCTAAATTACGTTGGAAGCAGATATATACTATGCGATCCTTCTGCATGATTTGTGGGCTGTAAAATTTAACGAAAAATAACGACGAATTTGGAGAAGCATTTCGATAGAGAATTCCTCTATTGTCTTCATAAAACACAAACATTTATGAAAAATCCAACTAACCATTGCTATCGTTTCGATTCAAAGTGCCTTCAAGCAGCAATGACAAATCTTCATAGAGTGCAATAACATGGACCCGCTAAATTCATTCAGAATAACACAAATGAACACTTACGATATATTTGACGACCGCTGAACCGTCACCCACGTCGGTGCAATTGATTTCTGTTTTGCTCGGTCCTTCTATTGAAAAGCCTAAAATAATCGAACTTAGATATAAACCTAGAGATATATCTATGCGGCAACTCTAGTCGCTTCCTCCAAACGAAGCAAAACCTAGCACGAGCTTATTGCTTTTATTAAAAACTACACTTAAGAATTGCCTAACAAACCGATAAGCAAATGCATATCGTTCACTAAGGAGTATAAAGTGAGCCAATTGAGCCAACAACAAAGATATTGAATCAACAAATACTTCACATTCCGCAAATTGCCGGTAAAATATGCGAGCGATGCTTCAAAATCTCTCCAATACATTATTCACTCTTCGCTCCCCTTTACAATCTACTTCACAGTGCCCCCCGCAATGCTGAAAATCTGAAAATATCGACGGTTTATCGTAGAATTCAACAAATTCTGCAAACAATTCGCGCAGATAACGGAAACAAACACTAAAAGACGGAACACTGATCGTTCTACATAAAAATGCGACTATGGCGAACTTTAGAGAAAAATCCAATAAAGGAGTACAAACTCGGACACCCTCGCAATTGGTGGGCATTAATTGTGGCGAAATCTTCAAATTTCAATTTCTTTCTGAGAAGCGGACGAACAGTTCACAACATGATTGGACGGAGGTATTGGATCCGAGCATGAGCTGGAGAACAGAACGCTTCATTTACGACAAAACTCAAATAAAATCTCGGTACCTCGGGTGAAAAGACAAAAATTCATCGCTGAAAGGCGACCAGAAATCCATTTGAATGTTTCAAAGGTTTGAAATACAATGTCGTTAAGATACACTCAAAAACTTAGGCAAAACTCCGAAAGATATCAGGCAGTATCAAAGCTCTCATTTCAGCTCCGGATGATAACGATAAAGACATCCGGGGGAACTCCATCAACAACGTAAGAAAGGAGAAATATATCCCTTCCTTTCATTCTTTCTCCTCCGTCATATTATTTCATTTCTGCCGTAAACGATGAAAAAACTTTCAAGAAATGAGTGATATATATACCCACCTAACTGATCAGTGTCCCCATTCGTCTCCACATAGAAAATAGCGGGCAATTTCGCGACGCCGCCCTCGAGACCCGGTCCAAAGGCACGCACCTGTGAAGTTGTGCGCTCTCCAATACGCACCTAAAACGATTTTGGGATGTCATCCGTTGCATACTGAACGCTGCATCGAGAGGTACATTCTTGGCTATACCATAACTAAGCATAACCCCTCCTCTCTTCTCCCCTCTCTATCCCTCCAATTGTTGAATTCATAGCATCCAACGAGATATTGCAAATAATCATCCATCAATACTCGAGATTCCTAGAAAATTGTTTTCACGGCAGATAAAACAATGGAGACTGACAACTGCTCTCAAACTTAGTGCGAGTATAGACAATTTTTTTCTTCCCACATAAAAAGAGTGAATGGAGTAAAACGACCACAGAATTCCTAAAGCAACCTCGCGAAGTGTGCGACACTAGGATGACAAGACAACGCACTGAGACAGAAGTGAGGGCGATCGTTGGGGTCGTTGCAACGAGTGTAACTGGGACATCACGCCTGAACTATGAACTCAATAGTGAAGCCCCTCAATAACCAACCAAAGGACAAAGCGCTAATTCCCCCGCAGAAAATTATTATTTTCAGCAGTCGAACAACATTCAATCTCAAACCAACACTTTCACTCATTTTTTATATCACAGTACATAAATTACTTTCTATTTTCTCTTCCATACTAGATTCGAATCAATGAAAAACGCGATCGTCATCAAAAGGGAACGATCCGTACGCTTATGAGCATCACAAAGAGCACCCAACACTCCACAAGTGGAGCAACGCCGAGTGCAGCTCAACATGACAATTAATCGCTAATATCGCGACTGCACACACAACTCGGCACTCATACACTCACCACACCATCCCCTGCCTCTAATTGCCACCCGCAAACCATTGAATGCAAGGTCATACTCATAACGGCGTTGCTAACTGCTTCGTGATTTGGAGACTACTTCCGGTAGATAACGACGAGCTGAGATGGATGATTGAGGATCGAATGGGCACCGGCCAAGTGATGGGTATGTTCGCAAAAAACGTTGAACGAATCCTAACCGTACGAAAGAAAAGAGAATCCCTTGAAGAAATCGAGCCTCCCTCTCAACGACAAACGATGCAAATGGAAAAGTGCATCCGATGAGCCCTACGATCAGCACTTTTACAATTCCCCTTATCAGATTAGCCAATATAAAAATGTGCTAACTGCAACGCTTTATGAATTGCGGTTAGTGGTGGAATTCACACTCCAAAACGGCTCACCTCATAAGGGCTCTTCGAGATATGGCTATCGAGGCATTTCAATTCCACCTCATGTTTGCCACTCGTCTGCGGTCTATAGACGAATGTATGACGACGTTTCACTTCATCGAGCGTTTTCTCAACCGGCAACAACTGACCAGCTGCAATGATCACATCGTTAACTCACATACATACAATCGCACCATCCACAAAGATCAACTGCTCATCACGAATCAATTATCGGATCTCCGGAGAAGCACACCTCAACACAGACCACAGCAAATACTGTTCACTTTATCGAAGTGGCTACAATCCACGCCTACTACTGTTTACGATGATACTGCTTAGTAAAGTCCATAACGACCTCGACGATAAAATTTATAAATCTGCGAGAAGGCAGTGCGCTCTTTGGAGGCCAATAAAAGGCTTCTGCGAAGTGACGATTATTATGTGCTGAGAAAAACGAACAGAAGAATGGAAGCAAATCCATATTTCTTAATAAGAAGAAACGATTCTTATTCAAATAAGAAGAAAGAGGACCACAATGAGGCCTATCGACTCTGAAAATAGCATTAAACAGTGTAACAACAGCACTCCATTAAATTTATCACTCAACAATCGTGAATGCTTAGAAAAAGGAAATCGATAGCATTAAACGTTGCAATATCGCAAATACCTGAGTCACGAACGTTTACGCTAAGCGGTGAGGTCGAGTCCTCACTCGCATCCACGAAGAAATTCACTTCGTCACCAACACGTACCCCCTCAGGTGCCACACCACGTCCCCATACTCTGAACGTCGCTAAAAACAAACACATCCACGCTTTCCTCATATTCTGTGCATAACGTATCGCCGCATAGTCAGCACCTTCCCAAGCAATAAAACTACCCAAATAACGTCGGTAGTTTGTCTTTTTCTCAAGGAACGTCCACCAATCAACTCAATGGATATCTCTTAAGAAATGAAAAACCACAAATGAGTGTTTGAATGTAACTGCTACTTTATAAGACTAACGGAGAGCAATGGCTAAAAGCATTTATGGATGACGAATAAAGCTTGATTATGAGACGAATTCATGAGATTTATTTTGATAATAAATACTAGCATCCGAGCATCCCTATTTGCCTCATCAACGAACCACGACAAACATTTCTTCTTTCCTTTCTATCTGTCATATAATACAAAGCACCGTATAATGGACCTGAAGGACATTAGCCTGCTCTAGGACCATCTTCACTCAACTCTATCTAAGAAGAAATAATCCGTGAGAAAAAAAGTCTCTGAGAAATCTATTCCCCGCCGAAGTTTTCCTCAGAAAGCTTTTAGTCTGAAAAATCTGTAGAATTCTTGGAAAATAGTTTGCAGAGCATTTTATGGAATCATTTCTCGAAAGGTTCCACTTCGACTCTCCTCGACTCATCATTTGCACTGCTTCACTACAAAAATGACCTAATAACTCAAAGCTCTATCACAGTTTCATACTACATCAATAAGCATTTCTGCACACAGAGACATGCATAGGTAACCTGGAGCTGCGACAGAAAGCGGGAACGGGCTGCCCGGGATATGTCTCTTCTTTTGGAAAACGTTCACCGAGTGTATTCCCGTGAACTTTGGTGTGAACTCGCTTACATAGTCGATTCCTTCCCGAATAAGTACTGGCATTATCTCGTTACCCTTCGGATCGACGATAACCAGCTGCAAATGCATACTACTATACACTCTCACACGTATAAATGTGGTCTACAAGTACGGCATCAACTCGGAATCACCTATCAAACAAATCCTTGAAGGATCATTTCGAGGACAAGTCTCTTTGGAGTCTCTTTGGAGAAGAAGCAATATTCCAGTGAGGCAAGATCTACCAGAAGATTGTTGTGGCAGACAGTCACTAGTGAGAACGATGTTAACAACTGCGTCCCCGGGCACTCATCAACTCGGCCAAACAAATCCCTCCCGAATAAGATCTGATTGGAATAGAGCGCAAAAAAATCTATCATACTGTGTGAATTAGACCTCTTATTAATGTCCTCTTCAAAGATAATTCCTTCTTGAGTATCAGCTTAATGCAAAAAAGCACTCATCACACAACAGTCACGATTAGCTACAAAGAAAAAATAGAGACAATAAGCTGCAAACAACGAAAAACAAAAAATAATGCCTTCCAATCAACTTCTTTCAGCTCTCATTAGGCTCCTCCCCTCCTCGGGTAAATTTTCTTCGAATTGGGAGAACAACGTTCGTTTCTAAAGCGCAAAACGTCAACAAACCTCAATAACACCCTCTTCTGCGTTCTCGATGCGAAAAGTCGCTCTCTTCCCAACACGACCACTGTTTTCGTACATGAGACAAGCGCTACCCACTGCGACTGCCCTCTCGACGTTGAGTCGCGACGAATCGCCGGAATGTGGATCATGGATCGTCACTGCTATCTAAACATAGCACCTCAGCCACTCCACTCACTCCCATTTAATTAAATGATATTGCGAATTAGCCGACAGACCAGCACCTATCCTATCCATACCTGAAAGTGAAGCAGCTACGAAGTGACCATCCGCGCAATGAACTTTTACAGCGTTAGATACTCTTCTCACCTTTCCTTCAAAAACAATCTCACAGTTACATCCTCAGGCATATCTATCCATTTACTGCCATAGAGAAGTCACAAATATGAGAGGCAAGCGGTGGAGCTGGAGGAAGGTGCGAAATGTGATGGGAAGGAGAGGGAAGAGAAGGCCGAGGACTCGAAAGTGCTTTACCACTGCTATGCCCTACTTTTCTGCTCTCCCTCCGTTTGCAAAAAACCTCCACTTCCACTCCTAGTTTCCCATCTCCGTCCTGTAGGTACTTTTTCGAATTCTATTCATTCGTTCGATTTGCTCTCAAAATATTTGATGAATTTCCAAAGATTAATACTTTTTCAAATTTAAAAATATCAAAAATGGCTGAAAACTTTGCAATTTGAAAAGATTTCAGTTGAATTCCTTTTCGAAATTATCGCATTTTGGATGTCTTCTTAAACGCGCACCATATTCAATGATTCGTGGAAAATTTAAAGAGATTGCTGCAATTTTTGAGGTTCGTTTTTAAACTGAGTATTGATGCATACACGCCTCTACTCATCCCTCCCCTCCCTCCCCCAATTCAGACATTAAAAAACCTCTACTGACCTGAAGACATACCAAGGAATGCCATAAACGACAAACAAGCACTGACCTCGTATTCTCCTTCCATTTGCGGCACATACTTGATTTCATATACCGTCGATGAAACCTTGTGAATGTGCGTATTAACCGGTTGACCGTCAGGACCTCGGATAAGGACATCAGGAGTAACTACCGCATTTAGTGTATGCACTGTGAACGCAGTCGATCCACCCACAATCGGGCTTACATCGACGTCGGCAACTCGACCCAATGCCGGTTTGTAGTGCGCCTGAGGAAACTGTGCCAAATAGGTCATCACACTCTTCTCGTCAACTGCTGGGTTGATCAGCTCCTCCGGTGTAATCAGCTGCAATGCTTTCTGCGTTTAAGTCGCTTTCAGACTGAAACCGAACACTGCTGCCCTTACAGGTAACCGATTTCCCGTTATTCTGTTCCATTTCCTAGGGTCCATCATCTGCGTTAGTGTGCTTCCCTAATGCACTGTACTCGCGGACCACAAAAAGGGGCAATTTATAACTCCACGAACGTATTTCGAAACGATAGGTTTCGGGTACATGCATTCAACTATTTTACTGCTCTTCGTTGACTAGCTGGTGTCCCTATATTTATATGCCACCTTTCAGTACCAGGTGATTCCCACTTCTAAAATCACGGACTTTCAGAATCTACCTTCTCTGACCACTCGGTAAAATTACAACCCAAATCCCCCTCACCTACTCCTCTTCCGACGACTGCAAATCAAGTCTTTCCAATAAAAAATCCCTTCTAAAATTACATGAAATGCAAAAGTAAATGAAAACTTCCAAGTTAGTTTCTATGATACGTAGTGGGTGTCTTCTGCAAAGAAGGGAACAACAGAAATCTTCCTTTGCTGGGGAATTTTTTCAGCAGTCGAAGCACATCACAGCGCCGCTAATAAGTGACCGTCATTGCCCACAAATTGCGACAAATACAGTTTTGTGATCTCTTCGTCGGCAATTGAAACGAAACACTAAACAACCATAATAGAAAACGTTTCAAATACAACTGAAATTCGTTATTAGAAGCGCTGAAAAATGCTTAGAAAATAACTGTACAAAATTGGAAAGCAAATCGATCTATGCGAATAAAACAACAACTAACAGGTGCGATATCGAGGTGTTTCTCGGCGAGCTGCATGGCTGTCCTCGTCGAATGCAACGCATCCGGTGGTATCCAGTCACGCCAACCGAGATGAAGGTCAGGTGCGCACGAATCCACCTTGAAAATCTCGCTTCCGGTCATCATATTTGCAGTGTTCTCATTGAAACGTTTGATTCACTCAATTAATTCATCCCATTCACCGACCTATCAAAGCTCTATGAGCGTTTTAACAATGAAAAGAGGGGACATAAAAGAGTTTCCCTTCATTGAAGAATTAGACGTCTAAGGGGTACACTGCTCTATTTTGCATTATAAATGCATCGAATTGGCCAAAAGAGCAATGCCTCCCCTATGGAGCAATACTGCTCGTTCAGAGATTGCGATACGAGCAAATAAACAAGTAAATTTTCCTTAGGTGTTCGTTGTTTCGAATCCTCGAGCAAATAATGAAAAATACGTCACAATCTTCACATTTCTTCCATGATGACAGCAAATATTGTCAAACACAGAGGAATTCATTAAAGTAAAACAAGAAAATGAAATAACACCGCAATCCATCTGCTTCAATGCAGCGCCATTAAGCTTTTAATGTACTAATTCGAAGAGAACAACGTGAAATAGCAATTAGAATGCAAGCCCCACTCTTCGTATCCGAACGATAGCTCACCAGTGCTCCAAGAAGGACACCGTCGTTCCAATCGGAAGTGAAGTTGTTAAGCGGAAGTCCGGGTGGTAGCTTCGCCTTAATCCACATCATCAGCTTCTGTTTTGGCGTTCGTTCAGGAAGCTCGACCTGTGTGTCGGGTAGTTCCCAGTTCTGCTTCGAGATCGAATAATGCAGAATGAGCGTCCATACCAAACCCAAGATTAACTTCAGATTCTTATCCACTATCGCTGAACTATCTGCAACAAAAAACCAAAAATCCACAGTTGTGATCATTTCTGGTGAATTTACATACCCGTGGTGCGGATATCAATTTGTGAATTCGTCGATTCTCCAAGTATGTAGAGGTTATTCAAAGAGAATCAGAAGGTCGCCACTCATATGTCGCACTATTCAAACCGCTTCATCTGGTAAAGCAATCAGCAAAACGGTTCAAATAATGTCAAGAAAAAGATGAAAAAGTTCAGCAGCTAGCGTAAAACATAGAATCGGCGTTGGCATCAGAAACCATCCAAGCAACAAAGTCAAACTCAACGGAAACGACTTTTACACAATCTCTAACTTCTCAACCGAACTCGATTCAAAGAACCCTTAAATTGTAGGTGGCATGAAACTGTTGCCACGAATGCTTGAAATTGCGCACTTCAGTAGTGAATCGACTTTCTTTCGTCTCGACAATTGCAGAATGTTTCGCCAGAGCTTCCGTTGCCACTAAGCGCCATCCAGCCAAAATGTGCATTCATCGAAATAGTATTATCAATAAAATTCGTGTAAACGACCAACCAATATTGACGATTTTGATGTGCTCTTCATTCTCGAGGAAATTCAATGCGAGCGATATGTTCTCCAACTTTTGTGAGCGGAATGTCACTCGCTTGTTGAATCGACCGAGTGATCTGCCCGAAAGCACTTCCACCAGTTGAATCAATTTCAGTCCTTCCTCGAAGTCTGTTTCCTGTGATAACTTTTATCCACTAAAATTCGCATCATCTTACTCATCGCTAATGCACATTACAGCATTTAAGGAATTGCCATAGCCATCCTAATTAAGGCCGATCGACTAAAGGAGTTGTTGAAGAAACTAGTGCAGCACTGAGTCACCATTCAAAAAATGTTCCCGACATTTAGAGGCGACAGAGTGCCGATTAAGCGAATGACCGTGCTACACTCGAAGCAGCGTTCGTGAGGAGTTTTAATTGACGGCGTTTAGAGACGCCATTTTCGCTAGCTAATGATGGTCAGAAATGTCAGTGATCATTGGCCGTTATCATCTAGGATCCGCAGTTATCAACCGAACCTAATCCACAAAGCAATAAGTGTTTGAACTGCAAACACTGAGTCAGATTTCACAGCAATATCTTTGAAAAATCCGCTCTGATCAAGTATTCACAAATTGGGTGCAAATGATCACTTTGGGTGGGAACTAGTCCGTGTTCGCTCTTCTCTCTGAATGTTCTCAGCAGTGATGACGTTTATCGATGCGTTTTTACACAAGCGTCAAAACACCCTTTAGTTCGACTAATTCAGACGTCATTCACAGATATCCGAAAAACAATTTCCGTCTCAAAATCACTCGCGATTATCGTCGTACCGGCGAGCGGCTAACTCTTCTTCACAAGTATTCGGCTAATCAATCGTTCCTCATTAGAGTCGTTAATTATGTTGGAAATTCATTAAAAATTCCTCTGAGAAAACCGATCAAAAATCGTTTCTCAACTCGAATAATAAATGAAAAACAAAGTTGGGTAGCCAGTGGGAAAGAAACCGCTCGAAAAAACACAAACAATCCACTATTATATAAAGTGCGATGGGATTTTTCTCTCTCTTCCCTATATTTTGAAAGATTTAAACGTCATCTGTCTCCCCTCCCTCTCACCAACGGTTACAATATTAAAGTATCACTTCGAATGGCTGCTATCAAGAATGTTTCTCTATCCCTGATCGGTATGCGAATCATTAGGCGAAACTGCGATGGATGAATGCAGCGATGCAACTGCAAGTGCGAGATCGAACAACTGACTGAAACAGACACGTGTACACGTGTGCGGCTCTCGTCAGCTTATTTTCCTTAACCAGCTGACTACACCCCTCTACATCTGATCCTTCAAATTCGCGTAAGCTCAATTCTAAAAAAAGAGAAAATACTGGCTACCATTCTGCAGCAAACTCTTAAACGACCGGCGTTTGTATAACGGCTACTTTCACGACTGCTTTCCAATAATGCCCAATGCAAAAGTCTATTGACCTTTATAATCGGGGAAATACCTTGCAGTAAAGGAAGACGTAAAAAGCCTTAGTACTTGGACGGAGAAGCAAAATACAGTTTCAGACATGTAGGTTAATTTAAGGAAAAACTAACTCACAAGATCATAAACGACAACGTTGACATGTTTCAAATGTTGGTTAACCCATCGTGTGAACGTGTTCTGTTGAATCTTCTTCCACTGAGCATCTGGCTGCAACCCTGCCGACATGTACTGCAATTGTGCCATTTGAATCAATACACTGGCCTGCACGTAGGTCCATAAACAATTAAAAAAAAGAAAATTACTGCAGAAAACACCACTTACTTACCCACAACATTCCTCCCCTCCTCCGATCTTCTCCTAGCCGCAGCCTTTTACCATACCTAGTTGATGAGCAGGCAGACGATACTGACCTGAGTGGGGGAAGGATGGTACCGCTGGCATTTAAGCACTTCTCAATAACTGTTGCATTTTCTCCCCCTCTCTGATACCACTGAGTTCTATCTGATTATCAGCTTGAAATCACACAAAGAAACGCGCTCTTCCTGGATATCGGAGAGGTCCTTTAAATACACAGCTGACCAATAATCAAGAAATCATAATCGGTCATACCACTCTACTCGCTCGTTTCCAATAATTTCACTATCTGCAGCAATTTTTATGGCTTTTGAGTGAACCTTTGAACGCGTTTCTTAAAAATTGCCTCGAGATGCATCATTATTGTAATTAAGTTTTTCACTGACCAGCAAACATGGGATGCTTAGCCCACACCACACTGCAAGCCGACCCCTCTCCCCCTCTCCTCCCCCAAAAATCAACATCCAAAATAACTTCCGTATGCCATTACGCAGTTAGCCAACGATCGGCAAAACCACACGATCCTTTCCCACAAGCTCAGGAGGAACAGTAAACTAATTTCACACTCCGATGATGAACTACCTCACTGGCATATATTCGACTTTACAGCTTTCAGTCTCCCAGCCTCATTAAAGGTTCTCTAGAGATGGTGTAACCCCAGTTATTACCTCTCTAGAAAGGAATGTCTCAACTGCTGACAAAACGCTTTTCATAAAATCTGCCTAAGAGAACTTCGAACTACAAACTTCAAATACGGAAAATTTCCCATGACGTGAGCGTAAACTAAGAGCTCCGCACTGGCGACAGTAAGAATACGTATGGGACATCAATAACAAAAGAATAATTTATAAGGGATTTTTCGACACTCAACACTTACATCATTGGTGGGATCCTCGTCCGCTGAATTCAGCGACATTTCCCTTGGGATAGTCTGTCGTTCGCTTCTCGTACCTTTTCGTTGAGATGGCTGCAACAGATTCCATTCGCACTTTAACCATAAACGAGACGATTACGGAACATAACGAAAGCGGAAAACTGCATTTTTCTTGAAAAGGTTCAAGATAATTAGTGGAGGTTGCTAATTATACCTTCTCAGGTAATCACGTTACCTATACAAAAATTTTCTGCTATTCAAACAAAACCAATCGTAGCAGATAAAAAGAAGCAATAATTATCTGCTTAATGAGTGAATGCACCCAAGGCATGCAGAACAATCTAGTTTACGTTGATATCACAAGCTGTGGCCATTTAATGAGGATACAGCCGTATAGAGAGCGATCTGAGGGATCTATTCTGAATCAGTTCCCCTTCAGCAATAAGAAGAGAAGCGCTTGAATGCTATAGAATAAAGCTATTTTTGGGATAATCGTATCGCAATAAAATCTCAAAATAAAAGACTTAAGGAAATGGGATAAATATCAACGTGATGAAATGTCCGCCCTATTTGGCGAGGAGAGTTTATCTTTGCTCGAACGCTTTATTCGAATAATTGAATAATACAACGTCCCCATATGTGGCCACCCCTCAATTTATATATCTTGGCAACCAACATACAACAATATCGTATGTATATATATTTGCCTCGCTCTCCCTTTGTTTCATGCAACTTTCCTTTCTCCCTCTCTCTGTTTCCCTCACAAACCTACGAGGACGAAAAATTGTGCGGATTTGATGCGGGCCATAGAAGGACATCCTAGGCGATCTGGAGCTTTATCCATCAACTTCGAACGGTCCGCTGATGCGATGGTAACCGCTAGCGGTTTGTCACTCACAGAGTGCTACTAAGGCATCACGTTGATTGCAAATTGGAAGACAAAAGCATAAGCATGATTCCATCCACCACTTAATAAACAATTTGCAGAGGTGCGGAAACGAAATATTCTATCGGCGATCTCCATGGAGTGATAAGATCGCACTTAAACATGAAAGAATGCGGCACGCGTTTTATTGTTTGTTGGGGGTTTCTGTGATATGCAAACGCCTATTGAAGGGAACTGCAAAGCGTATACCGTCAAATGCCTATTCGCCTATGTTTTAGCCTCGTACCGCTCACTTTTATATGTTCCCCCATCTCGGAACATTATATAACAATAGCCAGAGTCCTAAAATTAGGTGGAAAGTCCCCACATGAGTATAATCTAAGGGAAACATTGCAACACACATCAAGTGCACATCCAAGAGGTTCTAGGCATGGCTATTTCGCATAGTACTCTCATACTCTCTTCACTAAATTAAAGGAAACCTGTTTTTTGCATAGAGAAATTATGCGAAATACTCGTCGCAACAAAGCAACTCTTACAAGAGGCTCTAAAGATCGCTATTATTCGAGTGCTGGAATTCATCTACACCAATACACCTGAACCTAGCAAATCCAATAGAGCGACCTATTTTTCTGCCCGTTCTTTCTAATTTACCCTCGAAAACCCAAATAAACTAGTTCACTTCATTGATTGTACTCAACTCAAGGTTGAGGTCGACGATAATACATCAATCGGACAATGAACGTCTTTACAGTTTCAAAGGTGCATAAGAGACTTTCTACGGCTGCTGTCCCTCTAATTTCGCGTTCCCCGAAACACTCTCCTTCATCTTATCAGATGAGTCAGACTTAAGCCACCGAGTTGTGTGAGATCTCGATTTGTGTGTTCACGTCCTACTTTCAGCTTTTGCGCTCTTCCCTCAGAAAGAGATCACCGTTATTCCCCCTCTCTCTCCAATGCGATTTAAGGTTATTATCGCTATTTAACGAAACATCGACGGATAACTAAGAAGTTGATTACAATGCTCTTCACGATCGGTTCTGCACTCTAACGACCGAAATTTATTCACCGTCGCATAGATCGCCGATTGAGTGATTTGGTAACAAAATGAGAAGACCTCAAGAAATAAGTGGACGAGTAGCTTACCGATAGAGCTAATGAAAGGACATATTCTAGATACAACTAGAAATTATCTTTTAATTCGATAGTTCTTCACTTCATTCCCATAACACTGATCGGAATTGACGAGAAAACTTCCAAGAGCGATTTGCACCTCCATTTGATTCGAAATAAAGCCGAATTGATATTAAATGAGACCTATAAATGTTTCTAAAAGCCTTTCGAAGTTGTTGGATCTATCTGCTGGCCGAACAACGATCACTTACATCGAGCAATGAACTCAACCAGCATCCAACCACTCTCCCATTGAAAGTACCCTAACTATCAATACGCTCTAAAGAGGACAACCTTAAAAACGGATCAAAATGTATGTGAGAGCATCCGACTAGTGCGAAGACCGGGTTCACAATGTGTTGTATGTGGTAGGTGTAGAATATCGGTAATGAAGAGTGCGGTGTAATGATGTGCCATAGCACACAACACAACATCCCATATAGCTTAACATATGCGCTCATCTAATCGCCACTATACACATTTATTTCTTGCCTATCGAACTCAACTTCCCAACACATAATGCAATCACTTCAAATAGCCAACTTCCTTCGATCACTTTCTGAGTTTATCGATCGATTCGTTCAGTTTTTTCCTCTCAAATCACATCGAATATGAGAGGAAATTTTCTCAACAAAGATATGAAATTGGAAAATTCAAAGGACCGAAATGAAAACGAAAAGCAAAATTCATCGAAGCATATTTCAAATGAACTTCCCTTAAGCTGAAACAAAAAAACTCCGCTCGTCAAGAGAATTACTCGATAGACTCTTCGTGACAACACAACCACTTGGCTAACAAGATCGCTAACGCTAATAGATAACTAGGCTACGTAGAGGATAGCGAAGCCATAACTCTCAACGCAGAACAACACAACGTGGAGCCAACGAAGTACGCAGCCAAGATGTGCTGGAAAGAACAAATCACATCCTCGACAACACTGAGGATGATTAATGAACGCCTACAAAGATAAAAATGCCTAATGAATATGAATAATCAACTTCTTAACGACAACAAATCGCAACGATTAAAAATGGTTCCCATAATGTGTCTTTAAAAAATGTATAGTGCAGATGAGAGGATCATTCCCCTAGTGGAGATGAGAGGATCATTCCCCTAGTGGAGATGAGAGAGATCATTCCCCTAGTGGAGATGAGATGAGAGGATCATTCCCCTAGTGAGATGAGAGGATGAGAGAGAGATTTGAGAGGATCCCCTAGTGAGAGATGAGAGAGATTATTCCCCTAGTGAGAGAGAGATGAGAGATCATTCCCCTAGTGAGATGAGAGATGAGAGGATCATTCCCCTAGAGATGATCAGATGAGAGGATCATTCCCCTAGTGAAGATGAGAGGATCATTCCCCCGTAGAGAGAGACTAATTCCAAGAGATGAGAGGATCATTACGTTAGAAATCACTAGAAAGATATTAAGAAGATGAGAAAACAAAAAGGATCATTCACAGATGAGAGGATCATTAGAGAAAAATTTGAGAAAGCCTAATAGAGAAAAAGAATATTGCGATATCTTGTGAGTAAGAAAGTTCCACTTCAGCTCTGTGATGAGCAATGAGCAATTACTCATTTCTTCGAATTTATAAGCTTATGAACTGCGGCCTTCGACAGGAATCACATTATTAAGGTCGCTTACCTTCATTTCAAATAAACTCTTCTTAGTAAATCCCCTCCTAAACCCTCGTTTCTCTGCACAATATATTTTATCCTCATGGATTAAACAGACAGACTGAAATTGTTTTCACAAACAGGGTTCATTTTCGGAGGCGAAATCCTCCTTCTGGGCTCTTTCGAAAGCTTGTCTTCGAATCTGTGCTTTTACAAATTTAATTCACGGAATATTTTAACGGTTTATTCCACAGTGATACTGCTATTTGCCAACAGCTCCAAACTAATTAAATCATTAGCTATACACTGCTATAGGGGACAATGCATGAATCACAATTCAACCTTGAACGCCGATCCAGATCATATGACAAAATACAATCATATCTCCCATAAAAGTACTCTTTATTATCCAAATATGGGTTTACTTCAGCTAAATTCACTGCTAAGAATGACATTTTAGATGACACAACTAGAGATTGTAATATGCCTTTGAATGCAAATTACTGCAAATTTACTACACATATGAGGAGAGGACTCTGACGTGCTGCATCACTCTCGTCCCGATGAGGCTCCTCATCGGAGTGACTCAGTAGGGATGAAGCCAAAGAGTTTGCTGGCAGCTCTCTTAAAATCGACCGTGCAGTAAGCGATACTAAACGATGAATCAACTCGTCAGTGTCCAATCGGGAGGGGACGAGGCTATGCCCTAACCTTCATGCTACCTTATAACTTCACCTAAGCGGAAGTGGGAGCAATACGAAGGGACATTGTCGATTAAAGTAAACAAATAATGCGATAATTTCGATTTCTGACATTAGATTACTCAGTGAATCGTATCGCTTCGTATCGCCTCAACCAATTATTGCTGGATTATTTACACTCAATCTATAGCAAATACAACGTTTATCGAATTCACTTCACATTATTCCGCTATAATATTCTTTTGAGGCGAAGAAAGAATTTCTTATGATATCCCATCGAGATATATTAGAGTATTGGTGTTTGGTGGAATGCCTTTGTGCCCTCTGTCAATATCATTTATGTGCAATTAAATGATTACTTCGAAAATTCCTTTGATTCTTCCCTTCACTCAATTGAACGTCTAAAAATCCCTATACACTACAAGATTTTATATTTATATCTGAGGCTATAGATAATCTCTTGCTAACGTATAGAATAAAACTGGTGAAGAGAATTATCAACGCTATATTGCTTCAAAGAAACGACATGACGACTTCTAATTCTCCTAAGAATATGGAAATGGTGGGGAAACAGAATGCTCTCGCCTTCTTTCCTGCAGCTTTGCTCTGTTCGCACGCACGAAACTCGCCTAAAGTAGAATGTTGTTCCTCTCATTCGACTTGCATTCTCACAGATAAGCGTTAACGCTGCTTACTGTTTACGACTGCTGAAAGGTAGCTGCTATTGATCAAATGGGAATATCGTGCCTTGCAAATTAAGTCAAATAAGGTCAACAGTATGTGGTAGAATCCAACGACAAGCCATTGTGTCGCGAGGCTCGTCTAAAACAGATTCAAGAGGGTAGAAACGAGTTAACGTGCTCATGTACTCACTCCACAAGCTAGACTGATCGCAACGTCAGGTGGGCCTACTTATGACCGCGGAAGGGCGTGAGGAGACTTGCGGCAGCTTGAGGTTCATCGGGTGCGACTACGGGATCGTATCGACGATTGAAGCCATTCTCGTGAGCGATCTATTTATTGTATTTGTTGTAAAATATTCGCCCTTATATCTGAGTCGTCTAGCAGCTTAATCGACCTCATTTCGAGAGAGCGTTCACACCCTCAAGGAGACATTGACAGAGACAAGTCAAGCGGCGTTGACCTCTATGTCGCAACCTCTGAGCAGTTAGACAGAGTTCCTACAACTACTGCATACTCGGATATATTTCTTCATTAATTCTACTTCCTTCAATTCCCGTCACTAACCGTATTTCACGTGCGATGCAACAAAACGCCTTCTTAAACAATCAGCGGACACCTCAAATCTTTCCGATATGTTTTATAGAAAGCATTGAGAGAAAAGTGGATAATTCGTGGTATGAAACCGGAACATTCGTAAGTCAATCTTTCCTCTAAATTAAAAAAATAACGTCTGCAGAATCTTTAAGGAAAGCTTAAGGATTTATAAAATGAAGGGTTCAAAATGATGGATCCGATGACGATACTTCTGAAATGTTTCTGCAAGTTAACACTAAAACGCCTAATCTCCATCCATGAATCCAACGAACATTCTGAAGCGTCTCAGTCAACGGATATAATTTCCTTATTTTGTAAATTACACTTACATAAAAGTAACAAAAACCATCATACACTAGCCGTTTTTGTTTTAAGAAAAGATTACACCGAAATCAGCTATTAATTTCATGCCGTTAAGCCTTTCCTTTTTGAATATTTCACTCAATTATTCGTTCATATCTCGGTGCTGATCAATATCTGAAATCTGCCATCCACATGGACACTTCACGGAGATGAATAGTGAGAAGTCATGAACTCGTGAGACCCAAATAATTACACCTACAACCTCAGGTTCATTTATAGAAATTTTATCTTCTACTTTCCAATATCGGCCTATAGGTAAACCTGCACAGCAATCTTGTTAACGATTTTCGGATGAGAGCCGTTGGGAAATTGGATATGCAAGCCCTCCAGTAAACCTCAGTGGAGGGAATTCGCACAGTTCTGTTTGCTTGCGGTGATAAAGAGAGGTGTTCTCCTTAGCGGAATGTTCGATAAACTAATCTAACGTGAGAGATTTGAAATAACCGTACAAAATTAACTATCGTAAAATGTATCGTACATTGGAAACCATCGTTTACAGAGATAAAGAAGAACCGATTCTATGCGAAGAAAAAATAGGCCTCTGAGACAGTATTTGAGAATATTTTCTTCCAATTTCTTAAGCAGCGGCTTCGATTTCGATGTAATAATAGTCAAAGTAACACTTTTACAAATTCTTTGCGCAAAATTTCATTATGGAATTACTTACAATGAACGAAAATTGTCTACAGTAATTTGAGACAATTATCCCGCATTGTTTCGAATTGAAAAGTAACGCAGTTTTTATGGGGGAACAGCGAAAATGAGATTATTCGATAGCGGTCGCAATGGATTATTTGGCAATTTATGGGATGGCAAAAGAGTGTTTTATTTGGGAGCGTTTCGCGGTAAATCGCATTAAATTAACGCCCTCAAAGTAGACAATTATTCTTCTAGAGGAATTATTAGCTGACGTTATCGAACTGACAGCGTGGGAGAGCGTCCATTTATGTATTGCCCTCTGAAGAGAAGGCCTAATTGTGTCCGAAGTGATGGCATTCCTTTTTTTCAAATTCATTTCACACGACACCACAATAAATAAGAATGCGCGTAAAACTTCGCTAAAATATAACACCACTCTGCGCTATGCTCCCAATGCAGTTGCGCCTCTATCTATGTTAACCACGACACTGCACGAGACAATAATTGACTCCCTTAGTGGAATCTATTTCTGTTTTAGGTAAAATTTAAGTGGCGAAATTCCAATTCGGAATCCGATTTCTGCTATCGCAAAATTACTTTACACTTTCGCGCAAGGAGAAAATTAGTATTTCCTCCACAAGAGAGGTTTCCGATAGGAATTATCGCATAACTGCTTCGACGATATTTGCCTCTAAATATCGGAGAAACTCCACGGAGGCGCAATATTGTTTACACAAGCAATAAACAGGCAAAATACTTACTTCGCAATCGAATGTTTCTTCGTGGCCTCTGAAGACGAAACTTCGGAGAGAATTCGGAATCGATGCAATAAATGCAATCAGTAATAATAAGTGGCAGAAACGTGGAAAAAGAAAAGTGCTTTTTGCGTGGACGCATGCAAAGCGAATAGCGCTAGAGCGTGTCTGCGTTGCGGGTGCCCCACAACGTGCCTTGCATGCGTGCCGAGAGACGATGTTCTACCACTGGCCTACAGCCTCCTGCGTGCACCCGATTGTCACACACCTGTACTACAGGTAGGTCGCTCTCCTCCCTATCTTCTTCGACTCTTTCATTCTTTCTTCATATTTTCTGTCGTTCTTATTACTCAACCGACAGTGATAGGTGACTTGAGCAAACTATACGCACCATGAGTCCAGTTTCCCTTAGAGCATTTAAAACGATAGTTATTAGTATCGGCGGTACCCAAAATAATTCCATAGTTTTTTTTATGCTCGTTGAAGCTTTTTTTAGCGATAATACAGGGAGCTTCGTATTTCGAAGTGAATAATTTGTTTTCGAGAGAACGTTGATCTTCTTTTCTTTAAATATATCCTATGTCTTTTTGTTGACCGCCCTCTAAATGAACGGACTTCAAGATGAAATATCTTCACTACTGCGATATCGAGATCTCGTCAGTGTCGAATTCTGAAATGAAAACTAGGTCTACTCTTAACAGCACTTTTTAATTCATACACATATTTCAGGTTCCACTGGAAATGGCTTTGCATAGTGTACGGTAGGTTTTTTACTATTTAGGATCTCTTCTCGAATGTGACATACCTAAATATCGCTCATGTGCTATAGAATATAAAACGCACTAGCATTGTGTGATTTAAATAGATAATTATGTAAGGTATAAATAACCTTAGCTTACCGCTCCAAACACTTTGAAGCATAAGCTCTCAGGTGCAAGTATGCAGTTAATAAGCATAAATGACAGCACTAAAGAAAAGTTGAACGCGTCAACCTCGTTTGCTAATATGTGCCAAGATTATAGTAATATTTCCCTAATAATAAAGCCAATGCCGACTTCATACTCCCCCTTTAATCGGCGCAATCATCCCTACCCGAGGACGACAAAGAATCTTGAATTTATTGGACAATTCATCAAACTTACTTACTTCACTTACTTCATCAAGTTCACACTACCAACACTTACTACAGCAGCATTTTTTGATAGCGATAAGATTTTCTCCCTAGTAAAATGTTCACTAACAAAAATGCCTCAAATTGTTTGCAAATCGATAAATGATGGGCAATAACTCCGCTAGCACCGAAGATATAAACCTGAAGACTGAACCTGGTTCAGTTATTATAAAGGCCGAAAAGCTGTAAAAAATTCGATCGCCTTTCACTTAGGGGGAATTTTGGTTAAATGATCTTCCACCAAAAGATTTCGTTTTTCTCCGTGAGTTACACCTGAAGCACATGAACAGCTATTTCATTTTTTAAAGGATTTGTGACCGACCGAGTCAAAAAGACAAACGAGACGTTATTTCTATGTTTTGAGTATTGGCGCAGCTGGCTGGATCAAGGAACGGAGTTGGCAAAACGTAGATGTGGTAGCCTCGGTTGGCACGCCCCTATATTTGCCCAAATTTCATAGCAGCTTTACCCTTCGACCAAACTTCCTCGTTAGTTCCGAGTGTTTTAACAAAAAATATCAATAATAACAAAATCGGAGTGAATACGTAAACAATTACACCAAGAAATATTTTAATATAAACCATTAATTAAAGTGAGCTATACCAGATCCCTACAAAATTCGCCCACCGCACCATACTTTCAACACAATCTGCAGCTTGGGAACCAGTGAACCCAAAGTTGAGGAACGTGACGGTCGACGATTTCGTCGATCCATCGACTTCAAAAAACATAAAATATCGAACGGTGTCGAAAAATTAGCATGCGTTTTACGCAGTCGGTTGATCGCCAATGTACCCTGACCAGATCATTAAAAAATAAACCTTCCAGTTGATTTTTACGGACAATCAATTAGAACCTTCAGCAACGCTGCGCGTTTTTATCTTCTTGGTTCCCAATGAAAAAATTTAGTGAAATGCTCCCGTCGGAGCGGAAAAGCGTGTGAAACTCCTCCGACACGCTTCTTAATTACTTTTCAACTGCAGCGTTTGTGAATGCGATCTCATCTCGCGCAAAACGTGCGCAAATGCATGTCGATTTTTTTACTCATATTGACTGCCTATAAATCCAATCGAATCTCATCAGTGAATTTCGGCATTAACAGAGGCCGTCCGCCTATCATTTAGGTCTTTAATAGTCGTCTCATTGAAACTTCCCACTATGTGGCTCACATAATAAATGCAAAATTTAATGAAAATCGACTTTAGAAATATTTCGTTTAAAAAGCGATTTTATCCGAAATTATTCGATATTTTGAAGTAAAAACAAGACCAACCTCGCAATAACGCATTCTGAAATCCCACTTGATGAAATTACCGAAAATCTCACAAAAATGTCCCTGAAAAATATCCTAAAACAACAAAAGTTCCACCATATTATCAGTGATATATCTCTTCTTCAACAGATTCTTCTCCGGGATTTATAGCCAAGTTAATAGACGTCAACTTTCCGTAGCGAAAGAAGCAACAAAACATAGAGTAGAAGAGCGATGGAAAATGGATGAAAGTGAATGGGTGAAAACCGGGAGAGGGGAAAGGATGGGGAAGGGATGCTAATGAATAAATGCGAACAAGTGTCAGTTGCTCGGAAACGATTTGAGGTGTGGCTGTGGGTGCGGAGAACTACAGCCTGAGGTAGCTCGTGCACGATGAACGCATAACACACAAACTTTTCTTGTCGCATAAGCACGCCGCACAACACAATACTCTCCTCAGTCTTGATGCTGCTCCTTTCCTATTTCCTTAAACTTCATAAGGAAGCGTTTGGAAAACTCCATCAACTATGTCGTATTGCGGCGCTCGTGAGGTATTGCAAAACTGAAGTTTCTGCGACGCCTGGATGAAATTATTTATTTCCACTATGGGCTCAACGGTTCCCTGCCCTTAACTGGCGCTATATGATCGTATGAACTTTCATTCAAATATGCTTTTCGATGTCATCTTAAAGGAGGTTACATGAGATGAGTGTGTGCTATGAAAATCCTTTAATGACGCTCACCGCGAATGATTACAGCAATAACTTTAGGCTTTGGTGTGGTTACCTTCTAAGCGAATGCGAAACTATCTGATACAAATATTTCCTCGCCAAGCAATTTAAAAATTTCCATAAAAGTTCCCCCGAACAAGCTTTTATATTAGACTTCTCTACACCCTACGAGGCCCACATACATTGGTCGGTTAGTTTATTTGCATCACGCTGCACATAAAAGAATGCTAAATTATGCGGGTGGACGCATCCTATTTAAACCTTATAATTTCCTGGATTTAATTACTTTTAATTACTGCACAAAGCATATACCCGAAGAAGCGCATTTCTAGCAACCCTCTATCACCTAAACCGGAATATAGACGACTTTTAAAAATTGAGCTTCGCCATTTCTATCGAAATTCGTTTTCCCAGTTCCACTTTCTTGCGAAATCGTGCTCTTACAGTAAATTCTACTACTTGAATATAACGACAGCGGTTGCTATTAGTTTTTTGTTCTGTTGATGGTGAACACCTTTTTTGAAAGAGAGAACCTCAAATGATAAGATAACTCCGTCTGATAAAGAATAGACCATGATTAGCAAGGGGATTTTGCTTCCCCTTCATGCAGCATTCATCGCTTAGGCGGAATTATTATACGCTTAAAGGAAGCAGATGAGATATGAAGAGCAGATCGCACAACCACTGCCACCAATCAAAGGAAGAAGCTCTCAAGTGACCAATCTCTTTCCGATGAATACTAAAAAATAAACGAAAATATACTCCCACAAAACGATTTCTATACAAATCCATTCGGCGGAAGCACTCTTCTATTCAAAAATGTTACTTTCGCCTTTACTTTCTCTATCGAAATTCAAGAAAATGCCCTCTTGAAAGGCGTGGAAGAATTCCCATACCAAAACTTTATAGTATATTCAAGAATGGAACGAGTAAAATTGCCAATGGAGATATCAGTGGAGATTAGATGACGTTAAACGTAAATTATATCTCTTGATTGTTTTTACAATAAAGCAATGACTTGCAAAGAGAATCTGCAGTGAGCGATCGCATATTCAGGGAATTATGGAGAACTTATGAACGTAATGCAAGAAACATCCCGTATAAAATGCTCCAAAAGAGAGATCAACTTCACAGATAGCGCTAATATCAGAAAATGGGATACTTAAATGATGTGGACTTCTAGCTCAATCCACCGAATCCAGATATTCCTTAGTTAAACTCCAACTGCGGCACATCGAACCTTTAATACCGCAATTCGCGATCAGCAGTACCATTCTACATACTACAAAAGATAACAGCACGTCCACTTCTATCGATTTCGAAAGAGATACTGATGGATTACGAAATAAATATACTAGTGAAAAGCGAGCACGCCACACGCAATACAAGAGGGACATTTCACGCTTAATAAATATTACATCAAAAACAAGGTGGTCGAACTCAAGATCAACATTAGCAAGAAGTACGCCGATTATAACTGATAAACAGATCGCTGATGAACGTATACACCTTAATAAATGACCGCAAGGAGCTACGTGAACATAAAATGAACAAGGCTTTCTCACTCTGATCACCGGAAGCGTTGAGAGATTATTTTTGTGCACTTCTGCATTTATGTAATAGGACATACCAATTAATCCATGCATATTTTGCTAGGTAACCTATATACTGCATAAAATATAACCTGGACAAATGCAACTAGTGGAAGCAGGTGCTGGAGAAGGAGCGCCTTAGATGTATGGCTGATGAATGCAGTGGCGACACTTTGCTTTGTGTACAAAGTTTTTCGAACAGCAAAGCAACAAGAACTCCCATCACAATAAACATCCAACTCATCGTTACAAACCGGACTGCAGACAAGAAAACTCAAGCATTTAATCTTCTCTGTTGCATAAATAAAGCGTCTGTGGGATAACCAGTTAACATCTATTGGCATCTTCATTCAACTGCGATAGACGAATTTATGCTTTATTTCATCTCAACGTCTCAAAACGTGATTAAATAGCTACCCATCTCAGCATTAAACACACAAGCACGAAAGCAATAATGAGCGAAACGTTCGTGAATAGACATAGTAAAACGAGGTGATTGCTGGACGAAGAAACAACACAAAAACAATAATGGGAGGTGAGAAGTGCACTACGATCAACTCTCGTAAACGAGTGTTCTGCTCTGCGAAAACACCAGAAACCTGGCTTCATGCTTCTTATCGGAGAGTTAACTCTTATTCGACGCGAACAACAAATAAACTTCAAACATGGAATCACATCAGCTGGCAGTTCGAAGGAACCGCCCGCCTTATGTATATCACTTCTCTATCCAGTTTTCCCCAATCCTTCCGATCTTTCCAATTGAGGCGGCACAAAACTCGTGCGGAAACATGTCAAGGTGTTCGCCTAATCTGCGCTTCTAGCGAATCCTTCCACTGAAATTCCTCACTGCAGCGTTATTCAAAGAAGAGAAACGATGAAATAATTCTTTTCATATTTTTTCTCACGCAAGTGGATGAACTTACAAACTGCCGATCAGAAGTTCACTTTCACAGTGCACTCAATCGATCGTTGAAAAATATTCTTGTATGTTTTTAATTGGTGTTGAAGGTGGTCAATGAGGAGGGAAGTCAAGTTCCGACGGCAAACCCCTCGTGTAGATTAGCGGTAAATGAATGCGCAAATAAAAGCTCATCGTTAAGCAGACTTTAGAAAGATGACTAAAGAGAGCACAACATCTACATACGTAAAGCACAAAAAATGCTGGAAAATGAAAGAAAATAAGCATGACCTCAACACCTCTCTGAGGCCACCTTCCCATATACACTGATCTTGGACTGAAAAGACCGCCAAGAATATTCACCATACAAGCAAAATTACGTGTAACCTATTTCAAAAAAAAAGCTCAAATTTCGGCGATCACCTCACTGATGACCTCAGGTAAAGCTTAAATGAATATTCAATGTTGAGTATAGCGCACGACTAGACGGCACAGTGATGCGCACTTACGAATGCGGTCATTGATGCACAAAGTGAACAACGACCGGAAGAGTGCATTCACTTACAAGCTCGCTGACTTCTTTTCCCACAACGTTTGACCTCAGAAAACCTTTAGGAATAGCAAAAGCTGACTGCTCCTTACGAGCTCCAATGCCAACGCTTACGACGAGTTTTTCAAAAAGCGCGGACAGATCATGAAAATAGGGGAGGAGGGGTGATAGGGTGGGGGCGATGGGGCTGCGAGAAATGCATTTCAGGTATTCTCATTACCTTTTAAGAGTACGGAGAGGAGTGAATCTCCTAAATTGAACTGAAATGTTGGAACTTCCCTCCTGAATAATTTCAATGAAGCAATCAATAATCATGTAAGCATATTTCTACTCAGAGTGAGAAGAGATGTGAAAAATAAATTTATTCGTTTCACCAAAAAATAGCAAAAAAGTACGAAATATAAATGCAATTGATATGTGAAAATCCCCAAACTCGGAAAATATATGAAAATGTAAAAAAAACGTATATGGGTGAGATTGTTCCCCATTCAGAAATGAGTCTTTGGAAGCCTGAGATGACAATATTTGCCTCCCCCTCTTCGTCCCCACCCCTCCCCCCTCCCACTAAGAACACGAAGAGAGCACGAGATGACGACGAAATCAACACAAACATCGACGGTACGAAATATAAATGCAATCGATATGTAGTTCGGCTCGAAATATATTTCATATTTGTAGTAAACAGGAAACAGTTAACGGTATACCAGGTGAGAAGTTAAACCGAGAGAGCAGCATTGCTCCTCTCTCCTTCCTCTCATCTCTCCCCTCCCTCTCCTTTTCTAAATTCTTTTCAATGCCTGCATCACCTCGACAGCGCACCTCATTAAATTATCAGCAACCACTCTGCGGAGTTTTAGCCGATAAGAGAAACATTTGCAGAAAAAAGCAAACAAACACAACCCCACCAACGAAATGTACGACTTCACACACATAACAAAATGTTTCTCTATGAACAGTGATGAAAGCTCCTCCTCTAATGCTGTAGGACAATTTGCTCAATAACCTTAACATCGAGCTTTAATAAGCTAAAATTGTCCTTCATTACGGTAGAAGACAAATTTCCAGAAGAGAATTATGGAAGATGTTTTAATTGCGATATATATTGCAGCTGTCTAATGTTTCGTTGTATGCAAACCTCCAAACCCTCTGGATCAATTGATGTTTGCTTCCATTTAGCCGGAAAACTGCGGAAGAGAGAGAAGGAAAAGGAAAGCGGTGAGAGGGGAGAGATGAGTGCCGCTGTACTGACTGCCAGAATTACGGAAGGTCCGTTCACTCCTTTAATGGTGGACGCACTAAATTGCTCGTAGGTGGTGTTTCATTCATAGAATGAGTGTTAGCGAGGATTTATCTGATCGCTCGTAAGCATTTTCAGTTTGACAGAAATTCCGATAAAAGATTATTGTTTGCCATCCGCAGAATGAGCACAGAGATGCTTTCAAAATATGAATTTCTTCTAGATTCGCTTATAACTTCCGATATGTGATTATTGGCTGGAGACGAATCAGTACTGCGAAATATATAATTTCCCTACCGCATACAACTTTATCTGTGATATAAGCAAATACCAAAGGGGCATTTTTAATTCTGTAAGCGCTTTTTTAAAGATTTGTGGAAGCGTTCGCAAGGAACAGTTTATGCGGAATGTTCATGACATTGTGTGAAGTTTTGCTGGAAACCGCCCTAGTTGCGAGCTCTACCCTCTCCGCCTTGTAATATGCTCGCAAAGATTATCGAAAGTGTTCGTTGCTAGTGTCATCTCATTTTGGAGTATTCTATTCAAGGTTAAGCGTCATCTGTGAAAAAAAGGCATCAATATACTTGAGAGGTGCTTCTCTAAGGCGGCTTTTTGAAAAGCATTTCGAGGATCAATCCAGCCTAATTATGAGCTGCTGGTTCTTATTTCTGAAGTGAAGCTCAAGTATTATTATCATATGATTCAGTTCGATTTACACTCATATTTTATGGTTGGCAAAGATTTTTCTGAAGTTCCATTCGAATGTGTTTTCTCGTTTACAAAGTACACACCAAACGCGATGTTGACCCCCCTCGAAGCCAAAATCACTCAGCGAATCGAACTGATGTTATTATGAATGATGTTTGCTTTCAGTTCTGTTCTTATTTGGAATTGCGTTGCCGCATCGTGTGCTCATAGTCGGGAATTTGTCGTTTTTTAGGCGGCGCTTCAACCACTACGCGATCTGGTTGCAGTGTTCGTTACTTAATGGTTGCAACTACAACTTCACCTACCTTATTATTGCAGATTAATGTTTATATTCCTGCATTTCTCCATTCCTCACGGTCCCAGTTATTCTTTCTTTTCTCTTTTGGACTTTCAGTGCATAGATGCATGCCGTGCTTATGGTTACAGAAGTTTTTGCCCTTGCATATTTACTTTATCGGGCGAGTGCTCGACGCCTTCTTTACTTCAAAATAAAACTGTTTTTGCTTTAAAAACGATTAGGGGAAATTTGCCAGCAATAGGTTGGTTTCTTTAAACCACGGTGGGAATTCATTTCCTCCTCAGAGAGCAAGCAATGAACAGTTTTCCCTCTCATGCATTATTCATAATGGTCAGCTGACAGGTACACTCTCACTTTGGAGCGCTAAACTCTCTCCTCATGAACGTATCCATCAAGTTGGCGAATACGCCTACAAAACGTGAATTCTGAACAGAGAAGTGACGACTAAACAAAGCACGTAGTTAGTGCCTATTACAAGCAACAATACAAGCATAACTGTCATTGGCCTACCAGTGCCTATTTTAATTTCATCATAAAGGAAGGGAACAGCTCGAATAACCCTAAGTGTCTCCTTTCCTATATTATAAATATCCATAACAACAGGAGGGATTTTTTAATTTCAGCGACGATAATTAAGTGTTTTATGCATAATTTCGTAAACTTTTATTCCTTTTAGTGAGCCCTGTAACTCACTGAGGTACTAGAAGGCGATTCTAAAAGAATATACAACGTGCAACACAGAAACATTTCGGTCACATCATTACATGAAAATGCAGTCGACGATCAGCAAACACAACGCGACGATGAATCAAACGAGAGCAGGAACAGGACAGGAATTAGGCAGTGTCTATAATTCACAAAAAAACAAACGCATCCCATAAAATCCACCCATGAGTAGACGCAGAGTGGGGACTCGTTTCCCTCGTCCTGTGGAGTGGTGCTTCTTAATCTCTTCGACTGTCATGAATGCCTTTGGTGAAAAGGGGACAAAACATGTGGAAGACCGCCGTCTTTTGAAAGCTACACATGAGCGCTCACTTACCACGACACACAACAATCTAAATCCCCTCTCCCTTCGCACCCAGCACCATTGCGCATCAAAAGTCCCCCCGCTAAGCACGACGATCAAGCATATAATTGTTGTGAACACAAATCAAGGTCACCACTGGGACATGAGGTCGTGACAGATTAATCGGCTGGATACAGAGGAACGTCTTATTCGTGCTCTTCGCCCACTTTAGAATAATCATTGTGAGATACATTCATTGCAACGCCCCTTTTCTTAGGAATTATGTCACTATTTTATGGCTGCCTTGCTCTGATTCATCATTGCGTTACTCATCGTTGATTACGATTTCCTATAACAGTTCGATGGAAATATTCCTTTTTTGCTTCATAAGATTCAGTGAGCAAAAAGATCGGTGAAAAAGAATAAAGCTTAATGCATTCATGTAGAGACACCACAAGGTCTGAACAATATGTTTTAATCAACAGTGTCGACTAACACCTACCTGCAAATCGAAGTTGCGACTGGCTAGACTTCAACTTCACCTCATTTGCATTCTTCCAGAAAACCTCACTCGAGAATATGACACCACTAGTTTCTGTTTATTACATCAACAACGCAACACAAACTAGGCATTCTGAAAGAGAGCACATTTCGATAGAGATATACCCAAAGGGAGAGATAAGAGATAAGGCAACAGGTGGCTTGATAACTTCATATGAAGGAAAAACGAAATCTTGCTGGTCGAACTCAGTTAGCCATGCACTGAATTTGACTGCAGTTTTTTAGTCGCAAAATGAAGTAACGGAAATTACCCACGACTGGCCAATTTGCATTCCCAGCAATTAAGTCATCCCTGAGCTGTTCATCTTGTGTGTAAGGAAGGAGTACAGACCCCGTGGCCAACTGTATCTAGTCGTCTCAAACCTCCTCCTCTCTCCCTCTATCCTTGCCACCCCACACTCCACCACTCCCTTTTTCAACACACATTGATTCTGTGACAGTGATACTCAGCCTTGGCGAGAACGCTTTTATACGGTCTCTATTCCATTTTATATAATACAGAAGATAGTACTAATTAGAGAGTTCCTAGAACGACTGATTACTATAAATTTTGATTTCTGTTTTCGTCGCGGTTTTCAACATTAGCTTATAATGGAATTCCTCTTGTCTAAGTGGAATGTCGCATTGCACGAAATTATTGGTCCCTACCTCCTCTATACTGAAGCAATATTCAGACCATTTATATGCAATGTTTGGAAGGGTTACGCCAATAACGAGAGCGAAAAACATCTCATTTTATTTTGCAATATGCGTGTACAAAATAAACATCCGTCAAATGAGAGGAACGTTTGCCGAATAGTCACAAACGCGAATAGACACAAACGAGCGCCGTGTTATGTATACAAATAAAATAAACAAGAGATTGACTGCTCAATGCACTTTTTAGAAATGCTAATAACACGAAGAGTTTCAAATAGACGTGAACGTATTGCAGGTAAGCAGAAAAGAAGCAAAAAATGAAGATAATTCGTTCTTTAAAAGCACAACCTCATCCATTTTAGAGCTCTTCTTTCAACAAACAGCTCCCTCTCATTGATTCTTTTATTTCGATGTGCATTTCTCTTTCTCATTCTGTTCTTTACTTCGTTTTCTCTCAACGAACCATTTTTGCATCCGCTATTTCCACTTTTCTGCCCCTAAAAGAAGTTTCTGAGGACAAATAATACCTCTCACATATCGCTGCTTACACTCATTCTCCTTTTCGCTTCACTGCTGATCAAACACTCGCAGAAATATCGATCATTTATGATCGTTCCATGAAAGTTTCCATGAGGATACACAATGCAAATTATTGGAATTTGATGAAGAAACAGATGAAATCTTCAGCCAGAAAGAGCACTCTAAGATCGATGCTGCTACGCTTTTAAGCATCGATTTTTGAGCGATCACAGCTGATCTTAAGAAAATATTTTAGTGTCCGAAAACCAGCAAAGAACTTTCCTCAGCATGAATTAGGTTTCTGGGCTAAATAGGACAATTTAAGGAATCCAGTGACAATATGAAAAAATTTGGAGATGGAACAGATAAATAATATATAAGGTTCACAAAAAAACGTTTATTAAATGAGGGAAAATTCATGAGGAGAGAGGGAAGGATAAGAGAACTAAAATATGCTGATTAAATTGCAAAGAGCTGAATCTGATATTTGAAAGGATCGAGATTTGCTATCTCATATGAAAAACAAAATAGCACAGAGAGATGAAAAACTTATCGAAGTGCGGGGGAATGGAGGCGACGTTTGCTTGCGAGCAATAATAAATACAATTAAGCATTGCGCTATTTTGTAGTCGCTCTCCATTGTAAATAGCGCTGATTTTTCTCCATTGTTCACTCAAAATCTTTAATAGCACCATTAATGGTGGCTGCTTCGTTGTCGGCGAAATTTCCCGCACTTTATCGCATACTCGGGAATATTTGTCTTAAATTTGGGCCGGAAATGCACTTGCAATTCAACTTATCAAAGAACTGCAGTATACTTCAACGAATCATTGGCAAACTGCTCGCAATCGTTCACATAAATCATATAAGCTGACGCGGCGAAAGAGTGATTGGTGAAGTTGAGACTCACTCCCGTCATTCCCTCAGAGCAACAAAAAAAGTTTCCAACTTAACGCATTACTTCTTAAAATCCTTCTCCTTTTTACGTCAGAATTGCAGAAGATGTTTACGTTCCCAATAAGAAAAAGCGGATTCAGTGTGTCAGCCTTAAGGATTTCAATAATTCGGTACAGCGATGCTTGTTAATAAAGTCATTAATTAACACCAAATCTGATTCATCGTCCACCTCTTTACATTTGCCTAATCGTCTTATACCAGCAACTCATAAACTAAGTACGCCTCGTGATCACATCTTCCAGACGCTTGAATCCACAACGAACTCTCACCATCACTGAGTAGAAGCTTAATTTGGACTAGAATGAGAATGACCGGTAATGGAGGTGAAATCGATAAAGACTCGAAATAACGGCTTTAACTAAACATTGCGAAAGGTTTACTCAACCAAAACTGCCGAAACCTTCAACGCCACACTGCACGCGAACAATAAACAATGATAAGCAACCAAACCAAACTGGAAGCGTTTAATGAGTGCTAATGATTTTCAGATGCTTTTAGCGAATCGATTAGCCATGTCATTATGTTTGTTGGAATTATCTTTGTTGAATGCAATAAAGAATCACAGTAGGATGATAAGAGAAAGCAATCAAAGAAGTACATCGTTGGTGTTGCATATAAACAATATTGCAGCGAAAATGCAGTGAACGCTACCAACACGATATTGCTATACGGTCGAGACTATTTATTAGACCGTCAGTGATCACTCATCATCGCTTAATTTAACAAAATAGAGGCGCCGAATTAGTAGCTCGAGTGTTTACAAAGTGGCTTTGGAATGAAATGAATGAGGGAGAATTCACTTAATGACTACTGTCTAGAAGTTGAAGTGACAATAATACGCAACAAACAAATAAACTTTTAACGTTATAAACAAACGTCATCGCCGTCTACCAACTGGCCCACCCTTTATGGCAATCGCTAGGTACAGCAACAATATTCGTTGGATGACAGAAATTTCAGCTTCCGTTCTCAAGCTTTTCGACCGAAGTGAAGCATTCATCTTGCAAAAGATAGGCCAGCGATAATAAAAAGTATAATCTCTGTTACTCGGTCTGGACCACTCTCGAATTTTGCTCACAGAAGTTGTCATGCTGCAACACCACACGCTTTTGATTGATTAATGCTGAATAGCGAGTGCACTAACTTCGAACAGTAGAGTCATTTGTTGCGCTTCAAAATTGCAGCCATACATGGTTTTGACATTTGCAAGCAGCATTTAATGCAGTGGAGTATGAAATGTCGCCAGATGCGCAGCAGATCTCGAAGTTGAACCTACCCTATTGAACCAGCTGTTATGCCACCTGGTTGGGCTACAGCCAATGCCTATGTGCGAAAGAACCAAAAAAAGATTCATTTTTCGTCTTGAGCCGCTACCAGGCGCCATAACCGGTTTCCTTTCAGATGTTTGCAACAATTGACTCCGATCTGCCATCTTCTTTTGCGGCTGCTACTCGGTAATTTCAAGGGGCATTTCTCGAAGTCATTTAGTTTTGAAGCCTGGCCGGTAAAAGCGACGAACAACGATCGCTCGGACGACCTCTAGCTCAAGAAGGGGAACTAATCGCGAAAGCTGAGCTGCGAAAAATGACATCGACTGTACCTCCTCTTATCTTCCAGATAAAGTGATATTAATACAGAAATATTAACATTTTGGTGCTCGACAGCTTAGTGACTCTTTAAACATTTTCCCACTCATGAATATTTTCATGATGATAGAATTATATAAGTATTTCAAGTGATATTCCCATAATAACGAATGTTACGTTTGAGCTATCGGTAGCAACGCCAACAAACTCAAAATTATATAGAAATGATATCCTCTTCACTGAAAACTCGAAATATCATAATAGCGTTGCATATCGCGAATCGAATGCTCACTGGACAACGGCTGATAACAACAACAACATACCGGTAAAAAGAGAGCTTTGCATCCAGTGCTTCAATGAAAGCAAAAAAGGACATTTACTTCACTGATAACGACGCCTCCATTAGTAAGCACTATTGAATTCTCTTATCACTAAAGAAATCAAAATCGATGAGAGCCAATGAAGATTCCCCTCAAGAGAGAGTATCAAGAACGAATATATAATGACTAGAAACAATACGCCTTTGAATGTGAAAAACGTAGGGAACACTGTCTATGATTCTCGTAATGTAAGCGTCGAAGCTGTGACTCATTGAGCGATTAGTTCGCCCTTCCGGCACGATTCAGCAACGAATAGCAAATAAAAAAGTGCTGAGAAAATCAACAGCGGGCAGAACGTAACTAGGCATTTCGTGAAATCAACATATAAAGCATATGCTAACAGTCGTTCATTAAAGATTCAATTATAACCTGAAATGAAGATCATTTCAGAGCTCGTAGGTTTTAGAAAAGAATATTGCAGATAGTAAATAAATACTTTATTACTTGCAAAGATCAACATTAACTAGTGGCTGAAGGAACGGTTCCCGATTTGAGATGTCGCTAATGGTACCTTCAACTACTTACGTAATCGTTTCGTTGAGATTAAAGCGAGAACGAAATACTATAGGGTAAAAAATTTCTTCCACTTCTTTATACCACATAAGATTCGTTTGGTGTCCTCTGCTTAATGAGTCGACACCATCGTTTTGTGGTTGCTAGCATTGCGCCTTCATAACGACGAAGTTATAGGCCTTATTTGCTTATGTGAGTTTTTTTGTGACAATCCCACTGCTAATCTCAAACAACAACTGCGAGCGTCAACTATAACGCCATAGAAATTCGAATAATTTTGAAAGCACAACTGTTGTGCTCATCACAGAGAGATGAAGAGTGCCAATGGAAGGAATATGAACATAATGGAACAAGAGGGGGAAAATATCCGAACATTACGGTGCAAACGAGTAGTTTATCCGGTTCTCCTCAAATAAATCACTTCAAATAAATCACCATTCTTCGACGCATAAATTTCAAAAAATGCTAAGTCAGTAGAAAGCCTAGCGAAGAGGGTTCGCACGTCGTCTTCAATGGGTTAGCAGGGCTGCGCCGCTTCCAGTGGGCAAGCGGACGTCAGCGCTCTCTATGTGTGATGAACGGTCGACTCGACGGCCATACCGTGCGCTGTTATCTTGAGCATCTGGACACACCGCCTCCGAACGCCAACACATGCTTCTGCACACGTCTCCTGACGCTAGATCTCCGCCTAACATGGTGCCTCGAAAAGCGCGCTCTCACCAAGCAATATTGAGCAATGGCGATCGACTCCATGATGACGTTTTTCAAGCAGCAACGGAACATCAATGAAACGCTTGTGTTAACCCTTTCACTCAAGCACTTAGAAATACAAAGAAAAAAACGCTAATGCTTTCACCCAATAGATGGAACTCAGGAGCACCACCTACGTTGTACAATTTGAATTCTAAACACCCTAAAAATGTCGGTGCATTTCCGAGTGCGGAGTTCGCAAGAAAATGACAAAAATAAAAGCTTTCAATGAAAATTTCGATGGTCTGCTCAATGCCTTTGGGCAGTCAGTGCGATTGTGGCAGCATGAACATTTTTCAGGCACTCTCGCAAATAAGCGTGAACTACAATTCTCTTGGTGGTTCTGGTTGACGCTAGGAAATTACGGGTCACTGAAAATTACGAAAACAAGCAAAGGCGTAGCAGCTTCGCGTTTCCTTCCAGCTAACTCTCAGCATCACTTCACTGCAATTACGTATTTAATAACAAAGAATAGCCGATTTGTCACCCACAAAGACTACTTCATAGATACAAATTCACTTCTCTCATTGATTTCCGGGAGTTCAAAATGGTTGTCTAGGTCGTAATGTTCGACCGTGCAACACTGAACGTCGGCTGGCTGAATAATGAACGTTCCCATTGTCAGTTCCACATAGCCCTAGACGGTAAACTTCTTCAGCGGGCTCGTGTCAACATCATCTCATGGCAGAACGAGTCGTACTCACAAATACACCGCGCACAGACGTGTGTAGATGAACCCCAAACACACACTACAACCGCGCCCAGACACACACAACGAGATAAAACATGCAATTTGCCAACATATATTCTCGTCTAGAGATGTGTTTTCCCTCAATAAATGCATCAACATAAACGCCCTTTAAGACTGCCGGTGGAAAAAAGCGCTGCAAGAGGCAATAACTTCACGGACGACCTTCCCCACCTTCGAGCATTGGCTTGCGCAACGCACATTTCGTCGAAATCGCTCAATGCATCCAACTTTCCGCACTTCACGCCAACTATTTTCAACTTAGAGAGCTAAGGAACTCTTAACTTTCAGAGGGTGATAGCGCTTGGTGGAAGAACGCATCATGGTAGTTACAAATATATGAGAACTTTTCCGGAACCGCCAGCAGTGACCTGAGCTCTGCTCTACGCCACCGCCGGACTTCAGAGCTGTCAGGGCTGCTGTCACTAGCTTTGAAAAACAGGATACTTTGAGGATATACCACGCAGTAAGCGGCAGCAACCCAATAAATCAGAAGAAAAAAGATCCCAAAGTGCACGAGTTCGGCAGCGCTCAGATAAAATTGCGATGATTGATGTTTATTGCAAAGTTTAATTGCCAGGACTATCTTCGTATAAAATTTTTCGAGTTCCACAAAAATCTTCCACAAAAATTCAAAATTTGCGAGTTACATTTTATTAAACAATATTCTGCTTCTTCGAAGTATTCAGTGGCAGAGTGCCAAGGATTGCTCCCAATGGCCACGACAAGAAATTCACTGTGAGCACACAATGAGAACTCGAACAGCATCCGAAAGGATGCGACATCAGCGTAGGAAAATGGATTTCACGGCTTACGCGATGAAAAGAGACAAAATTCGAAAGAGCGACAAATGGAGTAGCATACAAGGACGGAAGATACGAATACTTTCACTGCAAAATATGCGCTCTCGTCCAAGAAAAAATTGCCATTTCAGGATGGCCGAAGTCAGTAAAGATATTTTGCACCGAATGTCTGCTAGCGCCTTTATGATCGATCAACAGAGGGAATTAGTGAGTGGAACAAACCTCAAATAAAGAAAAATGGCATTGTAAAGAAGCCGCTATCATCGGCAAATCTCTTTTATTACCATAGGCTGGCAGTGAAAGTTATAATTAGTTAAGAGTATACTTTTCGAGCACACTGCCCATGAAATGATTTCCTATTAATTGCAAAAATCTAAGATCTAGTGATCAGCTATTTCTGAGAAACAGGAACGTCGCGTCTCAGAGTGGCAGAAATGGAAAAAATTAATCTCGCTTCGGAACCACGCTGCGAGAAGAGAACCCAGTACCTTCGAAAGCACTACTACGCTTCAAACGCCACATTCCTCTATTTCCGCAAACGTTCCACAAAATCGCCTCATGAGAGCATCACATATTTCCTTAGGCTTCCATATATGCTGACATATCTGATAGTTTGAAGTTGTGAGGCGAAACTGGGGCGAACGATTTTTGTGGATAAACTTTTACTACCAATTTCATTTTTAATATTCGTCACTTAAAAATAACCGAAAATACCTGAGGCACTTTCATTCGCATCGATACCTGACATTGAATTTTCCGAGCCCGAACTTTAAAAACCCGCTTACATGTAAATTTTACCGAACACCTCAGCAAATGACTGGAAGCTTAAAATAGAGAAAATTTCGCTTCTCGACGGTTCGTATGCAGCATGAAAACAAATTTTCCGGTTCAGAATTCGTGCAATCTTTTCGTTTGCTGGCGTTTACTTTCATTTTCGCTTTCGCACTCATATTTCCACTCATCTTGTTATGTCCTCTCCGATATACTACAAGCCATTTTTTTAAGGTTACACATAAAAGCATCAACTGCACATAAACGCTAACAACCTGTGTTCGGGCACTTAGCAGAACCAAACAATTGGCCGTCTGACAAAGATCACTTCTTGACGTATAGAATCTACTACTGCGAGTAGTCATTTTAACATGATCATGACCTGTCCTTGAACGTATTAATGATGATGATGAGAACGATGCGCCCATATTACTCAGTACGAAAATTTCGTTAGACGCGGCTCAATATCTATTCTTATCGCAGAGGCTCTAACGAAGAGATGCTTCCGGCCGATCTTCGCATCACCTTCGGATGATTGATCAAGCTATTATGGAAATGAAAACCGCTGCAGATAGCAATTTGATGTCATAAACTGAGAAATGACAAAGTACTAGATGATTTAAACCCGTAAGCACCTAAATGGCACTCAAGTGACTCTCACACTGGCAATTCTGATCTGATCTCAACCGCTGCTATTTGTCAGTCTCGACGACTAGCAATTTAAATTTCTGTTAGTGATGAAACAGATGTTGCGTTATCTCCTGCACGGTTTATCGAATTCAGTCAGAGATGATGAATTCTCCCTAGTTGAATTCTTCTAAACGTTTACAAGAGATACGCCCATGTGAACGTTCAAAAACAGATAGTCATGCTAAATGTACACCGGCAGTGTTATCTGCACTGTGTATGCGCTAAGTGGGCTTTTCGGAGAGCAAGAGACATAAAAGAGATGAACGCATACGTGGCAACTTTATAGACAAAGGAAACAAAACTATCAGAAAATCACACCATTTTCAAATCAGCAGTAAGAGCTGCTCTAATCAACAGTAAGAGCTGTTTCCATTTCCATCCATCAAGATACTTGATGGATGAAAATGGAAACAAAAAACAAGTTTGTGGACACGATCGAAGAATGTTTTCTGGCATATTAGTGTTACACTTCGAAAGCGACTCGGCGAAGGCAAATATGGAGGTGTATGTTCGCCGAATGAGGAATTCTCAAAATCCTCACTGCAAACAAGGCGACATTCCAATCCGCTTTTGATTCGAACGAGCATAAAGAGAGAACCACCAATGAAGCAGATAAGTTCACTGAAGTTACTTCGATTCCGCATTACATTTAGTTTCCAGCAAATTTCGTGCCGATGAAATCAACTGTACATCGCTCGTTTCGCAAGAACAAATAAATGCTTTTAAAACGCTTAGCGACCATAATCCGAGCAATAAAAAGTAGAATGAGTGGATCTATGTGAGAAATGAAAGAAACTGTGCGAGAAATCTACCCAAATACACCGTGATGCGTTGTTGATCATACTTCGAGATTGTGGCTACCTAGAATTGCGCCAAATATAAAAGCAATAAGATTCCCGTAGAAAAGAAAGCGTACTCAATATCTTATATTAGACAGCTATACTGCATATCCAATTATTATCGTACCTCTTAGCTGATCAGTCCGACCGCAGGGCAACAGAGATATTTGAAGAGATTTTTGCAGAAAGGACACTTGTACCCGATACACTGTCAATGTTCTCGAACGAAAAATACCTCCGAAGTGAAGAAAAGAGTTCGTGCTCATTATAGCAGCATGAACTCGAGATGAGCATATGCCTCACAAAGAAGTTTCTTTGCTATTTCAAACAAAATTCCAAAATATTTCAGTAAAGTTCTCCGGATTTGCAAAAAAAAAGAATATTCTCCTCTAATCAAACACCTTATATAGTTGCTCCAAAATTTGAAAGTTTCAAATGAGCACTGCAATGATCAGAAAAAGAAATAGGTGCAGCAGCCGACAGAAGACACTGTGCAGTTACCGACGAGGACATTTTATTGAGTGGGTGCAGAAATTGGAACTAAAGATTGACTAGAAAGGCTCAGCGAAGTTGTGAACTGTGAACGCCCACAGCGAAATTCACTGTGGGGATTCAGAGTTGTGAACTTCCGACGCTTGTCGTGATTAGTGAGCAGTATACAGAGCCTTGCTAAAATGCGCTTACATGAGATGGAGGCACCCAGATAAGCAGAACTTGTATGTAGACGCGTAAGGAGGAAATGCAAAAGTGTGGGGGGAACGAAATGATGTGGGGAACGAAAAGTCGCTTTGAAACTGCGCAACTTTGTATTTCATTTTGCACCTCATCCCCTTCCGTTCCACTCCTCTTCCTCGCCCGATGACTTTCAGTTACACGGGTATCCACATCGCTGGAACTATTCGCAGGATGGGGAACAAAAAATTGTGGACTAATTGCACTGCTAAAACATTGGAGTTCATTTTATCAACTATCCAGGAAGCACCTTTCCCGAACATTAGGCTTCGTTGCATTGCATCCGTTTTTTAAACTAGTGAAATATTTTACACTTCTCAGAAATATGAAATAAAGAGTACACCTGTCGATAAATTCAGCGTCAACGAATCCCTTTTTACAACAGCTCGAATATATTCTATGCACATTTGCAGACAAATGTCATTCATACTACTCAAACAAAACTATCTTATTCGCTGTGTCTTAAGTGAAGCCGCTATGTCTAAGTTTTGCAGTAAAGAGTTCCAGGTGAGAAATTCGGAAGAAGCGACGGATCTTCACTCTCGAGGATACAGCTGAGCGCCTCTATGAAAGGAATCTGTTGATTCATTGTGATCTTTTGCTCAGCAGAAAGAAGCAATCGATTTACTCAACAAAGAGAGAAGGAAAGAATCTTTTTGATGACCGGACCGGTTTTCTGCGGTTTCGTAGAATCGCAAACAGCTGAGGCGTCGCACATTTTGCCGGATTACAATAAGAAAGATTATTTCACTCGATAAGCAAAAATTCGAGAAGTAGTGGAAGGCCTCGGAGGAGATGCTAGGCGAGTGGAACACTTGTCAACTGGGCTGCTCGGTGGCCGTCCGAAATTGATATCTTTCAAGACATCATCGTTATATGGTTTGGTGACAGGTTATAAATCTAAGGGAGCTACAGTTCCGTCCAAAATATGTAAAAATGTGTGGCAAAAAGCTCTAAGATTTTATGTCATCGACACAGTTTTCAACCATCTCTACCATAAATGCTTCCACCAGAATGGAGGACTAGACGTTTCCGCCACAGGCTATCTCCGCCACCGTCGGTTAGACTACAAGTCGCTTTTGTCCCGGTCACTTACGTAGAGGTGTGTTGCCAGCACTGAGAAGGCCGACTTACTATGAATCTTTGCAGGAATGTTAAAGTAGTGAATGACCTTCAGCTAAACGAAGATCTGAAAAGTTCTCTACAAGCAAAACGAATTTAGTTCAATCCGGATGAACACTCTTCATATCTCGGCTATGCAGGTGGGCGTGCGAGGCGAGCGCTGCTGCCGGTGGCAATATGTTCAACTAAAGGAGCGGCGGTGCAGGAAATGGTCTATGGTGAAAATGTATGGGCCGCTTTGAGCAACAGCAAAGACTCCAGCGATCTGGGCACACCCTTTACCCAGTTTAGCTGGCAATTTCCAAAAACACAAAGCGGACAATTCAGCAAATAATAAATATGATGCAAATGTGCGATTGCTGGTTCCGTTGAGTCACCGTGCCGCATTCGTATGCATGAAATGCATGCAGCTTTCAAGGAGACTATCAACAACATTCGCCTCTCTCCGATGAAGCATCGTTAGTGATTCAGTGCGCACTGCTCTACATTCACTCCTATTTTTCCAAAACGGCTCCATAAAAGGCGAATAAACTACGACGAATCGAGATGCCTTCTTCTGAGATTTTAAATTAAAGCAATCAGCAACGAATATGGAGACAAATATGTGAGAACTGAAGAGAAGGTCGTAACATAGCTTAGCGAGTCGTTCGAAATGAAGCTTTTCATTTGACGTGAATAAGTAAGCAGTAAGGAGGTTAAAGAAATTCTCAGCAATCAATCCATCTACAGTTTTAGGTGGAAAACTTTGCCATAAGTGCAATTCCTTTTTTCGCAACACCTCCGACAAATCAGCGCTCACTTTGATTGGATCACTCACAAAAAATCTCAAAATGGAAACCCACGTCATGTTTACGATCGGAATCAGCTCGCAAACGAACCATTCATGCGCTGTTAAACAACGCAGCAGTGCTCAGTATCAGGCAAGCAGCATTAACGAGAACGCAACGATCTTGATGACGAGCAAAAACCGAGCCATTCTACTTTGCACTGTTGTGCACAATTATCTCACATGATAAGCAGCCACACCATCGTTATTACAGAGAAAGTTTTCTCAATTATTTTGGGTGATTTTCATTTCTCATTTCTGGATGAATTCTAAGCTGCAAATTAGCTCCCTCCCACAGAGTTATCTTCGATTCGCTTTTCCCATTCTCGGAGATTTGATTTTCCTGCAATCAGTTCCTGTTCTATGAGACGTCGCACTGGACGGATCGAATTCATATCACCGTAGTAAAGGCAGATAGCAGACGTGACAAAACGTCAACATCACAAAACCTCCACCGATACAAATGCAGAAGGCGCTTTTCGAACTGAAATATCAAGTAGGTGCATCGCAGCAAGGCAACGCATCGATAACTGTTATAGAACCTATCGGATAGAAAATAAAAGAAGTAAGGACGAGTGCCTGGAAAGATCAGGACGCAATGTTAAAAGAAGGCATCGTTCGTTCGTGTATTCAGCTGGACTTTCAGCCTCAAAGAATGACACGCGGATCGACCAAAGGGACGAACTGAGTTTGCGAGATCATCCTAAGCGATAAACCATATCTAGCAAATTTGTTACGGTAGCCTCTGCACTTGCAGAGCTGAGAGCAAACAACACACTCGTTGCCATGCATGATGACATAGTCACAAGCGCATTGCGAAACGTTCATGAAAAGTGGGTGTGCGGAGCTAACCGCTGAATGCGCAAGCAGGAATGCCGTAGAACGCTGAAGCGGGGGTACGGGCAAGTTACGTTATTTTTTTTCCTGTGGACTAGCCAGCTGCATCAGCTGATAAGAAATCTTAAGATAGAGAAGTAAATCATCCACCATTTACCCCACCCCACTGGAAGAAGCGTTCTTCGCGGTCCAACCGATTATCAGATAAATAAACACCGCCTTCCCGGTGTTTCTTAAAGAGGAGTCAATCGTATGTGCATTCAGCAACCTCTTGAAAGTACCTCTTGAAACCACTTTTTTCTTTGAACTTGTTGTAGACTTAATGGATAGACGAACATATAGACAAACAGGCTATATAAGCTTCAAAAACAACACAGACAAAATCTCGATGAGACGTGCTTTCAAATGAAATTTGCTAAGCGACCAGGAGAAAAGGATGCCTTTCCATATTCACTACGGCATTTTTAGACAGTGGGATATAATCAACTGGTTTTCTACTGTGAGGTGATGAACCTACATAAGTCACCCAAACGCTCCACATTATCTAAGCTCTAAAGTGGATGATGAATATGTTCCACCTTCAAACATCAAGACGGCCATCGGCGGAAATCTTATGCCTGTGGGCGACGACTTCCCTATAGTGGCACAAATCTTACACTCGATAGCCGATGACTTCAACATTAGGCAGTTCTGTTTCTATGTCTAAAGGCGGATGTTGACTCACTCACTCCACAGCAAATGAGAAATGTCCACAGCAGTAAAACAAGACCAAGACTTGCAACCAGCTGAAGCTTTGGAACATAGGCAATGTTTCGGGGGTTTCCGTGCTTTGAGCTGACTGTTGCACTGAACACCGCCTTAACCAACCAACTGCTCTAGGAAACAAACGAACCCTCATTCGTAACAATCCTAGCAATGTCGCATTCACGACCCATCAAGTATCAAAAGTGCCCATCGGCAGCTTCCAACATACAGGCAAAACTTCACGTTCACTACTTTCATATGCTGCACTGATTCATGTGACACGCTAGTTAAACAACATGACGAATTGATAACTGTATCGCAAGGAGTGGCCAGTAGCATATGCACTGAATAACCCATGACTATGACGAATTGATAACTGTATCGCAAGGAGTGGCCAGTAGCATATGCACTGAATAAACCGTGACATACCGTTCAGAACTACTTATTTCTTTTTTACATCTTCTAGACTGACGCCACCATCGACGGAGAACTTCATGAACGTCACTTAGATCAAGGCCGTCGACTCGCACGAACACCTCCTAGCATGGTTAACCGTTCTTGTAATCGCATAAAACTGGAATTGATTTCCAAATTGTGGACATCTTCAATCAGAAACCTGTAAGGTCACTGATATACTCAATTACAACTCGAAAACAATAAAATGCAATAAATCTTGCAGAGTAGCGGTGAAACCTCAGCAAAGTTAGAAGAGGCTACTTAGAAACACCTCATCATTTCCGGGCGGTTTTTATGGGAGTTTCTTTTGATTCCCACAGGCGTTGAATGACCACTCTCACCTTTTCCTTCCCAATTCCTCCAACTGCAACTATGGAACGGGATATAAGGAGATTTGCCGGATGAAAGAACAGTCGACAAGATCCATGGAAGAGAAAGAAAGGCAAGCCCACAAGGACGACTCCGGTTCTTTAACTGCCAGAAAATTGGTTAAAAAGATGAAATTTGACTTTTATTTCGGAAAAAACCTCTATGCGATTTCAAAAATGATTCAGCACTTCGTCAGCACGTGAATATTTCAACAGCCGACAAACCCGCTTGGCGAAGGAAGTTAAACAAATATCCACTACGAACACATTCCAAGCAATATTTCATAAGCTCAACAATGATGTGGCAAATAATGAAATAATGTCCAATCGTTCAAATGTCTAATTTCGAACTTCTATAAGTAAAATTAATGCCCATTCAGTGCACTCGATATACGACTCGTTTAGATTCAGCCGATTATTCATAGAAAACCCACCCGAAATGAAACAATCAATTGCTCCAAACTTCCAACAAGACGGAATCCTTCATCCTCAAAAACTCAAATCCAACAGAAATGTACTCAAATTTACAAACAAGATAAAGAATGAACAAATGACCATGGAAAGCAAAATGCATGATGCTTAATGGAATTCCACACAAAGCGACCGATCTATCTATCAATTAAAAAGGAAAACTGCCTCCTCTACTGTACCTGTAATAACTGTAAGACCCCTCTCACAAGTAAATTCCCCGCTTCGCACTGTCTTTACTCGTGATCATTCTTCATATAGGGGAAATGAAGCAAAACGGCCCGAAATGAAGGAACCAAAACTGTCGCAGTTTTGTTTAAATGATGGATCACCTTCTATACCTTTATATATCTAAAATTTTACTTGAGATCCGAAGACAAGAAGATAACATGCAATGCCTAGAGAAATTATCGCGGATTTCTCACAAAAGTTCATCCGAATAATCGCTTCTGCTAAAATGTATCATTCTGAACACCAAATATAGGACTTAATTGAGAAAAAACTTCACTATGCTCGAATAGACCCATCAACATTTTTAGGAGCCCTCCTTTAACCAGCAGATTTTATTCTTACCTGAAATCCATCAAACGTCTCAGCTCCTTCAAACAGCACCACAGCATAACGAAAACCACACAATGTATTCAACGAAGCATCGATTACCGTGCTGTACTTAAAACAGATTCAATAATGCACTGCCGAAGAAAGAGATTTAGAACGATCAACACAGGAACGACACATAAAAAGCAGCTGCAGTCATTGACCGCGGGCGAAAGGAAACATCATGATCATACAATGACGACACCCATTCTGTGCCGTTCCAAATCCAAATTTACTACCCGCACTTTTACACTCGCGTTCACCTGAAATATCACTGTTTAGTTCAATCCAAAGCAATGTCCAATAAGCTGCGGTGATAATGGCATGGAACAGAACATTATCGGAAATATTCAAAGTAACGAACAGAATAAAGACACTGAGGAATAGAAAAAATAAAGACGCCTTCACTCGTTTTCTCGCTTGTGAAATGTATAAATTGCACCAGTGACAATTTAGGGGGGAAGGCTGTTAGACAGCACGACCCTACCACCGGGATCGCGCTATCTACCAGTCTGCACTCGTAAATTAACACTTTCCGATAAACCTTTGAGGTGAAAGAAAATAAAAACAGCAAACCATTTAGCGATATTAGCAAACCAGTCACGCAAACCACTATCTAAACAAACTAAAGAAGTATTTGCTGAACATGCTGGAAGGTGAACTGCAAAAATGGATCTGTGGAAGAATAAGACACTGAATGCACGAATCGAAAACGAGAAAGTAAAGTCATTAATTCATCAGCCTTTCCTTAAAACCCCACTGACCAGTGCAGGATCTATGCGAGCTTCACGAACCTCGTAGGCAGAAAAATTCATGCAATTTGCGTACAATTCACATGAAATCCCACCAATCATTATCAAGCTACAGGAAGACTGTGCGTAACTAAGCGCTGGATTCGCAAAATGTATCAAGACCATGCGTGGAAGCAGTATTTTATTATTCCACGTGACGAAAGCCCAATTTGGTTCTTCACGTCGAGGCAAGTTCCGCATGGAACCTTGACAAAAAGTATTTCGTTGCTGCATTGAGCAAAAAATAATCAGTATATACAGTTCTAGCTTGAAAAATCAACGTGACTATTCAGAGCACATGCAACGTTTGAAAATATTCCATTCATTTCAATCGCGTCGACATCCGTTACTTCAGGTTTAGCACGTCATCCCTTTAGTTCCACCACTTCCTCGCTCTTTTTTCACCTGTGCTTTCCAGTTAACTGGCCGCCTATAGGAAAAATTTCGCGTTGCTTCCCTCCCTTCACAGCCAAAGCTTCCAGAGCATTAACCTTCTGCTTTTCAATAGAGAGGAGGATTCACTGCATGTGGCTTATCCTAAAGCGCTCAAAATACGTTCCCAATTTTTTGTCTCCCTCGTTCATGAGCTAAACGATTTTCAATTTCCGGAACTTGTAACTGACTGCATAAAATTATGGAAGGTTGACTCACAGATGACTGGAGAATGTTTTTGTCCAGGATCAAAAAACGGATCAATGTAAAGTATCTGAGTGTTGAGAACAAGCGAACTTCTTCTAAACGAATGAAGACGATTCACTTATGTAAAAAAATAAAATCGAATAAACAGATGAGGTATTGTACGTACCGGAGGAGGAATGGGAGGTAACGAAGAGTGATGCGCTAAAGCATTAAATCCCACACCAACATCAACGAATACACCGAACTGCGCATGATTTGTGACGACGCCATTTAGAACTTGGCCCAAATGTAAGGAACTCATCTCGCACACATCTGTCTGCAATTCCCGCTTGAAGATTGCAGCTGTGGCAGACCGAACTCAACACGAAATCGGAAACTACCAATGATGCAAATCGGTTTCATATTATAAGGAAAACTATACCCAGGACAGCACAAATTGCGAAAGAAAAAACAAAATATGCAATACATAGGGACTTACAAGAACCCTAATATGAAAGTCAAATCCTTTTTCATCTCATCGTAACAAGTGTGTCGCACCAACCTCCCGAAAGACAAAATATTGCCAACCAAGTATTTTCCTATACGTCAGCACTTCTAATTCTTGGATGCAGTTGGAAACGAAGACCGTAAATTAAGAGGCGACAAGGCAGTGGAGGGGAAGCACCGCCATGACACGCTGTAAGGATTGCTCGAATTAACTGCTCAATACTATTATTGTCGAGCTCCATCATAAACAGATCTGATTCATCTATGAACAGAATGAGCCGATAACTTGAAGCAACAATAAAACTCAGATGGGCGAAATAAGTGGAACAGCAAACAACTTTAAATAAGACCCACTAGAAGCTGCGGTGGATTGCAGGTAAGAACAGGTCTCGTAAGCAGCTCCCAGACAAGAATCCACTCTGTCCCTCGCGTCCTAATTTCCTTTTCCACTGATAGCAACTTCCTTTCAGCGACTTCCGTGCCAATTTCGGATAATTCACATCCCGCTAACGACAACATCCTGCAGTTTGCTGCATAATGCTGAAACATCTTCGAAAAAGCGTTGCTCAGCGTCCCGACCAACTTAATGAACCGCAATTGCTAGCAAGAGTCGGATAAATTTGCGGCAATAAGCTTCGAAACTGGTGCTGGATTGAAGATATAGAAAACTCGAAATGAAAGAAAAAGAATCCCAGCAACGTTACAGATTTCTCAAGAAATATAGGCTACAAATCCATGACCAGAACCATAAGCATTAAGAAGTAATTAATGACACTTTTTCGAAAATGGTCAGCAATTCCCAGCCACTTTCTCATTCTGATCTACTCCATTCTCCTGTTGGTGGCAACCTGTGAAGCAAAACTGCTAGGACACCCACACATCCTTCACTTTCTTTTCTTAAGTGCAATGCTCTCTACGTATGCGGAGTGCGGAAAGAAAATGACATATGAAACAAAGGATTATCCAAGCGATTACGTTACAGCGACCAGAAGTCTTTTTAAAAGTATTTACTGAAGAAAATGGCCACTTGAGACTAACGACACGAGATGCGACCACATTAAAATCAACCTTCATCTACAACAGCCCGAGAGATGACACAACTCACTGCCTCGCAACAGAATAACTCTCGGGATGGACAGGTGTTGAATCGAGAGCATTCCTCTCGAAGCTCAACGCCACCTTTCGTTTCTTCTTGACTGGCTCATTAGTAGATGAGACGTCGTCATAGACAAAAAGGAATCCTGCACACTGCTCGAAACTTTTTGGCCCAATACCGCTGATTTGCTGCAACAACTTTCTGTAACAATGAGATTTCCTGTATGAGCTTCCGCTACTTCAGATCATATAAAAAAATGTGTATGCGAACAACTATCGGGGTTCTGAAAGCAATTACCAGAAATAAAACTACGAAAATCAACCATGATCCTCATCTAACCATATGGTTCGAAAACATGGAGGTGAAAATTAAAGATAAGAGAAAGAGGATTAAACGCTCTCGATGGAGAGGGCAACTAGTGAAGCGGTAGAAGTGAAAACACGGCAACGGAACTACGGCAATAATGAGCGACTATTTCGCAGTAACGGAAGCCAAACCAATCGACATGATTAATCACTTGGTAGAATTTTCTCCTCAGCGCGATTTTTCCAGCGATTAATAACAAACAACCATCCGCACTATGCTCTCCTCAGCGATTTGCGCATCACAAAGACTTCCGTGTCAACAGGAATAAGCAAATGTACACTGCGACTACTCATCTTGGTTTGCAACAAAGTCCAATCTACTCTTGAGCCCTACAGATAAAATGTTCGACGCGATTACATCGCATTTCAACACCTGAGAGAAGTATCAAGTGGAAAAATCACTTTCACAAACGACAATCCGAATATGCAACAGACTGATGTTGCTATGCGAGGAGAGGAGAACATTCTCCCGACCACTTCTATCTTGCAGTCATTATTCACTTCCGTCCTCCAGCCGAGGGGAATGGATAACGGATGAGCTCATGACCCATCCTAGACCGCTTAAGCTCTGTTCTTCATTCTAGTCTGAGTTGTTGGGTTTGAGACGGTGACTCACTTTGCACAACACTGACAAAAACACACAGCGATTTAGGTGACTCCAGTCACATTTTCCATGTAGCAGAGCAAGACTACAATATTTCGGTGAACATGCAAAGAAGCACATCCTACCTTAAGCACCTCTCTATTGTTGATTCGTCCATTTTCTTGACGATATTTTAATATACCTGCCGCGGTCTTTTTATTGAGTCCAGAAACCTTTCTGCAAATAAACGTTTACTTAATGAGGAAATGTCGACAAGATGTCAAAAGAAAGGTGCGATATGGTTTCTATGGCTCTATTTTGGCACCTCAGAAGCTGAGAAAATAGCCAAGTGTTCGAATAATTTAAGCATGACTTTATGGCTCCTTTAGTCCTCAGAGTGAATAAAAATATCGATGACAGTGCCTTAATGGAGGCAAATTTCACGCGCACCAACTTTGTCGAAGCGGTCTACGATGTTGTTAACGGTGAAGTCACTTATAAGCCAGTAATGGTGCACGATGCTCGCCAAATGACCCGCTCTGCCATTGCAAATGAATGACAGGATTTTTTCGAAAGTCACTGCCAAAAGCTTTCCTTTAAAAATGAAGTAGAATGGCGCAGAAATGCAAAAATCTTGAACATGTAAACAAGATTTCGCTATGCTGACTGATCCTCTCTTCATCTAAGTGTTCCACACATGATTTTTATCGTGATCGGATCGATGCGATACTATGGAAATATCCGACTACAAACGCTTTCAGAGCTGAGGAACTGACATGGAGGATGCCACGATGTGCAATGAAGACAACAACTTGTAGATATAATAAGAGCAGATTCGCTCACTTTAAACCATTTAAAGAACAAAGGTGATCTGCAAAATGTATCGCATATTTAGGCAAACGGAATCAAAAAAAGGGTTGAGTATCATAATATGATGAGATCACACACTTCAAAAGCCGCAGATATAGCTTCTGTGGCTTGTAGCCACAACATATGAAAAGATCGAATAATGAAAAAGTGTTAACAGCAAAACACTGGAAAATAACTGCTAAAATTATTACTGCAAAAGCTGAAGAGACGCCACGTTGACATCAACGCCAACACTGCTCACACATTCGCGTACAACAACATCCAGCATTTCATCAAGACGCTTCTCATTCAAAGAGTGCTGAAAGCAGTATTTTATGTCCTGAAGCACCTAAAAACACTGCGCCAGAAAATGAGTGAGAAGCACTATCTAATAGACCAATGGAAATAAATCAAGGGTTCAATCACCACGTTCACCGAAGATGATATCCGAAAATCACAAAGAGCGGATAAAATGCTGAACACCCTTAAGTCATTTAATAAAGTCTAGCGGCAACCATGAAAGCGAGTAAATACGACTGTGGTGCACAACGGCAACGCTTAGCTATATTCGCAAGGATGCCTAGTAAGGAATAGAAATGGCGACCCAGCTACACTTAACTTTCCCGGAAGTGCGAGCGTATGAACCGCATCCTAAGCGTTGTTATCCCAAGAACTATGAATCAAAGAGTCGTTTCTGCAGTTTCCCGATGCAGCTACATCCCATTCACTGCATCTCAACGGAGGGATTTCACGCACTTCCCGGATAACATTTTGAGAGGACTCGGAATGATGATCGATTTATGTGTTCGATAACACAATCCTTTCAATATTCACACCAATCGCACATATTGTGAACATGACTTTAAACAAAGAAGTTTTATGTGGCAAAATGCTCATCTTGGTGTATTAATTATGAAATATTTAGCCGCCAGAAAATTCTACGCATGAAATACCATCGGACGCACGTAAAGTTAACTCGGTTCACGAAAATAATTACAAATAAAATGAAGCTCATCTTAATTCAAGTTCACCTGCGAAAATAACTCGTTTACCAAGTATCTGAAAGTACCATTACTGCAAACAAAATCACTTCTCAAACACTTATACCAGTCTATTCTCATTTATTAGGTTATCTGAGTACGAGTAAGAACCACATACAAAACGTGCTGCAAGTTCATTTTCCAATGCTTTTTCCTGCAGCACACACGGGTACAGAAAAGTGCCACCTGTACAGATCATGCAGAGGTTAAATAAATTTGCGATACGCTATAAATAACATTTTTCCTTAAGAGGTTATACGGCTTGCCGTAAACGTCAAAGCCAATTTAGAATGCGAGGTTTCAATGCAGCTCCGCTTTAAATAAGTAAATAGTATGATGAAAAGAATGATTCACCACAGCACGTACCTGGTAGCTTCCCACCCCAAGATGTTTCGGTGCGATCTTCACATACTCGGATATTGGATCTATTACACGTCTTGCTAGCGACACTGCAACAACAAACAACCTCCATGAGAAACAAAAAACAAGGCGTCATAGAAATCTTCATGGCATGCTTCTCCGCAGTTCACTGTACTGCAGCAACTGATCCAATTCTTTCATAACGATAAAAAGCTAGAAATCAGGCATCCACCTTTCGCGCTGAAAATGAAAGACCAGTAAAATCGCTAACGAGTGTCAAATTAGACACTAAAAAATGGTTTCGGATGGCAACTTGGATAGTTCGCTACCTTTAAAAAAAAATTAACTTTGCGATATCTTCACAAAACAGATCTAAAAATATTAACAAGGTTGAACAAGCGGTCGGCTTACTCAAATTTTCTGAATATAGACCGACGCATAGGATGGTAATGATATGGATATTTGAAGAAGTGATGAGAGGAAAATATAATAAATCTGCAGACTTTGAAATCTTAAAAGATTCGACTCCTAAACGGGTTCTCAAAAACGCTTCTGGAGAAGAAGATGAGGAACTCGTAAATCCTTCCATCACATAATTTTCTGCTTCATGCCACATCCTGTAGCTTCTATCAGCCTCTTAGCATGTTCTCTACATGTGCGACGATGTAACAGACGAACCGGCACTTCTGATATTGATATCCAAATCGGGAAGCTCGGCTGCTGCCAATTCCGTCGCACTATAAATTGATGCGCCGCATTCCGATATAACGCTGCAATTAATCTAAACACATTTAGGAGCTTAAAGCCGTCTCTATAAGAAGAAACCAAGCAAAATCGAGCACATATAACCTGTGCACCGCATAAAACAGAAAGAGCTGTAATAAACAAAAATGTAATGTTAGCAGGAAAACGGGAGACACAGCAATCGACGCACAAAACTGAACTCATCACGAATAAAATTCACATAAAACAAAGAGCCATTACAACGTTCTATTAGAGAAACTGATACACAGCACAAAATTAGGAACAATGGAGTAGCTATTTTTAAAACGCCTCTGCGAAAATACTACAGTATGGGACGAGCCAATCCTACAATAACATCTATTTTCTTCTATAATATTTCGAAATGACCTCAATTGAGTACATTAAAAGTGAAAAAGCACGTGCAACATTTCCAAGAAACGCAGTAATTCCGCGAACATTCTATGAAGGGAGCAAAATCAACGCTGCAGTAGCAAAAGTTCTTGTTGGAAGAACATCGGACAATTGGCAGCGCTCCAAACTGAAGCATTCCGCCCTGGTATTCCAAGATTATATTAGCAAACATACCTTCGATCTGTACAATCTTTCTCACAGCACTTTCTACACTACAGGTTGACGGTTGGCAAAAGGTTACCGGAAACTCGGATCAAGACCAATAAACAACGAACCAAAAGCTTGCCGATACGGGTGAGAAAGCGTTGCGTTTTATGAGGGAGGCTACTGCACACTGTACCATCCGACTCGCAGTGCCATTGCCCACCGCAATGATCAATTTCGACGAACGACACTTTGAAGCCATTTGCAGCAACACACCTTCGGCACGTGAATCCATCTCCCAATGCTCTTTACTTCGTTGTACCAAATAGAATACACCAGTCTCCACCACCTCACCTGAATATGCGCTTTTTACATATCTTTGCATGAAAACAAAGGCGCAGTGCTCTATGTCTATCAAACAGCAATATTTGAAGCTTTGCTTGATCGCATCAAATATTATCAGTTATGATGTTGAGCAACCAAGCAAATGGGCAATATTTACATAGGTGAAATGAGAGAAGCGGCGGATGTTTTACGTACAAGAAATGCAGTTTTACGTCTCCCAAGGCAGCATATGATCGCACACAGTCTGCTTTTCCATGATGATGCCTAGCACTACTTTCTCTGATTGTCATCGCTAAGTAAATAATCAGATCGAGAGCGCACATAAACAGCGGGGGAAGGAAAGGGTCGACCCGAAATAGCCATGAGAAAGAATCGTAAAGGCGTCGGATAGTTAGCTATGTTCCGAGCATTCCTGTCCTACAATTGCCATCCTCCCGACAATTCTCACTGAAATGAATATCTTCAAAGCAATAAAAATACTCCCAATTTTAGGAAATTTCATTGCAGTGGTGCAATTCTAAGAGCTTCAGCTTCCGTCAACATCAGTTCCCACGATTTCGTTGAGATCTGAGCCGTTTGCATAACGTTGAAGATAGCTTTCCCGATGTGAGGGATTTATAATAAATTGGGAGAAAGCGCAATGATTCAGTATCGACAGACAATACGACTCTATGGTAAATTCCTAAAACAGAATGCACAACACAACGCTAAAATAATGCTCCACAGACGGCAATGACAGCAATACCGTGTTTAACCACCATGAAACTTTCAAGGAATAAACGACGATTCAGCAAAGATTTTCGATAAAAACTGAAGCAGTCAAGTATGACTAGTTGCGGTTATCACTGTCATAGCGAAACTGGCACACTTAGAAACAATCGGCCACCTCGTTGTTGCCGATATTAAGCACTTATACGTCGTCCCAATTCTATAAACTATCAACACAATCAACATGTATCGAGAACATTGGGAGAGTTCAATGTTCAAAAAAGCAAGAAGCGCCAACTGTGGAGGTCTAGAATGGAGCATTTAATGCTGACAACTTTGTGCGTATTCTGAGATACCCGCCGACGCCGGTCACCACCTTCTGGAAGGTGATGTCACTTTCCGCTCAGACGAAAAGGAATCCAATTGCTTGACGCCTGTTGCCCTCTGCAAATCTCCAGCCAAAACGTTTCGTTCCGCCGAGTTACTGTAGAAATTAAACGATTTGCAGATGTTGGACACACTCAAGTACAGGTAATTTTCAGGCAAGACGACTACGCTGGACCAAAGTGCGAACGGATAATGCCACAAAGTAGATTATTTCGAAAAATTCAAATACCATCGCTTCTGAAACCTCTAAGTCAAAAATAAACCACAGATAAGCAAAAAAGGGAGATTCTAATGTGCTGACTCCGAGGCCCATAAAGTTTTTTTGTAAGAAAAAACTGTGAAATTACATAAAAATAGTCAACCACTGGCATCGACGAGGGCGCATTTGCAACCATTGGAATAGCCTGGATCAATAGCCAGCACTGGATGCCCCTTTAATGGCGCCGTTAGCAGTAACTCACGCACGTTCTTCGCGAAACAGTCAATTGCCGAACGCTCCGCTTTGTCCAGAAGACGGCGCCTGAACGTCCTACCTTTAATGACCGACAGTGGTGGATCAGAAAAAATGAATTAATTTTTCATACCCGCGAAAATGGCAAGTTTCACAGGCTTAAAGTCCCTTGCAAGTACACGCTGTTGAACGCTAAAAAGCTATGATACATCGAAACGAAGGATTTTTGCAACTGATCGTTACAGTGATGAATGCAGCAAGAATAGTGGAAACAATGGATGCTGATATTTTGGAAATCCTTACGGTATGACGACAGCTCGCACAACATCGCTAGATCCTCCAGACAAAATGAGGAACATTCAGTGACGGCGCGGATAAAGAATGAAAAGATTCAAGCGCAAAATGACCAGTTAAGCAGCAAATGATTATATACCACACCTGACACTTCGCTCAATCGTTGGTATGAGAAATCGTTTGGTGGAATCACGAACGGCGTTCTTCAGGAATTCCAAATGTGCATCATGAAGGCGCAACTTTTTAGCTGGATGATACTGACCGATCCTATCATCGACTCGTACCTTCCAGTTTATGATTCCCTTCGATGATGCTCGTTCTAGCGCCAAAACCTACAAGACAAACTGAAATTACACCACAAAACCTCAGAAAAACTTCCCAAATGTCAAACATCTATAATAAAATCTCAACTGAGTCTCCGCCAGGGTTCATCTTAAAAATTCAGGTATTTCGGCAAGCTAAAAGTAAATAATTCTAAAGATAAACGATCAATAACTTGCCACCCTCATGTGGACACATCTCGAGACTTCGTTTTGTAAAGAAATTATAAGACGAATGTATTAAAACTAGTGCGTGCGATACCATCCAGAGTGAACACAACGAATAGGACGCCAAATTTTGCAGGCCATTCAGCAGTCATGGCAGGACCATCAGCTCATCATGTTCTTAACTTGTATGACATGACGCAAATTTGTACCTACCATAAAGTGGGATTTAGAGATTTATCCAAGGCAAAATTTCACACACAAGACACATCGTCGAGTCCCTCAGCGAAGAGGTCAAATTGCTTAAGCTTAGAGAAAGTCAAACATTAGAAAGACATTTTTTCTCCCATCGCGGCACTACTGGATTTGGAACCAATCAGTATAAGATCAAATATTTTAGTAAATCTTTAGGTTGCTCGCGACCGTGGTAACCTTAGTGATGTTTTTGCAAAAGCAAAACACAGCTTCATTCTTTACCTCATATCACTCCCAGAAAATGGCACATTCACACCCACCCTATAGTCCTTCCTCCAAGAAAATCATCGCCCTCCACGGAAATGTGATGATATAGGACAAATTCTAGGAAGCTACCTGGAAAGGCTGCACAAAACGTGCATCTTTATCGAATGAAGTGTACAATTTGAAATGCTCCAACAGAGGAAAATCTTTATCATCCTTCTTCAGAGATTTGGCTTTCTTCGACAACGATGAGACGACACTCACTTTAATGCCCAAATAGTTCTTCAGTTCGCTCCTGAAGATGATTTATGCTCCAGTTAGGCAATATGCGGTATACTGTCAGCCATCCTTCATTTAAATAAATTAGATCGTCGCATGCTAATGACATCGGATGACGTTGACTTGGACTCCGAACACTGGAGGAATTATGAATGGTCTAGTTAACAAAGATTACATATCTCACTGCATAACTCGATCCTGCTAAGTTCCCTCCGAACATTCCTGATTGTATACTTTAAACCTTAAGGAGCGCATGCAGGGATTTAACAGAACAACTTTTAAATTAAAGAGGAGTTTGCAGTCCTTCAGAATAAACCCCTTTTGAACTAGGTAAAACTAACGTTCAGTATCGAAGGTCAATATGCCACGGTTTGGCCAATTGGTTCAGCGCATCACTTGAGAACGCTTACAGCAAAGCAAAGGCAATAAAAGCACGGATAGATATAAAAGGTTCAAATAAGAACTCCACTTGGCGAACTGCAAATTTTGCAACATCTCCCACGATGAATCAAAGAAGAATAAACCATCAACTCTATAACTGCGAGGAGTGAAAATGATTGAAGAGGAGTGGAAATCGAGGAGCATGATCACGGATGGTAAGATTTTCGAAAAAGGAAAAAAGTTATGAATGACCATCGAACAAACCAATAAAAACGAACATTTTTTGAATGAGGATTTGTGTCTCTTGCATTTTGTGGACATCGTCGGAAAGGTAATGCAACATCGCCGTCTCCACTTTCGCCACCGAATTCATTTCTTCTAAAACACTGGCTTTTATGTGCTCAAATTAGAGCATCTCTCTGTTCACGGCGATTAGTAAAGTAAAAAAGACATGGAACGTCCTATCATCAACCCAAGCAGCCCTCTGTGCTCAAACTGAAAAAGTGAGGGAAACGTTAAAACGAGCTTAAAATGAGGAAATCATTTGAACATAAGGACATGAATGCGCAGTTTTTGGAAATGATTAAGTGATCTGCTGCCTCTTTATACATTATATCTGACGCCCAATGCTTTGCAAAAAAGGACCTTAAGTGTTTACGTTAAACCACGTTTCCCTCGAATTTTGCTATGTTAGCAAGGGTGTGAGTAGGCTCACTTTGTAGAGGTGGTAAGAATGGTCGCTGTGTACCGTTTGACTATGAAAAGTCACTTGAAAGAGGCACCACTGAAAACCCAAAGTAGAATATTACCTTCAGCGCACCTGACATACTGCCGTAAGTCGACCTTCTCGCCGTCGTATAGTCTTCGACATATCACGTCCACACCGAGCTCACTGAATATAAAATGCTATGGCAAAGTAAACATAACTTTTTTGAACTGAACAGTCACAAGCCACTCCATCCTCAGCTACTTGCATCAAGTCTGAGATAACCATCATATGGTTTTATTCTTACTCCCTATTCGATACTCTTTATCCGCAAGTGGAACAATACTCTAGTAGAAGATAAGGATCATTGGGAACAAAGAATAAAAAGATCTATTACGATAAACGTAGTCTTCATCCTCTGACAACGGCAACGTGATCCGTTTGTGGTCGGATGGAAGATGCTGAACGTGCAAACGCAATGATTATTTTCAGAAGTGGCTTTGTGAAAGTCACTCAACAGAAGTTCCATGTCGTCATTGAATGAAGATTTCAAAGCAGAAGGCAACTTGAGAAGTGTGTTTGAGAACCTCGCACATTAAGCACTTTTACATTCCTCTCGCTTGACCGACTACTAACATTTTAGGAAAAAAGTGGCAAAGATTCAGCCCATACCACCCGCATGAAGCCACCGATTAAATGCAAAGAAAAAGTATGAAAACTTTGTGGCGGCTTGAACACCTTACAGCTCATGTCAACTCGACGCTTCAACATGAATGCTGGCAGGGAATAATCTATGGAGGGCGTTATAAACGACAAACTCCACAGATCCACCTTCAGTCACATCCGAATTGAAAAAGTGACATCCACAGACACAACAATGTGAAAACTTACGCTGATTTGCAAGAGCATAAGAAAGGAGATCTACAAAAAGCACAACTCAAAATCGACCCATTGAGAAAGCATACAGACAAATTTTACGGGGACATACAAGGTGGACTTCAGGAATACTTTCTGTTGGCGACAAGTCAGATGCGCCTTAACACTCCAGCAGCAAGACGCTTGATCAACATCTGATGTCGGTTTTCGTGCAATCACACCGTTCAAACGCTTGCTTCAATCTTCATGAAATGTACTTTTAATACCTCTGCTTTCACTTTTCAAAACAAGCTGCGCCTGTTCGAATTCTAACTCATTTCCTTCTCCGTCTTGGAAATAAATAAATAAAGTGCTGAACTGAAAAATGATCTATCCAACGATCACATAACAGCTTGCAAGTTGAACTATTAACAAGATAGACACGGAAACTTACGATGCCCTAGAGGCAAGGGTTCCTTTCTTAGTCTTTTTGAATGGCTCGAAGAGAACGTCGAGTTCGTTGGCATCCATTGTCGTCGATAGAGCGTGCTTAAGATTTGTCTTCTGATGCGCATCCTCCACCTCACCTTCCACCCGTTTCAATAACTTTTCTGCCTTCGCCTTCACCGCTCTTAAATATCGAATCGCTTCGTATCAACGAAATGAAGAAGAAATAAAACGTCTGAATGCATATTCTGAAAGTTCTGAGGCGAACTATTGTGTGCAGCTCTTTGCAAGCTGCGCGTAACGGAGCGCGTTTCAACCGTATGCGAATTATCTGTTACTGTTTAAGAAAGTGATGCATTCACGCAGTGTAAACTGCGCTCAGATGCAATAACTGAATTTTCATATCGTTCTAATCACAACTTCGTTTGGAATACTACTGCCAAATGAACTCTCATGGGAATGATTTAATGGGCACGAGACTGAGAGTTGTCGGCAATTTTGATTCCAACAGGGACGATGAACTGGAGTGTGATGTGCACTTCGAGGAGAATAAGATTAACACTCCTCCCGCTTCCTTCTAGACTCTGCAAAGAAAAAAAAACAGAACTAGTGAGCAGTAAACCGACAGATGGCACACAAGCAGCAATTTCAAGCCTAACTGCAAACAGCTCCGTCGTAAGGAAGAAATAAGCAGCCAGCATCGATTCGTACGAACGCTCACCCAGGGCACTGAAGCCGTGTGAACGCCTCGCACTCAAATACTGCAACGAAAAGCCCGACCGTGAAGGAAATCTCGGGGACTTGATTACTTGCTTTACATGGGAGTTACAAAACAGCCGCTCGGTCGAGAAAATGGAGAAAGGAACATGACGTATCGCCACTACCGCTTCGAAACACGGATGGTTACATACGAATTTGGAAATACAGTGCACCACCTCTATTTGATGATCAACATCATAGGCAGACGGAATGCGTAAGTACTCCGCAACGCGAAAAAATGGAAAATCTTCAGTTCAGTTTACCTCCTACACAGTGCTTCTTTTTAGTAGGTCTATTCTTGAAAAGTCTTCTAAGCGTTTCTAATCTTCTTTTGGAGGTCGTCATACCCTTTGGACAAATCAGCAAGACTGTTTTACTGAATACTTAAATGCTATGGAAAAGAATTTTTTCAGCCGCGAACTTTTTGGATCATCATTTTTCATTTCAAAACTCACCTATATCAATAAAACAATTTTACTTTGTCAAACGGCGCTAATGAGAATAGTGATTGTAACTCAAAGAGCCGAAACATCACCATGAACAAAGCTACCTGATGCGGGTCATTCCATGCATCTTACAACGTTAGATATATATACATCTTTTGTGCAGACTTTTCGGTGGTTTGTGTCCAAATTACTATGAGATATCTGGAAAACCGCGTCCGCCGTAGACACAGGTTTTTTGGAATTTGTACTCCCTTCACATTACTACCTCCTCAGAGAATCACATAAATAGTCCCCTAGTGATCAGTGATCGTATGGTCCTATAGAATGGGTAATGTGACATACTTGGCAGTATTGAATGCATCGAGTGCATGTCTGAGATCATCAGGACTTGCATTACCAGTAAGATGTCTTCTGTATCGCGCAATGAAAGCCACCTCATTGCCATCTTCGAAGAGTGCAACCAAATTACGTGAGATATCAAGTTCGATTCCCAACTGAAGAGTTTCATAATTAAGCAAAGCACGAGTAGATCTCTCAAATGACTCTACAAGATATGCTTCCAATTGGCTGTAGGCAGGAAATGGCAACGAGGATAACGAACATATTTCAGCACAAGACCAACTTTGCAGAGAAGTTTGGAAGCCAAAGAGAAGGAAAAAACAACACATCAGATAGCGGCAACAAAATCATGCTCCACCAATGCACCCGGATGCATAATTAAATGCAAAATTTACGAATTTAACTAACGCTTTCATCACATTCAAAGTCATCCATGGCCTTCTCGTTAGCGAAATCATAAGGCAGTCACTGAATGCACAAGAATTTTCCTTTAAAATGCTCAGCAGTATAGCCGTTAACGGCACCACTAAAAAGGTTAAGCTCCTATCAGAGGGCACACTGGATGTGGTGAATATTCGGCCATGAAAAAAGTGCCCGCACATAGTGAAGGAAGTTCTCGCTACATCGTCACAAAGCTGTGCTTCGCTTCTTAAAATTCTTTCATTTCCATGATCATTTGACGTGTTAAATGCGTTCCTCGACACAATATTCTTTACAATAATCACGTCATGTACAGACGCTGAGACGATCTGTTGCGGTGCTCTCATATACGAATATTAATCTATCGCAAACAACTACTCATCATTATCGGTGCTGATGCTTTCAATAAGGCAGCGATCTAATCTATGGAAATTCACTGCCTTTCAACGATAATCACAAGCTCATGAATTCAGCTGCGAAGAAAGAGCAGGTAGATTCAATACAACAGCCAACTTTTCTTGTGTTCTTGAGTCGAGTTGAGTGGAATGAGAGCAGTCTCAAAAAAATGCAGAGAAAAATATGAAAAATAACTGCCCATGGAAGTCATTAAGTGATATCCATCCATCTAGCGAGGTTACTGCTCCACAGCTTAGTACAATAGTGCTCATTTTAGTCGCGCGCAGACCGATCAAGCAGCTTCATGGTTCGCTATTTTTATTACACTCTTTTTCTGATAAGTCTTTCAATTGCACTGTCATGTGCCTGGTCTCTTATTGGGCGAATATATATGTTTCTATGAGAAGCAGCAATCTGTGGAGAAAGAATGCATTATGCTTTACCTCCTCCTCCCCTCATATCTCAGCTGGAATATATAAAAAACCTCCATCTTTTGCGCTTATCAACTGAAGCGACGATAAATTTAGCTCGATAAATTGCGCGCAGATCTGAAATAGGCGGGACGAAGCAGAAGTAGGCAAAGAGATTTGGCATCAGTAGACTGCTAACGTCGTCCCCTTAGAGAAAAGTAAAGATTTTTCCCGAGCACTTTCTTCCTACTTCTCCCACCCCCTTCCCACAACGTGAGTTCCTTCTTATTTTCTCGAAATAGGCTCAGTTTGATATCCGTTAACGCTATGCTCTCTCCAGCTTATAAACGAGAAAATACGACAGAAGACAATTTGCCATTGAGCAAACACAATAAGTTCCAGCAACGAATGAAAATAAACCTAAATAATCATAAAAAATAAAGTCAAACCTCTGCAGATATGAACTGCTCGGCAGTCCATTGCACGGCCATTCGCCTCTGTAATCATGAAGAAACTTCTCCGCAGTATTAACGAGTAATTATGAAGTAATTCAGCGTTAAAATTATACTGTCTGCGGTAATGTTATATATCGGACCTATGCAAAAATAACGCTCAGTGTGAAGAATTCCTCTTTAATTTACATCAAAATAAGCATATTAGTTTAAATGCGGGCAAATAAAAACAAAACTCTATCAAACGGATCAACATTCACATTACGGGGAAGTGTTGAGATCGACAGTTGACATAAGATGACCGAACGAGTTTAGGACAACGAAACTCCAAAAAATGTCGTGAAAAGACAAAACCCCTGACCCCCATCCTTTCCGGAACATTGGAAAAAGCAGAGAGGGGGAGGTGGAATGAGGGGCAAGCCGTCGAGCTCTTCAACGCTTCAAAACGTGCATTCCCTGAACCGGTTTATTTGAAAATACTGTGCTGTGGGTATACCTATCCATAAACGCAGGCGCAGAAGGGAGATGAAGAGAGACCGCGCGCGTCTTCAACGAGCGAAGCAGTACCGGAGACTCGGTGATAAGAACTGCAATGAATGTGGAAATAACTCGTAGTGAAGCAGGATTCGAAAAACGAGTTTCGACACATCTTAAGCAGCATTGGAACTGGGCGAGAATCATTAACAGCCTCAGGCAAAGACAAAAATTTCCCTGTCAGGTCAATTTCTAACAGGACGTGCAGAGCGCCAAACTTGAAAGGTCGCGATACATGCGGCATGAAAGTCGGTTGACCGTTGTTAACATTGTCATATACGGACAATGCAGCAAAGAAACCGCTCGCCAAATTAACGAAATCCTATTAGTGGTTCGAAATGACAATCAGTGTTGTATCTCTGCAAGATCGTCGGTTTCTGCTGCAGCGCTGAAGCAAACGTCTGAGACTCAGAAATGATAGCGAGGATGGCGAAATGACACTATATGAGTAGTGCAAGTTTTGTTTCGCTTCAATCCAGAACATTCAACAATTGATTCTCTCTGTCTTGAGTCTTCGCTAGTTAGACGTTACCTCAATTGATGGCTGTTATGAAAGAATCGGAGATGCTGCCTCTGTGCAGGCAGAGTGGGGGGAAGGTGGTGTGATGGGTATAGCCACTCGAGGCAGATGTTATTTCTTCGAAGCATCATTGGCAGACTCTCTCCATTGCAGTGCATGCGGAGACGTTGATCCCGATCGAGAGTGTGCGTAACGTGCAGCACAAAGTGCCATTGCCACTGCGGTTCTTCGTCCGCATGGTTATAGGTGGTCGTGTTCATAAAAATATCTGAAATCCCATTTACAGCTCCACTGACGAATGGCGCACATTGCTAGGACACTATTATCACTCCCTCCCCTTTGCAATGCATCGCTTGAGGAGTCTTCTACAATAAATTTTGTAACTTTCAAAACGTCATCTATCCAAATATGAGTCCCCTTCGGTGTGGTGAAGGCGATGAGAGTCGTTTGGATTTCCGAGTGGTGATGATATATTTGTTTGGCGCAAAACGCAACTGCTCTCAAAGACCGAAATGAATTCCGCTGTATCGAATGTTGATAGCGCCTCTCACTGTTAGATGCCTTCTTGTACGAAATAATCACGTCTGAAAGAGTCCTTACCGCCCTAATGGCACCACCCAAAAATACTCGCCCAGTTACTTTCAAAAAGTTCAGCACTACACGTGTCTATGCCATCAGCAAGATGCCGATCCGCTTTAGTTGACTGACTTAGCAGGTTGCTAGGCTGCATTGCTCACTTTGCTGATTTTGTATCCAACATTTGTCACTCCTAAAACGCTTCGAATGTGAGAAATTGTACAGCATGATATTGGCATGTAAAAACAGTTCTCATCACGTCCGACAGCGACGCCTATTTACCATGGCCTTTTATCAACTTGCCATGGCTTCTTATCAACTTGGAATGAACACAAGTCTGTGTATGATGGAAAAGTGCCGTACATGTGAGCCAGATGATTCTTCAGTAATTCTAGAACAGGCGGCTCGAAATGGATGATCTTGGCAGCCCTATCTTCTCGAACTTCCCAACAACATGCAATCTGGCTTCTTTAGATAGAAGTGCTCATTTCGAATACTGAAGGTTTACTGCGTTGTAAACCACCTGTGGTCACCTCTCATGTTAGCGGTTCTTTTCTACTTGGGGGCATGTGCCCTTCGAATCGCTTTGCTCATCATTCTCCACGGGTCTGTGGCGGGAAGTAAAAGTTTACGCTGAACACATCGGTTCGCGTTTTTTACCATCAAGCAAATCTGCAATACCCACTGTCGATATGATTGCACGGCGAAGAAATTAAATGGTAGAAGCCCATAGCTGTCGAAGTGAAGAATTCTTAGTGTGTGCATATAAGAGTCTTTTGAAGGATCCATTCATGAGGAGCCACCGCAAGTGTTCCTGAATGAATTCGGTGACTCATTCTATTTGTTATATATGCATAAGAATAGCATAAAAGATGGTGCATAAAGCGGCACTGCAATTACTGTCAACTGTGCGTTATGTAATAAAGTGATCTGAGAGAGAAGTTCTTGTTTTTTGTGTCACGCTGATGGGGAAAAATGCGGATATGCAGATGCTCGGATAAATGAGATTGCGAACATGGCTGACTATGTACTGCATTCTAGAGTGCACCTATGAATCGGGATCATATAGTATGTCGAAGAGAACTATGGCTGAAAAATAATGCTAAGAAGCCGTGCGTATTGCAAAAGCAAATTACGAGTAGGGGAATTCATGCTCCTTCACCACTGCAGCCTTCATTTTATCTGAGCGAAATTCTTATGTGAGTGATGTGCAACGCAGAGAGCGAAACACTGCTTTGCACATTCAGACAATCCTTGAAAAATTTCGGCCTCATCAGCACACAGTGCTCGACAACGTGCAAAGAGAATAGCATATATAAGTACTATGTTATTGGCATAAATGTACTACGTCATTCTGTGTACAGCCTCTTGGTTGAGTGCTGCGTTAGAAAGGACTTTTCGGAGTTTTGTTACGTCCCAAGAATCATCTTCCAACTTCTTTCGTTCGAGATCCTGTAGGATCCATCTGGGCAATTTCTTCTCAATTTGTCTTTGGATCATGCGATTACTAATCGTTTTTCCCTGATGTGAGAGAAGTTCCAAAATTCTCTCAATGTCTTCAACTAGTCGACGGACTTGTCGCCCGTCTTGTATTCTGGGTATCCTTTCTAACTGTGCGTAAAGTTGCTGGGTAATTACCTCATTATTGGCATAGCGCTCGTTGACCCTTTTTACAATGTCACACTATGAAAGGTTTACAGTTGATATGCTTTCAATCAATTCCTTTGCTGGCCCGACCATACAGCTGGCAAAGTACGCAATTTTCTGTTGATCTGAGATCGGTTGATTATCAACAGTGCTGAGGTATCAGTCCCAGAAAACAGGTCAGCTGGTACCATTCCTGTCAAATGTCCTAAGCCCTATCTTAGGCAATCTCAAAGGAGAACTTACTGCGGAAATTGCAGGAGTTCTTGCATCCCATTCGGTTTGATTTGCTATCTCTTCACTGAGCTGAGTAACATAATATCGCGATACGGTAATTTGTTCTCTACCCCGTTTCAGACGATACAGAAACCCAGGCGTTTTTTGTGCATTCGCCATCAGGTCCCGCTCTTTTTCCTCTTGTTCTGGCGTAAAGCTGGGGAATAGTTGCACCACTGTCTTTCACAATCCGACAACAAATTTACCGCGGCCTCTATCTGAGCCATTTGGTGCTCATAAGCCTGCAGCTGCTCCAATAAATCCTTGCTTAAATTTGGGACTTTTTCTTGCATAAGATACTTTTCTAATCTGGCTTTGGCCATTCCAGCAGCTTGTCCTATTCCTCCACTCATCGCCCTCTTTCTTTAAAATTTCTTAAGAAGCAAACGTTTTATAGTCGATCCAATATCTCCAGATCACCGGCTGAGCTCCCACTTGTCGGATTTGAAAGACCGAAATTGTCAGAGAGGAAGATATGAGCAATACAGTTTATTTCGTTGCACAAATACGGTCACACAGCGCGAGCGATAGACAGCACAATGATCCAGAAAGACTGGATACACTCCTTAGCAAATGCTTATATAGACCACCAGAGCGAATGCACATGTCATAGAATGTCCCGAATTACGCCATTTCGACATCCTTTACTTTGGACTCTTAAGTGCTCTTTCGCTGCCCGTCTCTGTTGACTTTCGAGGTTATTTTGACCTCGGCTGCTTTGGATCCTTAGTGCCATTTCGCTGCTCGCCTCTTTGTTTAGCGGGATAGCTACCATATTAGCTTCCTCCCTATCGTGCCACAAAAAGAGCTTTGCTTCATCTGTAGCGAGTTCACGCGCCAGCAGCACAAGCCCCAACAATCGCGCTCGCTTCGCGTTTACGCACGCGACATAACTATGTTATCGCAGATGTTATTTGCATATATGAACTAAGAAAATTGGGTCGGCATCGTTCCATTCCAGGATGCCGTTACCAACTGGATACGAACCGAGCAACTATTGCTGCATAGTTGGAATCCATTTCATCAAACAGCCGATCATGCCACGTTCTTCATGTCTGCACTAAAGGCTCTTCCCTGCAATAAAATCAGAAACCGTCCGGAGAATTATATCAGTACACATCAGTCGTTCAGCATAAACAACACAAATACTATCTTTTCCCTAGCGAATGGGAGGTGATTTACTTCCCCACTAGGTGGACAGGGATGTAACCTGGCCAATAGCCTGTCATATATCTTTGCCTCCGCACTAGATGAGCAAAGGTACCGTCTCCCCAGAGAAAAAAATATTCCACCTTTCCATTAGTCGAACAGCCATAAAAATTGCGACTAGTATTGATAAACACGCCATGGAGCAAAATTATAAAACGGATGGAAGCAATTCTTAATATTTTCTTCTCCACACTCGAAGGGAGCACTCAGCAAGTTCGGTCACATACAACAAACCCTACCGAGATTACTTTGCAAGATATTTCTCGTGCGAGGATCACCTGTGTATGCTCTTTTTATGCTTGCCGAGTATTTTCTCCCTCTCTCGCATTGTTGTCCTAGTTTCTTCGTCACTCTTGCCATCACCAGATCATCCTTAGTCAGTACTCCTGAGCGCTTTAAACAGGCAGCAGTCTAGTTGGTTATATCTGCGTCCTCTATACTCTCACCTACGTGTGCTAGTTTAGAGTACAGATGATGCCGAAATAGGTGGTATTGATATTTATATACACCATGTTAAGTGAGCACCCTGGACAGCTGGACAGTTTTAGCGCAACCAGCTTCGATGCTGAAACGTCGTGTTATGGAGGGGAGAGTGAAGGGGATGTGAAGAGCGTCCGCATTATTCTACTCTATAAGAAGGAATCGGAGATGGTGATTGCAGTTCTTGCTGATCTCTCGTCGAAATAAACTCACTGTGGCGTCTTACCAGTTTTCCGCATCAGGAGGTCAGTGTGCGATTTTGCAAGGCAATATTAACTGAACAGCACGGAGGATTATCTGAAATGCAATTAAAATATTTCTCAAACGCTGATGCGCTGATTGATGTTAACATTGACTCACTTCTCGAGACGCAATCAAGTTTCACTCATATCTAATTGTATTGCTATCTTCGCGCATCAATAGCTTCATTAGTTGACTGAATTCCCGTTACGTTGAAATGCCCATCATTCACGCTCACCATCGTCCCCAACTTCGATCTTTGAAATCGAAACAAAAACAAGTCGTTATGATAAAATACTCCGACACGCAGCCTTGCAAACGAATCAAGCCCAACTCTTATCTCTTCGTATGTTAAGTGAGCCACGCGATTTCGCAAACACACTGCGGGCAGGGAAATTGCTTACATAAAAAATCATATGAGCATTGAGTAGCAGTGCGTGAATGGTGTTGGGTTCGGCTTATAGGCGAGGGTGTCTGGAGTTGACTGGACGGTGATGCGGTTCGATTTTGCCAGGCGGCAACAATGAAGCGGCGCTTTGAACAAGTTCAAAGGTTTATGTGGCGACAAAGCTTTTCTCTTCAGCTGGGCGAAGATTTTTGCGCGCTTCTGTAACCGCACTTCTGCGACATCATTCGCGTCTTCTGTGCGCCATCTGTCAGCGGTTTCAATTCGGAACCAGTGAAAGTAGAGGTGCTCGAAAGGTTATGGAGTGGATCGAAATCGTTCGATGAGTGCTTATGTTTCTTGAATTATTTGCTCCATTTCGCAACCCCCGAGATTTCGCAACACCTCACGCCTGCCTGGTCGCAGGTCTCTTTCATCCTTAACGCGCGCAGTCGGATCTGGTAACATATATTGACGCCGCTGCTGGTGCATTTTCGAACTGTTGGGCGTAACTTGTGAATGAGGTGGATGAAGTGCAGGTGCGTACATTGTGCCGACGACTCAGTCTCGCCTCTTCAGTCATCCACTTTCAGCAGACGATCTCGTTTCTTCTTCATTTCCAAATGTTCCAGCAGGTCACCGATCTCTAGTATCCGCCTCAGTTTAGTCCTCTCCCCTCTTCTCCCCTTCCTTCAAAATTCGAGCACTTAGTATGAGTGCTACAAGGGATACATTGTTCACAAGTGTTTCGCTTGGAAGTAGTGATGAAGAAGGAATGTTGACTAGCCGAGTCCGACTGATGGAATCGATCGCGCATTTCGCTAACCGAGAGATCCAGCAAGGCAAGCTTGCCTCTTCGTTGAGATACGAATGGAATCCGCCTTCTTCATTTTTACTTCAAAGTGCTCTAATTTGGTATACAGTGGGGGGGGGGGGGGGGGAGGGGACTAGGAGAAGATAATTGCGTATTGCGTTATAACTTCACGAAGAGTGCACAGGAATTGCGGATATCGCTTTACCGGTCTGCCTTGGAATTTCCGCCTGAAATTCATTGGGGAGACTGCGCACTTAATGAATGGAGTTGGAGACTGTTTAGATTACGAGTGGTTCGGACAATCCTCTCCATATTTTTTGCCCTAAGCGGACGGTTCTTCCAGCATAGCGGATAAAAAACCCTATTCGACCAGAAAGGATTCGGGAAGTCATTGCACATCAACACCACAAGAAAAACTCATATTCTACTGAGAAATCTCGATTCTTTCTTCGAACAGAGGGCGATATTAGAGGACTTACGTTCAGCATTGGAGCTGCAAGACGCAACTGCAGCGACCTTTAGGATTCGAAGTCAATATCAGAATGCAGTGGTTCACTGACGAGAAGTATAGACGAGTCAAGGATGACAATATCTTCGCAGCGGGAGCTCCTCTAGCTTCCCTACCAGGGCGTCCCCTGGTCTCGCTTTAGAATGCAAATGGCAGAGTTGGGCTCGAAGTGCATCGGTCTGGCAGTTTTGATTTCCTTGGCTTACATCCTATCCTGCCTCGGTTCCTTCATTGCATCTACTTTTTTCGCCTTTATTTTCGTTCAGCGTTTTTCCACTTCTGCTGTTGATACATCTCACTGACGCAGCTAAGGCGGCTAACCCTTTTTGAGTTCTAGTTGCTCCAGAGGGCCGCTGTGATGACATTTTCAGTCACGACAGTTACGGTGCAGAAAAATTCCAATGGCATCAGTTAGCTGAACATTAAAGAAACTGCGGTATTCACGGTCACCTATTCTCGGTGAGCATAGAAAGTGACTTTTATACAAGCTATCCCACTGAGCCTTCTTAAAGCATAGGAGCAGCAAAAGCGGTGTACGGCATTCTCCAGCTAGCCAGTATTGTGTCGAGTTGAAGAGTTCTCTTGTCGCACGGTGATTTCGCTCGTTTTTTAACGTTTTTAATGGCCGGACTGTTCTTACCTCAACTTCATTCTTTTTTAGTATCTCTGAGAATTGGAAGCGACGAACTTCGATGGATAGACCGAAGCGGCTGTGCCGTGAGAAGAATAAGGTGGTTGGTCGTTTCCATGCTACCAGAATGTTTTCCTTGCATCGCATGCCTCAGGGCAGTATTTCCGCTCTTTGTTATATTCAAATTGTTAAAACACATGGAGGGCAACCAATTGGCGGCACCTTGAAAATATAGGAACAAGTCGGCGAGTACCATCCCAAGACCGGCAGAAAGGTAGCAAGCTAATCACTGCAGTTTGCCAACTTAACGGCTACTAATTGTGCAGCCACATTCACTCTGTCGATGTCGCCGCAACGTGGCACGCCATCGTATGTTGCGGAGCTTGAAAAGCAATTTAATAAAATTGGCCCAACAGCGCGATTGAGAATCTTTCAGTCTTCGAAGGCCAGCGGACCCACATTAGGAACCCTAAGGATGAACAGGGAGCCCAAAAGACTGTGAATCATCGAAGGCAACCCGCGTCCCCGAAGCTTCGAGAGCAGTGCTTCTGAAGGCGCGACAGCTCTAATGAGGTGCAGCGATTAAGCAGACTGTTGGTTTTACTGATGAATCAAAACAAGTGAGAGTTCAGATGGTAATGCAAGCGAGATGAGCCCTAAACTTTTACTCTAGAGTCGAATCTGTTCTCACTCGCCACGTTTAGAATAGAGCCAAATCAAAACTTGCTGTTTCGCATTAGTGGAATATTGGGAGGGGACTGTCTCGCACGTTATTTCTATATAGCGGATGTTTGCAGAATTCTAACACAATGGCTATCAAAAATTTCCGCTAGTTTGGATATTTTCCTCATGCGAAGACTCAGTACGCTTTGGAAATTCCCAAATAAGTGAATTCACCGTATATCTGGAGATTGGTCCATGCGGAGATCCGCCCAGTGTCTCGACAAGTCCTCAAGCAAGAGCTCTCCTAGATAACACAGATGGTTTTGTCGGAATTGCTTCAAGCTGTCTACGTTTTTCGCGGATTATTTCAGCTGCAAGAGCACTGTGCACTTAACCTGTACATGATAAATTATAAACTTCAAGAGCCTCAGGTGGTATACTTTCCGTTCTTTGAAGAATCGAAGGTACATCGTGGAAAAAGTAGTCGACAAACGGGTTCGGAATGGCGTCGTCGAATATTTTGTCAGCTGGAAAGGACTTCCGCCTTTTGAAAACACGTGGGAAGCAGAAGATAATTTGGACTGCCCCGAAGTCATCCAGGTTGTGGCTTTTTCACTGAATAAAAAGACTTTCGATTAGTTCAGTCAGCGGTTGCCTGAGGTGAACCGTAGTGGATGATTCTGCACTAATCAACGCTTTTTCAGATTAATTGCGTGAAAAACGTGCGTAACAGTTTTGCAGCTATGAGGTGCAGTTCACGTAATGAGTGGACAGAATTAGACTGTGAAATCAGGTCAGAGTATTGGAGAGAAGGAAGGCGCTCTTCTGATAAGTCGCATTTGTCCGTTTTTCGGATCCATTTAATTGAGGGTTCTACTGCTTCATTTGCGTTCGTTTGTGGGGCGAAATGATAAGAAGAAAGAAAGCCTGGGAATATCCATGTCGTTGCTCCACTTCCCTAATAAGATCTGCAACCTTCACAGTTTCTCGGTGCATATGGAAGGTCCATCCATTTGAAACGAACGCACGGTGCAAGAAGGAGGATGTTTCGGTTCATTCGCTACAAACTGCCGATCTGAGATACAAACTTCGTTCTTGTATCGGACGTGGAGGATGAAATTAAGATTGATAAAGGCCTACTTAAAGGCTGTTGCTATGATGGACTTCCATCAGAAGATGGAGGTCTTAGGAATGACTTCCTTGGAAGTTGGAAAACTTTTCGCCTTCTCTATATTCTAAGGGGTAGAGAGAAGAAAAGAGGTGTAAGGGGATTCGGAGTCCAAAGTTTAGACTTTCAGAAATAAATTTCCTCTGTTTCCGTGGTCAAAACCTCCAAAGGCTAATTTTGACGGCGTCTGAGCGCTCATTAGGGAAAAGTTCATCAATGCACAATTGTGCTGCATCCGCAACCTCAGTTTGAAATGTTTCTGCGCAGTCGGTCACAGCTCGTTTGTGATCGCATCATTCAGTCGTTCCCATTTTTGTTCGGTGAATCGAGGTTTATTAATTATTCACTATTTGATGCATTTATTTCAGTGGATGACCTTATTTTTGGACACTCACAGCAAATGGAACGTGAAAAAGCTGGAGATAAGCTGGTTGATTGGAGTGAGGAGTGGGACTGTTGCCCGCCCCTGTATTTTATGAGTCACATTAGCTGCATAGTAATATTCTGGACTTGTCCTCAGCTCACTCCATTTTGGTCCGTTACTTTGCATTGTCTTCATCCCATTTAAGTAATTTTCGTTTCTACAGGCATTCGAGGCGAGGAGGAGGATCAGGAGAAAAAAAAACAAGAGATTTGAGAATGACATCGGCAATGGTTTCGAGCGTGGTGAGCTTCCCTTCGGCTTTCATTTTTCTGGGGTCTCGTCCTTGGAGGTAGTATGATGTTCCTTGGTTATCGTTAAGTTGAGCCTCATCAAATTCATCCGGTCGTCTTACTGAGGTATAAAAAGAGTTTTAAGCTTTTTTATTTCAAACAGAATTATGACTATATGAAGAAGAAACTGATACCGACTTCTTTTCCAGTACGTGGGGGCTACCGTCCGCCCAGTTGAGACCCTCGCGTTCTGAGACAATCAGTTTACTTCAGGTGTTTATGAACCAAGTATTTTTTATTTCAAGCTGTTCCTTCCGAAAGCATTTTACGTTCAGTACTTCATACGGCCGACAAAGATGCTCCAAGTGAAAAATATGCCCATCTTGCTTGCCAGAGTTACGACTAGTTACGATAAGACTGGCCAGACTTGTTTGAGGCCGTCTTCAAAGGTTAATCCAAACTAGCTAGAGAGCATCACAAACCTTGATCTGCACCCAGGTTTCAGCACTGGCCAGCAGAAAGCTTACGGATATGGTGTTACTACTCGTTCACACAATTGGCAAAGCCCGAAACATTTAATTCTCTATGAACTGACCAAGAAGACCATGACCAACCGGACCGAGATCTATCATCATCTCCCCCATAGATACATTTACAGTTATTCGGAGGATTTTTTCGAGGGAATAGAACGTAACTGCTTGAGGAAACATCACTTCCAGACACTTGATCATGCGGGAAAGTGTTGAGGTCATTGGTCGACAGTCAAAAATCGATGATCCGTTCGACAAGAGGCCAATGGATTTTAAGCTCGCCTGCAGGCAACTTACGCACATTTTACCCCAAGCGTCACATGTACATATAAAATGAGGAGTAGCGAGCCCGGAACACTACCTTGAGCAACACCGCTTGAAATAGAACAGTTGCGCGATAGCGCTTCGCCAATACTATCTTGAAAGGTCCTCTCAGGGAAAAGTGATCATGTCTGTTTAAGCAAAGCACCATCGCCCCCACAGCCGGGCAGCTTGTGCAAGGGTTTATTATAATAAAGCACGTCGAAAGCTTTCAAGCAACCATTGTAGAATCACTTAAGTGATTCCTTTTGTTCAGTGCATTGATCCATTGAAGCTTCGTATCTTGAGCGAACTGCGAGAAATCTACGTCGAGCAGGTTGATGAGATCGTAAGAAAATATCGCCGAAGGAGCCCTACTGTCTGCTGAACCTCCGCCGGAAACTGTTACATATGCGGCGATGTGTGCATGAGGCTTCGCCTTAGGGTATGCGCAGGGAGCATGCACTGCCCACTCCTCTGCTTTGTTCGAAGGCAGTTGATCTACGACTTATTGAACATCTCTTTCGAAGACGCATACTTGCTCACTTCAAGCCGAAGAACGTCGCCCGGAGTTGAATGATTAGTGGACTTTTCCGACAAATAGTAGCGGGCAGAATAGCAGAGAGGAGCAGAGTTGCTCTTTTCGTTCATAGGGAGATGTTGCACAGATCGTCTTCATCGACTGCCTCTCGAGGAGACGTGATCCCACCTTGCGTTGAAGGCGCTGAAATTTAAAGTGCGTTGCCTGCGGTTGATTTTCTCGGATTGCAACGGAAAACTAGATTTTCATCATTGTGATTGGGGAGAGGAGTTTAAAAGTTTGCGTATTCCATTTGTACATCTCAGGAATCCGCACGGTGGTTGTTTGAGATTCCAGTCACCTGAAGCACATGCACAGCTCTTCGAAATTGGAGAAGCACTAGTGGTCCTTAAATCTGTGTGCAAGGGCCTCAAGCAGGCGAACCTGCATGGTTTTGCAGCTGTAGATGAAGGAAAGGTACATTGTTGCGAACGCGAAGGAGAAGGTTTGTGAGGTCAGGGTCCTCGGGGTTCGGAACCGTTATCCTGAAAATTTCAAGCGATGCTCATGCGTCACTACTACAGTGTATGTTGTACTCGGCAAATCTTTTCCCACTGCCTTCAATATTCCTCGAATTGAAATCGCAGCGGATGCAAGCAACTGTAACAGTTCGTGCTAAAGAAGCAGTGCCAAATAATGAGCTGAATTAGCGAATTTCGTAAGGGCATTTGCACGTTGGGATTCGGAATTTAATGACCTAACCCTCAGCAATTTCCAGAAATGGCGGAGGTGGAGAGGAGGCGTGCATTTGCATGTATATATAGCTTCTGTGAACAAGCTGAAAAAGCAGCGAATGTCGGCTTGGAATGAAAGGAAGCGAAAGGAATCAGGAAAAAAGCATATCAACTAATGTCGTTTGCTTATATTATTCTCGAGTAAACCTTGTTTTAGGTGCTAAATGCCTTCTTGGGAGATCATGCTTATAACAGTATAACGCTAAGTTCATCTGTTATTTGAGTCTTTGGAATTTTTCATCCACTATTTTGGGAAGAAGTTGGCAGACATGGCATCTGGAACGCTCTCATGGAATTCGCAGTGCCGAGCTCATTTTTATTGCAAATGTGGTCTTTTTCCAGGATTGGAACCCGAAAGCATCCTTGGCGCAATGTGCTCAGAGGATGGTGAAGTGACAATGTTGATCAAATGGAAAGGACGTGAGGAAGCCGATTTGGTGCCTGCAAAGCTAGCTAGCGAGCAGTGTCCGCAATTGGTGATTCGATTCCACGAGGAACGTTTTCAATTAAATACTCGCAGTCGTGTTTAAATGAGTTGTTGTATTGTTGAGGTGATCATTTCGTGTAGAAGAACAATGCTGCACTTGCTGCAAGTTTTCCTCTTCAAGCCATACTGCACAATTCATGTCTTTTCGATGCTGCTTAATGGAGCGGTCTAAGAGAGAAGTTGAAGCAGTCTGAATTGGTTCATTTGAATGAAGGACACCGTACTTCTCCCTTCTTCACGTTGTGAGATTGGTAAAATTATTCATATGATGGTAGTTTCCGGTCTTTTTTTAAATCTATTTGGTGAAACATTTACGCGTGATAACAGGTTCCCGTACCTTTTGTCCAATTGAGACTCGCAAAAGGGGAGGTGGAGTCGGTCGGTAGAATCGTGCGCAAAAGCTAGATGTTCACATAATTGGGCGCATCCCTTAATTTTAAGCCGTTATATTTTTATTTCATTACCTTCTAATTCACTTTGCATTCATTTTATTTTATCTTTCAGTTTATTTTACTCCTCGGAACTTTATCTCTCCCTTCCCCTTCTTAAAACATCAGTTTGCATTTATCATAAGTTTTTCTTCATTTCATTTCCATTCCACTTTATTCTCGGATATTTTACATCATTTGTTCAATTTGCCTTAATTAAGTTTTATTTTAGCAAAGAGAAATCCCGACATTTTCTGATCCCACTTTATTCGATCTCATTTTAATTCACTTTAGTTTGATTCAATCCAACACAGTTTTATTTCACCTCATTTCATTTCACGTGGAGGGCGTCTTGTGCAGAGTTGAGATGTGGTGTGATGGGGAACAATCGACTCGATCACGTTTCTATTTTTTGCATATTTAAGCAGTATTACGTGCACCCAGTCTTCTGTCGAAACATCTTTGCGATATGTTCAAGCACTCTTTCGGATGAAGAAGAAATCACACAATACATCAGAATAAACGTCGCCACAAAGAACCTCATCCATGAGTACAGTGCAGATTATGTGTAAAAGAAGAAGGAAAAAATTCCTTTACTTTGGCAGAAGGATATTTGTCTATTAAATTTCATCCAAAAAATTGGGGTAATCAAAGCGGTCATAGAAAAATAAACAGCTAATGAGGAAAATGTCCAAGAAAGTCCTACTGCGGCGCCGATTTTACCAGCAAGCATTGCACGTAAGAGGACAGTGTTTTCTCAGTTGACTGACGTCGCACAAGTGCGCGAATTGCGAGCAGTTCTTCAGGCGGTCCTTGCATTCTGAAAATAACGCAGGTGTGTTAAGCTGCAGTCCCCACCATTGCATTTAAGTGATGCTCATAAGTCTGTAGGTGGAGGATTCGAGTTAGATTCTCAATTAACAAAAAGGCTCGTTTGAGGTGATATTGCACATATCACGGGGATCATTTCCATCGAGGCGCTCCGGTCGCTCTATCGTGACTTATCACTTAGGACTTGCGTAAAAACTTCGAAATCTGAACTAATCGATACTGAGCTGTCGTTAAGTCTGTAGCGTACCATTTGGCCTCTATATGTGACCTCGTTAGTGATGTGGTCTCTGAGAAAAGAGTGCAGGCATGAAGCGGGGAGAGTGCGTTATTGTGCGCCTCCCTCATTTCTATTATAACATATCTTAAAACAGGATGGGCGAATTTTAAATCGGCTTTTTTACAAAACACTTTGCATAAGATGTGGAAAGGTGTGGTAGATAAATAAGTGTTATGCGGGCTAGTTGAATAAACTACATTGCAATTAAGTGGCAATCGAAGCCGTTTAGAGTCGTTTCAAGCGCTTTTCTATTCCGTAAAACGAATCTTACTTCGGTTTCCAGACGTTTTCCGGGTACTCGCTTTGTTCCTGGCGCTGGCTGCGGCTTTGACTCTGGCTCTGGTTGTGGCTTCGGCTCGGTTCTGCAGCATTCATAACGTGCCATATAAGGCCTGTCGTGCCACACTCAAGAGAATTAAATACTGAACACAATTTCTTCAAAAGCTGCTAAATGCGAAACGATTGCGGTTATATTTGTTAGCATTGTTTTTCCTCATCAACAGCAATTCCCGACACGGCCCAAACATAGGCCAAACCATATGACAATTAAGACCTACAAGCAAAGCTTGTTGTTCACGTTGCACTTCGAGCCCTTGTAGGTCGTGCAGTCGGAATCCCTACTACATCCGCTTCCAAACTCGAATATACGGTCGCCGAAGTAATTCCCTCTGGAATCAGAAACAAAAAAGTACTTGAAGGGAGTTTCGAAACAGAGAACAGTGCCACAGTATCGTGGTGTCCACAGCCCACATAATTGCACTTGCAGAGATGTGTGTGCCCTATAGTATTCTATGTGATTATCTATTACCTGACAGGCTGTGCTGATTTACAGAAAACGGTTGAATTCAGCTGAATTTTGTAAGTAACATTCAGTTATTTGCACATCACGGTTTCGGTTCTTTTAACTGAAAATATTGACAAATAATACATCTATTTTAACCAGTATAAACCTTGTACACCACTACTACTATACACAGTTTTGGTTTCAAGTGTTATGAATGAAGAAAGTTAATGCGAGTTGTAAAGGAAGACGAAAACAATGTGAACAAAACGTGGAGATAGAAAGCGAAGATAACGGAGGAACATATAGATAAAAGAAAACTCATGGGAGCAATGAAATCATTCCAGCTTGCCCTAGCACAGAGTGGTGCCGTGGCAATGCGCATCGAATAAAACTTACGCCACTAGGTAGTTGCATACAACGAATGTTTTTTTCCATCCGCCTTCAGTACAGTTCCTAATACCGCATCCAATCTTAGTTGTGGCTCCCCATGCTTGCTGCAATTGGAACAGACGCTCTACATGGGGAAAAGAGGCATTAAGGTAACACAATCCCTGTGTAACTCGTAGAGGAAAGCATCAGTAACAGTGCAACGGCACGGCTCTTGCCTCGCGTCGTGCAGAAAAACACCTACGTTATACATGTAAATAATATCGGTAAGGGTGTTGTACCTGGCTGAAGAGGGCTACTTCAAGCTAGTCACAGGTTAATTAGATGTCTTCTGAGAGAAAAAGTGGAGAGTTTCATGAATTCGGATGTACGGGCAAAAAGACTGCAAGGTTGGTCCTCGGTCTGAAGTAGCCCTTAGTAGTGATTTGGTGGTGGGTGACTTGAAAGGCTGTTCTGGGTTAGCACGATAAAATAGGATTGCTGGAAACTGTAGTCTCGTAATGTCTAGAAATCTGTTTCAAAAACCTTATAAAGTACCTGACTCCAGTGTCCGGCAACGCTGAGGACGGCGTCATCCATTATGTTATCAGGATTTTTGCCTGCGTTGTATTTCTTGATCTCATCACACCAGCTATTGATAGCTCGCAGCACATTTGCATCCAAACACGAAAACGTTGCAACATATTACAATTCAACGCCATAAAGTCTGTTTCATTAATCAGAAATGCTACCACTCCCAGGTGTAAATTAGATTCATCATAGGCTTTGTCATTAACCATGAATATCTGTGGCGGAGTTAAACACTTCAGTTCTACATCTTCCGGCAGGAGATCGATTCCCAGATACGGGCGGTCTGTTGATGCATAAGGTGAGGAAATCAGGTGGAAGTCAGGCTACTATCACAGGCAGTAGCTTCTTGAGTAATATGCTATTGTCTTCTAATTCTTGGTAATGTAAATCGAAATCGCAGCTGGTCGCTGAATGTCGTTTTCGAGGCGATCAAATGGCGCGGAAATGTTAAATTTTTACAATCAAATTTGCCACTGTCTAACCCCTATACTTTTGAATGACGAAGTTAGCTCTAAGAATGGTGAGATCAATTTGAGAAATGGAAGTGTTTAATCTGGAGATTAATAAATTTATGTACCGATAGAATGTTGTGCTCCCGATGTATAGTGCATGTAAATGTTTTCTCCGGCGCCTTTGCTATGTTCTTCCGTTGAATGCCCGTATGCGCATTGATCTGCCCACTCCTGTGCGACTGTTTCTAGTTCGCAGTCCCATGACTGAAAATATCGAGGAGTGATGCTACGTAGCAACAGCCGTGAAAGAGAGGAAAGTGGTAAGGAATCTACTTAAATACCCTGTGAATGTCACACCTGTCCAGGAGGTCGTCGGGAAAGTTCACCTGAGGACCTTGAACGTTTCCTGCTTCAGATGATACCATTCTCTTTTTCGAACATATCCTCCTAATCTCACAGAATGTGGTGATCTCCACGCCCAATGATTTTCACATAATACGGACGCTTCCGTGATTCCAGCCACATTCAGCCGTTGTTAAAATCTAGGTGCTAATGCTCTTCAAGATCGGGACTGGACAGTACTTACCAACTGGTAGATATTCTTCCCATTTCGCAGGGGGTCGACACCATCGTTTTGTAGTTGCTCGCATTGCGCCTTCATAACGACAAAATTATAGGCCTTATTTGTTTATGTAAGTTTTTAGTGACAATCCCACTGCTAATCTCAAACAACAACTGCGAGCGTCAACTACAACGCGATAGAAATTCCAATAATTTTGAAAGCACGACTGTTGTGCTCATCACAGAGAGATGAAGAGTGCCAATGGAAGGAATATGGACATAATGGAACAAGAGGGGGAAAACATCCGAACATTACGGTGCAAACGAGTAGTTTATCCGGTTCTCCTCAGATAAATCACTTCAAATAAATCACCATTCTTCGACGCATAAATTTCAAAAAATGCTAAGTCAGTTGAAAGCCTAGCGAAGAGGATTTGCACATCGCCTTCAATGGGTTAGCAGCGCTGCGCCGCTTCCAGTGGGCAAGCGGACGTCAGCACTCTCTACATGTGTGATGAACGGTCGACTCGACGGCCATACCATGCGTAGTTATCTTGAGCATCTGGACACACCGCCTCCGAACGCCAACACATGCTTCTGCACACGTCTCCTGACGCTAGATCTCCGCCTAACATGGTGCCTCGAAAAGCGCACTCTCACCAAGCAATATTGAGCAATGGCGATCGACTCCATGATGACGTTTTTCAAGCAGCAACGGAACATCAATAAAACGCTTGTGTTAACCCCTTCATTCAAGCACTTAGAAACACAAAGAAAATAACGCTAATGCTTTCATCCAATAGATGGAACTCAGGAGCACCACCTACGTTGTACAGTTTGAATTCTAAACACCCTAAAAATGTCGGTGCATTTCCGAGTGCGGAGTTCGCAAGAAAATGATAAAAATAAAAGCTTTCGACGAAAATTTCGATGGCCTGCTCAATGCCTTTGAGCAGTCAGTGCGATTGTGGCAGCATGAACATTTTTCAGGCACTCTCGCAAATAGGCGTGAACTATAATTCTCTTGGTGGTTCTGGTTGACGTTAGGAAATTACGGGTCACTGAAAATTACGAAAACAAGCAACGACGTAGCAGCTTCGCGTTTCCTTCCAGCTAACTCTCAGCATCACTTCACTGCAATTACGTATTTAATAACAAAGAATAGCCGATTTGTCACCCAAAAAGATTACTTCATAGACACAAATTCACTTCTCTCATTGATTTCCGGAAGTTCCAACTGGTTGTCTAAATCGTAATGTTCGACCATGCAACACTGAACGTCGGTTGGCTGAATAATGAACGTTCCCATCGTCAGTTTCATATAGCCGTAGACGGTAAACTTCTTCAGGGGGCTCGTGTCAATATCATCTCATGGCAGAACGAGTCGTACTAACAAATACATCACGCACAGACGTGTGTGGATGAACTCCAAACGCCCACTAAATCGCGCACAGACACACACAACGAGATAAAACATGCAATTTGCCAACATATATTCTCGTCTAGAGATGTGTTTTCCCTCAATAAATGCATCAACATAAACGCCCTTTAAGACTGCCGGTGGAAAAAAGCGCTGCAAGAGGCAATAACTTCACGGACGACCTTCCCACCTTCGAGCATTGTCTTTCGCAACGCACATTTCGTTGAAACCGCTCAATGCATCCAACTTTCCGCATTTCATGCCAACTATTTCCAACTTAGAAGGCTAAGGACTTCGTAACTTTCAGAGAGTGATTAATTTAACCAGGTGCTTTGTGGAAGAACGCATTATGGTAGTTACAAATATACGAGAACTTCTCCGGAACTGCCAGCAGTGGCCTGAGCTCTGCTCTACGCTACCGCCGGACTTCAGAGCTGTCACGGCTGCTGTCACTAGCTTTGAAAAGCAGGATACTTTGAGGATATACCACGCAGTAAGCGGCCGCAACTCAATAAATCAGAAGAAAAAAGATCCCAAAGCGCACGAGTTCGGCAGCGCTCAAATAAAATTACGGTGATTGATGTTTGTTGCAAAGTTTTATTGCCAGGACTATCTTCGTATAAAATTTTTCGCAATCTTCCACAAAAATTCAAAATTTGCCGAGTTACATTTTATTAAACAATATTCTGCTTCTTCGAAGTATTCAATGGCAGAGTGCCAAAGGTTGCTCCCAATGGCAACGACAAGAAATTCACTGTGAGCACACAATGAGAACTCGAACAGCATCCGACAGGAGGCGACATCAGCATAGGGAAATGGGTTTCACGGCTTACGCGATGGGACAAAATTCGAAAGAGCGACAAATGGAGTAGCATACAAGGACGGAAGATACGAATACTTTCACTGCAAAATATGCGCTCTCGTCCAAGAAAAAATTGCCATTTCAGGATGGCCGAAGTCAGTAAAGATATTTTGCACCGAATGTCTGCTAGCGCCTTTATGATCGATCAACAGAGGGAATTAGTGAGTGGAACAAACCTCAAATAAAGAAAAATGGCATTGTAAAGAAGCCGTTATCATCGGCAAATCTCTTTTATTACCATAGGCTGGCAGTGAAAGTTATAACTAGTTAAGAGTATACTTTTCGAGCACACTGCCCATGAAATGATTTCCTATTAATTGCAAAAATCTAAGATCTAGTGATCAGCTATTTCTGAGAAACAGGAACGTCGCGTCTCAGAGTGGCAGAAATGGAAAAAATTAATCTCACTTCGGAACCACAGTGCGAGAAGAGAACCCAGAACCTTCGAAAGCACTACTATGCTTCAAAAGCCACATTCCTCTATTTCCGCAAACGTTCCACAAAATCGCCTTATGAGAGCATCACATATTTCCTTAGGCTTCCATATAGGCTGACATATCTGATAGTTTGAAGCTGTGAAGCGAAACTGGGGTGAGCGATTTTTGTGGATAAACTCTTACTACCAATTTCATTCTTAACATTCGTCACTTAAAAATAACCGAAAATACCTGAGGCACTTTCATTCGCATCGAAACCTGACATTGAATTTTCCGAGCCCGAACTTTAAAAACCCGCTTACATGTAAATTTTACCGAACACCTCAGCAAATGACTGGAAGCTTAAAATAGAGAAAATTTCGCTTCTCGACAGTTCGTATGCAGCATGAAAACAAATTTTCCGGTTCAGAATTCGTGCAATCTTTTCGTTTACTGGCGTTTACTTTCATTTTCGCTTCCGCACTCATATTTCCACTCATCTTGTTATGTCCTCTCCGATATACTACATGCCATTTTTTTAAGGTTACACATAAAAGCATCAACTGCACATAAACGCTAACAACCTGTGTTCGGGCACTTAGCAGAACCAAACAATTGGCCGTCTGACAAAGATCATTTCTTGACGTATAGAATCTACTACTGCGAGTAGTCATTTTAACATGATCATGACCTGTCCTTGAACGTATTAATGATGATGATGAGAACGATGCGCCCATATTACTCAGTACGAAAATTTCGTTAGACGCGGCTCAATATCTATTCTTATCGCAGAGGCTCTAACGAAGAGATGCTTCCGGCCGATCTTCGCATCACCTTCGGATGATTGATCAAGCTATTATGGAAATGAAAACCGCTGCAGATAGCAATTTGATGTCATAAACTGAGAAATGACAAAGTACTAGATGATTTAAACCCGTAAGCACCTAAATGGCACTCAAGTGACTCTCACATTGGCAATTCTGACTTGATCTCAACCGCTGCTACATGTCACTCTCGACGACTAACAATTCAAATTTTAGATGTTGCGTTTCCTTCACGGTTTATCGAATTCATTCAGAGATGATGAATTCTCTCTAGCTGAATTCTTCTAATCGTTTACAAGAGATACGCCTGTACTGAACAAAGTAAAATGGAACTATATCAAACGAATTTTACTTACGTTCAGCAACTGGATGTGCCGATGCGGCCGTGCTCACGGCAAGTGAATATTGTACAGAGGGAATGCGACGTTGAGAGCAATTCAATACATGAATAAGAGATAACTACACGCGGTGGAGGATCACTTGAAGGGCGCTCAAACGGGAGCTATCCTGAGCTCCATACGAGGGGCCTGTCCCTGGTCGTTACCACTATCCGACTGACGAGTCTTTGATAGGGGAGCTTTCGCTGATCCGTCTAGCTCCGCCTTCCATTTCTGCTAATGCATGCAACGTCCTCTTTTTTCCCTCCGATCGTTTTCGGTGATGAATGCAACATGTCCCTTTTGCCATTGAATGTTTAGTTTTTATCCCTCGGATTCCATTGGGTGTATCATCGTTTGCATTAGGTTCTTCATCGTTTCTGATCGTCATAGGCGCCGCTGAGACGGTAGTCCTTTTTTGCTACATGTTGACTGCAATGAGCCGCGATGACGTTCGTTGTTCCCGTTCACTGAGGCTATTCCATAAAAACTGCAGCTTAGCATTCACTGAGGTGTCACTCTTCTTGTTGATTTCTTCTGGCAATTCTTCAACGAACAATATTCTTTTACTGAGGATTCCGTTTGATGTCTCTCTGGGAGGTTGCTCCTCTGGCTGAATTCTATTACTACTCCGTTTTTCATTACTTCGGCTCTCCGAAACTTGCACACAGTGTCAAGGCTCGTATCATTCTGCGTCTTCTTGCTTCTGACGAATACCGTTTGCATTGTTGGAATCGTGACAAACCGATGTGATACTTGAGCGTTCGCCTTTCCCAGCGTTCTGTATGGACACCGATCAGCCAATTCGGATGGATCCCACAGAATTGTTTCCGTGGCTGTGATGCATTTTCCCAGAGTTTTATTGCATCCTGATGTGCGACTTAAACCGTCGTAGAACTTGATTACTCCTTGCTCCATACGATAATTAGTGGTTGTATGACATCGCGTTCCGATCCAGCCGTAGCTATATTCAGTCGGCTGTTTAGACGACCATCGGTTTGCGTCGATTTGTTTGAGGCGGATGCCGTTGAGCTGTTGCGACCGCCTCATTTCCATGCATTGTGATGCCGTCATGTTCTGGACCGTTGTTTCATCACGCGTAACTGCTAGACTCCATCGAAGGAAGCACTCCGTGCAGACGGTGCGCAGTACCTTCGCACAGAAGGTAGCGTTTGCCGTAATGAACGCTCTGTTCAATACTTCTACGATTTGCGAGGAGCTGTGCATTTCCTCACGGACCTCTTTGCAATTTAGTTTATCTGGTATCTTCACGTATAAGCCGTGGCCATATTTTGCGCATACGTGGAACTGTAAGTTCGTCGGGGCGCTGCTCGTCAGTGCAAAAGTGGCGAATAGTATCACTAGCACGATTGATGGCGCGTGCGCTACCTTGTCCTGTGGGTTTCAGGCTTGGTTCTGGTTTCTTTCTCTTCCTCTGTTTCTTCTGCCTGCAGATTCTGGTCTGCCGGGTGTTTCACAAATTCTTTGCTTTTTGTTGTCGACAGCGCCTCCCTTTCTTCTTCCGACACTTCAAGGGGGTACAACATACTCACTGGCCTCTTTAGCACGTCGTCGTTGGGCATTTTGACGTCGACCGTTCTTGCTTTTCCTCCATGGTTCTTGTACAGTTTCTCAACTTTGCCTAGCTTCCACTCCGCTCTGGGCAGACCCTCCTCGGCGACTATGACGATTTCGCCTTCCCGGGGTGCGCGGTCTGTCACTCGGGAGGGCTGATGGTGTTCTATGCAGTGCCGTTCTCTTAGGCTCATCAGGTAGTCATGAGTCCAAATTTTCCAGAAGCGTTCTAGGCTGCTGATCGTTGCCTTCTTTAGACCGAGCAGTTTGTCGCGTCTGTCTGCTGTGTGCTGCGGGCCTTTATCATGTTCGGGGCTTGGCTCTTGTGTTGCTATGATCGCCTGTGGTCGGAGGAAGTCGACGGGCCTCAAAATCCTTTCGAGGCGGAGTCTACATAAGTGAGTGGTCGGCTATTCACTATGGCTTCGCATTCTACTACCAGCGTTTTGAATTCTTCCTCGTCCAAGAGCCTTCTCCCGACTGTTTTGCGGAAAGCAGTTTTGGCCAGCCCGACTAGTTTTTCATAAACTCCTCCTTGCCATGGTGCGTAGGCGGTAATGAAACGCCAAGTTATAGGTGCAGCAAGGGTGTTTTGCATAACTTGTTTAACCAGCTGAAACTGTGGCGCGTTGTCCAGCACTACACTAGTAGGGTAGCCGTTTCTGGCGATGAATCTTCTCAAGACGTGCAAGAACTGCTCTGCCGACAAGTTTTTTGTTACATGCAAATGAATGGCTCTAGTCGCTAGACAGGTGAAGAGGACTATCCACCTTTTGCAAGGGCCAGTGAGGTCGCGTATGGTTACAGGTCCCATGTAGTCGAGGTCGACGTTTTAGAAGGCTCGCATTGCCCATGTCCTTTCCTTTGGCAGTGGGAGGAAGACTGGAAGCTTAAATGGCTTTGCGTTCCATCTACGACACACCATGCAGTGTCGTCGTAATATACGCTTGACCGTTGCCCTTCCCTGGGGGATCCAGTAGCGTTTCCTTACGTCGGCCAATGTCTGTGACACTCCAGCATGTCCGGACTCCTTGTGTCGAGCCAATACGATCAGTCTGGTGAGAGCTGATGATTTCGGGAGGAGAATAGGATGAACTGTTTCTTCTGGTAGCGCTGCATATTCCAGCCTTCCTAAACATCTCATAATTCCTTGCTCATCCTTATACAAGTTGGCGTCAGTATTTCTCTCGAATTCTTCGCTTATCTTAGTTTGTTCTTGTCTGATAAGAATGCGCTCTACCCAGTCTAGCTCACCAGCTGTGACGGGTCCTTCGAGTTGGACGGTTTCCCATAATGTTCGTCCGAGACGATTTTGGGTACTCCTTAACATACGCTTGATCGCTCTAAGCACTTGAACTGTCGTTCGTTTGAGCTTATTGAGAGTGCTGAATCTTTCACATTCAAATACGTCAGCCACCGTTGGTGTGCTTGGGATGATTACCAGGGCCACTGGGTTATGTGGAGCTGTCCATTCAGGCCAATACCGGCTCTCTTGCTGGAGAAATGAAGGTCCTTCCCACCACTGACTGCGTTGCCTAAGCTCCGCAATTGTGAGACCACGTGTTGCCAGGTCCGCGGGGTTATTACCGCTGTCAACATAGCGGAACTGTGCGGGGCTTCGGCGTATTTCGGCGAGTCGATTGTCGACAAAACGGTCCACAGTGGTGGCCGTCGCTATCCAGTGCAAAGTTGCCTGTGAATCGCTCCAAAGGAACGTGCGTCCCGTGTGCTTTAGCTGCTCGTTTACGAAGTTCAGCAACCTGCTTCCAATCAACGCTGCCATCAATTCGAGGCGAGGAATGGTTATGCCACGTATTGGGGCCACTCTACTCTTGGACATCAGCAACGAGCTTTCGTAACGGCCCTGGCTGTAGGAGCGGAGGTACGCCACCGCAGAATACGCGCTTGTAGAGGCGTCCACGAAGACATGGATTTCGGCGCATCTTTTGTCCAGCTCAGCCGTTAGTTTTCGGTCCAGTGTGAGCGACTGCCCTTGAAAGCGCTCAAGTAAGGCTGCCGCAGTTTGGCGGTCCGTGTTGTCGAATGGCTGGTCCCAGTCGTATTCCTTTTTCCACAAATGTCGGAGGAACAGTTTCAACGGTAGTGTGGCAGGCGTGAACAACCCTAAAGGGTCATAGAACTCCGCTGTATATGCGAGGAACTGTCGTTTGGTTGCCGGCCAGTTGTCACAATTCTTCGTGTTAAAGACCATTGTGTCCTTTTGAAGGTCCCATACGATTCCCAGCAGTGTTGCACTTTGCTGCAGTGAATCTGAGTCCTTATTTAAGGCGGAAAGAACTTCCCGGTTGTTGCTTCGGAATTCTCGAAGATTCATATCAGCTTCTTTAAAGACTCTCCTCGCTTGTTGACCCTTCTCAATCGCTGCAGGTGTTTGGTGTGCGGTCAAGAACACATTGTCCACATAGATGTTGTCTTGTATCTCCTCTCGAATCTCAGTTGTTTTCCTTTTGAGATGATACTGAATAGTAGCGTTCAGTAGGAAGGGCGAGGAAATCACACCGAAAGGCACTCGAGTGAATCTGAACACTCTAAGGTTCGTCGAGCTGACTGGTGCTGTCACGTCTTTGATCCAAATGAAGCGTACTGCGTCTCGTTGTTCGTGATGTAGACCTATCTGTAGAAAGGCTTTCTTGACATCCGCCGTTATGAGTATTGGCGCTAGTCGGACTCGGAGTAAAACTCCACAGAGGTTTGTTAGGAGTAGTGGTCCTCTGAGTAGCACATCATTTAATGAGTGCCCTTCTTTCCGCGTTTTCGACGACGCGTCATACACGATTCGGATTTTTGTCGTGGCCTTGTCCGGCCTAACAACAGCCTGGTGAGGCATGTAGTACACTGGGCCTTCAGGCTGTGTATTTGTGACGTCCTCAATTATCCCCGTCTTCAGCTGCTCGTCGAACGTTTTCTCGTAAGCACGCAGCAGCTCAGGGTCTTTTTGGAGGTATTTGAGCGATGTTTTTAGACGACCCATACAAAGACCGAAGTTGGAGTCGAGTTTGCCTCCATCCTCTTTCCATGGCCAGCTACAATAGTAGCGCCCATCTTTGAAGGTAATGCTTTCGTTGAACCTTTTCATGGCGAGTTCATCATCCGTTTGTAATGGAGGGTCCCTAACTCCTACAAGTTCCAGTGACCAGAACTTTTCTAGCTCGTCCTTTGCACTGGCCACGTTGCAACAGTAGCGGTTTGCAGGTTTGATCTTTGAAAGGGTACCGTGCCGACTACTGCGCCCCTGTTTGCTGATCATGTCGCCTAGACAGGTGCGTATCAGATTAAATCCGGACGGTAACTTTGTTGAGGCACTTCCTCTGAAGATTTCGAGGAAATAATCAGCACCCACGAGGATCTGCAGCTTGAGTGTAACCGTCGGTAGGGTGATGCTCCGCGTTGAACGGATGCGCCATAACGTTTTTTCCGTTAGTTTGGCGATTGCAATTTCGCTAACCAGTCTTGGTACCGAGTTCGCGAACATCGTGAAGAACCGTCCATCAGTGCGCTTCATTTTTAGTTTGACGCGCGCAGACGTGCAGTGGGTAATGTGCGTCCCACCAAATCCGTCAACAATCAACGGTTCCTTGTGTGTTACTTCGATGCCCAATTGCTGGACTACCGTGATGAATGAGCGTTCGCTCCCAACATCGAATAGCACGGGCACTTTCATCGTTTTTGTGTGTGGTGCGTCGCCTCTAACCTCCACGAAGGTAGATAGGAGTAATACCGTTTTGTCTCGCTCTTGCTGTTCGGGTGTCGCAATAGCCGCCACCGTGCGAATCGTCTGAGTATGGGTTTCTCCGACAGGATTCTCCTCCTCCCCTGTTGCCATCGATGCCACGTTTTACAAAGTGCCGTAGGATGTCCCTTGCGCTTGCAATGGTAGCAGGAGACATTTCGTATACAATCGTTTTGATTATGACCTTCTCTGAGAACAAAGGCGTAATTGCCGAGCGCGATCAAACCTCTCCTTCAAAGAAATTCTCAGCAATCAATCCATCTATAGTTTTAGGTGGAAAACTTTGCCATAAATGCAATTCCTTTTTTCGCAACACCTCTGGCAAATCAGCGCTCAGTTTGATTGGATCACTCAAAAAAGTCTCAAAATGGAAACCCACGTCATGTTTACGATCGGAATCAGCTCGCAAACAAACCATTCATGCGCTGTTAAACAACGTGGCAGTGCTCAGTATGAGGCAAGAAGCATTAACGAGGATGCAACGATCTTGATGATGAGCAAAAATCGAGCCATTCTACTTTGCACTGTTGTGCACAATTATCTCACATGATAAGCAGCCACACCGTCGTTATAACAGAGAAGGTTGCACGCACAGTTGTTAACAGAGCCGCCTTTTATGTGCCATAGGTTTGTTAGTACTTACTGTGTTTCAGCCTCTTTTTCGTTCGTCGAACAAAGCGGATGACTCGAAAAGTGGTGAGGATAATTCGAAAACATATTGCAAAATTAGATAATTCAAGGAGACAGCACCGTGAAGCTCGTGCTGACGTACTTTCACGTTTTCTCAATTATTTTGGGTGATTTCCATTTCTCATTTCTGGATGAATTCTAAGCCGCAAATTACCTCCCTCCCACAGAGTTATCTTCGATTCGCTTTTCCCATTCTCGGAGATTTGATTTTCCTGCAATCAGTTCCTGTTCTATGAGACGCCACACTGGACGGATCGAATTCATATCACCATAGTAAAGGCAGATAGCAGACGTGACAAAACGCCAACATCACAAAACCTCCACCGATACAAATGCAGAAGGCGCTTTTCGAACTGAAATATCAAGTGGGTGCATCGCAGCAAGGCAACGCATCGATAACTGTTATAGAACCTATCGAATAGAAAATAAAAGAAGTAAGGACGAGTGCCTGGAAAGATCAGGATGCAGTGTTAAAAGAAGGCATCGTTCGTTCGTGTATTCAGCCGGACTTTCAGCCTCAAAGAATGACACGTGGATCGACCAAAGGGACGAACTGAGTTTGCGAGATCATCCTAAGCGATAAACCATATCTAGCAAATTTGCTACGGTAGCCTCTGCATTTGCAAAGCTGAGAGCGAACAACACACTCATTGCCATGCATGATGACATCGTCACAAGCGCATTGCGAAAAGTTCATGAAAAGTGGGTGTGCGGAGCTAACCGCTGAATGCGCAAGCGGGAATGCCGTAGAACGCTAAAGCGGGGATACGGGCAAGTTATGTTATTGTGTCGAAGACAGTGTTTGATAGCACTGTTTTGATTCTTACGCGTGATGAGTGTGTTACAAGGTATGGAGGATCAGGTCCGAGCATATATCGACACGACAACGGCGCAACGATACACGCCTGAAGGTAAATGGAGAAAAGGGATGAAGGAGCTGAAACAAAGCGGCATTTGCAGCTAATTCCTGTGGACCAGCCGGCTGCATCAGTTGATAAGAAATCTTAAAATAGACAAGTAAATCATCTACCATTTAGCTCACCCCACTGGAAGAAGCGTTCTTCGCGGTCCAACCGATTATTAGAAAAATAAACACCGCCTTGCCGGTGTTTCTTCAACAGGAGTCAATCGTATGAGCATTCAGCAACCTGAAGTACCTCTTGAAACCACTTTTTTCTTTGAACTCACTGTGGACTTAATGAATATACGAACATATAGACAAACAGGCTATATAAGCTTCAAAAACAACACAAACAAAACCTCGATCAGACGTAATTTCAAATGAAATTTGCTAAAGGACCAGGAGAAGAGGACGCCTTTACATATTCGCTACGGCATTTTTAGACAGTGGGATATGATCAACAGGTTTTCTACTGTGAGGTGATGAACCTACATAAGTCACCCAAACGCTTCGCATTATCTGAGCTCTAAACTGGATGGTGAATATGTTCCACCTTCAAACATCAAGACGGCCATCGGCAGAAATCTTGTGCCTGTGGGTGACAATTTCCCTACAGTAGCACAAATCTTACACTCGATAGCCAAGGACTTCAACATTAGGGAGTTCTGTTTCTACTTCTGAAGGTGAATGTTGACTCACTCACTCCACAGCAAATAAGAAATGTCCACAGTAGTAAAATAAGACTTGCAACCAGCTGAAGCTTTGGAACGTAGGCAATGTTTCGGGGGTTTCCGTGCTTTGAGCTGACCGTTGCACTGAACACCGCCTTAACCAACCAAAAGCTCTAGGTAACAAACGAACCCTCATTCGTAACAGTCCTAGCAATGTCGCATTCACGACCCATCAAGTATCAAAAGTGCCCATCGGCAGCTTCCAACATACAGGCAAAACTTCACGTTCACTACTTTCATATGCTGCACTGATTCATATGACACGCTAGTTAAACAACATGACGAATTGATAACTGTATCGCAAGGAGTGGCCAGTAGCATATGCACTGAATAACCCGTGACTATGACGAATTGATAACTGTATCGCAAGGAGTGGCCAGTAGCATATGCACTGAATAAACCGTGGCATACCGTTCAGAACTACTTATTTCTTTTTTACATCTTCTAGACTGACGCCACCATCGACGGAGAACTTCATGAACGTCACTTAGATCAAGGCCGTCGACTAGCACGAACACCTCCTAGCATGGTTAACCGTTCTTGTAATCGCATAAAACTGGAATTGATTACCAAATTGTGGACATCTTCAATCAGAAACCTGTAAGGCCACTCATATACTCAATTACAACTCGAAAACAATAAAATGCAATAAATCTTGCAGAGTAGCGGTGAAACCGCAGCAAAGTTAGAAGAGGCTATTTAGAAACACCTCATCATTTCCAGGCGGTTTTTATGGGGGTTTCTTTTGATTCCTACAAGCATTGAATGACCACTCTCACCTTTTCCTTCCCAATTTCTCCAACTGCAACTATGGAACGTGATATAAGAAGATTTGCCGGATGAAAGAACAGTCGACAAAATGCATGTAAGAGAAAGAAAGGCACGCCCACAAAGACGACCCCCGGTTCCTTGACTGCCAGAAAATTGGTTAAAAAGATGAAATTTGAGTATCTGAGTGTTGAACACAAGCGAACTTCTCCTAAACGAATGAAGACAATTCACTTATGTAAAAAAATGAAATCGTATAAACAGATGAGGTATTGTACCTACCGGTGGAGGAATGGGAGGTAACGAAGAGCGATGCGTTAAAGCATTAAATCCCACATCAGCATCAACGAATACACCGAATTGAGCATGATTTGTGACGACGTCATTTAGGACTTGGCCCAAACGTAACGAACTCATCTGGCGCACATCTGCCTGCAATTCCCGCTTGAAGATTACAGCTGTGGCAGACCGAACTCAACACGAAATGGGAAACTACCAATGATGCAAATTGGTTTCATATTATAAGCGAAACTATATCGAGGACAGCACAACTTGCGAAAGAAAAGACAAAATATGCAATACATAGGGAGTTACAAGATCCCTAATACGAAAGTCAGATCCTCTTTCATCTCATCGTAACAAGTGTGTCGCACCAACCTCCTCGAAAAACAAAGTATTGCCAACCAAGTATTTTTCTATACGTCAGCAATTCTAATTCTTGGATGCAGTTGGAAACGAAGACCGTAAATTTAAAGGCGACAAGGCAGTGGAGGGAAAGCACCGCCTTGATACGCCGTAAGGACTCCTCGAATTAACCGCTCAATACTATTAAGTAACATTGTCGAGCTCCATCATAAATAGATCTGACTCATCTATGAACAGGATGAGCCGATAACTTGAAGCAACAATAAAACTCGGATGGGCGAAGTAAGTGGAACAGCAAACAACTTTAAATAAGACCCACTAGATGCTGCGATGGATTGCAGGTAAGAACAGGTCTCGTAAGCAGCTCCCAGACAAGAACCCACTCTGTCCCTTGCGTCCTAATTTCCTTTTTAAACTGATAGCAACTTCCTTTCCGCGACTTCCGTGCCAATTTCGGATAATTCACATCCCGCTAACGACAACATCCTGCAGTTTGCTGCATAATGCTGAAACATCTTCGAAAAAGCGTTGCTCAGCGTCCCGACCAACTTAATGAACCGCAATTGCTAGCAAAAGTCGGATAAATTTGCGGCAATAAGCTTCGAAACTGGTGCTGGAATGAAGATATAGAAAACTCGAAATGAAAGAAAAAGAATCCCAGTAAAGTTACAGATTTCTCAAGAAATATAGGCTACAAACCCACGAACAGAACTATAAACATTAAGAAGTAATAAACGACACTTTTTCGAAAAAGGTCAGCAATCCACAGCCACTTTCTCATCCTGATCTATTCCATTCTCCTGTTGGTGGTAACCTCATAAGCACAACTGCTAGGATACCCCCATATCCTTAACTATCCTTTCTTAAGTGCAATGCTCTCTACCTCTGCGGAGTGCAGAAAGAAAATGACATATGAAATCAATGATTATCCAACCGATTACGTTACAGCGACCAGAAGTCTTTTTAAAAGTATTTACTGAAGAAAATGGCCGCTTGAGACTAACGACATGAGATGCGACCGCATTAAAATCAACCTTCATCTACAACGGCCCGAGAGATGACACAACTCACTGCCTCGCAACAGAATAACTCTCGGGATGGACAGGTGTTGAATCGAGGGCATTTCTCTCGAAGCTCAACGCCACCTTTCGTTTCTTCTTGACTGGCTCATTAGTAGATGAGACGTCGTCATAGACAAAAAGGACTCCTGTACGCTCCTCAAAACTTTTTGGCCCAATACCGCTGATTTGCTGCAACAACTTTCTGTAATAATGAGATTTCCTGTATGAGCTTCCGCTACTTCAGATCATATAAAAAAATGTGTATGCGAACAACTACCGGGTTCTGAAAGCAACTATCAGAAATAAAACTAAGAAAATCAACCGTGACCCTCATCTAACCATATGGTTCGAAAACATGGAGGTGAAAATTAAAGATAAGAGAAAGAGGATTAAACGCTCTCGATGGAGAGGGCATGCGAAAACTAGTGAAGCGGTAGAAGTGAAAACACGGCAACGGAACTACGGCAATAATGAGCGACTATTTCGCAGTAATGGAAGCCATACCTATCGATATGATTAATCACTTAGTAGAATTTTCTCCTCGGCGCGATTTTTCCAGCGATTAATAACAAACAACCATCCGCACTATGCTCTCCTCAGCGGTTTGCACATCACAAAAGACTTCCGTGTCAACAGGAATAATGAAATATACACTGCGACTACTCATCTTGGTTTGCAACAAAGTCCAGTCTACTCTTGAGCCCTACAGAGAAAATGTTCGACGCGATTACGTCGCATCTCAACACCTAAGAGAAGTATTAAGTGGAAAAATCGCTTTCACAAACGATAATCCAAATATGCAACAGGCTGTTGTTGCTATGCGAGGAGAGGAGAACATTCTCCCGACCACTTCTACCTTGCGGTCATTATTCACTTCCTTCCTCCAGCAGAGGGGAATGGATAACGGATGAGTTCATGGCCCATCCTAGACCGCTTAAGCTCTGTTCTTCATTCTAATCTGAGTTGTTGAGTTTGAGACGGTGACTCACTTTGCACAACACTGACAAAAACACAGTGATTTAGTTGACTCCAATCGCATTTTCCATGTTGCAGGACACGACTACAATATTTCGGTGAACATGCAAAGAAACACATCCCACCCTAAGCACCTCTCTATTGGTGACTAGTCCATTTTCTTGACGATACTTTATTATACCTGCCGCGGTCTTTTTATTGAGTCCTGAAACCTTTCTGCAAATAAACGTTTATTTAATGAGGAAATATCGACGAGATGTCAAAAGAAAGGTGCGATATGGTTTTTATGGCTCTGTTTCTGCACCTCAGAAGCCAAGAAAATAGCCAAGTGTTCGAATCCTTTGAGCATGACTTTATGGCTCCCTTAGTCCTCAGAGTGAATAAAAAATACCGATGACAGTGCCTTAATGGAGTCAAATTTCACGAGCACCAACTTTGTCGAAGCGGTCTACGATGTTGTTAAGAGTGAAGTCATTTATAAGCCAGTAATGGTGCACGAGGCTCGCCAAATGACCCGCATAAGCCAGTAATGGTGCACGATGCTCGCCAAATGACCCGCACTGCCACTGCAAATGAATGACAGGATTTTTTCGAAAGTCACTGCCAAAAGCTTTTCTTTAAAAATGAAGTAGAATGGCGCAGAAATGCAAAAATCTTGGACATGTAAACAAGATTTCGCTATGCTGACTGATCCTCCCTTCATCTAAGTGTTCTACACATGATTTTTATCGTGATCGGATCGATGCGATACTATAGAAATATCCGACTACAAACCCTTTCAGAGCTGATGAACTGACATGGAGGATGCCACGATGTGCAATGAGGACAACAACTTGTAGATATAATAAGAGCAGATTCGCTCACTTTAAACCATTTAAAGAACAAAGGTGATCTGCAAAATGTATCGCACATTTGGGCAAACGGAATCAAAAAAAAGGGTTCGGTATCATAATATGATGAGATCACACACTTCAAAAGCCGCAGATATAGCTTCTGTGGCTTGTAGCCACAACATATGAAAAGATCGAATAATGAAAAATTGTTAACAGCAAAACACTGGAAAATAACTGCTAAAATTATTACTGCAAAAGCTGAAGAGACGCCACGTTGACATCAACGCCAACACTGCTCACACATTCGCGTACAACAACATCCAGTATTTCATCAAGACGCTTCTCATTCAAAGAGTGCTGAAAGCAGTATTTTATGTCCTGAAGCACCTAAAAACACTGCGCCAGAAAATGAGTGAGAAGCACTATCTAATAGACCAATGGAAATAAATTAGACACTAAAAAATCGTTTCGGATGGCAACTTGGATAGTTCGCTACCCCTAAAACGAAGTTAACTTTGCGAAATCTTCATAAAACAGATCTAAAAATATTAACAAGGTTGAACAAGCGGTCGGCTTACTCAAATTTTCTGAATATAGACCGACGCATAGGATGGTAATGATATGGATATTTGAAGAAGTGATGAGAGGAAAATATAATAAATCTGCAGACTTTGAAATCTTAAGAAGATTCGACTCCTAAACGGGTTCTCAAAAACGCTTCTGGAGAAGAAGATGAGGAACTCGTAAATCCTTCCGTCACATAATCTTCTGCTTCATGCCACATCCTGTAGCTTCTATCAGCCTCTTAGCATGTTCTCTACATGTGCGACGATGTAACAGACGAACCGGCACTTCTGATATTGATATCCAAATCGGGAAGCTCGGCTGCTGCCAATTCCGTCGCACTATAAATTGATGCGCCGCATTCCGATATAACGCTGCAATTAACCGAAACACATTCAGGAGCTCAAAGCCGTCTCTACAAGAAGAAACCAAGCAAAATCGAGCACATATAACCTGTGCACCGCATAAAACAGAAAGAGCTGTAATAAACAAAAATGTAATGTTAGCAGGAAAAGGGGAAACACAGCAATCGACGCACAAAATTGAACTCATCACCAATAAAATTCACATAAAACAAACAGCCATAAGAACGCTCTATTAGGGAAACTGATACACAGCACAAAATAAGGAACAATGGAGTAGCTATTTTTAAAACGTCTCTGCGAAAATACTACAATATGGGACGAGCCAATCCTACAATAACATCTATTTTCTTCTATAATACTTCGAAATGACCTCAACTGAGTACATTAAAAGTGAAAAAGCACGTGCAATATTTCCAAGAAACGCGTGCAACATTGCGGTTAGCACTGTCATAGCGAAACCTGGCACACTTAGAAACAATCGGCCACCTCGTCGTTGCCGATATTAAGCACTTATACGTCGTCCCAATTCTATAAACTAACAACACAATCAACATGTATCGAGAACACTGGGAGAGTTTAATGTTCAAAAAAGCAAGAGGCGCCAACTGTGGAGGTCTAGAATGGAGCATTTTATGCTGACAACTTTGTGCATATTCTGAAAGACATTACGGCCGACGCCGGTCACCACTTTTTGGAAGGTGATGTCACTTTCCGCTCTTGCATATTTCCGCAGAAGTATGAAATGGTCTTGAAGAGGAGAACTGAATTAGTGCTCTAAATGTGCCGTCTGGTTTTTGGCTTTTTGATCCCTCCGTATTTGGAAACATACGTAACTGAGACGCCTACAACAGCTGAACCCACTGGTTAAGCCGAAGTAGCGCGCTGGAGATCTCACGAAAAGGAATTCAACTGCTTGACGCCTGTTGCCCTCTGCAAATCCCCATCGCTTCTGCAACCCCTAAGTCAAAAAATACCCCACAGATAAGCAAAAAAAAGGAGATTCTAATGTGCTGACTCAGAGGCCCACAAAGCTTTTTGTAAGAAAAAACTGTGAAATTACATAAAAATAGTCAACCACTGGCATCGACGAGGGCGCATTTGCAAACATTGGAATAGCCTGGATCAATAGCCAGCACTGGATGCCCCTTTAAGGGCGCCGTCAGAAGTAACTCACGCACGTTCTTCGCGGAACAGTCAATTGCCGAACGCTCCGCTTTGTGCAGAAGACGGCGCCTGAACGTCCTACCTTAAATGACCAACGGTGGTGGATCAGAAAAATGAATTAATTTTTCATACCCGCGAAAATAGCAAGTTTCACAAACTTAAAGTCCCCTGCAAGTACACGCTGTTGAACCAAAGAAGCTACGATACATCGAGACGAAGGATTTTTGCAACTGATCGACACAGTAATGGATGGAGCAAGAATAGTGGAAACAATGGGTGCTGATATTTTGGAAATCCTTACGGTATGACAACAGCTCGCACAACATCGCTAGATCCTCCAGACAAAACGAGGAACATTCAGTGACGGCGGCGATGAAGAATGAAAAGATTCAAGCTCGCAAAAAGACAAGTTAAGCAGTAAATGATTATATACCACACCTGATAGTTCGCTCAATCGTTGGTATGAGGAATCGGCGTTTATTGGAATCACGAACGGCGTTCTTCAGCAATTCTAAATGTGCATCATGAAGGCGCTACTTTAGAGCTGGATGATCCGATCCTATCATCGACTCGTTCCTTGCAGTTTATGATTCCCTTCGACTATGCTCGTTCTAGCGCCAAAACCTACAAGACAAACCGAAATTACATCACGAAACCTCAGAAAAACTTCCCAAATGTCAAACATCTATAATAAAATCTCAATTGAGTCTCCGCCACGGTTCATTTTAAAAATTCAGATATTTCGGCAAGCTAAAAGTAAATAATTCTAAAGATAAACGATCAATAACTTGCCACCCTCATGTGGAAACATCTCGAGACTTCGTTTTGTAAAGAAATTATAAGATGAATGTATTAAAACTAGTGCGCGCGGTACAATCCAGAGTGAACAAAACAAATAGGACGCCAATTTTGCAGGCCATTCAGCAGTCATGGGAGGACCATCAGCTCATCATGTTCTTAACTTGTATGACATGACGCAAATTTGTACCTACCATAAAGTGGGATTTAGAGATTTATCCAAGGCAAAATTTCACACACAAGACACATCGTCGAGTCCCTCAGCCAAGAGGTCAAATTGCTTAAGCTTAGAGAAAGTCAAACATTAGAAAGACATTTTTTCTCCCATCGCGGCACTACTGGATTTGGAACCAATCAGTATAAGATCAAATATTTTAGCAAATCTTTAGGTTGCTGGCGACCGTGGTAACCTTAGCGATGTTTTTGGAAAAGCAAAACACAGCTTCATTCTTTACCTCATATCACTCCCAGAAAATGGCACATTCACACCCACCCTCTAGTCCTTCCTCCAAGAAAATTATGGTCCTCCACGAAAATGTGGTGATATCCGACAAATTCTAGGAAGCTACCTGGAAGGGCTGCACAAAACGCGCATCTTTATCGAATGAATTGTACAGTTTGAAATGCTCCAACAGAGGAAAATCTTTATAATCCTTCTTCAGAGATTTGGCTTCCTTCGACAACGATGAGACGACACTCACTTTAATGCCCAAATAGTTCTTCAGTTCACTCCTGAAGATGATTTATGTTCCAGTTAGGCAATATTCGGTATACCGTCAGCCATCCTTCATTTAAATAAATCAGATCGTCGCATGCTAATAACGTTGGATGACGTTGACTTGAACTCCGAACACTGGAGGAATTATGAATGGTCGAGTTAACAAAGATTACATATCTCACTGCATAACTCCATCCTGCTAAGTTTCTTCTGAACATTCCTGATTCTATACTTTAAACCTTAAGGAGCGCATGCAGGGATTTAACAGAACAACTTTTAAATTGAAGGGGAGTTTGCAGTCCTTCAGAATAAACCCTTTTTGAACTAGGTAAAACTAACGTTCAGTATCGAAGGTCAATATGCCGCGGTTTGGCCAACTAGTTCAGTGCATCACTTGAGAACGCTCACAGCAAAGCAAAGGCAATAAAAGCACGGATAGATATACAAGGTTCAAATAAGAACTCCACTTGGCGAACTGCAAATTTTGCAACATCTCCCACGATGAATCTTAGAAGAATAAATCATCAACTCTATAACTGCGGGGAGTGAAAATGACTGAAGAGGAGTGGAAATCGAGGAGCATGATCACGGATGGTAAGATTTTCGAAAAAGGAAAAAAGTTATGAATGACCATCGAACAAACCAATAAAACCGAACATTTTTTGAATGAGGATTTGTGTCTCTTGCATTCTGTGGACATCATCGGAGAGGTAATGCAACATCGCCAACTCCACTTTCGCCACCGAATTCATTTCTTCTAAAACACTGGCTTTTATGAGCTCAAATTAGAGCATCTTTCTGTTCACGGCGATAAGCAAATAAAAAAGACATGGAATGTCCCATCGTCAACCCAAACAGCCCTCTGTGCTCAAACTGAAAAAGTGAGGGAAACGTTAAAACGAGCTTAAAATGAGGAAATCATTTGCACATAAGGACACGAACGCGCAGTTTTTGGAAATGATTAAGTGATCTGCTGCCTCTTTATACATTATATCCGACGTCCAATGCTTTGCAAAAAAGGACATTAAGTGTTTACGTTGAACCACGTTTCCCTCGAATTTTGCCAAGGGTGTGAGTAGGCTCACTTTGTAGAGGTGGTAAGAATGGTCGCTGTGTACCGTTTGACTATGAAAAGTCACTTGAAAGAGGCACCACTGAAAACCCAGCGTGGAATATTACCTTCAGCGCACCTCACATACTGCCGTGAGTCGACCTTCTCGCCGTCCTACAGTCTTCGACATATCACGTCCACACCGAGCTCACTGAATATAAAATGCTATGACAAAGCAAACATAACTTTCTCGAACTGAACAGTGTCACAAGCCATCCCATCCTCAGCTATTTGCATCAAGTCTGAGATAACCATCATATGGTTTTATTCTTACTCCCTATTCGATACTCTTTATCCGCAAGTGGATCAATACTCTAATAGAGGATAAGGATCATTGGGAACAAAGAATAAAAAGATCTATTACGATAAACGTAATCTTCATCCTCTAACAGCGGCACCGTGATCCGTTCGTGGTCAGATGGAAGATGCTGAACGCGCAAACGCAATGATTATTTTCAGAAGTGGCTTAGTGAAAGTCACTCAACAGAAGTTCCATGTCGTCATTGAATGAAGATTTCAAAGCAGAAGGCAACTTGAGAAGTGTGTTTGAGAACCTCGCACATTAAGCACTTTTACATTCCTCTCGCTTGACCGACTACCAACATTTTAGGAAAAAAGTGGCAAAGATTCAGCACAATGCCTTTAAGTTTTAACTAACCATATCACCCGCATAAAGCCACCGATTAAGTGCAAAGAAGAAGTATGAAAACTTTGTGGCGGCTTGAACACCTTACAGCTCATGTCAGCTCGACGCTTCAACATGAATGCTGACAGGGAATAATCTATGGAGGGCGTTATAAACAACAAACTCGACAGATCCACCTTCAATTACATCCGAATTGAAAAAGTGACATGCACAGACACAACAGTGTGAAAACCTACGCTGATTTGCAAGAGCATAAGAAAGGAGATCTACGAAAAGCGAATTTCTCAGAGAGGACGATAGGAATACAACAGTTTATTCGTTGCACAAATACGGTCGCACAGCACGAGCGATAGACAGCACAGTGATCGAAAAAGACTGGTTACTACACATCTTAGCACATGCTTATATAGGCCACCAGAGCGAGTACACGTGTCATAGAATGTGCCCAATTACGCCATTTTGATCGACATCCTTTACTTTGGACTCTTAAGTGCCCTTTCGCTACCCGTGTCTGTTGACTTTCGAGGTTATTTTGACCTCGGCTGCTTTGGATCCTTAGTGCGCTTTCGCTGCTCTCCTCTTTGTTTAGCGAAATATCTACCATATTGACTTCTGCGTTAATGTGTCACACAAAGGCCTGTGTTTCTTATGTAGTGAGTTCACGCCTCAGCAGCGCCAAGCCCCAACAATCACGCTCGCCTCGCGTTGACGCGACACTCCTGTCCATGGAGGGCGAAACGAGGAGAAAGGTTCACATAGCATTTCATTCGAAGGCAGTTGATCTACAACTTATTGACCATCTCTTACGAAGACGCATGCTTGCTCACTTCAAGCCGAAGAACATCGCCCAGAGTTGAATAATTAGTGGACTTTTCCGACAAATGGTAGTGGGCAGAATGGCAGAGAGGAGCAGAGTTGCTCTTTTCGTTCATAGGGAGATGTTGCACAGATCGTCTTCATCGACTGCCTCTCGAGGAGATGTGATCTCGCCTTGCGTTGAAGGCGCTGAAATAAAAAGCGCGTTGTCTGCGATTGATTTTCTCGGATTGCAACGGACGACTAGATTTTCATCATTATGATTGGGGAGAGGAGTTAAAAAGTTTGCGTATTACATTTGTACATCTCAAGAATCCGCACGGTGGTTGTTTGAGATTCCAGTCACCTGAAGCACATGCACAGCTCTTCGAAATTGGAGGAGCGCTGGTGGTCTTTAAATGTGTGTGCAAGGACTTCAAGCAGGCGAACCAGCATGGTTTTGCAGCTGTAGATGAAGGAAAGGTACGTATAGTTTCCGTTCCTAAGTTTCTTTGTCTGTTTGTTAGCGGCGTAATGACTTCTACTTTGAATTAGCTCAGAGTGGACCGGGCTCTCTAGTTGAATTATCATCGAAATTTTTTACGCTTTAATGGACCGGTCGGTAACGAGTACGTCAACGTTCAAGGGTGCTTACATGCCAACCAAGCTGTCCGGGTCAAAGATAGCTAACTGCCTCTCATTATTGGCAAATTTCCGCAACCATTTAGTCACTCATAAATTCAACGTCTCATTCCCAGATGCGTCACGATTGGGCTGATATAGGCTAGAGAATGCGCTAACCATACTCACTAATAAAGGCGATGATTGCGAGGGAAACCACCGTAGAACTGATTATGAGAATTGAACCTAATACAGGTTAGCGTAATCCGAATGTGATTTTATAGCACTCGTGATGAGGGTGCTTGTAATTTTAGCGGCTGAACAAAAAAGCAACGCCTCTAACATTGCCCTTTTCCATCATTTATGTTTTTGTGAAGCGCCGATTTCAAATAATTCCAAATAATAAGATGAATAGTTAAATTGCTTTGTTGCTCCCAAATGAGTGCTCCTCGCAGATACCGTAAAGCTGAGTAAATATTTCTGGGAGAAGCGGTAGTATTATTTTGAGCGTTGAAGTTGTTTTCCCATCTGGAAATCCTCAGTGATATCTGCCGTTTCCAGCTAACACTTTTCGGCTGACTGTGAGCTGTTGTGTTCTCGAACGATTCGTTCAATTAACGACTCGAACGCATTTTGTTGGGTCTTACGACCATTGTTCTGCTCGATGTGTTTGTTATCGGAGAACAGTTCAAGAGAGGAATTAAAAACCTTGTGAGCACCCGGCTTACTCGAAGAAAAATGTTTTTGATATGTTTTTTGAGGCTGGATAGGAACGTTCAAAATTTCTCCAAACTCTTTGAAATTTCAGCTCTCACTCCTGAGTTGGGCGAGTGACGGCGGCCGAAAATGTGTAGGTGAGAAGAATAGCTTTTTCGAGCACACCTCAGCTAGGCGAGCTAGGATCTGCCCATTTCCGCATGTGAGAGGGGGAACAGGGAAAAGAAAGTGGGGAACGTTCCGTGCCCTGCGATCAAAATGACTCATAGTCGAGCAGCGTGCGAAGTAATTGACAAAAGCATTGAGGCTTCATAAGAAGTTGTCACGAACGGAATTCTCTAGGATACAGAGAGGATCCGACAGGAGTACCCTTGGCGGAAAATTTGCATATTCAAATCTAAACCGAAAGTCCAGGATCAAGATCGGCGTAGGCATATTTTATATTTTATCACTGCAGCAACTGCGAAGAAGTTTCACAGAAGAACGGAAAGTGCTATCCACCATTTGCACTCGAAGTTGAGATTTCTAGGTTACTGGTCCGGATGACACTATTCGGCATTGATGCTGTCACTGAATATCACTCTCCTTGTAGCACTGTCGCGTGCTTCGAGCGAACCTCACGGTACCTTAGGTAAATGTCACTCGGTATTCACAGAAGAAAGAACGGTCACCACTTGCTTTCGATAACCTTATGAGATGATCTTCAACCTTTGGTTCATTTTTACAAATGAATGACAAGCTGCTGTATGGAGGCTTAACCTAGTTTCCTCACCAACCACTATATCACATATCAAACGATGGGCATTTGAAGTGGCGGCCTAAGATTTTCAGATGAAATCGATGGAAACGGGAGGTTTCCTCATTGTCTTTCACTCAACAGTAATCACCACAGGGTAAGCTGATTTATGTCGGCTTTCCAACTGTGGTCGCCTTTCCTTTACAGCCGACCAAGTCGCCCGATCAACATCCACATCCAGTGCGAATTTTTGTGTAAATGATGACAAACAAGTCCCTTAATGTCCGATGTTTTACCTTCTGCTGCAGTCGTAAGCGGCTTTTGTTACGTAATGGATGTGCTGTACTTATTGATCATGTGCCTGTATGCTCTGAGTATCAAGCTGCAGCATACGTGCGTACAGTTTGGCATTACGTGGCTGAGAAGCCCTGCAGCTGCTACCATGTCCGTTGCAACAGCAAACATCTTGTTAGGGAAGTATGCCTAATAGTAATACATGCGAATCCTGCAGCGTGAGTTAAATGCGCAAAACTTTTGCAGTTGAAACAACCTCTGCTAATCGGTAAACGTTCTCACAAACCTAGTTTTCGAATACACTACACGGTTCGTCACGTCACCGTGAACGACAGAGGACATTGTGCCGCGTCGACCGTACCTCTTCATCAAGGCGCTCATTCAAAAGAATGGGACGCCAAATTTTTTGCTTTATCCTGAAAAGCTGAGACTACGTATTGCGTGGTTCCGAAAAATTCCCCGGAATGAGACCAATCGTATCAATCACATGAGGGAAAGTTCCGTTCTTCAGTCGATCGAATTGCACAAACTTGTGCCTGTAACTTGCGCAGTCTGGGACCCACAACAGAGACGCGCACCTATTTAACGGCATAGCTTGCGTCTTCAGTTGGATGTGCTCACGTGCATATTGCTTAACTCAACGAGGATCAACGTCGGCTCGCTGAATATGTCGGCATTAGCAAGCGGCACACTGTTACGGGGGTAAGCGGATGTGAGAGAGATAAGGTGCATCAAATAGTGTTAGGCCCACTCTTAGGTCTCAGTTAGACTTGTCCTCATCCTTAGATTAAATACTGCAAGGTGTTTTGGTCGATCACCGTGGCAATTATTCAAGGGCGTCATATTGTTGAAAAAGATATTTGACTGACTCATCTCCGGACAGCATTATTGGCATCTACCGTACTCAGCTTTTGAGCGTTGGAATTGATTGTAAAACTTCAACGCGTTGTCAAAACTTCACAAATAACACAGAGTCTCTTAGTAGACCTCTGAAACAAATATTGCTGGTCTCTGAACGGGTTTTATTTCTTGCATTTACACACAGGCATAATCCAAGGAAGGCTCTCTACTTGTATGATGAGTTAGGTCTGGCTTCATCCAAATAATTACGGCTCTTATTAGCAGATTTTCGTAAACAGAGCAGGACTTCGTCTATTCGTTCCCATAGTTCCCTCTGTCGTTTTCTAAGTATCATTTTCCATTGTGGAGTATGAATCCGGCACAACGAGTTTACTCGAATAAATTTTCATTTCCATGCCACTCTTCAAGATGGCATTGGGAAAGCGCATTATATTAGCGTCGTGTTTCTCCTTTACGCCTACGCATATGCCATTTATTTTCCCGTCGATCGTGCGAACGAAACTCAGGAACATCTGATGAGAGACTTTTTTATGGATTGTATGCACACCATATTCAGTGCCTCGAACTCTCACTGATCATTGTCGAACGAAATTGCAAACATTTCAATCGATCACGAAAATCTCACTTATTCTACATAAGACTATCACTTCGCCCTATCTCTCTTCTCTAAATATACTTATTAAGAGTGCTATGAATATTGGGGACAATATTCATATGAAGGAATTCTTCTGTGTAGTCGATGTCGCGATGCAAATTGTGCACTGCATTTCCATCAAACAGCTTCAATCCCATACATCTAAGTGCAAATCGCTATTTTGTTTTATATAATTTTTGATCCTTTAAAGAACAAAAAAGTATAAGAAAAGCAAAGAAATTTATCGCAGAACGTTTCGTAACGGTAAAAACAAATATATAATTGTTTAACGAGGTATTATTACCTGGCAAAATAAGCAAACAGATCGACCTTTTAAGTCGTCGAATTACCTTTAATCAGCAGACAAATAAAGGTCTGCCTAAGCAGCTTTTTTATACTAGGTATTATTATTACCTGGCATTATTATTACCTTATACTAGGCATTATTACGAGGTATTATTACCTGGCAAAACAAAAGAACAGATCGACCTTTTAAGTCGTCGAATTACCTTTAATCAGCAGACAAATAAAGGTCTGCCTAAGTGGTGGTCGTATTTATTCAAATAAAACGTGTAAAACTAAATAAACTATCCAAATGGTTATTACAGCGTGACTGTAGATGAGCTGCTAGAATAGTTACTGGATAGGTTTACTCGAATAGTTGAATAAATATATAATAATGAAGAGACGGTTACATACCAATGTTGTATTGACCGCTCACACTTTTTACTTCCTCCCCCTGTGGGATATTCGTTGCACTTTATGAGGGTGCGAAGATCGTCAACAATTTTTCAGTGTTTGATAGGAGGTTTGACCCCAAAGCTTCGTGAGGGAACAAGAGAGATGAAGAAAGAACAGGAAAAATATGATTACTGCTAAAAATTAGGCATACGTCCCTGTTGTCGATCGACGTCGCTTCAGCTGCCGCTCGATTTCCGCTCTCTGAATTCATCATTTCGGAGTCGATGCTCGTGACATCTCTGATCCACCGTCGAGTTGTTATTTTGTCTACTGACGTCGATCCAACCACGATCACCGCTGACGTCAACGTTCCCGATCAATGAGCTCCTCAAACTGCGGCCACCCTCGTTGGCGCATCATACCAAATGTTGATGTTTTTCACTCGTCAATGACAACCTTGGCTTGCCCCTGTAACTTACCTAAAAACCTACACTTGCGCTGAGGTGATCTGTCTTTTTATCAAAGCTATCAGATCCTACTGTGCAAAGAACCACGGGTGACTTAGCCACTGCTTTGTGAACCACACCTCATACTTGAGTAGCTGAACCTTTACTATTGCATATATAAAATAAAAACGCGACAAATAACGCTTAATTATCCGAGACGTGTATGATGACAAAGATGAAAGCATGGCATCGAAAACTCACTTATAGTTACTAGAGATGTGCGTGATAATCCAACAGATTGTAGCTCGATCAGACAATTAACATACATTTCAGTATGTGCATAGCCAGACAATGTTTAGCACGATAATGAAAGCTCATGCATATTTATTGGATTTTCCAGTACATTCTCGCCCGAATAAACAACTTGCATATTTAACCGATACGGCCATAGCACAACAGTAGAACATGACAGCGAATACACCACCCACATATATGAATGAAAAAAAGGTTAAGTATGTTGAAATGAAACATTTCGCGAGTGCAAACATAGGAGCAATGGATCACATTAAAATGCCCCACGTTAAAAATGCAGCAGTAGGATGTGGACAAATCACCTATTAAAATGGAAGGTAACCATGCTTCGACCCCTCAAATTATCGGTAGCAAATTTATAGGAGATCTATGCATTCATAATAATTCTTATAGTAATGCCTCTTATGATTCGGGATAGCCAAGAAGTTATCCTCAACAGCGTGCTTGAAATTTCACAAATCCAATTCATGATGAACGCATTCCGAGTATGATAAAAACACCGTATCACCATTTGGGTTTTGCGTAGTTCACAATTGGATAATCAAAACGTTACGCATAATTTGTTATTGGAGCGGACACAAAACCACCCCTTAACAAATGGAGGACAGTCAAAAAATCTCCTGACCGTTCCAGCCAGCCAAAAAACTACCTATGAGCAGTAAGAGGAAGTTATAAAGCCGCCTCCAACAAAATAGACGTAGCGAAACTATACTAACGAATAACGTTGACCAATAAATATATTTGATCTAAGAGAGGTTATCTGATGGAAAGATGTAATTTCTATAGCATTTGCACGTTTACTGACTTAAACAGTTAAAAAACTTGCAAGTAGAAGCATGTAACAAAATTTGTCCGAAGCGAGTAAATGAAGTTACTGGTGAATTCGGCAATAAACCGGTGCTTAAGACGAGGGCGAGTAAAATCATATAAATTGCAGAACGCAACTGAACCTGAAAATTCAAGATTACTGTAATAATGTTTCTTCACGGTTTTACAGGTAAGGATAATAGTATAAAAAACCTTAGATATGAAGGTGGCATTGAAAGACAGATGTTAGGAGATGAAATGTTAACAATGTAGGTTTTCAACGTGAATGAAATAGATATGCTAATAAATGGTGAGCACGTTCCGGGCCTTGCCGCTGACGCGCACACTGCTGAAACAGTGAAAATATGAACAAATAAATACGCATGAAAATTATAATTGCCTATAGGCTGCAGTTAAATAAACTTCCAAGTGCACTGAGCTGAGAGTAGTGGTCGGAAAAATGTCTACTTGTGGAGATCCTGTCCAGTATAATCCGCAATGCACACTTATTCATTTTCATACAAAAGAACATTTGTGGATTTATGTGAAAGATGAGCGTGGTTGCCCAGTTAGGATGTGAACTATTTTCCTATTTGTTCGACATCTGTGTAAGAAATTGGTCAGTTAACTTAGAGAGGCAGAAAACCGCGAATGTTCTCAAATGACAGTATCGGCTGGTTTATTTGATGAGCGAAATTGCATCTCGTTGCGGAAGGGGGATTTTACTTCGTGTGTTTATATTTTGGAGAATGAAACTTCGTTAGGTTATTCACGTCGCCTCGCTCGCTTTTGAGATATTTCACTTCAGGTGAAAGGAGCTTATCATCATTTTTTTCAAGCGCCTAAGCATCTTCTAAAACTCTCAGTTATTATGACTATGAGTCGACTTGATAAATAAGCAGAAGAAAATGCACCTTAATGGTCATAAGTTAGGGTGCGCTCAGTGACACAGAATTTCGGCTTTGGAATAGGCCCAAGCAGATGCAACCTGAATGGGTTATTGTGCCCACCTCTCCATTCATAGGGATATTTTTCCCGAGGGAGGATCCCATGAATTTCTCTTTCCAGGTCTTCTATGAGCCCCACTTGCTAAACTTGTTAACTGCAAAGAAGCACTGACACTTGTGAATCCTGATAAATATGGAAACAGCTCATCAATTTTGATGGAATCTCAAAAGCAGCGTCAGTTAGCAACTTGTGGTAGTTGTGAGAAGCTTTATTTTTCGATGATTTCAGTTAATACTTGCCCAGATGATGAAGCAGAAGCTGCGTAGATTTCATTTCCCATTTGACATCACCATTTGCTGTATTTGAATTTGTTCATTGCAATGACGATCAATTTTTTCGGGTAATTTCTGCTAATTTTGCCTCCCTTACAAGTAGGAAGTTTTGTAGGACGGTAACGGGTTTACTCTTTTTGCAAGTAAAATGTTCTCAGCAGTGAGGAATGGGAAACCTTAACATTTTTCTTCGTAAGGGCAATTTTTATGGAACAGTGATCAAAGCTGAGCATCCCAACTCCTAAATCGTCAAGTGGCACAAATGACGAAATACGATGGGCGGTCCCGACTTTTGCCTTGAATGTCATTCTTTGGACGACGTCATCACAATAATGCATTGGCCCGATTACGAGTTCCTTGCTTGCCCTCTCCAAAGATAGAAAGTGCACTGGGCATTTCGTCGAAACCAATCCACATCTTGCATTATGTCGAAACAATTTTTCGATGAACGTGAAGTTAAACTAGCAGTTTTATATTCGGTGATAAGATGCTGTCAAGAAGCGGATGGAAATTGTCTCTTGAAGGCAGTCTTGCTTGGAAGGCGAACAACAAAACATTGATCTTTGTTGGACACATTTATGTCGACAAATTTACTAGCAGATCTGGCGTACTAAGAACATCCACAGATTTAGGCTGAACTAAGGACAAGACGCTGAGGAAGTTCGCTGCAAAAATGTCGATTCCTCAGCACTTCCTGCATGTTGCTGGGCAATGCGTTCTGACCATAACGTGTGAGCAAAAGGGAATGAGTTGTGAGCAGTTGAGCAGGCGGTCCCTGCATCCTGAAAATAACGCAAATATATTAACTTGCAGTTCCCACCATTACATTCAAGTGATGCTTATAAGGTTATAGGTGGAGAATTCGCGTTAGATTCTTAGTTAACGCAAAGGCTCTTTTGAAGTGATATGCATATATCACTGAGGTCACCCTCGTCGATGCGCGGCTATTCTCTTCATCTTGAGCTTCCTCTTCACGCCACTGCCCACGTTGGGTAATGTAATGCCTAGGCTTGAACTAATCAGTACTGAAAAGTAGTCATATGTGAAACGTATGTCGTAATCGAACGGTGGAGCCAAGTGGAGATGAAGGCTGTGAGGGTTCTTCCTAGAATTATTAACTTTTGCATAACAAACTTCATCTTACTTCCGTTTCCGGACGGCGTAGGGGATTTTGACGTTGGCCTGGTGTTTCACGGTTGATTATTGTTTTCCTTGGGTGGTGGTCTAGACGGGTTGCCGGCTGCCTGCCCATTAGTCCTGTAACATACATTATTTAGTCAAAATGGCTTCAATTCTCTAATGAGGTGGTCCAGGAAATACAGTATGAAGTAAAGAAAGCTGCTAAATGTGAAACGATTGCGGTCATATTCGTTAGCGTTGCTTTTCTTCATCAACAGTAATTCCGTGGACAAAGGAAGGCCAAACCATGCGACAATTTAAACTTACAAGCAAAGCTTGTTGTTCAAGTTGCACTCCGCAACCCTCGTAGGTAGCGCAGTCGGAATCCCTATTACATCCGCTTCCAAACTCGAATAAACGGTCGCCGAAGAAATTTTCTCTGGAATCAGAAACATCAAAGTATTTGAAGAGAATTTCGAAACAGAGGACAGTGCCACAGTATAGCGATGTCCACAGCCCACATAATTGCACTTGCAAAGATGTGTGTGCCCCATAGTATTCTCAGTGATATCCATTATTTGACAGCCTGTGCTGATTTACAGAAAACGGTTGAATCCAGTTGAACTTTGTCAGTAACATTCAGTTGTTTGCACGTCACGGTTTCGGTTCTTTTAATCGAAAATATTGACAAATAATACACCCATTTGAAGCAGTATAAACCTTGCACACCACTACAACTATACACAGTTTTTGTTTAAAGTGTTATGAATAAAGAAAGTGAATGTGAGCTGTAAAGAAAGACGAAAACAATGTGGACAAAGCGTGGTGATAGCGAAGAGGACGGAGGAATATATAGATAAGAGAAAACTCATGGGAGCAATGAAATCATTCCAGCTTGCCCTAGCACAGAGTGGTGCCGTGGCAATGTGCATCGAATGAAACTTACGCCACTGAGTAGTTGCACACAACGAACGTTGTTTTCCATCCGCCTTCAGTACAGTTCCTAACAACGCATCCAATCTTGGTTGTGGCTCCCCATGCTTGCTGCAATTGGAACAGACGTTCTGCACGGGGAAAAGAGGCGTCAAGGTAACACAATCCATGTGTAACTCGTAGAGGAAAGCATCAGTAACAGTGCAACGGTATCAATTTGAAGTGCCTCTTGTAACTCGTATCAGTCTGAAGTGCCTCTTAGTAGTGATTTTGAGGTGGGTGACTCGAAAGACTGTACTGGGTTAGCACGATAAAATAGGACTGCTGGAAATTGTTATCTCGTAATGTCCACAAGTCTGTTTCAAAAAGCTTATAAAGCACCTGACTCCAGTGTCCTCCAACGCGGAGGACGGCGTTATCCAAAATATTATCAGGGTTTTTGCTTCCTTTGTATTTCTTGATCTCATCCCACCAGCTATTGGCAGCTCGCAGCATATTTGCATCTGAACGCGAAAACGTTGCAACATATCACAATTCAACGCCATAGCGTCTGTTTCATGAATCAGAAATGTCACCACTCCCAGGTGTGAATAAGATTCATCCTAGGCTCAGTCATTAACTACGAATATCTATTGGACAGTTAAACACTTCAGTTCTACATCTTCCGGCAGGAGATCGATTCCCAGATACGAGCAGTCTGTTGATGCATAAGGTGAGGAAATCAGGTGGAATCAGGCTACTCTCACAGGCAGCTAGCTTCATGAGTAATATACTTAGTAATATACTGTCTTTTGATTCTTAGCAATGTAAATCGAAATCGCAGTTGGTCGCTGAATATCGTTTTCGAGACGATCAAATGAGCGGAAATATTAAATTTTAACGAGCAAAATGTGTTTAACCCCTATACCTTTGAATGACGAAATTAGCTCTAGGAATGGTGAGATTAATTTGAGAAATTAAAATGGTTAATGTAAAGAATAATAAAGTTCCGTACCAATAGAGTGTTGTGCGCCCGACGTATAGTGCATGTAAATGTTTTCTCCGGCGCCTTTGCTGTGTTCTTCCGTTGAATGCCCATATACGCATCGATCTACCCACCCCTGTGCGATTCTTTCTAGTTCGCAGTCCCATGACTGAAAAATATGCTACGTAGCAACAGCCGCGAAAGGGAGGAAAATGGTACGGAATCTACTTAATACCCTGTGAACGTCACACCTGTCTAGGAGGCCATCAGGAAAGCTCAGTTGAGGAACTTCTTCAACGTTCCCTGCTCCAGAGAATACCATTCTCTGTTTCGAGTATGCCCTCCTAATCTCACAGGATGTGGTGATCTCCACGCCCAATGATTTTCACATATTACGGACGCTTCCGTGATTTAGCCACATTCAGCGGTTGTTAAAATCTCGGTGCTAATGCTGTTCAAGATCGGGACTGGACAGTACTTACCAACTGGTAGATATTCTTCCCACTTCGCAGGCGTGCTCCACCCTCGTATTCTACAAGTCCTTTCGCCAGCATCGATCTCAGATCATTGTTTCTGTTCAGCACGACACGACGGCTCAATGGGTTGAACTGCTGCTGGCGCACATTGGGACAGTTGGTTGCGGTTACATAACCTATAAAACTGTGATGTGCATATATCTTCCTAGAGTACCAGTTAGCTCATTCGAAGCCAAAAATATGTTCGATGAATTTCAGCTTTCCCAGGTGCTTGGCAGCTTCAGTCAGTCAATGTAGTCGAATTTGTTTATCGCCAATCGTTCGATTTACTTAAATATTTGTCTCGACCATCAAGTCTCCTCTATCCATTGTAATTTCCTGCCACGATTAACAGGAAGCGAAGCGTCCTAAACATTCACTTACGATAACTAATAATATAGTTTCTGTTCCTAAGTTTCTTCGTCTGTTTGTTAGCGGCGTAATGACTTCGACTTTGAATCGGCTCCGAGTGGACCGGGCTCTCTAGTTGGATTATCATCGAAATTTTTACGCTTTAATGGACCGGTCGGTAACGAGTACGTCAACGTTCAAGGGTGCTTACATGCCAACCAAGCTGTCCGGGTCAAAGATAGCTAACTGCCTTTCAGTATTGGCAAATTTCTGCAACCATTTAGTCACTCCTAAATTCAACGTCTCATTCCCAGATGCGTCACGATTGGGCTAATATAGGCTAGAGAATGCGCTAACTATACTCGCCAATGTAGGCGATGACTGCGAGGGAAACCACTATAGAACTCATTATGAGAGGTGAACCTGATACAGGTTAGCGTAATCCGAATGTGATTTTATAGCACTCGTGATGAGGGTGCTCGTAATTTTAGCGGCCGAACAAAGAAGCAACGTCTCTAGCATTGCCCTTTCCATACTTCCTGTTCATGTGAAGTGCTGATTTCAAATAATAAGGTTGTTGCTATAATTTTTCGACGCTAACAGCTAACTGCTGCTCTACGACATAGTAAAGCTGGATAAATATTTTCCCAGACTCAGTGGTATTAATATGATCGTTGAAGTTCGTCATCGGAAAATATCGAAGGCATTCATCTGTTGCAGTGAATGCTCTCCAATCCATTCGATTGGACGTGAATATTGTACCACGAACGATTCGTTCAATTGTCAGTGCCTCACTGAAGCATATGGGCTGTATGATCTTCTAATTATGTCCTGTCGAAGAACATTTCGAATCATAAATAAAAATGGTTTGTAAACGAAACCGCAAATGGATTGCGGTCAAGGAAAAGATTTTATTCATGCGGAAGTCGAAGGTAACTAGTATTTTAGCCGACGGAGTCATCACTGTTCAATAAAACGAAGGAATTTTTTGTCGTTCTCGGAGCTCCTCTACGTATAAAGAGACAAACTGGATCACACTCGATGACTTACCCTAACCAGTTTTGTGGCACGTAAATCCAAAGGACGCGTTCTTGAATTTCACTGCAACTTAAAGTTGTCGATCCAACATTTGAAACAAAAGCCTCAACCAGGTTTAGTGTCTGCAAAAATTCATAGAAATAATGGAACATGCTTCTCCAGATTCCTCATTATTATAAATCGCTTATTCTATATAATCATTTATAACTGAACTCTAATAAACTCCTCGGAAAATGAGAAGAATAGATTCTACAGAAAACGTCGTTGAGCGGCAAGCTGAAGTGATTCTGAACCTGTAAATTAAATTAAAAAAGAAACGGACGATACTGACTTCACTGCCATAGCAGAAAAATGCCTCTCCTTTGCTACTAGCCATCTCGGCAACCCATCCCTGCAAAATCGCATAATTGGGTTTATAGGGCAGTACAGTCAGCTTTGACGAAACATGAATGTCTCGCTATGAGCGACGAGCGTTTTGCGATCGAATATGAAAGACAGTCATATAGTGGGAACCTAGGAATTAGATATACCATTTCAAATTATCTCAAAATCCAACCCTCTCGTTACACTTTACTTTTTCTTCGGATCAACGGATGAACGTTGATGTTTCTTATAAAAATTGCTGCCGCAAACAAATGAATGTTTTACCTATAATAATTAGCCCGCATCATTTGCTCGATATCCTCACCGCACTTATATCATTCATAGACGAAAACTTACGAGAGTGATCGTAATCGCTTCTTCACTGCGATGCCCCACGGAACAAATTGGATGTTAGCGAAGTGCAACTCCATGGCCGACAAGATTCGCTATTAGTTACGTTCCAACAGTGAAGGCACGACTCGTATGATAGTGAAGGCGAACGTCAACGCACTGGTAATACAATGAGACGACGCTTAGACACAGACTTCATCCGCAAATATTGCTCGATTGGCAACGACACGTTATATGTATTCGACACTTCATTCGGTTGATGACCACTTTGCAATATATCGAGTTTGACGAAGCTTATCGCGCAGAATTAATTCTAATGCAAAAAAGTCTTGCGTTCAACACTTCATTTCGAAGATGTTACAGTGGCTATGTTCCATGGCTTAGAAGCTCGAATTAAACCATTCTTCGAAAATTTCAACATCAAAAGCCTCCACCATGTAATGTTTCGAACAAACCCACCCAGGAGACAGCCTTGACAGGCGCCGATGAGGGGCAGGTTAATTAGCACAACCTGTCAATTTCTTTTGTTCATACTGCTCAGGATCCGTATGCATTCCCATTGGAACGGAGCAAAAACGTTTACATATGACAATATGCCAGCCGCTCTGCAGCGTCACACATGAAGGGAACGGAAAGGGATGGTTGCAGTTTTCGAGTTGTTCATAAGAAGAATTTTCATTGCTCTCCTCTCTCTACGGTTCCCTATGAAGTTTCCCAACAATTCGATTACTTCGAGTGGCTAGACTTGTCCCCTACAAATCACAGCACCCAACTCTGCTTGCTTCTTACAGGCAAATCATAGCTTTACCGCCATGTGCCCATTGCAGTGCCACTGCAACCCATGTGTGCTTGTCCATTTGGCATAGTGGTTTCAACTAATACCGCTCTAAATACGGCAATGTGGCTGTCACTTATATATGAACTCCTTATGATGGCAACATCTCTCAATGATGTTGCCATAAAATAGCAATTAGTTTTGAGTTGACAGACCATATCATTTCGCACACCAATCAATCAGGTCCTGCTTATGGCTACAGATGTTTTTGCCCTTGCATATTTACTTTATCGGGCGAGTGCTCGACGCCTTCTTTACTTCAGAATAAAACTGCTTTTGCTTTAAAAACGATTAGAGGAAATTTGCCAGCAATAGGCTGATTTCTTTAAACCACTGTGGGGCCTCCTCAGTGTTCTTCAGAGAGCATGCAATAAACAGTTTTCAGTCTCATGCATTATTTATAATGGTCAGCTGACGTGTACACTCTCACTTTGGAGCGCTGAACTGCTCTCCTCCCGAATGTATTCGTCAAGTGGGCGAATACGCCTACAAAACGTGAATTCTGAACAGAGAAGTGACGACTAAACAAAGCACGTAATCAGTGCCTATTACAAGCAACATTACAAGCATAACTGTCATTGACCTACCAGTGCCTATTTTAATTTCATCATAAAGGATGGGAACAGCTCGAATAACCCTAAGTCTCCTTTCCTATATTATAAATATCCATAACAACAGGAGGGATTTTTAATTTCAGCGACTATAATTAAGTGTTTTATGCATAATTTCGTAAACTTTTATTCCTTTTAGTGAACCTTGTAACTCACTGAGGTACTAGAAGGCGATTCTAAAAGAACATACAACGTGCAATACAGAAACATTTCGGCACCTCATTATACGAAAATGCAGTCGACGATCAGCAAACACAACGCGACGATGAATCAAACGAGAGCAGGAACAGGACAGGAATTAGGCAATATCTATAATTCACAAAAAAAAAACAAACGCATCCCATAAAATCCACCCATGAGTAGGCGCAGAGTGCGGACTCGCCCCCCTCGTCTTGTGGAGTGGTGCTTCTTAATCTCTTCGACTGTCGTGTATGCCTCTGGTGAAAAGGGAACAAAACAGGTGGAAGACCGCTGTCTTTTGAAAGCTACACATGAGCGCTCACTTACCACTACCCACAACCCTCTAAATCCCCTCTCTCTTCGCACCCAGCACCATTGCGCATCAAAAGTCCCCCAAGCTAAGCACGACAATCAAGCATATAACTGTTGTGAACACAAATCAAGGTCACCACTAGGACATGAGGTCGTGACAGATTAATCGGCTGGACACAGGGGCACGCCTTATTCGTGCTCTTCTCCCACTTTAGAATGATTATTTTTGGATACATTCACCGCAACGCCCCTTTTCTTATCAATTATGACACTCTCTTATGGCTGCCTTGCTCTGATTCATCACTGCGTTATCGTTACTCACCGTTGATTACGATTTCACATAACAGTTCGATGGAAATATTCCTTTTTTGCTTCATAAGATTCAGTGAGCCCAAAGATCGGTGAAAAAGAATAAAGCTTATCGCATTCATGTAGAGACACCACAAGGTCTGAACAATATGCTTTAATCAACAGTGTCGACTATCACCTACCTGCAAATCGAAGTAGCGACTGGCTAGACTTCAACTTCACCTCATTTGCATTCTTCCAGAAAACCTCACTCGAGAATATGACACCACTAGTTTCTGTTTATTACATCAACAACGCAACACAAACTAGGCATTCTGAAAGAGAGCACATTTCGACAGAGATATACCCAAAGGAAGGGATAAGGCCAACAGATGGCTTGGTAACTTCATATGAAGGAAAAACGAAATCTTGCTGGTCGAATTCAGTTAGTTATTTCATGCACTGAATTTGATTGCAGTTTTTTAGTAGCAAAATGAAGTAACGGAAATTACCCACGACTGGCCAATTTGCATTACCAACAATTAAGTCATCCCTGAGCTGTTCATCCCCTGTGTAAGGAAGGAGTAGAGACCCCGTGGCCAACTTTATCTAGTCGTCTCAAACCTCCTCCTCTCTCCCTCCATCCTTGCCACCCCACACTCCACCACTTCCTTTTTCAACACACATTGATTCTGTGACCGTGATAATCAGCCTTGGCGAGAACGCTTTTATACGGTCTCTATTCCATTTTATATAATACAGAAGACAGTTCTAATTAGAGAGTTCTTAGAAACGACTGATTACTACAAATTTTGATTTCTGTTTTGGTCGCAGTTTTCAACATTAGCCTATAATGAAATTCCTCTCGTCTAAGTGGAATGCGCATTGCACGAAATTATTGGTAACTATCTCCTCTATATTGAAGCAATATTCCGGCCATTTATATGCAATGTTTGCAAAGGTTACGCCGATAACGAGAGCGAAAAACATCTCATTTTATTTTGCAATATGCGTGAACAAAATAAACGTCGGTCAAATGAAGGGAACGTTTGCCGAATAGGCACAAACCCGAATAGACACAAACGAGCGCCGTGTTATGTATACAAATAAATTAAACATGAGATTGACTGCTCAATGCACTTTTTAGAAATGCTGATAACACGAAGAGTTTCAAATAGACGTGAACGTATTGCAGGTAAGCAGAAAAGAAGCAAAAAATGAAGATAATTCGTTCTTTAAAAGCACAACCTCATGTATTTTAGAGCTCTTCTTTCAACAAACAGCTCCCTCTCATTGATTCTTTTATTTCGATGTGCATTTCTCTTTCTCATTCTGTTCTTTACTGCGTTTTCTCTCAACGAACCATTTTTGCATCCGCTGTTTCCACTTTTCTGCCTCTAAAAGAAGTTTCTGAGGCCAAATAATACCACTCACATATCCTTGCTTACACTCATTCTCCTTTTCGCTTCACTGCTGATCAAACACTGGCAGAAATATCGATCATTTATGATCGTTCCATGAAAGTTCCCATGAGAATACACAATGCAAATTATTGGAATTTGATGAAGAAATAGATGAAATCTTCAGCCAGAAAGAGCACTCTAAAATGGATGCTGCTACGCTTTTAAGCATCGATTTTTGAGCGATCACAGCTGATCTTAAGAAAATATTTTATTGTCCGAAAAACCGCAAAGAACTTTCCTCAGCACGAATTAGGTTTCTGGGCTAAACAGGACAATTTAAGGAATACAGTGACAATATGAACAAATTTGGAGGAGTAACAGAGAAGTAATATATAATGTTCACAAAAAACTTTTATTGAATGAAGGAAAATTCATGAGGAGAGAGGGAAGGATAAGGAGGCTAAAATATGCTGATTAAATTGCAAAGAACTGAATCTGATATCTGAAAGGATCGAGATTTGCTATCTCATATGAAAAACAAAATAGCACAGAGAGGTGAAAAACTTATCGAAGTGCGGGGGAATGGAGGCGACGTTTGGTTGCGAGCAATAATAAATACAATTAAACATTGCGCTGTTTCGTAGTCGCTCTCCATTGCAAATAGCGCTAATTTTTCTCCATTGTTCACTCAAAATCTTTAATGGCACCATTAATGGTAGGTGCTTCGTTGTCGGCGAAATTTTCCGCACTTTATCGGATACTCGGGAATATTTGTCTTAAATTTGGGCCGGAAATGCACTTGCAATTCATCTTATCAAAGAACTGCAGTATACTTCAACGAATCATTGCCAAACTGCTCGCAATCGTTCACATAAATCATATAAGCTGAAGCGGCGAAAGAGTGATTGGTGAAGTTGAGACTCACTCCCGTCATTCCCTCAGAGCAACAAAAAAAGTTTCCAACTTAACGCATTACTTCTTAAAATCCTGCTCCCTTTTACGTCAGAATTGCAGAAGATGTTTACGTTCCCAACAAGAAAAAGCGGATTCAGTGTGTCAGCCTTAAGGATTTCAATAATTCGGCACAGCGATGCTTGTTAATAAAGTCATTAATTAACACCAAATCTGATTCATCATCCACCTCTTTACATTTGCCTAATCGTCTTATACCAGCAACTCGTAAACTAAGTACGCCTCGTGATCACATCTTCCAGACGCTTGAATTCACAACGAACTCTCACCATCACTGAGTAGAAGCTTAATTTGGACTAGAATGAGAATGGCCGGTAATGGAGGTGAAATCGATACCGACTCGAAATAACGGCTTTAACTAAACACTGCGAAAGGATTACTCAACCAACACTGCCGAAACCTTCAACGCCACACTGCACGCGAACAATAAATAATAATAAGCAATCAAGCCAAACTGGAAGCGTTTAATGAGTGCTAGTGATTTTCAGCTGCTTTTAGCGAATCGATTAGCCATGTCATTACGTTTGTTGGAATTATCTTTGTTGAATGCAATAAAGAATCACAGTAGGATGATAAGAGAAAGCAATTAAAAAAGTACATCGTTGGTGTTGCATATAAACAATATTGCAGCGAAAATGCAGTGAACGCTACCAACACGATATTGCTATACGGTAGAGACTATTTATTACACCGTCAGTGATCACTCATCATCGCTTAATTCAAGAAAATGGAGGCGCCGAATTAGTGCTCGAGTGTTTACAAAGTGGCTTTGGAATGAAATGAATGAGGGAGAATTCACTTAATGACTACTGTCTAGAAATTGAAGTGACAATAACACACAACAAACAAATAAACTTTTAACCTTATAAACAAAAGTCATCGCCGTCTACCAACTGGTCCGCCCTTTACGGCAATCGCTGGGTAAAGCAACGATATTCGTTGGATGACACAAAATTTCAGCTTCCGTTCTCAAGCTTTTCGACCGAAGTGAAGCATTCATCTTGCAAAAGATAGGCCAGCGATGATAAAAAGTATAATTTCACTTACTCGGTCTGGAACACTCTCGAATTTTGCTCACAGAAGTTGCCATGCTGCAACACCGCCCGCCTTCGGTTGATTAGTCCTGAATAGCGAGTGCACAAACTTCAAATAGTAGAGTCATTCGTTGCGGTTTAAAATTGCAGCCATACGTGGTTTTGCCATTTGCAAGCAGCATTTAATGGAGTGGAGTATGAAATGTCGCCAGATGCGCAGCAGATCTCGAAGTTGAACCTACCCTATTGAACCAGCTGTTATGCCACCTCGTTGGGCTACAGCCAATGCCTATGTGCGAAAGAACCAAAAAAAAATTCATTTTTCGTCTTGAACCGCTACCAGGCGCTATAATCGGTTTCCTTTCAGATGTTTGCAACAATTGACTACGATCTGCCATCTTTTTTTTGCGTCTGCTACTCGGTAATTTCGAGGGGCATTTCTCGAAGTCATTTAGTTTTGAAGCCTGGCTGGTACAAGCGACGAACAACGATCGCTTGGAGGACCTCTAGCTCACGAAAAGAAATTATTACCGAAAGTTGAGCTGCGAAAAATGACATCGACTGTACCTCCTCTTATCTTCCAGATAAAGTGATATTAATACAGAAATATAAACATTGTAGTACTCGATAGCTCAGTGACTCTTTAAACATTTTCCTACTCATAATTATTTTTATGATGATAGAATTATATAAGTATTTCAAGTGATATTCCCACAATAACGAATGTTACGTTTGAGCTATCGGTAGCAACGCCAATAAACTCAAAATTATATAGAAATGATATTCTGTTCACTGAAAACTCGAAATATCATAATAGCGTTGCATATCGCGAATCGAATGCTCAATGGACAACGGCAGATATCGACAACAAGATATCGGTAAAAAGGGAGCTTTGCATCGCGCGCTTCAATGAAAGCAAAAAAAAGACATTTACTTCACTGATAACGACGCCTCCATTAATAAGCACTATTGAATTCTCTTATCACTAAAGAAATCAAAAGCGATGAGAGCCAATGAAGATTCCCTTCAAGAGAGAGTATCAAGAACAAATATATAATGACTAGAAACAATACGCCTTCGAATGTGAAAAACGTAGGGAACACTGTCTTCGATTCTCGTAGCGTAAGCGCCGAAGCTGTGACTCATTGAGCGATTAGTTCGCCCTTCCTGCACGATTCACCAACGAATGGCAAATAAAAAAGTGCTGAGAAAATCAACAGCGGGCAAAACGTAACTAGGCATTTCGTGAAATCAACATATAAAGCATATGCTAACAGTCGTTCATTAAAGATTGAATTATAACCTGAAATGAAGATCATTTCAGAACTCGTAGGATTTAGAAAAGAATATTGCAGATAGTAAATAAATACTTTATTACTTGCAAAGATCAACATTAACTAGTGGCTGAAGGAACGGTTCCCGATTTGAGATGTCGCTAATGGTACGAAAACTTCGACTACTTACGTAATCGTTTCGTTGAGATTAAAGCGAGAACGAAATACTATAGGGTAAAAAATTTCTTCTACTTCTTTATACGACATAAGATTCGTTTGGTGTCCTCTGCTTAATGAGTCGACACCATCGTTTTGTGGTTGCTAGCATTGCGCCTTCATAACGACAAAATTATAGGGATTACTTGTTTATGTAAGTTTTTTGTGACAATCCCACTGCTAATCTCAAACAACAACTGCGAGCGTCAACCACAACGCCATAGAAATTCGAATAATTTTGAAAGTACAACTGTTGTGCTCATCACAAAGAGATGAAGAGTGAGAATGGAAGGAATATGAACATAATGGAACAAGAGGGGGAAAACATCCGAACATTACGGTGCAAACGAGTAGTTTATCCGGTTCTCCTCAAATGAATCACCATTCTTCGGCGCATAAATTTCAAAAAATGCTGAGTCAGTTGAAAGCCTAGCGAAGAGGATTTGCACATCGCCTTCAATGGGTTAGCAGCGCTGCGCCGCTTCCAGTGGGCAAGCGGACGTCAGCGCTATCTATGTGTGAAATGAACGGTCGATTCGACGACCATACCGTGCGCCGTTATCTTGAGCATCTGGACATACCGCCTCCGAACGCCAACACATGCTTCTGCACACGTCTCCTGACGCTAGATCTCCGCCTAACATGGTGCCTCGAAAAGCGCACTCTCGCCAAGCAATATTGAGCAATGGCGATCGACTCCATGATGACGTTTTTCAAGCAGCAACGGAACATCAATGAAACGCTTATGTTAACTATTTCACTCAAGCACTTAGAAACACAAAGAAAATAACGCTAATGCTTTCACCCAATAAATGGAACTCAAGAGCACCACCTACGTTGTGCAATTTGAATTCTAAACCCACTAAAAATGTCGGTGCATTTCCGAGTGCGGAGTTCGCAAGAAAATGATAAAAATAAAAGCTTTCAACGAAAATTTCGATGGTCTGCTCAATACCTCTGGGCAGTCAGTGCGATTGTGGCAGCATGAACATTTTTCAGGCACACTCGCAAATAGGCGTGAACTACAATTCTCTTGGTGGTTCTGGTTGACGTTAGGAAATTACGGGTCACTGAAAATTACGAAAACAAGCAACGGCGTAGCAGCTTCGCGTTTCCTTCCAGCTAACTCTCAGCATCACTTCACTGCAGTTACGTATTTAATAACAAAGAATAGCCGATTTGTCACCCACAAAGACTACTTCATAGACACAAATTCACTTCTCTCATTGATTTTCGGAAGTTTAAAATGGTTGTCTAGGTCGTAATGTTCGACCGTGCAACACTGAACGTCGGTTGGCTGAATAATGAACGTTCCCATTGTCAGTTCCACATAGCCCTAGACGGTAAACTCCTTCAGCGGGCTCGTGTCAACATCATCTCATGGCAGAACGAGTCGTACTCACCAAATAAACCGCGCACAGACGTGTGTAGACGAACCCCAAACACACACTACAATCACGCACAGACACACACAACGAGATAAAACATGCAATTTGCCAACACATATTCTCGTCTAGAGATGTGTTTTCCCTCAATAAATGCATCAACATAAACGCCCTTTAAGACTGCCGGTGGAAAAAAGCGCTGCAAGAGGCAATAACTTCACGGAGGACCTTCCCACCTTCGAGCATTGTCTTGCGCAACGCACATTTCGTTGAAACCGCTCAATGCATCCAACTTTCCGCATTTCATGCCAAGTATTCCCAACTTAGAGGGCTAAGGACTTCGCAACTTTCAGAGAGTGATTAACTTAACCAGGTGCTTTGTGGAAGAACGCATTATGGTAGTTACAAATATACGAGAACTTCTCCGGAACTGCCAGCAGTGGCCTGAGCTCTGCTCTACGCTACCGCCGGATTTCAGAGCTGTCACGGCTGCTGTCACTAGCTTTGAAAAACAGGATACTTTGAGAATATACCACGCAGTAAGCGGCCGCAACTCAGTAAATCAGAAGAAAAAAGATCCCAAAGTGCACGAGTTCGGCAGCGCTCAGATAAAATTGCGGTGATTGATGTTTGTTGCAAAGTTTTATTGCCAGGACTATCTTCGTATAAAATTTTTCGCAATCTTCCACAAAAATTCAAAATTTGCCGAGTTACATTTTATTAAACAATATTCTGCTTCTTCGAAGTATTCAATGGCAGAGTGTCAAAGATTGCTCCCAATGGCAACGACAAGAAATTCACTGTGAGCACACCATGAGAACTCGAGCGGCATCCGACAGGAAGCGACATCAGCATAGGGAAATGGGTTTCACGGCTTACGCGATGGGACAAAATTCGAAAGAGCGACAAATGGAGTGGCATACAAGGACGGAAGATACGAGTACTTTCACTGCAAAATAGGCGCTCTCGTCCAAGAAAAAATTGCCATTTCAGGATAGCCAAAGCCAGCAAATACATTTTGCACCGTATTTCGGCCAGCGCCTTTATGACCGATCAATAGATGGAATTAGTGAGTGGAACAAACCTCAAATAAAGAAAAATGGCATTGTAAAGAAGCCATTGTCATCGGCAAATCTCTTTTATTACCATAATCTGCCAGTGGAAGTTATAATAAGTTAAGAGTATACTTTTCGAGCACAGTGCCCACGAAATGATTTCCTATTAATTGCAAAAATCTAAGATCTCTTGGCGATCAGCTATTTCTGAGAAACAGGAACGTCGCGTCTCAGAGTGGCCGAAATGGAAAAAATAATCTCGCTTCGGAATCACACTGCGAGAAGAAAACCCAGTACCTTCGAAAGCACTACTATGCTTCAAACGCCACATTCCTCTATTTCCGCAAACGTTCCACAAAATCGCCTTATGAGAGCATCACATATTTCCTTAGGCTTCCATATAGACTAACATATCTGATAGTTTGAAGCTGTGAAGCGAAACTGAGGTGAGCGATTTTTGTGGATAACTCTTACTACCAACTTCATTCTTAACATTCGTCACTTAAAAATAGCCGAAAATACCTGAGGCACTTTCATTCGCATCGAAACCTGACATTGAATTTTCCGAGCCCGAACTTTAAAAACCCGCCTACATGTAAATTTTACCAAACACCTCAGCAAATGACTGGAAGCTTAAAATAGAGCTAATTTCGCTTCTCGACAGTTCGTATGCAGCATGGAAACAAATTTTCCGGTTCAGAATTCGTGCAGTCTTTTCGTTTACTGGCGTTTACTTTCATTTTTGCTTCCGCACTCATATTTCCACTCATCTTGTTATGTCCTCTCCGATATACTACATGCCATTTTTTTAAGGTTATACATAAAAGCATCAACTGCACATAAACGCTAACAACCTGTGTTCGGGCACTTAGTAGAACCAAACAATTGGCCGTCTGACAGAGATCAATTCTTGACGTATAGGATCTACTACTGCGAGTAGTCATTTTAACACGATCATGACCTATCTTTGAATGTATTAATGATGATGATGAGAACGATGCGTCCATACAAATCAATACGGAGATTTCGTTAGACACGGCTCAATATCTATTCTCATCGCAGCGGCTCTAACAAAGAGATGCTTCCGGCCGATCTTCGCATCACCTTCGGATGATTGATCAAGCTATTATGGAAATGAAAACCGCTGCAGATAGCAATTTGATGTCACAAACTGAGGAATGACAAAGTACTAGATGATTTAAACCCGTAAGCACCTAAATGGCACTCAAGTGACTCTAACACTGGCAATTCTGATTTGATCTCAACCGTTGCTACATGTCACTCTCGACGACTAACAATTCAAATTTTAGATGTTGCGCAATTTCCTTCACGGTTTATCGAATTCAGTCAGAGATGATGAATTCTCCCTAACTGAATTCTTCTAAACGTTTACAAGAGATACGCCCGTGTGAACGTTCAAAAACGACGCTAAATGTATACCGGCAGTGTTATCTGCATTGCGTATGCGCTAAGTGGGCTTTTCGGAGAGCAAGAGACATAAAAGAGATCGACGCATACGTGGCAACTTTATGGATAAATTAAAGAAATAAAGCTATCAGAATATCACACCACTTTCAAATCAATAGTAAGAGGCGCTCTAAAGTAAAGATACTTGATGGATGGAAATGGAAACAAAAAACAAGTTTGTGGACACGATCGAAGAATATTTTCTGGCATATTAGAGTTTCACTTCGGAAGCGACTCGGCGAAGGCAAATATGGAGGTACATGCTCGCCGAATGAGGAATTCTCAAAATCCTCACTGCAAACAACGCGATATTCCAATCCGCCTTTGATTCGAACAAGCATAAAGAGAGAACCACCAATGAAGCAGATAAGTTCACTGAAGTTACTTCGATTCCGCATTACATTTTGCTTCCAGCAAATTCCGTGCCGATTAAATCAACTGTACATCGCTCGCTTCGCAACAACAAATGCTTTTAAAACGCGTAGCGACCACAATCCAAGCAATAAAAAGTAGAATAAGTGGATCTATGTGAGAAATGAAAGAAACTGTGCGAGAAATCTACCTAAATACACAGTTATGCGTTGTTGATCATACTTCGAGATAGTGGCTACTCAGAATTGCGCCAAATAAGAGCAATAAGATTCCCGTCGAAAAGAAAGCGTACCCAATATCTTATATTAGGCAGATATACTGCATATTCAATTACTATCGTGCCTCTTAGCTGATCAGTCCGATTGCAGCGCAACAGAAATATCTGAAGAGATTTTTGCAGAAAGGACCTTTGTACCCGATATACTGTCAATGTTCTCGAACGAAAAATACCTCCAACGTGAAGAAAAGAGTTCGTGCTCATTATATCAGCATGAACTCGAGATGTATTTCAGTAAAGTTTCAAAATATTTCAGTAAAGTTCTACGGATTTGCAAAAAAAGAATATTCTACTCTAACCAAACACCTTATATAGTTGCTCCTAAATTTGAAAGTTTCAAATGGGCACTGCAATGATCAGAAAAAGAAATAGGTGCAGCAGCGGACAGAAGACACTGTGCAGTTACCGACGAGGACCTTTTATTGAGTGGCTGCAGAAATTGGAACTAAAGGTTGACTAGAAAGGCTCAGCGAAGTTGTGAACTGTGAACGCCCACAGCGAAATTCACTGTGGGGATTCAGAGTTTACAACTTCTGACGCTTGTCGTGATTAGTGAGCAGTATACAGAGTCTTGCTAAAATGCGCTTACATGAGATGGAGGCACCCAGATAAGCAGAACTTGTATGTAGACGCATAAGGAGGAAATGCAAAAGTGTGGGGGCAAAGAAATGATAAGTCGCTTTGAAACTGCGTTACTTTGTATTTCATTTTGCACCTCATCGCCTTCCGTTCCACTCCTCTTCCTCGCCCGATGACTTTCAGTTACACGGGTATCCACATCGCTGGAACTATTCGCAGGATGGGAAACAAAAAATTGCGGACTAATTGCACTGCGAAAACATTGGAGTTCATTTAATCAACTATCCAGGAAGCACCTTTCCCGAACATTAGGCTTCGTTGCATTGCATCCGTTTTTTAAACCAGTGAAATATTTTGCACTTCTTAGAAATATGAAATAAAGAGTAATTTCTTGATAAATTCAGCCTCAACGAATCCCTTTTTTTACAACAGCTCGAATATATTCTATGCACATTTGCAGACAAATGTCATTCATACTACTCAAACAAAACTCTCTTATTCGCTGTGCCTTAAGTGAAGCCGTTATGTCTAAGTGTTGCAGTAAAGAGTTCCAGGTGAGAAATTCGGAAGAAGCGACGGATCTTCACTCTCGAGGATACAACTGTGCGCCTCTATGAAAGGAATCAGTTAATTCATTGCGACTTTTGCTCAGTAGAAAGAGGCAATCGATTTACTCAGCAAAGAGAGAAGGAGAGAATCCGTTTGATGACCGGATCGGTTTTCTGCGGTTTCGTAGAATCGCAAACAGCTGAGGCGTCACACATTTTGCCGGATTACAATAAGAAAGATTATTTCACTCGATAAGCAAAAATTCGAGCAACAGTGGGAGGACTGGGAGGAGATGCTAGGCGAGTGGAACACTTGTCAACTGGGCTGCTCGGTGGCCGCCCGAAATTGATATCCTTCAAGACATCATCGTTATATGGTTTGGTGACAGGTTACAAATCTAAGGGAGCTACAGTTCCGTCCAAAATATGTAAAAGTGTGTGGCAAAAAGCTCTAAGATTTCATGCCATCGACACAGTGTTCAACCATCTCTACCATAAATGCTTCCACCAGAACGGAGGACTGGATGTTTCCGCCATAGGCTATCTCCGTCACCGTCGGTTAGACTACAAGTCGCTTTTGTCACGGTCACTTACGTAGAGGTGTGTTCCCAGCACTGAGAAGGCCGACTTACTATGAATCTTTGCAGGAACGTTAAAGTAGTGAATGACCTTCAGCTAAACGAAGATCTGAAAAGTTCTCTACAAGCAAAACGAATTTAGTTCAATCCGGATGAACAGTCTTCATATCTCGGCTGTGCAGGTGCGCGTGCGAGGTAAGAACTGCTGCCGGTGGCAATATGTTCAACTAGAAGGAGCGGCGGTGCAGGAAATGGTCTATGGTGAAAATGTATAGGCCGCTTTGAGCAACAGCAACGACTCCAGCCATCTGGGCACGCTCTTGCCCCAGTTTAGCTGGCAATTTCCAAAAACACAAAGCGGACATTTCAGCAAATAATAAATATGATGCAAATGTGCGATTGCTGGTGCCGCTGAGTCATCGTGCCGCATTCGTATGCATGAAATGCATGCAGCTTTCAAAGAGACCGTCAACAACATTCGCCTCTCTCCGATGAAGCATCGTCAGTGATTCACTGCGCACTGCTCTACATTCACTTCTATTTTTCCAAAATGGCTTCATAAAAGGCGAATAAACTACGACGAATCGAGATGCCTTCTTCTGAGATTTTAAACTAAAGCAACCAGCAACGAATATGGAGACAAATATGTGAGAACTGAAGAGAAGGTCGTAACATAGCGAGTCGTTCGAAATGAAGCTTTTCATTTGACGTGAATAACTAAGTAGTAAGGAGGTTAAAGAAATTCTCAGCAATCAATCCATCTACAGTTTTAGGTGGAAAACTTTGCCATAAATGCAATTCCTTTTTTCGCAACACCTCCGACAAATCAGCGCTCACTTTGATTGGATCACTCAAAAAAGTCTCAAAATGGAAACCCACGTCATGTTTACGATCGGAATCAGCTCGCAAACAAACCATTCATGAAAAAATCGAGCCATTCTACTTTGCACTGTTGTGCACAATTATCTCACATGATAAGCAGCCACACCGTCGTTATAACAGAGAAGGTTGCACGCACAGTTGTTAACCCAGCCGCCTTTTATGTGCCACAGGTTTGTTAGTACTTACTGCGTTTCAGCCTCTCTTTCGTTCGTGGAACAAAGCGGATGACTCGAAAAGTGGTGAGGATAATTCGAAAACATATTGCAAAATTAGATAATTCAAGGAGACAGCAACGTGAAACTCGTGCTGACCTATTTTCACTTTTTCTCAATTATTTTGTGCGACTTTCATTTCTCACTTCTGGATGAATTCTAAGCCGCAAATTACCTCCCTCCCACAGAGTTATCTTCGATTCGCTTTTTCCATTTTCGGAGATTTGATTTCCCTGCAATCAGTCCCTGTTCTATGAGACGCCGCACTGGACGGATCCAATTCATATCACCGTAGTAAAGGCAGATAGCAGACGTGACAAAACGCCAACATCACAAAACCTCCACCGATACAAATGCAGGATGCGCTTTTCGAACTGAAATATCAAGTAGGTGCATCGCAAGGCAACGCATCCATAACTATTATAGAACCTATCAAATAGAAAATAAAAGAAGTGAGGACGAGAGATCAGGATGCAATGTTAAGCGAAGGCATCGTTCGTTCGTGTATTCAGCCGGACTTTCGGCCTCAAAGAATGACACGTGGATCGATCAAAGGGACGAACTGAGTTTGCGAGATCATCCTAAGCGATAAACCATACCTAGCAAATTTGCTACGGTAGCCTCTGCATTTGCAAAGCTGAGAGCAAACAACACACTCGTTGCCATGCATGATGACATCGTCACAAGTGCATTGCGAAAAGTTCATGAAAAGTGGGTGTGCGGAGCTAACCGCTGAATGCGCAAGCTGGAGTGCCGTAGAACGCTAAAGCGGGGGTACGGGCAAGTCACGTTATTGAGTCGAAGACAGTGTTTGATAGCACTGTTTTGATTCTTACGCGTGACGAGTGCGTTACGAAGTATGGAAGATCAGGTCCGAGCATATATCGACACGACAACGGCGCAACGATACACGCCTGAAGGTAAATGGAGAAAAGGGATGAAGGTGCTGAAACAAAGCGGCATTTGCAGCTAATTCCTGTGGACCAGCAGGCTGCATCAGTTGATAAGAAATCTTAAAATAGACAAGTAAATCATCCACCATTTAGCTCACCCCACTAGAAGAAGCGTTCTTCGCAGTCCAACCGATTATTAGAAAAATAAACACCGCCTTGCCGGTGTTTTTTCAAGAGGAATCAATCGTATGAGCATTCAGCAACCTGAAGTACCTCTTGAAATCACTTTTTTCTTTGAACTTATTGTAGGCTTAATGGATAGACGAACATATAGACAAACAGGCTATACAAGCTTCAAAAACAACACAGACAAAACCTCGATGAGACGTGCTTCCAAATGAAATTTGCTAAAGGACCAGGAGAAGAGGACGCCTTTCCATATTTACTACGGCATATTTATACAGTGGGATATGATCAACAAGTTTTCTACTGTGAGGTGATGAACCTACATAAGTCACCCAGACGCTTCACGTTATCTGAGCTCTAAACTGGATGGTGAATACGTCCCACCTTCAAACATCAAGACCGCCACCGTCGGAAATCTTATGCCTGTGGGTGACGATTTCCCTATAGTGACACAAATCTTACACTCGATAGCCAATGACTTCAACATTAGGGGGTTCTGTTTCTACTTCTAAAGGCGCATGTTGACTCACTCACTCCACAGCAAATAGGAAATGTCCACAGTAGTAAAACAAGACTTGCAACCAGCCGAAGCTTTGGAACATAGGCAATGTTTCGGGGGTTTCCGTGCTTTGAGCTGACTGTTGCACTGAACACCGCCTTAACCAACCAACTGCTCTAGGAAACAAACGAACCCTTATTCGTAACAGTCCTAGCAATGTCGCATTCACGACCCATCAAGTATCAAAAGTGCCCACCGGCAGCATCCAACATACAGGCAAAACTTCACGTTCACTACTTCCAAATGCTGCGCTGATTCATACGTCACGCTAGTTAAACAACATGCGCCCCCTCTGTGCTATGACGATTTGATAACTGTATCGCAATGAGTGGCCAGTAGCACATGCACTGAATAACCCGTGACATACCGCTCAGAACCACTTATTTCTTTTTTATATCTTCTAGACTGACGCCACCATCGACAGAGAACTTCATGAACGTCACTTAGATCAAGGCCGTCGACTCGCACGAGCACTTCCTAGCCTGGTTAACCGTTCTTGCAATCGCATAAAACTGGGATTGATTTCCAAATTGTGCACATCTTCAATCAGAAACCTGTAAGGCCACTGATATACTCAATTACAACTCGAAAACAATAAAATGCAATAAATCTTGCAGAGTAGCGGTGAAACCTCAGCAAAGTTAGAAGAGGCTATTTAGAAACACCTCATCATTTCCGGGCGGCTTTTATGGGGGTTTCTTTTGATTTCTACAAGCACTCTCACCTTTTCCTTCCCAATTCCTTCAACTGCAACTATGGAACGTGATATAAGGAGATTTGCCGGATGAAAGAACAGTCGACAAGATGCATGTAAGAGAAAGAAAGGCACGCCCACAAAGACGACCCCCGGTTCCTTGACTGCCAGAAAATTGGTTAAAAAGATGAAATTTGAGTTTCTGAGTGTTGAACACGAGCGAACTTCTCCTAAACGAATGAAGACGATTCACTTACGTAAAAAAATAAAATCGCATAAACAGATGAGGTATTGTACGTACCTGTGGAGGAATGGGAGGTAACGAAGAGCGATGCGTTAAAGCATTAAATCCCACATCAACATCAACGAATACACCAAATTGAGCATGATTTGTGACGACGTCATTTAGGACTTGGCCCAAACGTAACGAACTCATCTGGCGCACATCTGCCTGCAATTCCCGCTTGAAGATTACAGCTGTGGCAGACCGAACTCAACACGAAATGGGAAACTACCAATGATGCAAATTGGTTTCACATTATAAGCAAAACTATACCGAGGACAGCACAACTTGCGAAAGAAAAGACAAAATATGCAATACATACGGAGTTACAAGATCCCTAATACGAAAGTCAGATCCTCTTTCATCTCATCGTAACAAGTGTGTCGCACCAATCTCCTCGAAAAACAAAGTATTGCCAACCAAGTATTTTTCTATACGTCAACACTTCTAATTCTTGGATGCAGTAAGAAACGAAGAACGTAAATTAAGAAGCGACAAGGCAGTGGAGGGGAAGCACCGCCTTGACACGCTGTAGGGATTCCTCGAATCAACTGCTCAAAACTATTAAATAAAATTTGTCGAGCTCCGTCATAAACAGATCTGACTCATCTATGAACAGAATGAGCCGATAACTTGAAGCAACAATGAAACTCGGATGGGTGAAATAAGTGGAACAGCAAACAACTTTAAATAAGACCCACTAGAAGCTGCGGTGGAATGCAGGTAAGAACAGGTCTCGTAAGCAGCTCCCAGACAAGAACCCACTCTGTCCCTCGCGTCCTAATTTCCTTTTCCACTGATAGCAACTTCCTTTCAGCGACTTCCGTGCCAATTTCGGATAATTCACATCCCGCTAACGACAACATCCTGCAGATTGCTGCATAATGCCGGTAGATCTTCGAAAAAGCGTTGCTCAGCTTCCCGACCAACTTAATGAACCGCAGTTGCTACCAAAAGTCGGATAAATTTGCGGCAATAAGCTTCGAAACTGGTGCTAGAATGAAGATATAGAAAACTCGAAATGAAAGAAAAAGAATCCCAGTAAAGTTAGAGATTTCTCAAGAAATATAGGCTACAAACCCATGAACAGAACATAAATATTAAGAAGTAATTAATGACACTTTTTCGAAAAAGGTCAGCAATCCCCAGCCACTTTCTCATCCTGATCTATTCCATTCTCCTGTTGGTGGTAACCTCAGAAGCAAAACTGCTAGGACACCCCCATATCCTTAACTATTTTTTCTTAAGTGCAATGCTCTCTACCCCTGCGGAGTGCAGAAAGAAAATGACATATGAAATCAATGATTATCCAAACGATTACGTTATAGCGACCAGAAGCCTTTTTAAAAGTATTTATTGAAGAAAATGGCCGCTTGAGACTAACGACATGAGATGCGACAACATTAAAATCAACCTTCATCTACAACAGCCCGAAAGATGACACAACTCACTGCCTCGCAACAGAATAACTCTCGGGATGGACAGGTGTTGAATCGAGGGCATTTCTCTCGAAGCTCAACGCCACCTTCCGTTTCTTCTTGACTGGCTCATTAGCAGATGAGACGTCGTCATAGACAAAAAGGAATCCTGCACACTGCTCGAAACTTTTTGGCCCAATACCGCTGATTTGCTGCAACAACTTTCTGTAATAATGAGATTTCCTGTATGAGCTTCCGCTACTTCAGATCATATAAAAAAATGTGCATGCGAACAACTATCGGGGTTCTGAAAGCAATTACCAGAAATAAAACTACGAAAATCAACCACGATCCTCATCTAACCATATGGTTCGAAAACATGGAGGTGAAAATTAAAGATAAGAGAAAGAGGATTAAACGCTCTCGATGGAGAGGGCATGCGAAAACTAGTGAAGCGGTAGAAGTGAAAACGCGGCAACGGAACTACGGCAATAATGAGCGACTATTTCGCAGTAATAGAAGCCAAACCTATCGACATGATTAATCACTTAGTAGAATTTTCTCCTCGGCGCGATTTTTCCAGCGATTAATAACAAACAACCACCCGCACTATGCTCTCCTCAGCGGTTTGCGCATCACAAAAGACTTCCGTGTTAACAGGAATAATGAAATATACACTGCGACTACTCATCTTGGTTTGCAACAATGTCCAGTCTACTCTTGAGCCCTACAGAGAAAATGTTCGATGCGATTACATCGCATCCTAACACCTGAGAGAAGTATCAAGTGGAAAAATCACTTTCACAAACGATAATCCAAATATGCAACAGGCTGATGTTGCTATGCGAGGAGAGGAGAACATTCTCCCGACCACTTCTACCTTGCAGTCATTATTCACTTCCTTCCTCCAGCAGAGGGGAATGGATAACGGATGAGTTCATGGCCCATCCTAGACCGCTTAAGCTCTGTTCTTCATTCTAATCTGAGTTGTTGGGTTTGAGACGTCGACTCACTTTGCACAACACTGACAAAAAACACAGTGATTAAGGTGACTCCAATCGCATTTTCCGTGTAGCAGAGCAAGACTACAATATTTCGGTGAACATGCAAAGAAGCACATCCCACCTTAAGCACCCCTCTATTGGTGATTCGTCCGTTTTCTTGACGATACTTTAATATACCTGCCGCGGTCTTTTTATTGAGTCCAGAAATCTTTCTGGAAATAAAGGTTTATTTAATGAGGAAATGTCGACGAGATGTCAAAAGAAATATGCGATATGGTTTCTATGGCTCTATTTTAGCACGTCAGAAGCCAAGAAAATAGCCAAGTGTTCGAATAATTTAAGCATGACTTTATGGCTCCCTTAGTTCTCACAGTGAATAAAAATATCGATGACAGTGCCCTAATGGAGGCAAATTTCACGCGCACCAACTTTGTCGAAGCTGTCTACGATGTTGTTACCGGTGGAGTCACTTACAAGCCAGTAATGGTGCACGATGCTCGCCAAATGACCCGTTCTGCCACTGCAAACGAATGACAGGATTTTTTCGAAAGTCACTGCCAAAAGCTTTTCTCTAAAAATGAAGTAGAATGGCGCAGAAATGCAAAAATCTTGAACATGTAAACAAGATTTCGCTATGCTGACTGATCCTCTCTTCATCTAAGTGTTCTACACATGATTTTTATCGTGATCGGATCGATGCGATACTACAGGAATATCCGACTACAAACGCTTTCGGAGCTGATGAACTAACATGGAGGATGCCACGATGTGCAATGAGGACAAAAATTTGTAGATAGAATAAGAGCAGATTCGCTCACTTTAAACCATTTAAAGAACAAAGGTGACCTGCAAAATGTATCGCACATTTAGGCAAACGGAATCAAAAAAAGGGTTCGGTATCATAATATGATGAGATCACACACTTCAAAAGCCGCAGATATAGCTTCGGGGGCTTGTAGCCACAACATATGAAAAGATCGAATAATGAAAAAGTGTTAACAGCAAAACACTGGAAAATAACTGCTAAAAATTATTACTGCAAAGTTGGGAAATCGGGAAGCCCGGCTGCTGCCAATTCCGTCGCACTATAAATTGATGCGCCGCATTCCGATATAACGCTGCAATTAACCTAAACACATTTAGGAGCTTAAAGCCGTCCCTACGAGAAGAAACCAAGCAAAATCGAGCACATATAACCTGTGCACCGCATAAAACAGATCACAAGAGCTGTAATAAACAAAAATGTAATGTTAGCAGGAAAACGGGAAACACGGTAATCGACGCCCAAAACTGAACTCATCACGAACAAAATTCACATAAAACAAAGAGCCACAAGAACGTTCTATTAGGGAAACTGATACACAGCACAAAATAAGGAACAATGGAGTAGCTATTTTTAAAACGTCTCTGCGAAAATACTACAATATGGGACGAGCCAATCCTACAATAACATCTATTTTCTTCTATAATATTTCGAAATGACCTCAATTGAGTACATTAAAAGTGAAAAAGCACGTGCAACATTTCCAAGAAACGCGTGCAACAATCCGGTTATCACTGTCATAGCGAAACCTGGCACACTTAGAAACAATCGGCCACCTGTTGCCGATATTAAGCACTTATACGTCGTCCCAATTCTATAAACTAACAACACAATCAACAGGTATCGAGAACATTGGGAGAGTTCAATGTTCAAAAAAGCAAGAGGCGCCAACTGTGGAGGTCTAGAATGGAGCATTTAATGCTGACAACTTTGTGCATATTCTGAGAGACCCGCCGACGCCGGTCACCACTTTTTGGAAGGTGATGTCACTTTCCTCTCTTGCGTATTCCCGCGGAAGTATGAAATGGTCCTGAAGAGGAGAACTGAATTAGTGCTCTAAATGTGCCGTCTAGTTTTTGGCTTTTTGATCCCTTCGTATTTGGAAACATACGTAACTGAGACGCCTACAACAGCTGAACCCACTGGTTAAGCCGAAGTAGCGCGCTGGAGATCTCACGAAAAGGAATTCAATTGCTTGGCGCCTGTTGCCCTCTGCAAATCCCCATCGCTTCTGCAACCCCTAAGTCAAAAATACCCCACAGATAAGCAAAAAAAGTTGATTCTAATGTGCTGACTCCGAGGCCCACAAAGTTTTTTGTAAGAAAAAACTGTGAAATTACATAAAAATAGTCAACCACTGGCATCGACGAGGGCGCGTTTGCAACCATTGGAATAGCCTGGATCAATAGCCAGCACTGGATGCCCCTTTAATGGCGCCGTCAGCAGTAACTCACGCACGTTCTTCGCGAAACAGTCAATTGCCGAACGCTCCGCTTTGTCCAGAAGACGGCGCCTGAACGTCCTACCTTTAATGACCGACAGTGGCGGATCAGAAAAAATGAATTAATTTTTCATACCCGCGAAAATGGCAAGTTTCACAGGCTTAAAGTCCCTTGCAAGTACACGCTGTTGAACGCTAAAAAGCTACGATACATCGAGACGAAGGATTTTTGCAACTGATCGACATAGTAATGAATGCAGCAAGAATAGTGGAAACAATGGATGCTGATATTTTGGAAATCCTCACGGTATGACGACAGCTCGCACAACATCGCTAGATTCTCCAGACAAAATTAGGAACATTCAGTGACGGCGGCGATGAAGAATGAAAAGATTCAAGCTCGCAAAATGACCAGTTAAGCAGTAAATGATTATATACCACACCTGATACTTCGCTCAATCGTTGGTATGAGAAATCGTTTGGTTTAATCACGAACGGCGTTCTTCAGGAATTCTAAATGTGCATCATGAAGGCGCTACTTTAAAGCTGGATGATACTGACCGATCCTATCATCGACTCGTACCTTCCAGTTTATGATTCCCTTCGATGATGCTCGTTCTAGCGCCAAAACCTACAAGACAAACTGAAACTACATCACAAAACCTCAGAAAAATTTCCCAAATGTCAAACATCTATAATAAAATCTCAATTGAGTCTCCGCCAGGGTTCATTTTAAAAATTCAGATATTTCGGCAAGCTAAAAGTAAATAATTCTGAAGATAAACGATCAATAACTTGCCACCCTCACGTGGACACATCTCGAGACTTCGTTTTGTAAAGAAATTATAAGATCAATGTATTAAAACTAGTGCGTGCGGTGCAATCCAGAGTGAACACAACAAATAGGACGCTAATTTTGCAGGCCATTCAGCAGTCAAGGGAGGACCATCAGCTCATCATGTTCTTAACTTGTATGACATGACGCAAATCTGTACCTACCACAAAGTGGGATTTAGAGATTTATCCAAGGCAAAATTTCACACACAAGACACATCGTCGAGTCCCTCAGCGAAGAGGTCAAATTGCTTAAGCATAGAGAAAGTCAAACATTAGAAAGACATTTTTTCTCCCATCGCGGCACTACTGAATTTGGAACCAATCAGTATAAGATCAAATATTTTAGTAAATCTTTAGGTTGCTCGCGACCGTGGTAACCTTAGTGATGTTTTTGCAAAAGCAAAACACAGCTTCATTCTTTACCTCATATCACTCGCAGAAAATGGCACATTCACACCCACCCTCTAGTCCTTCTTCCAAGAAAATTATGGTCCTCCACGAAAATGTGATGATATCCGACAAATTCAAGGAAGCTACCTGGAAGGGCTGCACAAAACGCGCATCTTTATCGAATGAATTGTACAGTTTGAAATGCTCCAACAGAGGAAAATCTTTATAATCCTTCTTCAGAGATTTGGCTTCCTTCGACAACGATGAGACGACACTCACTTTAATGCCCAAATAGTTCTTCAGTTCACTCCTGAAGATGATTTATGCTCCAGTTAGGCAATATGCCGTATACTGTCAGCCATCCTTCATTTAAATAAATCAGATCGTCGCATGCTAATAACATCGGATGACGTTGACTTGGACTCCGAACACTGGAGGAATTATGAATGGTCGAGTTAACAAAGATTACATATCTCACTGCATAACTCGATCCTGCTAAGTTCCCTCCGAACATTCCTGATTCTATACTTTAAACCTTAAGGAGCGCATGCAGGGATTTAACAGAACAACTTTTAAATTAAAGGGGAGTTTGCAGTCCTTCAGAATAAACCCTTTTTGAACCAGGTAGAACTAACGTTCAGTATCGAAGGTCAATATGCCATGGTTTGGCCAATTAGTTCAGCGCATCACTTGAGAAAGCTTACAGCAAAGCAAAGGCAATAAAAGCACGGATAGATATAGAAGGTTCAAATAAGAACTCCACTTGGCCAACTGCAAATTTTGCAACATCTCCCACGATGACTCAAAGAAGAATAAATCATCAACTCTATAACTGCGGGGAGTGAAAATGACTGAAGAGGAGTGGAAATCGAGGAGCACGATCATGGATGGTAAGATTTTCGAAAAAGGAAAAAAGTTATGAATGACCATCGAACAAACCAATAAAACCGAACATTTTTTGAATGAGGATTTGTGTCTCTTGCATTTTGTGGACATCATCGGAGAGGTAATGCAACATCGCCAACTCCACTTTCGCCACCGAATTCATTTCTTCTAAAACACTGGCTTTTATGAGCTCAAATTAGAGCATCTTTCTGTTCACGGCGATAAGCAAAGTAAAAAAGACATGGAATGTCCCATCGTCAACCCAAACAGCCCTCTGTGCTCAAACTGTAGAAGTGAGGGAAACGTTAAAACGAGCTTAAAATGAGGAAATCATTTGAACATAAGGACATGAGTGCGCAGTTTTTGGATATGATTAAGTGATCTGCTGCCTCTTTATGTATTATATCCGACGTCCAATGCTTTGCGAAATAGGACATTAAGTATTGACGTTAAACCACGTTTCCCTCGAATTTTGCTATGTTAGCAAAGGTGTGAGTAGGCTCATTTTGTAGAGGTGGTAAGAACGGTCGCTGTGTAACGTTTGACTATGAAAAGTCACTTGAAAGAGGCACCACTGAGAACCCAATGTGGAATATTACCTTCAGCGCACCTCATATACTGCCGTAAGTCGACCTTCTCGCCGTCGTATAGTCTTCGACATATCACGTCCACACCGAGCTCACTGAATATAAAATGCTATGACAAAGCAAACATAACTTTCTCGAACTGAACAGTGCCACAAGCCACTCCATCCTCAGCTACTTGCATCAAGTCTGAGATAACCATCATATGGTTTTATTCTTACTCCCTATTCGATACTCTTTATCCGCAAGTGGAACAATACTCTAGTAGAAGATAAGGATCATTGGGAACAAAAAATAAAAAGATCTATTACGATAAACGTAGTCTTCATCCTCTAACAACGGCAACGTGATCCGTTTGTGGTCGGATGGAAGATGCTGAACGTGCAAACGCAATGATTATTTTCAGAAGTGGCTTAGTGAAAGTCACTCAACAGAAGTTCCATGTCGTCATTGAATGAAGATTTCAAAGCAGAAGGCAGCTTGAGAAGTGTGTTTGAGAACCTCGCACATTAAGCACTTTTACATTCCTTTCGCTTGACCGACTACTAACATTTTAGGAAAAAAGTGGCAAAGATTCAGCACAATGCCTTTAAGCTTTAACTAACCATACCACCCGCATGAAGCCACCAATTAAATGCAAAGAAAAAGTATGAAAACTCTGTAACGGCTTGAACACCTTACAGCTCATGTCAACTCGACGCTTCAACATGAATGCTGGCAGGGAATAATCTATGGAGGGCGTTATAAAAGACAAACTCGACAGATCCACCTTCAATTACATCCGAATTGAAAAAGTGACATCCACAGACACAACAGTGTGAAAACTTACGCTGATTGGCACGAGCATAAGAAAGGAGATCTACAAAAAGCGAATTTCTCAAAGAGGACGATAGGAATAATACAGTTTATTCTGTTGCACAAATACGGCCACAGCACGAGCGATAGACAGCACAATGATCGAGAAAGACTGGTTATACCCCTTAGCACATGCTTATATAGGCTACCAGAGCGAGTGCACGTGTCATAGAATGTGACCAATTACGCCATTTTGATCGACATCCTTTACTTTTGGACTCTTAAGTGCCCTTTCGCTACCCGTGTCTGTTGACTTTCGAGGTTATTTTGACCTCGGCTGCTTTGGATCCTTAGTGCGCTTTCGCTGCTCGCATCTTTGTTTAGCGAAGTATCTACCATATTGACTTCTGCGTTAAGGTGCTACACAAAGGGCTTTGTTTCTTATGTAGTGAGTTCACGCCTCAGCAGCACCAAGCCCCAACAATCACGCTCGCCTCGCGTTGACGCGACACTCCTGCCCATGGAGGGCGAAACGAGGAGAAAGGTTCACATAGCATTTCATTCGAAGGCAGTTGATCTACAACTTATTGACCATCTCTTACGAAGACGCATGCTTGCTCACTTCAAGCCGAAGAACATCGCCCAGAGTTGAATAATTAGTGGACTTTTCCGACAAATGGTAGTGGGCAGAATGGCAGAGAGGAGCAGAGTTGCTCTTTTCGTTCATAGGGAAATGTTGCACAGATCGCCTTCATCGACTGCCTCTCGAGGAGATGTGATCTCGCCATGCGTTGAAGGCGCTGAAATAAAAAGCGCGTTGTCTGCGATTGATTCTCTCGGATTGCAACGGACGACTAGATTTTCATCATTATGATTGGGGAGAGGAGTTAAAAAGTTTGCGTATTCCATTTGTACATCTCAAGAATCCGCACGGTGGTTGTTTGAGATTCCAGTCACCTGAAGCACATGCACAGCTCTTCGAAATTGGAGAAGCACTAGTGGTCCTTAAATCTGTGTGCAAGGACTTCAAGCAGGCGAACCTGCATGGTTTTGCAGCTGTAGATGAAGGAAAGGTACATATAGTTTCCGTTCCTAAGTTTCTTTGTCTGTTTGTTAGCGGCGTAATGACTTCGACTTTGAATTAGCTCAGAGTGGACCGGGCTCTCTAGTTGAATTATCATCGAAATTTTTTTACGCTTTAATGGATGAAGGATAGGCACATTGTTGCGAGCGCGGAGGAGAAGGTTTATGAGGTCAGGGTCCTCGGGGTTCGGAACCGTTATCCTGAAAATTTCAAGCGACGCTCATGCCTCACTACTACAATGTATGTTGTACTCGGCAAATCTTTTCTCACTGCCTTCAATATTCCTCGAATTGAAATCGGAGCGGATGCAAGCAACTGTAGCAGTTCGTGCTAAAGAAGCAGTCCCATATAATGAGCTGAATTAGCGAATTTCGCAAGGGCATTTTCACGTTGGAATTCGGAATTTAATGACCTAAACCTCAGCAGCAGTTTCCAGAAATGGCAGAAGTGGAGAGGAGGCGTGCTTTTGCATGTATATATAGCTTCTGTGGACAAGCTGAAAAAGCAGCGAATGTCGGCTTGGAATGAAAGGAAGCGAAAAGAATCAGAAAAAAAGTATATCAACTTATGTCGCTTGCTAGTACTATTTTCGAGTAAACCTTGTTTTAGGTGCTAAATGTCTTCTTGGGAGATCATGCTCATAATAGTATAACGCTAAGTTCATCTGTTATTTGATTCTTTGGAATTTTTCATCCACTATTTTGGGAAGAAGTTGGCAGAAATGGCATCTGGAACGCTCTCATGGAATTCACAGTGCCGAGCTCATCTTTATTGCAAATGTGGTCTTTTTCCAGGATTGGAACCCGAAAGCATTCTTGGCGCATTGTGCTCAGAGGATGGTGAAGTGACAATGTTAATCAAATGGAAAGGACGTGAGGAAGCCGATTTGGTGCCTGCAAAGCTAGCTATCGAGCAGTGTCCGCAGTTGGTGATTCGATTCCACGAGGAACGTTTTCAATTAAATACTCGCAGTCGTGTTTGAATGAGTTATTGTATTGTTGAGGTGATCATTTCGCGTGGAAGAACAATGCTGCACTTGCTGCAAGTTTTCCTCTTCAAACCATACTGCACAATTCATGTCTTTTCGATGCTGATTAATGGAGCGGTCGAAGAAAGAAGTTAAAGCAATCCGAATTGGCTCATTTGAATGAAAGACACGGTACTTCTCCCTTCTTCACTTTGTGAGATTGGTGAAATTATTCATATGATGGTAGTTTCCGGTCTTTTTTTAAAAATCTATTTGGTGAAACATTTACGCGTGATAACAGGTTCCCGTACCTTTTGTCCAAATGAGACTCGCAAAAGGGGAGGTGGAGTCGGTCGGTAGAACCGTGCGCAACAACTAGATGTCCACATAATTGGGTGCATCCGTTGATTTTAAGCGGTTATATTTTTATTTCATTACCTTCTAATTCACTTTGCAGTCATTTTATTTTATCTTTGAATTTATTTTACTCGTCGGAACTTTATCTCTCCCCTCCCCTTCTTGAAACATCAATTTGCATTTATCATAAGTTTTTCTTCATTTCATTTCCATTCCACTTTATTCTCGGATATTTTACTTCATTTGTTCAATTTGCCTTAATTCAGTTTTATTTTAGCAAAGAGAAATCCCGACATTTTCTGATCCCACTTTATTCAATCTCATTTTAATCCACTTTAGTTTGATTCAATCCAACACAGTTTCATTTCACCCCATTTCATTTCACGTAGAGGGCGTCTTGTGCAGAGTTGAGATGTGCTGTGATGGGGAACAATCGACTCGATCACGTTTCTATTTTTTGCATATTTAAGCAGTAGTACGTACACCGGGTCTTCTGTCGAAACATCTTTGCGATATGTTCAAGCACTCTTTCGGATGAAGAAGAAATCGCACAATACATCGGAATAAACGTCGCCACAAAGAACCTCATAAATGAGTACAGTGCAGATTATGTGTGAAAGAAGAAAGAAAAAAATTCATTTATCTTGGCCGAAGGATATTTGTCTATTAAATTTCATCCAAAAAATTGGGGTAGTCAAAGCGGTCATAGAAAAATAAACAGCTAATGAGGAAAATGTCCAAGAAAGTCCTACTGCGGCGCCGATTTTACCAGCAAGCATTGCACGTAAGAGGACAGTGTTTTCTCAGTTGGCTGACGTCGCACAAGTGCGCGAATTGCGAGCAGTTCTTCAGGCGGTCCTTGCATTCTGAAAATAACGCAGGTGTGTTAAGCTGCAGTCCCCACCATTGCATTTAAGTGATGCTCATAAGTCTGTAGGTGGAGGATTCGAGTTAGATTCTCAATTAACAAAAAGGCTCGTTTGAGGTGATATTGCACATATCACGGGGATCATTTCCATCGAGGCGCTCCGGTCGCTCTATCGTGACTTATCACTTAGGACTTGCGTAAAAACTTCGAAATCTGAACTAATCGATACTGAGCTGTCGTTAAGTCTGTAGCGTACCATTTGGCCTCTATATGTGACCTCGTTAGTGATGTGGTCTCTGAGAAAAGAGTGCAGGCATGAAGCGGGGAGAGTGCGTTATTGTGCGCCTCCCTCATTTCTATTATAACATATCTTAAAACAGGATGGGCGAATTTTAAATCGGCTTTTTTACAAAACACTTTGCATAAGATGTGGAAAGGTGTGGTAGATAAATAAGTGTTATGCGCGCTAGTTGAATAAACTACATTGCAATTAAGTGGCAATCGAAGCCGTTTAGAGTCGTTTCAAGCGCTTTTCTATTCCGTAAAACGAATCTTACTTCGGTTTCCAGACGTTTTCCGGGTACTCGCTTTGTTCCTGGCGCTGGCAGCGGCTTTGACTCTGGCTCTGGTTGTGGCTTCGGCTGCGGCTCTGGTTGTGGCTCCGGCTCGGTTCTGTAGCATTCATAACGTGCCGTATAAGGTCTGTCGTGCCACACTCAAGAGAATTAAATACTGAACACAATTTCTTCAAAAGCTGCTAAATGCGAAACGATTGCGGTCATATTTGTTAGCACTGTTTTTCCTCATCAACAGCAATTCCCGACACGGCCCAAACAAAGGCCAAACCATATGACAATTAAGACCTACAAGCAAAGCTTGTTGTTCACGTTGCACTCCGCGCCCTCGTAGGTAGCGCAGTCGGAATTCCTACTACATCCGCTTCCAAACTCGAATATACGGTCGCCGAAGTAATTCCCTCTGGAATCAGAAACAAAAAAGTACTTGAAGGGAGTTTCGAAACAGAGAACAGTGCCACAGTATCGTGGTGTCCACAGCCCACATAATTGCACTTGCAGAGATGTGTGTGCCCTATAGTATTCTATGTGATTATCTACCTGACAGGCTGTGCTGATTTACAGAAAACGGTTGAATTCAGCTGAATTTTGTAAGTAACATTCAGTTATTTGCACATCACGGTTTCGGCTCTTTTAATCGAAAACATTGACAAATAATACATCTATTTTAACCAGTATAAACCTTGCACACCACTACTACTATACACAGTTTTGGTTTCAAGTGTTATGAATGAAGAAAGTTAATGCGAGTTGTAAAGGAAGACGAAAACAATGTGAACAAAACGTGGAGATAGAAAGCGAAGAGAACGGAGGAACATATAGATAAAAGAAAACTCATGGGAGCAATGAAATCATTCCAGCTTGCCCTAGCACAGAGTGGTGCCGTGGCAATGCGCATCGAATAAAACTTACGCCACTAGGTAGTTGCATACAACGAATGTTTTTTTCCATCCGCCTTCAGTACAGTTCCTAGTACCGCATCCAATCTTAGTTGTGGCTCCCCATGCTTGCTGCAATTGGAACAGACGCTCTACATGGGGAAAAGAGGCATTAAGGTAACACAATCCCTGTGTAACTCGTAGAGGAAAGCATCAGTAACAGTGCAACGGGCACGGCTCTTGCCTCGCGTCGTGCAGAAAAACACCTACGTTATACATGTAAATAATATCGGTAAGGGTCTTGTACCTGGCTGAAGAGGGCTACTTCAAGCTAGTCACAGGTTAATTAGATGTCGTCTGAGAGAAAAAGTGGAGAGTTTCATGAATTCGGATGTACGGGCAAAAAGACTGTAAGGTTGGTCCTCGGTCTAAAGTGGCCCTTAGTAGTGATTTGGTGGTGGGTGACTTGAAAGGCTGTTCTGGGTTAGCACGATAAAATAGGATTGCTGGAAACTGTAGTCTCGTAATGTCTAGAAGTCTGTTTCAAAAACCTTATGAAGTACCTGACTCCAGTGTCCGGCAACGCTGAGGACGGCGTCATCCATTATGTTATCAGGATTTTTGCCTGCGTTGTATTTCTTGATCTCATCACACCAGCTATTGATAGCTCGCAGCATATTTGCATCTAAACACGAAAACGTTGCAACATATTACAGTTCAACGCCATAGAGTCTGTTTCATTGATCAGAAACGCTACCACTCCCAGGTGTAAATTAGATTCATCATAGGCTTTGTCATTAACCATGAATATCTGTGGGGGAGTTAAATACTTCAGTTCTACATCTTCCGGCAGGAGATCGATTCCCAGATACGGGCAGTCTGTTGATGCATAAGATGAGGAAATCAGGTGGAAGTCAGGCTACTATCACAGGCAGTAGCTTCTTGAGTAATATGCTATTGTCTTCTAATTCTTGGTAATGTAAATCGAAATCGCAGCTGGTCGCTGAATGTCGTTTTCGAGGCGATCAAATGGCGCGGAAATGTTAAATTTTTACAAGCAAATTTGCCACTGTCTAACCCCTATACTTTTGAATGACGAAGTTAGCTCTAAGAATGGTGAGATCAATTTGAGAAATGGAAGTGTTTAATCTGGAGATTAATAAATTTATGTACCGACAGAATGTTGTGCTCCCGATGTATAGTGCATGTAAATGTTTTCTCCGGCGCCTTTGCTGTGTTCTTCCGTTGAATGCCCGTATGCGCATTGATCTGCCCACTCCTGTTCGACTGTTTCTAGTTCGCAGTCCCATGACTGAAAATATCGAGGAGTGATGCTACGTAGCAACAGCCGTGAAAGAGAGGAAAGTGGTAAGGAATCTACTTAAATACCCTGTGAATGTCACACCTGTCCAGGAGGTCGTCGGGGAAGTTCACCTGAGGACCTTAAACGTTCCCTGCTTGAGATGATACCATTCTCTTTTTCGAACATATCCTCCTAATCTCACAGAATGTGGTGATCTCCACGCCCAATGATTTTCACATATTACGGACGCTTCCGAGATTCCAGCCACATTCAGCCGTTGTTAAAATCTCGGTGCTAATGCTCTTCAAGATCGGGACTGGACAGTACTTACCAACTGGTAGATATTCTTCCCATTTCGCAGGGGGTCGACACCATCGTTTTGTGGTTGCTCGCATTGCGCCTTTATAACGACAAAATTATAGGCCTTATTTGTTCATGTAAGTTTTTAGTGACAATCCCACTGCTAATCTCAAACAACAACTGCGAGCGTCAACTACAACGCCATAGAAATTCGAATAATTTTGAAAGTACAACTGCTGTGCTCATCACAAAGAGATGAAGAGTGCCAATGGAAGGAATATGAACATAATGGAACAAGAGGGGGAAAACATCCGAACATTACGGTGCAAACGAGTAGTTTATCCGGTTCTCCTCAAATGAATCACCATTCTTCGGCGCATAAATTTCAAAAAATGCTGAGTCAGTTGAAAGCCTAGCGAAGAGGGTTTGCACATCGTCTTCAATGGGTTAGCAGGGCTGCGCCGCTTCCAGTGGGCAAGCGGACGTCAGCGCTATCTATGTGTGAAATGAACGGTCGATTCGACGACCATACCGTGCGCCGTTATCTTGAGCATCTGGACATACCGCCTCCGAACGCCAACACATGCTTCTGCACACGTCTCCTGACGCTAGATCTCCGCCTAACATGGTGCCTCGAAAAGCGCACTCTCGCCAACCAATATTGAGCAATGGCGATCGACTCCATGATGACGTTTTTCAAGCAGCAACGGAACATCAATGAAACGCTTGTGTTAACTATTTCACTCAAGCACTTAGAAACACAAAGAAAATAACGCTAATGCTTTCACCCAATAGATGGAACTCAGGAGCACCACCTACGTTGTACAATTTGAATTCTAAACACCCTAAAAACGTCGGTGCATTTCCGAGTGCGGAGTTCGCAAGAAAATGATAAAAATAAAAGCTTTCGACGAAAATTTCGATGGTCTGCTCAATGCCTTTGGGCAGTCAGTGCGATTGTGGCAGCATGAACATTTTTCAGGCACTCTCGCAAATAGGCGTGAACTATAATTCTCTTGGTGGTTCTGGTTGACGTTAGGAAATTACGGGTCACTGAAAATTACGAAAACAAGCAACGGCGTAGCAGCTTCGCGTTTCCTTCCAGCTAACTCTCAGGATCACTTCACTGCAATTACGTATTTAATAACAAAGAATAGCCGATTTGTCACCCAAAAAGATTACTTCATAGACACAAATTCACTTCTCTCATTGATTTCCGGAAGTTCCAACTGGTTGTCTAAATCGTAATGTTCGACCATGCAGCACTGAACGTCGGTTGGCTCAATAATGAACGTTCCCATCGTCAGTTTCACATAGCCGTAGACGGTAAACTTCTTCAGGGGGCTCGTGTCAATATCATCTCATGGCAGAACGAGTCGTACTAACAAATACATCACGCACAGACGTGTGTGGATGAACTCCAAACGCCCACTAAATCGCGCACAGACACACACAACGAGATAAAACATGCAATTTGCCAACATATATTTTCGTCTACAGATGTGTTTCCCTCAATAAATACATCAACATAAACGCCCTTTAAGACTGCACGTGGAAAAAAGCGCTGCAAGAGGCAATAACTTCACGGACGACCTTCCCACCTTCGAGCATTCTTTTGCGCAACGCACATTTCGTTGAAACCGCTCAATGCATCCAACTTTCCGCATTTCATGCCAACTATTTCCAACTTAGAAGGCTAAGGACTTCGTAACTTTCAGAGAGTGATTAACTTAACCAGGTGCTTTGTGGAAGAACGCATTATGGTAGTTACAAATATACGAGAACTTCTCCGGAACTGCCAGCAGTGGCCTGCGCTCTGCTCTACGCTACCGCCGGACTTCAGAGCTGTCACGGCTGCTGTCACTAGCTTTGAAAAGCAGGATACTTTGAGGATATACCACGCAGTAAGCGGCCGCAACTCAATAAATCAGAAGAAAAAAGATCCCAAAGTGCACGAGTTCGGCAGGGCTCAAATAAAATTGCGGTGATTGATGTTTGTTGCAAAGTTTTATTGCCAGGACTATCTTCGTATAAAATTTTTCGAAATCTTCCACAAAAATCCAAAATTTGCCGAGTTACATTTTATTAAACAATATCCTTCTTCTTCAAAATATTCAATGGCAGAGTGTCAAAGATTGCTCCCAATGGCCACGACAAGAAATTCACTGTGAGCACACAATGAGAACTCAAACGGCATCCGACAGGAGGCGACATCAGCATAGGGAAATGGGTTTCACGGCTTACGCGATGGAAAGAGACAAAATTCGAAAGAGCGACAAATGGAGTAGCATACAAGGACGGAAGATACGAATACTTTCACTGCAAAATATGCGCTCTCGTCCAAGAAAAAATTGCCATTTCAGGATGGCCGAAGTCAGTAAAGATATTTTGCACCGAATGTCTGCTAGCGCCTTTATGATCGATCAACAGAGGGAATTAGTGAGTGGAACAAACCTCAAATAAAGAAAAATGGCATTGTAAAGAAGCCGTTATCATCGGCAAATCTCTTTTATTACCATAGGCTGGCAGTGAAAGTTATAACTAGTTAAGAGTATACTTTTCGAGCACACTGCCCATGAAATGATTTCCTATTAATTGCAAAAATCTAAGATCTAGTGATCAGCTATTTCTGAGAAACAGGAACGTCGCGTCTCAGAGTGGCAGAAATGGAAAAAATTAATCTCACTTCGGAACCACAGTGCGAGAAGAGAACCCAGAACCTTCGAAAGCACTACTATGCTTCAAAAGCCACATTCCTCTATTTCCGCAAACGTTCCACAAAATCGCCTTATGAGAGCATCACATATTTCCTTAGGCTTCCATATAGGCTGACATATCTGATAGTTTGAAGCTGTGAAGCGAAACTGGGGTGAGCGATTTTTGTGGATAAACTCTTACTACCAATTTCATTCTTAACATTCGTCACTTAAAAATAACCGAAAATACCTGAGGCACTTTCATTCGCATCGAAACCTGACATTGAATTTTCCGAGCCCGAACTTTAAAAACCCGCTTACATGCAAATTTTACCGAACACCTCAGCAAATGACTGGAAGGTTAAAATAGAGAAAATTTCGCTTCTCGACGGTTCGTATGCAGCATGAAAACAAATTTTCCGGTTCAGAATTCGTGCAATCTATTCGTTTACTGGCGTTTAATTTCATTTTTGCTTCCGCACTCATATTTCCACTCATCTTTTTTATGTCCTCTCCGATATACTACATGCCATTTTTTTTTAAGGTTACACATAAAAGCATCAACTGCACATAAACTCTAACAACCTGTGTTCGGGCACTTAGTAGAACCAAACAATTGGCCGTCTGACAAAGAACATTTCTTGACGTATAGCGAGTAGTCATTTTAACATGATCATGACCTGTCCTTGAACGTATTAATGATGATGATGAGAAGGATGCGCCCATACAACTCAGTACGAAAATTTCGTTAGACGCGGCTCAATATCTATTCTTATAGCAGAGGCTCTAACAAAGAGATGCTTCCGGCCGATCTTCGCATCACCTTCGGATGATTGATCAAGCTATTATGGAAATGAAAACCGCTGCAGATAGCAATTTGATGTCACAAACTGAGGAATGACAAAGTACTAGATGATTTAAACCCGTAAGCACCTAAATGGCACTCAAGTGACTCTAACACTGGCAATTCTGATTTGATCTCAACCGTTGCTACATGTCACTCTTGACGACTAACAATTCAAATTTTAGATGTTGCGTAATTTCCTTCACGGTTTATCGAATTCAGTCAGAGATGATGAATTGTCCCTAGCTGAATTCTTCTAAACGTTTACAAGAGATACGCCCTGTGAACGTTCAAAAACGACGCTAAATGTATACCGGCAGTGCTATCTGCATTGCGTATGCGCTAAGTGGGCTTTTCGGAGAGCAAGAGACATAAAAGAGATCGACGCATACGTGGCAATTTTATGGACGAATTAAAGAAATAAAGCTATCAGAATATCACACCATTTTCAAATCAATAGTAAGAGGGGCTCTAAAGTAAAGATACTTGATGGATGGAAATGGAAACAAAAAGACAAGTTTGTGGACACGATCGAAGAATATTTTCTGGCATATTAGAGTTTCACTTCGAAAGCGACTCGGCGAAGGCAAATATGGAGGTGCATGCTCGCCGAATGAGGAATTCTCAAAATCCTCACTGCAAACAACGCGACATTCCAATCCGCCTTTGATTCGAACAAGCATAAGGAGAGAACCACCAATGAAGCAGATAAGTTCACTGAAGTTACTTCGATTTCGCATTACATTTAGTTTCCAGCAAATTTCGTGCCGATGAAATCAACTGTACATCGCTCGTTTCGCAAGAACAAATAAATGCTTTTAAAACGCTTAGCGACCATAATCCGAGCAATAAAAAGTAGAATGAGTGGATCTATGTGAGAAATGAAAGAAACTGTGCGAGAAATCTGCCCAAATACACCGTGATGCATTGTTGATCATAGTTCGAGATTGTGGCTACCTAGAATTGCGCCAAATATAAAAGCAATAAGATTCCCGTAGAAAAGAAAGCGTACCCAATATCTTATATTAGGCAGATATACTGCATATTCAATTACTATCATGCCTCTTAGCTGATCAGTCCGATCGCAGCGCAACAGAGATATCTGAAGAGATTTTTGCAGAAAGGACATTTGTACCCGATATACTTTCAATGTTCTCGAACGAAAAATACCTCCAACGTGAAGAAAAGAGTTCGTGCTCATTATATCAGCATGAACTCGAGATGTATTTCAGTAAAGTTTCAAAATATTTCAGTAAAGTTCTACGGATTTGCAAAAAAAGAATATTCTACTCTAACCAAACACCTTATACAGTTGCTCCTAAATTTGAAAGTTTCAAATGGGCACTGCAATGATCAGAAAAAGAAATAGGTGCAGCAGCGGACAGAAGACACTGTGCAGTTACCGACGAGGACTTTTTATTGAGTGGGTGCAGAAATTGGAACTAAAGGTTGACTAGAAAGGCCCAGCGAAGTTGTGAACTGTGAACGCCCACAGCGAAATTCACTGTGGGGATTCAGAGTTTACAACTTCCGACGCTTGTCGTGATTAGTGAGCAGTATACAGAGTCTTGCTAAAATGCGCTTACATGAGATGGAGGCACCCAGATAAGCAGAACTTGTATGTAGACGCATAACGAGGAAATGCAAAAGTGTGGGGGCAAAGAAATGATAAGTCGCTTTGAAACTGCGTTACTTTGTATTTCATTCTGCACCTCATCCCCTTCCGTTCCACTCCTCTTCCTCGCCCGATGACTTTCAGTTACAGGGGTATCCACATCGCTGGAACTATTCGCAGGATGGGGAACAAAAAATTGTGGACTAATTGCACTGCGAAAACATTGGAGTTCATTTAATCAACTATTCAGGAAGCACCTTTCCCGAACAATAGGCTTTGTTGCATTGCATCCGTTTTTTAAACTAGTGAAATATTTTGCACTTCTTAGAAATATGAAATAAAGAGTAATTTCTTGATAAACCCAGCCTCAACGAATCCCTTTTTACAACAGCTCGAATATATTCTATGCACATTTGCAGACAAATGTCATTCATACTACTCAAACAAAACTCTCTTATTCGCTGTGCCTTAAGTGAAGCCGTTATGTCTAAGTGTTGCAGTAAAGAGTTCCAGGTGAGAAATTCGGAAGAAGCGACGGATCTTCACTCTCGAGGATACAGCTGTGCGCCTCTATGAAAGGAATCAGTTAACTCATTGTGATTTTTTGCTCAGTAGAAAGAGGCAATCGATTTACTCAACAAAGAGAGAAGGAGAAAATCTGCTTGATGACCGGATCGGTTTTCTGCGTTTTCGTAGAATCGCAAACAGCTGAGGCGTCGCACATTTTGCCGGATTACAATAAGAAAGATTATTTCACTCGACAAGCAAAAATTCGAGCAATAGTGGGAGGACTGGGAGGAGATGCTAGGCGAGTGGAACACTTGTCAACTGGGCTGCTCGGTGGCCGCCCGAAATTGATATCCTTCAAGACATCATCGTTATATGGTTTGGTGACAGGTTACAAATCTAAGGGAGCTACAGTTGCGTCCAAAATATGTAAAAGTGTGTGGCAAAAAGCTCTAAGATTTCATGCCATCGACACAGTGTTCAACCATCTCTACCATAAATGCTTCCACCAGAATGGAGGACTGGATGTTTCCGCCACAGGCTATCTCCGTCACCGTCGGTTAGACTACAAGTCGCTTTTGTCACGGTCACTTACGTAGAGGTGTGTTCCCAGCACTGAGAAGGCCGACTTACTATGAATCTTTGCAGGAACGTTAAAGTAGTGAATGACCTTCAGCTAAACGAAGATCTGAAAAGTTCTCTACAAGCAAAACGAGTTTAGTTCAATCCGGATGAACACTCTTCATATCTCGGCTGTGCAGGTGCGCGTGCGAGGCGAGCACTGCTGCCGGTGGCAATATGTTCAACTAAAAGGAGCGGCGGTGCAGGAAATGGTCTATGGTGAAAATGTATAGGCCGCTTTGAGCAACAGCAACGACTCCAGCCATCTGGGCACGCTCTTGCCCCAGTTTAGCTGGCAATTTCCAAAAACACAAAGCGGACATTTCAGCAAATAATAAATATGATGCAAATGTGCGATTGCTGGTGCCGCTGAGTCACCGTGCCGCATTCGTATGCATGAAATGCATACAGCTTTCAAAGAGACTGTCAACAACATTCGCCTCTCTCCGATGAAGCATCGTCAGTGATTCAGTGCGCACTGCTCTCTCTACACTCACTTCTATTTTCCCAAAATGGCTTCATAAAAAACGCATAAACTACAACGAATCGAGATGCCTTCTTCCGAGATTTTAAATTAAAAAAATAGCTTAGCGAGTCGCTCGAAATGAAGCTTTTCATTCGACATGAATAAGTAAGGGGGTTAAAGAAATTCTCAGCAATCAATCCATCTACAGCTTTAGGTGGAAAACTTTGCCATAAATGCAATTCCTTTTTTCGCAACACCTCCGACAAATCAGCGCTCACTTTTATTGGATCACTCAAAAAAGTCTCAAAATGGAAACCCACGTCATGTTTACGATCGGAATCAGCTCGCAAACAAACCATTCATGAAAAAATCGAGCCATTCTACTTTGCACTGTTGTGCACAATTATCTCACATGATAAGCAGCCACACCGTCGTTATAACAGAGAAGGTTGCACGCACAGTTGTTAACCCAGCCGCCTTTTATGTGCCACAGGTTTGTTAGTACTTATTGTGTTTCAGCCTCTTTTTCGTTCGTCGAACAAAGCGGATGACTCGAAAAGTGGTGAGGATAATTCGAAAACATATTGCAAAATTAGATAATTCAAGGAGACTGCAACGTGAAGCTCGTGCTGACCTATTTTCAAGTTTTCTCAATTATTTTGGGTGATTTCCATTTCTCATTTCTGGATGAATTCTAAGCCGCAAATTACCTCCCTCCCACAGAGTTATCTTCGATTCGCTTTTCCCATTCTCGGAGATTTGATTTTCCTGCAACCAGTTCCTGTTCTATGAGACGCCGCACTGGACGGATCGAATTCATATCACCGTAATAAAGGCAGATAGGAGACGTGACAAAACGCCAACATCACAAAACCTCCACCGATACAAATGCAGAAGGCGCTTTTCGAACTGAAATATCAAGCAGGTGCATCGCAGCAAGGCGACGCATGATAACTGTTATAGAACCTATCGAATAGAAAATAAAAGAAGGACGGGTGCCTGGAAAGATCAGGATGCAATGTTAAAAGAAGGCATCGTTCGTTCGTGTATTCAGCCGGACTTTCAGCCTCAAAGAATGACACGTGGATCGACCAAAGGGACGAACTGAGTTTGCGAGATCATCCTAAGCGATAAACCATATCTAGCAAATTTGCTACGGTAGCCTCTGCATTTGCAAAGCTGAGAGCAAACAACACACTCATTGCCATGCATGATGACATAGTCACAAGCGCATTGCGAAAAGTTCATGAAAAGTGGGTGTGCGGAGCTAACCGCTGAATGCGCAAGCTGGAATGCCGTAGAACGCTAAAGCGGGCGTACGGGCAAGTCACGTTATTGAGTTGAAGACAATGTTTGATAGCACTGTTTTGATTCTTACGCGTGATGAGTGCGTTACGAAGTATGGAAGATCAGGTCCGAGCATATATCGACACGACAACGGCGCAACGATACACGCCTGAAGGTAAATGGAGAAAAGGGATGAAGGTGCTGAAACAAAGCGGCATTTGCAGCTACTTCCTGTGGACTAGCCGGCTGCATCAGTTGATAAGAAATCTTAAAATAGACAAGTAAATCGTCCACCATTTAGCTCACCCCACTGGAAGAAGCGTTCTTCGCGGTCCAACCGATTATTAAAAAATAAACACCGCCTTGCCGGTGTTTCTTCAAGAGGAGTCAATCGTATAAGCATTCAGCAACCTGAAATACCTCTTGAAATCACTTTTTTCTTTGAACTTATTGTAGGCTTAATGGATAGACGAACATATAGACAAACAGGCTACACAAGCTTCAGAAACAACACAGACAAAACCTCGATGAGACGTGCTTCCAAATGAAATTTGCTAAAGGACCAGGAGAAGAGGACGCCTTTCCATATTCACTACGGCACTTTTAGACAGTGGGACATGATCAACAGGTTTTCCACTGTGAGGTGATGAACCTACATAAGTCACCCAAACGCTTCACATTATCTGAGCTCTAAACTGGATGGTGAATACGTTCCACCTTCAAACATCAAGACTGCCATCGGCGGAAATCTTATGCCTGTGGGTGACGATTTCCCTATAGTGACACAAATCTTACACTCGATAGCCAATGACTTCAACATTAGGGGGTTCTGGTTCTACTTCTAAAGGCGAATGTTGACTCACTCACTCCACAGCAAATAGGAAATGTCCACAGTAGTAAAACGAGACTTGCAACCAGCTGAAGCTTTGGAACATAAGCAATGTTTCGGGGGTTTCCGTGCTTTGAGCTGACTGTTGCACTGAACACCGCCTTAACCAACTAACTGGTCTAGGAAACAAACGAACCCTCATTCGTAACAGTCGTAGCAGTGTCGCATTCACGACCCATCAAGTATCACAAGTGCCCATCGGCAGCATCCAACATACAGGCAAAACTTCACGCTCACTACTTCCATATGCTGCGCTGATTCATATGACACGCTAGTTAAACAACATGCGATCGCAATGAGTGGCCAGTAGCACATGCACTGAATAACCCGTGACATACCGCTCAGAACTACTTATTTCTTTTTTATATCTTCTAGACTGACGCCACCATCGCCGAAGAACTTTATGAACGTCACTTAGATCAAGGCCGTCGACTCGCACGAGCACTTCCCAGCCTGGTTAACCGTTCTTGCAATCGCATAAAACTGGAATTGATTTCCAAATTGTGCACATCTTCAATCAGAAACCTGTAAGGCCACTGATATACTCAATTACAACTCGAAAACACTAAAATGCAATAAATCTTGCAGAGTATCGGTGAAACCTCAGCAAAGTTAGAAGAGGCTATTTAGAAATACCTCATCATTTCCGGGCGGTTTTTATGGGTGTTTCTTTTGATTCCCACAGGCATTGAATGACCACTCTCGCCTTTTCCTTCCCAATTCCTCCAACTGCAACTATAGAACGCGATATAAGGAGATTTGCCGGATGAAAGAACAGTCGACAAGATGCATGGAAGAGAAGGAAAGGCACGCCCACAAAGACGACCCCCGGTTCCTTGACTGCCAGAAAATTGGTTAAAAAGATGAAATTTGAGTATCTGAGTGTTGAACACAAGCGAACTTCTCCTGAACGAATGAAGACGATTCACTTATGTAAAAAAATGAAATCGCATAAACAGATGACGTATCGTACGAACCGGAGGAGGAATGGGGGGCAACGAAGAGCGATGCGCTGAAGCATTAAATCCCACACCAACATCAACGAATACACCGAATTGAACATGATTTGTGACGACGCCATTTAGGACTTGGCCTAAATGTAACGAACTCATCTCGCACACATCTGTCTGCAATTCCCGCTTGAAGATTGCAGCTGTGGCACACCGAACTCAACACGAAATCGGAAACTACCAATGATGCAAATCGGTTTCATATTATAGGGAAAACTATACCGAGGACAGCACAACTTGTGAAAGAAAAAACAAAACATGCAATACATAGGGAGTTACAAGAACCCTAATACGAAAGTCAGATCCTCTTTCATCTCATCGTAACAAGTGTGTCGCATCAACCTCCCCGAAAAACAAAGTATTGCCAACCAAGTACTTTTCTATACGTCAGCAATTCTAATCCTTGGATGCAGTTGGAAACGAAGACCGTAAATTAAAAGGCGACAAGGCAGTGAAGGGGAGGCACCGCCTTGATACGCTGTAAGGATTCCTCGAATTAACTGCTCAATACTATTAAGTAACACTGTCGAGCTCCATCATAAGCAGATCTGACTCATCTATGAACAGAATGAGCCGATAACTTGAAGCAACAATAAAACTCGGATGGGCGAAATAAGTGGAACAGCAAACAACTTTAAATAAGACCCACTAGAAGCTGCGGTGGAAGCAGGTAAGAACAGGTCTCGTAAGCAGCTCCCAGACAAGAACCCACTCTGTCCCTCGCGTCCTAATTTCCTTTTCCACTGATAGCAACTTCCTTTCAGCGACTTCCGTGCCAATTTCGGATAATTCACATCCCGCTAACGACAACATCCTGCAGATTGCTGCATAATGCCGGTAGATCTTCGAAAAAGCGTTGCTCAGCTTCCCGACCAACTTAATGAACCGCAGTTGCTACCAAAAGTCGGATAAATTTGCGGCAATAAGCTTCGAAACTGGTGCTAGAATGAAGATATAGAAAACTCGAAATGAAAGAAAAAGAATCCCAGTAAAGTTAGAGATTTCTCAAGAAATATAGGCTACAAACCCATGAACAGAACATAAATATTAAGAAGTAATTAATGACACTTTTTCGAAAAAGGTCAGCAATCCCCAGCCACTTTCTCATCCTGATCTATTCCATTCTCCTGTTGGTGGTAACCTCAGAAGCAAAACTGCTAGGACACCCCCATATCCTTAACTATTTTTTCTTAAGTGCAATGCTCTCTACCCCTGCGGAGTGCAGAAAGAAAATGACATATGAAATCAATGATTATCCAAACGATTACGTTACAGCGACCAGAAGCCTTTTAAAAGTATTTATTGACGCCACCTTTCGTTTCTTCTTGACTGGCTCATTAGTAGATGATACGTCGTCATAGACAAAAATGAATCCTGCACACTGCCCAAAACCTTTGGCCCAATACTGCTGATTTGCTGCAACAACTTTCTGTAATAATGAGATTTCCTGCATGAGCTTCCGCTACTTCAGATCATATAAAAAAATGTGTATGCGAACAACTACCGGGTTCTGAAAGCAACTATCAGAAATAAAACTAAGAAAATCAACCGTGACCCTCATCTAACCATATGGTTCGAAAACATGGAGGTGAAAATTAAAGATAAGAGAAAGAGGATTAAACGCTCTCGATGGAGAGGGCATGCGAAAACTAGAGAAGCGGTAGAAGTGAAAACACGGCAACGGAACTAGGGCAATAATGAGCGACTATTTCGCAGTAATGGAAGCCAAACCTATCGATATGATTAATCACTTAGTAGAATTTTCTCCTCGGCGCGATTTTTCCAGTGATTAATAACAAACAACCATCCGCACTATGCTCTCCTCAGCGGTTTGCACATCACAAAAGACTTCCGTGTCAACAGGAATAATGAAATATACACTGCGACTACTCGTCTTGGTTTGCAACAAAGTCCAGTCTACTCTTGAGCCCTACAGAGAAAATGTTCGACGCGATTACATCGCATCTCAACACCTGAGAGAAGTATCAAGTGGAAAAATCACTTTCACAAACGATAATCCAAATATGCAACAGGCTGATGCTGCTATGCGAGGAGAGCAGAACATTCTCCCGACCACTTCTACCTTGCAGTCATTATTCACTTCCTTCCTCCAGCAGAGGAGAATGGATAACGGATGAGTTCATAGCCCATCCTAGACCGCTTAAGCTCTGTTCTTCATTCTAATCTGAGTTGTTGGGTATGAGACGCGACTCACTTTGCACAACACTGACAAAAAACACAGTGATTAAGGTGACTCCAATCGCATTTTCCATGTAGCAGAGCACGACTACAACATTTCGGTGAACATGCAAAGAAGCACATCCCACCTTAAGCACCTCTCTATTGGTGACTCGTCCATTTTCTTGACGATACTTTAATATACCTCCCGCGGTTTTTTATTGAGTACAGAAACCTTTCTGCAAATAAACGTTTATTTAATGAGGAAATGTCGACGAGATGTCAAAAGAAAGGTGCGATATGGCTTTTATGGCTCTATTTCTGCAACTCAGAAGCCAAGAAAATAGCCAAGTGTTCGAATCCTTTGAGCATGACTTTATGGCTCCTTTAGTCCTCAGAGTGAATAAAAAATACCGATGACAGTGCCTTAATGGAGTCAAATTTCACGAGCACCAACTTTGTCGAAGCGGTCTACGATGTTGTTAAAGGTGAAGTCACTTATAAGCCAGTAATGGTGCACGACACTCGCCAAATGACCCGCTCTGCCATTGCAAATGAATGACAGGATTTTCTCGAAAGTCACTGCCAAAAGCTTTTCTTTAAAAATGAAGTAGAATGGCGCAGAAATGCAAAAATCTTGAACATGTAAGTGTTCTGACTGATCTCGTTATGCTGACTGATCCTCTCCTCATCTAAGTGTTCTGCACATGATTTTTACCGTGATCGGATCGATGCGATACTATAGAAATATCCGACTACAAACGCCTTCGGAGCTGATGAACTAACATGGCGGATGCCACGAAGTGCAATGAGGATAACAATTTGTAGATAGAAAAAGAGCAGATTCGCTCACTTTAAACCATTTAAAGAACAAAAGTGATCTGCAAAATGTATCGCACATTTGGGCAAACGGAATCAAAAAAAGGGTTCGGTATCATAATATGATGAGATCACACACATCAAAAGCCGCAGATATAGGCTCTGTGGCTTGTAGCCACAACATATGAAAAGATCGAATAATGAAAAATTGTTAACAGCAAAACACTGGAAAATAACTGTCAAAATTATTACTGCAAAAGCTGAAGAGACGCCACGTTGACATAAACGCCAACACTGCTCACACATTCGCGTACAACAACATCCAGTATTTCATCAAGACGCTTATCATTCAAAGAGTGCTGAAAGCAGTATTTTATGTCCTGAAGCACCTAAAAACACTGCGCCAGAAAATGAGTGAGAAGCACTATCTAACAGACCAATGGAAATAAATTAGACACTAAAAAATCGTTTCGGATGGCAACTTGGATAGTTCGCTACCCCTAAAACAAAGTTAACTTTGCGAAATCTTCATAAAACAGATCTAAAAATATTAACAAGGTTGAACAAGCGGTCGGCTTACTCAAATTTTCTGAATATAGACCGACGCATAGGATGGTTATGATATGGATATTTGAAGAAGTGATGAGAGGAAAATATAATAAATCTGCAGACTTTGAAATCTTAAGAAGATTCGATTCCTAAACGGGTTCTCAAAAACGCTTCTGTATAAGGAGATGAGGAACTCGTAAATCCTTCCATCATATAGTCTTCTGCTTCATGCCACATCCTGTAGCTCCTATCAGCCTCTTAGCATGTTCTCTACATGTGTGACGATGTAACAGACGAACCGGCACTTCTGATATTGATATCCAAATCGGGAAGCTCGGCTACTGCCAATTCCGTCGCACTATAAATTGATGCGCCGCATTCCGATATAACGCTGCAATTAATCTAAACACATTTAGGAGCTCAAAGCCGTCTCTATAAGAAGAAACCAAGCAAAATCGAGCACATATAACCTGTGCACCGCATAAAACAGAAAGAGCTGTAATAAACAAAAATGTAATGTTAGCAGGAAAACGGGAGACACAGCAATCGACGCACAAAACTGAACTCATCACGAATAAAATTCACATAAAACAAAGAGCCATTACAACGTTCTATTAGGGAAACCGATACACAGCACAAAATAAGGAACAATGGAGTAGCTATTTTTAAAACGTCTCTGCGAAAATACTACAATATGGGACGAGCCAATCCTACAACAACATCTATTTTCTTCTATAATATTTCGAAATGACCTCAACTGAGTACATTAGAAGTGAAAAAGCACGTGCAACATTTCCAAGAAACACAGTAATTCCGCGAACATTCTATGAAAGGAGCAAAATCAACGCTGCAGTAGCAAAAGTTCTTGTTGGAAGAACATCGGACAACTGGCAGGGCTGCAAACCGAAGCATTTCGCCTTCGTATTCCAAGATTACATTAGCAAACTTACCTTCGATCTGTACAATCTTCCTCACAGCACTTTCTACACTACAGGTTGACGGTTGGCAAAACGTTGCCGGAAACTCGGATCAAAACCTATGAACAACGAACCGAAAGCTTGCGGATACGGGTGAGAAAGCATTGCGTTTTATGAGGGAGGCTACTGCACACTGCACCATCCGACTCGCAGTGCCATTGCCCACCGCAATGATCAATTTCGACGAACGACACTTTGAAGCCATTCGCAGCAACACACCTTCGGCACGTGAATCCATCTCCCAATGCTCTTTACTTCGTTGTACCAAATAGAATACACCAGTCTCCACCACCTCTCCTGAATATGCGCTTTTTACATATCTTTGCATGAAAACAAAGGCGCAGTGCTCTATGCCTATCAAGCAGCAATATTTGAAGCTATGCTTGATCGCATCAAATATTATCAGTTATGATGCTGAGCAACCAAGCAAATGGACAATATTTACATAGGTGGAATATGAGAAGCGACGGATGTTTTACGTATAAGAAATGCAGTTTTAAGTCCCCCAAGGCAGCATATGATCACACACAGATCTGCTTTTCCATGATGATGCCTAGCACTACTTTCTCTGATTGTCATCGCTAGGTAAATAATCAGATCGAGAGCGCGCATAAACAGCGGAGGAAGGAAAGGGTCGACCCGAAATAGCCATGAGAAAGAATCGTAAAGGCGTCGGATAGTTAGCTATGTTCCGAGCATTCCTGTCCTACAATTGCCATCCTCCCGACAATTCTCACTGAAATGAATATCTTCAAAGCAATAAAAATACTCCCAATTTTAGGAAATTCCATTGCAGTGGTGCAATTCTAAGAGCTTCAGCTTCCGTCAACATCAGTTCCCACGATTTCGTTGAAATTTGAGCCGTTTGCATAACGTTGAAGATAGCTTTCCCGATGTGAGGGATTTATAATAAATTGGGAGAAAGCGCAATGATTTAGACGACTCTATGGTAAATTCCTAAAACAGAATGCACAACACAACGCTAAAATAATGCTCCACAGACGGCAATGACAGCAATACCGTGTTTAACCACCATGAAACTTTCATGAAATAAACGACGATTCAGCAAAGATTTTCGATAAAAACTGGAGCAGTCAAGTACGACTAGTTGCGGTTATCACTGTCATAGCGAAATCTGGCACACTTAGAAACAACCGGCCACCTCGTTATTGCCGATATTAAGCATTTATACGTCGTCCCAATTCTATAAACTAACAACACAATCAACAGGTATCGAGAACACTGGGAGAGTCCAATGTTCAAAAAAGCAAGAGGCGCCAACTGTGGAGGTCTAGAATGGAGCATTTAATGCTGACAACTTTGTGCATATTCTGAGAGACTCGCCGACGCCGGTCACCACTTTTTGGAAGGTGATGTCACTTTCCGCTCTTGCATATTCCCGCGGAAGTATGAAATGGTTCTGAAAAGGAGAACTGAATTAGTGCTCTAAATGTGCAGTCTAGTTTTTGGCTTTTTGATCCCTTCGTATTTGGAAACATACGTAACTGAGACGCCTACAACAGCTGAACCCACTGATTAAGCCGAAGTAGCGCGCTGGAGATCTCACGAAAAGGAATTCAATTGCTTGACGCCTGTTGCCCTCTGCAAATCCCCAGCCAAAACGTTTCGTTCCGCCGAGTTACTTTAGAAATCAAACGATTTGCAGATGTTGAACACACTCAAGTACAGGTAATTTTCAGGCGAGACGACTACGCTGGACAAAAATGAGAGCGGATAATGCCACAATGTAGACTATTTCGAAAAATTCAAATACCATCGCTTCTGAAACCCCTAAGTCAAAAATACCCCACAGATAAGCAAAAAAGGGAGATTCTAATGTGCTGACTCCGAGGCCCATAAAGTTTTTTGTAAGAAAACACTGTGAAATTACATAAAAATAGTCAACCACTGGCATCGACGAGGGCGCATTTGCAACCATTGGAATAGCCTGGATCAATAGCCAGCACTAGATGCCCCTTTAATGGCGCCGTCAGCAGTAACTCACGCACGTTCTTCGCGAAACAGTCAATTGCCGAACGCTCCACTTTATCCAGAAGACGGCGCCTGAACGTCCTACCTTTAATGACCGACAGTGGTGGATCAGAAAAAATGAATTAATTTTTCATACCCGCGAAAATGGCAAGTTTCACAGGCTTAAAGTCCCTTGCAAGTACACGCTGTTGAACGCTAAAAAGCTACGATACATCGAGACGAAGGATTTTTGCAACTGATCGACATAGTAATGAATGCAGCAAGAATAGTGGAAACAATGGATGCTGATATTTTGGAAATCCTTACGGTATGACGACAGCTCGCACAACATCGCTAGATCCTCCAGGCAAAATGAGGAACATTCAGTGACGGCGGCGATGAAGAATGAAAAGATTCAAGGAATGAAAAGATTCGAGCTCGCAAAATGACCAGTTAAGCAGTAAATGATTATATACCACACCTGATACTTCGCTCAATCGTTGGTATGAGAAATCGTTTTGTGGAATCACGAACGGCGTTCTTCAGGAATTCTAAATGTGCATCATGAAGGCGCTACTTTAAAGCTGGATGATACTGACCGATCCTATCATGGACTCGTACCTTCCAGTTTATGATTCCCTTCGATGATGCTCGTTCTAGAGCCAAAACCTACAAGACAAACTGAAATTACATCACAAAACCTCAGAAAAACTTCCCAAATGTCAAACATCTATAATAAAATCTCAATTGAGCCTCCGCCAGGGTTCATTTTAAAAATTCAGATATTTCGGCAAGCTAAAAGTAAATAATTCTAAAGATAAACGATCAATAACTTGCCACCCTCATGTGGACACATCTCGAGACTTCGTTTTGTAAAGAAATTATAAGATGAATGTATTAAAACTAGTGCGTGCGGTACAATCCAGAGTGAACACAACAAATAGGACGCCAAATTTTGCAGGCCATTCAGCAGTCATGGGAGGACCATCAGCTCATCATGTTCTTAACTTGTATGACATGACGCAAATTTGTACCTACCATAAAGTGGGATTTAGAGATTTATCCAAGGCAAAATTTCACATACAAGACACATCGTCGAGTCCCTCAGCGAAGAGGTCAAATTGCTTAAGCTTAGAGAAAGTCAAACATTAGAAAGACATTTTTCTCCCATCGCGGCACTACTGGATTTGGAACCAATCAGTATAAGATCAAATATTTTAGTAAATCTTTAGGTTGCTCGCGACTGTGGTAACCTCAGTGATGTTTTTGCAAAAGCAAAACACAGCTTCATTCTTTACCTCATATCACTCCCAGAAAATGGCACATTCACACCCACCCTCTAGTCCTTCCTCCAAGAAAATCATCGCCCTCCACGGAAATGTGATGATATAGGACAAATTCTAGGAAGCTACCTGGAAAGGCTGCACAAAACGCGCATCTTCATCGAATGAATTGTACAATTTGAAATGCTCCAACAGAGGAAAATCTTTATAATCCTTCTTCAGAGATTTGGCTTCCTTAGACAACGATGAGACGTCACTCACTTTAATGCCCAAATAGTTCTTCAGTTCACTCCTGAAGATGATTTATGCTCCAGTTAGGCAATATGCGGTATACTGTCAGCCATCCTTCATTTAAATAAATCAGATCGTCGCATGCTAATAACATCGGATGACGTTGACTTGGACTCCGAACACTGGAGGAATTATGAATGGTCGAGTTAACAAAGATTACATATCTCACTGCATAACTCGATCCTGCTAAGTTCCCTCCGAACATTCCTGATTCTATACTTTAAACCTTAAGGAGCGCATGCAGGGATTTAACAGAACAACTTTTAAATTAAAGGGGAGTTTGCAGTCCTTCAGAATAAACCCTTTTTGAACTAGGTAAAACTAACGTTCAGTATCGAAGGTCAATATGCCACGGTTTGGCCAATTAGTTCAGCGCATCACTTGAGAACGCTTACAGCAAAGCAAAGGCAATAAAAGCACGGATAGATATAGAAGGTTCAAATAAGAACTCCACTTGGTGAACTGCAAATTTTGCAACATCTCCCACGATGAATCAAAAAAGAATAAATCATCAACTCTATAACTGCGAGGAGTGAAAATGACTGAAGAGGAGTGGAAGTCGAGGAGCATGATCACGGATGGTAAGATTTTCGAAAAAGGAAAAAAGTTATGAATGACCATCGAACAAACCATTAAAAACGAACATTTTTTGAATGAGGATTTGTGTCTCTTGCATTTTGTGGACATCGTTGGAGAGGTAATGCAACATCGCCGTTTCCACTTTCGCCACCGAATTCATTTCTTCTGAAACACTGGCTTTCATGAGCTCAAATTAGAGCATCTTTCTGTTCACGGCGATAAGCAAAGTAAAAAAGACAAGGAATGCCCCATCGTCAACCCAAACAGCCCTCTGTGCTCAAACTGAAAAAGTGAGGGAAACGTTAAAACGAGCTTAAAATGAGGAAATCATTTGAACATAAGGACATGAATGCGCAGTTTTTGGAAATGATTAAGTGATCTGCTGCCTCTTTATGCATTATATCCGACGTCCAATGCTTTGCAAAATAGGACATATTTACGTTAAACCACGTTTCCCTCAAATTTTGCTATGTTAGCAAAGGTGTGAGTAGGCTCATTTTGTAGAGGTGGTAAGAACGGTCGCTGTGTAACGTTTGACTATGAAAAGTCACTTGAAAGAGGCACCACTGAGAACCCAATGTGGAATATTACCTTCAGCGCACCTCACATACTGCCGTAAGTTGACCTTCTCGCCGTAGTATAGTCTTCGACATATCACGTCCACACCGAGCTCACTGAATATAAAATGCTATGACAAAGCAAACATAACTTTCTCGAACTGAACAGTGTCACAAGCCACTCCATCCTCAGCTACTTGCATCAAGTCTGAGATAACCATCATATGGTTTTATTCTTACTCCCTATTCGATACTCTTTATCCGCAAGTGGAACAATACTCTAGTAGAAGATAAGGATCATTGGGAACAAAGAATAAAAAGATCTGTTACGATAAACGTAGTCTTCATCCTCTAACAACGGCAACGTGATCCGTTTGTGGTCGGATGGAAGATGCTGAACGTGCAAACGCAATGATTATTTTCAGAAGTGGCTTAGTGAAAGTCACTCAACAGAAGTTCCATGTCGTCATTGAATGAAGATTTCAAAGCAGAAGGCAACTTGAGAAGTGTGTTTGAGAACCTCGCACATTAAGCACTTTTACATTCCTCTCGCTTGACCGACTACTAACATTTTAGGAAAAAAGTGGCAAAGATTCAGCACAATGCCTTTAAGCTTTAACTAACCATACCACCCGCATGAAGCCACCGATTAAATGCAAAGAAAAAGTATGAAAACTTTGTAGCGGCTTGAACTCCTTACAGCTCATGTCAACTCGACGCTTCAACATGAATGCTGGCAGGGAATAATCTATGGAGGGCGTTATAAACGATAAACTCGACAGATCCACCTTCAGTTACATCCGAATTGAAAAAGTGACATCCACAGACACAACAGTGTGAAAACCTACGCTGATTTGCAAGAGCATAAGAAAGGAGATCTACAAAAAGCGAATTTCTCAAAGAGGACGATAGGAATAATACAGTTTATTTCGTTGCACAAATACGGCCACAGCACGAGCGATAGACAGCGCAATGATCGAGAAAGACTGGTTACACCCCTTAGCACATGCTTATATAGGCTACCAGAGCGAGTGCACGTGTCATAGAATGTGCCCAATTACGCCATTTTGATCGACATCCTTTACTTTGGACTCTTAAGTGCCCTTTCGCTACCCGTGTCTGTTGTCTTTCGAGGTTATTTTGACCTCGGCTGCTTTGGATCCTTAGTGCGCTTTCGCTGCTCGCCTCTTTGTTTAGCGAAATATCTACCATATTGACTTCTGCGTTAAGGTGCTACACAAAGGGCTTTGTTTCTTATGTAGTGAGTTCACGCCTCAGCAGCACCAAGCCCCAACAATCACGCTCGCCTCGCGTTGACGCGACACTCCTGCCCATGGAGGGCGAAACGAGGAGAAAGGTTCACATAGCATTTCATTCGAAGGCAGTTGATCTACAACTTATTGACCATCTCTTACGAAGACGCATGCTTGCTCACTTCAAGCCGAAGAACATCGCCCAGAGTTGAATAATTAGTGGACTTTTCCGACAAATGGTAGTGGGCAGAATGGCAGAGAGGAGCAGAGTTGCTCTTTTCGTTCATAGGGAGATGTTGCACAGATCGTCTTCATCGACTGCCTCTCGAGGAGATGTGATCTCGCCTTGCGTTGAAGGTGCTGAAATAAAAAGCGCGTTGTCTGCGATTGATTTTCTCGGATTGCAATAGATTTTCATCATTATGATTGGGGAGAGGAGTTAAAAAGTTTGCGTATTCCATTTGTACATCTCAAGAATCCGCACGGTGGTTGTTTGAGATTCCAGTCACCTGAAGCACATGCATAGCTCTTCCAAATTGGAGAAGCACTAGTGGTCCTTAAATCTGTGTGCAAGGACTTCAAGCAGGCGAACCTGCATGGTTTTGCAGCTGTAGATGAAGGAAGGGTACATTGTTGCGAGCGCGGAGGAGAAGGTTTATGAGGTCACGGTCCTCGGGGTTCGGAACCGTTATCCTGAAAATTTCAGGCGACGCTCATGCCTCACTACTACAATGTATGTTGTACTCGGCAAATCTTTTCCCACTGCCTTCAATATTCCTCGAATTGAAATCGGAGCGGATGCAGGCAACTGTAGCAGTTCGTGCTAAAGAAGCAGTCTCATATAATGAGCTGAATTAGCGAATTTCGCAAGGGCATTTTCACGTTGGAATTCGGAATTTAATGACCTAAACCTCAGCAGTTTCCAGAAATGGCAGAAGTGGAGAGGAGGCGTGCTTTTGCATGTATATATAGCTTCTGTGAACAAGCTGAAAAAGCAGCGAATGTCGGCTTGGAATGAAAGGAAGCGAAAAGAATCAGGAAAAAAGTATATCAACTTATGTCACTTGCTATTATTATTTTCGAGTAAACCTTGTTTTAGGTGCTAAATGCCTTCTTGGGATATCATGCTTATAACAGTATAACGCTAATTTCATCTGTTATTTGATTCTTTGGAATTTTTCATCCACTATTTTGGGAAGAAGTTGGCAGACATGGCATCTGGAACGCTCTCATGGAATTCGCAGTGCCGAGCTCATCTTTATTGCAAATGTGGTCTTTTTCCAGGATTTGAACCCGAAAGCATTCTTGGCGCAATGTGCTCAGAGGATGGTGAAGTGACAATGTTAATCAAATGGAAAGGACGTGAGGAAGCCGATTTGGTGCCTGTAAAGCTAGCTAGCGAGCAGTGCCCGCAATTGGTGATTCGATTCCACGAGGAACGTTTTCAATTAAATACTCGCAGTCGTGTTTGAATGAGTTGTTGTATTGTTGAGGTGATCATTTCGCGTAGAAGAACAACGCTGCACTTGCTGCAAGTTTTCCTCTTCAAACCATACTGCACAATTCATGGTTTTTCGGTGCTGATTAATGGAGCGGTCTAGGAGAGAAGTTGAAGCAATCCGAATTGGCTCATTTGAATGAAAGACAGGGTACTTCTCCCTTCTTTACGTTGTGAGATTAGTAAAATTATTCATATGATGGTAGTTTCCGATCTTTTTTTTTAAATCTATTTGGTGAAACACTTACGCGTGATAACAGGCTCCCGTACCTTTTGTCCAATTGAGACTCGCAAAAGCGGAGGTGGAGTCGGTCGGTAGAATCGTGCGCAACAACTAGATGTTCACATAATTGGGCGCATCCCTTGATTTTAAGCCGTTATATTTTTATTTCATTACCTTCTAATTCACTTTGCATTCATTTTATTTTATCTTTGAATTTATTTTACTCCTCGGAACTTTATCTCTCCCCTCCCCTTCTTAAAACATCAATTTGCATTTATCATAAGATTTTCTTCATTTCATTTCCATTCCACTTTATTCTCGGATATTTTACTTCATTTGTTCAATTAGCCTTAATTCAGTTTTATTTTAGCAAAGAGAAATCCCGACATTTTCTGATCCCACTTTATTCGATCGCATTTTAATTCACTTTAGTTTGATTAAATCCAACACAGTTTTATTTCACCTCATTTCATTTCACGTGGAGGGCGTCTTGTGCAGAGTTGAGATGTGTTGTGATGGGGAACAATCGACTCGATCACGTTCCTGTTTTTTGCATATTTAAGCAGTAGTAGGTGCACCGAGTCTTCTGCCGAAACATCTTTGCGATATGTTCAAGCACTCTTTCGGATGAAGAAGAAATCTCACAATACATCAGAATAAACGTCGCCACAAAGCACCTCATCCATGAGTACAGTGCAGGTCTATGATTACAAAGAAGAAAGAAAAAAATTCATTTATCTTGGCCGAAGGATATTTGTTTATTAAATTTCATCCAAAAAATAGGGGTAATCAAAGCGGTTATAGAAAAATAAACAGCTAATGAGGAAAATGTCTGAGAAAGCCCTACTACGGCGCCGATTCTATCAGCAAGCATTGCACGTAAGAGGACAGTGTTTTCTCAGTTGACTGACGTCGCACAAGTGCGCGAATTGCGAGCAGTTCTCCAGGCGGTCCTTGCATTCTGAAAATAACGCAGGTATGTTAAGCTGCAGTTCCCACCATTGCATTCAAGTGATGCTCATAAGTCTGTACGTGGAGAATTCGAGTTAGATTCTCAATTAACAAAAAAGCTCTTTTGAGGTGATATGCACATATCACTGGGATAATTTCCATCGAGGCGCCGCTGGTCGCTCTATCGTGACTTATCACTTCGGACTTGCGTAAAAACTTGTTCGAAATCTGAACTAATCGATACTGAGCTGTCGTCAGTCAAGTCTGTAGCGTACCATTTGGCCTCTTTCTGTGACCTGGTTAGTGATGTGGTCTCTGAGAAAAGAGTGCAGGCATGAAGCAGGGAGAGTGCGGTATTGTGCGCCTCCCTCATTTCTACTATAACATATCTTAAAACAGGACGGGCGAATTTTAAATCGGCTTTTTTACAAAACACTGCATAAGATGTGGAAAGGTGTGGTAGATAAATAAGTGTTATGCGCGCTAGCTGAATAAACTACATTGCAATTAAGTGGCAATAGAAGCCGTTTAGAGTCGTTTCAAGCGATTTTCTATTCCGTAAAATAAATCTTACTTTGGTTTCCAGACGGTTTTCCGGGTACTCGCTTTGTTCCTGGCGCTGGCTGCGGTTTTGGCTGTGGCTTTGGCTGCGGTTTCGGCTGTGGCTTTGGCTGCGGCTTTGGCTCTGGCTTTGGCTGCGGCTTTGGCTCTGGCTTTGGCTGCGGCTTTGGCTCTGGCTTTGGCTTCGGCTCCGGCTCTGGTTGTGACTCCGGCTCGGTTCTGTAGCATTCATAACGTGCCATATAAGGTCTGTCGTGCCACACTCAAGAGAATTAAATACTGAACATAATTTCTTCAAAAGCTGCTAAATGCGAAACGATTGCGGTTATATTTGTTAGCATTGTTTTCCTCATCAACAGCAATTCCCGACACGGCCCAAACAAAGGCCAAACCATATGACAATTAAGACCTACAAGCAAAGCTTGTTGTTCACGTTGCACTTCGAGCCCTTGTAGGTCGTGCAGTCGGAATCCCTACTACATCCGCTTCCAAACTCGAATATACGGTCGCCGAAGTAATTCCCTCTGGAATCAGAAACAACAGAGTACTTGAAGAGAATTTCGAAACAGAGAACAGTGCCACAGTATAGCGGTGTCCACGGCCCACCTAATTGCACTTGCAAAGATGTGTGTGCCCTATGGTATTCTCCGTGATATCTATTACTTGACAGCCTGTGCTGATTTACAGAAAACGGTTGAATTCAGCTGAACTTTGTCAGTAACATTCAGTTGTTTGCACATCACGGTTTCGGTTCTTTTAATCGAAAATATTGACAAATAATACATCTATTTTAACCAGTATAAACCTTGCACACAACTACTACTATACACAGTTTTGGTTTCAAGTGTTATGAATGAAGAAAGTTAATGCGAGTTATAAAGGAAGACGAAAACGATATGGACAAAACGTGGAGATAGGAAGCGAAGAGAACGGAGGAACATATAGATAAGAGAAAACTCATGGCAGCAATGAAATCATTCCAGCTTGCCCTAGCACAGAGTGGTGCCGTGGCAATGCGCATCGAATAAAACTTACGCCACTAGGTAGTTGCATACAACGAATGTTGTTTTCCATCCGCCTTCAGTACAGTTCCTAATACCGCATCCAATCTTAGTTGTGGCTCCCCATGCTTGCTGCAATTGGAACAGACGCTCTACATGGGGAAAAGAGGCATTAGGGTAACACAATCCCTGTGTAACTCGTAGAGGAAAGCATCAGTAACAGTGCAACGGGCACGGCTCTTGCCTCGCGTCGTGCAGAAAAACACCTACGTTATACATGTAAATAATATCGGTAAGGGTCTTGTACCTGGCTGAAGAGAGCTGCTTCAAGCTAGTCACAGGTTAACTAGATGTCTTCTGAGAGAAAAAGTGGAGAGTTTCATGAATTCGGATGTACGAACAAAAAGACTGCAAGGTTGGCCCTCAGTCTGAAGCGCCTCTTAGTAGTGATATGGTTGTGGGTGACTTGAAAGGCTCTTCTGGGTTAGCACGATAAAACAGGATTGCTGGAAACTGTTATTTCGTAATGTCTCGAAGTCTGTTTCAAAAACCTTATAAAGCACCTGACTCCAGTGTCCGGCAACGCTGAGGACGGCATTATCCATTATATTATCAGGATTTTTGCCTGCGTTGTATTTCTTGATCTCATCCCACCAGCTATTGATAGCTCGCAGCATATTTGCATCTAAACACGAAAACGTTGCAACATATTACAGTTCAACGCCATAGAGTCTGTTTCATTGATCAGAAACGCTACCACTCCCAGGTGTAGATTAGATTCATCATAGGCTTAGTCATTAACCATGAATATCTGTGAGGGAGTTAAACACTTCAGTTCTACACCTTCCGGCAGGAGACCGATTCCCAGATACGGGCAGTCTGTTGATGCATAAGGTGAATAAATGAGGTGGAAATCAGGCTACTCTCACAGGCAGTAGCTTCTTGAGTAATATGCTATTGTCTTTTAATTCGTGGTAATGTAAGTCGGAATCACAGCTGGTCGCTGACTGTTGTTTTCGAGGCGATCAAATGGCGCGGAAACGTTAAATTTTTACAAGCAAATTTGCCAGTGTCTAACCCCTATACCTTTGAATGACGAAATTAGCTCTAGGAATGGTGAGATTAAATTGCGAAATGGTAATTGATTCTTATTTAATCTAAAGATAAATAAAGTTCCGTACCAACAGAGTGTTGTGTGCCCGACGTATAGTGCATGTAAATGTTTTCTCCGGCGCCTTTGCTGTGTTCTTCCGTTGAATGCCCATATACGCATCGATCTGCCCACTCCTGTGCGACTCTTTCTAGTTCGCAGTCCCATGACTGAAAATAGCGAGGAGTGAAGCTACGTAGCAACAGCCGTGAAAGAGAGGAAAGTGGTAAAGAATCTACTTAAATACCCTGTGAATGTCACACCTATCCAGGAGGTGGTCGGGAAAGTTCATCTGAGGACTTTCTCAAACGTTTCCTGCTCCAGAGGATACCATTCTCTTTTTCGAACATATCCTCCTAATCTCACAGAATGTGGTTATCTCCATGCCCAATGATTTTCACATATTACGGACGCTTCCGTAATATGTGAAAATTACGGATGTTAAAATAGCGGTTGTTAAAATCTCGGCGCTAATGTTGTTCAAGATCGAGACTGGACAGTACTTACCAACTGGTAGATATTCTTCCCACTTCGCAGGCGTGCTCCACCCTCGTATTCTACAAGTCCTTTCGCCAGCATCGATCTCAGATCATTGTGTCTGTTCAGCACGACACGACGGCTCAATGGGTTGAACTGCTGCTGGCGCACATTGGGACAGTTGGTTGCGGTTACATAACCTATAAAATTGTGATTTGCGTCCATCTTCCTAGAGTAGCTGTTAGCTCATTCGAAGCCAAAAATAATTTTGATGAATTTCGGCTTCCCCAGATGTCTGGCAGCTTCAGTCAGTCAATGTGGTCGAGTTTATTTGTCGCCAATCGTTCGATTTATTTAAGTATTTGTCTCGACCATCAAGCCTCATCTATCCGCTGTAAATTCCTGCTACGATTAACAGAAGGCGGCGCGTCCTGAACATTCACTTACGATAACTAATAACATAGTTTCCGTTCCTAAGTTTCTTTGTCTGTTTGTTAGCGGCGTAATGACTTCGACTTTGAATTAGCTCAGAGTGGACCGGGCTCTCTAGTTGGGTTATCATCGAAATTTTTTTTACGCTTTAATGGACCGATCAGTAACGAGTACGTTAACGTTCAAGCGTGCTTACATGCCAACCAAGCTGTCCGGGTCAAAGATAGCTAACTGCCTTTTAGTATTGCCAAATTTCCGCAACCATTTAGTCATTCATAAATTCAACGCCTCATTCCCAGATGCGTCACGATTGGGCTGATATAGGCTAGAGAATGCGCTAACCATACTCACCAATAAAGGCGATGATTGCGAGGGAAACCACCGTAGAACTCATTATGAGAGGTGAACCTGACACAGGTTAGCGTAATCCGAACGTCATTTTATAACGCTCGTGATGAGGGTACTTGTAATTTTAGCGGCTGAACAAAGAAGCAACGCCTCTAACATTGCCCTTTTCCATCATTTATGTTTATGTGAAGCGCTGATTTCAAATAATTCCAAATAATAAGATGAATGGTTAAATTGCTTTGTTGCTCCCAAATGAGTGCTCCTCGCGGATACCATAAAGCTGAGTAAATATTTCTGGGGAATGCGGTAGTATTATTTTGAGCGTTGAAGTTGTTTTGCCCTCTGGAAATCCTCAGTGATATCTGCCGTTTCCAGCGAACACTTTTCGGTTGACTGTGAGCTGTTGTGTTCTCGAACGATTCGTTCAATCAACGACTCGAACGCATTTTGTTGGGTCTTACGACCATTGTTCTGCTCGATGTGTTTGTTATCGGAGAACAGCTCAAGAGAGGAATTAAAAACATTGTGAGCACCCGGCCTACTCGAAGAAAAATGTTTTTGATATGTTTTTTGAGGCTGGATAAGAACGTTCAAAATTTCTCCAAACTCTTTGAAATTTCAGCTCTCACTCCTGAGTTGGGCGAGTGACGGCGGCCGAAAATATGTAGATGAGAAGGATAGCTTTTTCGAGCACACCTCAGCTAGGCGAGCTAGGATCTGCCCATTTCCGCATGTGAGAGGGGGAACAGGGAAAAGAAAGTGGGGACAATCGTCAAGAGAGCCATCGAGCAATAACGTTCCGTGCCCCGCGTTCAAAATGATTCATAGTCGAGCAGCGTCCGAAGTGACTGAAAAAAGCATTGAGGCTTCATAAGAAGCTGTCACAAACGGAATCCTCTAGGATACAGAGAGGATACGACGGTAGTACCCTTGGCGGAAAATCTGCATATTCAAATCTAAACCGAAAGTCCAGGTTCAAGATCGGCGCAGGCATATTTTATATTTTATCACTGCAGCAACTGCGAAGAAGGCCATGAATTCATTCGACTCTTGCTGGAGGTTTTGAGGAACATTTTCCTTGTTCTGGCATTTTTGCAAGTTTCCACGAGTCATCGGGACTATCAGAAGAAAAGTACTAAGTATATGAGCATCAGCAGTCGACTCGTGCCAGTGCACAAACTGTGTAGCGCACCCCGACAACATATTTACTCGCCGTCTCCAGCGAAACATGAATCTACTCTGCCATGAATAATCGCCGGCATCGAGCATACCTAATTTCACAGAAGAACGAAAACTGCTATCCACCATTTGCATTCGAAGTTGAAATTTCTAGGTTACTGGTCCGGATGACACTATTCGGCATTGATGCTGTCACTGAGTATCACTCTCCTTGTAGCACTGTCGCGTGCTTCGAGCGAACCTCACGGTACCTTAGGTAAATGTCACTCATTATTCATAGAAGAAAGAACGGTCACCACTTGCTTTAGATAACCCTATGAGATGATCTTCAACCTTTGGTTCACTTTTACAAATGGATGACAAGCTACTGTATGGAGGCTTAACCTAGTTTCCTCACCAACCACTATATCACATTTCAAACGATGGGCATTTGAAGTGGCGGAGTAAGATTTTCAGATCAAATCGATGGAAACGGCAGGTTTCCTCATTGTCCTTCACTCAACAGTAATCACCACGGGGTAAGCTGATTTATGTCGGCTTTCCAACTGTAGTCGCCTTTCCTTTCCAGCCGACCAAATCGCCCGATCAACATCCACATCCAGTGCGAATTTCTGTGTAAATGATGACAAACAAGTCCTTTAATGTCCGATGTTTTACCTTCTGCTGCAGTCGTAAGCGGCTTTTGTTATTTAACGGATGTGCTGTACTTATTGATCATGTGGCTGTATGCTCCGAGTATCAAGCTGCAGCATACGTGCGTACAGTTCGGCATTACGTGACTGAGAAGCTCTGCAGCTGCTATCATGTCCGTTACAGCAGCAAACATTTTGTTAGGGAGGTATGCCTAATAGTAATACATGCGAATCCTGCAATGTGAGTTGAATGCGCAGAGCTTTTGCAGTTGAAACAATCTCTACTAATCGGTAAACGCTCTCACGAACCTAGTTTTCGAATACACTACATGGTTCATCACGTCACCGTGAACGACAGAGGACATTGTGCCGCATCGACCGTACCTCTTCATCAAGGCGCTCATTTAGAAGAATGGGACGCCAAATTTTTTGCTTTATCTTGAAAAACTGAGACTCCGTATTGCGTGGTTCCGAAAAATTTCCAGGAATGAGACCAATCATATCAATCACATGAGGGAAAGTTCCGTTCTTCAGTCGATCGAATTGCACAAACTTATGCCTATAACTTGCGCGGTCTGGGACCTACAACAAAGACGCGCACCTATTTAGCGGCATAGCTTGCGTCTTCAGTTTGATGTACTCACGTGCATATTGCTTAACTCAACGAGGATTAACGTCGGCTCGCTGAATATGTCGGCATTAGCAAGCTGCACACTATTACGGGAGTAAGCGGATGTGAGAGAGATAAGATGCATCAAATAGTGTTAGGCCCACTTTTAGGTCTCAGTCAGATTTGGCCTCATCCGTAGATTGAATACTTCAAGGTGTTTTGGTCGATCACCGTGTCAATTATTCAAGGGAGTCATACTGTTGAAAAAGATAGACTGACTCATCGCCGGACAACACTATTGGCAATCTCCGTCCTCAGCTTTTGAGCGTTGGAAGTGATTGTAAAACTTCAACGCGTTGTCAAATCTTCACAAATAACAGAGAGTCTCTTAGTCGACCTCTGAAGCAAATACTGCTGGTCTCTGAACGGGTTTTATTTCTTGCATTTACACACAGGCATAATCCAAGGAAGGCTCTCTACTTGTATGATGAGTTAGGTGTGGCTTCACCCAAATAATTACGACTCTTATTAGCAGATTTTCGTAAACAGAGCAGGACTTCGTCTATTCGTTCCCATAGTTCCCTCTGTCGTTTTCTAAGTATCATTTTTCATTGTAGAGTATAAATCCGGCACAACGAGTTTACTCGAATAAATTTTCATTTCCATGCCACTCTTCAAAATGGTATTAGGAAAGCGCATTATATTAGCGTCGTGTTTCTCCTTCGCGCCTACGCATATGCAATTTATTTTCCCGTCGATCGTGCGAACGAAACTCAGGAACATCTGATGACAGACTTTTTTATGGATTGTATGCACACCATATTCAGTGCCTCGAACTCTCACTGATCATTGTCGAACGAAATTGTAAACATTTCAATCGATCACGAAAATCTCACTTATTCTACATAAGACTATCACTTCGCCCTATCTCTCTTCTCTAAATATACTTATTAAGAGTGCTATGAATATTGGGGACAATATTCATATGAAGGAATTCTTCTGTATAGTCGATGTCGCGATGCAAATTGTGCATTGCATTTCCATCAGACAGCTTCAATCCCATACATCTAAGTGCAAGTCGCTATTTCTTTTAATATCATTTTTGATCCTTTAAAGAACAAAAAAGTATAAGAAAAGCAAAGAAATTTATCGTAGAACGTTTCATAACGGTGAAAATAAATATATAATTGTTTAACGAGGTATTATTAACTGGCGAAATAAAAGAACAGATCGATCTTTTAAGCCATCGAATTACCTTCAATCAGCAGACAAATAAAGGTCTGCCTAAGCAGCTTTTTTATGCTAGGTATTATTATTAAATATATAATAATGAAGAGACGGTTACATACCCATGTTGTATTCACCGCTCACACTTTTTACTTCCTCCCTTTGTGGGATGTTCGCTGCGCTTTATGAGGGTGTGAAGATCGTCAACAACTTTTCAGTGTATGACAGGATGTTCGACCCCAAAAGTTTGTGAGCGAACAAGAGAGATGAAGAAAGAACAGGAAAAATATGATTACTGTTAAAAATTAGGTATATATCCCTGTTGTCGATCGACGTCGCTTCAGCTGTCGCTCGATTTCCGCTCCCTGAATTCGTCATTTCGGAGTCGATGCTCGAGACATCTCTGATCCGTCGTCGAGTTGTTATTTTGTCTACTGACGTCGATCCAACCACGATCACCGCTGACGTCAACGTTCCCGATCAATGAGCTCCTCAAACTGCGACCACCCTCGTTGGCGCATCATACCAAATGTTGATGCTTTTCACTCGTCAATGACCACCTTGGCTTGCCCCTGTTAGTTACCTAAAAACCTAAACTTGCGCTGAGGTGATCTGTCTTTTTATCAAAACTATCGAATCCTACTGTGCAAAGAACCACGGGTGACTTAGCCACTGCTTTGTGAACCACACCTCATACTTGGGTAGTTGAACCTTTACTATTGCATATATCCAATAAAAACGCGATAAATAACGCTTAATTATCAGAAACGTGTATGATGACGAAGATGAAAGCATGGCAGCGGAAAGTCACTTATAGTTATTAGAGATATGCGTGATAATCCAACAGATTATAGCTCGATCAGGCAATTAACATACATTTCTGTATGTACATAGCCAGGCAATGTTTAGCACGATAATGAAAGCTCATGCATATTTATTGGATTTTCCAGTACATTCTAGCCCGAATAAACAACTTGCATATTCAACAGACGCAGCCATAGCACAACAGTAGAACATGACAGCGAATACACCACACACATATATGAATGAAAAAAAGGTTAAGTCATCGCAACGCGGACTCACATTTCGTATTCAATAGTTGCCCAAGCTGCGGGTTTGCTTATATAGCCTTCTAGTTGACACCTTCTGATGGCTCCCCCGCCTCTTACTTATATCTTTGTTTGACTCTAAAAGGTTGTTTCTCCTCCAATTTCAGGTTTCAAGACAAAGACCTATTTGTGCTGCTGATGCCGCTCGCTCCTGCATTCTCTTTTTGTGCATATCATATCTGAGTTGCCCGTCAACAACTTCAGCCTTGTTTGCTAATTCTATCACTACTTCTGCAAAAACTAATTCCGCAACTTCATTCGATTCCCACTTGTTGTATTTCTTGGCGCGTGCCCGCAACATATATGCAACACTCAGATAGAAATGAACTCGAAAATGCCGGTAAGAGGGAGAAAATTGACGAAATATATGTTGAAATGAAACATTTCGCGAGTGCAAACACAGGAGCAATGGATCACATTAAAATGCCCCATGTTAAAAACGCAGCAGTAGGATGTGGACAAATCACCTATTAAAATGGAAGGTAACCATGCTTCGACCTTTATCAGTTCACCTGCGCGCTTGGGCCAAATTATCGGTATCAAATTTATAGGAGATCTATGCATTCATAATAATTGTTATAGTAATGTCTCTTATGATTCGGGATAGCCAAGAAGTTATCCTCCAACAGCGTGCTCGAAATTTCACAAATCCAATTCATGATGAACGCATATCTGAGTACGATAAAAACACCGTATCACCACTTCGGTTTCGCGTAGTTCATAGTTGGATAATCAAAAGGTTACCCATAATGTGTTATTGGAGTGGACACAGAACCACCCCTTAACAAATGGAGGACAGTCAAAAAATCTCGTGACCGTTCGAGCCAGCCAAAAAGCTACCTATGAGCAGTAAGAGGAAGTTATAAAGCCGCCTCGAACAAAACAGACGTAGCGAAACTATATTAACGAATAACGTTGACCAATATATTTGATCTAAGAGAGTTTATCTGATGGAAGGATGTAATTTCTATAGCATTTGCACGTTTACTGACTTAAACAGTTAAAAAACTTGGAAGTAGAAGCATGTAACAAAATTTGTCCGAAGCGGGTAAATGAAGTTACTGGTGAATTCGGCAATAAACCGGTGCTTAAGACGAGGGCGAGTAAAATCATATAAACTGCAGAACGCAACTGAACCTGAAAATTCAAGATTACTGTAATAATGTTTCTTCACGGTTTTACAGGTAAGGATAATAGTATAAAAAACCTTAGATATGAAGGTGGCATTGAAAGACAGATGTTAGGAGATGAAATGTTAACAATGTAGGTTTTCAACGTGAATGAAATAGATATGCTAATAAATGGTGAACACGTTCCGGGCATTGCCGCTGACGCGCACACTGCTGAAACAGTGAAAATATGAACAAATAAATACGCATGAAAATTATAATTGCCTATAGGCTGCAGTTAAATAAAGTTCCAAGTGCACTGAGCTGAGAGTAGGGGTCGGAAAAATGTCTACTTGTGGAGATCCTGTCCAGTATAATCCGCAATGCACACTTATTCATTTTCATACAAAAGAACATTTGTGGATTTATGCCAAAGATGAGCGTGGTTGCCCAGTTAGGATGTGAACTGTTTTCCTATTTGTTCGACATCTGTGTAAGAAATTGGTCAGTTAACTTAGAGAGACAGAAAACCGCGAATGTTCTCAAATGACAGTATCGGCTGGTTTATTTGATGAGCGAAATTGCATCTCGTTGCGGAAGGGGGATTTTACTTCGTGTGTTTATATTTTGGAGAATGAAACTTCGTTAGGTTATTCACGTCGCCTCGCTCGCTTTTGAGATATTTCACTTCAAGTGAAAGGAGCTTATCATCATTTTTTTCAAGCGCCTAAGCATCTTCTAAAACTCTCAGTTATTATGACTATGAGTCGACTTGATAAATAAGCAGAAGAAAATGCACCTTAATGGTCACAAGTTAGGGTGCGCTCAGTGACACAGAATTTCGGTTTTGGGAAAGGCCCAAGCAGATGCAACCTGAATGGGTTATTGTGTCCACCTCTCCATTAATAGCGATATTTTTTCCGGGAGAATCCCATGAATTTCTCTTCCCAGGTCTTCTATGAGCCTCACTTGCTAAACTTGTTAACTGCAAAGAAGCATTCACATTTGTGAATCCTGATAAATATGGAACAGCTCATTAATTTTGGTGGAATCTCGAAAGCAGCGTCAGTTAGCAACTTGTGGTAGTTGTGAGAGGCTTTATTTTTCGATGATTTCAGTTAATACTTGCCCGGATGATGAAGCAGAAGCTGGGTAGATTTCATTTCCCATAATTCACAACTCGCTCGTTAACTCATCTGCCTCATTTCAGTATCCTCGATTACCTCATTTAATAGAAAAAAATGATGGATATGTCGCACTTTCTCTGCATTTTCTACAAAGAGAAATATAGCACCCATTCACCGTTTGCTGTGTTTGAATTTGTTCATTGCAATGACGATCAATTTTTTAGGGTAATTTCTGCTGATTTTGCCTCCGTTACAAGTAGGAAGTTTTGTAAGACGCAGTAACGGGTTTACTCTTCTTGCAAGTAAAATATTCTCAGCAGTGAGGAATGTGAAACCTTAGCATTTTTCTTTGTAAACGCAATTTTTATGGAACAGTGATCAAAGCTGAGCATCCCAACTCCTAAATCGTCAAGTGGCACAAATGACGAAATAGGCACTCCCACTTCGCAAAGTAGTTTGCAATTTTACATTTCTGAAGCTCTGAATAAAAGAATGGTTGGATAGGTATCAAATTGTACTTCTATATACCTGCCAGACATTGGGTCGGCCAGCGTATGTGAGGGCGGGCAGAAGGGAGGAACCGATGCATATAAGGCCTGCAAGACTTCCACCAGAAACACTGACTATCGTATACAAAACCATTCATTCTAGATGTGTCATCTTTCATCCGCGAGAACGTTTCAATCTCATTAACTCCCTTAACTGCGTTCGCACAACTTCTAAGTTGAATGCGATGGGCGGTCCCGACTTTTGCCTTGAATGCCATTCTTTGGGCGACGTCATGACAATAATGCATTGACCCGATTACGAGTTCCTTGCTTGCCCTCTCCAAAGATAGAAAGTGCACTGGGCATTTCGTCGAAACCAATCCACATCTTGCATTATGTCGAAACAATTTTTCGATGAACGTGAAGTTAAACTAGCAGTTTTATACTCGGTGATAGGATGCTGTCAAGAAACGGATGGAAATTGAGGCAGTCTTGCTTGGAAGGCGAACAACAAAACATTGATCTTTATTGGACACATTTATGTCTACAAATTTACTAGCAGATCTGGCGTACTAAGAACATCCACAGATTTAGGCTGAACTAAGGACAAGAAGGTGAGGAAGTTCGCTGCAAAATGTCGATTCCTCAGCACTTCCTGCATGTTGCTGGGCAATGCGTTCTGACCATAACGTGTGAGCAAAAGGGAATGAGTTGTGGGCAGTTGAGCAGGCGGTCCCTGCATCCTGAAAATAACGCAAATATATTAACTTGCAGTTCCCACCACTGCATTCAAGTGATGCTTATAAGGTTATAGGTGGAGAATTCACGTTAGATTTTTAGTTAATGCAAAGGCTCTTTTGAGGTGATATGCACATATCACTCAGGTCATCCTCGTCGATGCGCGGCTATTCTCTTCATCTTGAGCTTCCTCTTCACGCCACCGCCCACGTTGGGTAATGTAATGCCTAGGCTTGAACTAATCAGTACTGAAAAGTAGTCACATGTGAAACGTATGTGGAGCCACGTAATCGAACGGTGGAGCCAAGTGGAGATAAAAGCTATGAGGGTACTTCCTAGAATTATTAACTTTTGCATAACAAACTTCATCTTACTTCCGTTTCCGGACGGTGTAGGGGATTTTGACGTTGGCCTGGTGTTTCTCGGTTGATTATTGTTTTCTCTGGCTGGTGTAGACGGGTTGCCAGCCGCCTGCCCATTAGTCCTGTAACATACATTATTTGGTCAAAATGGCTTCAATTCTCTAATGAGGTGGTCCAGAAAATACAGTATGAAGTAAAGAAAGCTGCTATATGTGAAACGATTGCGGTTATATTCGTTAGCGTTGCTTTTCCTCATCAACGGTAACTCCGTGGACAAAGGAAGGCCAAACCATGCGACAATTTAAACTTACAAGCAAAGGTTGTTGTTCACGTTGCACTTCGAGCCCTTGTAGGTCGCGCAGTCGGAATCCCTATTACATCCGCTTTCAAACTCGAATATACGGTATTACATCCGCTTTCAAACTCTGGAATCAGAAACAACAAAGTACCTGAAGGGAGTTTCGAAACAAAGAACAGTGCCACAGTATCGCGGTGTCCACAGCCCACATAATTGCACTTGCAAAGATGTGTGTGCCCCATGGTATTCTCAGCGATATCTGTTATTTGACAGCCTGTGCTGATTTACAGAAAACAGTTGAATCCAGCTGAATTACTACTATACACAGTGTTATGAATAAAGAAAGTTAATGCGAGTTGTAAAGAAAGATGAAAACAATGTGGACAAAACGTGGAGATAGAAAGCGAAGAGAAGGGAGGAATATACAGATAAGAGAAAACTCATGGCAGCAATGAAATCATTCCAGCTTTTCCTAGCACAGAGTGGTGCCGAATAGTGGCAATGCGCATCGAATAAAACTTACGCCACTAGATAGTTGCATACAACGAATGTCGTTTTCCACCCGCCTTCAATACAGTTCCTAATACCACATCCGATCTTAGTTGTGACTCCCCATGCTTGCTGCAATTGGAACAGATGCTCTACATGGGGAAAAGAGAAGTTGAGGTTACACAATCCCTGCGTAACTCGTAGAGGAAAGCATCAGTAACAGTGCAACGGTATCAGTCTGAAGTGCCTGTCGTAACAAGTATCAGTCTGAAGTGCCTCTTAGTAGTGATTCTGTGGTGGGTGAATCGAAAGATTGTTCTGGGTTAGCACGACAAAATAGGACTGCTGAAAATTGTTATCTCGTAATGTCCACAAGTCTGTTTCAAAAGGCTTATAAAGCACCTGACTCCAGTGTCCGGCAACGCTGAGGACGGCATTATCCATTATGTTATCAGGATTTTTGCCTGCGTTGTATTTCTTGATCTCATCCCACCAGCTGTTGATGGTGGGATGAGATCAAGAAATACAACGCAGGCATATTTGCATCTAAACACGAAAACCATGCAACATATTACAATTCATCACAATCCATAGAGTCTGTTTCATTAATCAAAAATGTTACCACTCCCACGTGTAAATTAGATTCATCATAGGCTTAGTCATTAACCATGAATATCTGTGGGGGAGTTGAATACTTCAGTTCTACATCTTCCCGCAGGAGATCGATTCCCAGATACGGGCAGTCTGTTAATGCATAAGGTGAAGAAATTAGGTGGAATCAGGCTACTTAGAATGGGGCGATCTCCACGCCCAATGATTTTTACATATCACGGACGCTTCCGTGATTCTAGCCGCATTCAGCGGTTGTTAAAATCTCGGTACTAATGCTCTTCAAGATCGAGACTGGACCGTACTTACCAACTGTCAGATATTCTTCCCACTTCGCAGGCTTGCTCCACCCTAGTACTCTACAAGTCCTTTTGCCAGCATCGACCTCAATCATTGTGTCTGTTCAGCACGACACGACAGCTCGATGAGTTGCACTGCTGCTGGCGCACATTGGGACAGTTGGTTGCGGTTACGTAATATATAAAATTGTGCATCCATCTTCCTAGAGTACCAGTTAGCTCCTTCGAAGCCAGAAATAGTTTTGATGAATTTCGGCTTCCCCAGATGCCTGGCAGCTTCAGCCATTCAATGTGGTCCAGTTTGTTCGTCGCCAATCGTCCGATTTACTCAAGTATTTGTCTTAGCCATCAAGTCTCATCTATCCATTGTAAATTCCTGCTACGATTACCAGGAAGCGAAGCGTCCTAATGTGATAATCCGAATGTGATTTTATAGCGCTCGTGATGAGGGTGCTTGTAATTTTAGCGGTTGAACAAAGAAGCAACGCCTCTAACATTGCCCTTTCCATACTTCCTGTTTATGTGAAGCGCTGATTTCAAATAATAAGGTGGGTGCCAAAATTTTTCGACGCTTACAGTTAACTGCTGCTCTGCGATATAGTAAAGCTGGATAAATATTTTCGCAGACTTGTGGTATTAATATGATCGTGGAAGTTCGTCGTCGGAAAATATCGAAGGCATTCATCTGTTGCAGCGAATGCTCTCGAATCCATTCGATTGGACGTGATTATTTCTGTACCACGAACGATTCGTTCAATTTTCAGAGCCTCACTGGAGCATATGGGTTGTATCATCTTCTAATTATCTCTTGTCGAAGAACATTTCGAATCATAAATAAAAATGGTTTTTAAACGAAACCGCAAATGGATTGCGGTCAATGAAAAGATTTTATCCATGCGGAAGTTGAAGGTAACTAGTATTTTAGCCGACGGAGTCATCACTGTTCAATAAAACGAAGGAATTTTTTGTCGTTCTCGGAGCTCCTCTACGTGTAAAGAGACAAACGGGATCACACTCGATGATTTACCCTAACCAGTTTTGTGGCACGTAAACCCAAAGGACGCGTTCTTGAGTTTCACTCCAACTTAAAGTTGTCGATCCAACATTTGAAGCAAAAGCCTTAACCAGGTTTTATGCTTGCAAAAATTCACAGAAATAGTGAAACCTGCTTCTCCAGATTCCTCATTAGTATAAATCGCTTATTCTATATAATCCTTTATAACTGAACTCTAATAAACTCCTCGGAAAATGGGAAGAATAGATTCTACAGAAAACGTCGTTGAGCGGCAAGCTAAAGTGATTCTGAACCTGTAAATTAAATTAAAAAAGAAACGGACGATACTGACTTCACTGCCATAGCAGAAAAATGCCTCTCCTTTGCTACTAGCCATCTCGGCAACCCATCCCTGCAAAATCGCATAATTGGGTTTATAGGGGCAGTACAGTCAGCTTTGACGAAACATGAATGTCTCACTATGAGCGACGAGCGTTTGCGATCGAATGTGAAAGACAGTCATATAGCGGGAACCTAGGAATTAGATATACCATTTCAAATCATCTCACAATCCAACTCGCTCGCTACACTTTATTTTTTCTTCGGATCAACGGATGAACGTTGATGTTTCCTACAAAAACTGCTGCCGCAAACGAATGTTTTACCTGTAATAATTAGCCCGCATCATTTGCTCGATATCCTCACCGCACTTACATCATTCATAGATGAAAAGTTACCGAGAGTGATCGTAATCGCTTCTTCAATGCGATGCCCCATGGAACAAATTGGATGTGAGCGAAGTGCAACTCCATAGCTGACAAGATTTGCTTTTAATTACGTTCCAACAGTGAAGGCACGACTCGTATGATAGTGAAGGCGAACGTCAACGCACTGGTACTACAATGAGTCGACGCTTAGACACAGAGGAAATTCGCCAGCAATAGGTTGATTTCTTTAAACCACTGTGGGGTCTCCTCAGTGTTCTTCAGAGAGCATGCAATAAACAGTTTTCCCTCTCATGCATTATTTATAATGGTCAGCTGACGTGTACACTCTCACTTTGGAGCGCTGAACTGCTCTCCTCCTGAATGTATTCGTCAAGTGGGCGAATACGCCTACAAAACGTGAATTCTGAACAGAGAAGTGACGACTAAACAAAGCATGTAATCAGTGCCTATTACAAGCAACATTACAAGCACAACTGTCATTGACCTACCAGTGCCTATTTTAATTTCATCATAAAGGATGGGAACAGCTCGAATAACCCCAAGTCTCCTTTCCTATGTTATAAATATCCATAACAACAGGAGGGATTTTTAATTTCAGCGACTATAATTAAGTGTTTTATGCATAATTTCGTAAACTTTTATTCCTTTTAGTGAGCCCTGTAACTCACTGAGGTACTAGAAGGCGATTCTAAATGAATATACAACGTGCAACACAGAAACATTTCGGTCACATCATTACATGAAAATGCAGTCGACGATCAGCAAACACAACGCGACGATGAATCAAACGAGAGCAGGAACAGGACAGGAATTAGGCAATATCTATAATTCACAAAAAAAACAAACGCATCCCATAAAATCCACCCATGAGTAGACGCAGAGTGGGGACTCGCCCCCCTCGTCTTGTGGAGTGGTGCTTCTTAATCTCTTCGACTGTCGTGTATGCCTCTGGTGAAAAGGGAACAAAACAGGTGGAAGACCGCCGTCTTTTGAAAGCTACACATGAGCGCTCACTTACCACTACCCACAACCCTCTAAATTCCCTCTCTCTTCGCACCCAGCACCATTGCGCATCAAAAGTCCCCCAAGCTAAGCACTACGATCAAGCATATAACTGTTGTGAACACAAATCAAGGTCACCACTAGGACATGAGGTCGTGACAGATTAATCGGCTGGACAGAGGGGCACGCCTTATTCGTGCTCTTCTCCCACTTTAGAATGATTATTTTGAGATACCTTCACTGCAACGCCCTTTTCTTATCAATTATGACACTCTATGGCTGCCTTGCTCTGAATTCATCACTGCGTTATCGTTACTCACCGTTGATTACGATTTCCTATAACAGTTCGATGGAAATATTCCTTTTTTGCTTCATAAGATTCAGTGAGCTCAAAGATGGGTGAAAAAGAATAAAGCTTATCGCATTCATGTAGAGACACCACAAGGTCTGAACAATATGCTTTAATCAACAGTGTCGACTATCACCTACCTGCAAATCGAAGTAGCGACTGGCTAGACTTCAACTTCACCTCATTTGCATTCTTCCAGAAAACCTCACTCGAGAATATGACACCACTAGTTTCTGTTTATTACATCAACAACGGAACACAAACTAGGCATTCTGAAAGAGAGCACATTTCGATAGAGATATACCCAAAGGAAGGGATAAGGCCAACAGATGGCTTGGTAACTTCATATGAAGGAAAAACGAAATCTTGCTGGTCGAATTCAGTTAGTTATTTCATGCACTGAATTTGACTGCAGTTTTTTAGTCGCAAAATGAAGTAACGGAAATTACCCACGACTGGCCAATTTGCATTACCAACAATTAAGTCATCCCTGAGCTGTTCATCCTCTGTGTAAGGAAGGAGTAGAGACCCCGTGGCCAACTTTATCTAGTCGTCTCAAACCTCCTCCTCTCTCCCTCCATCCTTGCCACCCCATACTCCACCACTTCCTTTTTCAACACACATTGATTCTGTGACCGTGATACTCAGCCTTGGCGAGAACGCTTTTATACGGTCTCTATTCCATTTTATATAATACAGAAGACAGTTCTAATTAGAGAGTTCTTAGAAACGACTGATTACTACAAATTTTGATTCCTGTTTTGGTCGCGGTTTTCAACGTTAGCCTATAATGAAATTCCTCTCGTCTAAGTGGAATGTCGCATTGCACGAAATTATTGGTCCCTATCTCCTCTATATTGAAGCAATATTTCGGCCATTTATATGCAATGTTTGGAAGGGTTACGCCAATAACGAGAGCGAAAAACATCTCATTTTATTTTGCAATATGCGTGAACAAAATAAACATCCGTCAAATGAGGGAACGTTTGCCGAATAGTCAGTCACAAACGCGAATAGACACAAACGAGTGCCGTGTTATGTATACAAATAAAATAAACATGAGATTGACTGCTCAATGCACATTTTAGAAATGCTAATAACACGAAGAGTTTCAAGTAGACGTGAACGTATTGCAGGTAAGCAGAAAAGAAGCAAAAAATGAAGATAATTCGTTCTTTAAAAGCACAACCTCATCCATTTTAGAGCTCTTCTTTCAACAAACAGCTCCCTCTCATTGATTCTTTTATTTCGATGTGCATTTCTCTTTCTCATTCTGTTCTTTACTGCGTTTTCTCTCAACGAACCATTTTTGCATCCGCTGTTTCCACTTTTCTGCCTCTAAAAGAATTTTCTGAGGCCAAATAATACCTCTCACATATCCTTGCTTACACTCATTCTCCTTTTCGCTTCACTGCTGATCAAACACTAGCAGAAATATCGATCATTTATGATCGTTCCATGAAAGTTTCCATGAGGATACACAATGCAAATTATTGGAATTTGATGAAGAAATAGATGAAATCTTCAGCCAGAAAGAGCACTCTAAAATGGGTGCTGCTACGCTTTTAAGCATCGATTTTGAGCGATCACAGCTGATCTTAAGAAAATATTTTATTATCCGAAAAACCGCAAAGAACTTTCCTCAGCACGAATTAGGTTTCTGGGCTAAACAGGACAATTTAAGGAATGCAGTGACAATATGAAAAAATTTGGAGGAGTAACAGAGAAGTAATATATAATGTTCACAAAAAACGTTTATTAAATGAAGGAAAATTCATGAGGAGAGAGGGAAGGATAAGGGGCTAAAATATGCTGATTAAATTACAAAGAACTGAATGTGATATCTGAAAGGATCGAGATTTGCTATCTCATATGAAAAACAAAATAGCACAGAGAGGTGAAAAACTTATCGAAATGCGGGGGAATGGAGGCGACGTTTGGTTGCGAGCAATAATAAATACAATTAAACATTGCGCTGTTTTGTAGTCGCTCTCCGTTGCAAATAGCGCTAATTTTTCTCCATTGTTCACTCAAAATCTTTAATGGCACCATTAATGGTAGATGCTTCGTTGTCGGCGAAATTTTTCGCACTTTATCGGATACTCGGGAATATTTGTCTTAAATTTGGGCCGGAAATGCACTTGCAATTCAACTTATCAAAGAACTGCAGTATACTTCAACGAATCACTGGCAAACTGCTCGCAATCGTTCACATAAATCATATAAGCTGATGCGGCGAAAGAGTGATTGGTGAAGTTGAGACTCACTCCCGTCATTCCCTCAGAGCAACAAAAAAAGTTTCCAACTTAACGCATTACTTCTTAAAATCCTGCTCCCTTTTACGTCAGAATTGCAGAAGATGTTTACGTTCCCAACAAGAAAAAGCGGATTCAGTGTGTCAGCCTTTAGGATTTCAATAATTCGGCACAGCGATGCTTGTTAATAAAGTCATTAATTAACACCAAATCTGATTCATCGTCCACCTCTTTACATTTGCCTGATCGTCTTATACCAGCAACTCGTAAACTAAGTACGCCTCGTGATCACATCTTCCAGACGCTTGAATTCACAACGAACTCTCACCATCACTGAGTAGAAGCTTAATTTGGACTAGAATGAGAATGGCCGGTAATGAAGGTGAAATCGATACCGACTCGAAATAACGGCTTTAACTAAACATTGCGAAAGGATTACTCAACCAACACTGCCGAAACCTTCGACGCCACAATGCACGCGAACAATAAACAATAATAAGCAATCAAACCAAACTGGAAGCGTTTAATGAGTGCTAGTGATTTTCAGCTGCTTTTAGTGAATCGATTAGCCATGTCATTACGTTTGTTGGAATTATCTTTGTTGAATGCACTAAAGAATCACAGTAGGATGATAAGAGAAAGCAATTAAAAAAGTACATCGTTGGTGTTGCATATAAACAATATTGCAGCGAAAATGCAGTGAACGCTACCAACACGATATTGCCATACGGTCGAGACTATTTATTAGACCGTCAGTGATCACTCATCATCGCTTAATTCAAGAAAACAGAGGCGCCGAATTAGTGCTCGAGTGTTTACAAAGTGGCTTTCTAATGAAATGAATGAGGGAGAATTCACTTAATGACTACTGTCTAGAAATTGAAGTGACACTAATACACAACAAACAAATAAACTTTTAACCTTAGAAACAAAAGTCATCGCCGTCTAAAAACTGGTCCGCCCTTTACGGCAATCGCTAGGTAAAGCAACGATATTCGTTGGATGACAGGAAATTTCAGCTTCCGTTCTCAAGCTTTTCGACCGAAGTGAAGCATTCATCTTGCAAAAGATAGGCCAGCGATGATAAAAAGTATAATTTCACTTACTCGGTCTGGAACACTCTCGAATTTTGCTCACAGAAGTTGCCATGCTGCAACACCACCTGCCTTTGATTGATTAGTCCTGAATAGCGAGTGCACGAACTTCAAATAGTAGAGTCATTCGTTGCGGTTTAAAATTGCAGCCATACGTGGTTTTGCCATTTGCAAGCAGCATTTAATGGAGTGGAGTATGAAATGTCGCCAGATGCGCAGCAGATCTCGAAGTTGAACCTACCCTATTGAACCAGCTGTTATGCCACCTCGCTGGGCTACAGCCAATGCCTATGTGCGAAAGAACCAAAAAAAAATTCATTTTTCGTCTTGAACCGCTACCAGGCGCTATAATCGGTTTCCTTTCAGATGTTTGCAACAATTGACTACGATCTGCCATCTTTTTTTGCGTCTGCTACTCGGTAATTTCAAGGGGCATTTCTCGAAGTCATTTAGTTTTGAAGCCTGGCTGGTAAAAGCGACGAACAACGATCGCTTGGAGGACCTCTAGCTCACGAAAGGAAATTAATACCGAAAGTTGAGCTGCGAAAAATGACATCGACTGTACCTCCTCTTATCTTCCAGATAAAGTGATGTTAATACAGAAATATTAACATTCTAGTGCTCGACAGCTTAGTGACTCTTTAAACATTTTCCTACTCATAAATATTTTCATGATGATAGAATTATAGAAATATTTCAAGTGATATTCCCACAATAACGAATGTTACGTTTGAGCTATCGGTAGCAACGCCAATAAACTCAAAATTACATAGAAATGATATCCTCTTCACTGAAAACTCGAAATATCATAACAGCGTTGCATATCGCGAATCGAATGCTCACCGGACAACGGCTGATATCGACAACAAGATATCGGTAAAAAGAGAGCTTTGCATCGCGCGCTTCAATGAAAGCAAAAAGGGGATATATTTCAGTGATAACGACACCTCCATTAATAAGCACTATTGAATTTTCTTATCACTAAAGAAATCAAAGGCGATGAAAGCCAATGAAGATTCTGTTCAAGAGAGAGTATCAAGAACGAATATATAATGACTAGAAATAATACGTCTTCGGATGTGAAAAACGTAGGGAACAATGTCTTTGATTCTCGTAATGTAAGCGTCGAAGCTGTGACTCACTGAGCGATTAGTTCGCCCTTCCGGCACGATTCAGCAACGAACGGCAAATAAAAAAGTGCTGAGAAAATCAACAGCGGGCAAAAAGTAAGTAGACACTTCGTGAAATCAACATATAAAGCATATGCTAATGGTCGTTCATTAAGAGTTCCCTCATAACCTGAAATGAAGATCATTTCAGGGCTCGTACGTTTTAGAAAAGAATATTGCAGATAGTAAATAAATACTTTATTACTTGCAAAGATCAACATTAACTAGTGGCTGAAGGAACGGTTCCCGATTTGAGATGCCGCTAATGGTACGAAAACATCGACTACTTACGTAATCGTTTCGTTGAGATTAAAGCGAGAACGAAATACTATAGGATAAAAGATTTCTTCCACTTCTTTATACCACATAAGATAGGGGTATTCGTTTGGTGTCCTCTGCTTAATGAGTCGACACCATCGTTTTGTGGTTGCTCGCATTGCGCCTTCATAACGACAAAATTATACGCCTTATTTGTTTATGTAAGTTTTTTGTGACAATCCCACTGCTAATCTCAAACAACAACTGCGAGCGTCAACTACAACGCCATAGAAATTCGAATAATTTTGAAAGCACGACTGTTGTGCTCATCACAGAGAGATGAAGAGTGCCAATGGAAGGAATATGAACATAATGGAACAAGAGGGGGAAAACATCCGAACATTACGGTGCAAACGAGTAGTTTATCCGGTTCTCCTCAAATAAATCACTTCAAATAAATCACCATTCTTCGGAGCATAAATTTCAAAAAATGCTAAGTCAGTTGAAAGCCTAGGGAAGAGGATTTGCACGTCGCCTTCAATGGGTTAGCAGCGCTGCGCCGCTTCCAGTGGGCAAGCGGACGTCAGCACTCTCTACATGTGTGATGAACGGTCGACTCGGCGGCCATACCATACGCCATTATCTTGAGCATCTGGACACACCGCCTCCGAACGCCAACACATGCTTCTGCACACGTCTCCTGACGCTAGATCTCCGCCTCGAAAAGCGCACTCTCACCAAGCAATATTGAGCAATGGCGATCGACTCCATGATGACGTTTTTCAAGCAGCAACGGAACATCAATAAAACGCTTGTGTTAACCCCTTCATTCAAGCACTTAGAAACACAAAGAAAATAACGCTAATGCTTTCATCCAATAGATGGAACTCAGGAGCACCACCTACGTTGTACAATTTGAATTCTAAACACCCTAAAAATGTCGGTGCATTTCCGAGTGCGGAGTTCGCAAGAAAATGATAAAAATAAATGCTTTCGACGAAAATTTCGATGGTCTGCTCAATGCCTTTGGGCAGTCAGTGCGATTGTGGCAGCATGAACATTTTTCAGGCACACTCGCAAATAGGCGTGAACTACAATTCTCTTGGTGGTTCTGGTTGACGTTAGGAAATTACGGGTCACTGAAAATTACGAAAACAAGCAACGGCGTAGCAGCTTCGCGTTTCCTACCAGCTAACTCTCAGCATCACTTCACTGCAATTACGTATTTAATAACAAATAATAGCCGATTTGTCACCCACAAAGACTACTTCATAGACACAAATTCACTTCTCTCATTGATTTTCGGAAGTTTAAAATGGTTGTCTAGGTCGTAATGTTCGACCGTGCAACACTGAACGTCGGTTGGCTGAATAATGAATGTTCCCGTCGTCAGTTCCACATAGTCCTAGACAGTAAACTTCTTCAGCGGGCTCGTGTGAACATCTTCTCATGGCAGAACGAGTCGTACTCACAAATACACCGCGCACAGACGTGTGTAGATGAACCCCAAACACCCACTAAATCGCGCACAGACACACACAACGAGATAAAACATGCAATTTACCAACATATATTTTCGTCTAGAAATGTGTTTTCCCTCAATAAATGCATCAACATAAACGCCCTTTAAGACTGCAGGTGGAAAAAAGCGCTGCAAGAGGCCATAACTTCACGGACGACCTTCCCACCTTCGAGCATTGTCTTGTGCAACGCACGTTTCGTTGCAACCGCTCAATGCATCCAACTTTCCGCATTTCATGCCAAATATTTCCAACTCAGAGAGCTAAGGACTTCGTAACTTTCAAAGGGTGATAGCGCTTGGTGGAAGAACGCATCATGGTAGTTAGAAATATACGAGAACTTCTCCGGAACTGCCAGCAGTGGCCTGAGCTCTGCTCTACGCTACCGCCGGATTTCAGAGCTGTCACGGCTGCTGTCACTAGCTTTGAAAAGCAGGATACTTTGAGGACATACCACGCAGTAAGCGGCCGCAACTCAATAAATCAGAAGAAAAAAGATCCCAAAGTGCACGAGTTCTGCAGCGCTCACATAAAATTGCGGTGATTGATGTTTGTTGCAAAGTTTTATTGCCAGGACTATCTTCGTATAAAATTTTTCGAAATCTTCCACAAAAATTCAAAATTTGCCGAGTTACATTTTATTAAACAATATTCTGCTTCTTCGAAGTATTCAATGGCAGAGTGTCAAAGATTGCTCCCAATAGCCACGACAAGAAATTCACTGTGAGCACACATTGAGAACTCGAACAGTATCCAACAGGAAGCGACATCAGCGCAGGAAAATGGGTTTCACGGCTTACGCGATGAAAAGGGACAAAAATCGAAAGAGCGACAAATGGAGTAGCATACAAGGACGGAAGATACGAACACTTTCACTGCAAAATATGCGCTCTCGTCCAAGAAAAAAATTGCCATTTCAGGATGGCCGAAGTCAGTAAAGATATTTTGCACCGAATGTCTGCTAACGCCTTTATGATCGATCAACAGAGCGAATTAGTGAGTGGAACAAACCTCAAATAAAGAAAAATGGCATTGTAAAGAAGCCGTTATCATCGGCAAATCACTTTTATTACCATAGGCTGGCAGCGAAATTTATAATCAGTGAGGAGTATACTTTTCGAGCACACTGCCCATGAAATGATTTCCTATTAATTGCAAAAATCTAAGATCTCCTAGTGACCAGCTATTGTTGAGAAACAGGAACGTCGCGTCTCAGAGTGGCAGAAATGGAAAAAATTAATCTCGCTTCGGAATCACACTGCGAGAAGAGAACCCAGTACCTTCGAAAGCACTACTACGCTTCAAACGCCACATTCCTCTATTTCCGCAAACGTTCCACAAAATCGCCTGATGAGAGCATCACATACTTCCTTAGGCTTCCATATAGGCTGACATATCTGATAGTTTGAAGCTGTGAAGCGAAACCGGGGTAAGCGATTTTTGTGGATAAACTCTTACTACCAATTTCATTCTTAACATTTGTCAGTTAAAAATAACCGAAAATACCTGAGGCACTTTCATCCACATCGAAACCTGACATTGAATTTTCCGAGCCCGAACTTTGAAAACCCGCTTACATGTAAATTTTACCAAACACCTCAGCAAATGACTGGAAGCTTAAAATAGAGCCAATTTCGCTTCTCGACAGTTCGTATGCAGCATGAAAACAAATTTTCCGGTTCGGAATTCGTGCAGTCTTTTCGTTTACTGGCGTTTACTTTCACTTTTGCTTCCGCACTCATATTTCCACTCATCTTGTTATGTCCTCTCCGATATACTACATGCCATTTTTTTTAAGGTTACACATAAAAGCATCAACTGCACATAAACTCTAACAACCTGTGTTCGGGTACTTAGCAGAACCAAACAATTGGCCGTCTGACAAAGATCATTTCTTGACGTATAGAATCTACTACTGCGAGTAGTCATTTTAACATGATCATGACCTGTCTTTGAAAGTATCAGTGATGATGATGAGAATGATGCGCCCATATAACTCAGTAGAAAATTTCGTTAGACACGGCTCAATATCTGTTCTTATCGCAGACGCTCTAACAAAGAGATGCTTCCGGCTGATCTTTGCATCACCTTCAGATGATTGATCAAGCTATTATGGAAATGAAAACCGCTGCAGATAGCAATTTGATGTCACGAAATGAGAAATGACAAAGTACTAGATGATCTGAACCCTTAAGCGACTAAATGGCACTCAAGTGACTCTCACATTGGCAATTCTGACTTGATCTCAACCGCTGCTACATGTCACTCTCGACGACTAACAATTCAAATTTTAGATATTGCGTAATTTCCTTCACGGTTTATCGAATTCATTCAGAGATGACGAATTCTCCCTAGCTGAGTTCTTCTAAACGTTTACAAGAGATACGCCTGTACTGAACAAAGTAAAATGGAACTATATCAAACGAATTTTACTTACGTTCAGCAACTGGATGTGCCGATGCGGCCGTGCTCACGGCAAGTGAATATTGTACAGAGGGAATGCGACGTTGACAGCAATTCAATACATGAACAAGAGATAACTACACGTGGTGGAGGATCACTTGAAGGGCGTTCAAACCGGAGCTCTCCTGAGCTCCATACGAGGGGCCTGTCCCTGGTCGTTACCACTATCCGACTGACGAGTCTTTGCTAGGGGAGCTTTCGCTGATCCGTCTAGCTCCGCCTTCCATTTCTGCTAATGCATGCAACGTCCTCTTTTTTCCCTCCGATCGTTTTCGGTGATGAATGCAACATGTCCCTTTTGCCATTGAATGTTTAGTTTTTATCCTTCGGATTCCATTGGGTGTATCATTGTTTGCATTAGGTTCTTTACCGTTTCTGATCGTCATAGGCGCCGCTGAGACGGTTAGTCCTTTTTTGCTACATGTTGACTGCAATGAGCCGCGATGACGCATCTCGCGTTTCGCGACACTCCCGCCGCCCTTGACATTAGTGGGGGGCATCCATATCGGCTCGAAGCTGCGTATTTTCCATTGGAGGCTCAGTCCCTTGGGGCAAGGCTAGGCTCGGGCTTCGTTCCTGGCGTCGATACCGTACACAGCAGCATCGTGCCGCGCACAGCAGATACTCTGGATAGAGAAATATTGCTGCAGCTGCGCACCCAACTGCTAGTACAGCCGCGATCGCTCCTCCGACGATCCATCGCCAACGGAAGGCGATGTCCTCGAGTTCTCTTGCGAGCGCTGTGGACGACTTTTGGAATGCATCGCTGGCCGCTTCGATGATTTCTTCCGCGTCGTCTCTTATGGCGTCGGCCGTAGACTTCCCCTGTTCTTCTGTGGATCTTTCCCAGGTTTGTGAGTTCTTGTCGATCATTCCCAGCACCCACTGAAGCCTTTCTTCGGAAATATCTGCAAATGGTGGCGCGTCGAAGATTGGTTCGCTTTCTTCGGTTACTAGCGCCCATTCCTCAGTGATTTCGCGGTCCTGCTTCATCTTGATTTCTCTGCAACTAAGTTCTTCTGACACTGCTTTGATTTCGCGCGACCTCGGATGCACGAATAAGATCTTGTCCTTGTGTCGTACCGGAAGATCTCGATAGCACTTGCCTTGAACTTCGTGGTTCGCGAAAACTTGAGAAACTTCCAGCTTTTTGCACGGGAACACTTTCAACAAGTCTCCGATATTTTCTGCGGCGATATCCATCCGTCTGAGGAGTACTCGCGCTGCAGTAGTTGGATCCGTTCTGCTGAGAGCTCCAATGAGCCAAAGCATACGATTATGCTGTTCGCAAATTCTGTGTCGAATCTCTTCAGTTATTCGTTGTTCCCGTTCACTGAGGCTATTCCATAAAAACTGCAGCTTAGCATTCATTGAGGCATCACTCTTCTTGTTGATTTCTTCTGGCAATTCTTCAACGAACAATATTCTTTTACTGAGGATTCCGTTTGATGTCTCTCTGGGAGGTTGCTCCTCGGGGCTGAATTCTATTACTACTCCGTTTTTCATTACTTCGGCTCTCCGAAACTTGCATACAGTGTCAAGGCTCGTATCATTCTGCGTCTTCTTGCTTCTAACGAATACCGTTTGCATTTTTGGAATCGTGACAAACCGATGTGATACTTGAGCGAACGCCTTTCCCAGCGTTCTGTATGGACACCGATCAGCCAATTCGGATGGATCCCACAGAATTGTTTCCGTGGCTGTGATGCATTTTCCCAGAGTTTTATTGCATCCTTATGTGCGACTTAAACCGTCGTAGAACTTGATTACTCCTTGCTCCATACGATAATTAGTGGTTGTACGACATCGCGTTCCGATCCAGCCGTAGCTATATTCAGTCGGCTGTTTAGACGACCATCGGTTTGCGTCGATTTGTTTGAGGCGGATGCCGTTGAGCTGTTGCGACCGCCTCATTTCCATGCATTGTGATGCCGTCATGTTCTGGACCGTTGTTTCATCACGCGTAACTGCTAGACTCCATCGAAGGAAGCACTCCGTGCAGACGGTGCGCAGTACCTTCGCACAGAAGGTAGCGTTTGCCGTAATGAACGCTCTGTTCAATACTTCTACGATTTGCGAGGAGCTGTGCATTTCCTCACGGACCTCTTTGCAATTTAGTTTATCTGGTATCTTCACGTATAAGCCGTGGCCATATTTTGCGCATACGTGAAACTGTAAGTTCGTCGGGGCGCTGCTCGTCAGTGCAAAAGTGGCGAATAGTATCACTAGCACGATTGATAGCGCGTGCGCTACCTTGTCCTGTGGGTTTCAGGCTTGGTTCTGGTTTCTTCCTCTTCCTCTGTTTCTTCTGCCTGCAGATTCTGGTCTGCCGGGTGTTTCACAAATTCTTTGCTTTTTATTGTCGACAGCGCCTCCCTTTCTTCTTCCGACACTTCAAGGGGGTACAACATACTCACTGGCCTCTTTAGCACGTCGTCGTTGGGCATTTTGACGTCGACCGTTTTTGTTTTTCCTCCATGGTTCTTGTACAGTTTCTCAACTTTGCCTAGCTTCCACTCCGCTCTGGGTAGACCCTCCTCGGCGACTATGACGATTTCGCCTTCCCGGGGCGCGCGGTCTGTCACTCGGGAGGGCTGATGGTGTTCTATGCAGTGCCGTTCTCTTAGGCTCATCAGGTAGTCATGAGTCCAAATTTTCCAGAAGCGTTCTAGGCTGCTGATCGTTGCCTTCTTTAGACCGAGCAGTTTGTCGCGTCTGTCTGCTGTGTGCTGCGGGCCTTTATCATGTTCGGGGCTTGGCTCCTGTGTTGCTATGATCGCCTGTGGTCGGAGGAAGTCGACAGGCCTTAAAATCCTTTCGGAGGCGGAGTCCACATAAGTGAGTGGTCGGCTATTCACTATGGCTTCGCATTCTACTACCAGCGTTTTGAATTCTTCCTCGTCCAAGAGTCTTCTCCCGACTGCTTTGCGGAAAGCAGTTTTGGTCAGCCCGACTAGTTTTTCATAAACTCCTCCTTGCCATGGTGCATAGGCGGTAATGAAACGCCAAGTTATAGGTGCAGCAAGGGTGTTTTGCATAACTTGTTTAACCAGCTGGAACTGTGGCGCGTTGTCCAGCACTACACTAGTAGGGTACCCGTTTCTGGCGATGAATCTTCTCAAGACGTGCAAGAACTGCTCTGCCGACAAGTTTTTTGTTACATGCAAATGAATGGCTCTAGTCGCTAGACAGGTGAAGAGGGCTATCCACCTTTTGCAAGGGCCAGTGAGGTCGCGTATGGTTACAGGTCCCATGTAGTCGAGGCCGACGTTTTAGAAGGCTCGCATTGCCCATGTCCTTTTCTTTGGCAGTGGGGGAAAGATTGGAAGCTTAAATGGCTTTGCGTTCCATCAACGACACACCATGCAGTGTCGTCGTAATATAAGCTTGACCGTTGCCCTTCCCTGGGGGATCCAGTAGCGTTTCCTTACGTCGGCCAATGTCTGTGACACTCCAGCATGTCCGGACTCCTTGTGTCGAGCCAATACGATCAGTCTGGTGAGGGCTGATGATTTCGGGAGGAGAATAGGATGAACTGTTTCTTCTGGTAGCGCTGCATATTCCAGCCTTCCTAAACATCCCATAATTCCTTGTTCATCCTTATACAAGTTGGCGTCAGTATTTCTCTCGAATTCTTCGCTTATCTTAGTTTGTTCTTGTCTGATAAGAATGCGCTCTGCCCAGTCTAGCTCACCAGCTGTGGCGGGCCCTTCGAGTTGGACGGTTTCGCATAATGTTCGTCCGAGACGAATTTGGGTACTCCTTAACATACGCTTGATCGCTCTAAGTACCTGAACTGTCGTTCGTTTGAGCTTATTGAGAGTGCTGAATCTTTCACATCCAAATACGTCAGCCACCGTTGGTGTGCTTGGGATGATTACCAGGGCCACTGGGTTATGTGGAACTGTCCATTCAGGCCAATACCGGCTCTCTTGCTGGAGAAATGAAGGTCCTTCCCACCACTGACTGCGTTGCCTAAGCTCTGCAGTTGTGAGACCACGTGTTGCCAGGTCCGCGGGGTTATTACCGCTGTCAACATAGCGGAACTGTGCTGGGCTTCGACGTATTTCGGCGAGTCGATTGTCGACAAAACAGTCCACAGTGGTGGCCGTCGCTATCCAGTGCAAAGTTGCCTGTGAATCGCTCCAAAGGAACGTGCGTCCCGTATGCTTCAGCTGCTCTTTTACGAAGTTCAGCAACCTGCTTCCAATCAACGCTGCCATCAATTCGAGGCGAGGAATGGTAATGCCACGTATTGGGGCCACTCTACTCTTGGACATCAGCAACGAGCTTTCGTAACGGCCCTGGCTGTAGGAGCGGAGGTACGCCACCGCAGAATACGCGCTTGTAGAGGCGTCCACGAAGACATGGATTCCGGCGCATCTTTTGTCCAGCTCAGCCGTTAGTTTTCGGTCCAATCTGAGCGACTGCCCTTGAAAGCGCTCAAGTAGGGCTGCCGCAGTTTGGCGGTCCGTGTTGTCGAATGGCTGGTCCCAGTCGTATTCCTTTTTCCACAAATGTTGGAGGAACAGTTTCAACGGTAGTGTGGCAGGCGTGAACAGAGGGGGTCATAGAACTCCGCTGTATATGCGAGAAACTGTCGTTTGGTTGCCGGCCAGTTGTCACACTTCTTCGTGTTAAAGACCATTGTGTCCTTTTGAAGGTCCCATACGATTCCCAGCAGTGTTGCACTTTGCTGCAGTGAGTCTGAATCCTTATTTAAGGCGGAAAGAACTTCCCGGTTGTTGCTTCGGAATTCTCGAAGATTCATATCAGCTTCTTTAAAGACTCCCTTCGCTTCTTGACCATTCTCAATCGCTGCAGGTATTTGGTGTGCAGTCAAGAACACATTGTCCACACAGATGTTGTCTTGTATCTCCTCTCGAATCTCAGTTGTTTTCCTTTTGAGGTGATACTGAATAGTAGCGTTCAGTAGGTGAGGAAATTACGCCGAAATGCACTCGAGTGAATCTGAACACTCTAAGGTTCGTCGAGCTGACTGGTGCTGTCACGTCTTTGATCCAAATGAAGCGTACTGCGTCTCGTTGTTCGTGACGTAGACCTATCTGTAGAAAGGCTTTCTTGACATCCGCCGTTATGAGTATTGGCGCTAGTCGGACTCGGAGTAGAACTCCACAGAGGTTTGTTAGGAGTAGTGGTCCTCTGAGTAGCACATCATTTAATGAGTGCCCTTCTTTCCGCGTTTTCGACGACGCGTCATACACGATTCTGAATTTTGTCGTGGCCTTGCCCGGCCTAACAACAGCCTGGTGCGGCATGTAGTACACTGGGCCTTCAGGCTGTGTATTTGCGACGTCCTCAATTATCCCCGTCTTTAGCTGCTCGTCGAACGTTTTCTCGTAAGCACGCAGCAGCTCAGGGTCTTTTTGGAGGTGTTTGAGCGACGTTTTCAGACGACCCATACAAAGGCCGAAGTTGGAGTCGAGCTTGCCTCCATCCTCTTTCCATGGCCAGCTACAATAGTAGCGCCCATCTTTGAAGGTAATGCTTTCGTTGAACCTTTTCATGGCGAGTTCATCATCCGTTTGTAAAGGAGGGTCCCTAACTCCTACAAGTTCCAGCGACCAGAACTTTTCTAGCTCGTCCTTTGCACTGGCCACGTTGCAACAGTAGCGGTTTGCAGGTTTGATCTTTGAAAGGGTACCGTGCCGACTACTGCGCCCCTGTCCGCTGATCATGTCGCCTAGACAGGTGCGTATCAGATGAAATCCGGACGGTAACTTTGTTGAGGCACTTCCTCCGAAGATTTCGTGGAAATAATCAGCACCCACGAGGATCTGCAGCTTGAGTGTAACCGTCGGTAGGGTGATGCTCCGCGTTGAACGGATGCGCCGTAACGTTTTTTCTGTCAGCCTGGCGATTGCAATTTCGCTAGCCAGTCTTGGTACCGAGTTCGCGAACATCGTGAAGAACCGTCCATTAGTGCGCTTCATTTTTAGTTTGACGCGCGCAGACGTGCAGTGGGTAATGTGCGTCCCACCAAATCCGTCAACAATCAACGGTTCCTTGTGTGTTACTTCGATGCCCAATTGCTGGACTATTTCTTCGTGATGAATGAGCGTTCGCTCCCAACATCGAATAGCACGGGCACTTTCATCGTTTTTGTGTGTGGTGCGTCGCCTCTAACCTCCACGAAGGTAGATAGGAGTAATACCGTTTTGTCTCGCTCTTGCTGTTCGGGTGTCGCAATATCCGCCACCGTGCGAATCGTCTGAGTGTGGGTTTCTCCGACATGATTCTCCTCTTTCCCCTGTTGCGATCGATGCCACGTTTTACAAAGTGCCGTAGGATGTCCCTTGCGCTTGCAATGGTAGCAGGAGACATTTCGTGTACAATCGTTTTGATTATGACCTTCTCTGAGACACTTGAAACAAAGGCGTAATTGCCGAGCGCGGTCAAACCGCTCCTTCAAAGAAATTCTCAGCAATCAATCCATCTATAGTTTTAGGTGGAAAACTTTGCCATAAATGCAATTCCTTTTTTCGCAATACCTCCGACAAATCAGCGCTCACTTTGATTGGATCACTCAAAAAAGTCTCAAAATGGAAACCCACGTCATGTTTACGATCGGAATCAGCTCGCAAACAAACCATTCATGCGCTGTTAAACAACGTGGCAGTGCTCAGTATGAGGCAAGAAGCATTAACGAGGACGCAACGATCTTGATGATGAGCAAAAATCGAGCCATTCTACTTTGCACTGTTGTGCACAATTATCTCACATGATAAGCAGCCACACCGTCGTTATAACAGAGAAGGTTGCACGCACAGTTGTTAACCCAGCCGCCTTTTATGTGCCATAGGTTTGTTAGTACTTACTGTGTTTCAGCCTCTTTTTCGTCCGTCGAACAAAGCGGATGACTCGAAAAGTGGTGAGGATAATTCGAAAACATACTGCAAAATTAGATAATTCAAGGAGACAGCACCGTGAAGCTCGTGCTGACGTACTTTCACGTTTTCTCAATTATTTTGGGTGATTTCCATTTCTCATTTCTGGATGAATTCTAAGCCGCAAATTACGTCCCTCCCACAGAATTACCTTCGATTCGCTTTTCCCATTCTCGGAGATTTGATTTTCCTGCAATCAGTTCCTGTTCTATGAAACGCCACACTGGACGGATCGAATTCATATCACCGTAGTAAAGGCAGATAGCAGACGTGGCAACACGCCAACATCACAAAACCTCCACCGATACAAATGCAGAAGGCGCTTTTCGAACTGAAATATCAAGTAGGTGCATCGCAGCAAGGCAACGCATGATAACTGTTATAGAACCTATCGAATAGAAAATAAAAGAAGTAAGGACGAGTACCTGGAAAGATCAGGATGCAATGTTAAAAGAAGGCATCGTTCGTTCGTGTATTCAGCCGGACTTTCAGCCTCAAAGAATGACACGTGGATCGACCAAAGGGACGAACTGAGTTTGCGAGATCATCCTAAGCGATAAACCATATCTAGCAAATTTGCTACGGTAGCCTCTGCATTTGCAAAGCTGAGAGCGAATAACACACTCATTGCCATGCATGATGACATCGACACAAGCGCATTGCGAAAAGTTCATGAAAAGTGGGTGTGCGGAGCTAACCGCTGAATGCGCAAGCTGGAATACCGTAGAACGGGGGTACGGGCAAGTTATGTTATTGTGTCGAAGACAGTGTTTGATAGCACTGTTTTGATTCTTACGCGTGATGAGTGTGTTACAAGGTATGGAGGATCAGGTCCGAGCATATATCGACACGACAACGGCGCAACGATACACGCCTGAAGGTAAATGGAGAAAAGGGATGAAGGAGCTGAAACAAAGCGGCATTTGCAGCTAATTCCTGTGGACCAGCCGGCTGCATCAGTTGATAAGAAATCTTAAAATAGACAAGTAAATCATCTACCATTTAGCTCACCCCACTGGAAGAAGCATTCTTCGCGGTCCAACCCATTATTAGAAAAATAAACACCGCCTTGCCGGTGTTTCTTCAAGAGGAGTCAATCGTATGAGCATTCAGCAACCTGAAATACCTCTTGAAATCACTTTTTTCTTTGAACTTATTGTAGGCTTAATGGATAGACGAACATATAGACAAACAGGCTACACAAGCTTCAGAAACAACACAGACAAAACCTCGATGAGACGTGCTTCCAAATGAAATTTGCTAAAGGACCAGGAGAAGAGGACGCCTTTACATATTCACTACGACATTTTTAGACAGTGGGATATGATCAACAGGTTTTCTACTGTGAGGTGATGAACCTACATAAGTCGCCCAAACGCTTCGCATTATCTGAGCTGTAAACTGGATGGTGAATATGTTCCACCTTCAAACATCAAGACGGCCATCGGCAGAAATCTTGTGCCTGTGGGTGACAATTTCCCTATAGTAGCACAAATCTTACACTCGATAGCCAATGACTTCAACATTAGGGAGTTCTGTTTCTACTTCTGAAGGTGAATGTTGACTCACTCACTCCACAGCAAATAAGAAATGTCCACAGTAGTAAAACAAGACTTGCAACCAGCTGAAGCTTTGGAACATAGGCAATGTTTCGGGGGTTTCCGTGCTTTGAGCTGATTGTTGCACTGAACACCGCCTTAACCAACCGAAAGCTCTAGGTAACAAACGAACCCTCATTCGTAACAGTCCTAGCAATGTCGCATTCACGACCCATCAAGTATCAAAAGTGCCCATCGGCAGCTTCCAACATACAGGCAAAACTTCACGTTCACTACTTCCATATGCTGCGCTGATTCACATGACACGCTAGTTAAACAACATGCACCCCCTCTGTGCTATGACGATTTGATAACAGTATCGCAATGAGTGGCCAGTAGCATATGCACTGAATAACCTGTGACATACCGCTCAGAACTACTTATTTCTTTTTTATATCTTCTAGACTGACGCTACCATCGACGGAGAACTTCATGAACGTCACTTAGATCAAGGCCGTCGACTCGCAAGAACACCTCCTAGCATGGTTAACCGTTCTTGCAATCGCATAAAACTGGAATTGATTTCCAAATTGTGGACATCTTCAATCAGAAACCTGTAAGGCCACTGATATACTCAATTACAACTCGAAAACAATAAAATGCAATAAATCTTGCAGAGTAGCGGTGAAACCGCAGCAAAGTTAGAAGAGGCTATTTAGAAACGCCTCATCATTTCCAGGCGGTTTTTATGGGGGTTTCTTTTGATCCCTACAAGCATTGAATGACCACTCTCACCTTTTTCTTCCCAATTCTTCCAACTGCAACTATAGAACGCGATATAAGGAGATTTGCCGGATGAAAGAACAGTCGACAAGATGCATGGAAGAGAAGGAAAGGCACGCCCACAAAGACGACCTCCGGTTCCTTGACTGCCAGAAAATTGGTTAAAAAGATGAAATTTGAGTATCTGAGTGTTGAACACAAGCGAACTTCTCCTAAACGAATGAAGACGATTCACTTATGTAAAAAAAATGAAATCGCATAAACAGATGAGGTATTGTACGTACCGGTGGAGGAATGGGAGGTAACGAAGAGCGATGCGTTAAAGCATTAAATCCCACATCAACATCAACGAATACACCGAATTGAGCATGATTTGTGACGACGTCATTTAGGACTTGGCCCAAACGTAACGAACTCATCTGGCGCACATCTGCCTGCAATTCCCGCTTGAAGATTACAGCTGTGGCAGACCGAACTCAACACGAAATGGGAAACTACCAATGATGCAAACTGGTTTCATATTATAAGCAACACTATACCGAGGACAGCACAACTTGCGAAAGAAAAGACAAAATATGCAATACATAGGGAGTTACAAGATCCCTAATACGAAAGTCAGATCCACTTTCATCTCATCGTAACAAGTGTGTCGCACCGACCTCCTCGAAAAACAAAGTATTGCCAACCAAGTATTTTTCTATACGTCAGCAATTCTAATTCTTGGATGCAGTTGGAAACGAAGACCGTAAATTAAAAGGCGACAAGGCAGTGGAGAGGAAGCACCGCCTTGATACGCCGTAAGGATTCCTCGAATTAACTGCTCAATACTGTTAAGTAACATTGTCGAGCTCCATCATAAACAGATCTGACTCATCTATGAACAGGATGAGCCGATAACTTGAAGCAACAATAAAACTCGGATGGGCGAAGTAAGTGGAACAGCAAACAACTTTAAATAAGACCCACTAGATGCTGCGATGGATTGCAGGTAAGAACAGGTCTCGTAAGCAGCTCCCAGACAAGAACCCACTCTGTCCCTCGCGTCCCAATTTCCTTTTCCACTGATAGCAACTTCCTTTCCGCGATTTCCGTGCCAATTTCGGATAATTCACATCCCGCTAACGACAACATCCTGCAGATTGTTACATAATGCTGGAACATCTTCGAAAAAGCGTTGCTCAGCGTCCCGACCAACTTAATGAACCGCAATTGCTAGCAAAAGTCGGATAAATTTGCGGCAAAAAGCTTCGAAACTGGTGCTAGAATGAAGATATAGAAAACTCGAAATGAAAGAAAAAGAATCCCAGTAAAGCTACAGATTTCTCAAGAAATATAGGCTACAAACCCATGAACACAACTATAAACATTAAGAAGTAATAAATGACACTTTTTCGAAAAAGGTCAGCAATCCCCAGCCACTTTCTCATCCTGATCTATTCCATTCTCCTGTTGGTGGTAACCTCAGAAGCAAAACTGCTAGGATACCCCCATATCCTTAACTATCCTTTCTTAAGTGCAATGCTCTCTACCCTGCGGAGTGCAGAAAGGAAATGACATATGAAATCAATGATTATCCAAACGATTACGTTACAGCGACCAGAAGCCTTTTTAAAAGTATTTATTGACGCCACCTTTCGTTTCTTCTTGACTGGCTCATTAGTAGATGAGACGTCGTCATAGACAAAAAGGACTCCTGCACGCTCCTCAAAACTTTTTGGCCCAATACCGCTGATTTGCTGCAACAACTTTCTGTAATAATGAGATTTCCTGTATGAGCTTCCGCTACTTCAGATCATATAAAAAAATGTGTATGCGAACAACTACCGGGTTCTGAAAGCAATTATCAGAAATAAAACTAAGAAAATCAACCGTGACCCTCATCTAACCATACGATTCAAAAACATGGAGGTGAGAATTAAAGATAAGAGAAAGAGTATTAAACGCTCTCGATGGAGAGGGCATGCGAAAACTAGTGAAGCGGTAGAAGTGAAAACACGGCAACGGAACTACGGCAATAATGAGCGACTATTTCGCAGTAATGGAAGCCATACCTATCGATATGATTAATCACTTAGTAGAATTTTCTCCTCGGCGCGATTTTTCCAGCGATTAATAACAAACAACCACCCGCACTATGCTCTCCTCAGCGGTTTGCACATCACAAAGGACCTCCGTGTCAACAGGAATAATGAAATATACACTGCGACTACTCATTTTGGTTTGCAACAAAGTCCAGTCTACTCTTGAGCCCTACAGAGAAAATGTTCGACGCGATTACATCGCATCTCAACACCTAAAGAGAAGTATCAAGTGGAAAAATCGCTTTCACAAACGATAATCCAAATATGCAACAGGCTGTTGTTGCTATGCGAGGAGAGGAGAACATTCTCCCGACCACTTCTACCTTGCAGTCATTATTCACTTCCTTCCTCCAGCAGAGGGGAATGGATAACGGATGAGTTCATAGCCCATCCTAGACCGCTTAAGCTCTGTTCTTCATTCTAATCTGAGTTGTTGGGTTTGAGACGGCGGCTCACTTTGCACAACACTGACAAAAACACAGTGATTTAGGTGACTCCAATCGCATTTTCCATGTTGCAGGACACGACTACAATATTTCGGTGAACATGCAAAGAAGCACATCCCACCCTAAGCACCTCTCTATTGGTGACTAGTCCATTTTCTTGACGATACTTTAATATACCTGCCGCGATCTTTTTATTGAGTCCTGAAAAATTTCTGCAAATAAACGTTTATTTAATGAGGAAATGTCGACGAGATGCCAAAAGAAAGGTGCGATATGGTTTTTATGGCTCTATTTCTGCACCTCAGAAGCCAAGAAAATAGCCAAGTGTTCGAATCCTTTGAGCATGACTTTATGGCTCCCTTAGTCCTCAGAGTGAATAAAAAATACCGATGACAGTGCCTTAATGGAGTCAAATTTCACGAGCACCAACTTTGTCGAAGCGGTCTACGATGTTGTTAAGAGTGAAGTCACTTATAAGCCAGTAATGGTGCACGACACTCGCCAAATGACCCGCTCTGCCATTGCAAATGAATGACAGGATTTTTTCGAAAGTCACTGCCAAAAGCTTTTCTTTAAAAATGAAGTAGAATGGCGCAGAAATGCAAAAATCTTGAACATGTAAAGAAGATCTCGTTATGCTGACTGATCCTCTCCTCATCTAAGTGTTCTGCACATGATTTTTACCGTGATCGGATCGATGCGATACTATAGAAATATCCGACTACAAACGCTTTCGGGGCTGATGAACTGACATGGAGGATGCCACGATGTGCAATGAGAACAACAACTTGCAGATATAATAAGAGCAGATTCGCTCACTTTAAACCATTTAAAGAACAAAGGTGATCTGCAAAATGTATCGCACATTTGGGCAAACGGAATCAAAAAAAGGGTTGAGTATCATAATATGATGAGATCACACACTTCAAAAGCCGCAGATATAGCTTCTGTGGCTTGTAGCCACAACATATGAAAAGATCGAATAATGAAAAATTGTTAACAGCAAAACACTGGAAAATAACTGTCAAAATTATTACTGCAAAAGCTGAAGAGACGCCACGTTGACATCAACGCCAACACTGCTCACACATTCGCGTACAACAACATCCAGTATTTCATCAGGATGCTTCTCATTCAAAGAGTGCTGAAAGCAGTATTTTATGTCCTGAAGCACCTAAAAACACTGCGCCAGAAAATGAGTGAGAAGCACTATCTAATAGACCAATGGAAATAAATTAGACACTAAAAAATCGTTTCGGATGGCAACTTGGATAGTTCGCTACCCCTAAAACAAAGTTAACTTTGCGAAATCTTCATAAAACAGATCTAAAAATATTAACAAGGTTGAACAAGCGGTCGGCTTACTCAAATTTTCTGAATATAGACCGACGCATAGGATGGTAATGATATGGATATTTGAAGAAGTGATGAGAGGAAAATATAATAAATCTGCAGACTTTGAAATCTTAAGAAGATTCGACTCCTAAACGGGTTCTCAAAAACGCTTCTGTATAAGGAGATGAGGAACTCGTAAATCCTTCCATCATATAGTCTTCTGCTTCATGCCACATCCTGTAGCTCCTATCAGCCTCTTAGCATGTTCTCTACATGTGTGACGATGTAACAGACGAACCGGCACTTCTGATATTGATATCCAAATCGGGAAGCTCGGCTACTGCCAATTCCGTCGCACTATAAATTGATGCGCCACATTCCGATATAACGCTGCAATTAACCGAAACACATTTAGGAGCTCAAAGCCGTCTCTACAAGAAGAAACCAAGCAAAATCGAGCACATATAACCTGTGTACCGCATAAAACAGATCACAAGAGGTGTAATAAACAAAAATGTAATGTTAGCAGGGAAACGGGAAACACAGCAATCGACGCACAAAACTGAACTCATCACGAATGAAATTCACATAAAACAAAGAGCCATAAGAACGTTCTATTAGGGAAACTGATACACAGCACAAAATAAGGAACAATGGAGTAGCTATTTTTAAAACGTCTCTGCCAAAATACTATAATATGGGACGAGCCAATCCTACAACAACATCTATTTTCTTCTATAATATTTCGAAATGACCTCAACTGAGTACATTAGAAGTGAAAAAGCACGTGCAACATTTCCAAGAAACGCAGTAATTCCGCGAACATTCTATGAAAGGAGCAAAATCAACGCTGCAGTAGCAAAAGTTCTTGTTGGAAGAACATCGGACAATTGGCAGGGCTGCAAACCGAAGCATTCCGCCTTCGTATTCCAAGATTATATTAGCAAACTTACCTTCGATCTATACAATCTTTCTCACAGCACTTTCTACAGTACAGGTTGACGGTTGGCAAAACGTTGCCGGAAACTCGGATCAAAACCTATGAACAACGAACCAAAAGCTTGCCGATACGGGTGAGAAAGCATTGCGTTTTATGAGGGAGGCTACTGCACACTGCACCATCCGACTCGCAGTGCCATTGCCCACCGCAATGATCAATTTCGACGAACGACACTTTGAAGCCATTCGCAGCAACACACCTTCGGCACGTGAATCCATCTCCCAATGCTCTTTACTTCGTTGTACCAAATAGAATACACCATTCTCCACCACCTCACCTGAATATGCGCTTTTTACATATCTTTGCATGAAAACAAAGGCGCAGTGCTCTATGCCTATCAAGCAGCAATATTTGAAGCTATGCTTGATCGCATCAAATATTATCAGTTATGATGCTGAGCAACCAAGCAAATGGACAATATTTACATAGGTGAAATGTGAGAAGCGACGGATGTTTTACGTATAAGAAATGCAGTTTTAAGTCCCCCAAGGCAGCATATGATCACACACAGATCTGCTTTTCCATGATGATGCCTAGCACTACTTTCTCTGATTGTCATCGCTAGGTAAATAATCAGATCGAGAGCGCACATAAACAGCGGAGGAAGGAAAGGGTCGACCCGAAATAGCCATGAGAAAGAATCGTAAAGGCGTCGGATAGTTAGCTATGTTCCGAGCATTCCTGTCCTACAATTGCCATCCTCCCGACAATTCTCACCGAAATGAATATCTTCAAAGCAATAAAAATACTCCCAATTTTAGGAAATTCCATTGCAGTGGTGCAATTCTAAGAGCTTCAGCTTCCGTCAACATCAGTTCCCACGATTTCGTTGAAATTTGAGCCGTTTGCATAACGTTGAAGATAGCTTTCCCGATGTGAGGGATTTGTAATAAATTGGGAGAAAGCGCAATGATTTAGTATCGACAGACAATACGACTCTATGGTAAATTCCTAAAACAGAATGCACAACACAACGCTAAAATAATGCTCCACAGACGGCAATGACAGCAATACCGTGTTTAACCACCATGAAACTTTCATGAAATAAACGACGATTCAGCAAAGATTTTCGATAAAAACTGGAGCAGTCAAGTACGACTAGTTGCGGTTATCACTGTCATAGCGAAATCTGGCACACTTAGAAACAACCGGCCACCTCGTTATTGCCGATATTAAGCACTTATACGTCGTCCCAATTCTATAAACTAACAACACAATCAACATGTATCGAGAACACTGGGAGAGTTCAATGTTCAAAAAAGCAAGAGGCGCCAACTGTGGAGGTCTAGAATGGAGCATTTAATGCTGACAACTTTGTTCATATTCTGAGAGACTCGCCGATGCCGGTCACCACTTTTTGGAAGGTGATGTCACTTTCCGCTCTTGCATATTCCCGCGGAAGTATGAAATGGTTCTGAAAAGGAGAACTGAATTAGCGCTCTAAATGTGCAGTCTAGTTTTTGGCTTTTTGATCCCTTCGTATTTGGAAACATACGTAACTGAGACACCTACAACAGCTGAACCCACTGATTAAGCCGAAGTAGCGCGCTGGAGACCTCACGAAAAGGAATTCAATTGCTTGACGCCTGTTGCCCTCTGCAAATCCCCAGCCAAAACGTTTCGTTCCGCCGAGTTACTTTAGAAATCAAACGATTTGCAGATGTTGAACACACTCAAGTACAGGTAATTTTCAAGCGAGACGACTACGCTGGACAAAAATGCGAGCGGATAATGCCACAATGTAGACTATTTCGAAAAATTCAAATACCATCGCTTCTGAAACCCCTAAGTCAAAAATACCCCACAGATAAGCAAAAAAGGGAGATTCTAATGTGCTGACTCCGAGGCCCATAAAGTTTTTTGCAAGAAAACACTGTGAAATTACATAAAAATAGTCAACCACTGACATCGACGAGGGCGCATTTGCAACCATTGGAATAGCCTGGATCAATAGCCAGCACTAGATGCCCCTTTAATGGCGCCGTCAGCAGTAACTCACGCACGTTCTTCGCGAAACAGTCAATTGCCGAACGCTCCACTTTATCCAGAAGACGGCGCCTGAACGTCCTACCTTTAATGACCGACAGTGGTGGATCAGAAAAAATGAATTAATTTTTCATACCCGCGAAAATGGCAAGTTTCACAGGCTTAAAGTCCCTTGCAAGTACACGCTGTTGAACGCTAAAAAGCTACGATACATCGAGACGAAGGATTTTTGCAACTGATCGACATAGTAATGAATGCAGCAAGAATAGTGGAAACAATGGATGCTGATATTTTGGAAATCCTTACGGTATGACGACAGCTCGCACAACATCGCTAGATCCTCCAGGCAAAATGAGGAACATTCAGTGACGGCGGCGATGAAGAATGAAAAGATTCAAGGAATGAAAAGATTCGAGCTCGCAAAATGACCAGTTAAGCAGTAAATGATTATATACCACACCTGATACTTCGCTCAATCGTTCGTATGAGAAATCGTTTTGTGGAATCACGAACGGCGTTCTTCAGGAATTCTAAATGTGCATCATGAAGGCGCTACTTTAAAGCTGGATGATACTGACCGATCCTATCATCGACTCGTACCTTCCAGTTTATGATTCCCTTCGATGATGCTCGTTCTAGAGCCAAAACCTACAAGACAAACTGAAATTACATCACAAAACCTCAGAAAAACTTCCCAAATGTCAAACATCTATAATAAAATCTCAATTGAGTCTCCGCCAGGGTTCATTTTAAAAATTCAGATATTTCGGCAAGCTAAAAGTAAATAATTCTAAAGATAAACGATCAATAACTTGCCACCCTCATGTGGACACATCTCGAGACTTCGTTTTGTAAAGAAATTATAAGATGAATGTATTAAAACTAGTGCGTGCGGTACAATCCAGAGTGAACACAACAAATAGGACGCCAAATTTTGCAGGCCATTCAGCAGTCATGGGAGGACCATCAGCTCATCATGTTCTTAACTTGTATGACATGACGCAAATTTGTACCTACCATAAAGTGGGATTTAGAGATTTATCCAAGGCAAAATTTCACATACAAGACACATCGTCGAGTCCCTCAGCGAAGAGGTCAAATTGCTTAAGCTTAGAGAAAGTCAAACATTAGAAAGACATTTTTTCTCCCATCGCGGCACTACTGGATTTGGAACCAATCAGTATAAGATCAAATATTTTAGTAAATATTTAGGTTGCTCGCGACCGTGGTAACCTTAGTGATGTTTTGGCAAAAGCAAAACACAGCTTCATTCTTTACCTCATATCACTCCCAGAAAATGGCACATTCACACCCACCCTCTCGTCCTTCCTCCAAGAAAATTATGGTCCTCCACGAAAATGTGATGATATCCGACAAATTCTAGGAAGCTACCTGGAAAGGCTGCACAAAACGCGCATCTTCATCGAATGAATTGTACAATTTGAAATGCTCCAACAGAGGAAAATCTTTATAATCCTTCTTCAGAGATTTGGCTTCCTTAGACAACGATGAGACGACACTCACTTTAATGCCCAAATAGTTCTTCAGTTCACTCCTGAAGATGATTTATGCTCCAGTTAGGCAATATGCGGTATACTGTCAGCCATCCTTCATTTAAATAAATCAGATCGTCGCATGCTAATAACATCGGATGACGTTGACTTGGACTCCGAACACTGGAGGAATTATGAATGGTCGAGTTAACAAAGATTACATATCTCACTGCATAACTCGATCCTGCTAAGTTTCTTCTGAACATTCCTGATTCTATACTTTAAACCTTAAGGAGCGCATGCAGGGATTTAACAGAACAACTTTTAAATTAAAGGGGAGTTTGCAGTCCTTCAGAATAAACCCTTTTTGAACTAGGTAAAACTAACGTTCAGTATCGAAGGTCAATATGCCACGGTTTGGCCAATTAGTTCAGCGCATCACTTGAAAACGCTTACAGCAAAGCAAAGGCAATAAAAGCACGGATAGATATAGAAGGTTCAAATAAGAACTCCACTTGGTGAACTGCAAATTTTGCAACATCTCCCACGATGAATCAAAGAAGAATAAATCATCGACTCTATAACTGCGAGGAGTGAAAATGACTGAAGAGGAGTGGAAATCGAGGAGCATGATCATGGATGGTAAGATTTTCGAAGAATGAAAAAGGTTATGAATGACCATCGAACAAACCAATAAAACCGAACATTTTTTGAATGAGGATTTGTGTCTCTTGCATTTTGTGGACATCATCGGAGAGGTAATGCAACATCGCCAACTCCACTTTCGCCACCGAATTCATTTCTTCTAAAACACTGGCTTTTATGAGCTCAAATTGGAGCATCTTTCTGTTCACGGCGATAAGCAAAATAAAAAAGACAAGGAATGCCCCATCGTCAACCCAAACAGCCCTCTGTGCTCAAACTGTAGAAGTGAGGGAAACGTTAAAACGAGCTTAAAATGAGGAAATCATTTGAACATAAGGACATGAATGCGCGTTTTTGGAAATGATTAAGTGATCTGCTGCCTCTTTATGCATTATATCCGACGTCCAATGCTTTGTAAAATAGGACATTAAGTATTTACGTTAAACCACGTTTCCCTCAAATTTTGCTATGTTAGCAAAGGCGTGAGTAGGCTCATTTTGTAGAGATGGTAAGAACGGTCGCTGTGTAACGTTTGACTATGAAAAGTCACTTGAAAGAGGCACCACTGAGAACCCAATGTGGAATATTACCTTCAGCGCACCTCACATACTGCCGTAAGTTGACCTTCTCGCCGTAGTATAGTCTTCGACATATCACGTCCACACCGAGCTCACTGAATATAAAATGCTATGACAAAGCAAACATAACTTTCTCGAACTGAACAGTGTCACAAGCCACTCCATCCTCAGCTACTTGCATCAAGTCTGAGATAACCATCATATGGTTTTATTCTTACTCCCTATTCGATACTCTTTATCCGCAAGTGGAACAATACTCTAGTAGAAGATAAGGATCATTGGGAACAAAGAATAAAAAGATCTGTTACGATAAACGTAGTCTTCATCCTCTAACAACGGCAACGTGATCCGTTTGTGGTCGGATGGAAGATGCTGAACGTGCAAACGCAATGATTATTTTCAGAAGTGGCTTAGTGAAAGTCACTCAACAGAAGTTCCATGTCGTCATTGAATGAAGATTTCAAAGCAGAAGGCAACTTGAGAAGTGTGTTTGAGAACCTCGCACATTAAGCACTTTTACATTCCTCTCGCTTGACCGACTACTAACATTTTAGGAAAAAAGTGGCAAAGATTCAGCACAATGCCTTTAAGCTTTAACTAACCATACCACCCGCATGAAGCCACCGATTAAATGCAAAGAAAAAGTATGAAAACTTTGTAGCGGCTTGAACTCCTTACAGCTCATGTCAACTCGACGCTTCAACATGAATGCTGGCAGGGAATAATCTATGGAGGGCGTTATAAACGACAAACTCGACAGATCCACCTTCAATTACATCCGAATTGAAAAAGTGACATCCACAGACACAACAGTGTGAAAACTTACGCTGATTTGCAAGAGCATAAGAAAGGAGATCTACAAAAAGCGAATTTCTCAGAGAGGACGATAGGAATAATACAGTTTATTCGTTGCACAAATACGGTCGCACAGCACGAGCGATAGACAGCACAATGATCGAGAAAGACTGGTTACACACCTTAGCACATGCTTATATAGGCCACCAGAGCGAGTACACGTGTCATAGAATGTGCCCAATTACGCCATTTTGATCGACATCCTTTACTTTGGACTCTTAAGTGCCCTTTCGCTACCCGTCTCTGTTGACTTTCGAGGTTATTTTGACCTCGGCTGCTTTGGATCCTTAGTGCGCTTTCGCTGCTCGCCTCTTTGTTTAGCGAAATATCTACCATATTGACTTCTGCGTTAAGGTGCTACACAAAGGGCTTTGTTTCTTATGTAGTGAGTTCACGCCTCAGCAGCGCCAAGCCCCAACAATCACGCTCGCCTCGCGTTGACGCGACACTCCTGCCCATGGAGGGCGAAACGAGGAGAAAGGTTCACATAGCATTTCATTCGAAGGCAGTTGATCTACAACTTATTGACCATCTCTTACGAAGACGCATGCTTGCTCACTTCAAGCCGAAGAACATCGCCCAGAGTTGAATAATTAGTGGACTTTTCCGACAAATGGTAGTGGGCAGAATGGCAGAGAGGAGCAGAGTTGCTCTTTTCGTTCATAGGGAGATGTTGCACAGATCGTCTTCATCGACTGCCTCTCGAGGAGATGTGATCTCGCCTTGCGTTGAAGGTGCTGAAATAAAAAGCGCGTTGTCTGCGATTGATTTTCTCGGATTGCGATAGATTTTCATCATTATGATTGGGGAGAGGAGTTAAAAAGTTTGCGTATTCCATTTGTACATCTCAAGAATCCGCGCGGTGGTTGTTTGAGATTCCAGTCACCTGAAGCACATGCATAGCTCTTCCAAATTGGAGAAGCACTAGTGGTCCTTAAATCTGTGTGCAAGGACTTCAAGCAGGCGAACCTGCATGGTTTTGCAGCTGTAGATGAAGGAAAGGTACATATAGTTTCCGTTCCCAAGTTTCTTTGTCTGTTTGTTAGCGGCGTAATAACTTCGACTTTGAATTAGCTCAGAGTGGACCGGGCTCTGTAGTTGAATTATCATGGAAATTTTTTACGCTTTTATGGATGAAGGATAGGTACATTGTTGCGAGCGCGGAGGAGAAGGTTTATGAGGTCAGGGTCCTCGGGGTTCGGAACCGTTATCCTGAAAATTTCAAGCGACGCTCATGCCTCACTACTACAATGTGTGTTGTACTCGGCAAATCTTTTCCCACTGCCTTCAATATTCCTCGAATTGAAATCGGAGCGGATGCAAGCAACTGTAGCAGTTCGTGCTAAAGAAGCAGTCCCATATAATGAGCTGAATTAGCGAATTTCGCAAGGCATTTTCACGTTGGAATTCGGAATTTAATGACCTAAACCTCAGCAGCAGTTTCCAGAAATGGCAGAAGTGGAGAGGAGGCGTGCTTTTGCATGTATATATAGCTTCTGTGGACAAGCTGAAAAAGCAGCGAATGTCGGCTTGAAATGAAAGGAAGCGAAAAGAATCAGGAAAAAAGTATATCAACTTATGTCGCTTGCTAGTATTATTTTCGAGTAAACCTTGTTTTAGGTGCTAAATGCCTTCTTGGGAGATCATGCTTATAACAGTATAACGCTAAGTTCATCTGTTATTTGATTCTTTGGAATTTTTCATCCACTATTTTGGGAAGAAGTTGGCAGAAATGGCATCTGGAACGCTCTCATGGAATTCACAGTGCCGAGCTCATCTTTATTGCAAATGTGGTCTTTTTCCAGGATTGGAACCCGAAAGCATTCTTGGCGCATTGTGCTCAGAGGATGGTGAAGTGACAATGTTAATCAAATGGAAAGGACGTGAGGAAGCCGATTTGGTGCCTGCAAAGCTAGCTAGCGAGCAGTGTCCGCAATTGGTGATTCGATTCCACGAGGAACGTTTTCAATTAAATACTCGCAGTCGTGTTTGAATGAGTTATTGTATTGTTGAGGTGATCATTTCGCGTGGAAGAACAATGCTGCACTTGCTGCAAGTTTTCCTCTTCAAAGCATACTGCACAATTCATGGCTTTTCGGTGCTGATTAATGGAGCGGTCGAAGAGAGAAGTTAAAGCAATCCGAATTGGCTCATTTGAATGAAAGACACGGTACTTCTCCCTTCTTCACTTTGTGAGATTGGTGAAATTATTCATATGATGGTAGTTTCCGGTCTTTTTTTAAAAATCTATTTGGTGAAACATTTACGCGTGATAACAGGTTCCCCTACCTTTTGTCCAAATGAGACTCGCAAAAGGGGAGGTGGAGTCGGTCGGTAGAACCGTGCGCAACAACTAGATGTTCACATAATTGGGCGCATCCCTTGATTTTAAGCGGTTATATTTTTGTTTCATTACCTTCTAATTTACTTTGCATTCATTTTATTTTATCTTTCTGTTTATTTTATTCCTCGGAACTTTATCTCTCTCTTCCCCTTATTTTTCTAAAACCTGTTTGGTGAAACATTTACGCGTGATAAAAGGTTCCCGTACCTTTTGTCCAATTGAGACTTGCAAAAGGGGAGGTGGAGTCGGTCGGTAGAATCGTGCGCAACAACAAGATGTCCACATAATTGGGTGCATCCGTTGATTTTAAGCGGTTATATTTTTATTTCATTACCTTCCAATTCACTTTGCAGTCATTTTATTTTATCTTTGAATTTATTTTACTCCTCGGAACTTTATCTCTCCCCTCCCCTTCTTGAAACATCAATTTGCATTTATCATAAGTTTTTCTTCATTTCATTTCCATTCCACTTTATTCTCGGATATTTTACTTCATTTGTTCAATTTGCCTTAATTCAGTTTTATTTTAGCAAAGAGAAATCCCGACATTTTCTGATCCCACTTTATTCGATCTCATTTTAATTCACTTTAGTCTGATTCAATCCAACACAGTTTCATTTCACCCCATTTCATTTCACGTACAGGGCGTCTTGTGCAGAGTTGAGATGTGCTGTGATGGGGAACAATCGACTCGATCACGTTTCTATTTTTTGCATATTTAAGCAGTAGTACGTGCACCGAGTCTTTTGCGAAACATCTTTGCGATATGTTCAAGCACTCTTTCGGATGAAGAAGACATCACACAATATATCAGAATAAACGTCGTCACAAAGAACCTCATCCATGAGTACAGTGCAGGTCTATGCTTACAAGGAAGAAAGAAAAAAATTCATTCATCTTGGCTGAAGGATATTTGTCTATTGAATTTCATCCAAAAAATTTGGGTAGTCAAAGCGGTCATAGAAAAATAAGCAGCTAATGAGGAAAATGTCTGAGAAAGCCCTACTACGGCGCCGATTCTATCAGCAAGCATTGCACGTAAGAGGACAGTGTTTTCTCAGTTGACTGACGTCGCACAAGTGCGCGAATTGCGAGCAGTTCTTCAGGCGGTCCTTGCATTCTGAAAATAACGCAGGTGTGTTAAGCTGCAGTTCCCACCATTGCATTCAAGTGATGCTCATAAGTCTGTAGGTGGAGAATTCGAGTTAGATTCTCAATTAACAAAAAGGCTCTTTTGAGGTGATATGCACATATCACTAAGATCATTTCCATCGAGGCGCTCCGGTCGCTCTATCGTGACTTATCACTTAGGACTTGCGTAATAACTTGTTCGAAATCTGAACTAATCGATACTGAGCTGTCGTCAGTCAAGTCTGTAGCGTACCATTTGGCCTCTTTTGTGACCTGGTTAGTGATGTGGTCTCTGAGAAAAGAGTACAGGCATGAAGCAGGGAGAGTGCGGTATTGTGCGCCTCCCTCATTTCTACTATAACATATCTTAAAACAGGACGGGCGAATTTTAAATCGGCTTTTTTACAAAACACTGCATAAGATGTGGAAAGGTGTGGTAGATAAATAAGTGTTATGCGCGCTAGTTGAATAAACTACATTGCAATTAAGTGGCAGTCGAAGCCGTTTAGAGTCGTTTCAAGCGATTTTCTATTCCGTAAAATAAATCTTACTTTGGTTTCCAGACGGTTTTCCGGGTACTTGCTTTGTTCCTGGCGCTGGCTGCGGTTTTGGCTGTGGCTTTGGCTGCGGTTTCGGCTGTGGCTTTGGCTGCGGCTTTGGCTCTGGCTTTGGCTGCGGCTTTGGCTCTGGCCTTGGCTTTGGCTGCGGCTTTGGCTCTGGCTTTGGCTGCGGCTTTGGCTCTGGCCTTGGCTGCGGCTTTGGCTCTGGCTTTGGCTCCGGCTCCGGCTCTGGTTGTGGCTTCGGCTCCGGCTCTGGTTGTGACTCCGGCTCGGTTCTGTAGCATTCATAACGTGCCATATAAGGTCTGTCGTGCCACACTCAAGAGAATTAAATATTGAACACAATTTCTTCAAAAGCTGCTAAATGCGAAATGATTGCGGTTATATTTGATAGCACTGTTTTTTCCCATCAACAGCAATTCCCGACACGGCCCAAACAAAGGCCAAACCTTATGACAATTAAGACCTACAAGCAAAGCTTGTTGTTCACGTTGCACTTCGAGCCCTCGTAGGTCGTGCAGTCGGAATCCCTACTACATCCGCTTCCAAACTCGAATATACGGTCGCCGAAGTAATTCCCTCTGGAATCAGAAACAACAAAGTACTTGAAGAGAATTTCGAAACAGAGAACAGTGCCATGGTATAGATGTGAGTGCCCTATGGTATTCTTAGTGATATCTATTACTTGACAGCCTGTGCTGATTTACAGAAAACGGTTGAATTCAGCTGAACTTTGCACATCACGGTTTCGGTTCTTTTAATCGAAATATTGACAAATAATACATCTATTTTAACCAGTATAAACCTTGCACACCACTACCACTATACACAGTTTTGGTTTCAAGTGTTATGAATGAAGAAAGTTAATGCGAGTTGTAAAGGAAGACGAAAACAATATGGACAAAACGTGGAGACAGAAAGCGAAGAGATGGACAAAACGTGGAGATAGAAAGCGAAGAGAACGGAGGAACATATAGATGAGAGAAAACTCATGGCAGCAATGAAATCATTCCAGCTTGCCCTAGCACAGAGTGGTGCCGTGGCAATGCGCATCGAATAAAACTTACGCCACTAGGTAGTTGCATACAACGAATGTTGTTTTCCATCCGCCTTCAGTACAGTTCCTGATACCGCATCCAATCTTAGTTGTGGCTCCCCATGCTTGCTGCAATTGAAACAGACGCTCTACATGGGGAAAAGAGACATTAAGGTAACACAATCCCTATGTAACTCGTAGAGGAAAGCATCAGTAACAGTGCAACGGGCACGGCTCTTACCTCGCGTCGTGCAGAAAAACACCTACGTCTTACGTATAAATAATATCGGTAAGGGTCTTGTACCTGGCTGAAGAGAGCTACTTCAAGCTAGTCACTGGTTAACTAGATGTCTTCTGAGAGAAGAAGTGGAGAGTTTCATGAATTCGGCTGTACGAACAAAAAGACTGCAAGGTTGACCCTCAGTCTGAAGAGCCTCTTAGTAGTGATATGGTGGTGGGTGACTTGAAAGGCTGTTCTGGGTTAGCACCATAAAATAGGATTGCTGGAAACTGTTATCTCGTAATGTCTGGAAGTCTGTTTCAAAAACCTTATAAAGCACCTGACTCCAGTGTCCGGCAACGCTGAGGACGGCGTTATCCATTATATTATCAGGATTTTTGCCTGCGTTGTATTTCTTGATCTCATCCCACCAGCTATTGATAGCTCGCAGCATATTTGCATCTAAACACGAAAACGTTGCAGCATATTACAATTCAACGCCATAGAGCCTGTTTCATTGATCAGAAATGCTACCACTACCAGGTGTAGATTAGATTCATCATAGGCTTAGTCATTAACCATGAATATCTGTGGGGGAGTTAAACACTTCAGTTCTACATCTTCCGGCAGGAGATCGATTCCCAGATACGGGCAGTCTGTTAATGCATAAGGTGAAGAAATCAGGTGGAATCAGGCTACTCTCATAGGTAGCTAGCTTCATGAGTAATGTCTTCTGATTCTTGGCAATGTAAATCGAAATCGCAGTTGGTAGCTGAATGTCGTTTTCGAGGCGATCAAATGAGCGGAAACATTAAATTTTTACGAGCAAGATGTGTTTAACCATTATACCTTTGAATGACGAAATTAGCTCTAGGAATGGTGAGAGTAATTTGAGAAATTGAATGGTTAATGTAGAGATTAATAAAGTTCCGTACCAACAGAGTGTTGTGTGCCCGACGTATAGTGCATGTAAATGTTTTCTCCGGCGCCTTTGCTGTGTTCTTCCGTTGAATGCCCGTATACGCATCGATCTGCCCATTCCTGTGCGACTCTTTCTAGTTCGCAGTCCCATGACTGAAAATAGCGAGGAGTGAAGCTACGTAGCAACAGCCGTGAAAGAGAGGAAAGTGGTAAGGAATCTACTTAAATACCCTGTGAATGTCACACCTATCCAGGAGGTAGTCGGGAAAGTTCAATTGAGGACCTTCTCAAACGTTTATTGCTCCAGAGGATACCATTCTCTTTTTCCAACATATCCTCCTAATCTCACAGAATGTGGTGATCTCCACGCCCAATGATTTTCACATATTACGGACGCTTCCGTGATTCCAGCCACATTCAGCGGTTGTTAAAATCTCGGTGCTAATGCTGTTCAAGATCGAGACTGGACAGTACTTACCAACTGGTAGATATTCTTCCCACTTCGCAGGCGTGCTCCACCCTCGTATTCTACAAGTCCTTTCGCCAGCATCGATCTCAGATCATTGTGTCTGTTCAGCACGACACGACGGCTCAATGGGTTGAACTGCTGCTGGCGCACATTGGGACAGTTGGTTGCGGTTACATAACCTATAAAATTGTGATTTGCGTCCATCTTCCTAGAGTAGCTGTTAGCTCATTCGAAGCCAAAAATAATTTTGATGAATTTCGGCTTCCCCAGATGTCTGGCAGCTTCAGTCAGTCAATGTGGTCGAGTTTATTTGTCGCCAATCGTTCGATTTATTTAAGTATTTGTCTCGACCATCAAGCCTCATCTATCCGTTGTAAATTCCTGCTACGATTAACAGAAGGCGGCGCGTCCTGAACATTCACTTACGATAACTAATAATATAGTTTCCGTTCCTAAGTTTCTTCGTCTGTTTGTTAGCGGCGTAATGACTTCGACTTTGAATTAGCTCGGAGTGGACCGGGCTCTCTAGTTGGGTTATCATCGAAATTTTTTACGCTTTAATGGACCGGTCGGTAACGAGTACGTCAACGTTCAAGCGTGCTTACATGCCAACCAAGCTGTCCGGGTCAAAGATAGCTAACTGCCTCTCATTATTGGCAAATTTCCGCAACCATTTAGTCATTCATAAATTCAACGCCTCATTCCCAGATGCGTCACGATTGGGCTGATATAGGCTAGAGAATGCGCTAACAATGCTCACCAATAAAGGCGATGATTGCGAGGGAAACCACCTTAGAACTCATTATGAGAGGTGAACCTGATACAGGTTAGCGTAATCCGAACGTCATTTTATAGCGCTCGTGATGAGGGTGCTTGTAATTTCAGCGGCTGAACAAAGAAGCAACGCCTCTAACATTGCCCTTTTCCACCATTTGTGTTTATTTGAAGCGCTGATTTCAAATAATTCCAAATAATAAGATGAATGGTTAAATTGCTTTGTTGCTCCCAAATGAGTGCTCCTCGCAGATACCGTAAAGCTGAGTAAATATTTCTGGGAGAAGCGGTAGTATTATTTTGAGCGTTGAAGTTGTTTTGCCATTTGAAAATCCTCAGTGATATCTGCCGTTTCCAGCTAACACTTTTCGGTTGACCGTGATCTGTTGTGTTCTCGAACGATTCGTTCAATCAACGACTCGAACGCATTTTGTTGGGTCTTACGACCATTGTTCTGCTCGATGTGTTTGTTATCGGAGAACAGCTCAAGAGAGGAATTAAAAACCTTGTGAGCACCCGGCCTACTCGAAGAAAAATGTTTTTGATATGTTTTTTGAGGCTGGATAGGAACGTTCAAAATTTCTCCAAACTCTTTGAAATTTCAGCTCTCACTCCTGAGTTGGGCGAGTGACGGCGGCCGAAAATATGTAGGTGAGAAGAATAGCTTTTTCGAGCACACCTCAGCTAGGCGAGCTAGGATCTGCCCATTTCCGCATGTGAGAGGGGAACAGGGAAAAGAAAGTGGGGACAATCGTCAAGAGAGCCATCGAGCAATAACGTTCCGTGCCCCGCGTTCAAAATGATTCATAGTCGAGCAACGTCCGAAGTGATTGAAACAAGCATTGAGGCTTCATAAGAAGCTGTCACAAACGGAATCCTCTGGGATACAGAGAGGATGCGACGGGAGTACCCTTGGCGGAAAATTTGCATATTCAAATCTAAACCGAAAGTCCAGGTTCAAGATCGGCGCAGGCGTATTTTATATTTTATCACTGCAGCAACTGCGAAGAAGGCCATGAATTCATTCGACTCTTGCTGGAAGTTTTGAGGGACATTTTCCTTGTTCTGGCATTTTTGCAAGTTTCCACGAGTCATCGGGACTATCAGAAGAAAAGTACTAGGTATATGAGCATCAGCAGTCGACTCGTGCCAGTGCACAAACTGTGTAGCGCACCCCGACAACATTTACTCGCCGTCTCCAGCGAAACATGAATCTACTCTGTCATGAATAATCGCCGGCATCGAGCATACCTAATTTCACAGAAGAACGAAAAGTGCTATCCAACATTTGCATTCGATGTCGAAATTTCTAGGTTACTGGTCCGGATGACACTATTCGGCATTGATGCTGTCACTGAGTATCACTCTCGTTGTAGCACTGTCGCGTGCATCGAGCGAACCTCACGGTACCTAATGCCTGCAGATAAATGTCACTCTGTATTCATAGAAGAAAGAACGGTCACCACTTGCTTTAGATAACCCTATGAGATGATCTTCAACCTTTGGTTCACTTTTACAAATGGATGACAAGCTGCTGTATGGAGGCTTAACCTAGTTTCCTCACCAACCACTATATCACATATCAAACGATGGGCATTTGAAGTGGCGGGGTAAGATTTTCAGATCAAATCGATGGAAACGGCAGGTTTCCTCATTGTCCTTCACTCAACAGTAATCACCACAGGGTAAGCTGATTTATGTCGGCTTTCCAACTGTAGTCGCCTTTCCTTTCCAGCCGACCAAATCGCCCGATCAACATCCACATCCAGTGCGAATTTCTGTGTAAATGATGACAAACAAGTCCTTTAATGTCCGATGTTTTACCTTCTGCTGCAGTCGTAAGCGGCTTTTGTTATTTAACGGATGTGCTGTACTTATTGATCATGTGGCTGTATGCTCCGAGTATCAAGCTGCAGCATACGTGCGTACATTTTGCCATTACGTGGCTGAGACGCCCTGCAGCTGCTACCATATCCGTTACAACAGCAAACATTTTGTTAGGGAGGTATGCCTAATAGTAATACATGCGAATCTTGCAATGTGAGTTGAATGCGCAGAACTTTTGCATTTGAAACATTGTGCCGCGTCGACCGTACCTCTTCATCAAGGCGCTCATTTAGAAGAATGGGACGCCAAATTTTTTGCTTTATCCTGAAAAGCTGAGACTCCATATTGCGTGGTTCCGAAAAATTTCCCGGAATGAGACCAATCATATCAATCACATGAGGGAAAGTTCCGTTCTTCAGTCGATCGAATTGCACAAACTTGTGCCTATAACTTGCGCAGTCTGGGACCTACAACAAAGACGCGCACCAATTTAGCGGCATAGCTTGCGTCTTCAGTTTGATGTACTCACGTGCATATTGCTTAACTCAACGAGGATTAACGTCGGCTAGCTGAATATGTCGGCATTAGCAAGCGGCACACTGTTGCGGAAGTAAGCGGATGTGAGAGAGATAAGGTGCATCAAATAGTGTTAGGCCCACTCTTAGGTCTCAGTTAGATTTGTCCTCATCCGTAGATTGAATATTGCAAGGTGTTTTGGTCGATCACCGTGGCAATTATTCAAGGGCGTCATATTGTTGAAAAAGATATTTGACTGACTCATCTCCGGACAGCATTATTGGCATCTACCGTACTCAGCTTTTGGGCGTTGGAAGTGATTGTAAAACTTCAACGCGTTGTCAAATCTTCACAAATAACACAGAGTCTCTTAGTCGACCTCTGAAGCAAATACTGCTGGTCTCTGAACGGGTTTTATTTCTTGCATTTACACACAGGCATAATCCAAGGAAGGCTCTCTACTTGTATGATGAGTTAGGTGTGGCTTCACCCAAATGATTACGACTCTTATTAGCAGATTTTCGTAAACAGAGCAGGACTTCGTCTATTCGCTGCCATAGTTTCCTCTGTCGTTTGCTAAGTATCTTTTGCCATTGTTGAGTATAAATCCAGCACAACGAGTTTACTCGAATAAATTTTCATTTCCATGCCACTCTTCAAAATGGTATTGGGAAAGCGCATTATATTAGCGTCGTGTTTCTCCTTCGCGCCTACGCATATGCAATTTATTTTCCCGTCGATCGTGCGAACGAAACTCAGGAACATCTGATGAGAGACTTTTTTATATATTGTATGCACACCATATTCAGTGCCTCGAACTCTCACTGATCAGTCGAACGAAATTGTAAACATTTCAATCGATCACGAAAATCTCACTTATTCTACATAAGACTATCACTTCGCCCTATCTCTCTTTTCTAAATATACTTATGTGCTATGAATATTGGGGACAATATTCATATGAAGGAATTCTTCTGTATAGTCGATGTCGCGATGCAAATTGTGCACTGCATTTCCATCAAACAGCTTCAATCCCATACATCTAAGTGCAAATCGCTATTTTGTTTTATATAATTTTTGATCCTTTAAAGAACAAAAAAGTATAAGAAAAGCAAAGAAATTTATCGCAGAACGTTTCATAACGGTAAAAACAAATATATAATTGTTTAACGAGGTATTATTACCTGGGAAAACAAACGAACAGATCACCTTTTAAGTCGTCGAATTACCTTTAATCAGCAGACAAATAAAGGTCTGCCTAAGCAGCTTTTTTATGCTGGGTATTATTATTAAATATATGATAATGAAGAGACGGTTACATACACATGTTGTATTCACCGCTCACACTTTTTACTTCCTCCCTTTGTGGGATGTTCGCTGCGCTTTATGAGGGTGTGAAGATCGTCAACAACTTTTCAGTGTATGACAGGATGTTCGACCCCAAAAGTTTGTGAGCGAACAAGAGAGATGAAGAAAGAACAGGAAAAATATGATTACTGTTAAAAATTAGGTATATATCCCTGTTGTCGATCGACGTCGCTTCAGCTGTCGCTCGATTTCCGCTCCCTGAATTCGTCATTTCGGAGTCGATGCTCGAGACATCTCTGATCCGTCGTCGAGTTGTTATTTTGTCTACTGACGTCGATCCAACCACGATCACCGCTGACGTCAACGTTCCCGATCAATGAGCTCCTCAAACTGCGACCACCCTCGTTGGCGCATCATACCAAATGTTGATGCTTTTCACTCGTCAATGACCACCTTGGCTTGCCCCTGTTAGTTACCTAAAAACCTAAACTTGCGCTGAGGTGATCTGTCTTTTTATCAAAACTATCGAATCCTACTGTGCAAAGAACCACGCGTAACTTAGCCACTGCTTTGTGAACCACACCTCATACTTGGGTAGTTGAACCTTTACTATTGCATATATCCAATAAAAACGCGACAAATAACGCTTAATTATCAGAGACGTGTATGATGACAAAGATGAAAGCATGGCATCGAAAAGTCACTTATAGTTACTAGAGATGTGCGTGATAATCCAACAGATTGCAGCTCGATCAGGCAATTAACATAAAATTCGGTATGTACATAGCCAGGCAATGTTTAGCACGATAATGACAGCTCATGCATATTTATTGAATTTTCCAGTACATTCTAGCCCGAATAAACAACTTGCATATTTAATAGACGCAGCCATAGCACAACAGTAGAACATGACAGCGAATACACCACACACATATATGAATGAAAAAAAGGTTAAGTCATCGCAACACGGACTCAGATTTCGTATTCAATAGTTGCCGAAGCTGCTGGTTTGCTTATATAGCCTTCTAGTTGACACCTTCTGATGGCTCCCCCGCCTCTTACTTATATCTTTGTTTGACTCTAAAATGTTGTTTCTCCTCCAATTTCAGGTTTCAAGACAAAGACCTATTTGTGCTGCTGGTGCCGCTCGCTCCTGCATTCTCTTTTTGTGCATATCATATCTGAGTTTTCCGTCAACAACTTCAGCCTTGTTTGCTAATTCTCTCACTACTTCTGCAAAAACTAATTCTGCAACTTCATTCGATTCCCACTTGTTGTATTTCTTGGCGCGTGCCCGCAACATATATGCAACAATCAGGTAGAAATGAACTCGAAAATGCCGGTAAGAGGGAGAAAATTGACGAAATATATGTTGAAATGAAACATTTCGCGAGTGCAAACACAGGAGCAATGGATCACGTTAAAATGCCCCATGTTAAAAACGCAGCAGTAGGACGTGGACAAATCACCTATTAAAATGGAAGGTAACCATGCTTCGACCTTTATCAGTTCACCTGCGCGCTTGGGTCAAATTATCGGTATCAAATTTATAGGAGATCTATGCATTCATAATAATTGTTATAGTAATGTCTCTTATGATTCGGGATAGCCAAGAAGTTATCCTCAACAGCGTGCTCGAAATTTCACAAATCCAATTCATGATGAACGCATGTCTGAGTACGATAAAAACACCGTATCACCACTTCGGTTTCGCGTAGTTCATAGTTGGATAATCAAAAGGTTACCCATAATGTGTTATTGGAGTGGACACAGAACCACCCCTTAACAAATGGAGGACAGTCAAAAAATCTCCTGACCGTTCGAGCCAGCCAAAAAACAACCTATGACCAGTAAGAGGAAGTTATAAAGAGGCCTCCAACAAAATAGACGTAGCGAAACTATACTAACGAATAACGTTGACCAATATATTTGATCTAAGAGAGCTTATCTGATGGAAGGATGTAATTTCTATAGCATTTGCACGTTTACTGACTGAAGGAGTTAAAAAATTTGCGAATAGAAGCATGTAACAAAATTTGTCCGAAACGAGTAAATGAAGTTATTGGTAAATTCGGCAATAAACCGGTGCTTAAGAAGGGGGCGAGTAAAATCATATAAACTGCAGAACGCAACTGAACCTGAAAATTCAAGATTACTGTAATAATGTTTCTTCACGGTTTTACAGGTAAGGATAATAGTATAAAAAACCTTAGATATGAAGGTGGCATTGAAAGACAGATGTTAGGAGATGAAATGTTAACAATGTAGGTTTTCAACGTGAATGAAATAGATATGCTAATAAATGGTGAACACGTTCCGGGCATTGCCGCTGACGCGCACACTGCTGAAACAGTGAAAATATGAACAAATAAATACGCATGAAAATTATAATTGCCTATAGGCTGCAGTTAAATAAACTTCCAAGTGCACTGAGCTGAGAGTAGGGGTCGGAAAAATGTCTACTTGTGGAGATCCTGTCCAGTATAATCCGCAATGCACACTTATTCATTTTCATACAAAAGAACATTTGTGGATTTATGCGAAAGATGAGCGCGGTTGCCCAGTTAGGATGTGAACTGTTTTCCTATTTGTTCGACATCTGTGAAAGAAATTGGTCAGTTAACTCAGAGGGACAGAAAACCGCGAATGTTCTCAAATGACAGTATCGGCTGGTTTATTTGATGAGCGAAATTGCATCTCGTTGCGGAAGGGGGATTTTACTTCGTGTGTTTATATTTTGGAGAATGAAACTTCGTTAGGTTATTCACGTCGCATCGTTCGCTTTTGAGATATTTCACTTCAAGTGAAAGGAGCTTATCATCATTTTTTTTCAAGCGCCTAAGCATCTTCTAAAACTCTCAGTTATTATGACTATGAGTCGACTCGACAAATAAGCAGAAGAAAATGCACCTTAATGGTCATAAGTTAGGGTGCGCTCAGTGACACAGAATTTCGGCTTTGGGATAGGCCCAAGCAGATGCAACCTGAATGGGTTATTGTGCCCACCTCTCCATTCTTAGCGATATTTTTTCCGAGTGAGGATCCCATGAATTTCTCTTTCCAGGTCTTCTATGAGCCCCACTTGCTAAACTTGTTAACTGCAAAGAAGCACTGACACTTGTGAATCCTGATAAATATGGAACAGCTCATTAATTTTGGTGGAATCTCGAAAGCAGCGTCAGTTAGCAACTTGTGGTAGTTGTGAGAGGCTTTATTTTTCGATGATTTCAGTTAATACTTGCCCGGATGATGAAGCAGAAGCTGGGTAGATTTCATTTCCCATAATTCACAACTCGCTCGTTAACTCATCTGCCTCATTTCAGTATCCTCGATTACCTCATTTAATAGAAAAAAATGATGGATATGTCGCATTTTCTCTGCACTTTCTACAAAGAGAAATATAGCACCCATTCACCATTTGCTGTGTTTGAATTTGTTCATTGCAATGACGATCAACTTTTTAGGGTAATTTCTGCTGATTTTGCCTCCGTTATAAGTAGGAAGTTTTGTAGGACGCAGTAACGGGTTTACTCTTTTTGCAAATAAAATGTTCTCAGCAGTGAGGAATGCGAAACCTTAGCATTTTTCTTTGTAAGGGCAATTTTTATGTAACGGTGATCAAAGCTGAGCATCCCAACTCCTAAATCGTCAAGTGGCACAAACGACGAAATAGGCACTCCCACTTCTCAAAGTAGTTTGCAATTATACGTTTCTGAAGCTCTGAATAAAAGAATGGTTGGATAGGTATCAAATTGTACTTCTATATACCTGCCAGACATTGGGTCGGCCAGCATATGTGAGGACGGGCAGAAGGGAGGAACCGATGCATATAAGGCCTGCAAGACTTCTACCAGAAACACTGACTATCGTATACAAAACCATTCATTCTAGAGGTGTCATCTCTCATCCGCGAGAACGTTTCAATCTCATTAACTCCCTTAACTGCGTTCGCACAACTTCTAAGGTGAATGCGACGGGCGGTCCCGACTTTTGCCTTGAATGTCATTCTTTGGGCGACGTCATGACAATAATGCATTGACCCGATTACGAGTTCCTTGCTTGCCCTCTCCAAAGATAGAAAGTGCACCGGGCATTTCGTAGAAACCAATCCACATCTTGCATTATGTCGAAACAATTTTTCGATGAACGTGAAGTTAAACTAGCAGTTTTATAACCGGTGATAAGATGCTGTCAAGAAGCGGATGGAAATTATCTCTTGAATGCAGTCTTGCTTGGAAGGCGAACAATAAAAGGTACGACGCATTGATCTTTGTTAGACACATTTACCTCTACAAATTTACTAGCTGATCTGGCGCACTAAGAACATCCACAGATTTAGGCTGAACTAAGGACAAGACGTTGAGGAAGTTCGCTGCAAAAATGTCGATTCCTCAGCACTTCCTGCATGTTGCTGGGCAATGCGTTCTGACCATAACGTGTGAGCAAGAGCGAATGAGTTGTAGGCAGTTGAGCAGGCGGTCCCTGCATCCTGAAAATAAGCTTGAACTAATCAGTACTGAAAAGTAGTCACATGTGAAACGTATGTCGTAATCGAACGGTGGAGCCAAGTGGAGATAAAAGCTATGAGGGTACTTCCTAGAATTATTAACTTTTGCATAACAAACTTCACCTTATTTCCGTTTCCGGACGGTGTAGGGGATTTTGACGTTGGCCTGGTGTGTCCCGGTTGATTATTGTCTTCCTTGGGTGGTGGTCTAGACGGGTTGCCGGCCGCCTGCCCATTAGTCCTGTAACATACATTATTTGGTCAAAATGGCTTCAATTCTCTAATGAGGTGGTCCAGAAAATCCAGTATGGAGTAAAGAAAGCTGCTAAATGTGAAACGATTGCGGTTATATTCGTTAGCGTTGCTTTTCCTCATCAACAGTAATTCCGTGGACAAAGGAAGGCCAAACCATGCGACAATTTCAACTTACAAGCAAGGCTTGTTGTTCACGTTGCACTTCGAGCCCTTGTAGGTCGCGCAGTCGGAATCCCTATTACATCCGCTTTCAAACTCGAATATACGGTATTACATCCGCTTTCAAACTCTGGAATCAGAAACAACAAAGTACCTGAAGGGAGTTTTGAAACAGAGAACAGTGCCACAGTATCGCGGTGTCCACAGCCCACATAATGGCACTTGCAAAGATGTGTGTGCCCCATGGTATTCTCAGCGATATCTGTTATTTGACAGCCTGTGCTGATTTACAGAAAACAGTTGAATCCAGCTGAATTACTACTATACACAGTGTTATGAATAAAGAAAGTTAATGCGAGTTGTAAAGAAAGACGAAAACAATGTGGACAAAACGTGGAGATAGAAAGCGAAGAGAAGGGAGGAATATACAGATAAGAGAAAACTCATGGCAGCAACGAAATCATTCCACCTTTCCCTAGCACAGAGTGGTGCCGAATAGTGGCAATGCGCATCGAATAAAACTTACGCCACTAGATAGTTGCATACAACGAATGTCGTTTTCCACCCGTCTTCAATACAGTTCCTAATACCACATCCGATCTTAGTTGTGACTCCCCATGCTTGCTGCAATTGGAACAGATGCTCAACATGGGGAAAAGAGAAGTTGAGGTAACACAATCCCTGCGTAACTCGTAGAGTGAAGCACCAGTAACAGTGCAACGGTATCAGTCTGAAGTGCCTCTTGGTAGTGATTTTGTGGTGGGTGAATCGAAAGACTGTTCTGGGTTAGCACGACAACATAGGACTGCTGAAAATTGTTATCTCGTAATGTCCACAAGTCTGTTTCAAAAGGCTTATGAAGCACCTGACTCCAGTGTCCGGCAACGCTGAGGACGGCATTATCCATTATATTATCAGGATTTTTGCCTGCGTTGTATTTCTTGATCTCATCCCACCAGCTATTGATAGCTCGCAGCATATTTGCATCCAAACACGAAAACGTTGCAACATATTACACTTCATAACAATCCATAGAGTCTGTTTCATTAATCAAAAATGTTACCACTCCCACGTGTAAATTAGATCCATCATAGGCTTAGTCATTAACCATGAATATCTGTGGGGGAGTTGAATAATTCAGTTCTACATCTTCCGGCAGGAGATCGATTCCCAGATACGGGCAGTCTGTTAATGCATAAGGTGAAGAAATCAGGTGGAATCAGGCTACTTAGAATGTGGCGATCTCCACGCCCAATGATTTTTACATATCACGGACGCTTCCGTGATTCCAGCCGCATTCAGCGGTTGTTAAAATCTTGGTGCTAATGCTCTTCAAGATCGAGACTGGACTGTACTTACCAACTGTTAGATATTCTTCCCACTTCGCAGGCTTGCTCCACCCTAGTACTCTACAAGTCCTTTTGCCAGCATCGACCTCAATCATTGTGTCTGTTCAGCACGACACGACAGCTCGATGAGTTGCACTGCTGCTGGCGCACATTGGGACAGTTGGTTGCGGTTACGTAACATATAAAATTGTGCATCCATCTTCCTAGAGTACCAGTTAGCTCCTTCGAAGCCAGAAATAATTTTGATGAATTTCGGCTTCCCCAGATGCCTGGCAGCTTCAGCCATTCAATGTGGTCGAGTTTATTCGTCGCCAATCGTCCGATTTACTTAAGTATTTGTCTTAGCCATCAAGTCTCATCTATCCATTGTAAATTCCTGCCACGATTACCAGGAAGCGAAGCGTCCTAAGCATTCACTTACGATAACTAATAATATAGTTTCTGTTCCTAAGTTTCTTCGTCTGTTTGTTAGCGGCGTAATGACTTCGTCTTTGAATCGGCTCCGAGTGGACCGGGCTCTCTAGTTGGGTTATCATCGAAATTTTTTTACGCTTTAATGGACCGATCAGTAACGGGTACGTTAACGTTCAAGCGTGCTTACATGCCAACCAAGCTGTCCGGGTCAAAGATAGCTAACTGCCTTTTAGTATTGACAAATTCCCGCATCCATTTAGTCATTCATAAATTCAACGCCTCATTCCCAGATGCGTCATGATTGGGCTGATATAGGCTAGAGAATGCACTAACAATGCCCATCAATAAAGGCGACGACTGCGAGGGAAAGCACCGTAGAACTCATTATGAGAGGTGAACCTGATACAGGTTAGCGTAATCCGAATGTGATTTTATAGCGCTCGTGATGAGGGTGCTTGTAATTTTAGCGGCTGAACAAAGAAGCAACGCCTCTAACATTGCCCTTTCCATACTTCCTGTTTATGTGAAGTGCTGATTTCAAATAATAAGGTGGGTGCCAAAATTTTTCGACGCTTACAGTTAACTGCTGCTCTGCGATATAGTAAAGCTGGATAAATATTTTCGCAGACTTGTGGTATTAATATGATCGTGGAAGTTCGTCGACGGAAAATATCGAAGGCATTCATCTGTTGCAGCGAATGCTCTCGAATCCATTCGATTGGACGTGAGTATTTCTGTACCACGAACGATTCCTTCAATTTTCAGTGCCTCACTGGAGCATATGGGCTGTATCATCTTCTAATTATGTCTTGTCGAAGAACATTTCGAATCATAAATAAAAATGGTTTTTAAACGAAACCGCAAATGGATTGCGGTCAATGAAAAGATTTTATCCATGCGGAAGTTGAAGGTAACTAGTATTTTAGCCGACGGAGTCATCACTGTTCAATAAAACGAAGGAATTTTTTGTCGTTCTCGGAGCTCCTCTACGTATAAAGAGACAAACTGGATCGCATTCGATGACCTACCCTAACCAGTTTTGTGCTTGCAAAAATTCGTAGAAATAGTGAAACCTGCTTCTCCAGATTCCACATTAATATAAATCGCTTATTCTATATAATCATTTATAACTGTACTCTAATAAACTCCTCGGAAAATGAGAAGAATAGATTCTACAGAAAACGTCGTTGAGCGGCAAGCTGAAGTGATTCTGAACCTGTAAATTAAATTAAAAAAGAAACGGACGACACTGACTTCATTGCCATAGCAGAAAAATGCCTCTCCTTTGCTACTAGCCATCTCGGCAACCCATCCCCGCAAAATCGCATAATTGGGTTTATAGAGGCAGTACAGTCAGCCTTGACGAAACATGAATGTCTCACTATGAACGACGAGCGTTTTGCGATCGAATATAAAAGACAGTTACATAGTGGGAACCTAGGAATTAGATATACCATTTCAAATTATCGCAAAATCCAACCCTCTCGTTACACTTTACTTTTTCTTCGGATCAACGGATGAACGTTGATGTTTCTTATAAAAATTGCTGCCGCAAACGAATGAATGTTTTACCTATAATAATTAGCCAGCATCATTTGCTCCATATCCTCACCGCACTTACATCATTCATAGACGAAAACTTACGAGAGTGATCGTAATCGCTTCTTCAATGCGATGCCCCATGGAACAAATTGGATGTGAGCGAAGTGCAACTCCATAGCTGACAAGATTTGCTGTTAGTTACGTTCCAACAGTGAAGGCACGACTCGTATGATAGTGAAGGCGAACGTCAACGCACTGGTACTACAATGAGACGACGCTTAGACACAGAGGAAATTTGCCAGCAATAGGTTGATTTCTTTAAACCACTGTGGGGCCTCCTCAGTGTTCTTCAGAGAGCATGCAATAAACAGTTTTCCCTCTCATGCATTATTTATAATGGTCAGCTGACGTGTACACTCTCACTTTGGAGCGCTGAACTGCTCTCCTCCTGAATGTATTCGTCAAGTGGGCGAATACGCCTACAAAACGTGAATTCTGAACAGAGAAGTGACGACTAAACAAAGCACGTAATCAGTGCCTATTACAAGCAACATTACAAGCATAACTGTCATTGACCTACCAGTGCCTATTTTAATTTCATCATAAAGGATGCGAACAGCTCGAATAACCCTAAGTCTCCTTTCCTATATTATAAATATCCATAACAACAGGAGGGATTTTTAATTTCAGCGACTATAATTAAGTGTTTTATGCATAATTTCGTAAACTTTTATTCCTTTTAGTGAACCTTGTAACTCACTGAGGTACTAGAAGGCGATTCTAAAAGAACATACAACGTGCAATACAGAAACATTTCGGCACCTCATTATACGAAAATGCAGTCGACGATCAGCAAACACAACGCGACGATGAATCAAACGAGAGCAGGAACAGGACAGGAATTAGACAATATCTATAATTCACAAAAAAAAAAAACAAACGCATCCCATAAAATCCACCCATGAGTAGACGCAGAGTGGGGACTCGCCCCCCTCGTCTTGTGGAGTGGTGCTTCTTAATCTCTTCGACTGTCGTGTATGCCTCTGGTGAAAAGGGAACAAAACAGGTGGAAGACCGCTGTCTTTTGAAAGCTACACATGAGCGCTCACTTACCACTACCCACAACCCTCTAAATCCCCTCTCTCTTCGCACCCAGCACCATTGCGCATCAAAAGTCCCCCAAGCTAAGCACGACAATCAAGCATATAACTGTTGTGAACACAAATCAAGGTCACCACTAGGACATGAGGTCGTGACAGATTAATCGGCTGGACACAGGGGCACGCCTTATTCGTGCTCTTCTCCCACTTTAGAATGATTATTTTTGGATACATTCACCGCAGCGCCCCTTTTCTTATCAATTATGACACTCTCTTATGGCTGCCTTGCTCTGATTCATCACTGCGTTATCGTTACTCACCGTTGATTACGATTTCATATAACAGTTCGATGGAAATATTCCTTTTTTGCTTCATAAGATTCAGTGAGAGCAAAGATCGGTGAAAAAGAATAAAGCTTATCGCATTCATGTAGAGACACCACAAGGTCTGAACAATATGCTTTAATCAACAGTGTCGACTATCACCTACCTGCAAATCGAAGTAGCGACTGGATAGACTTCAACTTCACCTCATTTGCATTCTTCCGGAAAACCTCACTCGAGAATATGACACCACTAGTTTCTGTTTATTACATCAACAACGGAACACAAACTAGGCATTCTGAAAGAGAGCACATTTCGATAGAGATATACCCAAAGGAAGGGATAAGGCCAACAGATGGCTTGGTAACTTCATATGAAGGAAAAACGAAATCTTGCTGGTCGAATTCAGTTAGTTATTTCATGCACTGAATTTGACTGCAGTTTTTTAGTCGCAAAATGAAGTAACGGAAATTACCCACGACTGGCCAATTTGCATTCCAACAATTAAGTCATCCCTGAGCTGTTCATCCTCTGTGTAAGGAAGGAGTAGAGACCCCGCGGCCAACTTTATCTAGTCGTCTCAAACCTCCTCCTCTCTCCCTCCATCCTTGCCACCCCACACTCCACCACTTCCTTTTTCAACACACATTGATTCTGTGACCGTGATACTCAGCCTTGCGCGAGAACGCTTTTATACGGTCTCTATTCCATTTTATATAATACAGAAGACAGTTCTAATTAGAGAGTTCTTAGAAACGACTGATTACTACAAATTTTGATTTCTGTTTTGGTCGCAGTTTTCAACATTAGCCTATAATGAAATTCCTCTCGTCTAAGTGGAATGCGCATTGCACGAAATTATTGGTCCCTATCTCCTCTATATTGAAGCAATATTCCGGCCATTTATATGCAATGTTTGCAAGGGTTACGCCGATAACGAGAGCGAAAAACATCTCATTTTATTTTGCAATATGCGTGAACAAAATAAACGTCGGTCAAATGAAGGGAACGTTTGCCGAATAGGCACAAACCCGAATAGACACAAACGAGCGCCGTGTTATGTATACAAATAAAATAAACATGAGATTGACTGCTCAATGCACTTTTTAGAAATGCTAATAACACGAAGAGTTTCAAATAGACGTGAACGTATTGCAGGTAAGCAGAAAAGAAGCAAAAAATGAAGATAATTCGTTCTTTAAAAGCACAACCTCATCCATTTTAGAGCTCTTCTTTCAACAAACAGCTCCCTCTCATTGATTCTTTTATTTCGATGTGCATTTCTCTTTCTCATTCTGTTCTTTACTGCGTTTTCTCTCAATGAACCATTTTTGCATCCGCTGTTTCCACTTTTCTGCCTCTAAAAGAAGTTTCTGAGGCCAAATAATACCTCTCACATATCCTTGCTTACACTCATTCTCCTTTTCGCTTCACTGCTGATCAAACACTCGCAGAAATATCGATCATTTATGATCGTTCCATGAAAGTTCCCATGAGAATACACAATGCAAATTATTGGAATTTGATGAAGAAATAGATGAAATCTTCAGCCTGAAAGAGCACTCTAAAATGGATGCTGCTACGCTTTTAAGCACCGATTTTTGAGCGATCACAGCTGATCTTAAGAAAATATTTTATTGTCCGAAAAACCGCAAAGAACTTTCCTCAGCACGAATTAGGTTTCTGGGCTAAACAGGACAATTTAAGGAATACAGTGACAATATGAACAAATTTGGAGGAGTAACAGAGAAGTAATATATAATGTTCACAAAAAACGTTTATTAAATGAAGGAAAATTCATGAGGAGAGAGGGAAGGATAAGGAGGCTAAAATATGCTGATTAAATTGCAAAGAACTGAATCTGATATCCGAAAGGATCGAGATTTGCTATCTCATATGAAAAACAAAATAGCACAGAGAGGTGAAAAACTTATCGAAATGCGGGGGAATGGAGGCGACGTTTGGTTGCGAGCAATAATAAATACAATTAAACATTGCGCTGTTTTGTAGTCGCTCTCCATTGCAAATAGCGCTAATTTTTCTCCATTGTTCACTCAAAATCTTTAATGGCACCATTAATGGTAGGTGCTTCGTTGTCGGCGAAATTTTCCGCACTTTATCGGATACTCGGGAATATTTGTCTTAAATTTGGGCCGGAAATGCACTTGCAATTCAACTTATCAAAGAACTGCAGTATACTTTAACGAATCATTGCCAAACTGCTCGCAATCGTTCACATAAATCATATAAGCTGAAGCGGCGAAAGAGTGATTGGTGAAGTTGAGACTCACTCCCGTCATTCCCTCAGAGCAACAAAAAAAGTTTCCAACTTAACGCATTACTTCTTAAAATCCTGCTCCCTTTTACGTCAGAATTGCAGAAGATGTTTACGTTCCCAACAAGAAAAAGCGGATTCAGTGTGTCAGCCTTAAGGATTTCAATAATTCGGCACAGCGATGCTTGTTAATAAAGTCATTAATTAACACCAAATCTGATTCATCGTCCACCTCTTTACATTTGCCTAATCGTCTTATACCAGCAACTCGTAAACTAAGTACGCCTCGTGATCACATCTTCCAGACGCTTGAATTCACAACGAACTCTCACCATCACTGAGTAGAAGCTTAATTTGGACTAGAATGAGAATGGCCGGTAATGGAGGTGAAATCGATACCGACTCGAAATAACGGCTTTAACTAAACACTGCGAAAGGATTACTCAACCAACACTGCCGAAACCTTCAACGCCACACTGCACGCGAACAATAAACAATAATAAGCAATCAAACCAAACTGGAAGCGTTTAATGAGTGCTAGTGATTTTCAGCTGCTTTTAGTGAATCGATTAGCCATGTCATTACGTTTGTTGGAATTATCTTTGTTGAATGCACTAAAGAATCACAGTAGGATGATAAGAGAAAGCAATTAAAAAAGTACATCGTTGGTGTTGCATATAAACAATATTGCAGCGAAAATGCAGTGAACGCTACCAACACGATATTGCCATACGGTCGAGACTATTTATTAGACCGTCAGTGATCACTCATCATCGCTTAATTCAAGAAAATAGAGGCGCCGAATTAGTGCTCGAGTGTTTACAAAGTGGCTTTTGAATGAAATGAATGAGGGAGAATTCACTTAATGACTACTGTCTAGAAATTGAAGTGACAATAACACACAACAAACAAATAAACTTTTAACCTAATAACAAAAGTCATCGCCGTCTAAAAACTGGTCCGCCCTTTACGGCAATCGCTAGGTAAAGCAACGATATTCGTTGGATGACAGGAAATTTCAGCTTCCGTTCTCAAGCTTTTCGACCGAAGTGAAGCATTCATCTTGCAAAAGATAGGCCAGCGATGATAAAAAGTATAATTTCACTTACTCGGTCTGGAACACTCTCGAATTTTGCTCACAGAAGTTGCCATGCTGCAACACCCCGCCTTTGATTGATTAGTCCTGAATAGCGAGTGCACGAACTTCAAATAGTAGAGTCATTCGTTGCGGTTTAAAATTGCAGCCATACGTGGTTTTGCCATTTGCAAGCAGCATTTAATGGAGTGGAGTATGAAATGTCGCCAGATGCGCAGCAGATCTCGAAGTTGAACCTACCCTATTGAACCAGCTGTTATGCCACCTCGTTGGGCTACAGCCAATGCCTATGTGCGAAAGAACCAAAAAAAAATTCATTTTTCGTCTTGAACCGCTACCAGGCGCTATAATCGGTTTCCTTTCAGATGTTTGCAACAATTGACTACGATCTGCCATCTTTTTTTTGCGTCTGCTACTCGGTAATTTCAAGGGGCATTTCTCGAAGTCATTTAGTTTTGAAGCCTGGCTGGTAAAAGCGACGAACAACGATCGCCTGGAGGACCTCTAGCTCACGAAAAGAAATTATTACCGAAAGTTGAGCTGCGAAAAATGACATCGACTGTACCTCCTCTTATCTTCCAGATAAAGTGATATTAATACAGAAATATAAACATTGTAGTACTCGACAGCTCAGTGACTCTTTAAACATTTTCCTACTCATAAATATTTTTATGATGATAGAATTATATAATATTTCAAGTGATATTCCCACAATAACGAATGTTACGTTTGAGCTATCGGTAGCAACGCCAATAAACTCAAAATTATATAGAAATGATATTCTCTTCACTGACAACTCGAAATATCATAATAGCGTTGCATATCGCGAATCGAATGCTCACTGGACAACGGCAGATATCGACAACAAGATATCGGTAAAAAAGGAGCTTTGCATCGCGCGCTTCAATGAAAGCAAAAAGGGGATATATTTCAGTGATAACGACACCTCCATTAATAAGCACTATTGAATTTTCTTATCACTAAAGAAATCAAAGGCGATGAAAGCCAATGAAGATTCTGTTCAAGAGAGAGTATCAAGAACAGATATATAATGACTAGAAACAATACGCCTTCGAATGTGAAAAACGTAGGGAACACTGTCTTCGATTCTCGTAATGTAAGCGTCGAAGCTGTGACTCATTGAGCGATTAGTTCGCCCTTCCGGCACGATTCACCAACGAATGGCAAATAAAAAAGTGCTGAGAAAATCAACAGCGGGCAAAACGTAACTAGGCATTTCGTGAAATCAACATATAAAGCATATGCTAACAGTCGTTCATTAAAGATTGAATTATAACCTGAAATGAAGATCATTTCAGAACTCGTAGGTTTTAGAAAAGAATATTGCAGATAGTAAATAAATACTTTATTACTTGCAAAGATCAACATTAACTAGTGGCTGAAGGAACGGTTCCCGATTTGAGATGTCGCTAATGGTACGAAAACTTCGACTACTTACGTAATCGTTTCGTTGAGATTAAAGCGAGAACGAAATACTATAGGGTAAAAAATTTCTTCTACTTCTTTATACAACATAAGATTCGTTTGGTGTCCTCTGCTTAATGAGTCGACACCATCGTTTTGTGGTTGCTAGCATTGCGCCTTCATAACGACAAAATTATAGGGATTATTTGTTTATGTAAGTTTTTTGTGACAATCCCACTGCTAATCTCAAACAACAACTGCGAGCGTCAACTACAACGCCATAGAAATTCGAATAATTTTGAAAGTACAACTGTTGTGCTCATCACAAGAGATGAAGAGTGCCAATGGAAGGAATATGAACATAATGGAACAAGAGGGGGAAAACATCCGAACATTACGGTGCAAACGAGTAGTTTATCCGGTTCTCCTCAAATGAATCACACCATTCTTCGGCGCATAAATTTCAAAAAATGCTGAGTCAGTTGAAAGCCTAGCGAAGAGGGTTTGCACGTCGTCTTCAATGGGTTAGCAGGGCTGCGCCGCTTCCAGTGGGCAAGCGGACGTCAGCGCTCTCTATATGTGAAATGAACGGTCGATTCGACGACCATACCGTGCGCCGTTATCTTGAGCATCTGGACATACCGCCTCCGAACGCCAACACATGCTTCTGCACACGTCTCCTGACGCTAGATCTCCGCCTAACATGGTGCCTCGAAAAGCGCACTCTCGCCAAGCAATATTGAGCAATGGCGATCGACTCCATGATGACGTTTTTCAAGCAGCAACGGAACATCAATGAAACGCTTGCGTTAACTATTTCACTCAAGCACTTAGAAACACAAAGAAAATAACGCTAATGCTTTCACCCAATAAATGGAACTCAAGAGCACCACCTACGTTGTGCAATTTGAATTCTAAACCCACTAAAAATGTCGCTGCATTTCCGAGTGCGGAGTTCGCAAGCAAATGATAAAAATAAAAGCTTTCAACGAAAATTCGATGGTCTGCTCAATGCCTCTGGGCAGTCAGTGCGATTGTGGCAGCATGAACATTTTTCAGGCACACTCGCAAATAGGCGCGAACTACAATTCTCTTGGTGGTTCTGGTTGACGTTAGGAAATTACGGGTCACTGAAAATTACGAAAACAAGCAACGGCGTAGCAGCTTCGCGTTTCTTCCAGCTAACTCTCAGCATCACTTCACTGCAATTACGTATTTAATAACAAAGAATAGCCGATTTGTCACCCACAAAGACTACTTCATAGACACAAATTCACTTCTCTCATTGATTTTCGGAAGTTTAAAATGGTTGTCTAGGTCGTAATGTTCGACCGTGCAACACTGAACGTCGGTTGGCTGAATAATGAACGTTCCCATCGTCAGTTCCACATAGCCCTAGACGGTAAACTTCTTCAGCGGGCTCGTGTCAACATCATCTCATGGCAGAACGAGTCGTACTCACAAATAAACCGCGCACAGACGTGTGTAGACGAACCCCAAACACACACTACATCACGCACAGACACACACAACGAGATAAAACATGCAATTTGCCAACACATATTCTCGTCTAGAGATATGTTTTCCCTCAATAAATCCATCAACATAAACGCCCTTTAAGACTGCCGGTGGAAAAAAGCGCTGCAAGAGGCAATAACTTCACGGACGACCTTCCCACCTTCGAGCATTGTCTTGCGCAACGCACATTTCGTTGAAACCGCTCAATGCATCCAACTTTCCGCATTTCATGCCAAGTATTTCCAACTTAGAGGCTAAGGACTTCGTAACTTTCAAAGGGTGATAGCGCTTGGTGGAAGAACGCATCATGGTAGTTACAAATATACGAGAACTTCTCCGGAACTGCCAGCAGTGGCCTGAGCTCTGCTCTACGCTACCGCCGGATTTCAGAGCTGTCACGGCTGCTGTCACTAGCTTTGAAAAGCAGGATACTTTGAGGACATACCACGCAGTAAGCGGCCGCAACTCAATAAATCAGAAGAAAAAAGATCCCAAAGTGCACGAGTTCTGCAGCGCTCACATAAAATTGCGGTGATTGATGTTTGTTGCAAAGTTTTATTGCCAGGACTATCTTCGCATAAAATTTTTCGAAATCTTCCACAAAAATTCAAAATTTGCCGAGTTACATTTTATTAAACAATATTCTGCTTCTTCGAAGTATTCAATGGCAGAGTGTCAAAGATTGCTCCCAATGGCAACGACAAGAAATTCACTGTGAGCACACCATGGGAACTCGAACGGCATCCGACAGGAAGCGACATCAGCGTAGGAAAATGGGTTTCACGGCTTACGCGATGAAAAGAGACAAAATTCGAAAGAGCGACAAATGGAGTAGCATACAAGGACGGAAGATACGAGTACTTTCACTGCAAAGGCAAATCTCTTTTATTACCATAATCTGGCAGTGGAAGTTATAATAAGTTAAGAGTATACTTTTCGAGCACACTGCCCATGAAATGATTTCCTATTAATTGCAAAAATCTAAGATCTCCTAGCGATCAGCTATTTCTGAGAAACAGGAACGTCGCGTCTCAGAGTGGCAGAAATGGAAAAAATTAATCTCGCTTCGGAATCACACTGCGAGAAGAAAACCCAGTACCTTCGAAAGCACTACTATGCTTCAAACGCCACATTCCTCTATTTCCGCAAACGTTCCACAAAATCGCCTTATGAGAGCATCACATATTTCCTTAGGCTTCCATATAGGCTGGCATATCTGATAGTTTGAAGCTGTGAAGCGAAACTGAGGTGAGCGATTTTTGTGGATAACTCTTACTACCAATTTCATTCTTAACATTCGTTACTTAAAAATGACCGAAAACACCCGAGGCACTTTCATACGCATCAAAACCTGACACTGAATTTTCCGAGCCCGAACTTTAAAAACCCGCTTACATGCAGATTTTACCGAACACCTCAGCAAATGACTGGAAGCTTAAAACAGAGAAAATTTCGCTTCTCGACGGTTCGTATGCAGCATGAAAACAAATTTTCCGGTTCAGAATTCGTGCAATCTTTTCGTTTACTGGCGTTTAATTTCATTTTTGCTTCCGCACTCATATTTCCACTCATCTTTTTTATGTCCTCTCCGATATACTACGTGCAATTTTTTTAAGGTTACACTTAAAAGCATCAACTGCACATAAACCCTAACAACCTGTGTTCGGGCACTTAGTAGAACCAAAACAATTGGCCGTCTGTCAAAGAACATTTCTTGACGTATAGGATCTACTTCTGCGAGTAGTCATTTTAACATGATCATGACCTGTCCTTGAACGTATTAATGATGATGATGAGAACGATGCGCCCATATTACTCAGTACGAAAATTTCGTTAGACGCGGCTCAATATCTATTCTTATCGCAGAGGCTCTAACGAAGAGATGCTTCCGGCCGATCTTCGCATCACCTTCGGATGATTGATCAAGCTATTATGGTAATGAAAACCGCTGCAGATAGCAATTTGATGTCACAAACTGAGGAATGACAAAGTACTAGATGATTTAAACCCGTAAGCACCTAAATGGCACTCAACTGACTCTAACACTGGCAATTCTGATTTGATCTCAACCGTTGCTACATGTCACTCTTGACGACTAACAATTCAAATTTTAGATGTTGCGTAATTTCCTTCACGGTTTATCGAATTCAGTCAGAGATGATGAATTCTCCCTAGCTGAATTCTTCTAAACGTTTACAAAGATACGCCCGTTTGAACGTTCAAAAACGACGCTAAATGTAT